>JAXCHO010000034.1:70977500-72292500 GCA_036630365.1 Acanthiza pusilla
TATCTTCTATGCTGGCTGTTAAGAATTTGGGCAGCAAGAGAGTAAGCATAAGGCACTTGTACAGATCACACCATGTCTCATAATTTTTTGTTTGTGTGGCTGTGCCAACTTCCGTACAGTCATTACTACTTGCAGAAAAGTAAAATCTGAAACCAGAAACTGCACCAGTGCAATGCTATACTTTGAGACTCAAATGCCCTGCTGTATGCTATCATATTATTATGTAGCAGATGATAATTCATAAACTGTCTTAGGTTATATGTAACCATATTTTAGTTTTCTTTAATGCAGTAATCCAACAACAATTTAATTGACACTGTGGGAAATTTAAAATATACTAATTCAGTATATTAGCCAGGTGTTTGATTTTGAGATTATATTTTAAATTATTTCTATTATGGTGACATAATATTCATTCATTTGCAGCTAGACATAGCTGAAACAAGTTGGGTTTTTTTCTGGTCAAACACATTGACTTTTCTGCTGTACATGGGAGTACGTGGGCTATTTTTCTCCAATGTTTGTGAATGCCAAGAACCAAAGATTTGAGCAGCTTATGCAATATGAGTTAAAGTGCATTATCCAGAATAATTAGCACTACTAGTTTTATGATTATGATTAAATGTGATTTAAATGTCTGTTTAAAAGTAAGCAACAGAAGGCTCCTACCAGAAGTAGCCTTCTAATAAAAGCAGCACAGAACAGAATGTTATACCAGTTTGCCAGTTCTTTTCAGATCCATGTCTAAACTACATGTCCTGACTAGGTGCCCCTTTTTCTACAAATAACATATTGCTTTGGATTTGAAGTTTTTATTTTTGCATTTACAGATACGATACTATTAGTTGAATAATGCCAGTAGAATAAATGTGATTATTCCATCTCTGTCTTTAAAGTTATCCATGTCAAAAGTATGGTTTACTTTTTGCTGTGATTTCCATGGTTATGTATGAAACAGAATTTTCCAATTTTTTTATTGCAGTTTGTGGATGCAACTTCAAGTTTGCTGCTTGTAAGCAGCTGTTTGCTTTTCCAATTGTCTACTATAGTCACATCATGTCGTGTTTGATGCTATCTCCCAGCTCCCTGAGCAATTTCTCAGCAAAGCACCAGCACAGATCCTCAGACCAGTGCGGATTCATACACATACTTAGGAAAGCTTTTTTGCAGACAGTGATGACAAAAAGAAAATTGTTTTTCATCCAGTTTTGAAAAAACAAAATAATATTAATGCATCTTTATGAAAGAACAACTGGATTTATTGTAATGTTATGGCTATTCTGTATTTTCTGTTACGATACCTCTGCATAGAAACAGGAATTGTATGTGTCTTCGTTTGATAGACAGGTGTCTGCTAAGGAAGGTGGGAACCTTCCTTAGAGCAGAAAATGTGAAGCCCCTTCCCTCCGAATTATTATAACTTTGGAATCAAGGGCTCTCAGGCAAAGGTATGGGAAAAGGAATAAGAGTTTTTACTAGTATCTAGAATGAGGTAAACAATCAGTAATAAAAAGAGTAAACAAGATTTTAAAAAAAACAATAACAAAACAAACAAACAAAAAAACTCGGTGGCAAATGTCCCTGGGCTGTCGGGCACTTTCCCGTTTGGTGAAGTCACGGTCACGGCCAGCAGGGGCGCTGTTGGGCTCCCAGACCAGCAGGGCAGGTGCAATGACTCCCGGGAAGCTGCAGATGGCGCTGTGGCGCAGTTGGATCTGTGCCACACGTGTAATGGCAGACGGGCTGGAGCCGGGTGGAGCGCAGATGGACGGGGGCGGAGCAGAGAGCCCAGAACCAGGAGATGGAGCGGCCGGGTCAGCGCACCTGGGCCAGCCAGCAGAAGAGGCGGCAGGAAACTCCGCAGTTGGGGCAGGCAGGGTGCGGGGTGGTGGCAGGCAGGGTGAAGATGATGGCAGGTAGGGGTCCCGCTCCGCTGCAGCGCAGCTGGCAGGTGCACCCTCCCGGAGGGGACGAGAGGACCGGAGTCCCGTGCCCTTCCCCCCAAAGCAAGAACTCACCCAGCAGGTAGAGAAAAAGTTAGTGCAGAGCCAGGCCCTTCTTTTTCTGCAGTCACAGCAAAAAAAAAACAGAGAGAGCTGTTTCCTCCACTCCTCTCTCCTCTGAGAGCTGCGAGCAAGTGCGTATGCTGTTATCAAATCTTGCAATCTCTTGTTCCCCTGCCTGGCAGCCAAAGGCTTTGTCTCCTTTGTGAGCGTAGATGGCCCTTAAAGACCAATCATTAGTTGCTTAGCAACAGAATGGGAAAAATTCCTCTTGCCCCCTGCTCCCCCCCCTCAACCTTCCACAGTATGTTTTATTAAAAACAATTATTTCACCTTCCTTTTATGCTCCACTACCCAGCCCTGGTTCCTAAACTTAAGTAATTTAGCTAGATCTCGCAGCTTGTATTTTAAGTACTGTCATACTCCATGATCCCATTGAAATTGCAGGGATTACTGGTGCAGCTTTCATTCAGCTCAGCCGAAGGTAGCAGAGCTGATCTCCTAATTTTTCTAACTAAGACAAATTTGTCTATGGATGCACAGGATTTAGTGGTGGCCTATAGAAGTTCCTATTACCCCTTGCTACTTCCAGGTAGAATTTAGTACTTGCAATATTGGTTTGTGACACTTAAACTGACACTAGGATTGTGTTTAAAGCAGAGGAGGGTGGCATGGCCTTCACCCAAGATATTGTGATTAGGGCTTGGTGTAACTATTTGGATCCGCAGGCTGAGGTGAAACTTGAAATGGAAGAGGGACATAGCCCTCACCCTGCTGCTCAAAGAAATGGAGGCATCGGCAGTACCTTGTGAGCTGCTTTCAGTCATTGTCCCACTGCAGGTTCCCTGTGATCACAGCATGAGACAGGCACCCATCACTCTAGAGGAGGCACTACCTGTAGTTCTGGTGATTATTTCTTTGCAATGGCACAGCTATGCTTTTGTAAATTTGTCTCCACTCATTTTTTTATAAAAGTATTCTAAGCTATTCTACATATTTGCAGGCAGCATTCTGCTTGCCACAAACATTTATGTGTGTCCATTATTTCACTTTTTTGACACTCTAAAAAGGAAATTACTCCTATTTTTCTGACATAAACAATGAGGCTGGAAGAGGGGTTTTAATTTTCTTCCTTTTGGAGTACAAAATTAGCACAGATGAAACACAAGTATTTTCTGTTATGACTTCAGTAATTTTGTGGAATACCTAAGCAGTCTTGTTTTCATCATTAAGGTATGCATAAATAAATCTGGCCTAACTTCAGAGGTGAAACTACATTAAGAAGTGGACTTTCTTCCAGTTATAGCTTAGTCGCTGTAACGAGTTCCTACAAATGCTTTAGAGAGTGCATATACTTTATTCTTTCTTAATTTTCACTTTCTGTTGTTTACAGGGTAAATTTATCAGTAATAGGGATCATTATGAAGGAGGAATCTTTAACTTTTTCCACTTCTCTTTTCAAAGTGGTGCAGATCAATAAGGGATATTTCATTCTGCCATTTATATTTAAATGTAATCACCCATTTTAGCCTTGAATGTCCCCTGAATCAAGCTTTATACAGTATTTTGAATATATGTCAGAAGCTGTCTGATGATTTATGATGGCCACAGATATAGAAGGAATATTGCAGTTTATTCTCTGATTGTGCTTTGCTTTTGTTGGCCATTTTAGAAGAATAAACTCTAGAAGTAGATGTGGTTTTTTAACAGCTTTTAATAATCATTTCTGTAGTTTGCTACTCTTTCAATGATGAAGCTTATAGAAGTTGGGGGTCTAGAAAAAAATCAAGGACACTTTTTTCAGGAGAAAAGAATATTGAGTAATATCAAGATTTTAGGGAATTTATTTGAGACCTGTATTCAGAAATCACACCAAGCTCTTTGTACAGCTTCTACCTATATGGTGAAAATTGGATGTTTTCATGAACATATTCTTCTCCCCAATATACTGATGTTTATTTCATGAACACATCCTTCTGCCCAATATACTGGTATGTAATATCTGAAGAATGCCTTTCCAGATCTGACTAATTTTCCAGACATATAAACCAGAAATAAAATTATTAACTACAAGTATTTCATGAACACTGCTTTTTAAGTGCTAGACAGATGTTCTGTTATTCTTTTGTGGAACAAGAGGTAGAAGAGGAAAATGGAAGGAGTGATAGACTGAGCTTCTGAAAGGAATGTCAGCGAGGTTGTCTTGGTTTGAAAGACAGGTGTCTGCCAAGGAAGGTGGGAACCTCCCTTGGAATAGGAAATATGACTCCTTTTCCTTCCGAATTATTATAACTTTGAAATCAAGGGGCTCTCAAGAAAAAGGTATGGGAAAAAGGAATAACAATTCTTTACTAATATTTAGAACAAGGCAATAATACAGAAACAATGGTTTAAATAGACAAAGTCAAAATACAACCTGCCACCCTGTTAGGGTGGTGCTAGCAGTCCAGTTAAATGGTGTCTGCAGTGCTGCTGGAGTCATGGATGTGGTCTTGTTGAAGGGGTGATCTTGTGGAAAGGTCTCATCAGTGTCTGGAGGTCCAGTGGTGGCTCTTGAGCTTTTCTCTGGGAATCCAGTGGAAAAGGTAGTCCATTGTTTCAGAGTCTCACCTTATAAGCAGGTAGGAATGTTCAGTTCCTCCCCTCTGGGTGGGGCATCTCACAATGGGTTGGTGTAATCTTATGAGTCACTCCCAGAGCTCTTGATGGCCCATTAGCAGAGATAGCTCCTCGATGGTGTTATCAGGGCTGAGCCATGCTGAGCACAAAGAACATTGCCCCACCTGTTTTAAACAGTTTGTGGAGATGGTAATAGAATACATACTTTTGGTTACACCTTCCATGTAACCTAAGACAGAGGTTAAGCAGATAAGTGAAGATTAAAATAAATTCTTTTACTTTGTGAGCTGATTCCCCAAATGTGCAACTAGCCTCAGAGCAGCTCTTCTGTCTTCTGTGAAAGTACTATAAAATTGGCAGATTTTTTTTATATCTATCACGAACTCTAAGTTTATTTAGCTTTTATTGATTACCAGAGACAGTTCATAGTCCACTAGATATATTTTTCAAACTAGTCAGGTTCATTTTGACCCTTATTAGCATACATAGGCCAAGACCTGAAAGATTTAATTACTTTAGATCTTTCTATGCTTGTCTCCTGAGAAACACAAAATTCATCTAAATTTTAATAATATTTTCTTAAAGACTTTTTTTCTTTGTATTTCAGCTTTCAGTATGAAATGACTATGTGAAAATATTGTTTCTTCTTTTGATTTTTTTTTGTTTTGTTTTAATATGTTCCCAGTACTACATATTATGGAGAAAACAAACAAATAAATAATGAAAATCCCATCACAAAACCAACCAACAATTAAATTGCAAATTATGAAGTTTAAGACTTTGGAGGAAAAAGTTTTTAAAACATGCATGGGATTCTAAAACCTTTAAAGACCCTTTCACATTGAAATAATTTCCTTTTAGCAAACCACTCAGAAAACTTGGATTCTTTCAGTTTTCATACCTTTTGAATCCTGTTGAAATAAACGTTTTACCCAAAACCATTAATATAATCAAAGAAAAAGAATTAATTTGATTTCAGAAGTACAGAATTATTCTTCTTGAGATGATTTGTGGCAAATATTGATCAGTATCTATGTATTTGGAGTTGGAATGAGCCCACAAGGATCATCAAGTCCAACTCTTAAGTGAAGATCAAACCCACAACTCTGAGTGTTATTAGCACCATGCTCTAACCGACTGAGCTAAGCTCAGGGTCTGCAGACGTGTTCATATTACCTTTGGTATCAGGTGGTGGTATCTAGGTAAAGGTTTAAACAGAATCATTTTTAAGAAAACCTGCTCAACTTAAGTCTTGGGAAAAAAAATCAAAAAATCTTTTTATGTTGACAAAAAGTCTTTCTACTTAAAAACCATATATGACTATAGAAAACACCTAGAACAAATTGTTAAGTGCAGTCATCCATGAGGAGTTCTGACAACATAAATATTTCATAAGGAATTGGTATGAGTGTTTCAGTGATATTATTTGAAATAATAGTGTCTTCAGAGACCTATCACAGAAGAGGACCACGGCACAAAATGTTCTCCTGGCATGTGTAATGAATTTACATTGTTAGGTATTCATATGGGTGATGAAAAGTCCTGCTTGTCAAACCTGATTTCCTTTTATGACAAGGTAATCCACTTGGTTGATCAAGGGAAGCCTGTTGATCTTTTCGGACATCTGTAAAACTTTCAATGCTGTCTCTCACAGATTCCTTCTGGGTAAAATACCCAGCCCACAGCTGGATAAACACACCCTGTGATGGGTGAGCAACTGGCTCATGGGTCAGGCACAAAGGGTTACAGTGAATGGGGTGACATCAGACTGGGGACCTGTCACTGTGGAGTTCCACAGGGCTCCATCTTAGGCCCTGTGCTCTTCAGCATCCTCATAAATTACTTGGATTCGGGACTGGAAGGGACACTGAGGAAGTCTGCAGATGATACAAAACTGGGAGGAGCTGACTCCCTCAAAGACAGGGAGGCCCTGCAGAGAGATCTCAACAACTTAGAGGGCTGGGCAGTCAGCAACCATGCGAAGTTCAACAAGGGAAAGTGCTGGATTCTGTACCTGGGGTGGGACAACCCTGGGTGTACAAACAGACTGGGGAATGAGAGGCTGGAAAGCAGTACGACAGAAAGGGATCTGTGGTTGATGGAAAGTTGAATGTGTGTCAGCAGTGCCCTGGCAGCCAGGAGGGCCAAGCGTGTCCTGGGGGCATCAGGTACAACATCACCAGCCAGGCAAGGGAGGGGATTGTCCCACTCTGCTCTGCACTGGGGTGGCCTCACCTCGAATGCTGGGGGCAGTTTTGGTCACCACAATACCAGAAAGACATTAAACTGTGGTCTGACTCCAGGGGATGTTCTTGTTCAGGGACAGCATTTGGACTCAGTGATCCTTGTCAGTACCTTCCAACTTGAACTTGTGATTCTATGATCTTGCATCAAAATGGAACTGGAAGAGGGGAGAAAAAAATAGATATCTGGATTGGTATTACTTTTTTTTCTGTCTGCACGCATACTGAAGCATTTTATTTACACTGCTGTCTCTAGCAAAGAAGATAAAAATAATATAAGCAGTGATTTTTATTGTAAAACTTGATTCACTTAACCACAGATGCATACAATGCTCTTCATGTTAATGAAGCAGTGGGTTTTTTTGTTTCTTTACTACTTTTCTAATTTAGAATTTTGTTTGCACATAATGAAAGTTTACAAGTGAGTGTTATTTCTCACCATAAATGTAAAGTGAAGCTTTTGAATCTATTAAAATAAACTTTTCTTGGCCAGGGAAAGAGCACCCAAAAAACCTTTTTGTGAGAGTAATTTCTTGTTTTCACATGCTTGAGAGAAAAACTACCCCATCTATAAATGGGGTTTTTTGCCAAATTCAGCTTGTTTTACCACAGTACTTTTAGACATTTTGATCCTCCCGACACTGGACACTTGTTTACATTCAAAGTTAGACTTTTGACATTTCAACACTTGGATTCATGGTTTTGCAGTTACTTGTTTGAAGTCCAGAGCTTTTTCTGGTGACCTTATGCAAAAGAAACCAGAGTAGTTCCTGGTGAGTTCTACTGAATCTCAGACTGGTTTCATAGTTTCATGGTGGCATAATGATGTCTTTCTACAATTTAGTAAGAGTAGTTGCTGAGCTGCAACAAATTCTCTTGCTTGCTAACTGCCTTGTTTGCTTGGGTTTGAGGGTGGCAGTCAAATGAGGAGGAAAGCATCTGTAGATAGGTTCTGCCTGATTCCAATGGGAGAACAGATATGAGATAAAAATTTTAATCTTATTTCACTTTCAGAAATTCTGCTAAACCAAATATTAAAAAAAATACGGTTATGTTTGTCTGTGTTTAATTCTTTCGTACGTGCTAGGCAGGATCCTAAGCACCCACAGAAATCAATACAATCTTTGGCCATATGGATACTGCCCCATTATGACTTTGAAAATCAATCTTTTTCCTCTTGGTACTCATGGGTGACACTGTGGTTTTGAAGTTACAAAGATCTCCTACTCCACTTTTGATAAAAAAGGAAGAGGGAATGAGAACTCAAAATACTTCTGGTGAAAGACAATGCAGCAATTTTGCTAGAGCTTTCTTCTGCATCGTAGATACAAGCTTTAGTGGACTCATTTTCAGGATTTTTTCTTTCTTGTTTCTGCTAAATTGTATATTTGGTTAAATCAGTCTCATGCAATCCCGAGCATTCTCTGAAAACACTAGTAGAAACATTGGCAGGAAAATAATTCACTTGGAACTCAGGAGAAGCTGGATAAAGAGGAAAGTCATGTAGATATGTTTTTTATATTTTAGGTTTTTTCCTGTTTGTCTGTCATGAAAGTTTGTGATGGGGAACAGAAAGAGGTTTTGCTTTTCTGACTGCTGTTAAAAGGGAAAAAAATCCTAAACAAAATGAAGTAAGCAGTGGGTACAATTCACTGCACTATTTCAGTCAGAAATTGCTGCCACATGGACTCAGACTTTCTAATGGCTTTTCACAATCAGCCATCTGTAAGCCTCCAATTGGTATGGTGCCTGCAGTATTTATTTTGAAATGCTATATAACTCACAGTACATACTGTGCAGCCACAAACTATATAAATGTTGGGGAAGATTCAACAGACTCTTCTATAATTTTTTTAGTTGTTGTAGAAATATGCAGAAGCAAGGCCAGAATGGAATAAGGTTCATCCAAGTGTAGGTGACATTGTGTGCATCCTTTTAAAATTGTCCTGTCATTGTTTTTCTTCTTGTTCTTTGAGATATAATAATAAAAAATCTTGATGACAACATTAGCAGATATTAAAATGGAGTAAACCAAAATATTCTTAAGAGGATTTGGGGGAAGATAAAATGGAATACTGTCATTAGTGTTCTCTATTCTCATTTAAGTCTTTCTGTCAACCACTTTGTCTTTGCTTCAAATGGAATTACATGTTCATATGAGTAGTTGATTGGGACTTAAGTTTGAATCCATGTGTTTATAGAGATATTGTGAGACAAGAACTTTGTTAATTTGTTGTTATGCTGAGATAGAAAACCTCCTTCCCACCAGAAGACATTAGGAAAGCAAATGTTTTAATGTTTTGGGTTGATGTTACTTCGCACATGTGGAATGATCATTGAAAAACTGCAAAAATTTTCAAGCAGATGTAGTTAATTTTACGTCAAATTTTCCATGTTGTTTCAGCATGAAAAATGGAGACAGAATAAAAGTCAAAGCACTTTAAATGGACACTTCTAAAATTATACAGAATTCTCCCATATACTGACGTTTTATAATATCTGTCTCCTGTCTTATTGTGTCTTCTAGGTTTTATCAAAAACAATATATTTCCTTCTGTTTTTTCCTATTACTTTAGAGTAAGAAAGTGTTTTTGTTTTAAATTGACCTGAAACTTTTCCTTTATTTTAATTCAATCAGCACATCTTTTTCCTGAAGCAGATTCTCCTATGAAGTGGAATAGGTATTCTCTGGCATTCTTTATATCATTTAGTTGATTCTATCATTCCAGATTAATTTAAAATGTACCTCAATTTGCAAATTGTTAGTTTCTAAAGATTCTTTAGATGTTACTAGCTGGAAAAAAATTGTAAAACTCTTCAGCATTTGTATAGCATACTCTTTAAAGTGTACATACTTCATAAATGTAAAGAGAGAAGAAGAACGTATATTTGAATTTAGAGGATCATTAACCAAGCTTGTAGCAGTTTCTTAATAATCCTTACAGCTGAGTTGTCTGAGAGAGTGCTAATATTTTCAGGTTCTCAGCAAAATTGTTCTGCTATTCACCTTAAAGGTTTTGTGAATTTCTAGCACAGAGAGGGCAAAAAAAGAGCCTCAAGATCTTTCTGAAAAGCTAGCTAGATAGTTATCTAGATAGGTGACATGGAAATATGCTTCTATATCTTTGGAAAAAGCTTGGATTACAGAAAATTATGGCACTATGTGGATCTATTTCTCCATTCTTTGCTTACTGAAGTGTAGGATGAAGGCAAGAGCCATGAATTTATGATAGCACTAACACCAAGAACCAGAAGATGAGTTCTATTACATATATGGCGCACTTTTGTCCATGATGCTTTATGAAAAAGTTCATTATATATTTTATAAGAAATTCTGCCATCAAATTTATGAATAGATTGACAACTTTATGTTAGATATTTTTCTATGGAGCTTCTGGAAGGGACAGTCTTAGTAGACGGAAAACAGTGAAGGAACTGTCTGATTGTTTATGCATTGCAAAGCAAATGATACTCATGACAAGGTTGTTTCAAATATCTGCATTCACTATTGCAACTGGGCTGCCTGTATTACTCATACTTTCATGTAGATTAATGTACCCCCGTCATAGTCATGTCAAGCAGTCCAAATGTGTAAGTTACATGTCTGAGGATTTATAGATCAGACATCAACAAACTAAAGGAGAAGAGGTTTTTATTCTGTCAGATGTCTTTACTGTCCTTAGATGCTACAGTCTACACCTTACCTTGGATTTTAGTCAAGTTTCACAGATCTCTAGTATACTGTTGCAACAAGGAAAGAAAGAATTAATGCAAATCTACATAATTTGTTGCACACACAGAATTCCTAATTCATCTTGGATATGTAGTAAAGATGTCAATTTCCAAAAGAAATTCAACATTTCAGAATGGGTGGGTGGTTTGGAGGACTTTCCAAATATTCAGAAAAGGGGAAAATGCACCAAATAATAAGTTGTTATCTTCAGATTACCAATATATAAAGCCCAGAGGTGGCTGGAATTTTCTACTCTTTCTTAAATGCATTACTTTACATTCTTATTTATTATACTCTTTAGAGGAGTTGACAGAAAAGGAAACAACTCAATAAAAACTACCAAAAACATTGAAGGAAATCACCATAGAGAAATACTTCTGTGGGGAAATTTCATCCAGATCTTTCTCCTAAGCATGACAAATATTTCCATTGTGAAGATACTTTTTCTTTTATAGAAGATGATATCACTTAACTTTTCTTATCTAAATATCAAAGATAAGGGTGAAAGTCACACACTGATTAAAGTGAAAGAAATAAAGGACTAGTAGCCATTTCATCAAACATGTTTTTCTTAAGGATTCTAGCTGTTTTCTATAATGAAAAATATAATAATATAACTGTAAAAAGCATTGAATAAGTACCTTTTTGCTGTAAATATACAGATAATTCAGACAGTTTTAGAAGCAATTCTTACATAAATTGGCAAGCATGGGTAAAAATAAGAAAAGACTATTTTAAGTGGCACTAAGATGATGACAGTTATGTTACTCAGCTACAGCTCACTCTTCCTTATTTGACAGTTCTCATCACTTGCACAAACAAGATATGTAGGAATTGATGTTGTGTTGCTAACAAAGCAGTTATACACTTTTGAAAAGCAATAACGTGCTTTTCAGTGGGATTTTTTTGCTGTTGTTGTTTTGGGGTTTTTTCTGAATTGAGTGTAAGAATGCATAATCCCATTCTGAGAATAACTATTAGTACTAATGGAAATCCAGGACTGTTGTATGTAAAGTGATTGGGGAGCTGAGACTAGCATGTTAAAAGATGAGTGTAGTCCCTGCTGAGTATGTTTTAGTTCCAAAATAATTAACTCTGTCAAATAATTAATATTTGTTGACAAGACCAAGTAAAGTGCATGCAGCATCACATGTCTTGTAATTAGTTGGGATGATAAGATAATACAGACTGAAAATAATCAATTTGAGCTGCCAAAGCTGATCACTTAAGCCAAGTGAAAAAAACAAGCAACTTTCTTCCATAGATTCATGCACACGTAATTAGCTTTGCCTGCTTCTTTGGTCTTTTTAGATTTCAGCTCTGAGTAGCCAAGTTTCATCGGTGTGAGCATCTCAAATGTTTCTTTGAGAGCTCCCTGAGCAAAGGGAGAAGAAACACACTAAAAGTCAATTGGAAGCAAATTAGAACATTGAATATACTAGATCAAATTAAATCTAGGTAAATTAGATAAAATTAAAGACTATTTAAAATACTTAACCTTGAAATGCAAGTGTTATGAAATAGCTGTTTGCAACTGATCTATATTTACAAGAAAAGAAAATCCTGACTCCTTTCAAGCTGTTGAATATCAAAACCTAATGTGCATCTGTTCAGATTCTCTTCAAGGGGATAATATAAAAGCAACTGCAAAATGCTTTTTTCAATTGATACCTTTTTCTGTCCCAATTAAATCAATGAAAGCTATACTGTGGTTTAAAGCAGAGTTGCTTTAATAATGAATCTTTCTAATAATATAATCCATTAGACCAGAAATTAGGTATTATGACAGCATGAGCTATAGAAAAATCTTTACAGGGTAGAAAATTTGAGAGATAAATTATTCATTCTAAATTATTTGCTCTAACCAGCTTTTACTGCACTCCTATCAGATACTTTACAGCTCTACAGCATGATGGTTGAGATCAAGTATAATCAATAAAATAAATTATTTAAATGTAAGATTCATAAGGAGGTGTCTTTACACTCAAATTTTTCCAATCTGCTTTGGTACTGGAGAGATAAAATGAATTATACTTACGTTAAACATTTTGGATTTTTACGATTCCTACTGAGGCTTCTAAGAATTTTCTTTCCAAGCTTGCATTTTTTGGCTTAAAAATAAATCATAATCCACTTTGCAATTTGAAAATTTAGTGGAAATATTTTCCTTTCTTTTGGTGTTTCCCAAATGTAGGTACAGTGTGGAAAGAAAGAAAGAAAGGAAAAACTACATCCTGCATGCTTAGTGATAATTCTTTGGTAGTATTAAAAATTATATGCAGCCAAAGGACCCAGGGTTGTTTTTTATGAAGTACATTAAGGGATAAAAAATCAGAAATAAAAGCAGCGTGACAACCTACAAAACCTTCAGTTTTGAGGAAGAAGAAAATCTGCAGGAAGGACTGGGTGGCAAGGAAAAAATAAAATGCACTTGAGTAAAGAATTGTGTGAATGGACTCAAGCATGGGAAGAAGCAGAAAATATATGAGACAGGTGTTATAGAGGTACAGTGATGACATTCTTAATACAAGAATTCAGAATAAGAAAAGAGCATGACACTTTAGACTTATATCCAAATAGAAAACTATTTATTTTCTGAGCTATCTCGTTGCCGGGTGTTAACCTAGCCCAGGAATATGCATCCAGCACCAAATTATAGAGCATTCAAATGTACCCAGATTTGGAGCCCAGAGGCCAAGTTACTTGTTGAAATAAAATAATTAGGCACTGTCCTGGAAAATCACTCAATAATTTTCTAGAAAAGCTACGCTGACAGCTGGATTTGTGTGGCTTGCATGAAAAATTCCATGTGGCTGATTGATGCTGGGGTAATTTTTTTAGGGAAACATTTTTGTCATGTTCCTATTCTATAGTGTTTGCTTAAACAGGTCTCAGAAAGTGCATTAAATAAATAAAATAATTAGCTGAGTAGGGACTATGATCTTTGAGTCTGGGCATCAGATGTGTGCTAGAGTAAAATCATAGCTCTGCTAAGAAGTGCTATTATCCCAAACTAAATTAAAATCTTACTTTTATCTATTCACTGCAGCAGAAAGTTATTGCTGAGACTACAAAATTGTAGAAATATTGGAAAAAAGCTTCTCACCCAATTTTTATGTGGCTTTTCACAAAATGTTAAAGAGGGAGCAGATAAGACTTTTTGTGTGTATATATAATGTATTTTAGAGAGAGAAGTTAGGGTAGCATTTCAGGGGTTCTCAGTGATACACAATATTGGAACACATTGCTTTTTATACATTTCTTAAGCTATCTAGCAGATTTTTTCTATGCCATGGGGTGTAGTGTGGGAACTGCAGGCTTTGCGATCTCTCAGGTAGCAATGAAAATATTACTATGCTAATTTTCATTTTATCTCTGTGTCTCAGCATGCAACTGAAAAACAAACAGAAAAATATTAATTTTTTTTTTATTAAAAGTACCTACTAAAGCTTTGGCATGAATATTCAAACAGATTTAATTATAAAGTAAATGTCAAATATTCTTGAAGGTAGTCTAGGAAGGGAGATGTAGAGTTAAGAGCCTGAAGCAGCCATGCTACAGTGATTGCTAAGAGAGCCAAGGCAAAGGCTCAGGAGACCAAGAATGCAAAATCTAATTTTCAGTAGCAGAGAATTGAAGGAAACTTTCCATTGTCCCAGAGACACTAAATCTTGATATTTTTAAAGCATTTCTGCAGAACATTAGTCTACTTGTAAGTTTCAGAAGCCAAAGTGCAATTAAACTTCAGATGCCTTTAGGTTGAAATGAGAGAAGAAAAAATGTTCCACAGATAGCTTTGAATTTGAAATGCCCAGGAGAGTCTATGGATCTAGTTTATAAGGACCTTTCATAAGGACCTGCATGATTGTGGTGGAAACAAGAGCTGAATATGATCCAAATACAATATTTAAGACTTTAACAAAATCATCATTAAATACACATTCATATTTTCTATGAGTTATTCTTTCTGCGTATTGTATGTATAGATGATGGAAATTCTCATTATCCCATGTGGAAAATCCCATTTTCACATTTCACATTTCAAAATCACATTTTCACATTCATTTCGCAATGAACTCTAAAGTTTATCAAGGAAAGAAATACCAGATGTCTTGTTGCATATCTTCAGTGGTGAGAGACTTCTTGTTTCCGGACAGCCTTTGTAATCTTAAACTTTGATATATGCACATGAGATTCAGGGTGTGAAAAGACAGAATAGATTTTGTAGATAGACTGAAAAAGCATTCATTTGTTTTGTGGTGAATGGTAGCAGATTACCTTGGGTCCCTGACTCAGGATGTACTGTACAGGCTAAGGAATAACACTGAGGCTATGCAGGGATGTGGCAGTCTATCACAGGTTGTCTGCAGATGTGCTTTTGTTTTAAAGATGCAGTTCACACTCAACCACTACAAAAATCTAGCCAGGCTGAATAAATGAGGTAAAAGAATGGAATACAAAAGCCAAACACACAGTATGTCAGTGATTTACTGCATGATGTGGGAAAGGTACTGGCAGAGTAAGATATCAGAATTATTTTGTTGTCATTAATAGCTTTTCTTCCTGTTAGTCAGATGCACAATCTGGTCATCTGGTATATATCCCCAAGACATGCTTGCGAGAAGAACATTATGGAGTGGATACAATAGAAAATGTGGTTCCAATTTGACTCTGATTATGGAATTCAAGTATTCTTAAATACCTCTCATTATTATTATTATTATTATTATTATTATTATTATTATTATTATTTCAATCAATTAGTATGGGAGATAAAACATAAAAATACACATTAATTAATATAGAGATTATACAGAAAAACAAGACTACTAATCCTGAAAACAAATTAGTATATTTTTTATTAAACTGTATATTTTCTATTAAACCTCCTAGTGCTGCAGCATTTTCCTGGTGTTTTGCATTTTTAAATTTCATTCATGCAACAACCCAATGAGCTGGAATATCGTCAGTATTATTGCCAGTTTCCGAAGAAAGAGGACAAGGTGGAGATATTAAGTGACTTGCATAAGGTCTCTTATCAAGTCTGTACCAGAGCTAGGATTACAATTTGGAAGCTCTTGACTCCTTGTTTGGTATTCAACAGCCTAGACCATGACATTCCTCAAATCCAATTTCAAACTCTTATAAAATAATAGAGAAAACACAAGGGAGCAAAATCCTAGTCAAAATAATGCCAGTGAAAGTCTTCTCAGAGACTTCGGTAGCATAAAATTAGTCTATCCATGAGTTGATTATTGCATTTTCATAAGCAATAAATATCAGATGTTACTTTAAAAAGATGTGACAAATTTGCCAAAATAATCTTCTTCCCTTAAGAATAATTTGAAAAATTTCTTAATATCAGCCTTGCCATGTTTAATTTCCTGTGTCCCAAAAACCAGCTAAGTGCATAACGAAGAAGGTTTGAAATAAGAACTGTGATATTGGGGAAACATCTAACCATTACATTGGTACTCTTATTAGAGCCAGTTTTAAATAATGGCTTTAGATTCCAAATCATTAAAATAACTCAATAATTAAAATTTCAGAAGGTGGTGTACTTTCCAACTATAACCTCCCTTGAGGGCAGAGAAAACTAGTGGAGTTTATTAGGAGGGTGCGAAATATAAAAAATAATAGTAGGAGACTGTCTTACTGCCAAGGCTCATTTAATCCTCACAGTGATATGAAGCTGAAGAGAAAGCAAAAGCACAGAGGGAGGAACACTGTCAAATGACACTGAGCATTTCTACTGAACATGAGATTAGCTGGAAATGTCATACAACAGAAAATATAACCAAGATTTTTTTTTAGGCAATCCAAAGAATCACGAAGTCACCAAGTGAAGAGAAAGACAGCAGTCATGCAGCTTTTACTGTCACTGCACCCAAAACTGAAGTTTGGAAACAGATTTAGACCACGGAAACCACAGAAAGTCAGAAATGCTTTAAAAATTATTAAAAAGCCAGTAGGAATGAGTGATGAGAGAAGATTAAAATAGCTTGCCATATAAATGATAAATTATGACTTGGAGGACATGAGATAGCTGGCTACAAATAGATCTAGTCAAAATACTGGAAGTGAAGTGAAGTTTACCTTTTGCTTAAAAAAAAACAAACAGAAGACCCCAAACTTGCTCATTTCCTTCTCCAAGAACCTGCCTGACAGCACATGAAAGCAGCACGTCCCAAGATCAAAAGTTTCCATTATCATATCCTGGATAGACATATCCAGCACATAGATCACAACGAAGACATGTTAAAGAAAGGTATCATAGCAAATCTATTTTTTTTCTGCCTTTAATTGTTATGAAAAATTGTCCAAATTGTGCTCTCTCTCCTAGAGACATTTTGAAGGGTGAGGTATTACCTGCAGGACAATAGCAAAAGTTCCATTCTGGAATCAGCTAGCTGACCTCAATGACCACATCTCTTGAACATTCCCTCAGTGTGCATCTCTTTAAGAGATTACACAGTTAGATAATCTATTATCTTTACTCCATTTCAAACTCCACTTAAAATCCTAAGTAAGTTATATTTTTTATTTCTTTTTCTCCTGTTTCACTATATTATTTACACAACTATACTGGTACGTGCTATCACAATTACTTTCTTATCCTAGCCACCAGGTCTGCATCTTGATTTTGCAACCTATAAATAAAGAAATACTTGTATTATACAGGGTTTAAATATGATGGAGGAAAGGGACCCATATGTGAGAGCTCATCAAATATTGTACTACAGAAATGTATTTCTTTTCATGATTCTGAATGGTTATTTTCTATATCCTGAGAACAAACAGCATGTGAATGGGAGGGAAATCCCCATTTTTCTGGGCTGAGAGGTTTCATTTCCTTCTGCCCATTTGCGTAGGAGAAGGTTCCAGCACCATGAGCTAGATCAGGGCAAGAAGAAGCTGCAACTTCTGTCCACCATTAGAGACCCCAGACCTTGTCCTTTTTCCTCCTGCTCCTTAAAGGTAGTGCTCCTCCTGGGGAGTGCACATCTGCCTCTCACTCTCCCAAATGCTTAAACAACTAACATGAAATAATGTATCCTTAAAAGTGGTTGGTTTTGGCGCTATGTTATTAACAATCTCTAGTTATTTAAATTTTTCTAACAAGTAGGTAAGTTTTATTCCCATTCCACAAAGAGCGTATTTATCTCTTTGAGAAGAGTGACAGCAGAAGATGAAGTGAGATCTGCTACGTCATTTTGTCTTTCAGTCCTTCATTTTCTACAAGATGCAGCATAGCAAGTATTGATGCATATTGTCATTTATGTGGCTCCAGAAATGCCAGCTTGAAGGGAGCATTGTCCATGTTACCGATATGATGCGTCAACCCCTTCTTGAAAATAATTGAAAGGAAGCTAAAAGCTAAACCACATTAAAAAAAAAAAAAAAATAAAAAGGCAGGATATCTTGAAGAGATAGAGAGAGAGAGAGAGAGAGAGGGGGGAAGCATATACTTTGACTTTAATGATGACTGGAAAAGCCCAGAATATTTTGATGTGAATTTAACTAACCATCTTATGAATAATTTTTTCTTTATTTGTGTGACCTAGTTATAGTAACTCATTAAAACTGAATTTAAAACATAAAGAAGAAAGGATTTCTCCAAGACAAAATACATTTTATCTGATAGCTTCCTGTTCTCTCTCTTCCATCCTTCCATTTATCGCCACCATCATGAAGCATCCAATAGTCATGCTTCCAACAGACATGAAAATTTTTATAGGGGCTTTGTCAAGTGCTGATTTAATTGAGATAAAATTATTTTAATGACTTCTTATTAAAGGAATTAACATGAATATTGGATTTTCTCCATAAAATATGAGTACCAATGCAGGATAAATCTATGTTGTAGGATGTTTCACCCACAGAAGGATGCTTCAAATGTTTAAATATTTAAATTTGTCTGCAACATTATAAAAGGATGTATGCCGTCACTGTTGCTAAAAGGTAATTGAAAAATAGAGAAAATATATTATGGCCTATTTTTTTATCTTGATAAACATTTTAATAATTATTGATTCTTAAAGCTCAAAGACAACATGTCACAGAAAAGCTCTGATATTAAAGCAACAATTGAACCTTGATATTGACAGATGTTCAGCTCCTAACAGGCTGGATAGCAGAGGGTCAGAGATTGCTGGGAAATGTTGAAAAGAGGAAAACCCTGCAGGTTTCAGGCCAGAGACTCACCACCTGTTATAGTGCTGCATTTTGTCTGTCTAAGGATATGATGTTTGATATTTGTTAGAATGACCATGTTCAGCTTGACCCCCAAATATCCTAGCAATTAATTTCTTACAGTCTGTACTTATTACTGTGGATTTCGGTGGGGAAACAAACATCACTGTTCAACCTGTGTCTGTTAAAGATTTTACAATAATCAAACATACTGGGCATCTCACTGTGCAAGCATCTTATCATAAATAGCAAAAGTTTAGATTTGGAATTGAATGGTGCTTAGAGTAACCTGTCAGTGATGGAATTTTCATATTTAAAAATCTTTCTCCTCAGAACTAGTCTTTTGTTATCACACAAATCTAATATAGACTGTTGATTACTTCCTGGCTCAGCTCTAAACATGATCTCAAAATGAATTTTTTTTTCTGGGGGGAGTGAGGGTTGAAGAAGGGAAGTGAGAGTGGTTTTAATTTTTATCCTGTTTTCTTTTGTAAAAACAGTAAATACAAAAAAGCTTGATATTAAATTGCTATATAAGTAACACAGTGTTATTCAAACTTCAGAAAGCATTTGTATTCCTTAAAGATTTTCAGGTTTTTTATTTACTTTTCCTCAGCAGACCCTATTTCTAACTAAAGTAACTGCGAGTAATACTTAGTTCATTCAAATATGAAGACTTTTTCTATTTGCTTAAAAGTAGCAAAAGTTTTATTGATGAAAGGAAAGAAAACAGCTCCAAGACAAAAGCACATAAGTATGTAGAAACTCCTGAAATTATTATTAAACTTAATGAAGACAATTTTTTAAAGCAAAATTATGCATAGACCTTAGGGGAAAAAAAAAAAAAAAGAAAAATAAATCCACAAGCCAGCAATATAAATATTTCCTAATCTTCTAAGAGATTTGTTGGATTTTTCTAATATTTTGGTTAATTCAGCATAGTAAAATGCATACAGACAATAAATTTTCAGCATTTGGTAGAAATTTTACTTAGAGATTATGTGTTCCACTTAGTATTTCAAAATAAGAAACAACTGTACAACTGGGAAGATGCTGAAGTGAATTGCTTTCAAAATCCCTTTAACTTAGATACCCGAATTTCTA
The DNA here is from genome assembly GCA_036630365.1 of Acanthiza pusilla. Taxonomy (NCBI): domain Eukaryota; kingdom Metazoa; phylum Chordata; class Aves; order Passeriformes; family Acanthizidae; genus Acanthiza; species Acanthiza pusilla. Next base: position 70,997,396 of record JAXCHO010000034.1, read on the forward strand.
TATATCCTAAATTTTTCTTTCAGTGTGACCACATTGCTGTCCATTCAAAGACAGATTTTGCATTTTATTGTATGAAGAATCATTGGTAAAGCGCATAAAGCAGCACACGGAGCAGAAGTCCAATAGGGCCATTATGGTCAGGCCTTGACCCTACTCCCTAAAAGGAATGCCTGAAAGTTACTGGGGTGTAGAATTTGACAAATTGTACCCTTTCTCTGTGCTTCAAGTCCTGTGCTTTCCCTGCACTGGACCACGGCACAACTGTAAAGGGATTTTTGTTTTCACTGCTCTGGTGTTAGGTACTACACCAGAGGAGGAACACCTGTGTAATGGGAGAGGTGTGTTCATATATTCATCTTATGGAAAGAAGAGGAAATTCACAGCAACGAAGCAATGCTTTGTCATGCTGATACTTAGCCAAACTTTGTCAGAAAACGCTGGAAAAATGAAGGAAGCCAAGACTTAAATTCTACCCTCCTCCTCAGCACTTAAAATTGACTGGTTTAAACTTTTCACTTTGTGTCCTGGATAACAGGAATCTCCTTTTAGTCATTTGCATTTTCATTCCAGTTTGACATGTTAAAAATGTTAATATTTAAGACTTGCAAAATTCAGAGATCTATGTAGTAAAGAAATGGTCTAATTTATAAATTTATTTTAAATATATCAAGACTTAAACTTCTTGGTAGAATAATTAAACCAGCTACTGCATAGAACAATGCTGTACATAATCAAGTGCATTGAATAAATAAATATGATGAAGTGCACTGACAGCTAAATGTTATTTGAAAAGCATTTTTTAAAATATATGCTTGGCATAGAGGAGACATTTATTACCAGAAAGGATCACTTCAATAATAGGAAATTAGCAAGATGCCTTATTAAAGGCTTCAAGGAAATGAGATTATTTCAGATATGTTTCTCTGGCTATTTCATTTATTTCTGCATTTGTATGAGACACAATGTTTGTGATTTTACTGATAGCTCAGAGAATATGGGTATAATTCAGTATTCACAGATGCCTACTGTAAGTGAGGTGTAGAAGTTGCCATAAGTTCTTTCACATTGTAATGAAGATCCCATGGATCTTTGAATTTTATTAAATATTCACAATAGTATTGTGACCAGCAAGGCAATCAAATCTCAGTCATTCACGTTAGTATTATTCTCACCCTTTGAATTTCTGCAGCACATTTTCCTGACTGCTCATTTGAATATGAGAGAACCCACCAGACAACTACTTTTCTTTGTGTTATAAAAATATAGTAAATTTGCATTGCAAACAACAACTACGAGAGAGAAATATTCAATGTCCTATTCAAAGTCTGTTTAAATTAGTACATAGAAAAACTGGGCAAAAATAAAAGGATTTTTAGGAAATAAAAAAGGAATAGTTCACCAAATCCCATGTTAAATGGCTAAACAATAGAAGAAATACAGCATGTAGTACTCTGGAGTTTAGAAAGCAATTGTGGTGGCAATAAATAAAAAGTTTTGTTGCATATAATTTTCATGCAAAACTTGACTTCTGGCAGATTTTCTGTAGATTTTTCTCCTTGTCATTTTTTCTAAGTGCTCTGTTGGTTGTCCTTTAACATTCCAGCTGAGGTCACATTATCGTGTTAGAAGTTATATAAAAATATGTTGAGACACTGCCCTTAGTCAAAAAAATGCAGGTCTGAAGATTAAAAAGTGGAAGCAGAGGCACTAAAAACATCTTATTGAGAGTCACACAGCAGGTTAATGGAAGAGACAGGTCTACATGTCACGACTACTGTTTTCTAGACCAGTGATCTTACTTGTGATAAACTACCTCCATGAGTTCAGTAAAATAAGTTCAGTTGAGCACTCAATATATGTACATAGAAAATATCAACAAGATGCTAAGAATTACATAAGAACAGATACAGCTTTTTTCCCGGATCTTCGGAAAGATGAACACAATACTCTCCATGGTAGGTTTTCCCAACAGAGTGGTATTTGAAGTGTTGTGCAGCCACAGCAGATACCAGTGGTTCCCTGTTCATCAGCAACCAGACTCCATTAACCTTTATCTTTATGCTTTTTTGCTCTGCCACATTACCTCTTCAGTTTGAGTCATTAGAGCTCTTTAAGGTGACATGGCTCTGCTATTGTCACTTTGACTCCCGTGTAATACAGGTGTCTCTAAGATGGGGTTAAGCTTCCTCCATCTCAGAAGATATCAGAAGTCTGCTTTATGTCAATATGGACCTTAGTGTGCATTATATTTATGTTTTGTAAATGGTTTCTCTTCAAAATAGTACCAAGTGTACTACTTTGAATGTTCATCTTATTCAGGTTAAGTATATACAGACATGACTTCAACTATTCATGATCTGCACAGCAATCTAGAAATATATGGTATTGAGTCAGTCTCGTGATAAAGCTCAGAAGCTTGTGGTCAAGGCAGTATTCATGGTTTTCCATGATGAAATTTGTCCATATATACAGTAACTTGTGTTTCCAGATTGTATTTAAAAATCAATAAACTTAGAGGAAAACATCCTTTTTTCTTGTTTTCTTCAGTGTTTTCTCTAAATGCTGTAATATAAAATAAGTTCCCATGTTGTTAATCAAGTGAAAGCTATTTGACTGGCAGCTCTACTGCATTCATTCCTTTAATAAAGCAGATAGTTTGCTGGGACTCGGGAGGACTGCCCACACATCTCCATTGTGTGTTCTTGCCTGGAAGGTGGGGTTTGGATCCTTTGGGATGGAAGCAGTCAAAGTGCTGATGGCTGTGACTGTGGCTGTTTTGTTCACCAGGTATTCTGCAGAGTTCAGTGACAATGGTTTCTTTTTCTAGCTTCATATATGATAGCTACTGTTTAAACTGTGAAACGTCTGATTTAGGTGTCCAGAATAGAGGTCATTATACCTTTTCATTCTGAAGAATGAACTGAGATTTACCTGTGAGAAGTATTTACCTGGATTTTCTTGCCTGAGTTGTTACTGTGATCTAATAAAAAGTATGAATAGGCTAAAAAATAGTAACATAGACCATGGCTGTAAGACATGGCCTATATTTGACTGCTGCCTAAATTACCTTCTTCTTACAAAATAAGTTTTCTCTACTTAAAGTGGTGCATATTTTTTACATTTCTGTTCTCTACTAAACATAAAGAAAATCCAGTGCAGATGTGGGGCTATTTCTTTCATTGTATTTCCATCTAAGTAAATTGACGTAAATGGAGGGATCTGGTGGCAGATGGAATTTGCTTAAATATTATGAAAATCACATGTACTTCAGAGGGGTGAGGCTAGATGAACAAAAAAAAAAGATTTTTTTTTCTTCTTTTACCAAATCTTTCCCAGAAATAATGTGGTTATTCCCATCAGAGATTTGCCAGGATGCATTTCGTCTTCTGACCTTAGATGAAAGAGCAAAGCAGCAAGCAAATTTGTGTTCCTAGAGTTAGAGTGGTTTGCTTTCCTACTTTTTAATTCCCAAAACATAAGCCACTGTCTTTTCTCTTTTCTCTTTTTCTACTGAATTTACAGGGAAAATTGTTCTGATAGAAACGTATTGATTGCAGTAAAGAATTGTATGTTACCTGCCCTGCACACCTCACAGCGATATTTAACTGGTGAGAAATGTGCTCTAACAGACACCAAACAAAACTGGAGTTGTTTTTCATTTTAAGAGTTTGTTCTCTACATGGCCTTGAATGTTCATTTCTTTGACAGTAGATAATGATTCATTCTCTTGTTTAGCAGTGTCTAGATGGCTAAGTACTTAAAAAGTCAATATTGAATTTCTAAGCAGAAATCCACATATGATTACAGTAAAGCTCCTCTATCACAGCATTGTATTAAGAGATGTATTGCTATATTTCACATCTATAAAAGTAAGAAGTTTAAATTTTACTTTTGAGCAGTATTTTAAAAAGTGCTACCTTGGTTTTAGTGATAATAAGTTTTAGAAAGTTTGATTCTTCTGAGTTGAGATCCACCCAAAGTGAAAAGTGAATTGTTGCTGGAAAAATCATCCAAAGCAACGGTAACTGTATGCTTAGAAACATAATCCTCTTTGGTCTTTATTTAAGGTTTAAAGCCAAGTGATCCAACCATGACTGGCAAAACGCAGACCAGCAACGTCACCAATAAGAACGACCCAAAGTCCATCAACTCCAGAGTCTTCATCGGCAATCTGAACACAGCCATTGTCAAAAAAGGTGACATCGAAGCAATCTTTGCAAAGTACGGGAAAATAGTTGGCTGCTCAGTGCACAAAGGGTATGCGTTCGTACAGTACATGAGCGAGAGGCACGCGAGGGCTGCAGTGGCAGGGGAGAATGCCAGGATCATCGCAGGGCAGCCACTAGGTAAGGATTTTTATTACCATTAAAATACTGCTTTCTCTCTCCTTTCTATTTGAAATATCATCTACTGCTGGCGCCCACAGGACTAATGAGTTTGTTTTGCTGATGTTCCATCTCAGCATATTTCCAAGATGTTGGCTGTGAGAATTTTTAATGTATGGTATGTTACCTAAATATTAGAAAATATTTAGCACTATAAATTGCCGATTTATTAAACAGATCACTTCTGACAGCTTTATATTTCTCTTTGTAATTTCACTGTAGCGAACATGATTACTCTTGTGAGGAAAACCTAACTATTTTTGCTTAGACTCTAGTTAGTAAATTTAGTGTCATATAACAAGGCTCATCTCATAGATGTAGTTATCTTTCACATAATGAATCTAAAATTATACACATCCCAATATGTGCCAGATGTTATACAGAAGCAAAAGAATAGCTTATATATGTCCTTGAAATCATGCCAAATCAAACTGTAACACTGTCAATCATTTAGTGAAGTCTATTATTAAAAACTAAGCTTGCAGTTTTTCCACATAATACTGTAAACCTTTTTCATCTGAATTCCAAATTAAACAAAAGAAGAAAAGTCATATTTTTGTGTTCTTGCTTTGTCATGAATGTTTAAGTAAGATCAAGTTGTTTCATATTGCAACTTTCACCTCTGAAAACTATTTGCAATTACATATGGAGGCTGTCAATGAAAAACTGGAGTACAGTTCTAACTTTACCTGTCGTATATACACAGTAGTAATGGGCAGTACAGCAAGATGGTTGGTAAGATTCAGAGGTCTTGCACTAGACTGCTGAACTGTATTGTTCATATCCAAACCCAAGTGTGCAATGGCTATGTAGGAAAAGGTGAAGTGCAGCCAGTGCTTTGGCTGTAACAAGTCATAAAGAATGGATAAGGCTTGTTCATTTTCAATGCTGGAGGCTGTGGAAATCTATTTTTCTTATTGTTTGTAGAAACTGAAGCATTTGTGTTAGATGGGTTGTTCTTTTATCACAGCTGTTGAACAGTAATTTTAAGTTTTAGAACTCCTACCTTTTGGGTTCAAGAGAAAAACAGATTAAATAATTTCAATTATATTCAAGGGGAGATTGCTTTACAGCTTTATTAGGAAAAGTCATATAGATGAGTGAAATAAAAGACCTCAAGTGATAAAAGCAAGGCAGCAAAGTCAGTCTGTGGGATGGCATTATTAGAAGACATTTCCTGGAGCAGTGTTCTCCAAGCAATAGGCCATGTAATGCCATCAGTGCATTATTTACAGCTTCTTGCACACTGGTCTGACCAGATTTTTTAAACTGTGTTTTCCTAAGGCAATAGATTTGTTATTACTATGATTACTGTTGCTAGTCTCTTTTAGTATTTCTTATGGCATCTATAATATGCCATGGTTTTTGTAGAAGGAAATGACCTTTCACTACCCAGTGTAGCTTTGTGCTTTCTTTAGCAGGGAAGTGAATTTTTTGCAAAGGAAATTAAGTGACCAATAATTACTTGAAATGTTTGAATCTTTTAATAACAGAAAAGTTTATTAAGTTTCAACTGTTTAATCTTAAAATACTTAGATTTTTCTGCAAACTCTCTTGATGACGTATTTCATGTCTCAGTTCCTAATTTATCAAAGAATATAAAGAATAATCAAGGTGAAATCTTCTTTTAGCTGTTCCTAATTTACTCTTTCTATATGTGAAATACAGTTGTTATCAGTATGGTTTGACAAAAAGAATGAATTTGTGAAAATGCTACTTGTTAAAGAAATTATTTTAATGAATTCTTTTAATTGGTAGTAAATATTAACAGTCACCACACATTAACTGATAGATGACTGAGAAAATTTACTTGGGATTATAACCCACAGCACCTTATGCACAAATAGTTCATTATTGTAAAAATTCTTTATGAAAATTTCTTTTTTGTCTCTCCTGAGAGCTTTGCATTCTGAAATAAATAGAAGTAATGAATTTATATCAACATCCAAGTTATGGAAAGGGGACAAGAAAAACCTGTTACAGATGTACGAATAAACTTGATTGACATAGCTGAATTTTCTTTTAAACTGAATTAGAATATATTAATAATATAATGAGGGCTGGATAATAGTCAGTTGTGGAAACCTATTTGAACAAAGGAACATTTGAAAAATATTATCCCATGGTATACGCCTGATACTACTATAGACTCTTGTACTCAGTACCTCCTCCATCAACTCTAAAGCTCCTGCTTTAGAAAAAAGCACGTGTTGGGTGCTCAGTGATATGTACTGGTGGTGCCTTGGATACAGCAACTTGACTGAAGTGGATTTCATGAGCTGTGTGATTATTTCCAACCTTTCTGTTTCATAAAGTTCAACAGACTCTAAAAAGCTGTGGGGTAGAGATCATAAAGGAAAACAAAAAATATGCTTTGGAAATTTATTGCTCTTATTGTGAAGTTCAGTGTAGTTTCTTGAAGTAATATTATGTGTTTATGGGAATAGCATGTTTTCCTGCCCGCAGGACAGAGACAGGTCAGTGTAGGGCACAGGAGTCTGCTTCACAATGAGTATTTTGTGAATTGCTTCAGGCTGGAACTGAGAAAATACTGGAGTTGGTCTAGCACAAAACTGCAGGTTATGTTCTTAGTTGTGTGAACACATCTACATAATCAACTCTTCTCACAAGTTTTTCATCCATTTAAACACACCCATGAGTTGCAGAATATTTGTGTATATCCACTTCCTTTCCAAACACGGCAAAGAGACACAGTAAACAGGAATAGTTCTGGGGAAATAGTGAGTCTGTCTGTGAACTTTACCAAGGCTGATTTAACCCCTCTCTGGTGAGAGAAGGATTAGACACCTGCTTTCTCCAAAACAAATGGTGCAAGTCCCTCATTGCAGCTGTGGGCTGAGGAGCTGAGCTGCAATCTTTCTTGTAGGGAGGGGCCCAAAAGTGAACACGGGATTCCAGGTGCAGCCTTCCTGCTGCCAAGTGTAACATGACAATCACTGCCCTGGTCCTGCTGGCCACACTTCTTATCCAGGCCAGGGTGTCATTGGCCTCTTGACCATCTGGGCGCATTCAGGATCGTGTTCAGCCTCTGTTGAGCAGCACCCCTGCAACTTTCCAGCCATTCTTTCCCCACTGTAGCTTTGCATGGGGTTCTTGTGACCCAAATGCAGGACCTGGCATTTTATCCTATTGAACCTTATACAGCTGGCCTCAGTCCATTGATCCAGCCTGTCCAGATCCCTCTATAGAGCCTCCCATCCAACTTGGTGCTGTCTGCAAACTTGCTGAAGGTGCACTCAATCCCCTCATCCAAATCATGAATAAAGATTTTAAAATAAAGATATATGTACCAGCTTCTGCCTAAAATTCTGGTATAACTATCATAGCAACTTCTAAATCATAATGTCCTTTTGATTTTTCTTGATTTATAGCTCATAGCCTTTTATTTTATACTGCCTTAATTATTATGCTTAATTTTTGTCCGTTTTCATGCATATTTTTATACAAGTATCATTCCTTTAACTTGAGATTTTTTTGCATTTGTGCCTGAATAAGAGTCAGATCATCTCAGAGGTATCTTATCAAACAAGTTAAATGGTGGAAGGCTCGTTGCTTTGTTCTTTTCCATGGAAGACACATGGAATTTCATTCTTGGATCCTTAGGAAAAGGAAAGATTACAGTACCCAGATTACAAGAGATGCTGTAGTTCTTCACTTGATGCCCTTTTTAACTAATAAATTAGTTCCACTGTGGCTTCAATCCTGTTTTGCTGCTGCAAATATTATTCACCTGTGTCTGCCTTCAGGTCTAAAAGAGATGCAGTCTCTGAATATGAAGTGAATGCATATTGACATGTAGTCTAAGGTAAGATGTTGGTTGCAGATATTTATTTTGGGAGACAGACTCTTTTGCACATACTTTTGAGAAGCACAAGAGCCCTGAAGGGGCTTTCTAAATTACAACTACCCAGCAGAAAATATCCAAGGAGAAGAGCAGGTAATAAAGGGAGACTTTAGAGAGACTCAACATATACCATTGCTGCAAATTGAATTGATGTGATAATAGGCCTATTTTATCTTTTGTTTCCCTTGCCTCTACTCAAAGCATATCTTCTCTATTTTATGTTTGTTATGTCTAACAGCACTGAGAGACTTAAATGTGTATCTGCAGAACAAGGACTATCCAGGCTGAATCAATTCTTCACCTCAGTCTGAACTACAGAAAACATTACTTGTGTCATGAATGGTTGTATCTCAAAAGGAATAAATTCTTATGCTGCTTTAGTCAACCAATTTGTGAAATAAGTGCTTTTGCTTGAAAAAATGAGAGATTTATCCAAATTTTGTGGGTGACTAAGCTTTACCTAAGCCAATGGTAGGCTAAGATTAGAAATTAGAATCTGCATTAGTGGTTATTCAGTTTCAACTTTGTCAACGGTTTTCAGCCAGTAACATGGAAATATAACAATCTTTCATTTGTACAAACATAACTCATGGTTTATAAGAGCAATCTTGATACTCTTACCCACCTACCTTCCACTAACATAATGGCAGCATATATCAGGAAAGCAATGTTATGTTGTTTTAAAGATTATAGTGAAGCCACAAATGAAAAAGTTTCTTATTTTTCTTCTGACAAACCTGTAAAGACGTGAGTTCTAATGTGGGTCAAAACATTTTAGGCAAGGACAATGCCAATCTTAGAATAATACCAGAGATTGTACTAATATAATTAAAAAGTGGGAATGTTTTGGTATTTTAATTTATATTTTAATGAAATATTTAAAATAGAAAAAATTGTGTACACATAATAATTAATCATGTATTCAAATTTTATTTTAAGTCATATAACATTAAGAGATTGTATATTGAATTTTCAAACTACTGGATGGGAAAGGGCAATGCATTTCATGGAAAAATTTTGGTCCATTGTAACTTCTGCAGGCACACATTCTAATATATTACACTTATCAGCATTGCACCATGGAGTAAATAATTTGAGAACTGTAATTCAGTAACAGGCAGGTAATTGTCTAAGTGAGACTTAGAAAGCAAAGTATTTAATATCTGATAAGTCATGATGATGCTATAGCATATGATTTTCAATACTTGAACATTGTACTTCAAAGGATATTGTATTCTTCTGGTAAAATAATCCACTTTTTTATGAATGGCATTTAAGTAAAAGCAAAATCAAACTTGTGAAATACTGCACAAGAATTATCATTATCATGTAAGTTTAAAAAGGAGTTTAATAAGCAAATACTTGAATCAACCAAAAAAAAAATTTTTCCACAAACCTATAAAATTTGTGAGATGTAATTAATGTTGGCTAATTGTGGGGAGGACTTCTGCACTTTCTGAACTCATATAATTGTTTGTTGATTACTTCAACAAGTGATACAAATTTCTTTTTGTCAGATAGTTGTCAACATCCAGGCTACATCAACATCCAGGGTACTGAGGAAGGTTACTTGATTCGGTATTTTTTTACACTGAACTAAATATAAAGTAATGCTAAAGCAAAAAGATCAAATGGTCTGCTTCCAAAATCAAACAGAAACAAAACCTACAAGTGCAGTCCATTTGTAGCCATGATGAACATAATGCCTTTGACGTCACAGAAACCTAGAGTGAAATTAGGGATATCAACCTAGACTTGTGCTGTCTTTATTAAGTCTTTCCCAATAAATCCCATCTTAGTCAATGTCTTCATCATCCAGCCCTCAGGCACAAACACACTGTTACAGAACTTCTGAAAAATTATTAATTATCCTTCCACAGCTTAGTTCAGAGAAGCTAAATTTTCCCACTAGAGATGAAGCTCTTATCCTATTACAATCTATTTCTGTATTTGGGAACCGGTGTAATCCTGTTTCAGCCTACTCTGTGCAGGAACAGGGATCCTGTCTAAATCTACCTCATTTGTCTCTGCCTTTTTGCTGCCTACCCATGTCCTTGTGTTCTTGGTGAATGGTGTACAACAGCACATGAGTGCCAAGTCTCACTCTAGAGGACTCTGGATACAACTTCTAATCATCATTCATGGGGTTTTCTAATGGTGGATAATTTTCATATGTACCTTCCTGTTATACATTTTGGTGTCTGCCAATACTTTTTTACCTTCTGTTGTTGCAGTAAGATTCTGCAGCCATAGCGCAGAGTATAACCCAGTGGTTTAGTGCTCTTGCACACAAAAAGTTTATTACATTTTGTTGTCACTTCACAGTCCTGTTTTTTGTGCATTTCTATAATCATTATTTCCTCATCCTATAGTCACATGTACGTGAACCATTCCATGTGCTATCCATGCATGAAAAACAACTAATATAAACATAGGAAGGAAGGGTGATTTTTAACAATCATCCCTCAGCAGTTCAGGGCAGGGCACCATTACACAATCGATGTATGCCTACTCCAGAAGAGCCAGCTGAGTGTTTCATCATGAAAAAAAATCCATATTTTAATGGAATTACAGCTTTCATTAGATTGAGAACACCTGGAATAAGAATGAGTGAATTTTACTCTCCATATTTCATGAAAGTTTCTATTTGTCTCTTAGTGGGACTTGTTCAACTCCAAGTGAAACTGCAATTTAAATCTATTTTTCATGTTCAGAAAAATACATATCAAGAAAATAGTTTAGTTATGAGGTGAATTTATGAGGGAAAAGTCTTCCTTATTCATTGTTGGGGTCTCTTCCTGTGAAATTCTTTATATATTAGCAAAGTAAAAGTTTGCAAAGTTCTTCCTGGCTTAAGATTTTGTACTTTGAGCAGCCTCATGTCAGCTAATGCAAATGTTAAGTATTCCCTCCATCATAATGCCAAAAATTATGATCTGGTTGCTTACCATCAGCAGATACTATTGTAAGAAAAACTTTCCTTCAAGGCTTGGTAGAGATGTATATAAAGATACACTTAGTTTTCTGCATGGCCAGCTCATCTTTATAATCATAGACAAGGTGTTATTTTGGGATCTTTCTATGTCCTTCTGAGCTCTTTGACATGTCTGTATACAGCACAGGGTCTCATCCGCATGAAATTTACTTTTTTAATCCTTGGGTTTCATAAACATTTTAAATCTTCTTGCAAGATGGATCTGATATGCCCTTAGTAATTTTTAAGAGCTTTTCAAAATATTTAGATGATGTTATCTCAAAGATCTCAGTGCTAAACCTTTATTACCTGCATATCTTGATGAGATTGTTGTTGTTTGTTTGTGGGATTTTTTTATCAAATATTATCCAGTAGATCTGGATTTGAAGTTAATGCTCTTTTATTTGTATTACAGGTCTGTAAGAAGTTACAAAAAAGTGGTTTCCTTTGTGGCAGACAAAATTCTGTACCTTTTCTTAAATATACTTGCTTTGATTAGTGACTGCTGGGATCACTAAAATTTGTAAAACTATTCTATAATGTTAAAATCTGAACTGTCATAACATCATGCAGTGATAAAAATGTTGTTATGATAGGTTCTCTCATAACATTTGTCTCAGTGTCTCATGTGGAATGCACTGTATAAAAAGAACAGCTATCTCTAGGATGTTATGCAATTTTTGGTTTGGTATGCTAGGAGGTCTCATAGTCTACAGCTTCACTTTTTTCTTAGTCTAGCTTGATTTAATTTGATAGACTATTTTCCATGCATTTGGCTTCTTTCACTTCAAATAGAATCTCATCAAGAATGAGTCTCATATTTTCTTCTTGATCATTTGACTGTACTTCACTATTTCATTTTTACCAATGAAATTAGAGTTGCTAATGCCTCGTCACCTGTTTTTTATGTGTGCCTGCTCTATCTCCTTGTTTTCTCATTCTTTTGTTAAAACATTTCACTTGGTGACCTTGCTCCAAAAGGCATATGGAGAAATTCACATTTGCTATGGGGCATATGGAAAGTGCAGAGAATCAGAAGATTTCTCATCTAAACCTGACAGGCCAATATTTATCTTTCTAATCTGCAATTTGAAGTATGGGTGTTTTTAACAGGTATTCAGCACTGAATGGTGACAGGACAGAGTAATGTTATTTTAGTGTACTGCAGAATCGGAATAAGTCCCAGCCCTGCTATTTGTCTTTGGACTAGGATGGTTAAAGCCATGAAATTTATTTACCTCCAAGATATCACTCAGCTGTTTGGAGGAGGAAGCATAGCAAATATTTCTCCTGCCAGAATACCAATGTAGCATAAAAAATTCTTCTCCCAGTCGTAGTCTAAGTTCATGGAGGCTGGCCTTTAGCATGATAAACTTTTAGGATCATTCTTTCTCTCTTTCTTTCCTTTCTTAAGAGCAAGCTCAGCTAAAATGCAACTGTTCTTTTTTTGTTTAGCTTAACTCAGACAAGAAATGCTTTCAGTGAATGTTTGCTGTCTCAGGTTTGATTTTATGTCTTAAGCCTACTTGCATTTCACACCTTAGGAGAGGTGGAGGAAATCTGTTTCTTTCTCAGATTTTGCACTTAAGCCTACAATTCTTTCAACAGTAGACAGCCTCATCAGCAAAGCTATGTAAGTCATGTATATTGGGGAAAAAAAAAAACAAACTTTGTTGTTTATAACTTATTAATAATTTGGTTATTTTGCAGCACATCCAACTGGCAAAGTGAAATCCACAGGCAAAAAAAGGGGAAATTTGACAAATTAGATGTTCTTATTCTATACTACTTCTCCCTTCTCTACAAGAAATGTTAGTATTAATGAGCCCCACCGTAAGATTATGAAGTTTCAAGTAAAAGTCATTTTCTAGGTATTTTAATGACTCAGAACTGAACACTGCTCATATCCTTGATTGTTATAACCATTTAAGTGACTTCAGTACCTCCTAAAGAATTAATGGAAACTGAATCATACTTTTTTCATGGCAAGACTTTAAATTTTTGAAAGGCCAACTGAAAAATAATTAGGCTGGGTTTTAGTTTCCCTTACAGAATACCTCGTATTACTTACAAAATGATAACGTATCTTTAAGAAGACATTGTTCAAACCCAACATGCAATTTCTAATTTGACATATATGTAAGTTCAGATATCCGAGTCCTTAATTTTGTCCCACAAAATGATAACAGTCAGGTAGCTAAAAGCTGGGAACATACACTCGCTTGCCCAAGAAAGAAGTATAATCATTTCCACAACTAAAGACTAAAGGTGGAGAGGAGTTGCTTGGATGTCTTTGCTGCCATGAGTTTTGGGGATTTTTTAGGTGTCAGCTAGTGTGCCTAAAGACCACTGTTTTCCTTTATGACAGTCTCAACATTTTAATACCTTTTCCTTTTAGTCAGACCTATTGCTTGTTTACCTAGTCTTCTCCTCAATGCAAATGTGCAGTGATTTGAAACCCTTTTATTGTGATCTCACACTTACTCGTACCCATTGTTGAAATCTCATAAAAAAACATTTCCAATTTACTTCTGTGGTAATTTGTTGTAGACATCTGTCTCACCTATCCTATTGTTTGCAGTTAAATATCCAACACTCATTCTCCTGTGCTTTGTTTCATTCTGCTACTAATGCTTCATACAATCATGAAAAAGAGAGGAAGAGAATATAACGAGTTTGAAGTGTGGAATTAACTTTCAGATCTTGAAACAAATATGGGAAGTGTATAACATCTAGTTCTACAACAGTAAGGTTTCTGGACTCACTTCATTAAATCTATGTGTATTTAATTAGTGTTTCGGGTGAGAAATGCAATATTTTACTGAAAACAGCAAGTGTAAAACAAAGAGTAGATACCAAACAAATAGACACTAGATGACAGGAAAACCCATACTTGGCAAAATCTGAAGCCATTTCAAGCTGTGATTCATTTCTCAACCGTGCACTATATGATAATTCAACATCTTAAATTTTAAAGAGACTCTTAAAAATATTTCTTTTTAATGATTTATTAAGGTAAAGTTTATCCCTTGATTTGATACTGTCACAGTTTTTGTTAAATTATAGAACAATTTGTGTTGGGAGATACCTCATCTAGTCCAACTTCCTGCTCAAAGCAAGGCTGACACAAAGAAGTGAGCAGTGCAGAAGGCTTGTCAGCCACATTCCAACCCACCCATGCCACCCACACTTCCCAGTCTGGGCTGCAAGGATGCAATAGGAAATTGTGTCAAAGACTTTGCTAAAGGTGGAGGATCCTTAAACTACCTCTTCCCGCATCCACTAAGTTATTCATCCCATCATAGGAAGTTCACTGGGCTGGTCATAATTTGCCTCAGTAAATGTGCTGTCCTCATCATCTTGTTCTTCATGAGCCTGGACAAGGCTCCTAGGAAGATTGGCATGTTATTGTCCAGTTTGTCTTGTTGGGGTTGTCTATCTTCAGCACACAAGTTCATCCTGATCACAGAAGCAGGTCTTATAGACATGTTGGTCAGTGACAGATTCATTCTGTCCAAGCTGCACAGATCATACACAGGGACCTCACAAAAAAACTTGAGGACATGATTTGCTTTTTCTTATATTCTTTTTTTTCCACCTCCTCAGCCTCTTCCAAGTTCTGCCTCTTACCACATTATTTCCCCCTTAAAATATCCTACTGCTCTCTACCGCTAACTTATTTTTCCTGGTTTTGTTAACTTTACAAATTTATTTGGTATTTATAAGAGCATGTCCCAGAAACGTCTCTCTTATTCATGACTTCCGTCACACCACACTGCCCTTGTTTTTTTAAATGTGTAGTGTTTTGCCAGACCCAAGCTGCTACCTTTTGGTGATGTCAGAGGCTGGGATTAATCATCTGCATGCAAACCTTAATGTTTCCAATCGAGTGAGATGACGCTGATTATGCCTGTAATTCCCCAGAGCCTATTTCTTGTCTTTGAAGATGGGTTTGACATTTGCCTTTTCCAGTCATCAGGGAGCTCTCCTTATTTCTCCAGCTGTTCAAAGGTGATAGAGAACAGCCTCACAATAATATCAGCCAGCTCTTTTACCATCCCTGGATGCATCTGATCAAGTCTCATATTTATTTTAATACTAAGAATTTATTTTTCAGCATATCATTATGAAAGCTTAACATTCAAAGAAAAGCTAGCACCACACTAATTCTTAACAAAACTACTAAATTTCTTGGCAGTTTCTCTTTTCCACAATAAGAATATAGCTTGGTTTTTTTTTTGTTGTTTTTTTTTTTACTCAAGATTAGTAACAAGATTATGAATTTAGATCTGATTTCAAAAGTTTCTCGCTTTGTAAATGCAGGCTATAGTTACTCCAGCAGCTGATCTGGATGGTATCCATAAAGGTAGTAGTTCTCCTGCAAATGGTGGAGGAGCATGCATGAAAGGAGTAATGCAGTGGTGCTCTGAAAATCTGTGCAAAATTACAGGCTGGTATTTTGAAACCTTTGAAATTGGGCTATAAATGTAATAGGTAGGATGTTAATATTCTGCACTAGTGAAACATTTGGGTTAAAAGAAATTAAACATCGTATAGCTACAAGAATCATAAGTTATAGAATTAGATAGATTTGGAAAGGAACAAATATTTATATAAGGTGAAAGATTTATTCTTCATTGAAACACCTTTATCTTATAAGCCCCAATTACAATATTGATTAGAGCAATTAAGAAGATACTTTAAATAGATGCAGTTTTAGAAATTCAGAACTTTATGAACAGGTTTTTTGGCTTATTTTCTGTTTTGGTTTTTTGTTTATTTCTTGGAGTTTTGGGTTTGTTTTTTACCTAGTATACTTCAATACATGTGACAAATAGGACAAATTTACACCCTAGAGTTACAAGGAGTCACCCATAACTGATATATCAAGTATGAAAATTATTATTTGCTTTTTCCCAGCTTTGAAAATCAAGTCTGGTGCTAAATGATCTTGCTGCACTTCTAGCCATTCCAATTGCCAAAGTTTGAAAAGGTCTAGTTATGTCTTGACTTACAGGAATGATGTTTGATAACTGTGTAGATAAAACCAGATCTATGTCTGTGGCATGATCGTAATGTTATAGAGTTCATAAAATTATTTTGGATTGTTTTGGGGTATTTTTAACAGGGGAAAGAATTTGCTATTTTTACTTTTTTTTTAAATCAAAGGGCCATTATTTTGAGAATTATTATTTTGAAAATTGTATTAGAAAAATTTAAAGAGTGCAAATTAATGTCATTTTCCTATCTAGTCCACGTACCTTTATGAAAACCCCGAAGTGAACTGTGAAGAGGCTTCAGCCGTTCTAACCTTAGTTAAAAGTAAATTCTAGTAATGTTTTCAAGAGTACGAAAACTGAGTTTATGGAAACATTTCCATGTTAATACTCTTGTAAAAGACAGGCCACTTTTTCAGGTAAAGAAGGTGATTGCTTTTCTAGGCGTTTTCTTCTTTCCAGGGTTCATTTTCTTTCTTGCCTGGCTTTGTTGAAAACTTTTAGAGAAAAGTTTAATGTAAATGATCAAATTACAAGAAGATAAAATCAACACTCATACTAGCATTGCAGCATCTGGAAAAGCAGTTGTGAATTTTTACAGCCTGACTTTCAAAGTCTTTATTTTCTGTTAATTGGCACTTACTGCTGCTTTATTTGTTTCGTAGTCTTAAATTTTGGTTTTGATGTATTTAAATCCACAGGCAGACAAGGAAGAAAAGGCAGAAAAAACCTGAATTTTTTAGATGTAAGTAATAAAAGTGGTTATGTTGGGTGGTTTTTTTTGTCTAGTGTGTAAAATGTAGCAATTTCAATCAAATCTGATGTAACTTTAAAAATATTTTGGTCCTAGACAAAGCCGTTATGTATAAGGAAAAACAAAAGAGAGATAAAGAAAGATACTAATTCCATGCGGAGCATATTGACCAGAACATAGTGGACAGTAATAACAAAAATTCTTTTTGCTTTGCCACAAAATTCTGCTTCCTTTTTCTACCAACAGTAGGACAGAAATGCATTAATAGAAACAAAGATAATTTTTGAACAGAATGTTCCAGTTACATCACTTTTTCTCTTTGTCCTTTGCTCTTCATCCTGACACTCTTGATTATTATTAACATTTACCACACTTAGAAATAGTAACTCCTTTTTTCCTTGCACTGGGATCATCATACAGCCCATCATCATCCAGTTCGTCATATTTTGACCCTTCCAATAAAATTCCTTTGTTTCTAGTTTTTATTTACCTCTCCTAGAAAAATCTACTTTTTCCTTTTTCTTATAGCAAGTACCTGTTTAACCAACAGCTCTTGCTGCTTGCCTTGCTCCTCAGAGCTGTTCACTTCAGGATCTAATGGGAAGCTTTAGTAATTCTATGCACTTCCAGTTCCCACTGAGAGACCAACATCCTAGTAAGGATGGACGTGCATAACTGCATGGCCATATCAGGTAGAGCAAACACTCTAAACCCTTGGCACATTTTGGAGAGAGCCCAAAAAGTTTGGGAGTTCATTACTGACTTGCTTACTTGAAGCGTGGCAACAACCCCCATTAAATCCAATTTTCTTGGAGTAATATTGTCACAAGTGCTATCATTTTACAAAAGCAAAAATGTGATTTGTTCAGTTGTGTTCAGACAGCATGACTAAAGCGCCTAAGCTACTGGACAGAAATATTTTATAAAAAGCTGAACCACAGAAGTTTATTTCACCATTGATTCATATTTAGTTAACTGGAACAGGTCACAGAACAGAAAGGTGAAATATTATAATTTTATGTACTTTCATGTCTTTTCCCTCTGAAACTGTATCCTGCCTTGATAGCAATGCCTGAAAAATAAACACGTTCAGGGGCTGGCCTGCTGTTTTAGGAATTTACGGCTTTAGCCCCAGTCTCAGGAGCAAGGCATTAATCCTGCAAGGATTAAGCATTCTCCCAACCCTGCCCGTGTGCTCCATGAATTCTGTAAAAGGGCAATCCAGGGATAATAATTCACAGGAAATGTAATCTTTTCTTTTTAGTGGTTATGTAAAATTACCAGTAGACTTTCAAGCCATCTGTTTTAAATTTTGATGGTATGCAGTATATCTATAGTGAGATACTTTGACAGTGAACTGCATCACCACTGTACAACATATATTTGTTCCAGTAAAAGTTCATTAGTATTCACAGGGATCCTCTGGCTCCGTGATACTACCAGAAAATGTCCAATTGTTCTTAGAATTTATAAGAAGGTATAAAATTCATGAGCTGAGACAATGAAAATCCCAAAGAATTGATGGCTACCATATATTGTACTCATTTTGGCATATGATTTCTTTATGTCTACAGAAATGAAGGCTAGTCACCTAACCTTTCATCAAGTCAGCATTTTCTGAAACACATGAAAAGTGCTTACTAATGATTGCTTGGCATCCATCCTAATATATCTAGAATGAGAACAGCAAGAAAAAAATACAGCAAGTTCTATAGTATGACATTACAATTCCAGTTTATCCTTCAATAAAGCTTCCTTCAGTCTACATGCCATTATGCTCTTGAATCTTGGTAAGAAGAGAATGTCCTAGTGTTCTTCAATAACCTAGAAATTTAACTTTGATTATATTTTTTTTTTTTAAATAAAGTAGATATGGTAATGAGAAAGGGTGCCAAATCTGTGTTAAAAGACAGAAAATAGATGCTTCACTGAGGCTTCTTGTGCCTAATTTGGACTCAAACCAAATGTCTATCTATTACAAAATGTAATTTTCTAATTCAAAAACCTATTGCAGAAGAAATCAGTATTGATAGATAGAGAAGCACCATGGAACGAATATGCACTGGTTGCTTAGGTACAAATGGTCACAAGCTGCTCTTTCTTAATATGCACATTGCTTATAATGCCCAATTGCACAAACCTTGGAAGTAGATATGAGCAAGCTCAATTTGGAGAAAGTTGAAGTAGGCAAGTAGAAATATGATCAGGAAAGATTAAAATTTTTTTAATTGTTTCAAAAAAAAGAAAAAGAATCATGAAAAGAGATAGTCAGTTTAAAAACACACTTTATAAATCAAAATCTAAAAAAGCTACAGGTAACTGAAACAATAAAAAATATAGAAAAATTGGATTAGATTAGATTTATTAGTATTTTAAGTATAAAGAGCAAAGAGATTTTTGAAGAAGTTTTCAGTGCATTTCTGGGAATAAACATGGGATTTCTGTCGTTTTAGTTTCAATATAGATAAATATGTAAGGATTTTTTTTCTCCTGTATTTGGAAGTTGACAGATACATTCAGATCACAGAACGATAATGACATGGTATCAATTCCAGAATTCATTACAGGGCTACAAAATAAATTATCATTAAATACTTCAAATTAGTTTTATTCCCAGAACCCTGCTCCCCTCCTCTGCTGCCCACTACAAATCTGTGTTTCATCTGAGTTTTGGTTTAGCTGACTTCTTTTTTTTCCAAGTGTCTTCTGTTAAGTCTGGTAATTAATTTAATTTGTTCAGTGGTTACTTTCCTCTTTACCTACATCAGCTTTGTGCAAATGCCATTTCAGGCAGTTTGGACAACCCACTCAACCACATCCTTACACTCACTCCTGTCTTGTTGGCTGCTGTTATGCTAGCCTATTTGCAAAGGCTGGACCCTGTGATCACACCCAATAGAAAAAAATAAGAACATTTTATAAATAATTTAAAATGGTAGAAGGGCCAGGCTGTGTGAAAATAGTCTTGTCGTAATTATTTTAAATTGCAGGAAAAAGTAGTGAAATTCCTGGTGTGGGATTTGAATAATCAAGAATGAGCATGGGAATAATGTTACTAATGTCAGCATGACTTTACAGAAAATAGGGCTTCAGAAATTAAATATGTATTGTCTTTTATAATTTAATACGTATAGTAAGGTTGAATTGATGTAACATAGTTCTGCAACGCACTTGATTCATTCCAAGTAGAAATTCGATTAAGAAACTGTCTTATGACACAGTTATGGTACATGCCAAATGGATTGAAAACTAGTCTCAAAAGACTAGTAAATGGGAAGTAATCATGCAGCAGGTGCGTGACTTTTGTGCGGTCCCTGGCAGCATAAGTTTTTTAATCATATTTCTACCCAGATGGAAAGACAGCAAAAATCACTGATAAATTCTGTAGATGACACAAAGTTGCTGGATCTCATAAATGCAGAATAAACCAAGACATTGATACCAAAATAGAAATCAAATACAAAAGTAGGAGTCAAAGTGTGACTGCTCTAGCTTTAACATCTAACACATTGATAATCAGCTCTTCAGCATGGGAGAAAAAGGTGTAACAAAATCTGAAGGCTGAAAGCTTAAGTGAGAAAAAGCAAACCTCAAAATAGAGCTTTTTTTTTTTTTTTTTTTACAGTGAGGCCATTAGGAACAGTTTACCAAAAGTTTCAGTCAAAATTTCTAAAATAAGCCTTGGATGTTATCATAAAGAATATATTCTAGGCTCAGCCCAGACTTACTTCTAAGGAAGTTCTGTGCTGTGTTATAAGAAACACGACTAGAATTATTTGTCTGGAACAGCTGTGGAAACTTCCAAAGACAGAGATTTGCAGACTCTTGGATAAATACAATAAAACAAGAAAAGAATAAAACCTTTTAATTTTATTAAGGTCTCTAATGATTTATTTATATCTGATACTAGCAATTTCTATAGAAATTGCTATAAAAGTTAGACAAACGGCCTGGTTGTGTCAGCACCTTTGGAAATTAGATTGGCAATACACACCTAATGACAAGCTTGGCTTAAGTTAAGCAACAGAAATAAGTAGTTTTTTGTCAGTAACATTTGCAATTAAATAAATAAGGGAGGGAATGGGACTTAAAAACCTTCTACACCACAGGATTTTTTTAGATATATTTCTTACAAAGTCTTCTTTATATTTAGCTAGATATTAACAAAACTGGTAATAATCTGTAAGGGAAAAAGATGAACCTGTGAATTTGTATCATTTTATCTTTCTGTGCTACAGAAGTAAAAGATTTTCCCATTAGACCCATAACTTTTTTTTTATTGCAACTTACTTTTTCATTCCAGGCAAGCAGAAATATATTTGCACCCAACTTTCTGACCATCACAGACATAATGCTATTTGTCCTTAAGAAAAAAAGACAGATGACATAATAATGCTATTAGCTTAATACCATCTTAATGTCTAAAGTGGTTTTTTTCTTAAAATGAAACTAGCACTGGTGCAAGGGGTTACAATCAAATTTGTCTGGAGAAAGTGCACTGTTCTTGCTAGAATCACTGCTTCTTGAAACTTCTATTAGTGATCTCATTCATCTTCTGTAGCAGTTATGTTCTACTTTACAGTAGTATGTCAAATGATGATCACATCACCACATTCCTGAATGTTTTCTCTTCAGAGAAGTCTTGCAAAATTTAGCAGAGAATTCGTTAACACTTCTCAAATTCCTTCCTCAAATGATTAATCTCTGATGGTTATTTATTGTGTGTCTGGGCTGACACCAGTTCAGAAAAGATTAAGATTTTACTGCCCTCATATTTCAGATCCTTATTTTAGTAGTTGCAGCCAGGATTCTTTCTCTTAGTCTTATATCAGGGTGTAGCAATTATCATCCTCTCACATTACCCTGAAATGTTGTTCCCCTCATGGGCATTCTGTAATTTCTCTTCCCAAGTAGCTCATCTTGCCAGATGAGAGCTCAGCCACACAGAGGTCTTATAATAATTTGAAAAGTTTCATTACTGTACTTTTTACAGTTACTTATTTAGCTCAATACGTGTTTATAAAAGCATATGTGGAAAACAAGGGGCTTTTGTATACATCTAAATTAAAGTCATTTTTAATGTGAAATTTTGCAAACAGTATAATATTTGAAAATAAATAATTTTTACCTTCTTCACCCAATGCTAGTCAGGCTGTAGTTGCAGAGGGAATTTGTTTTACAATGCAGGCACATCTCTACCAATATCTTACAGCACAAAAAACCCAGTAGATTTTTAATTTGCATAACATTACACATATTTGCATAAAATATTGCCCAGTAGTACTAAGAGCACCACTTTCTCCCTAAGCCCCAATTAATTAATCTGTGTCCCTCCAGACTTACAGCAATTTATTATGCATTCTTAGTATAGAAACAGCAATTAATTATATGCTTCCTAGCCCCACATCAATCATTATGTGCCCTCCAGACAGTTTTGCACCTCTCCCAGCCCCACATCTGGCTGGAAACACACCCCCCTCTTTTTTCATAGAGGAAGAGGCCTTCTGCAAAGTCAGCGGAGAGCTCCAGGAGCTCCCTGTTCTTGTTGTCCGTAAAGGCCTGAAGTTTTAGGACTGGTGGGGTAAAACCTCAGCAACCATACTACTGTATATCCAAGGACTGGAAGAGGCGTGCTACTCATTTTTTTGTCCCCTTTCCTATTTTCCCTATCCCTTTTTGTGAACTGAATAGAAATGCTTGCCTATCATGGCAGTCACACTTGGGAGCAAGAACTGCAGTCAGCCTGAAATGATCCAACCATATAAACCACTATCCAGACATTGGTTAACTGTAAGGAATGAAAATGTGAAAGGGGAATATAAGTGGTAGCTGGAGAAAATGTAGAATATAAGTGGTAGCTGAAGAAAAACAGTGAATGAGGAACTATTTTGCATCAATCTCTTTACAGAATTGCATTGTATATTTGTTTATCATTTACGTCTTTTTTATGGTCTGTGTGAAACTACACCCTTTGCACTTGGGAGAAAAAGATAAGTTAATGTCCTATGTTTATCAGAGTGTTCTTGAACTAGATTAAAAATTTTAGCTAACAACCTTATTCAAAAAGGTTTGCAGGAAAGGTGAAGTTTCCAAAGATTTTTCTTTTTCCTTTACTTTCAGGACAAAGGTGAAGTTCATGTTTGCAGGAAAGTGGCAGGAGGGAATTGATACTCTGCCTTCCTTCCCAGGGTCTCCCTTGGCTGAGTAAGGTCAATACACCAAGGATGGAGCATGGTGACCTGAAATATTTAAAGTTATTCTTCTCTCCTTCCTTTTTACTCCAGCTTCTAGAACAACTTTAAATCCTTCTTCATGGTATCTGTTACCTGTATGACATTTCTAGGCCCCTTTAGGTACACTGTACATCATCCTTCAACTCTGTTCATTAAATATAAAATGTGCATGCCATAAAATAACTATGGCTTTTAAGTTTGCAAGGGGAATATACTTTCTTTTTCCCTGCAACATTCTTTATATGTTGAATATTTATGCCCATTTGTGTTTGTTCTGACATGAGAAGTATAGGCCTGCCAAAGGTCCCATTGTGACTATAAACTCAAGCTATAAAAAAGTAGCTTAGCTAAGTTTTTTTTATTAACTGCTACCTATCACTCTTTTACTGTCCTTATGCCCCCAGGGCTGAATCAGCACCTTCAAAGCATTTCTGTCCCTTACTGAGAGGTGCATATTCCTTCCACGGGCTCCAAAGGAGCACAGTAGGAACAGGACAGTATTTGGCCATGACTTTTACAGCCAGGACAGCTCATGGAGGTATATTTTAAAAGCAGTGAAAATATATGTTGAATACAATGGACAAGACAATTTGGTGGGAATGGGAGACAACAGACATTTTTCTGCCTTAGCTGGACACTTTGCCTCCTTTTTATCTCTTTACTCCTTACACACGGTCATAAAAACAGAGACCTGAAATGTATATATGTTCAGCTCCAATGACAGTGTGCAGTTCAGTAAACTGATTTAGCTAATTCTGCAGCCTTCATGGGAAATTGATTATTTTCTTTTTGAGAAAAAAAAATTCTTTCTTATTCATTAAGTACTGTTGCATGAGCTGCTACTAGATAGAATTCTTGAAAGCTGTATTAACAATCTGTTTCCCCTTTTCTTCTCTGTGTAGTGCACTCCAGCATCAGTGATGGTTCTTCCTTTAAGAGGGAAAAATAACTCAATCATAATTATCCTTGAATCCCAAAATTATAAACAGATCTCTTATTTCCCTTAGGTTTCCCTCCAGAAATCTTATTTCACCTAAGTGTACTAGAGTTCTGTATAAGACATCTTTCCCTATGGACAGTGTTTAAACTCTGGCTTGTTCCGAGAGTGGCTTCAGGATCACATCTAGTCCATGAGGCTGAAATAAATGATTATTTTTGATAGTATAGGAAACTATAGAATAGCATTTCTAGGTGAAAAGGCCTATTTTTTTGTGATATAAGTTGGGAGCAGAGGAAGCCTTGCTGACTTGTGGAGGCTGTCCTGAAATTAATGCTTTGTGTGGGAAACCAGACATGGCTTCCAAGGAAAGCCATAAAATACAATGTGGAGAGCTCCTGGAGGATTATAACTGAAAATTTGTCCTTTCCCTCCTGTGGCAGCATCTTGGAGAAGCTGGACTGAAGTCAGCAGGAATGCAGCATCTCAGACATTCTGGGAGGTGAAGAATAGGTGAGGGGTGTGTGGGTAGAGCAGGGGGTGAGGTGTGTGAGCAGGGGTGGAGGAGCAGTTGTGCTTGGAGAAGAGTGGAGCAAAGAAACTGAGCAAATTGGGAACCTGAGCACTGAGAAAGAGATCCGAATGCAACTGGGGCAAATGTTCATGTGCCTCAAACCTTGGTTTCTTTCCAGAATGGCAAATAAAGCAAAGCAATTCTCAAGGAAGCTGTGGGATTGCATGGATCACTGGAAGGTAGCAGCAAAAGGAAACAGAGGATATTTCTGAAAAGATGGCATGAAATAGCGAATATTCAATCTGTGATGAAAATGAGTGGGATATATTTTCAAAATTATGGTCTTTAGAAAAGATAACTGAACAGCTGGCAGGCACTAACTACATCTCAGTAGTGTTGTTATCGGCCCTTCCTTGCTGAGTTTCAGGCAATTGAGAGGATCCAGGACAAGAGACATAAAGCTGAATGATGATAGGTAACACTTAAAACTTTTAAGTCTAGGAATACTTTGCTTTCAAAGAGATGTTAAGGTTTCATGAGGTTCCTATGACTCATCCAAACACATTTTGTCATATTAAAACACAGTAACTTCTTCCAAAAGCTCTGCTTTCACAGCTGGACCTGTCTCCCTTCTTTATTCTGTATAAAAAGTCCAGAAATATGGCTGAATGAGAGTGCTACCAAAGGTATATGGCAAATGTCTATTGTTGCGGCACTCAATATTTCTCTCAAATTGCATTTAATAGTCTTTCTCCTCAGTTCAAGGTCTTATGAAAGATGAGGGAGTGAGTGAAGATGAACTTTTTAACAGTGAAGGGAAGGTAGATGTGGACAAAAAGGAAAACTTTTAAAAATTCATAACCTTGAGATTTCATTCTCCACTGAACACATCTGCGTTTAGATGATAGGGACAGTTGGCAGACTTGCTATTGTACTGAACTTCTGCTGCTTGGAGAGTTACTGCTGCTTTTGGACACAAAAGGAGGCAAGGATCCAAAAAGAACTTATTTCCCACTAAGCTTGGAAGGGTGCTCTACCCTGTCACGTTAGATTTAAAGTTGTCCACAGTGATGCACACCTCTGTGACCTGCAAGTATGATTACATGCAGCACTTATGAATGAAATCACCATGCAAAAATAAGTGTTCTAGCTAGTTCATAGTTCACAAAGAGCACACCACAGTGGGGCTGTGCTCTCTGTGCATGTTTCTCACAAAGAGAGGAAGAGAGAGGAAGCACTGTCCTCATCAGAGCTTTCTTTAGCACCACTTTCTCTTTTATAAGTAACTGCATCCTTTTGAGAATATTAAAGCTCACTGAAGCAGCAGGATGATTTATTCAAAAGACGTATATATGTTTAGGAAGTGGGTGTTTCAGGGACTGTCTGAGTAGACTAGTTGGAAAGGCGATCTAGGTAGCAGTGATACTTCTACGGAGCCAAATTCAAATGTCACATCTTGATCAGAGTATTCCATGGAATCATAGGGTCACAAGACTTTTGTGACATCATTTAGTCCAACTTCCCTGAACAAGAATGCCTTCAAAATAATTTATTTTTAGGAACTTGGAGTAACTTGAAGAAAAACAAAAGATTAGACAATGCTTAGACCATTAGTAAAGATAGATAGATAGATAGATAGATAGATAGATAGATAGATAGATAGATGACAGATAGATAGATGTGCCCTAACCTGCCCATATTTTATTTTGGTTTCTCTTTTAATGATAGATGTTACTTGCTTTACTTGCTAGCTTTGCTTCAGATTATATCCTTAGTGGTATTTCCTCTTGTCAAGGTTGCTGTTACATTAGTTTTCCCTACCTGCTCAAAGTATTATCAAGACAGAAAATTTGACAGCATGTGCACACAAAGTCCAACACATCTGGGAACATTCAGATTTACACAGAAACCCTGCAAGGGAAAGGCAAAAGTACTGAGTCATTTGGATTTATTGTAAGACCATCTGTGAAACACAAGTAAAGGTGGGCTGATACATCCCACATGCATCAGACTTATTACATATGCTCTCTCCTAGGAATAAAAATGGCGCAGCTGAACTTGCAGACACCTGACAGAATAAGTCTGGATCTCATGGAACTTTAATTTGATGAAAGGATTTCACATTAAATTAGCATAGGGTTGGACAGATTTTATTTTTTCCCCCTGTCATTAAATTACTGGTTTTTACTGTTATTAAATTAATTTTACTGTTAACTTATAATTGCTTCTATTCCTTAATCTAGGAGATGTGTTCTAGAATAATGTGTGGGATTTATCCCATTATTATCAGCAAACAAGGTTTTTTCTTTTCCTGAATCATGAAAAAACTGTGTCATGCAGGTTGCAAAATTATTTTTCTGATGCTTGAAATTTTTCAGTAGCCCATGTAAGAGTGTTGCCTGAGATTTAGAAAGTCTTATCACTCTACAACATAATACAGGTAATGCAGTCACTTCAGCTCTTCTTTTAAAGGTGGAAAATAATGTAAAAAATTAAATAAGCTTTCTGGATATTTTGAACACCTCAGCCATTGCTGCTGAATAAAGAATAGTTCAAATTTTCTATCAAAATGAATCAATTCCACTTGTTTTTAAAAATACCTACTACAAGAATAAAAGAAAAAATCTATAACATTATTTGACTGGTAAATCATTTCAACTAAAAAACCTGCAAAATCTGCTACTTGTTGTAGAAAATTAATTTTCTCTTTCAAAGTACATATAGAGCTGATGATTGCTAATGTTTATTTTCTGCATCTTGCTACGTGTGTTTGCTTTAAACAAGATTTTTTAAAAATAGAAGGCATCTCTGGCTTACAAAACTCATTCACATGAGGATCAATATTCCTTTTATGCCCACAGAATGTGTTTTAGCCTTAACAAGTCATTCTTGTCAGCAAAATCACATTTGATTTCAGGGAGTTTAAGAATAAACCTGATTATGCCACTCTCAAGTATGGCACCACTTTACCATACAAATGGAAAAATGAGGAATGTTTGAAATCACACAGGAGCTGTAATCCCTTTTGCACACCTTTGTGGCTTCTCTTCTTTGGAATAGTTGAATGACACCTCTCTCTACACCAGCACTAAGGACAACTGCACACAAACCTCTGTCCCACTTGAAACTTCCCTGAGCAATGTCAGGAGCCAGGAGCTCAACCTCTGTGTGCAGCCTTCTCCCTGCTCATAAGCCAAGTGATACCACCACTGGGCTGAGGTAATCTTGCAGGACGTTTTTGCAGTTAAATAGAGAAATTTAACTTTTGAGAGGTATTTTGATAAGATTAGACAAAAATGAGTGTAATTATATCATCCATAGGAGTTAAAATCAGTATTTGCCAAAGTAAAGTAATGCTGGGTAAAACATCTTTATGCACCTGTACTGCCAGCTATTTCATTTGATTGCATTTGATTCAGATCTTTATTTAGATAGAAGCAGCTTTAGACTTTTTTCATTCTTCATGACCTTTATCTCATTTGGTCTTAAAATTGACTACTGATCAACATATTTTTTCTCTACTGAAACCTGTAGCTCTGCAGGGCTCGTACTTAAAGATGCTAAAGAGCTACATCCTGGGAAGCAGGAAGAAGGGTTGCCAGTCAAGCTACATACTGACTGTTTTCAGTATAGGAGTTGATTTGGAAATTGCCAAATATTTTGATTGACAGCTTGCTTGCATTTTTTGGAGTAGAACAGTTTAATAAGTAAAACTTTTTTTTTTAATGTTGGTGATCCATGTTTAAATATCTAGAGAATAAATTTCTTTGTATTATTTCTTCATATTATTACATGTATAATATTTACACTACAGAGAAGTGCTTTTTACCTGTACCAAAAACACACTTGAAAAAAGGATAGCATGTATGGACTCAGTGTGTTTTATTCCAAAATCTGTAGTTCTAATACCACAATGCCTTTAGGTTATACCTCCACACAGTCATTAACCCAGAAGACACTGCAGAAAGGCTCCTCTGACAAGTTACAAGAAGTATTTGGCGGGTTTTGTTTGGGTCTTCGGGCTTGGAGTTTTTTGTCTGTTTGTTTTTAGTTGGAAACCACTCACTTAAACTGAGGCTTTTCTTCAAAACTGTAAGACCTGCAAAGAAACCTTCCCCATAAAGGTCATCCTGGGTCTAGACAGGTCTCTTCTACTATCACCCCACTTTTCCCATTGCCTCTGAAACATGAGGGACACATTTTTGGGGAGAGATATTCACACTGCAAAGCACCAGAGTCAACTGTTTACGGCACTGACTTGGATTAAGTCCTGGATCAGGCTCATCAGGGAGACCTGAATCTGGCTTTCTCAATTTTTAAGCGAATGTCCTAATTACAAGGCTGCAAGATTTTCTGCAGTCAGAATTGCTCCTCTTTGTCAAGTGAAAAGGAGTGATGCATCCCCATTATGAATTTTGAAATGAAAACTTTTTTTTCCAATATTGAAAAGGAATTACAGTTTTCAGTCAATAGAAAAAAAATTAAACAAAATAGCAACAGCAAAATATCACAACTTCCAGGATGGCAGAAGGTAGAGAAAAAAGTTACTTTTTTATCTTTTGTCCATAAAATTTCAATATCATTCATGGAAGGTTTTAAGTTCTTTTTGGTTTGCTTTGATTGTGTGTGTGTGTGTTGGTTTGACATTACAGTTCAGCATTTGAATTAAAGACCATTAAAATATTATCCTCTCTTGAGTTTCCACTTCTTACAATAGATTGCCAACATCTTCAAGGTGTAGGGTATCAGAAATAGAAATAGTCAGCCATCAAATTGAAAAGCAGAAAAATGATGGAAAAAAAACTTCACACTTCTCCTGGAAAAGGACAAAAAAGAAGAGGGAGCCCAGACAGATTTTTAAACATCTGTGCCTTTTATTTGGATGATACCGTGTTCATTTACCTTTCAAAAAAATTGATTATAAACCTGAGGCAGAAATATTTTGCTACTTAGAACTTAGCTGTGTATTTGACTCTGGTGAGTCTATTTTCTGGTTTTTTAGTCAGGAACTGAATTTATCTCTTTCCAGGGGAAAAATCTTTATAACGTTCATCTTTTAAAAATCTTTTTGTCCTGATCTCTAGCTTTAGGAGCTCAGGAGGGGTGGGGGGCTGGGCAGGGTTTGGTTGGTTGGTTGGTTTGGTTTTGGTTTGGGGTTTTTAATGAACAAAAGGAAGCTATCAGAAATTGAGTTTGATGCTTAGGGCTTGGGTGGGGTAATGCTCTGTCTCCTTTCCCCACCCTTGTTGTTAACCCCATGTATGGTGCTCGAAAAATTCATTAACACATAGCCTGTACTATTGGTATAAAACTATACACAGTTGCAGCTTAAAATGAATTACTAATTTTAAGTGAGGTTTGCTTCAAGTCTGTTGTTCGAGAGTTCTTTTGAACCAGCAGGAATTTGTTTTTATGAGAACCTGAACTAAGTTTACTACTCAAGGTAATATCAGCTCAAGACTTATTAGTATTTCTTGGACAGGTGAGGACAGACAGCATTTCTTCCTGTCATTCATGTATAAGCAAGTATGAATCAACCATTTTACATTTTTTACAAAGAATAACTGCAGCCTTAAGAGGAAAAAAATTTCTATTGTGACATTAATAACAATAGCTTTAACCAGGAAATTAAGCAATACAGATCTTATTGACTGTCTCATCCTGACCTCTCACTCATTTCACCAGTGAATAAATTTCTTTCCATGTTTTCCCTGTTGCCAGATGCAGTCTGACATCACTTAAAAAAAAAAAAAGGAAAACAAAAACAAAACTAAACAGAAAACAATACCTTTTCCCTGTCATGAAATTAGCTGTGCTAAAATTACTTCTTGTCAAATTTCAGTTCTGTGTTTAGATATAAAGATAACCAATTTACAAAGACATACAATGCAGAAGTATTAGTATATGAATTTTCTGTATGTTTATATATTGCTTTTACAGTTCTATTACTTGAAATTCCATTACTTAGATTTTAAACCTGGGTGGTTAGAGGTAAGGCTCATAAAATATAAATTTATGACAGGAAATAAGAAAAATCACCCAGCCAGACCCTAGCAGTATATAGGATATTAATTTAGATCATGTTTTAAGTGGTGTTCATAATTTATTTTTATTAAGTATTAAGTGTTGGGTTGGTAAAAAATGAATACAGATGGGACTTCAACAGCTATGGAGGTTAATCAAAACCTTCATATTTAACTTCATCTTAACTGAAATATTGTGAAATACATGTTTTGCTGCATCTTCAAATGTATTTTTTCCCACTTTCTTCCTGCACCCCAGAAGAGAAGAGCTTTATGGTGAAAATTATATGCTAATAGTGCATTGGGTGAGCATTATCAGTGGAATAGTTTCCTTAAATGTTTTTATATTTGCTTGAATATTGACTTGCCTTTGCAAAAGTGCTTCCCTGGCTGCTGCTCTTAGAATTTGATTAGCATTCCCCAGCAAAAGTGCTTGTGCTTACAAGGCATTTTTAACTAAGAATTTTGCTGATCTCTTTATATATATGCAAAAAAATATTGCAGCAAAGTCTAACGAAAAAATAGATATTAGATACTAGGTAACATTTTAAGATAATGGCATTTTAATTGCAAAATTACTGAGCAACTCTTGCAAACTAAGTTACATATCACACATAACTGTAAAGTGAATTAATTTATCATGATTAATGACAGTGAAAACCACATGAATTAATGACTGACCACCTACTTTAGAATGTTTCCAAACTAAGGTAATATCATTGTGCCTATTGACTAATTCTGAATTACATTTTAATTTCTAAAGAAGTGTAGGCTCATTAACAAATGACTGAAAGTTAAATGAATTACATATTAAATGTCTGGCCAAATGAGCAGCAAGTCAATTTATTATTGAGAAAGGTCACTTTAAAAACGCAGTTACTGCTTTCAGACCTCATCAACACCTTATACATCATAACTGTACTGCTAAGCTGTTGTATTAAATAGTTTATATGCAGGATATTCCTTTATTAGAGTTGGATGAATGCTTCCTTTCCTGATGAGAAGGTCTGCTGCTCTCCTTATTTCACTGCTCCAGATATGACCTGGGAAACTTCTTGATTCCACCATCACTGAGTGTGCTTGAAGGTCTTGTAACAGCACTGACCTCCAGAGCAGCAGGTACTGCAGAACAGTGGGACAGCTCTGAGAGGTAACTGGGAAAGGATAGCAGAGTAAAAGACACTGTCTGGGTCAGACTTAAAGTACTGATAGAAGGGGTTTCTACACAAGTTGATATGTCCTGTGTTTTGGGTCAAGGGTTTTAGAGCAAGCAAAGCTGAGTTTTTGCCTTATCTGATCCCTCTAGTTAACTAAAACTCCTCCTTAAGCCCACTAAAAACTGAACAGGGTAAAATAGTCTTCTGCATTTCCTGACCTCAGAAAAAACCCAAAGAAACAAATCAGCATCCTTTTAACTTTTAGAAGGATTCATGCACTTAGAAGTATGTTTTCTGTAACCGGGTCAGAATTGAGAAAGTATTTAATTAGCGAACATTTAGGTTTATTTCCAAACTGTTTCTTCTTAAGTCACATAGCAGTCTTCACCCATCTTCACCACTGGATTATATCAATAGCTATTTGCCAATAGTTATTAGCAAAACAGAGAATCTGAAGAGATGAAGAGACGGTGTTAACTATCTTAAAGATATCTTAAGGTGGGAAAACATCACAAAACCATGTCTAGTTCAGTACAAAATGGTTTATAGAAGATACCAACAGATCCTATTTCAAATCACTGCAGCTGCTAGGTCAAAGAACAGGTTCTTAAATTTTGAGCCTTAATCAGTTTAAAGGAGTCCCAGAGAAAACTGCAGCCTAGTCCTTGAACCTTTCAGCTCTACATGTTCACTTTTTCTGAGAGTGGGTGACTAAAATCTCTGTTAAAATAAATCACAAGAAATATTTGCAATGAAAAATGTACTTGGATTGGAGGAAATTTTATGCAAGAGTATATATCTTATTGAGGTGCAGCAGTTACTTGGGTCACCTGTTTTTATACTAGCAGGAGCTGCCTTCACTTGCTTAATAAATCTTGAAAACATGCCCTGCAGATATTTTTGTTGTTAAGTAAAGTCTGTTCCAGACACTGTTGAACAAGAGGACTTATCCCAATTAGAACTAGATTAATACCACACCAGGGAGAGTTAGATTAATATCTTGTCTTCAATGTTGAAGCTTCCGTGCTCTGTTGATCCTGAATAGCCAGAAAAGGGGAGGACAAAAACTGGGTTCTGCCAAGTTAATTGTCATTGCAAGTTAACCATTAGAGCTTAGAGAAGCATAATCCAACATATTTGTTTCCAGCATATCATTTTCTTGGTTTTGCTTTCCCCTCCCCAACCTGCAGATGGTTGCTACTGCCCCTTTTTCTGATTATGGTCTCTTACCAATTTACAGTACATTTTCAGGTTTGGAATCTTTAAAGGTCTGTGGAAATGATGTACAAGTACAAGGGACTTCTTGCTCAATTTAGATTGAAACACATGTTAACATCTACACAAGATACAGAATATTTCTGAAAAGAAAGGGAAACTTTAATTTCCTTCCACAAGAACCCATCATCCTTTATCACAGTGGCAGTTTTTCTGCGCTGTTCCAGGCAGTAGCACCAGTCTATAATTAGTTACTTCCTTGCAGCTGCAGCAATGGATGTATGTGCACTTTTTGCATGCAGATGTAGGGAGATGGCTCAATCAGTACCAGGCTTTCCCTTCCAGCACTCGGCTCTCCAGCAGGAGGAGGGGTCATGGTTATCATGTAGGTAAATAAGAGAGAGAGCTGTCTTCCATGATAGATACAAACTTGGACATCTGCTCCTTCCCATTAATCAGTCATGGGGGCTGATAGGGAAGTTTGTGACAGGCCAGAGCAAGCTGATGACTGAGGGAGGTGAAAGTGAGTTCTGCAGACTGAAATATGCTGACTCTGTTTCAGAGAGAGAGAGGGATACACCAAGCTTACTTGATAGATGAGGGAAAAGAAAATACAGGAATATGTTCAAATATTAACAGTTCCAAGGTTATTCATCAACTTCTAATAGGTCTGTTTGGATATAAGTCTGAAGGCAAACACCAGTGTTGTCTAGGGTAGAGAGTTTTGAAATTCTTCCCACCAGCTTATAATGTGTAGTTCCTCAGTCATACCCAGCTCACTTTCCTTACTCGCTGAAGTTTCTCGTAGTTATTTTCTTATAGTGCATTGTGGCATGTGAATTTGGCATAATTTGAAGGGGAGTATGGTAAAGCATCAGCTCCTAGAGGCCCTCAGATAGCAAAGTTATGATGGCTATGAGTTTCTCTCCTTCGGGGATTGTCCGTAGGCATATTTGAACACACAAAGGGTTATACACATTTACAGCATCTTCAGGTGGAATCTGATCACCTGAAGTGGTTTCTAGAAAAAGGATACAATTCTTTTTTCTCCAGTGCTGCAAAAGGTATAATAAAAGCATGACTCCATGGGAAACATTATGTAATTTACTGCTTTTTATTCACTGTTAGATGTAGGAGTGGTGGCATTTGAAGTTTTCTGGTTTGTCTTCATCATAGCATATGATGGGGTTTTGTAAAAGACTGGTTTCCAATGGTATTCCAGTGAAACCTACTAAATTTAATATCCTGAGTAGCTTGTGAGTGTTCTCCTATTTACAGCCACCTTCCCACCAGGGGTAGCTGGAATGTTGTTTCTTAACTTGGTTGATGTCAGGACACAGTCTGAAGTGCTACTTCTGTAGTACAAATGCTGTTATTTTTCAGGAAGCACGTAGAAGGAAATGGTATTTGACTGGAAAGCCTGAGACTTACAGACACTTAGGGTTCCCATCATGCTACTGTTTGCTCAACCTTATTTATGGGCAAAAATCCCTACATATCTTGTTTATGAAGCCAAGAACTTATTGTTAGTATAACTGAACAGAAATCTCAACAGTCTAAGCATAGAATAGTTTGTTTGTTTGTTTTCACTGTGGACCATTTTTATGCTTGATAAAACATTTTCACACCTTTGATATTTCTTCGTTGGATTGCAACTCCGTGTTACATACAAATGTACCACATATGCTGCCTTTCAAATATGTTACACACTATTTTGTTGCTCTCTTTTTTCCCCCCACGATCAGATTTGTGCAGCTCCAGGTGTATATTTCTTTATCTGGCCATTGGTGAGCCTGTGCCCCATCTTTTATAATCCTATAATCCTACAGTCTTCTGCATATTCTGCATCACTTCCTAAGCCCCCTCTTCTCAAAGCCTCTCCTATATTATGCAGCCTACATTAACCAATACTGCTTCATTTTATTAAGACTAGGTATCTTGTTCTACACACAGTAACTATTTCATTCTTACAACGGCATAAAACAGTAGTTGAGCCATACAAAAATAAACAAAAGGGAAAAAGAAAAGAAAAAAGAAAAGAAAAGAAAAGAAAAGAAAAGAAAAGAAAAGAAAAGAAAAGAAAAGAAAAGAAAAGAAAAGAAAAGAAAAGAAAAGAAAAGAAAAGAAAAGAAAAGAAAAGAAAAGAAAAGAAAAGAAAAGAAAAGAAAAGAAAAGAAAAGAAAAGAAAAGAAAAGAAAAGAAAAGAGAATACCCCAAAACTAACTTATATTAGAGCTCAGGCAGGTTGAGACAACTGCAGAGAGTTGGCCTGACAGCCTCAGTTTGGAGGCCCTTTAAACTCAGTATCTTCAGCTTTAAGTTTTTATTGCACATCACATAGAATTTAGGAATATACAGACATGTTACCTTTCTTTGCTTCTTTGTTGAGGGCATTGTAATTTACACTGTCCTATGTTACTGTATGGAGTTAAATGTTACTAGATAAACACCAGAATAGAAGGTTCCAAGGATGGGGTTTATTTACTCTTTTACAAAATCTGCATTTTGAATGGAGGGAGGGATATGTCCATACCTAAATCAAAACTCTTTTAGAGCCTGGCTCTGCACAAACCACAACATAAATATGTGCATGGAAAACAAATCTGAAAGAAGTGCTGCTTAAGATAAGTAACCTCTCTTTATGCTGTTACTCTAAAGGAGTCTACCAAGAATTTAATCACGTATTCACTTTTCATCATAATAAGCTCCCTGTTGGCAGAGGCAGGAAGTTACTCTGCCCAAAATAACCTTAGGCATGGAAGCTGCATTCTTTTTACCCGGTGAACAAGCTGGCATTTGTATATTGCTGCTGGACAAGTGTTAAAATGAATCTAAGCCAAGCACAGAAAGCTTCTCGCAGGCACAAGATAACAAGTAAGAGGCCCTATTAACACATGTAAAGTCCCAAACACATACTCCATTTTTTAATTTTTAATGTAATATTTAAGGAAATGCCTGTTGCTATAGTTTTGCTAACTGCATGAGATCTTATTTTGGTAGTCAGGAGCAAAAGTATTTCCCAGACTTCAAAAGGTTTCTCCAGAGCATAGTCCTGTACCCCACTTTCTCTTATCCCTGGCTCAAAATTTAGAAGACTTTAGAAAGGAGACCTTTATTTTGATATTAAAGTTTCATTTACATTAGGAAGCATTCGCGAAATAGAATTGGACCACTAATCAAAGCGGTTGGCACTGCAATTCTTGCATTTTCCATGAACAAGATTTGGGGATTTACTCCAGCCAAAATTTAGTTTGCCACTGACAACAAATGGTTGAAGCTGTCTGAAGTACTCTTCTTTTGTTCAGCCTCTGTCCTCATTAGGTATGGGTATTTGGTGCAAGCTTGGAACAGAGCTCTCATTTCAGCTTTTTCCTAAAGAGGCCTGGTAATCATGAACAAAAAACACTGTCTATGGACTGAGCCACCACATGGTACATGGGGACAATCACTCTGAAACTATCCCTGTGCCAAACACAGCTGCAGCCAGAAATCCTCTGCATTGTAGAAGATAAGAAAGCCTAAACTTTAAAGGAGAAAAAAAATGTTTGTTTCACCATCCTAATGTTTGGTCACTTGATTTTTTAATTTTTTTTAATAAGAGGCCATCAAGAAGAAAGACCTTTATGTTGTCTACAGCTCTCCAGGCAGCATCCTGTACTGACACAGAGCTCTTTGGGTACCTCAACTTTCATTTCAAGAAAACTTCACCTGCTGCAAGCTTACTGCTTCCTAACAGCTCATTTGTCAGAAAAACCTCATGCTCAGCTTATTAGCAACCCATTTTTACAGTCATTATCCATGCTTCCCCAACATCTGGCTAAGTGTTGTACTCCAGATTGTGGCTGTTCTGGGAAGCAGTTTTAGCGACTTAAAAGGCTGTTTAAGTCACGCTTATAAACCTCCCTCTGTCTCTTATCTGTGGGGTGATTCTGGAGAAGAGGCTGTCTCACTTCTACCCTTTTCATGCCCTTAATTGACCCTGAACCACTCTGAGTAATGACCATCATTTTATTTGTTCCCATGGCATTGCTAAGGGGGGAGGCAACTTCAGATGAAAATTATTTTTTGTGAGAATTACCAGCAATATAGTTATGCTATTGTCTCTGCATAAGTGGTTTTGTAGTGCCTTAGATGCTCTTGTAATGAACTGGAAAGGTTTTATTCATCATGCATGCCATGGCTAGCAAATAACTTTCTCATGTACAAAATCTTCTGCAGGACTAGAACCATGTCCAAAGTTTAATTCTGGAAAAAACTTTCCCAGAATGCCCGAATATCAATTCTGCATCATTGATTTTTATCTAAATTTTAAAGGAAAAGAGATAAAAACATTGTTTACATTTTGAACAATTTCTTTTTCCTCCCAGGAAAAGAGTATCTTAATTTACTGAATTCCATGAATATATATAGTCTTTCTTATTTGTATTTCCTACAATTTTACCTGGGTTTTGTTTTCATTTAAAGCTTTCCTGCTCTTTTTAATAAAGGAGATGGAATGCTCAGTTATGCAGGTAACAAAATACCCATCTGCTTGTTAAGATTTCCAAACTGCCCAATAATTCTTTGTCATTTCCCACCCATCAATTCTTGGAAATGGTGCTCCTCCAAATGACAGTACAGCAGCGAAAATGTGATTGAAGTCACTCGACTCACTGAACATATCTGAGTCTACCAGCAAGATGCACCTGAACAGTCCAAACACTAAACAACTGCCAACTGAGACACTGATTGGCACAGCTAGCAACGATTTCTGGCCAGCCTGCTTTCTGACAGCCACAAACTAGCTTTCCTCTCTTGATTCTCTTGCCTTCCTTGTCGTCTTGCTTACTGAACTTTGGGTTGTACATAACAGCTGACAGGTGTTTTCCCAGGGGTGATACAAATGCCCTGGCTCAGTCATTATCTGACAGTTTTCAGGCTGTCCCGCACCAAGGGAGTGATAGATGGGCTATAAGACAAGTAGGCAAACAGTTACACTTGGCACAATTGCAGGCTTTTCTGGAGGGCAAGAAACAGTCAATCTCGCGATTGCACTCTGCCTGACACTACCCAACTATTTGCAAAGTGCATTCAGAGTGTTCAGACCAGGAATAGGGTTGACTGACAAAAGCCAAGCGGAAAAGGCTAAATGTCAGGCTCTTTGTGGCAGCTCTGTAAGATCCTGGCAGATGAAGTGAAGTCTGGAACGCAGAATGACAAGTCTGACGGAAGCCAGAAAGCAGGATGGCAGTAGTGCTAAAAAGGGTTATTTTTAAAAACTCTTATATTAGCTTGATGCAGTTCTGCTTTTAAAATCAGCTATTAAATTAATTGCTATTATTAACATTGTTGAATTTTATTAAAAGCATTAAGAACTTTTGTAATTTTTACAGAATAGGACCTGTGCAGATGGTTGTCTTTACTGAAGATTTTCAATCTTTTTAAACTGAGCAAAGGTGATTTCATCAGCAGTTCAATGTTAGGAGAAAACTGAGTGCATGAGTGGGCCACATTTTATAGTAACATGCAGGAAAATGCACAGGAGATGTGATATATTCACAAGTCTTAAAGCACGATCTTCCACAGTACACTTATATATATCCAAATCGGTGGCATCTGCATAAATTAAGTATAAAGTGGGTGGAAAATTGCCTAAACTGCCAGGCTTAAAGGATGGTGAACCGTGGTACAAAGTCCAACTGGTGCTTGGTTACTACTGATGTATCTCAGGAATCCAAAGTGTTCATGCTTTTAGTTTTGATCCAGATGGAGTGGAGTGTCCTCTCAGCAAGTCTGCAGGTGGCACAGAACTGCTGATCTGGGGTGGTTGATTCACTGGAGGCCAGGGCTGCTAATCTGATGAACCTGGACACCATGGAGCAATGTCCTGGCAGAAACCTCAGGTCTGAACAAGGCACCAAGCAGCCCAAATTCTCTTATGTTACATTACAATGGGAATTGTTGGGCTGGATTTCAGAAGCCTTAGGCAGACTTGTCAGTGCCCATACCAACAACTCTGGCCCCAGGAACACAAATACACTTTCTCTCATATTTTTTTTTCAGACTGTAATTTTTATCTACACTCCTATAGCTTTTGCTTTAGTATTATCTTCAAATATTTTAATATAATTTATAGGCCTGTTCTTTAAGTTGAAAGAGTGTTCATATTAAGTATCAGAAAAAGAGAAGTAATAAAAAGGTAGAATAAGAAATTAACACTTGTAAGACTAATAATTTACAGATTTGGATTTTGTCCCTAAAAGAATACATGTTACTCATTATAATAATCCCATGAATTTCAGTGACTTTAACTAGGAGTGGAGGATGGGAGTATTAAACCTTGAAAAGATGATATAATCCTATAATTTGAAACAAAACACAACCTGAGGAATTTCAAATTGGTAGTCTGGTTTCTAGGATGCAGAACAGAAATACTTCACCTAACACAGTGTGAATACCTAATGCTTATCTCACTTTTGAACTCTGAGACAAGAGTGAGGAATTCCACTGGTTATTATTCCTCCCCAAATAATTTTGCAGTTAGAATTTAAAATTTCTGAGAAGGCATAGGCTTACCTATTAATTAGATTTTGTAAGATGTGATTTTTTAGAAATTTAGCGATGTTTTTATCTCTTTCATTATTTGATTATGGATTAACTAAATCTCTTTAAACTCCCAGAGAGTTTAAATTCTATATAAGAATAGTGAAGGTTTATTATCATGCTAAATACTATCATGGCTGCATCCAACTAAAGAAATAAGTGGTTTGAATTATTGAATTACTGATTTGTCCCTAATTTTTAGATTACAGGTAGCCTAATCCAATCTGAACAAGGCACCTTGCAGGCCAGTTTCCATATTGTTATACGGTTTTTTCATAATTAATGTGAAGTGAAAGTCTAATAAAAATAAAGAGGCAAGTCTAATAGAATAATATATGTTTAAAAGCACAGCTAAGAATTTTAAATATTTGCCCATGAGCTCAAAACACCACCATGCTGAATGTGGTTCCTGAAGACCTCTCCCTATATACATATAGATATTCTGACCACTAACAGATCATATCAGGTCAGCTGATGATGAAAGTGAATTAATGAACTTTAGGAAGCAGAGGAAGAGTGCGAGATGTTTAAAAATAAGCATTGCATACCTTAATTTCAGGATTTTATTTTAACCTAAAATTATGTGTGTTTCTGAGTCGGCCCAAGTTCTCTTTAGCATCTGGTATTTTGCACCATAAACTGTTGGATAAATGAAGAAAGTCATAGCATTCTAGACTACCTGTATAAAAAAGTGTACAAAAGGTCTTGGGAGAATTTAAGAAGACTCAGCTGTTATTAACTTAACAGTCCCTACTAGAAATAATATTGAATTAAGAAACGGGGTATTCTGAGGCTCAAGCAAGTGGTAGAATCTTGTGTTAGTAGATATTAAATAACAGTATTCTGAGGCAATTTAAATGTTATGTATACTAAAACAATAGTTGAATTTAAAATCTAATTTCAGCTGAAAGTGGGCAGCGTGTGTAGCTTCATGAGTGATCTCAAAACACAGTCAAAAGTAAATGCCTTTATTGTCATTGCCACTTATCTCAGGACAAGTAAGAAAAGCATGTTTATCACACCAACATTAGTATATAAAATGGGGTTTGAACCATAATATTAAAATATTTTTCAAATCTATTACTTAAAGTTCACACAATAAAATGATCTTAACAAAGATGTGATTTTACAAACATTTCCGCATCTTTTACCTTCTCTTTCTAGTTTGAACACAGTAGTTGTTTTTAGTTTGTGATCAAGAAGATGGATTATGTGGAAAAAATACAGGAGGGTGCCAGGATTCTATAACACTAGTGACTTGGAAGGGCAAATTCATCCTTCTCTGAGATTCAGATCTTTTAGCAGGTTTTAAATGGTTATGGCATTACAAATAATCTGTTAGTATGTAATAAATTAATGATATTTAATTTAGGCTATAAAGAAGATAAATTGTGCATTTATCAATCAATAATACTTTAAGTCATTATATGGTTTGAGTTCAATTATTTTTAATCAATGTTTGCAGTAAAAATTTTTAGACATCTTCCATATGAGAGCCTTTGATTTTTGTAAGGCTTCCAGATAGGTTATGGCAGTCGTAGAACTTCAGCTAGTGATGTCCTCTGATCAGTCTTTTTTCCCCTCTTTTGACTCCTGGCCTTGTTTTAGTACCTTGGTGCTAATGCTGTCTTCCCGCTCCTGCACACAGGGACCAAAGAAAAGAGCTGTGTTGCAGCTTCAGGTGTGTGAGTTTGGATTCCAGCCTTTCCTCACCATCATTGGTACTCTTCTGTCTTCATGGAAGTTTCTGTAGTTTCATCTTATCTCAGTAATTCATACATGACATTGCGTTGCCATCCTCATTACAACTATTTTAATCAGTTTAAAGCTGGCATTTGAAAAATAGTATGCCAATTAATGCTCAGTAGTCTAAAAGGTTTATTCTAGGAAAACACTATTTTAGATATATGTGTTATATTCCTTGCAGAAGGGAAGAAACACTGTTCTTCCAGTGAGCAGAAAACTGTTGCAATGGGAGTGAATGTTGTTCATAATTTTGTATCATAAAAGTGAAAAAACAGCTAGGAAAACAACATTCTGAAATCAGTTTGATCAGTAGTGATGCCTTTATAAGAAAATTGGCTTTATATGCTGCTTTGCCTTATGATGCAGTGTATTTTATTAAAAAAAAAAAAACTGCATCTCTGTTATACTGAAAAAGAGAGAAAACACAGCCATTTGTCTGTTACCCTTAGTCAGTCTGCATAGTAGGTCACAGTCTAATCAGCATTATTTTGATGTGCCATCCCTTGGGCAACAGTCACTGAATTATTATAAAAGTGTTTCACCTTTTAAGCCTTGATCAAAGGATGAAGAGCATCTGCTGTACCGTTGAAATTATAAGGGTACAGTAGCATACTTATTCACAAATGCACCAGTTAAAATAAAAAAAAAACATGAGAGGGATGGTGTTTTCTAAGTTTGTGGGGGTTTGGGAGTTTTTTTCCTATTAATTTCATTCATGGCTGAGTTGGTTTTGGTTGGTTTTTTGTTGTTATTGTTGTTATTGTCGAGTTTGGGGATTTTTTTACTTGTTTTTGTAAGGAAAAAGGAGAACAAAAAAAGATAAATTCTGATATCCTCCTAAGACCATAGGTCTCATAGGTAGTGCTAAGAAAATAGGTAGTGCTAAGTGCGCTTATACATAGGGCTAAGTAAAACATAAAATATTGCAAAAATTTACGAATTTACCACCACTCTCAAAAGGTCAGTGAGAAGAACAAGAAACACATAAAGATGTCACATTGCTGTTCTTTGTTTTAGAATGACATATCTACAAAATCAGTGTAGAAAAATGAGGGTTTG
Source organism: Acanthiza pusilla (assembly GCA_036630365.1). Lineage (NCBI taxonomy): Eukaryota > Metazoa > Chordata > Aves > Passeriformes > Acanthizidae > Acanthiza > Acanthiza pusilla. Next base: position 71,039,837 of record JAXCHO010000034.1, read on the forward strand.
GATGATGTAATTCCCAGACTGAAAGAAGTGCTGTGTACAACTTACACGCAAATTTTGAAAGTGACGAGGCAGTGTAGAAAAGCCTTTCCTTGCAACACAGATAAATCAGAATTGCTGAATACCTTCCAGAAGAGGAATTATTAGTTAAAATGTTCAACCCCAAGTTATTTTGCCTGTTCATGAGTCTATTTTCTTTCTTTCCTTTTTTCCTTCTCTTCAAGAAGGCCAGGTTACCCTTCTAAGAAAAAGTCATAGTATTGAATATTACACCTTGTCTACCTGGAGTTAAAACCACATGTAAACAAGGGATACTGCCAAGCATTGTAGGAAAGCTGAAGCATAAACACATTAACTGCAGAAAAAGTATAGGGAAAGATTGACAGTCCTGCAATGTCACTCTCTTTATGGTGATATACAGACATTTTACCTGGAAAAATATGAAAACAGTAGATTCTTGCATTTCTGTTTTCTTCACCCTTCACTTTTCTCATCTTCTCCAGAGAGCAGCAGATAAAGACAGTATTGGTGAGTGGTAAGAAGTGATGTGACATCAGGGTGAGTGTGGGAAGTCACAGGCACAGGTAGGCAGACCCTCCACAGAGATGCGAGGTGCAGGGCAGTTGGTGAGGTTACGGATGTGATAATTGCCCACCACGAACTTCACAAAGCAGCAGGGCCAGTGAATGATCCTTCAATATCAAAGCCAGGTATTCGTTACACACATGCCAGGACTAAGGACTTCTCAGTGGATAGAGGTGGCAAGAGCCATCTCAACCCAACCTCTCATGACTGGCAGATCCCTGCTTCGTCTTCTTTTAAAAGAAGGCTCCAGACAGACATCATCTGGATGAACCTGGGCAAAAACTTTTCAAAGGTTTGGTTGAATGTAGCTGTACTGCCATTGAACAGGAAAGCAAGGTGTCTGAGTCACCACCTTGAGGGATGAAATGATATTAAGCACAATATCTTCCCATAGCTCCCTGTGTGTGCTCCGACAGGAACAACGGGGTATGAGAGGCAGATACTTCTTTGGGAACATAACTGACAGCTTTGAAAGTCATATTCATACTGAATAGAAGGAATTTCAAGGTGCTCTTGTACAACGTACATTTGGGGATATGTTTATGTCAAAATATCATTTTAAATAGATCCTGCTGCAGTGAGAGAGAAGGCCTTTGAGAGTGCTCTGTCACTTGGGAGCCCCACCAGTCCCCTGTTCTCTTGTAGCGGAAAGTCTGTATCCATCACAAGAAATGGATGTTCAAATAATGTGACAGTGAAGTTTGCACTATCAGTCAAAGGCAAAATGTCCATGTGTATAAAAAGGAGGTTTCATCATCTAGTAAGAGAGACTAATCTTTCCCTCTTAGACGGAAAGCTAGAAGTCATAAAGAAGTCCTTGGAGAAAAGGGGAGTCTAAAATACATAAAAAGACATAGAGAATCTTGAAATCTCAGAGGGATTTCTGTAGTAAAGCTCAGTAAAATCAATTCATTAATCTCTTGTTATTTCCACTAAGGAAAATCACTTTGAATGTGTGGGTCAAGGGCTGATGAGTTTGAATAAAAAATTTAAAAGATAGGAGTGGAAAGAGGGGAAGGAAATAATTCGTTAGCAGCCATGATTACATTTCATCTATGGTGCTAATTTGCTTATTAATTTTGGATTTATATTACTTGAATGAGCCATGCACGGTAAAATCGGAGGAAACTAGGATGAATATCCTGAATTCATCTTCCAGAGCTGAAGAACTGCTGGGCTATGGCACAAGTTTTTGTCTGTCATAAGACATATTTCCATAATTTGTCTCTGTGGCGCCTCTCTTGGACCTCAGAGATGTGACAGATGTGAAAGAGAGCTCTCCAGCTTTTCTACCTTCTTGTTTTCTTACCAGTTACTAAATGAAAATCATCAAGTTTCTTAAGGGCTGGGGTCATCTTCCTCTTCCTTCACACACTTATTCAGAGTGAAGCTTTACCTATGGCCCTTCTGTGTGCTGGGGGCAGTGGCTGACCCCCAAGAGCCACTGACTTCACTTCAGTGGCTCTATACAGTCCTTGCATCTGCTCATCACATTGCTATAGGAGATAGAAATCAGCAGCAAAAGTAAGATGAGAAGGAAATGTAACACCTCCCCTATCTGGTAGCACTATTTTTCAAGTCTTTAGTAAATGTAAGTATGTAGGGTCTTAATAACATGGAACATTTTAATGAACCTATTCATGGTAATGATGATGTTTTTGCATCTGTGCTGGAGACACATTCCATTTATAGAATGTCTACCGAAGCATACTACAAAAATTCCAATAGAAAAAAAAAACAAAAAGCTTTATGCTGGATTGTTATTGGAGTCATGTCTGTTTTTAAAAGAGAGGGTCCAGTGGCCCTACTGTGATAATGTTACACAGCATGCTTATAATGTGAGTGTTAAAGAGATTAAAACAACCATGCATGCACACTCTGTTTTGTAAAATATTACAAAGTCACATATTTGCATATTATACAGCTGGTTGCAAAGCCATCAATCATCATATTATCTGTACATTGAGGATGATAAATGGCTTTCATTCTAATGAGAGAATCTAATCACATGGAGAAATGAAGAGGGCATGCAGCATAAGAGCTTTGTATCCAAAAGCTATAGATTATTATTAATATTACACATTTGTCTCTGATTTGGAAGCTTATGTGCTTCATTTGTACACATGCATTTCTGCAGTCATGATTTTGAGAGAAGGTCAGATAATTATTTTTTTTTAGTCTCAATAAAATGACACTGGAAAAGCAGAAAAAGGTTAAAAATATTAAGCCACTAGGAATCACCTTATGTGAATTTCTCTAAACTGCCTAGGACAGATCATTTATTTTCCATTTCTGATAATGTGGCAGCAGAAAAGGAGATAGAGGTTAAGGATAGAAAAGTAGAAGCCTCCTACCTATATATTTTTGTGAACTATCTAATACAGCTCTATAGCAAATGACTATGCACTGTATTGCCTCCCTGCTAGATGAGAAAGTGAGGTACTTCTGAAAATGTGACAAATTATAAACTCTTTCATATAGCAGCAGTTATAACTCGATAACTACAGCCATTAAAAATAATGTCATTTATTATGTTTAGAATTGTAATTCTTATGGTTCAATTGGAGGGAGGTAAGATAACACAACACAAGGTGAAAGAGGAACAGTTTTCTAATGGGATGCAATGGGCAGAGACCCTTGTGTGGGAATGGAAAGGAAGAAGACAGAGTGACGGAGATGTTTGTACACTGAACAGCTGCACGAGAAAGCAACCAAGAAAAAACCCAAAGGAGTATTTAACAAAATATTTGTATTTTTATATCTAACTTTCAGAGTTAGTTTGTGACTTCACATTGTTCCTCAATGTATTTAATGCTGTGCTAAATTAAAAATTAAAAAAAAAAAAAAACAAAGTAAACAGCTGTCATTCAATACTGGTTGAAGCTGTCTGATGTTTTAGATCCTGACCTGCAAAAGAAAAAAAAATTAGCTTTCAGGAGAGAGGAAATTAAAAGATACATCAAATAAGTAGATGTTGTCTCACCACTAATACAGATTTGCCTTTAAATTTGTGGAAAAGATTTTTTAGGTATTCTTTCCATGTATGCATGTTTCAAAAGATATTTAGATTATAAGTAATAAACAGAATTTGAATATCCCCTAATTTCTGTCACAACTTCCTCAAAAACTGTACATATTAGGTATAGGAGAACTGGATCCTCAGATAATTAAATGTCTCCACACAGAAGATATCCTTATTCAGCCATGTGTCTTTCTAATGTATTTCTTGCCTCTTCAGTTACAATACTGCAGCTGTGAAACACTCATTAGTATACTGATGCTTTGCTGATGTGTTACTTTCAAAATATAAGATGTTGCAGTGTATCTACAGTATTTCTTTTTCAACTGCAAAGCTCAGCAGTATTCAGTTGAGAGATTTTACAAAAACACTCCTGGTTTTTGTATTCCCAAATACAGTTTTACCTGACACACTTTAAAGGTTTTTGTGGTTCAGAGTCTTTATTAAAGCGTGTGGCTATTTTTCAAGTGTTACATGACTCTTGAAAATAAAGACATATAGATTATAGCTAGTGAATGCCTACACCATAGACTTTACTCTAAAACAGCATGTGTTTTCTGATATGGAAGTTTGTGTGAGGATGAACTAGGAGAGAAGAGCTGCTACCCCATGAAATAAGAAATATGCACTCATTTGCTTTTTCATTACAGAAACAAATATGCATTTGCAATGAATCTTCATAATTAAACAAAAGATCAGTAAAAAAAAAGTCACATAGTTTCTTAGTGTTAAAAAGTGAATGTTTACTACCACCCTTTGGACATAAAAGCAGAGCATATTTTTGGTTGACTTGAACCTAGTGAGGAGACCAGGACGATAATAATGCATGTATAATACACACTGTCTGCAAAAAGAAGATAAAATAATTTGCCTTGGGCTTAAAATACCTTTTTGTTTGCAGAGGATCTGCATAGGATTTCCTATGTGGTTTCTCCTAGGAAGAGTACAAAAGTTAAATGAAATTGAAAAAACTAAACAACAAAAATTCCCAAAGAATTATATTCTGTAAATCTGTTACTCTCAACTCAAGCAGAAATTTCAGTCCTTTGGTTTCTTTGTTTGGGACTTATCCCATGTTTTTCTGACCACTGATCACTTACACTCATCTTCAGTACCTGGATTAGCTTACAGAAGTGCTTAGGTGATGCCACCACACAGTGCAGCAAGGGACCTTTTCACGGCACAGCGCATACAGAAGTGTTTTTAGGTATAAAGCTCAAATCTGCAAATGATAAAAATCTGGAGCATTAGAAGAATTTCAATATAAAAAAGAACTGGGAATTTAGAATAAGATCTGAAACCTTTTCAGTTAGGAATGGTTTTATCTTTCTAATACTGCTTGCAAAATATGGGTATGTTATTTAAGCCTGTAATGAACTCTGCTGTTTTGGTCAATACCTCTCAAAAATGTGTTTTGTTCAAAAGGGAAAAAATAAAAAGAATAAAAAAGGAAAAGAAACCACTTCATTTCAGCAGTTTGATCATGGCTGACTAACAATTGTTGTTTATAAAATAGGGAAGATTTTCCTTTGGAAGAGCAACAAAGAGCTCAGCTATAGTAATACACTGTTACAATGCAGTGAATACTTAAACCTGTTTGCATTGTCATTAAGAAAAAATGTGCAACACTAACTAACATTTATTTCTCTGATGCAGTCTTCAAATCTGGAATTGCATTACCTTCAGTATACATCAATCCAAGGTTATCCAAAATAAGTGCATTGTATAATACTCTATTATAAACATCATAAATACAGCCTTACAAAATGTGCATATGTATTTGTATGCAGTAAACAGATTGCCAGATATTTTAGCCATACCATAGCCAAATTACTGAAGCTTTGTGTTAAATTTAATCTATAAATGAAACCTTGGCTTTTAAAAACACTAATTTTTATTTAATATTTAATTACTTAGTGCCTTCAAGATCTGGAGGGTTTTGTGCCTTTTTTTCCACATAGCAATGTACATTAGCAGCAGAAATCAATTGGCAAAATGTAACAGAGTTTGAAAGTGAAGACAATAAAATTACTGTGACCAAAACCACACATCTCCAGGTCTGCCACAGATACCAATTTAATCAAGAGAATGTGACACTGATAGGGCTTCCAGGTCATACTGCAGAATTAAGACATTTGTCTTTTAGTTACTCCTGCAACCCTTTTCATGTAAGTTTCCAGTCTATTTGACTCCTGATCCAAAACTACAGACTCTAACCAATGCATTTCATTCACACGGAAGTGAATCATTAAAACTAGTTTTCCAAATAGGATTAAGTGTCTTTGTTTGAAACATGACCTTACATGCAGGTGTTTTTATTAACCTGGATGTTTACAAATAGATGACACTGCTGGAATAGTAAGTAATAATCGTTATGATATCTCGTTCCTATATGTTAACATTCATGGAATTATTTGAGAGCCGGTGAAAATTTTATCAGTCTCCCTGTGCTGGAAAACAATTTAATTTCAGAGGGAAAAAAAAAAGCCTCTTTGTGAAGAACAATAATAATGTTCACTTAGAACTCCACAATGAGTTGAAGGATACTGTAATAACAAAACCATTGCATTTACTTGCAGGGTCAAAGCCAGGCAAATTCAGTTCTTGTGTGCTCAAGGCAATAACATCCTGATGATGAGACTCTGTTAACGAGTATGTGAAAGAGACCTCATGACCTTTCATTATATTTTTCTGAAGTTCTTGTACATTTCAGTGCCAAGGATGCCATTATTCCCTCATTGATTTGGCTATGAGGTTGTAGTTCTTAGTAGAAAAGGTAATTTCTTTTAAAATGAGTATTTTATTTTAATCTATACTCTCCTGCTTCACAAAAGTCAACCTTTTCTAGTAAGCAGTTAGGCCAATAACTCCAGCTGAAATCTGTAACAATTGTCAGTTCCTGTCACTTCAAAGTTTGGGCTTACTGAAAATAATTAAATTTTAGCACTTACATTTCAAAGCCCATCAATGCACTGTTAAAGCTCCTTCCAGTATAACAGAAAGTACTTTGGCTAACTTGTGTTCCTTGTGATCCCCTTTTTCCAATCTTGCCTTAAGGGAAAATTGAATGTGCAAGCAGGGTACCATGCTTTCAGAGCTGGTAGTTTCTTTATAAACATACTGCCATATTTTGCTATTACTGAAAATAAACTGGTTTTGTACTTGGAATAGAAATCCTTGAAATTTCTGATTATCCTGAGTCCTTATGGACATTTTCTCTGGAGAAGAATAAACCTGTCTTTTACAAAAATCAGTCTTTCATTTATAATAAAGAGTTTCGGTATCCGAAGGTCTAAAACTCCTGGGCTGATGTTACAGACCATCATTCAGCTGCTCCAGTTCCAATATATTCTGCTTGAATGGGGGAATGACTCTCCTTGTCCCCAAAAAGAGGAGCCTTTCCTGATTACCTCTTTGGTTAACAGTGCTTCTCTATAAAGTACATCACATTACTTTAAATTCAAAGATTATCAGATTAGGTATATTCATTAAAATATGAAACAGGATTCAAAGACAGGCAGGATGAAATGTTGTATAAGTAACCTGGCTAAGAAGTGATACAATGCTTGATTACAACAATATCATGTTTTCTTACTTGGCGCCTTGCTTTACAAAAGTCACCATGCGATCTGATTCCACCTGTCCGGTTTCTAGCAGGTGAGAGATTTGTGGAATGAAGGAAGGCTGTGCACCCTTAATTTTATTATCAATTGCTGAAGTATATAATTCCTGTGTTACAGATGGGCAGGTCCCAGAGAGAATTCCAGACAACAGAAAAAGGAAGAGGTGTCCCAGTTTAAACACGTTCCCCTAACTATTCTGTTCATGTATTTGGCCCTGGAAAGATTATCAGAAGGTCCATTTCCCTACTTTGAATCTGGTTCGGTACTTTTGGTTCATTCTTGGCAGACATCTGGTTCAGGTCTCAAACTTCCAGTAAAGGGAATTCCATAATCTTTCTGGAAATGCATTTAACAACAAAACAAACGTAAAAATATAATGAAATAATTTCTTCACGTTCATTAAAATTATTACTTCTTTTTATATTCTATCCAGACTTAAATAACAATTGATCATTTTATTTTTTAAGACTTTGAGGGTTTCATGGGTTTTTTCTCTCTTTTCTATACATTAGCTATTTCAGTATTTCTCAGTATATAATGTTTTTTAAACTTTGTGTTGTTTTTATGTCCTTCTTCATGTTGTTTTCTTATACCGCTACAAAAGACAATGCTATCTTAATGGATGCCAGATTATTCACTACTACAAATTAATAATATATACAAACTTGCTAGAAAATTGTCTTCATATGTGAAATTTAAAGATATAACATTGAATGTACTTAGAAATTTTTTTAAAATGTGTTTCTCAACACAAGATGATGGTGCTTTTGACAAGACAGTTTGGACCAGATAATCCCTGAGGTCCTTTCCACCCTGGTGTTCTGTGATTTATGAACCTTTTAAAAGTAACATTATTGTCTAGAATTTACCTTCTTATGTGCAGATCCCACATGATCAGTGCTATCAGTGCAATACGAGTCATTTACAACAGAAAATATTTGTTCCTTACAACAGCCAGTCTTTCCCAATGCTATCCTTAAGAGATAATTGTCAAAGAGCTTCATTTATGGTAAAGGTTGCAACTCAGCACCTACATGAAATATTACATTAAAAATTAGTTTAGCTCTGACAAGTACCACAATAACAAGGAAAAAAAAAAAATCTTGGTGGTCTAAAACACCTATGGATTAGTACTTGGAAATACTGGACTGGCCCAAATACTCAGATTCACCAAAAGCATTATGGTCAGACTTTAGCAAGCTCAGACACATTGTTGTTTCTTGTACTTTTCCTGTGACAATAATAGCTTCAAGATGACCTTTGCTGACTTTATTAGAGAAGCATTTACACTTAACCTAAACCAGAAAGGCAGAAATAAAACACAGCCTGTTAAATGTGCAATAACGTATTTCAGCTAAGTCTGACGAAACCTATTGCTAGGTTGCCCCAGCCTGACCTCCTTTCTCGTGAAGGTGGTTTTTGTGACTCAGAAAGAGCTTTCACATTTAGGGCATTTCAAAGCCACAACTCAGCAGGAGTCCAGTTAAATTCTCCTCAAACGGCTCTGTGAGGTACATGGATACAACTGGAGAAACTGTAGACTACCTCAGAAGAGCCATCAAACTAGGTTAGCATTTAACCAACTATCTTTCCCTGCATAAAAAACTCCATGGTCTTTCCCAGTTGTTCATATCCTTAGTATTAGATAATTTGTTTTTCTCAGCATTGTGTTCATAGATACACTTGTGTTTCCAAGGAGATAATTTTTCTTCATATTAATATTTTGAGAGTTCCTGTATGGCAGCTATATGCAAAGCCTTCCATGCAGTTGGAAGCTCACCCCATGACCCTGCTAAATATAGGCTCAAATATTTTTAATGGATGTATAATAATTCCAGATGGAATTTATGTTCTCATTAAAACATTGCAGGTGTCACTACAATGTATTCCTGGGGAGAACTGAAGTGCAACGTGGGAAAGCTCACAGGTAGCTTGTGTAGTTCTATCCTATCATGTTATACATGATATGTATAAACACATGAAATGTAGGTATTACAAACTTTCCTTGTGGTCCCCATTCCAAATGTATGGTTTCATCATTTTCTATAAATGTAAATTATCACCAATTTTTTGTAGGAAAAAACATATATTTTTCGTACTACAGTTCAGAGACATACCGTCATCCCTCCAAACTTGTAAGAACTTCCTGGTAGTGTTGAGTTCTGGAAGGAAACAAACTTATAAGCCTGGGACCTACATATATACTGATATGATGGCACTAGAAATCTGCAGAATAATTGGCTGAGACTTACTGACAACATGATTTCATTGTGTTTGTGTGTGAGTCCACTTGTTACAGTTGTCTCACTGTAGTAAACTCCTGTGTTTCCAAATATTTTTTGTCCAAAAATGTCAAAAATATGTATGTATATTTCTCAGACTCTATTCACTTTCCATCCAGTTTTGAATAGTCATCCTTCCCTACAATTTCTACTTCTCTCTGAAAGAACAGGTAGGTAGAGCAGCATCAATTCCTACCACAGCTGCTGGCCATTTTTTCTCGCTCTATGAGAAAACCTTTACAAGCTGCCCTTTTCACATTAAAAAAAAATTTTTGCTTGAAGGAAAGCTTCCTTCATGATGCAAGGCAGACCTGCCCATGCCAGAACTGCCTATTGAGTACTGACATTTGCAGTGATGGCTTCAGACTGGAGATGTTTTAGAGATGCCTAGGTATAGATTTAATACCAGGAAAGCAGGGAAGTAATTAAGCATTTGAGCACCAAAGTGAATACCTACCTATTGCAATTATGAGAGACTATTATTTCCTGTTTTTCTAAAAATCCTACTGAGACAAGTGCATTGTTCTCGATGGGAGGAAATTACACTCTGAATTAATTACTCACTAATTAGTAGAGTATCTCCCTGCTTTCTTGCTCCACACCTTCTCCTGCTGAATTGTTTAGCATAAAACCCTTCATATCATACCACATTTGATGTGTACTGTTTGCATCAGGAATTGATTGCTTTTTCCTGCCTTTTCTTGCTTTCTAAACAGAGCACTTATAATGACCCTGTATAACTCTGGCATTCAAATATTCTGCAATCTTTAGTGTATTTAATTTCTGATTTGGGGAAACAAGAAGGTAACTACCTTCAAAAATGGATGAATCAGACACAGATAGCATAGGAGCCAGAGGGGGCACAAGGAAAGTATGTAATACCTGCATTTCAGCTCCCATGGAGACCTTTGACTTGGTCATTTAACATTCCTCTACAACTTAAAATGCATTGCAAAGGTATTTATAGCAGCTGGCATCCTATGCTGGGAAATGTCTAAGTTAGTCCACTGTTAATACTAAGGAAAAGCACTGATTTTAAACCTGCCCTTCATGGAATATTTGGTACCTCAATCAGAGTTACCAAAGGCATTTCCTCCACCAAGAACTCTGTCTTTCTGCACCCCGGTTGTTTCTGTCTCAAACAGATAAATGTCAGGGTCTTTCTCAGAGCATTGTTAGAGGAAGGAATGTCCTTTCTTCACACCTTCTCTACCAGATCAAGTTTGCAATATCCATGTTATCCATAGGGATAATCATTTCTGGTGCCACCCGGGGCTTTTTGCTATCCTGATGAGAACAGAGAATACATTCTTTCCCTGCGCAGAATTGAATCAAGCTTAAAATCATTAACACCTTTGCAGAAACCTTTCCAGATTTATAAACATATAATAGAATTAATAGTGTCTCTTGTAAATAACAGTGAATTAACACAGGGGTGGTGGTGGAGTGAGATGTGGTCTCCTGCATGATCCAAGAGCGTCCCAATTCCCAGACAGACCCTTCTGGCCGCTGCATTCCACAGCGTGCAGGCAGACCTGTTCTATCACTCGTGCTGTTGGGATAGCACAAACACACCGCACACCCCAGAGCTTATAATAAGCTCAGCGTTACTAGGAATACAGAACTCCAGAGGGCTCATTCGTCTGGGTATGTTCCAAAGGCGTATATTCCTTGGCAGGATCCAAGGATGAAAGACGGCGAGCCACTCTGCATGACCACTGTTATAGGGGTCAAGGGCCAATAGGGTTGGGGAGGAGGTGGGGAAATACAATGACAACCAATGGGAAGAAGGGAGAGGTGGAGTGTGTGATACAATGCGAACCAATGAAGGGAAGGGAAGGGCAGAGTCAGGGATACAACAACAACCAATCAACATAGGAGGATTACCATAACCTTAGGGAGAGACCATTTAGCCAATACTCAGAGGATATTTCACACCTCAGCGTTGTCCCACCAGTTTGCTGCTACTGTGGGAACCTCTCGGTTTCTCCAAGACGGTTTTAGCCACCACAACAGTAAATGTCTTTATGTAAGGCTTAGAAGACTGCTAATAAATGGAGTATTATTTACACTCATTGCTGGTAATAATGTCTCATGCATGTCCCACTCATAGCCATCAAGTTTGTACTTGGTAGACTCTTGGTAGCAGGCAGAAAGGCAAAGAGCCCTCCAGTCTCAAAGGAATAAATATTGTTAATACAACTCTGTGAATCATAAGGTGCTACTTTGATTTGAAAATGGCACACAGAAGTGTGTTCTGTTTCTTTACATCACAGGTATCACAGTCTTCAGGACTTCCACTGAAGGTCAAACCTTCCTTAGTATCATTTTTAAGTTTACCTTGCATATAACCACAGGGCTTGTGAAGCTGAAGTTTAAAAAATAGATCATTAAATATATAAACAATTTTGCCATTCGAAATTCAGACAACCAGTGTTAAGACTTTGTTAATAAAATAAGAAGACCTTGAGGTGATTTATTTCTGATAGAGCTAGTAGCAAAAGTTGTAAAAAGTACTGAATGTTTTACTCTCCTGACAGAAAGCACCATATAAGTTTCTCACTGCTATAATAATTTTAATAATCCCTATTTTAACAGTTTTAATGTTTATTGATCAAAAATATTTTATATCAATTTGTTACTGCAATAATGCAGCTTAGAATTCCCTTACTTTGTACCTATACTTACACTGTCAAAGGCAAAATGTCACTCAGAACATATGACCTTGAAATTGTTCACAACATTTGGTCTGTAATACTTCAGAGCTATGCATATTTTTCTCATTGCAGCTGTGAGAAATTTGTCACAGTCCTATGGCAGACTCTGCTCCTTAAATAAGAAAAAATTCTGTCATTTCCTTCAAATCTTCAAAAATAGACTGCTTATAATTATGCCACGCCACTGAGTTGTCTGCCTTTGCCCATAGAAAACAAGTCTTTTCTTTCTTGCGTAGAAAATGCTTTCAGTTCGTGAATTGTCTCTGCAATGATGCTAAGACTGAGAAAGATGGAACATGCAGTACCAAGAAAAAAAAAGCAGCTATGTTTACTGAGAGCATGACAGCTTTCAAAGAGAAAAAAAGGGATGCTGTTCTCTTCCTTCCTGACTTTCTTTCCTGTTGAGGCCAGCTTGAATTCATCCTAGATTCTTGCAAATATTTTTTATCCCTATTAGTCACTATCTGCAAGGGTTCTCAGCAGTGTCTATCGCGTTGGAGAGTTTAATGACTCTCAAGTCATTCTCGGTTTGGAATTTAATTGCAACCTTGTAAATCTTTAACAATTTCTGCTGACAATTCTTAGTGACATGAAGACTTGTAGGTTCTGCATGGTGTTTTAGACACTAATTAGCCTAATTATTTCTAAAGCTATATGGTCTCATTTAGGGACCCTAGATTAGTTCTATTTTTAGGTATTTATCAGATTTTAAGCTTCCTCCCCACGGTACATGAAAGAGTCAATATGGTAATAGGTTACACTGCATCATCCAGGTGCAAGACTTCAGAGATCCCCAAATGTGACATTTTTTTGAACCATGTAAAATTGCATCATTGGGCTTCATTAGTTGTGGCTGTGTTCTGGGATTTCTCCAGGGTATCTGGAGTGTTTTAACTGTAGCTATCTGAAACACTTTGGTTCTTTTCTGTCTGAGTTGTTCCAGGTACTGACTGAGTGCACTCCTAATGTCCAATTCTGGTTTCTTTTTATTATACTTTAGAATTATTTTCTGCCAATGCTATTTAAAAATATATGCATATTTTATTTTAGTGTCATTATAATTTCTTCATAGCTACTGTACAATTTATTTTAACATTTTTTCATTATATGAGCTACATATGCATATCCTACATTCACAATTTAAGAAAATTTGTGATTGCTCACACTGACCAAACTATTAATATATGCAAAATAAAATTAAATAAGCTAGTGATAAAAGGAACACTAAGATTTAAATCATATTGTCCTTGATGATTATAGATTATCATTGAGTCTGGATGCAGTATCATCCTAGATAAAATTGTACATGTATATGTTCCTAGTAAAATCCCATTAAATGCCCTGTGCTGCTATTATTTTAGAAGTTTTCTTAGTTTTCCTGAGGTCTTTGGTAAATCAGTAGGGTAGAAGACTATGCTTTTTGCTTGATTTTCAAATGTTCGTTTTGCAGTTAGGCATATTGATGATGAAAGAAAGATTGACGTTTTTTACTCCTCTGATTTTAAACTTACTATTTGTATTCAGAGTAGCATCTTTCTTCACTAGTTTATTGATTTTCAGCAGAGCTGACTTGTACTAAGCTTAGGTGAAATACTAGCTACCCCAGGTGCTGTATCATATCAGAGGTGGCTGTGCAGGGATCATGGCTGCTACCTGTGCAGGTGGAGAAGCAGTGGGGAAGGAGAGACAGAGGATGGGGATATTTTCTCTTGGCGTATTGGATATTTAAAGTCATGGTGCAGAAGCTATCAAAGCCACAGCAGTTTAAAGAGAAGAACAAATTTGTTTGGGTAGACTGTTTAGAGCTCAAAGAAGACACAGTGTCTGAGTCACAACTCAAGGCAGCTTTTTTCATGGAGGGAACTGCATGGTGACACTTTAAAGTGGGCCACCTGCAGAAACATAATACTTAGTGTTATTTAATTGAATGGATCTGTTCAAACACCTCTAGCAGACTTTCAGACAATGGGAGAGTTTCATCACTAGATAAGGAAAGCCAGTTTTTGTGATTTTGAATGCGTGGCCCCGTTTGTATGCCATTTATGAATATTTGCATGCCTCACCAACTCCAAGGCACATACAAGTGACCTGAGCTACAGCAGGAAAGACATTCTGGAAAAGGCTCATCTGGAAAAGAAATCTGAAGCAGAGCAGAAGACCACAAGGAACCCTTTTTTTGTCTTGAATTGGCTCACCAGACCGTGCAACTCTTGTAAATTGCTGGTTTGATGTCATTGTCCACAGACCAGAGAATGAACTGATGCAGTTCTGCACTTCCAAGATAATTAGCACTTCCCATCATCTCAGTGGACTCAGAAAAGTTGTCTGTAATGATACCCTGAATGACATTTTCCACTGGAGAATAAAAAATGAAAAAAAAAGGTAAGAATTGTAAGAATTGCAGAAACCCACTAAAATCCTGTCCCAGACTGGCATACAGTGTGCTGGAGGTGTAGGGACAATATTATGGAAGGAACTGATCAGTAGAAATATTCATGAGGTAGAGAAAGGAAAGCAAGATAAACAGTTATCCTAGAAACGAGTGCTAGTAGTATTAGAACAGCAGAGGTCTTGGGAAGGAGATGGCACAGAATCTTCATCAAAAGTGTGTGTGAAGATTGTCAGTACATCCTTAAAATGCAGACAATGAGCTTCAGAAAGGAGAGGGTGTGTGTGCTTGGGATGAAAAATTAGGGGATGGAGGGGTACAGGCAGCCCCTGGTGGATTCAATGAGAAAACTCTATGGAGGTGACAAGGTATTTGATCCTTTTTTGACAATGTAGTGAAATTTACTGAGTGCAGGTGAACAGATGGTGTAATTGGGAAAGTATATACACAATTTCTTGATTAATTAGTGTGGGTTGTCTCAGACATCCAATTTCTTCTGCGTGACCAATGGGGACCTCACACACTCACCCTGAAGTCCTTAAGACACTGTGCCAACCCATATGTCCGGTCACATGAAAGTTGTTTGCAGGCTTTTTTCCAAAGGTCACATCTAAACTGCACTCTTATACCCAATAGAAATTCAAATAATCTCAATAAACCAGTTATCTGAATAGTAACTGGAAATGAACACTAAAAACTAGTTTGGTGCATGTTAGTGCAATATGTTATGAACTATATTCATAATTCATAACATATTCATAAATAGTTTTTAAGTGCTATCTAGCACTTTCAGCACTGATTTCCTTTTCTTCCCTCTATTTTTGTTTATTTTTTTTATTTTAAATATTTTTCTTCTTTTCTCTATTTATTTTTCCACTATAATTTAACACTACTTTTCCTTTGCTTTTCTTTTCTACTGAATCCATTTTCAAGTCTCTCCTACACAATATCTGACCTTGCTGTTAATTATTTGCCCACAGTTGTGGAGCTGTAGCATAATGCAGAGCAACAGTACTGAACAGGGCCATCCATCTTCAGCCTCTTAAAGTATGAAATCTCATCTACAAATAATGAAAATCTTCTATGCCCTACAGGTTCTAGATTCATATTTGATTCTTGACTTCCAGCTGAGCTCTAGCAAGTGCACAAAAAGAGACCTGTCTGTTATCTCAGTGCAATCATTTTTATGTCAATGACACTGAGAAACCTGTTGGTTATGAAAATAATACTTACTACCTCAGTCTATGTTAGAATTTATTCTAACACCTAGACAAAAATACCTACGAAATTTCTCACTGTCTGGAGGTTTACAGACTTATTTTACCACTGTTTTATTTACTTGTGTGTTTTGTTTGCTTTTATTTACCTTTTTTTTCCCCTTCTGTTTTATTTTACTGTGGTATGAGTTACACCCGATACCGACAGAGCTTTTTTCGTCTGAGAAACAAGCAGTAAACCATGTGCTTGCTATTTTTCCTCTTGCTGTAACAAATGCAGTGCAATATTTACTCCTCAGCATAGGTGGTACTTGAAAGCAAAACACAGGGTGAGCAGTGAGTGTGCTGGATGCGCACACAGCGCTGAAATCCAAACTTTGGCAGGTGCTTTGCTGCCACCATCTGATACAACCTTCAGCTGCATCTGCTCACGAAGCAGTACTGAGACCGTCGGGGATTCAGAAAGCCCGGATTCATGAAGGAATCTATGGATGATTTTTAACTGCAAATGTACTTTTAAGTGAGTTTCAAAAATTAAATTTGTAATAGCTTAATTCCCAGGTTATATCCTGGACAATTAATAGCCCACTTTGTCAGAAAGAGAGCCTGGGACCGCTTGCAGATGGGACTTTTTGTCCTGAAGTTTTCAGGAGAGAAAAGGGCATTAATGAGGCAAACTGTAGCAAGAACTTTATTGCAATGGTTGAAACAATTTACATAATTTGTGTTAAATCTTCAGGGACAAGCTTCAGGTACTCTACTACCTCTCCAAGTCACATCTTTTAATACAGGCTGTGATCTTTCCAAGTCAGGGTTAAAAACAGGCTCTTGAATTATTGTCTAGTTATGCAAAGAATTTTTCAAGTGTTTTGGACACCTCAGAACTTCCATGGTAGGAAAGAGTTATCCTCTGTGACAAGTCTTCAGCACTGACGTGTAACAGCCAAAGACAGCTCATGCATTCCACCACAGATTTTGCTTTTTAAATTCCAAATAAGAATAGTTTTGTTTGTAACTTTAAAGCATCAACACAGTCCTACTATTATAGGCTAGATGACTTTACCCTTAAGTGATGTGTCCCTTTCTTATTCTGTATGTGATGTGGAAGCAGACATTTATATTGATCTTTGGTGTCTCAGCATTTCAGCCAGACACATTCTGGCATCTCCACTATTTCCTGAGCTGTGTAGTGAACAAATCTGAACCTCCGGTTCTACTTATGCTCTACTTTAAAAATGGATGTTTGTCACCATGCCTTTTGAACCATGTTTTTTTGTTCTAATGGGAAAAAGTAAAAGAGGAAATAAAATTCAAGAGGTACTCTTGGGGCGGGGGGGGATGGGGACAGGGGAAGGAACAGAGAAAATAACAGGAAGAAATAGAGCCGTGAAGCAGATGTTTGGCATCTGGCCATAGTGGAATGAACTCTCTCCACACTGAATTCTGTATTTGTCTTACGCTGAAAAATAATTAACTTGTAGAGCAGCAGGTTCAGAGAGCCGTGAATGTGGTGATCGAGGCAATTAGCCCCTATCAGAACCATTGTTACAAGCTCTCTGAAAAGTCAACTGAGTATTATTAGCTAGCCCTTTGCAGTTAGATGAGTCAGACAACTTCTTTTCCAAAATAAAGCTGACATTCCAGAGCACTTCTATGTGACAGGGTGAATCCTGTTGCAAATTCCAGTCATGTCATGGCATCTGTGAGCTCATAATTATGACCTTTACAAAGCTGGGAGAGGAGAAAAAGCACTTTTTTTAATCAGATTCCTTTTATGCATTGCTGACCGCTCTCTCCAGTCGTTGGTTATATGGGATTCTCTTTTTTTACCATCTTTTCTCCCATTGCTCTGGATCTGGCAGGTTTGCTGAGGCACAGTGACACCCATTAACTGTACTAAGGATCCTTTGCATTCTTTTCACAGGTTCTTTAACAACGATACTCAAAATGTATGTAGGATATCTCCTACAAGGAAAAACAGATGACTTAATTCCTGTCAGGACAGCAGAATTTATGTTTTTGACACTTTCTGTCCACATGCAATGGACATTAGCAGGAAATTGTCTATGAAGGTGATGAGGTGCTGGAATGGATTGTCCAGAGAAGCTGTCAATTCTCCATCCCTGTAATTGTTCAAGGCCAGGTTGGATGGGGCTTTGAGCAACTTGGGCCAGTGGAAGATGTCCCTACCCATGGCAGGGGAGTTGGAACTAGATAATCTTTATGGTCTCTTACCCAAACCATTCTATCAATCTATGTAATCCCCTGACTGTATCCTTCAAAACTCAATGAAACAGGCAATCTTTTTCCTTTGTTCTGAAGCTTTACCTCTTTCAGAGGATCAGAGGTGCCACAGCAATGGACATTTAATTGGGAATAACCTCAGCATCACAGTTCAAATGTGATAAAACTTCTGTCATAAAAACTCAGAAGATGGTGCCCTAGAACTGAAATCTTTCAGCTCTTTCTGTTGTTTATGAGTTACCACTGCAAAGTTTACAGAGATTTGAACAGGCAGAAGCATGAAGACCTGTCTGATGGCTGAATCCCTTTCAGTCATTCAGTTTTACTCTCCTGTCAGCCACAAACTTAATTATTTTGTACGAAGGCTTGCAGTTGTGTGTGCTTGGTCTACCTTTGTGCACACCCATACATAACTTTAAGGTCTGTAGGAGGTGTTTACCCCACAACATTGCAGCAGGGACTGGACAAGCATTTCGGAGGTCTAGGTAGAGAAGAACTCTGACTCGTGCATAGATACATGAGAAAGCAAAGTAGTTAGGGCTCCTATGAAGAAATTCTTGAATGAGGAATGAACCTGTTGTTCATTCGGGCAATTGCATTTTAAATTGCTTCTCCGAATATTGCCCAAGTGAATTCTTCCCAGTGACCAAATGTCTTAACTGCATTATATGGTTACTTTACAGAAAGAACAAACATAGACTTAATCAAAAGTTTCTATTAGTCATGTTTTGCTCAAATTCCCTGTGCTACTCCAAGGTAATGAGTTTCTTAAGATGCTGCTAGTATTCTGCAGTATACATTATAAAACAAGGAGTAAGTAATTTGGCCACATGTGTTTAGTAGTAACACAGCAATTTTTAGTCCCTCGGAATTCAAATTTTACTTTCCTTGTGCTCAAGCAACTGTGTCCTATGTAATATTCAGGAAATTCTTCTGATCTTTTGTAAAATGCGTTTCTTTTAGGACACTTTCCTTCTTAGCAGCAAACAACACTCTTTCTAGCCTAAAAGATAGACATAATGATTCTGTTTAAAGAGCCTTAAGTTATTCATGTGGTAGCACAGTTTTTTAGTTACTGAAAATGGTCTTTGAATAAAAGCTTCTTAAAATATATTGAGACTAGAGGAAATAGAGAATTTTGCTCAATTTCTTGACAAGAGTAATTGCATATAAGTATATAATCAAAAGGTATCTCCAGGCTAGGCTGTGAGTCTGTATATGGTCTAGGCAAATTTTATGGCTTGCTTGTAATTTCACAATTATCCTAATCATTCAAATAAGCGAACCTGATGGAATGTGTCAGGAAGCATTTCTGTACTACAACTAGATTTTTTCAGATTATCATCTGAAAATGGCTCATCAGAGCCAAATCCACTGTTATAATATGGAGGTAAAAATATTTGGCCACACCTAATGGTAATTAAGCTAAACCAGGGAATGTTTCCAGGCTCAGGACCTCAGTCATCCAGAGCACAAGTTTTTAGGATCATCATGGGATGATTTAGGCTTGACCCAACTGTCACTTATCTGGAAATACCAAGGCATAGTTTGGAAAAACTGTCAAGGACCATTTCTATAGCTACTCTGGTTGCAGCTATCTTGTGTTGGAATAAAAGTGTTTAATTGTATTGACATGGACTATTCCATGATAGCCTTTGATGCAAGAGAAAATCCCTAAGTGGGTTTCATTTTCTGGTACCCTCTGTGGGTAGTTAAGGGGTTTTCAACATCCAGAAATTCTCAAATACATATCATTGCCAGTACACCTCAAAATTACAGGGGCTTGGATGAGAGCTTTTCATTTGAAGAGCACAAAAAAAATAGCAAAATTCTTTCTGAGAATTTCTCTTTCTTCACAGAACAGTGACAATAACTGTATGGCTTTGTGTGCAGCACCCCAATGAATTTGTTGCAAGACTTATGAAAAAAAAAATTACAAGATCGTAGCAGCGGAGATGACTTGAACTTCTTCAAGCAAAAAAAGAACTATGTATAAGGCACATGAATCAGAATTTATGTCTCTTGTATTTTGGATGGTCAGGGGAATATAAGGCTGGCTGCCTGCATAAATTAGAAATATAATTTTGACTGTGAATATTTTTAGCAGACACAAATCAGCAGAGCACAGACATGACCTTTTCATCTGTTCACTGTGACAAATGGAAAGGCAGTCAGAGGATCTGCTTCATCAAGTGTATATTGTCTGGTCATTTTGCCTCCTTGGGGACCTCCCTTAACACAGGCAGGTGGCCACTACAACTTCTCCACGTCTTCTGAGAAGCACTTGGAGGCAAAATCTTATGCCTTTATCTTCTCTGTTCCCTGTGAAAGTTGTAACTTTTAAATATTTCATGTTTGGGGTTTCAGGAAAAAAATGAAAAACAGCTACTTTGGTGATTCACAGTAGACCCAACAGGTTTTGTAGCTCATCTAAGTCTAAACTTTTGATGAAAGCTTGTGAATTTGATTGCAGGATTGCTTAGAAAATGTCAACTATTTGTCAAAAGAAAATATTCGTTGTGTCTCCACTGGTTAACAGAGCTTGTCAGCTTGTCAGCTGAATAAAAAAAAAAAATTACATCACACCCTATTTTATTCTTTCTTGCACTGAGCCGTTTCTGTTCTTGTAATCTCTGAAAAACTGGCAAAAGCATATGCGGCTTTCTTTAAACTTAAAAATTTGCTCATTTCTGTTTTTTTCCTTAAATTCATTGAATATGCAGCTCTCCACATGGTGACTACTATAGTGTTTGCAGTGTGTTCCATGTTTTTGTTGGGCTAATAACTATCATTGACCACAAGATGGCAAAGTTTCTTCACTTTTCTGTGAAGAGAAGACAGCAAAAGGAGAAGGGGGAGGGATGCAACAAGGTGGAAAGAGGGTCAAAGGAAGAAACTCACAAGGACTCTGATTCCTCGTACATCGGTATTTCCAATTCCACGAGTAAGAAAATAAAAATCAGAGCAGTGTAAAAATTCTGGTGAGATGCCTCAGAGTGTGAAAAAAACTATATTTGCTAGTTTTGTCCTGATGCTTGACTAACACATCCTTTTTCCAATAGATGTCCATTTCTTCACACTGGGAAATTCAGTATTTGCATTTTATGCTTTCCCACTTCATGGTGCCACCTTAAGATGATAAAGTACTTCAAGTGCAGTGTGATTAAAAGCCAATATCTTTCTTGGGTGTAAAACGTTTTCAGACAGGCAAGAAGTCTCTTAACTAAAAACCAGCAGATCTAACAATTACAATGTCAAATTACAACTTCAGGGCATAATTTGGTCGTATTAATTTGAAATTAAGCAACCTGACTGTTCTGTGTCTGAAGTAGTTTTAAGATTTTCACATAGCTCCTCTTTTCCCTCGTTTGAATGCACTAAGAATCAGAATCTTCTAAACATCTTCATTTGTAAAGTGTGATGGCAATACAAACAAGTAACTCTACTGAAAACTCCCAAATGCCCACAAAGAACAACATAGCATCTTAAAACTAAGTGAAATTAATTATATTGATAATAAATTTCTGGTAACATCAACTACTGCAGGCACAAAATTCAGCAGAATTCGCTTCTGGAGGAACCTTTTGCTTTGGGAGTTGCAACGGAAGCTCATGTCAGCAGATGGCACTGGAGACAAAGCTGCGAGACCCAACTGTCCTCTGAACAAGACCCAGATATTTAAATATTTTATTATGTTTATGTTCTTCCCTAGATCAAAGTTCCATAGCTTAAGGTCACCCCCTTTGCCTCGTGTTATAAATCCTTGTACTAGGTCTGTGTCATCACTTGTGTAAAAGTCATCTATGCAGCTTTGTGTTCTCTTTTCCATACATGCAGTTCAAGCAGGCTGCAAAAGGAAACAGTTCTGTCACATTTTGGTCTGTTGAAGTGTGCTCTTTGGGAAATACAGACATTTTCTTTAAAAAAATAGAAGGTCTTTGATGACGTGGGAAGCAAGAGAAATAAGGAAAAATTATTTCTGGAGAGTCTTACTCTTGTTTAACAAAGCCACAAGTGTCAGAGGGAGGGATTTAGAAAGTCAGGGGTGAGGAACCTGCATAATTAGCTGAAAGCTGGGTTGGTTTTCTTGGAGATACTTGCCTGCTGTTTGCTATCTTTTTGAGAACTCTTAAGCCTGCACTTCAGGTAATGTCTAGGTCCTCTGGGACATTTGACACTCACATGCAGAAGCAGGGTGTCCTTCTATCTTCAGGGACGCAAAGACAATAAGCAAAAGAAAGTAAGATGTAGGAAGACACCCCAAGGAAGACAGCACCTTTACTTCTGTACTTATGCAGGGAGCAGTGATTTACAATTGACTGAAATAGGCTTTTCAAAACAACGCTCCATGTTGAACTGAGCCAAAAGAGAATACACGTTGTGTCATACTGTTTTGGCAAAATTTAACAAAAACTTTGATAACAAAACTAGATATTCGGCCTCTTTCCATCTTGTCCAGATTATCAGTGTTCCTCCCTTTCTCATGATGTTCAACAGTTTTCCTTTTCCAGAATCATAGAAGTTTTAAAAGACCTCTAAGGTCATTGGGTCCACCTGTTGCACATGCATGGTTTCTCTGATTCCCCAGAGCTTGATGCCATATGCTATGGATTATTCTGTTGTCCCAGCTGTGTCCCTTTCCAATTCCTTGTGCACCCCCAGTGCTGCTGAGGAGGTGTGAGAAGCAGAGAAGGCCTCATCACCATCCAAGCCCTGCTCAGCCAGAGCTAAAGCATCTCTTTAGCTGTGTTTGTGCTGAAAGGAGCACTGTTCTGTTATATAGAAAATTAACTCTATCCCAATCAAAACTAGCACAGGGTTTCATGCTAAAATTTTGACATCTGGTTCTTGAGATGACTGTTATGTAGACTTTTCTCAAACATGTTCTTTTATTTGATTCTTTAGGGATATTAAATATGATGTAGAAATCTCACTTCATGAATATTTCTCACCTCAGAGAAAATATGGTTTGGGGCTGTGGGGATGTTGGGGGATTTTTTTCCTTTTTCTTTTTTTTTTTTTTTCTTTTTTTTTTTTTTTTAATAATGGCATATAGAAAACTAAGGAAGTGTATTACAAGAGATTCAAGTTTTACATATTTGTCTGCATGAAAATATTTCCCAGTCAAAATTCTTACACAAGAAAGGAGCAACAGGCAACTAGAGATCAGTAACATTAAAAGTACAGGATGGACTAGGAATTCCTTATTGAAAACTATAATGATCAAAACATGAGCTGTATAACAAAAGCTATAGAATCGCAACATTACTGAGAGGAAAAAATTTTTTAAAAAATAAAAAAGGTCAAATTTGCTGTGCAGTTACCAGACAGATACTTAAAGTTGCATAAGACAAATTTTTTATAATGAGCAAACTGACAAAATAGACTTTTCTATCAATGTTGACTTTGATAATAGAATAAAGTGGAGGTTAAAAAAGGGAATTTTGAAAATTATATGGGAAATAAGTGAAATCTAATCACTGAGAAAATAAGCATGGATATGAATGACAATTCCATGTCAAAACTGGGAAAAATAAACTCACATAGTAAACACAAATGGTCCTATCTATCTTGTCCAATCTGGTAAATTGATGTAATGGATAGAAATGACATCTTAATGTAAAGAAGCAAGAAATTTCTTAGGTGTTAGAATTGAAAAGCAGACTCAACTTGCAGAAGAATGAGCACAGTAGATCATCTCTGGGAAGAAGGGCTAAATATCATGGAAAAGAATCTACTGCAGAGAAATTATTGTTGAAAATGCCTGGGTGGTTTTGTACAAGAGGCCATGAGCCACAGCTTAAAAAAGACATTATAAATCAAGTCCAAAGAAAATAGCCAATGGTCAACTGCCTATTATTTGGAGGAAAATCACCTTTCATCCTCACTTTCCTTATGGCTGATTTGCCTCAGGTTGCTATTAGCATGATCAGAGCACAGATTTCTCATATTCCAGATTTTGAGGCTCACTGGAGTGCAATTAATTGCTAATTTGGATAGGAAATTATGGATATGTTGGTGATAAGTCTCTCTAATCGTCTGCAGTCTGTCAATGTAAAGAACTTAAAATTTAAGGAAAGAACATTATCATCTTGGTCATGACTGGGTCTTGATTTGCAACTCTTGTCTCCATTTCAAGTACATTCCCATTTTTCATATAAATGTCAAATCACCTTTAGAATCTTACATCCAATTATATAAAGGAATTTGTTTATTCGTTCACAAAGATCACTTTATAATAAAAGTTTAAATGGGCCTATCCCACCTATGTTCTTCTAGTCTCTTTGTCTAAATTATACAGATCAGTTACACACAGGGTAGTTTAACACAGACTACCTCTCTGTGTCTTCCAGTTTTTTACAGATTAAGTCCTACTGACATGTAGAATCAAGTTTGAAAGGGAAGCTTGGAGATTGGAAGAAGCATGATTTTTTTAATGTAGCATCTGGTTCTGACACTTGTCTGTTGCAAATAATTTTGTTATAAAAATAAAGATAATTTTTAATTAATAAACCATCCATTTATTTAAATTACTTAGCATTTACTAGAAGAGATTGAATATTTTATCTGTTCATCTTGTTGGAATTTTTTTTTTGGCTTTTAATGGTAGACAAATTCAGGTATGTGTTTTAAATTGCTGTATTTTTAAATGGAATTGTTATGAAATGCTGCCAAGACTTCTAGTGACGTGAGCCGTTAAAATGCAATGACAATTTTGTTCTGGCAGAGTGGAGCAATCTCAATGTATAATAAGCTGTGATGATGATGTTTCAATAAGTGTAATTTATTTTCAAATGCTAAAGCCATTATTTTTATTATCTATAACTTTAGATTGCCAGAAAATATGTCTGCATTGTGAATTGAACTTTTAAAAATGTATTTATCATTAGGACAAATTAATTCTATTTTCCCTTTCAGTATTTTATTTTGCTTAACACATTATGGCTTATATTTGCTAGTTTCTCTGGACAGATCCTAGATGGTGGTTTAAGGGCAGATCACTTTTTAGGTGCAATTACTAAATAAATTCCTAAAAGCCTCTTTATTTGAATTTAGACACCTATTTTCAGCATTTTTTCTGAAGGCCTGTACATTAATATATTCTAGTTTAGTCATCCTTAGAAATATTGAACCCATTGAAAATTTCAAGACTGCTTCCAATAAGATGATCTTACCAAATGAGATAAAATTGGGCAGTGAAATGGCATGGTTTGTTCAGCCAGAGATACCATTTACAGATCAAATTCCCACTTCTATTGGAAAGATTAGGCTATTAAGTTCACTGAATTGGAAAATTAAGAATTGTGAGCCAAATGTTCAGTTAATTTAAATTAAAATAATCTCAATGATTTCCCTGGATTTATTTTGCATAACATAGAACCTCCCACATCATGAAACTCAGTCATCCATGAATGCAAGCAACAAAGTCATATAATAACCTCTAATTTACAGCAGCTGAAATTTTTATTTTCTTCATATTGAAGTCAGTGATAAAAAAACCACATTCTTGAACCTCACTGTATGTTTTCTGCATGATAAATTATAAGAAACATAATCCTATTTCCCCTTCCCTGGTCAGGTGTTTTAAAGGTTATTAATTTGATATTATTCAGAAGCAATACTTCTATTAACATTTGAAAAATTATTTCACTAACATTTAGTAGTCTGAATGAGGGCTGCTGAATAGACCTGTGTCTTGATCAACTCTTTACAAATCTTAATCTCTTTAAAAACAATCATCAGAACAGTGTGGGGTTTGTGGCAGTTGTACGGGGGAAGGGGAGGGGATATATAACTTAGAATATTTGACAAAAATCCTCCTGGCAGGACTATATTGCTAGACTGGACCCTTCCATCCAGTGTATTGATTTCCAGCATCTTCTCTTCCCATTTGGTCCAAACTGATATATTTTGATTGCTATTCAAAATACTCAGCTGTAGTGTTGAGAGAAGCCATATGAAACTCTCAAAAGAGAAAACTCTCTTCACAGTACCACTCAGGGAAACTGCAATGTTTTCTGCAACAATTTTATATCAGTTAAACCTACCTCACTTTTTTACATGGTTTTATTTTTATATTCACTGGAAGTTGCTGAAAATGTCAATCATAGTTCTCATTGGGTGTGTTTTACATTAAAGTTTGACCAAGTTGATTTCCTCCTATGTTTGACATGATCTTTTCTGTTTTGCCTTTTTCAAGTGCCTTTTTCAATCTTTGCCAGGTTCAACCAATCTGCTTGCTCCCTGGGAAAATATGAAAGCATAATTATTTTTTCATTTAGTCATGGAACCACACAATCACAGACTAATTTAATTTGAAAAAGGCCTATAACATCAAGTGCAACTGTTAATCTAGCACTGCCAAGTCCTTCACTCAGATGAAGCCATTAAAACCACAGTGTGTCAAATCACCAGCAAATGTGACTGGGTCAAAGTTCAATGTCAACCAGAAAAGCAAATCAAAATATTCTTTTTCTCTTCTTATTAGCATTTGATTCCAAGTACAGCAGGACTTTTACTCTCCAAACCTCATTTTTTAAAATATTTGGGCCATAATTATAGTGTCCCTCCACAATAAATAATATTCAGGATTCATAATTTAGTGGGTGGAATGGATGTTAATAAATCCAGATGTTGGATTTATAAGATAGAAAAATTGCACAATACTGGTAAAGTAAATTGAATCTGGACTGGTTGGGGTCTATCTTCCAAACAGTTTAAGTGACCTTAAATGAGAGATGCAGACTCAGTGTAAAATGTGGACTATTCACAGCATTTTTTTTTATTGTGTGCAAAAAAATGCTGGTGGATTAAGGTTTTGTCTGATAGCAATTAGCATCCCACTAAGCCTAATGCTCCTGTCATACTTCAGAGCAAAGGTTCTCATTTTAAGGTATTCTAGTTGTACTTCTCCTTTCTATAAATCATTGTGCTACAGGAGGGAAGAAACACTTTTTGAAAGGACCTGGAAGTTTTCTTATCTTTATTGTTTAGATGTCAATGTAGACAACACCCATGACCAACCTTGTGCAAGCTTTTAAAGCCACCTTACTCTCAGTAATGGCAGAAGGGACCCACATGTTCAGTGCAGTATCAGTTAAACTGGGTCCTTTGAAGATTAGTTTCAAAATAATCCACTACACCTTTTATATGCTAAAACATGAGGCAGAATTTCAGTCTAGAGATTAATGGTGAGTAGTATCTTCTCTGAACAGACTATCTACACAAGCTGCTATTCTCATACTATCAGAAATGGTTTTACCTTTCCAAGGTGCTGCAGAACAGGAAATAGAAAACTTGTCATCTAAATTTGTCCCTGCACATGATTTTAGAGTAGACTTTTGTAATGGATCTTGCATACCTTAACTTCACATTTTGACTTAACTTCTTAACTCTTTACCTGGGTGAGAAAGCATTTCTCCTGTTAAATCCACAAGGGAATAAAAGCATTCTTTATCTCCTCTACTGTACAGACATCTCTTTTCAATTAGTTTTCAGGTCATTGAGAACACACTTCTGTTTTGTGGACTTGAACACTGAACAGAGTTACTATGTGCATTTTCAGTTAATTCACCGTATAATCTGATATTCAGTAGCAAAACCTCAAGGTGAGAAGTAGTAGTCTTTCCAATTTCCTCTTCTTGTGATTTTGAAACATTCCTTATTAGACAATGTGTTTGATTTGGCAGCATCTTATCATGCAAAGGCATATTCTGATGCCCTTTACATCGAACAATGATTTCTTTTTTTTTTAATTTCTGTAAAATTTTGGGGTTGTAGGTATTAGCCTGCCTTTTTTAAATGCAAAATGTGTCTCAAGTGTTTGAACATATTTAAAGCATTTCAGTGAAAAAATGATGAATGCTACATAACAATATCATGTTATAATGCCAGTCTTGATTTGAGCTTAAAACAAATCCCAATAATTTGGCTTGCTATAAGCATAGTGGAAAAAAACCTGTTTCCATATAGGATACCGTTGTCTCAGGTCTTTGAACCAGTTGTAATGTTAAAAGAAGTTGACATATAGCTGGCATATTCTAAAATCTGAACCTATGAATTTAGTTCACTCAGAATGGACACAATCTTTCCAAAGACACATAGTCTAATTTGGACTGTGGAAAAGGTGTCTCCTCCCTGGCCATCCACCAATCTACTGACGACATTAAATCAGATGTATTAATAATTTTAATTTAACAACTCTGTTAGCACTTTCCTCAAATTGCCACCCCACACGGACACATGCACATGAACCCTTAAAAATAGGCAACAAAATGTTTGAGCAGTTGTGAAGTTGGAGTCATTCTGGTATTTTGCAGTTCCCTGTAATTCAACGTGTGTTGCTGTATGTGTGCCAATAGTGCATCCTTTAGCGTGGTCTGGCAGTGAATTGCTACAATACAGCTTTTTCCATCTCCAAAAATCAATCTTCTACTTTTCATCTCTTTTAAAGGCCTTATTCGCCCTCTCAAGCCAGCTATTGCACTGATTGATTATGACTAAAATTGTCCTGAGTCCCTCACACTGAGAAAGATACCATACGAGAAAAGAAAGCAGAACATTTTCATCTTTCTCTTGATTGCTGTTAAAAAAGCATCAGTCTGAAACGAAAGGTTGAAGCAGCAACTGTACATTGGCTGTGCCATAAAACATCATCCGTTTGCATTGTTGTGAGCCCTTAATTGGCATTTTAAGGGCCTCGTTTATTCACAAGAGGCTCTTTCTCAAGCTCTCCCTGTTCTGTTTTGAACACAGAAGGAGACAAATATTCACCACACTGAAGAACTGAAAACTCATTTTCAATGTGAGTTAAATCTGTTTCAATAAGCATATAAAAACTTTAAAATACCATCTCATGGTGCAATCATGATGATAGCAAAGAGTGTCTTCAAATGGCTATGCCTGAAAAACGTTTGAAGTATTCAAGTACTTCTGAGTACTTGAACAGAATCAAGGTACATCAATTTGAGGTCTATTTTTGAAATATTCTTGGGTTATGCGAGAGTGGATTCTGTTCTGAAAGTTTGTCCCATTGAATTTAGCATGGTGAAGTGTTTCATTAGCGTGATAACTAAAACCAGTATGAAAAGGAAAACAGGGCAGCGTTTAATTGCATGGACTCCAATCAAATTGAAACAGATATCAACTGTTTGAAGAATATAACACAGTGGGTGTAATTCCCGTTAAAAACAACTCTCCATATTGAGGTGGAATGATTTTGTAACTTCAGGAAAATCAAAATAGATTGATTGTCAGAGCTTTCTTAAATTTCTCATGAAAACTCACCAAAATTCAGCACTTTATTTCTCTAGAAGTCATCTGAATGAACATTTCGTATTAAATCCACAATTACGCATTTGCTGGTCTGTTAAAAGCCTAAATATATTTTTTTAATTCAGTACAGATGCTTTGGCCCCGTATCTGGTACTTGCCTACTCTTGTATATTTGCAGTATCCTGAAGATTTTCTAGCTCTGAGATGATAGACACTGGTGCCCGTTACAAGAAGCATGACTTGTGTCAGATATAACAACAAGGAAGAAAAAACCCTAATACTTAGTGTCTCTCTGACAGTTTTCCACAAGAATTAAAAAAATTACTAAATGAATAAAAAGTATTACATTTAAAAATGTTAATTCTAGATGCATTAGGATTGTTTCAGAGACCTAATTAAATTCTTAGTGTGCTCATAACTAGCATCAATAAAAATTGTTCCCTTATATCCAATAGGCATTTTTCTAAAATTGGGTATTTAATGAATATGTTTCCAGCTACAGTTTTATGTTTGTGCTCTATTTAGGAAATTCTGTGAACTCTAACTTTGGCATGTTGTGCAATATATTAAAGATTATGATAATTTAAAGGATTACTGTGAGGTAAAATATAGGAAAGGCTTGCTAATAAATTTTGCTCATAAATCAGATTGCTAAGACATAGTTTAATGATCAGAAAAATTGAGAGCACCTCTTTATACATCAATTGCATTCTTTTTTAAATTAATGTAAGTTCTGAAGAAAATACAGTTTTGTGTGTAATCGGTTTGTATTTGGAAAAAAATCTGGAACACAAACCTAACAGTTTTTAATGGAAAGGAGGTGTGCTTTAGTCCATAATCTGTGAAATTTGAAGCAGACCATCTCTTAAGACTGTCTCAGTTGTTAGAGGTTTAGAAATAGCATGGAAGTAACTAAGTATTGTCGCTGGGTGGTGAAAACTTCACCAAGATCAAATACAAGATGATGAAATTCCCAGCCAAACTATTTAGGAGAAAAAATTAAAACCTGATAGGGCTAGTTAAAACCTGGATAAAATTAAATTAAAGCTAAGATGAAAAAATCTAGGACTTAGGAAAAACAAAACAAAAAACAAAACAAAACATTAAAATTGCTTAAAACCAAAAGAAAACTGGCCAAAAACAGACCTGTCAAGAACTGAAATGGATTGGAAAAGAAACTAATCTGAGAAGAACACAGCTGGATCTTAAGGAATGTGTAAAACAAGTGAAAGGACTCAGAATGGCATTCATCTGAGACTGATTTACCATCCTTTCCACTTACCAAAGCAGAAGGAAAGTGTGTTTTTCCACTGTAGAAACTACCATACAGAATATCTAACTTTGAACCTGAAGTGTAACTGATTTTTTTCAGACATTTCAGAGAGGAGTATCTTATTACACCTGGTTTAAAATAACAGCTAAATATTACTCAGTTGAAGGAACAGAAAGCTTTATTTTATTGCTACCAGTCTAAAGGGACTGTACTTACTGTGTACAGTACTTTTTTGAGAAAAGGAAGAACTATCAGGCATTCATAACTGCATTACCTGTGTTTGGAATAGAGAGCATAATGGAATTGTCCAAGTTTCACTTAAGGGTTATATAAGACAGTGTGGACAATAAGGAGGGAGTTAAAGCTGTGATAGTATCAAGCTCTAGAGCCCCTGTCAATCTTTGGAACTGGTGAGAATGCTGTGGGGCAATTCTTACTTCAAAACCATCATTCTGAATTGCAAAGTGAAGGTCCGGGCCTATAGCATATACATATATTGTAGCTGCTCTGAATTTGTGGAAGTTACTCAAATATAACTGAGGAGGCAGTGTAATTCTGAAAGGTATTCAAAATGTGTTCTCTAGGTGCCTGAGTTATCCGAACAGAGACTGTAGCTCAAAAGGTGCAGAGCAGGGTTCAACCACTGCTGATCTCATTCATTCCCACTTGAAAAAGCTGCTCCAGTGTCAAGAGCAGAGGTTCATTTTTCAGGATTCCTTAGAAGTCAAGTACCCCATGACATAATAGTCTACTCCTACTTGAAATATTCCATTAATACTAGGGAGGCTGAAGGACTAACACAGACCAAACTTGGCCAACGCTGAATCTTATGACAAGTGATATTTAATCTGGGCATACAGGATCACAAATAAGGCTTGGAAAAAACCTACAAGATGTCATCTTATCTATCTCTTAGGAGGGCTCTTTGGAGATACCTAACCTGTTAAAATCCTTTAGCACTTCTTATACTTACCAGTAACAAACTTGGTCTCCAAAAAACTGATTTAAATCTTTGTTGCTACAGTGTATGTCCGTGACTCTGTTAACATCGAGAGATAGAGAAAATGGCTTATTCATGGATTTTTTTTCTCTGTCAAATTTTCATGTATTCAAGGACTATTGTAAAGTACTTCTACTTGCTTGATTTAGGGCTTTTCCCTAAACTTTTTTCATTTTTTAAAATTCTTCTCTTTAATAACGGTTAACAATTTTATTTATAGATATGCGCGTGTTGATTCCAACCTTATATTTGTAGGAAGTGAAACACTGAACTTTGGAAATTATTAGTCGCAGAAAAATATCCAAATGTATTTCTAGTGTTCTTGTTGTAGGAATGAGAACATGCTGGGACATGGGCAAGGGCCATGAGGAAGAGCCAGTATGGGCTCCTACCTGAGAAAGAAGGTGTCAGGCTTTGTTTCATACCTCTGTGGTCCTATTGTTAAATTCTTATAGTGACATCTGGTAAAAAGAACACAATGTAATGAGGGAAGTTTGACAGAGAATTCCTTAAACACTAAAGATAAATGCTACTATAACAATGAGACAAATGAAATTCTAGTGAAAAAGCTTCATTGAATAAGAGAAAATTACCCATGGTGAAAGTAGGACCAGTACCATAGGGGCTTTCTCCTGCTATCTAAAAAAGAATCTTTTGTGGTAAAGTGTCATTACTGTCTGATAGTGCTGAAGAAAAGTAAAACAGGTCAGCAGAAACATAGAAGATAATAGAGAAAAGAAGCAGCCAAATAGTTTTCTTAAAATCTAACAGCTTCAGAAAAAAATCTCGATTTTTTTTCAAAATTACTTGATGATGGTAATGACATTGTGAATGTAGCAAATTTTATTCTAATGCAGCATTTGATGAATACATAAGGTCTTCATGAAATCTTGCAAACTGTAAATTCTTGTGGATATAAACACCTGGGCAGAGTAAAAACCAACAGACGCAACGGAAGACTTATGAAACACTTTAACTGCATTTTGTCTTTAGTAAAGGGTACTACTGCTGATTTGAAAGTATTATGATACACTATTTCTCTTTTATCCACACAATTTCTTAATACATAGCTGTGGATTATGTACTAATAGTGGCCTCTGAGCATATTTACAAATTCTGTCACACTTCATTTTGTCTCTCCATATGATTCCTCCTGCAGCCAACCACAGTCTTGCAAGGCCAAGACCTGAGAGTTAAAGCTGGGAACACTTAGAAACAATGACCCTGAATATAAAAATGCCGGACAATAATGGCAGTCACCAGAGAGAGGTGTGAATATAAACTCTTTAGGCAGGGTTCGGTTGCCTAGATATTTGCCTAGAGCCACATAAGATGGCCTTGGCTTCAGCAGGGTGCACCAGAAGGTTGTAAGTTTCCCACAGGTTCTGTGCCATATTTTCTGGCACTGTGTTAATGTCTCAGATGCCATAAATCATCAAAGTAGTGCTAGACACGAATCTTCAGGCAGTGGAATTGAGCCCTTTAATCCACAGCCAACCTATTAATAAACCTTTTCCTTCTTTGGCACTGTCATTGGTCTTTATTTCTGATATATTTCAGGAATACTAGACAGCTTTGCTGTGTCTTGAAAAACATTTATGTAACTCCTTGATTCTAACTTACAGCTGGAGGCATGAGATGTACAAATTTTGCTCTTTTTTTTCAAACTCACCACAGCTTGTGCAGTATTTTACCAGTGTTACGCAGGACTGGTTTGGCCAATATTTTAAACTTTGTTTTCATTACGTCATAAACAGAGTATCTTATCATAAATCTGCCTTATTAGCTAAGTGACATTTCTTGCTAAAGCAAATTTTATTTATCTAATATTACACCATGTTAAAAAGCAATGTTGTCAGATATCTATTCAAATATTTACCAGTAAAAGGTGCACATACATGATTTTAATACGTCAATAATTTTATCAAAAAGTGGTTATTGCTTGGAAGAGGTTAAAAATGTTGATCTTTAAACATATCCTTTACTTAAAGAAAAAACTAATTCATATTCATAGATGTAATATTTTCTTAGATGACATCATAAAAATAACTGTAGTGGAAACTATAAAAGTTTATTTTCTAAGAAGACTCTTTGGGTGCATTAAATTAAACAATGAAAGACAGAACAGACTTTAAGCTTCCTCCACCTTCCTTTTTTGTCTAAGATCTGCTTATTAAAAATAAAATTGAGCATACCACCCAGGCAAAGTGTTTATTGATGAGTAATACGTGACATTCATGTCAGCAGTTATATTTTTAAATTATCTGTATTTCTCTCTTTTCCTCTTCCTAAAAAAGAGAGTTTGAGAAATTTATTGCAGTGTTCAAAGGAAAGCTCCTAACTGGAACCTCTAGGGTGGGGAGGAGAGAAAGGCACGAGGTGCTATGGGATGTGCAGATGTGGACAAATTCTTTTACCACCAGAAACAATGACTGACACAATCTATTTCAATGTATTGTTTTAATAACATTTTAGCTGTTTCAATAATTTAAGATGTATTCTTGTAGAAAAGTAATAAGCTTAATGTGACCAGGTGATTTTTTGTTGCTCATATGGTCCATTCATTTCTTCCCACCCCACTGAGCTGGTTGCATTTAACTAACCATAGGCCAGATTCTGATTTTTTTTCAAGCTAT
This sequence comes from Acanthiza pusilla, assembly GCA_036630365.1. Lineage (NCBI taxonomy): Eukaryota > Metazoa > Chordata > Aves > Passeriformes > Acanthizidae > Acanthiza > Acanthiza pusilla. The sequence continues at coordinate 71,074,093 of JAXCHO010000034.1, forward strand.
AACACTGTGAAAGTGAATTTTAAACTCTCCAAACAGAAAACAGGAACACAGAAAACCAGGAGGCTGCTATGCCTACTCAAAGCTAGTCAGCACATTCAAGTTTTGGGGGGTTTTGCAGTATTTTTTTATGAAGAGTCCTAGAATATTCGCCAGACAGCGTATATTTATGTTATTTTTAGAAAATGCATTTCACTGTACTGAAGAACCAGAGTTCCAATTAACACAAAGAAAAAACCAATAAAGGCTGTGCTTTCAGGGGTCATTGATTTAAAATAAATTAATCCCTATCCCATGAAATTTCCATTTCGTTTATTTTTTTATATTACACATTTGCCAAGATATTTCCATATAAATACATGGTTGTATTGCACAAAAGACCAATAAAAAAAATATGCATATTGTTGTATGTGCTGTGCATAATACAATACGGAGAGTTAGTAATATATGGCTAGGTCAAATGCAGGATAAAAACTGGGGGGAAAAAGTAGACAATAATGATAAGGAAAAGAACAGCTTTTTAGTTACAATCTAATGTGGGCTGAGGAAAAAAAATTGAAGCCATCTTGCCAAATCAATGAAAGAAGGAAAATTTAAACTGAATAATATGGTTGAAAGCCTTCAGGTAGAAGAAGGAAGAGAGCAGGAAAAGAAAGGATTGCTAGATGAAGCAGTAAATTTAAAGGAAGACCACAGATCTCTGTAGTCTAAGTCAGATCACAGACCTGATTCAGCTGAAAATTAACTCAGAGGGAAAATAGAGTGGGACAACTGTGGAATTATCTTCAGTTCTTATAAATTGCTGCAAAAATATTGACTCCAATATGAACTGCACAATACTATTTGAACATAAGGCCTGCAGGGTCTTTCTATATGGTACAGATATTTTGTCTGCTGCTATGCTTAGCAATGAAAAATTATCCTAATTTTTTTCTTCCTGTCACTTTTGATATGCTTTGCAATCTTCCACCTTTCTGCTGACTTCAACAGTAGATATGGTGTAATCTCAAGTGTGGCATTTTGAGGCGGCTGTAGACAAAATACTAAAGAAATCTAAAAAAATTATTCGTTGCTTTCACTTTCTTCAGGCTACACTTAATCCTCAGCTTTGCTGATACAAATCCAAAGCAAATGAAAAGGTATGTGGTCAGATTTAGACAGAGGGAGGAAATTAGATTAATAGAGCAATATAAAGATTTTACTTCACTAACTAAAGGTGTGTCAATATAAGGATATGTGACTACTGAACAACTGAAAGGAGAATTAAATGGTGCTCCAAGCTAAACATGGTTATACTGGAGATATAAAAAATATGTCTTATATATCTGAGAGGGAAAAAATGATGGAAAAATATAAATTTAGGGCAGGCAGATCAGGAGACACATCCTTATTAATTTCTTTTAATTGTTTTTCATTAGGAAAATAACTGTAGGTCAATGTTTTAGATGAATGCTACAAAGTATTTCTCTTTGACTGAAACATGAATGATCCACAAACACCAGGTGTTATCATTTTTCATGTAAGCTAAAGATATTAATTTTTTATTTCTTTGAGTAGTTTAGAAAGCTGCTGTTAAAATATGCATTTTAAGCAAGAATAAGAGTACTATTACCAGTTTTCAAACATTTCAGTCACTCTACTTATTTTTTTCCTTTGATACTTCTGTGTTTGTGGTACCTGGGATCAAGATGGCAGGCAGCTCAAAATACTAATTTCTTAAAACTTTAATAAATCCTTTCTCACAATTTTATTAAAGGCAGAGTTATTGCTCAGTGAACTGAAATTTCTACTTCTTTTCAGCTCCATTACTGCCACCAGCATCTTCTTGAATGTCATCTACCCAGAATGGTAAAAACTAACTCCCATCTCCCCCACATGGCAAAAATCTCCTCCCCTTCTTCCCATTCCCTTTAGGAAGATATCTGGATTTTTGAAATGGTGATATACATATGTTATAAGATGATCATAAAATGCTGCCACTTTTTCCCTATGACCTTGTGATTCAACAGACTAGAGAGCAATGAAGTACCTGTTAAAATGAGCCATCAGGAGAATGTTGCTTAAATAGCTTTCCCCAAATTAAATTATTGAAACGCAAGGCAGAAGTAAATATAGACATGAAAAATTTAATTGCATTTTATATATTTCTTGAATAATCTATTCATGAATTCAGACCTGTGGTCAGGATTTAATTGATTAACATGTGCTGGTTTTCTTTTAATAGTAAATTGAAAATGTCATTGAAATTTGAAAATGTAACCCAAAACATTTTAACATACTTATATGCATAATTCTAAGATCTCTAATGAAAAGTTAGTTTTTATAAGTTTCTGAGGTCATTTATACAATTTTGGTTATGTCAGAGCTTTTCCAAGGAATCTTGCTTTCAGACCGTTGCATGGCACATTACCTCACTTTCTTTGATTACATGATTCTGTATGTGTTCTGGATTTTATTAGTTGGTATCAAATACATTTGAAAAAAAGTATGAAAATAAATATGTTTTGTCTCTGAGCTTTGTAATAGAGAAAATAGTTAGAGCCAGTAGCATCTCCCCTGGATTTTATGAGAATGGTATTACCCTGCCTTTCTCCGAGAGATTGCTGGTTACCTTCTGTCAGTGAGCAACTGTCTCACTGCAAAGCAGGAGCACGATCCCTTTTGTCTGTGATCAAGACAATCATTTCTTAGAAAGTGGAATTTCTTCAGAATGACTATGTACAAGAGCAAACGCAGAAACCACAGATGTAAGTAAATTGTAAAGTTTTTTTAATATTCTTACAGAGGAGGGAAAATAAATCTCCAGTTTCATTGAAAACCATGTTTTACTTTACCCTGCTTTGGTTGAATTATACCAGGAAAGCAGGAACAGTATTCCATGCCAATTATCCCTCTGTTTCTCTGTATTAAGTGCATGAAAGAGCTTTAAAATAAAATAAAACAAAATAAAATAAAATAAAGCTCACTTGTTACTATGGAAACCCTCAGAAAGTGATTGCTTGATGATATAAACAAAGAAATAAAGATCAAATATAAGTTGTTTAGTTCAAAAGAGTATCCTTTATGCAGGGTTTAATGAGTGGCTAGCTGTAACCTTTGATTTGATGAGGCTGACATGCTTTCCCTTGGTGGACTTTTACGTGGTTTGCATTTGGAAGCAAGTAATAACAGAACTTTAGGGGTATTTTATTTTCCTACATCACAATGTTCAGAATTAGCTAGTTTGCTAGCAGGGGGGAAGAGAAGCTTGCATGTGTCTCTGCTGTGTATTTACCACACTCCAGCCCTGCAAAATCACTGGCTTCTAAATGCATGACTTTCCAGTCAAGCACCTCTTTGACTTTTTAAATAACTATGGCATCAGCTGGGTGAATTTCAATATCAATATTGCCTCCTCTGGAAGATTATGGAACAGGTGACTGAGGCAAGTGAAAATGTGCTATGGGTCAGGTCGTGAAGTGTTCCATGCTCTAAGAAAATCTAGTAAGGGCTGAATTATAAATGGAGAGCATGTCAGAAGCTGAGAAAAAAATACATTCTTCTAGGAAAAATGCCATATACACACTGTGTTTTCAGGGAGAGAGCAGGAGGGGAGGAATATCAATTCAAAAACAGATAAGTTTGGACTGCATTTGGACAGGAACATTGTTAAGGTTCAGAGGGATATGTACAGCTATATCACTGACCTCCGCTTCTGGTCCTTGTAGATTAATCTGTATAGATCTCCTTCAGTTTGTCTTGCTCAAAAGAAATGGATGTGCTGAATGTAGAAAGTTTGGCAGGACAGATCTCTGCTAAAATCTCTGCAACAGAAATCAATCATCTGCTTCACATTCAATAAAATTAATTATCATAAATTTTGTTCCCATAGCAGCAATGAAAGAAAATTATTTATATACAGGCAAATTATACTTAATCTAGCTCTTTTTAACATATTAATTACTGTCACCATTATTATGTAAACCAGGAGCTCTTTCTATACCCAGCTGCATTCTTGCAATCTCTCCTGTCCAAGCCTGGTTATAGTGTACAATAAAAAAATTTGTGCCTGGGTAGCTGAGTTGTTAGAGGTTTTTGTTGCAAGGATACAGTCATTCATTAAAATGTCACAGGATGCTTCTAAGAATGCTTTTATGAAGGAACCTACCTTTCACCCCTGCTGACCTCAAGGAAAGTCTCTGATTTGTCCAGAGGCAAAAAAAAAAAAAAAAAAAAAAAAAAAAAAAAAAAAAATTAAACATGATCAGAATTCACATTGTAATTATAAAGATGGCTGTTGCAATGTTTTCTGGTTTTAAAACTGTCTCTAGGTTTAAGACTACAATCTAGAAAATATCTCAATTTTACATACATATGACTTAAATTACATATATAGGCATATATATTATACATACATAGGTACCAGTACTGTATACACGGATGCTTCATTAATATCTTAGCTAATTAGCAACTGCAAAAACCTTAACAAAAAAAATTGAGCAATTTTGATACTGTCCCTGTTTATATCATTCAAAGGCTTTTTGAAGGATAGATTTCATCTAAGCAATTGTTATTCTGAAATATGAGGGATTATAGTAGCAGCTGCATTAAACAGTAGACAGGTACTACATTTTCTGAGCATTTCTAGTGCCCCTTAATAAGAAATGAGAAAATATATTTAGTATATAATTTCTAACATATGTGGGGTAAACCTTGGGATTTATATCTCCTCTCTACCTCTCACTACCACACTTGAACTTGTGGCATAAAATGAAAGTGAACTTTGTGGCTTTTTCTTATTCACTGAAATTCTACTTCTGGATTTCATACACTCCTCGGAATATTATAACCATTGCTTTCCTAACCCCTTTTTTAAAGATGTTGCAAAAATGTATAAATGCATTCTGTATTTAATTCAAAAGCACATCAGATTAGAGAGGAGGATAGAAAATGTAGAGACATGATGGCATTTTTCTAATGTAAAATAGAAGCAATCCCCATATCCAATTTCTGTCCCAGGTACAAAACTGTTGCTAGAGGAATACATGCAAAAAAATGGGTTTACTTACCTGTCTGTAAAAACAGGATGAAGGTTTCCTACACATATTTTCAGCTACAATGACATACATAGATCTTCTAAATTCTAAGTTAATCTTCATGTTTATCTTTCGTTGTAACTTTGATTTAGAGTGTAGTAAAGTGGCACTTATATTAAATACTTAGCATATTTTATTTACTTCATGAATATTGTAATTTATGAGAATTAAAATTTACTATAACAACTAATTGTAGAACTTACACCAATAAATAAATTAAATTCAAATTAAGGCTATTTCAGTATGACTGTGTGTACCTACCTACAGATACATAGAGAGTCTCCATGCATACATTTCTCTGCACAACCAGATGATGGAATGCTTGATCCTTCAGGATGCTGGATTCAGGATGTTATCTAGCTGATAGGCTGGTTTTTCCTTTCATCGCATGGATGTAATGACTGAGTGAGGGGAAAACATCGTAACAAGAGCAGTCTTGTTACGGGGCACTAGTAAACATGTGGTGATAGAGCTTTTCTGGAGCAAAAGGTTAGGATCTTAGACTGTATTGCAGTAGGCTGCAGTGCATGTGTGGGTTTTCTGCATGGAGAGGCAGCCTTCTACCCTCACACCTTCTGGAGATGCCATGCCTCCAAACTTCCTCTCACGAAATTAGCATTTTTCACCAGGTCTTCCAAGTGAATGGAAAAATACCGTTTTTCACTAGGGTCTTTCTTGTAGCCTTCACTGTTACAGGAATCAAGGCAGGCTACTATCTCTGAAGACAATAATATTGGAAAAAACTTACTTGCCCGTAAAGCAAGTTTAAGAAATTCTCCTTATTCTTATTTATTGGTGTTTTGTGTAGCTTCACAAGTTTAACCACCATCACATTGTGAAGGGCTCTGTATGAAAAGATGATCCTTAATATTTCTTCAGTCTAACACTGTAAATTTGACTCAGAAGAAATGCAAGAGGAGAAACAGAGAGTAGTGTCTAGTGTGGCAAGCAGATGTGTCTTGGGGAAGGTGTGCAGCAGCACCCAGGAGGAGATGGCAGAGTGCTGCCAGAAAGGTGCCAGTGCTGCCAGAGTGCTGAACTGGGGATTGGAAAGTTAAAGCAAAGACGGAAAAATTAAGGGGTAAGAAATAGGACTTATCTCTCGCTTTCTTCAACTTCTTGTTTTCAGTGTATCATGGGATCTTTCATGCACATCAGCAAGGACAATCAGAGCACAACGGCAGCTGAGGCAGAGAGCAGTTACTTCTGAATATTGGGAACCATTGATAAAGTCAGCAGCTGTCATAAGGGCAACTACAGATACTGCCCCTTTCCAAGGTGTTAACTTTCTGAACTGAATTCCCAAACTTGTCCATGGCAATATGAAGAATCCTGTCAACATCAAAGGTCCCTGAAATTGTGCTCCAAATGCATTAATTACTTTTTTCATGGCTTGACCACCATGTAATGTTCACATGTGGTACCTGATGTATGTTTTTAAGGAATCCTTGTCTTTCTGAAGAAAGAATTTAGTGTATACTGTTAAAGATGAGAAATTATGTGAAATTCCCGTTTGAAGGAGTATTTTGTCCTATCTGAATTCTTTGATCTATTGCATTGCCTGCTATATTTTCTTTCATTGATAAGGTCCCACTTGCCATCTTTTTATCATGGATTTACTGTTCTTATCTTCTTTGTCCCCTCTTCACAGATAGAATAATCACTTTCAGGCTTAAAAAAGTGAGTTGGCATCTGTTGAGTCATGTTATATTACAGTTTGATCAGCCCATGATTGCTTCCATCCTCTTTCTGCCTCTTAGAGCAATAAAGAGACCTCAGTATCGAGGCTCTTGCTCAAAGAAAACAGCAGCCTTTAATATAGTGTGTGCTAGGAGGTAAAGTGACTGGAAAACCAAATCTCATTGGGGAAAACAAGTGTAGTTACTGACCCAGATACATATAAGAAAACTCTGCCTCTTTCCTTAAAACATCAGAGACCCAGACAGCAAGGGAATATCTCTTCAGCATGGTATAGAGACAGCTTTCTTCATGTAAAGATATCCTGGAATAGCCCCAGGATATTCCTGCTGCTGCATACCTTTTGAGGAAGTAGAGTTCAATGCAATTAAGTGTATCAGTAATAAGGCTGAGCAAGAAGAATCACATGACTGCAAGAATACAAATATCATTGAATATTCACATCACATGGATAAAATATACAAATACAAAATATAATTGTGACTCAATAAGTCACAGGTTTCAGGGTTATAATCATTCTTCTCATAGCTTTGAAGGGAACTCATGGTGAGCTGAGAGGGTTGGCTTATTTCAAATTATTCATGTTCATTATTCCCATGTTACTAAGCAATAAAACTGAAGACATATGTCCCTGAGTGAAGCATGTAGTGTAAATGAGCTAGAAATTTTTTTGACACTTTTTCAAGTATCTGTGTAGACTTCTAAAGCAGACAGGTTTTTTTCTGCTCCTAGATGGTACAAATAAATCAAAAATATTGAAAGAGAACTGTTTCAAAATGCATCTTTTGAGAGATTAATAGTCTGACCAAACTTGACACGCACAACTTACATGATGCTTCCAACTGCTTGGCAGGAATCTGCCTCAGGAAGAAGAGTAGAATTTTTTTCCCTGTAGAGGAAATACTGAAAGTGTGGAGAAAACCTTGACAAATCAAAAGCTTATGATCTGTTTTGAAAAGGGCTGAGAAAGAAATAAACAGTGTAGGTACAGATTCAGAACTGACTAAAAAAATTGTCTGAGAGCAGAAGTCAGAACACCTGAAATGCAAGTGGAGAACATAACAAAGAAATTCAGCCAGTCACTTCTGTTTTACGGAGGAGGAACCTGGGGCAGAAAAAAAGCTTAATAATAGCTTTGACTTCATTAAAAGATTATGGTTTAAATGTTGGCAGGGGTTTCTTTCTTTTGCATAAGTTAGTAGAATAGTGGACAATATACAACAATCCAACAAAAAGAAAAATTGGAAAGCTAGGAACATCTCATAAAAATGCATCAGCTATTATTAAGGATCATAAAAAGACAATTATTAAAAAATATGAACATATGCAAATAATGTAATTTGGATTATGTGATTTGAAGGGTATTAGGGGAATTAGAAATGAAAGTGCCACACCACTGAAAGCTTGTGTTTGAAAGGTCATTGAAAACTAAGAAGGTATCAGAAATATAAATGTGTTGCGTTCGTTCGCAGGCTGTGTTGCTAATGAGTGATGCAGAGACCCCAGGCAGGTGCAAAGGAGAGCCATTTATTGCAGAAACCCCAGCCTTTTAAAGCCATTATTCAGTTATTCGTTTATATAGTTTTAAGGCACAACAAGCCCGAGTCAACCAACCACCAAACACCACAAGGTGGATGCACGAATGTCACGCACCAATCTCTCTGTTTCTCATGTCCCTCTATTCCAGCTGAATCATTCTCCCATGGTTCCCATCTGCTTAGCCTAAGTAACAGGCCGGAGCCATGTTGCAAGGCCTTTTCCTTTGCAAAGCTTTACCTATCGGTAACATAAATGTAGCACTGGTTTTCATGCCCACCTAGAATTCCATCCTGCAAAGGCTGAAACCAAGCACTGCTATGTTCATCAATAACACAATTTCTCATTAGTGAAACAGCACTTACTGTGTGTTGGTTAGTCCTCTATAAGGAATCAAAATTTTAAATTTCTATGACTGTACTCTAGAAATGGCCAGACATCTGGGAAAACCAATAAAAAGTTTTAAAAAGTGAATTCTATTAAAATAAGAATGATTAGGTTGAAGATAATCATAGTCTAAAGTAATCTATATTGAAAGACTATTCTGGCTGTTCACTTGAGTAAACAGAAGTCCAGTTGTTAGACTCTAAATTTAGATTGCTGCGGGCTGATTTAAGATATACATTTTCTGAGTGTAATCAGTCATAAATTACTAAAGGAACTTGCAATTTCTCCTCTTCATCACTTAGATTTTGAATCCAGATTGCTCATCTATTTTTTAAAGCATCTTTTAAAGAAGTACTATCAACCTGATTGCAAAGTACCTATTCAAATGCTAGAGTTTGTATGCAAGTTGAAAAGAGTATTATTGTCATAAATTGTCTAAAACCTACAAAACTCTGGAAATCTCAAAGGAACTCCAGCCTTCCTGTATTAAGAACTCTGTACACTACCACCTACTTGACTAGTCAGAAAAAGGGAAAAAATCCTTGAGAGGTTCAGAGCATAGAGAATTAGTTCTCTTAAGGGAAAATCTGCTGTTGCTTATTTTCATATAAAGGTCTGAATTTTTTTAAAAAACAAGTCTTGCATGACTGCATATGTAAGCAGTAGAAGTCCTGATTTTCAGAATAAATCTTTTGTTTTATAGCTGACCCGATTCTTTTCTATTACATTGTATGTATTTTCTCTGTAGGAACAGCACATGAAGGAAAACCACCGTCTGATCTCCAGTATAGGTCTTAATATCAGACAAAACCTGTGTCTCTGCCTCTTTTCATAATCAAAACTATTGACAGGGTAAAATCCCAATCTTTCTGATAAGTTCAAACTTTTCTCAATAAATGACTGAAAGTTCTAGTACAAATTAAATATAAAAAATTTAAAAAGCAGAGAACTTCATATTTCAATGACATACCTCCAGCTTTAACCAGTCATAAGACCAAGCACAGTATGTGTCTGCTGACACCTTCAGAAGGAAAAAAAAAAAAACTAAACCATAAATTTTAAGAAACATCTTTCAAGTACCTCAAAATATTAACCCAAACCGGATAAACCATTAAGGTATATTTACTGCTTGTGAAGTATTTTTTCAGCAGTTATAGCCATCCTTTTTTCAGCAATTATATCTTTGGGATTCTTTGGCAGTAAAATCCAGATACATTTATGGACGTTACTTTGAAACATTCCCCCTCCTTCCTCCATGCACTTCCCAAAAGGGACAGAGATCTCAGATACATTAAAATGACATTACAATGAAGACTGTGAGAACAAAAGACCAATATTTAGCCTCTAGCTCCTATTTGAGCATTCAGTGACACATTTTTACTTTTGAAAAGTTTATATTTTTGGCCTTGCATTTCTCTTTTCCTCTATTCCACTTCATTTCTTCTTTTTTATTTTTTTCAACAATTACTTTGTTCAACATTCTGAAAAATAGGCTACATTGTCAGTTTTTGTTGTAGATTATGGTTGTGGATTTTTCTGTCCCTGTTTGTAACTAAGATGGCATCTCTTTCACATTGTCCTTTCCAGAAGACAGCAGGGATCTCTAGAACTTATTTTGTTTTAATTTCCCACAAAAATAATTTGCCAAGGGCTAATTTTCCAGTAAACAAATAAAGAAATAAGGAATACATCTTGTATTTTAAGTCTTCCTTTGACCCTGGTGAGTTAGAAACTGCCTCAGAAAATCATCCGAGTGTAATTCTTTAAATTGCCATTTGCAATGGGTGCTCTTTAAACACCCATTGTTCTCCAAATTGCTGGTGTCTGTCTTATTAATGGTTTCTGAAGACAATTCTATTGCTAATTTGGTTTACCTCCAGGTCTGTCATAAAGCTGGATCTAGGAGTGACCTTCTAGCCTTGTTTTATTGCTTGCATTCAGATATTATTTACTTAGAAGTCACTGAAGGTTTAGGACAGCTATTTACAACACTTTGATTTTGCTGTATTTTTATTGTATTACTGCAGGGCAACATGTGCTATCAGCACAGAGCTGAAAACTGATGCCAGAGAGTCTTAAAAACCACCAGTCTTGTTTATTATTCTAAAAAAGGTCTTTCAGTTTTCATAGAACCATAGAATTTTTTTGGGTTGGAAGGAACCTTTAAGATCATCTAGTTCATAACCCCCCTGCCATGGGTATGGACACCTTCAACTAGACCAGGTTGCTCAAAGCCCAATCCTACTTGGCCTTGAACTATCTTTCATGAAGGGAAAATGTTCTTTGTAAACATGCAGTCTATCATTAAAAAAAAAAAAAAATCTAATAGAGAGTGGTAGGGTAAGGAAAGTACTTTCCTCCTTGCCCTCAGTGTCTGAACTAAAAGCCAAAGAAAATCTCAGTGGTTTAGTACTGGTCACTTGTAAAATAGGATGCCTGACCTGAGAAACAGAAATACATGTTATGCTTTAATTTCAGATACTTGATTTGATGAGCCTTTCCTTTGCCTTTCCTTTGCATATATGTATATAATTTTATATTTACCATTTAAGATATTTGATCAGGATTAAGCCTTATAAAGATGGACTCATACTGGTACAGATCTAGTTTTAACACACTTTTCCTAACTCAAATACTTCTTGAAATTAAAATAGTTTCCAGTCATTAAGACATGTTTGTCTACAAATCACTTTCACGAGAGCAGAAAATCGGTTGAACTTTTTGCCATCGTCCTTAAGTCCCTGGTACTCAATGATAAGCTTTTTAGGTAGAACCTTCTACAGCACCACAGTCCCCAGTAATGTATATTTTAATATCCATAAGTAGTTTGTGATGTACCACACATGCTGAATTGCACTCGATAGTGATCAGCCAATAGGTTTTCCACAAGTAAGAAATAAAGCATTTTTTTGAACTAAGCTCATTAGTGAGGAGCCAGAGGTAGGCAATGGGTAGATTACATACAGCTACCAGTGCCTTCTCTAAGAGTTTGAGAGCAATAATGCAATGATTTGAAACTTTTTATATAATCTGAGATAAAAACCTTTCTAAGCATCTTTGCAGAAATTATAGTACGTCATAGATATTTTGAGTGAATTTTTAGTAAAACTTGACTATCACACAAAAGCCGTTGTTAACACTCATGCTCAAAATGAGCCTTTTAGGCTTCTATTCCATCTCTGTCAAAAAGAAAATGGTTTGCTGTTATTTACATAGATTTTGTTTATACTTATAAAAGAACCCCAAACAACTGGAAAATTAATTACTTCTAGTTTACAGAGGTATTAATATATTTGGTTTTGTGAAGTAAGTCCTATGTGTGAGAACACTTCTGTGATTAATTGAAAACATCTCTTGTCCAGATTGATATTACTGTAGCAATGTTAGGAAGATTTTGAAAGTAAACACAAACCTTTAATATTTCCTTCTTATTGGATGTGCTTTGATCAGGGTATTTTAAGAAATATTAGAAGGGTAATATCTCATGAAATGCGGGGTCTATTGGATGGACCTGCCCATAAATGCTGCTTGAATTCACCTACTGCAAATGTTTGTGCAGTCACTGTGAAATCTGATTTCAGTCTTCCTCTTCCTAAAAATACATGTGCATGTATATTTACATTTTTTCCCACCTTTGCCTGAATGTATATACACATTTTTACATTAACTAAGACTGCTTATTATAATTCAGTTTCAAAATATTTGAAATTTTGAATAACTGAATAAAAATGCTATTAATTATGTTGGAGAACATGTTTACATTTAAACTTAAAACCTGCTTCCATGGAATGTGTTGTACATATTCAAACAAAGAAGATCTAGTACAGAATTATCTATATTTTACTAACTGGTCAGTTACTATCCACAGATCCTGTTAGCTCAAACAGACATCCTGAAGCATGTAAACTGTCTAGAAAAAAAATTTTACTTGATGAAGAAGTTGTAGGTATATCAACAGAAATGAGACATGGGGGGGGGACGGAAAAAAAAATATATATATAACTTGCACTTATTTAATGGAAAGAAGTTATTCTGTGCATAGTCAGGTTACATGCAAGTGATATTCATTATAATCCATGCTGTCTGCAGAACTTGGGATGTATCAGAGACCAGAAGAGAGAAATGTTCCATGAAATTTTTCAAAAAAATTCCTGTTAAAATTTCATCCAGCAACAGGGCTTTTACCAGCATTTTATGCCTCTGAGCATCTCTTCCAAGCATTCTTTTTATTTCATTGATTATGAAAGTTTTGGTCATGCAATACTGAAATCAATGGCAAAATTCACATTGGCTGATACAACATTGAATCAAGGCTTTATTGCTAAGAAAAGAGTGACAATTAAGTTGTCCTTTATACTGCACTCACAGAAAAGAGCCATATAACATGCCCCAGGAGCTTTTCCTCTGGAAATTAACTCTGATTTGAAAGACTGTCTTACAAGTGTATGTTTTTTTTATTCTGTTTCTTCAGCTGGTTTGTTAGAGCATCTGTTGAATCTATCATTAAAGTGTCCAATCTACCACAATTTTTTGTAGTGGTTTGCTGTGAAAAATTAATACAAACACAAAGCCATTGAAGCTTAATATTTTGGAATTATTAGAAACATAGGCATTGCACCATCAAAATGTTCTTTATTCTCGCAAGGAATCTCATTTTCCTACCTGTGACTTTTGAAGTGCAGGTCGACTTTGTATGTAAAAAATCTTCCAGGTTATTATTGTTCATATATGTACATATAAATACACATTTGGCCAGCATTTAAACTGATTTCTGAAGTAATTTCTCCACAGACTCTAAGTTAAGTAAGCACATCATTGTCTCACCCAACTCCATACTCAAGACTTCCTCTGTGGAGAGCAGCGTTCATTAATGAGTAAAAGTGAGGATGTCACCGGAGTTCTTTCAAACAGGGATTTGGGATGTTGGCAAGAAAGCACCTATGTCTTGTGCTCAAAAGCACATCTGGATCCTTTAATTTAGGCCATGTAGATATCTTGTCATGCACAGAAGCAGAAGACAACTTGCATTTATACGATTTGCAGTCAACTGGTTTAATTACAAAAGAGAATTACTGAATTAGTATAATATGATAGACAATATTTGAGGCAATCCTTGGAAAATTTTATAGTCAGACCTTAAGAACAGACTCTACACAAGACTGATGGTTTTTAATAGGTATGGGTTGTTGTCGGGCATTAACTGAATCTTCAGAGACCTGTTTGCCAGTTTGGTCTCTCTTTAACTAGTAGAGGTAAAAGAAACTGCAAGACAGTTTTGTGTGTCTCGTATCAGACAGGAATTGAAACACAGCAGAAAAGCTTATGTATTTTGATTCTCATTTCTGAGAAACCACCAGCCAAATCAGTTTAAAATACATGTAGTAAAGGAAAAAGAAATGATGGGTTGTGTTTTTTAATAATGACATATTTGGCTGTGTGTCAAGTAAATGCAAATTAAGCAGCCAATTTATAAACCCTGCCATAAATGAATTCTTTTAAGGGAAACTATAGTGCATTTGGAATACACTCATATTGCTTACTATTATATTATAATTTTTCTAAACATAAATTATTCAGAAACATTAGGACATTAATATAATTTAACATTTCATGTGACAATGCATTTACATGATGCTCGGGACTCTAAAAAATACAAGATAAGAAAAGAATGGTTTATAACAGTTTGCGTCTGCACTGAAGCACAAAGGATTTAATATCATCCGATCAAGGTGAAAATTCTAAAAAAGAATATTTACTGGCCTTTTGATGGAGAGCCAAATGGTATTAGTGATCTTTCCATTTAATGCTGTCATTACACAATCAGTGTGATATACTATTGAAGGATTTGTCCAGTAATGAATGAAAGGTGTAAAAACTAGAGAAATTCTTGTGATGTCCTTATTAACCAGTTAAAAATAACAACAATAATAAAAATAAAGCTCACTGAAAGGGTCTATAGAGAGGCAAACAGTTGTAGGATATAGAAATAAAATATTGCCTGATGCCATGATCTCCAAGTTTGAATCTAAACTCTTAATGATCAAAGTTCATGGTAGAACAAGTTCATTAAAGACCAGAGTCAGAAGCAGGAGTCTTATCCCAGATTCCTCCCCTTCAATTGCATCATTCGCAACTTTTCTATAACTCCGGTAAGATGTAGGGCACATATCTCAAATATGCTTTTATTTTATTCTCTTAGTAACAATCTGTTTCTATTTATGTTAGAAAGCAACCTTTTGTCACTTGAAAGTAACCATTTGTCACTTATTTCTTCAAAACTATTCTGCATAATTAAATGTAATTTGAACTTTTATGCATTAATTTGCGTTTCTTGACCTGTGTCTTACAATAAGTAAGCACATGTAAGGAAAAGCAGAGAATGTTGAAAAAGAGAAAATGGAGCTCAGTTCCATGCTGTACTGAAAGCATTGTGCTATTGTGGCCAGAAGCTTGCATTCTGGATAAGTAACAGTTCCCTTCTTGACTCTGTAAAAACGAAGTTGAATTCAGTCGAGGAAAAAGAAACGGCATCCTGTTTTTTCTGTTGAAAGGAGATCACACACTTGAAGCCATATCAATGTCCTTGCTGAGAGGATTTGAGATTAATCTACACAGAGTGCTCTTCTTCTCTTTTTGTAGAAAAAAAAAATCATAAAATTGGAACAGCACAAGCTGACTTAATGAAATATTATAAATCTATATTACTTCTGCTACATTCCTCTTCAGCTTGCAGCTCTGTCTGCAAGGATTGTCTATTGGAAATATAGCTCAAGCAGCTGGAAACTCAGCAGGTTGCAGTGAACTCAAAAATTATAAAGATAGCTATATCTCCTATATGTCTTTCAACAAATTTAATTAATTTCCCCAGTGGAACAATTTGAATACTATGTCAGTAATTCAGATGATATTTATAAGGCCTAAGAAGCTGTACTCTGAAAGTATTTGTTAATTATGCACCATAACTTCATCAGTTTTTTTCCTGATGTGCAATCAACCTGCTATTTGTCATGCCCTTAATTTTATGGCATGTTAGGCTGCTACATAATCTTAAATAATGTGTGTTTAATTAATGCTCATTGATTTCATCAACACACATGGGTTACTCCTTCTGGCACCTTTCTTTCTTTATGAGTGCAACAATATTGTTCAGGTTTGGTACATAACAAGCTTTTATTTTTTTTTTGACACACAAATTCTAGCCTGACCTTGTAATGTATAACTACTGACAAGGTCCTTAAATAAGAAATGAGATTGCAGTTCCATGACAAAAGACCAACCAAGAATACATGCCAGTCACACCTGTTTCATTTCCACAGTTGTAGAAATATATTTGTGACAAAGACAGTTATTTTGATCATTGATTCATTCTAGTCAGGAAAGTAGAGAGTAGAGGACATTAATAGGCTCTATGAAAGAGTAATTAGCTTGATGCATGTTGTACTCAAAACCAAATGTCATGTGGCCTTAGCCAGATGCTGCTTATGCTCATGTGCACAGAAGAAATATGTTTGTTCAAAAATTTTAATTTTAACTCCATGAAGAAATGTGATTTGTGGTGTTTACCATGATCCTGACAGCACTGCTCTTAAGCTGCTCACTGGAATGTAACTACGAGTTCCCTGGATTTAGAAATGCAGGTCTCTGACAGAACTCCAAGGGCCTGCATTTATGTGCTAAAGTCCATAAGCATCACTGAGGCTTGCATGTTAAACCTGGCAGTTGTAGCCAAAAAACCAAAGGGCTATTCTGGGTGATAAAGAATACACACAAGCACATTTTAATATTTCTGATTGAAAAATAATGGTCATATTCTTAATCTTTTTTAATTATTGAGCCTTAAATATCTGCAGCTTATTGTGGGTGTACCCTGAAATCACAGAATGGTTTGGATTATAAGGGACATTAAAGATGATCCAATTCCAAACCCCTGCCATGAGCAGGCTCACATTCCACCAGACCAGGTTATTCAAGGCTCCATCCATGAATGAATGTTGGCATGCTGCCTCTACAGAGAAGAGGCATCTGCAACTTTTCTGAGCAACCTGTTCCTGCGCCTCACCATCCCAATAGTAAAGAATTTCTTCCTAATATCTAATCTAAACGTGTGATTTTTTTGACTATTTTAAAACCAAAATGCATGGTTTTTGTTAATTCAAAATAAAATCTGAAATGTTCTTTTTGTTTTATACATCTTTAAATGAGTGAAGCTGTATCCAGATATATATCTCCATGTTTTGTGGCTGATTTCTTTTCAGTTTGTGCCATTTCTCATCACACTGGCTGGTACAAAATCCTGTGAATATATTAATCCCGCTGTATCAGAACTAAACTGATTGCTAGTTGAGGATTAAGAAGATAGCCCCATTGTAGCAGATATGTGCTGCCAGTGTTTATCATCAGAATCTCCACAGAAGGTGCTTATTGTGGGCCATGTGTTTCCAGGCTAATGCAATTTTTCCCATAGCCACCTGTGACAAACACACCCCATATAGAAATAAAAAATCCTCTATCGGATCTCCGACCAGAAACACTCAGTTGCTCTTTCTGAACAAATATTCTCCTTGTCTGGAGTTCCAGCATAATTCTGAGAACAGAAGTTTTTCTGGGGCAAGCTGACAGATTCCATGGGGAGTTCATCTGAGGTAAAGGAGTCTCCATGTCAGGAGAAAAGTGTTTACCATTTCACCAGTGTTTACAGACAGGTGATCTGGGTCAGCTGTGAATTTAATCAGAGATGGTGTAGCAGCAGAGGTAACGAATTTACTATGCACCTGTCCCTGGGTTTGGAAGACTATTTGATTCCTCCTTTGAGAACCTCACTACACTATTGAGAAGTATTAGAGATGTGTGAGAGGAAGGAGAAGGATAAGCAAGTAAGACCTATGCATCACTCCATATTTCGGGTGGGAAAGGGGAAGCTCATTTCCCAGGTGGGATTTGGCAGAGGCTCCCATGTATCCCACACATCACAGCTTTCCTTTTCCAGTGAGCTCTGCCTTTAGTCAATGCTGTGTTGATGGCCTCAGTAGGTCCCTCTGGTTTACTTAATCCCACCAACAGATCCAAATTGCTTAGAAATAACACCATAATTACATTAGTCATACAATTTGACACCAGCATGGGAATTAAGCTCTGCAAAGGCTTTTTCTTCTCTGTACCATACAACTGTTATTTCTGTGATCAGAAGGCAGATATCTCATTTAGCATAACAACTTGTGTTCAGAGATAAAAGTGCAACACTTTTAATTAATTACCATGCCAGAAATTTGAAATCAGATATGACTGGGTTTGACTAAGAAATTAAGTGTGATATGACTTTTTTCAAGTTCTTTGCTTTAAGAGAGAGTGCTGGTGTACTGCAAATTTTTTGCCATCCTTTCCAGTTACAATAACTTTACAAAATCAAGTTTTCCTGAGGGCAGAGTCTATCAATAGAATACTTACACATGCTGGGAGAAATTTCTCCCAGTCAACATTTCATACAGTTGATTGATTCTGCATTTTCTCAGGAGCATGATTTTGCAACTATGATGAACTCTTACCACTTTTTTTTTCTTGTTTTACCATTGTATCAGAACAATAAAAAATACTGAAATTTGCCTTTATGATGTTCTTTGCAAATGGAATTACTGAAGAAAGGTACTGAACCAGCAATGTGTTAAGTGGTTCTTAAAGGTTTGCAGTATATTTTTAATACATAAGCATAATAAGCTTATATTATTTATAACAAATTTCTTCCAGTTTTCACCTTTTCTAAGCTAACACAACTGAACTACAGTAGCAACAAGAGCTTTGTGCAACACAATGACTAAAAGGCTGAATTCTGCCTAAATTACAACTTCTGCCATCGCTATAGATAGTTTTGGATTACCCTGAATACCTTACCCAGTATGTGTTTTAATGTTATAGCAACAAATGACAGATTGGATCCTCTAAACGTAATATTTACACTCTGTCATTAATTGCTGCTGTTAATGGGGAGGACTTGAATATGCAAGCAATAATTACAAAAGAGAACTCACTGGACAAAGCTTTTTATACAAACAATCTCGACAGTCCAAGTCTGTTGGCTCCTTCTTTCCTGAGAGATACTATTTTGGGCAATATGCCCAAAATTGTTAATATTAATTTCCTGCAAAAATCATCAGAGCACTTAGTTATTCCAAATTTACATACTTTGTTGATGATTTTATTGGTGGTATATGAAAGTATGTGTTTGCCCTGATGAATCTGCTTTTAGAGAGACAAGAGACATTATCTTCCTACATCACTTTCTTTTTCTTTATATTGAATAGGAATCAGAGGTGGATATAATACTGCTCTATTCATAGCTATTGAAATATGCACAAAAACAGGTGCCAAACATGAGAAAATGAATTCACATGTAAACATTCTTAGAGCAAAATTGTAAAAAATATAAACAAGGTCCAGATAACAATTTAAACGTCATCATTGTTATGCACAAAGCAAAAGATCCAATTTTTGGATGCATTTATGCAACTATTTTGAAATCTTAGTATCTTCAGTAGAAACATGTTCAAGATTACTGTAATTATTCATTTATTGTCATAAAATCACAGGGCAATATATAATCCCTGACATTTATCTTATGAGAACATAAGTCATGTTTGTTTTTTTCATGTCAGTGGCTTTATCTTGCAGGATACTAAAAGAATATCAACTGGTAAATATGCTAAGTCATAGCACAAGGGCTGTCCATGCAGTCAGGAGGAACATGCCCAGAGCTCAGCCTAAGCATGATGTGAGCAGGGCTGACAGGACTGGGTGCAGAGTCAGAGTGTGAAAAGGCGACATTTAGAAAAAAGTGACACGAGTCAAATACAGTGTATTACAGATCACTAAGCTGCAAAATCCATGCTTCAACACTTGACAAATTAAAACTTTTTTTTTGTATATCTATGTTGCTGAGGCAATTTATCACAGCATGAGGTTGTGTTGGCTATTCATTGTGTCGGCTTTACTAGAGCAGTTTGATACAGCTCAATAATAAAAATATTTCTATTTTATTCCCGTTTTTGTTCTTTTGGTATTTCTCATTATCTGTGATTATTAAGAGCTCCTTCTTGTTTACCTTTATAGAGTTTCTAGAGCATATATGATAACTCACTGTATTTTTCTTTCGCCTTGATACACCACTTCCCTGCTGAGGTGGCAGCAAGAGGGAATCATTGGAGTGTATGGGTGTAATTACTCTTACTATCTGATTTAGCATATTAGTCACAGATTTGTTTATTTTATAAGATCAGAGATATACAAAGCATGCAAAGGATATTTTTATGTTCATTAAGCATATTCCAGATCATGTAACACTAGGTAATTTTTGTCATATTTATTAACTTCTGTGTACAATAGACTGTATTAGTTTGCTTTTGAAATGCCTCTTTCTCTTGACTGTCTCTGTCTCCACCACCATCACAGCCTTTAGATCGCTATCAAAATTCTGGGTGTTTTCCCTGTTTCTTGGTAGTTAAAGTAATAATAATCTAAATTCTATGTCAGTTTTACAACCTCACACCCAGTCATCCTTTAGTTGATTACTGTTTCTTTAAGCAGAAGTATTAACACAAGAATAAATCCCTAAACTTGATAAAAGCAAGGAACAGCAAAACTCTCTTAGCTAAATTTCAATTTCACAGGTACAAGCATTTTAGATATTAGGAATAAATGAAGAACCAGTTCTCTTCTTTTGAACTAATTCTGTTTCTAGTATAACTAAATGACATGCTCCACTGCCCACACTTCCTATGCCAAATGGATTTTCTCTTCAGCTTTTACAGTTTTAATATCTGTGATTTCTCAAAAGCACACCTATAATGTGGTATTTTTATTGCTTTCAGGGTGCCATTTGGGAAGACTCTGTCCTTTTCTTTGGTCACCATGCTAGCAATTATTATCTAAGGTTACAGATGAAGTAAAAATATGTTCAGGAGGGAATTTAGTGGTGTTAAGATGAGGAAAATAACTGCTGTCAGCAACAGGCTCATGATTTGAAAGCGAAGAGTAAGCTAGTGGCTCCCATTTTTCCTTTTTAGTCGCCTGTTCACAAGGCCTTCAGTTTATTATCTTGTTTCTAATCTTTTTCAAAATGTCAGGAAGACTTATGCCTATGTCATAGGTTAAGAGTCCTGAACTGCAGTGAGCTTTTCTTCAGTACTTTCACAGACGAAAGTTAACAAACCCTTACTTTATGCCCCAGTTAAAATGGCAGAGAGTGCAAAATGCAGTTTCAATAAATTCTATCTACATGAGAAACTTAGAGAAACTGTGTAAAAAGAGAGACTCCTTCAATTATTAAAGCCCTTATCCCAATGGCCATTTTTCTTTCAAAAGTGTTTACAGATTTGACCTTTTTTCCCTGAAATATATTCTTGGTTCAATCATAATTTTAAAAAAAAATCAAATAACAGCAGTAATCCAATTAATCTCAGTGGAGTTAGTTAAAGCCAAAAGAAAGAAAAACTGGTCTCTGTCTCTCAATGACTGTGGGAGAACCTAAATCCACAAGCACAAAATATGTGAATACAGTCAAGTGCTTGGACAGGTTTGTAGGAATAAAGCCATATGACACCCTTCACACATCCCAGAAAACTGAAGGGTAGTACCATGAAGTTCAGAAATGGACAGCAGGAGCAACTCCATGTATGTCCTTCTTACTTCAGCTGTGGACTGCAAGTTGAACTAATACAGTACCTTTGGCTAGTCATCCTTATTCCCTACCAAGAATTTGACTACCCAACCCCACATGGTTGCACCAGCTCACTGCGGATATACCCCTGGGACAAAAGTCACCTTGAGTCTTTCACAAACCTCTGTCGACTGTATCTGTGCTATCATACAGCAATGGACATAGTAATCAATTTTATTTGTTGTATTCAAATTTTTGCCAATTTTTTTTTTTTTCAGTTTCATGTGCAGCTGGAGGAGAGAGTGAAGGAAAAGATGGAATGGTGGGGGGGCTTTGTAAGGGGGTTGATTGTTTTTTAATGGCTTGGCAATTTGTCTTTTGGAGTAATTAGTATAGAAACATGCATACCTTACCAATTAAATCATATATATTTGTTTTTCATTGCTCAGCAGGTGAAGCTATTGGGTCAAATAGAAACTATTGCACTGCTAAAAGTATTTTTATTTTTGTCAAAGCTACAACCTAGTTGTAGAAAGATAGCTCTGGCATTATATTTTAAAACAGTTTATTGTTTTTTCTCTTGGTTTGGGATTGTAGCTCAGGTATGGCCATGTCAGCAAAGGGAAGCTGCTGCTGTTGTTGGTTTGTGAGAAAAGTTCTGGGTTTTCTGCTGAGGGCAGTGACAGCATCAATAAGTCAATATTTCAATTAGCATTGCAGACACCTGTATGAAATGCTCCTGGCTTTGTGGGCACAGTGGCACTTCCCCAGGGTGCCACCACTGCCGTGCCAGCCCTGGGTTCTGCTGGATGAAGCACACACCAGCCCTGGCAGCGTCTGTGAGCCCAAGGGATGGTGACTCCCAGATGGAGCTGCCAGGGGTCCATGTGCTTCCAGAGCCTGCATGCCAAAAGGGCTGTGGGCTACGGCAAAAGGAGATCCAAGCATGGCAAGGAGACACCATGTATTTCAAGGTGGCACAATAAGTATGTAATCTCGTGGCCCAATATGGCCTTGTTTCTGACAATCTTGGATACAGCTATTTCCAGGGCAGCCTGTCAGGCATGTTCGGCTTTCACAATATGGATTGCCTTCAAGAAAGCTTAGCCTTTTTTGTAGCTCACTAAGAGAAAAGACCGATTTTTCAGGAGTGATTGCATACAGTGAGTTCTGTTCTTGGGAATAAAAAAAGGAAATTAAGAGTGCTGACATTTGCAGGTATGTGTGTAGGAGAAAGAAGGGTAGAAACAGATGAATTTTGAAAGTACATAAAAACTGAGCTCTGCTCAAAATTCAAGTGTTTCTGTGGTTCGGTTTTGTTATTTGTTATTTTGTTGAGTTTTTTTTACATTGGTGCATAAATTGATACCTAGATTAATGACTGAAAGAATTTTTTCCCAAAACTCAGTCTTTGGACTATGCCACCCACTAGTTAGCAGTGGGTCTTCCCCATTGCCTGTTTGACAGAACTGTGGATCTTTTGCTTATTAACTCTGTTGACAGTACAGGGATTTAACACTGCAAATTTCTTGTGTGGTTTTTATTGTGGAATGGTGAAATAATTTATTAAGTAATTTATTGAGTAAAACATAAATACACCTAGTAAACAGTAAAATATTTTATTATCTTTAATTTAAAATACTGTGTATTTAAGTAATATTAAACTGTAAAAATTGGTACTGACGTATTTTCTAAGACACAAATGAAAATTGTATCTTCCCTTTGAGCATATTCTTTTCATTGCTGTGATGTCAGTGACTGGACTACAGAAGTGACTATATGAGCAAAAGACTTGTGATTCACGTCTGTCTCAATATCATCCTATATCGGAATAGAGGTTCATACTTTTAGTAGACCAGCAAAAGCAAAGAATAGCAAAATTTCTCATACTATTCTGCTGAAACTGCATTCTGTAAAATGCATTTCTAAATGCATATTTAAAATTTAAAATATTAATGTTTAAACTATATTGGTACATTGTGCATATTTACACCTCTAACGTAGTGACTTTTCCAGTGTCTTCCTGTTTTTTGTACTGATTCCTTTTTTACTATTTCTCTCATTTTAAAAAGAATTAAATAAAATTTAATTCTTTGTGATAGCTAGAACTTTTCCTAGATTAGAAAAACTTGGAACCTGGTCAAAGAATCAAATAAAATTTAATTCTTTTTGATAGCTAGAACCTTTCCTAGATTAGAAAAACTTGGAACCTGGTAGCCTGCATAAGTGGCAGGCTTTCCATATGCAAATGCTCTAGCAGTTAGCTCTCTTGACAATGCATGAAAAATACATTCAGGTATTTGCAAATGCAAGATTGCATGCACGCACCATAAAACTTTGTTATATTCCTCCATGAAAATCAAGACCTCAGTTTTGTCCTCAGAGTCCTAGGGGATGCCTGTGCCAGGCTAGATAATTTCTGCATCCACGCTGCTGTGATACGCTGTCACACATGCCAGAAATTTTTTCACAGGCAGCCCACAGACTCGTATGCAAGCTGCCTGAGAAGCACCCAGAGGTATGGAAAAAGGCAGAAGTAAAGCAGGATGTACCCAGTTTATGAACATTATGAGACCTGATTGGAATATTTATATTCTTAATGGGATGCTCTTAATTCCCTTGCCCTCCTGCTCCCCATCTACTCTGCAGCAGGCTCTATCCCTCTCTGACAGCTGAGGTCGGTGTCAGTGACAATTCTAATCCCTGCCACACCTGCCCTCACTCATTTTTCTGGTGGCAGCAATGCCATTTCACTCCTGGCTGGCATCCTAGCAGACAAAAATGCGCTATGTGCTGTCCATCATGACTGTCCTTGCAGGCTTGTGTCACCAGGGGTAGTATATCCTGAAAAGCCTACTGAACCCAAAACTGAGCCACAGCTACCTGTAGGTGGGTGTTGTCTTCCTCTGGGGATAGACCTTCATACTCAGCTGTATCACTCACCTTCCCAAACTGCGCATGTATCAGAGAAACAAAACACACAGGTTTTAATTTAGAAAGTGCAGACAGATATTAATTATTCTGTCCACATGCTTATTTTGCACATCTTGGAATGCGTGATTTATAGACTTTCAATATCTGACCAGGATTTGAGGGCCTGTGATCTCTTAAATGAAGTAGGTTCAAGCAGTGTTTTAATTTAGGATAGGTGTCAAATATTGAACTAATTATTTGAACGTGAGTAAAGCAGATATGGACCTTTCTGTGTTACTTATTGCAAATAGAAAAAACAGTTAGAACAGACTCTATTTCCAGACAAACTTAAATGAAAAACTGTGCTGAAAGAAAACATGAATATACTCCAAACTGTATTGCATCCCTCAAACATCAGAACTTGCAGACCCCTTGAAGTGTGCACTTGGTTTCTGGTAGGTAACTGATATTTGATCTTGGCCCAATCCACTTATATGAGCTGAAGCTAAGAAGCATTTTCATGTTCCGGTTCATGATTTTATTTTTCTAATAAGCTCAGCCTTTAGTACTCTTTGGGGGGGGGGGGGGGCAGAGGTAGGAGGGGGAAGGCTTTTGAGGGGTAAAACCAAAATAAAAAGCACAATTTGTGCCCAAAAAACTGTTGTCATTAAAGGGTTAATTTTCCATTGATCCTGGAGCCTTTATGGTGGTGACTCAGTACTCTAGTGAATGGAATAGAACGAAGTAATGAATGAAGAAATGTACTACAATTTATTGTCTCCCAATGTTATTTTCTGTCTTTGTGGATCACTGTATCAAAGGAGATTGAGCTAAGGGTGGGAGGCAGCTGTTGCTGAGAGAGCAATGCAGTCCTGCACGGAGCAGATTGAGTGCACAGCACAGATAACAGAGTGCCACGTGCTCAGGCACTGCCATGCTCTGTAGAACATCTTTTCCACAAGTACAGGTGCATCACGCAATCAGCTGCAATTTCCCACTGTTAGTTTTGGAACAAGTCCATTACAGGCCACAGGATCCTGAATCCCTGGGAGGCTTTGTTACTGAAAGTGCGTTTTCATTTTCCTTAAAATAAAGCAGCTTGGGTTGACAGTGAGCACATGAATTAGCAAGGGGCAAATGTAAAAGGTGAAAACCTTCTTTCTTCTTACTGGAGTTTACTAAGACTCCACATCAGTAAGTTAAAAACAAAAAACAAACAAAAAAAATAGACTTAGTGTTCAGATTATTATATGGTATATGATTGAATAGTGAAAAGTAACAATACTGGACTAAATCTGATTTTATCGCAGACTTGAGTGGAAGGTTACACTAACACTGAGAGCTGAAACTCTCATCCAAAGTTGTCTCCTTTCTTATATGAGCACTGCTTTTCTATTCTGACATAATTGCTCAGAAAATACGTTAAAATATTTTTAAGTATGGAACTATAAATATTTTTAAGATTCATGAGTAGTGTCAGGCAACATGAAAAAGGATTGTAAGGTTGAGATTACAGCAGAGCACAGGTTTGCACAGCTGACTGTAGGCTGTTGGGTCAATCTAGATCAGACCAGCATAAATATTTCTAAAGGTTTAGTTGTATCTTTGGCTCTGCTTGCAAGCAAAAAAGAAAACGAAAACAACATGATGTTAACAGCAGTGTCTGATAAGGAGTTGAACATGAGGAAGCGAAAGATCATTAGTAGACAGTATGCTGAAGCATTGTGTTGAATCCTATTCATTTTTATTCAGAGGGTTCATACATCCTATTATTTTCCTCTGGCCATTTTGTTTGTTGCAATGTAAGATTTAGGGATCTTATTTATCCTTAAAATGAATTAAAATGGCAGTGCTAAGGCTTTAAAAATCTGTCTGCATCTTTCATCTCTCCTTGTACTCCCTTCCTCATTTTAAATGACAAGCATGAGATTAGTGGTTTATGCAGTATGTCCAGAAGATTAATGTTTCCAGGTGAGCTTAGAGAGCTGTTTCATTTGAGCAGCCGCCAGAATTTCTTATTGCATAGGGTAGGGGGAAAAAAAAAAGAAACAGATAATCTAACCATCTAAAAGCTGCAGGTACTGAGATTTAAAATAGATCCTTGGCACCTTCGAGCAATAATCCTAGATAAGAATTTCAGATATGACATTTCTGAGATTAAGGAGTGTTTTGTTTTCTATATAAAAGCAATTGGCTCCAGCATCCACTTCAACATAATAATTTAACGCTAGATTCAGGAATTCAATATTCTTTAGTGCTCCTTTGCAACCCTCTATTTTTTAGAAACTGTGTGATAAACATGATATGCAAAACTTAACAAAAATTTTTCTGGGTGAAAATGCATGCTTCTGTTGCAAATGTTTTCACACAACAGTATAGACATACAAATATATAAAGAAAAAGGAAAATGCGACAACCTTGGGTAGGGGTTTGCAACGTGGGTAAAAATTTAATTGGGGGTGGGAGTTGTGCCCACTTTAACTTCATGATGAAGTTGTGGAAGAAACGCTACAGCTTCCATTGAGACCCAATGCAAAAATAAGGATTCTGAATTCCTTACAAGAGTCTAAGTTCAAAAAACCTTCAAGGAAGTAAATGTCCAGCTGGTGTTCACTGTCTTGTCCAGCCCTATGTATTTCTTATCCCAACTGCAGTAGAGATTAGTTTCCAAAGCCTTTTTACAAACTTTTGTGACATGTCTTTATGTGCAGCTTGCTCAAAATAATCACATTCTGAAGAAATAAATTGGAAATCTCATGGTCCTGTGGAAAAGAATAAATTAACTCAGAGTGAAGCAGTTCTTGATTCCTATGATTTCTGAGCCAAATTACATATCTGTTTTGTGGGTAGTAGAAATCAATAATTTTATGGCAAAGCTGGCTTAGACAGAAAATGGTACTGGGCAGCATAAAAGAACACGAATCCTCTTAACATAAGATGTGGGGAATGTTCCGTGGGAGCTTCACTAGCACTGTGTATTAATATGCATGGTAATTATACTTTTTCTTCTTTAAAATTAAACTGAAATATGTCATATTGTCCTTTTGGTAATACTTTTGATATTGAGACTTGATTTAATGAATTTCAAAATAATTATTTTATTTCCTAATAGGACTTTTAGTAACCTATTACAATTTTTCCTGTTACTGATTCTTTATATATGCAAATTTATGTCACTGACAATATGTAGTACCTTAAACCATTTGTGAGAGAACCTCTGAAGCAGCATGCAAAGTATATTTGAATGCAAAACCAAACATAGAACTACAAAAGTGAACAGCAGAAGTCCAATAAATTGCATGGAGAAGGATAATGTTTTATGTTTTGAGAAAGGGTTTCTGACACTTCTATAATTTTTGTTATTACTAATGAGTAAAATAAATAGTAGTTGAAAAAGGGTTTGAGAGGGTGAAGAGTAAGGGGATTATAAAGCCAAAACAAAGCTCACTTTTTGTTGAGAAACATATTTTTTAATTTAAAAATACATCAATATTATATATCAGCAAGAACAGAGTAATAAGACATTTATATAGTCAGCAAGGCTATTTGAAATTGTAGTGATTTCCAGTTCCAGCTAGTACCAGTTAGGTACTAACAAAATCAGTATGGGAGGAAAGATAAAACACCATGCTTTAGGATTTAAAGTAATCCTAAACTGCTAAGCATTTTAGGAGGAGAATCATGCTGAGATGATAAGAGAATGGAGGGAAAATAATCTTATTTCTACTTAGTCTGAGGTTCTTGTGTCTCCTTCCAAAGCATCTGGGGCAGCTAAAGGCAGAAAATTACAGTATATGAACTATCAATCTGACAAGATATAGCATTTTCTCTATTCCTATCAACTCTTCTATTTGCCTTGCAGGAATACCACAGAGATACAAATAAAACAACAGTGCATAGCATTAATTTTGAAGTTTTTCAGTATTTCTGATTTTTAAATGCCTTACTTTTGCAACAGACTTCTATGTTGTTGCAGTTTGGTTACCAAATTGAATCCATTGCACAACTTCAAAAGCTGCCAATGAAAGAGAGATAGAATGGTTAGAACCTAAGCATTGTTGTTACAGAAATATTGGATTTGGCATAATTTTTTTCTTTCATATCACCTCCACAATAAAATTTCCTTCCACGTGCCAAATTTCAGTGGAATTATCTCCACTTCTGGTGTTATTTCATTCAACCCAGCTGTGGCATTTTAACAAAAATTGTAAGCTTTATGTTAGTGAGTTAGTGAGGCCATATTTCTTTATATCACTGCTATATTATTTTATAATACTAAAACTATAATAGCATTAAGATAATATTTATAGTTTTTCCATGATAGCGTATGAGCTAATTCTGTAGCTGTCCATCACATGATTTACAATGCTTGTGTTACAAATACAAAACTTTTCAGGCCTGTATTATGAGGCATATTGGATACAAGGAATTTTTTTTTCAGTGATGGTGGTGAAGCACTGCACAGGTTACCCAGAGAGGCTGTGGATGTTCCACTCCTGGAAGTGTTCAAGGCCAGCTTGGACAAGATTCTGAGCAACACAATCTAGTGAAAGATGTCTTTTCCCATGGCAGGAGAGTTGGACTACTTGATGTTTAAAATTCCCTTCCAGCACACATTATTCTATAATTCTATGAGTCTATAATATGGGGCACAAGTTTGCATAAATCTGATGCTGAAAAAATTACTGTATTTCAAAGGAAATGCTAGAAGACATGCTACGCAATTCCAAAGTTATCTTGGAACTTGAAAAGATCATCCTCTCTAGATCTCCTAATCCACAAAACCTGTAACATGAGAATCCTGAGCAGAAAGAGGATGCATTGAAAGGAGAATTGAACAGCTGGAAGCAGAGAGTAGTTGTTTTGAGGTAATGGGTTTTTTCAAGTGATATGGGACCAACATGAAAGTTTAGATCATCTGAGAAGCCAAGAACAGTGAAGACTAGAGGAAAGATTTCAGGTCAAAGAATGAGTGCAAAACAAGACATATTTTGGAGAGGAATATTATTAGAAAGTGGTGGAAGTGCATTTGGGGCTGCAGAGGTCCATTTTGGTCACCCCTACCAGCTTCCTTGATCAGTGAACATCATTGTTCAGGACGCAGTGAAATCCACAGCATGAATCCTCTCTGGTCTGTTGTCAGCCTGGATAAAAGCCTCTAGCCTGTGGGAATACCCTCTGAGTCAGACCTACCCTTGCAGGTTTTGTCGGCGGAGATCAGGGTGTTAAATGCACCTACCCCTCCGTGACAGCTGTAATTCCAATCCCAGCCAACCTTTCAGAGGACACACTGCCCTTACACCCAACAGCACCTTGAAGGTGTCTATCGACATTTTCTTCCCCAAACCATCACCGACTGCCTCTGCTCCCTGCCCCTGGGGTTGCTGAAACCTCCTGTCCAAACCAGGAAAGGCCTCAGGCTACAACATGCAGAAGGAGGTGTGCATTGCAAAGCATTTCTATGGAAGTCAATGTGCTTGTGACACCCAGAGAGTCTTGGCTACATTCACTTTGCAAGATTATGAGAAAACGCACTTCACATGTAAGCAAACTTTGTTGTAATGTTCAAGGAATATGATTAACAAGTGCAGACAAAATAGCGTTGATAGTTTTTTGCAAAATGTTGTCATTGTGATGGCTGTTTTAGGAAAAAAAAATTTTCTTTGGGTTTGAGTTAATAAAGTTGACCATCTGCAGGAGAAATAATGAGAACTACAAAAGGATTGGGGCAATGGAGATTGTGAACGCTTTCATAGAGTACAGATTTCAATTGTCATGAAAAACTATTGCTAGGAGCATGAAGTTAACATTAGTAGGAGAGTTCGATGAAAGGCCTTAGGGCAGAGAAAGTAGCCAAGTATTAGAAGGGAGAGAGAAAAAATGTAGTCTGAGGACAAGCTGAAAATTACTGAGGTTCAGGGCATGTTCCCTAGAATAAATCATATTGAAATCTGAAAGAAGTAGATGAGGGACTTTCATACTCTATCGCCACTACACTTTTTAATGTTTCGGCTTGGGGCTAATTGCAATGCTGAGGAGCTCAGACATCCAGTCAACACGAAGCTTTGTCTGAGTCTCATGGTAATAACTATCTTTTGTTATCAGAGAAAAACAGAAGAGACTTTGTTGGCTGCTGCCTTGTAATGATTGTTCTTGATCTGAAAGAAGACAGATGCTCTATTTTTTATTTGTAAACAGCATCTTTATTGTGATCAAGAGAAAGCAAAGGTAATTCTTGCACACCTCACTGTCTGGAAAAAAAAAGCTGTAAGTCAAGGACCAGTTCTGTTTCCCATTAACAACATCAGTGAGAAGATAGAAGTGCAAGCAGTTATTGTAGTCATATGAGAGTCCCTGCTTGAACTCTTTTTATTGTTTTGGTTTTGTTCTTGTGGAGGTTTTTGGTTTTGTTTTTGGTTTTTTTTATGGCTAAGCTTACATTAAAACTGTTTCCTTTTTTCTGAAAATAGCAGAAAGCTCCTGATGTACTTTTCTATTCCTTTCTTTTACCCTCATGGCAACATCAATCTTCTGCACAGGCAGAATTTGCTAGTCTGTGTGTTAAACAAGGACCTGGTACATAGAAATCTTGTTCTGTGGGTGGGAAACAGAAGTTGCAAGCCTGATTAAATTAAAAGGATCTTCTTACAGGAAGACTTTACTTTTCTGCATCTATAGTGCTCTGGTGGGGTGAAGCACACATGTGACAGCCCCTCTTCATGGCTGCCATGGCACAAACGAGCCTGAGGTTTCCACAGTTAACACTCGAACTCCCACAGCTCCTGCAGAGCCGGTCTACAGATCACTGGCTATGGCCACATGATCCTTTTGAAGCTGAATCTGATTCTCTTGCATCTGTAAGTGTGGAACTTCCTGTAGAGGAATGCACAAGCCCAGTGCTGAGGAGGAGGAGTGGGCAGGATTGCCAGCAACAGGGCTGCTCTCCTTCCCACAGGAATCCCTTCACAAGGCATGCCATATTCTTGGTGTCCCTTCCCCTGCAGCCCAGTACCCCAGGGTGACTCCTGCCACATCACAGTAATTCATCTGCAAGGAATGAGAAGAGAAGAGAAGAGAAGAGAAGAGAAGAGAAGAGAAGAGAAGAGAAGAGAAGAGAAGAGAAGAGAAGAGAAGAGAAGAGAAGAGAAGAGAAGAGAAGAGAAGAGAAGAGAAGAGAAGAGAAGAGAAGAGAAGAGAAGAGAAGAGAAGAGAAGAGAAGAGAAGAGAAGAGAAGAGAAGAGAAACAGTTTTTAAGGTCTTGGACACAGATTCATCAATCACAGAGTGGAGTCCATGGGCAGCCAGGTGGTGGACAAAAATAAGCATTTTCCCCTTTCCCAGGCAGAAGTGATGCCTCTCCCTAGGCATGGACCAGAAAGTTTGGCCCAGACTGTGCTGTTTCTGGGGGTGGGAGATGCAGGTCTGCCAGCAAACAGACAAAAACCAAGGCAGACCAATGCTCCACCTCAGCTGTAAAGTACATTGGCATCCATTCCACAGCTGAGAGATGCTGTCTCCAGGACGCTGAAGAAATAGTTTGTGATGGGCACACAGACAGGACAGGATTTCCCCTTTTAGCTGTGGCCTGTCCTCACACCAACCCAGTTCCCTGGGGAACAGAAAAAACTTTCCTGCAAGACAGAGCCTGACACTTTTGCTACTGAATGGCGTTAAGAATGATAGCTTATATAATCCTATAGCCTCATTTCATTTTAGCAGTATTTAATGAAAGAAGAAATGGTTGAACAAAGCAATTTCATATACTTTTCAACAAGCAGCTCTTTCTGTATGAAGCATTAACAATAGCTGTCATCTTTGTACAAAAAAAGGCTTCCAATTACTTCAATGATAAGTGAAAATCCAAATACAGCTGAGAGCCCCACAAGAAAATTATTTTTAATTCCATTATGGAAAAGGAAAAGGTGTGACCCAGACCTTCATTTAATATTTTACTAGCCGTGAGAATTAATTTGAGTTTGTGTTCAATTATCTGGAAAGTTTCATCTTTACAGCTGCTCAATTTGGGCACATAATGAGAGAGAACAGAGAGCTGTCCTTTCTGCCTTTTTCACGTGCTAGAGATGGGGGGAGGGGAGGAGATGACATGTAATCAATGGAACATATAAAGAAAAAAGTAAGCTTATGATGCAAAAAAAGGTCATGTGACTTCAGTAAAATTTCTTTAGCAGGCAGCAGGGAGATTTATAAGACTAGTAGACTGAAGGGTATAAAAGAAAGATATATTAGCCTTAGCTTTGTTGGTGTTCAGTTATGCTATAAATCATATGGCTACAGGCTTACTCTAAATTGCATCTACCTCTTGGTCTTTCTCTTCTATCTCATACATTGTGTCATCTAAAAGAGGAGAAAATGTATCCTGATCTCTCTCTATCAATATCTCTCTCTGTATATAGATTGTACATTCACCATGTGAATTCCTTCTTGTATATTAATTTAAATTACCATCTCTTCCATTAAGTATTGGTCTAAAGCATAGCTGGTCTGGAAATACACAATTATATGCTTTTCTATCCAAAATTTAAATCAAACAAATGTAGAATTGTTCAAGAAATGTCTCTGTTTCTGTAACCATTCACAAGAACGTGTGAAAGAACACCTGATGAAACATGTCTTAGAAAAGCAGCTTTTGAGCTATACAGATACGTGGAATTTTATTAACTCCAGGTTTTGGTTTCCAGTCTGAAACATGGAGCCCACACTCAGAGGTCACATCATTAATACGAAATTATAGGTACTAATTATCTGTTCTCTTTCACTGGGCAAAATACCAGCCATGGTCACTAAGCCATGTCCGTTCTCTACCTGCCTAGAAATTGCATAGCAGAGTACTTGTAAACTGTGTCTAAAAGTCATGCAAAGAAACAATTTAACAATCTAATACAACAGGTAAATGAGTACTAGTGCCTTGAAAGGGCTCCGTTTAATTTTATAGATTAAATGTAGCCTGAGACACAGGCTCTGGATTGGCAGCAGAAAGCCTCAGTTTTCATGAGTTGAGCTAGTGCCTGTTGAAGTTTCTTGTTTATGGCATTCATTTCTATGAACCAAAATGATTTTTTTTTTCTCTTAAATAACACTTTTCAAAGAATCTGAAGGGCAGGTATACTAAGAAATACTGAAATACTTCTAGGGTATGAATGATCTTTACGTATCATTGCTTGCACTTACAAAGGCTCTTCAAAGTCAGCTGTTGTCTTCAGGACCAGATTCTCAGGTCACTTTGCCAGGAAATCTGTGAGAAAAGCACCATGACTAGCTGATACTGCCTCTCCAAAAATGGGATATTCACATCTGGAGGAGGTAGGCAGTCAGCAGTAGGAAACAGTGATAGGAGAAAGGTAGATCATGCTGTGTTGAGTTGCTCTTTCAGACAATTTTATGTAGCCACTGAATACAATGGCTGCACTCTATAACAGTATTCATGCTCTTTTTAAAATTATTTCTATGTTTTGTCATTGATCACTAAGCACTTTTTAGTAAAATTACAAAAAAATTTGCTCAAAATTAGATATATTCTGCTGATGACACACAACCTTTAATGAAATCTAAATCTCATCCTTTAACTAAGCTCTTCTATGATAATATAGATAGAATTAAAAATTTATTTCTTTTGATAAAGTAGTTTCATTTGATTCTGAAAGCACAGAAGGTGAGGATGTTGCATTGCTATGTGCTGTTTTCTGCATAGTCACATTTATATTCATCATGTTTCCTTAGTATTTTGAACTTCAGTGATGAATTTATCTTGAAGTTGATATCTAAGTGAACATTTCTAGTATACAAGCTGAGAAAATCATGTGAGTCCCTGGGCTGCTCCATTGCCACATAGAATTATACAACCATAGAACCATAGAATGGTTTGGGCTGGAATGGACCTTAAAGATCATCTAGTTCAAACCTCTCTGACATGGGCAGGGACACCTTGCACCAGGGACCAGGCTGTTCAAACCCCCATCCAGCCTGGCCTTGAACATTTGCAGGGATGGGGCATCCACAGCTTCCCTGGGCAACCTGTTCCAGTGCCTCACCACCCTCACAGAAAAAAATTTCTTCCTAATATCTAATCTAAACCTACTCTCAGCTTGACGCCACTGTACCTTGTCCCATCATCACAGGCCCTTCTATAAATTCCCCCTTCCATTTTCTTGTAGGCTCCCTGCAGATATTAGAAGGCTGATGTAAGGTTTCTCTGAAGCCTTCTCCATGCCGAACAACCCCAATTCTCTCAGCCTGTCTTCAAAAGGAAAGTGCTCCAGCCCTCTGATCATCGTGGTGGCCTAGACTTGCTTAAACAAGTCCCCATCCTTGTGCTGGGAACCCCAGAGCTGGACACAATACTCCAGCTGAGAGCAGAGGGGCAGAATCCCCTCCCTCACCCTGCTTTTGAGGCAGCCCAGGGTACGGTTGGCTTTCTGGGCTGCAAGCACACATTACCAGGTCACATCAAGCATCTCATCTTCACCCCCAAATCCTGTTCTCAAATCCATTCTCTACCCAGCCTGTGTTAGTTCTTGGGGTTGCCCAGACCCAGGTGCAGGACCATGCATTTGGCCTTGTTGAACTTCATAAGGTGCATACAGGTCCACTTCTCATGCCTATTAAGGTCTCTCTGGATGATGTCCCTTCCCTCCAGTGTGCACACAGCGTGGTGTCACGGGCACACCTGCTGAGGGTGCACTCAGTGCCACTGTCTGTGTCCCAAGAAAGATGTTAAACTGCACCAGTCCCAATACTGAGGAATGCCACTCACCAGTGGTCTCCCCTAGAAAATCTACCCATTTAATACAACACTTTGAGTGTGACCATGAGACACTTCTTTATCCCCCAGGTGCCCAATTCATCAAATCCTTGCCTCTCCAGAAGCAATGTGAATCTCTGGGTCTCTTACGAAGTTGCCTGGTACATGTTCATGTACAAGTGCAGTAGCTAATTTGACAGCATAAGGAGTAATACATCTCTGCATTCCTTTGGGGTGAAATCATTAGCACAGGTAAATCTCTGTGCTGCAGCCAGCAAATTTATATGACACACAGTTTATGATCTAGTAGATGTAAATGTCTGCTGTGAAACCAATGATGGATGAAGGAAGAGAACAACTTATCTCACAAGATTTCCAGTTGGGATAGAAATAATCTATCTTGCGAAATGTTGACAAGTTCACTTCTAATCTTAGTTAGAAAATTGAGGCTGGAATAGATAGTGCTGAAAAATAATGGGGTGAAAATCTGTTCTAACTTTTCAAAGCATTTCCTACATCCATTCTTAACTTGCTACAAAGTGCTTAGGGACTTGCAGAGCTATTCAATCACTTTCATAATAACAGAAAAGCCCCATGTGCACAGCTTTTCTATGAACTATTTCCTGTGGTAAAGAGAATTTTTGGCTATTACTATCTGTATAAAGTAGTTCACTGTTTAGAGATTTATTTAAGTGTGAGGAAATCTTAACTGATTCTGAACAGCTTTGCCACTGTGCTTCTTACAGTGTCACCTTTCTGATGTCTTTGATTGAAATAAAGAGAACACATAGCAAACAGCCCTTAGCCTTCTACACTACTCACCTTTTTTAGAAGTGGGTCTTGTAGAGCTGCAAATTTAGGTCTACAGGAATAGTCATCAAGATAGTTCCAATTCTGTTATTTCCAAGAGCCAACAGAAATGCAATGGAGCTATCAAAATTCCTCAGTGGTTTTCAGAAATGTTTGGTGTTTACTTTGTTGGTTCAACATTGTGGAATTTATATATCTTGAAATAAGGCCATCACAGCTGAATTTATAACAAAAATGGAAGACAAAAGTAATATATATTTAATAAAACATTTAAAATTAAGGGCAGGAAAGCATTTCAAGGAGGCATGAAAACTGTCTCCAATGTTCATCCAATTTCAAAGAGTTAGGTGAAACAAGAAAATTAATATTTTATGAAAAATTATGATTTAGTAGTAATACAGCTCCTAAAAAAGAAGCTGCAGTCAGATTTATTCCCACAGTGCTTTATATAAAGAAAATGTCACTAAAGTATTTTATATTATATAGTTCCTAATAAGAGCTTTTCATTTCAGATCCTTGTATAATTTTAAATTTAAATTAATGTTGGCTGAGCTTGAAATATCAAAATTCTTTTAAATTCTTTTAAATATTTGAAGTATGAAATTTCCATTGGAAAAATATTTTCTGTGAAGAAAAGGGTAAGGGACATACAATTTCAATGTCTCTGATTGTTCAAAAAGGTCAGATTGGGAGGTTTTCATTCACTTTATGCGAAAAAAAGTATCCGGTCAATAAGGCTTTTGCTGCATTTTTTGAGGTCAAAAATAATAAATAAAAATGTTTGAGCTTTTAGCATCACTGCACAGACAGTGTTTCTTCCTACTCCTACACCTCA
This sequence comes from Acanthiza pusilla, assembly GCA_036630365.1. NCBI lineage: Eukaryota > Metazoa > Chordata > Aves > Passeriformes > Acanthizidae > Acanthiza > Acanthiza pusilla. Next base: position 71,110,749 of record JAXCHO010000034.1, read on the forward strand.
TCTTTCTAATTCTCTTTCCCTCCACTACACTCAATTTCAGTTCTAAACATAGACTTTACCCAGAATATGTGTTTTCTTGAAAGTCTCGACCACCATGTGATTCCACATTTCATGGGATATGATGTTCTGTCACAGCAATTTTACACTGAATGATTTTGTAAACTGTTACTCTTTTTTTTTATATTATTGACGTTGAGAAGAGATTTAGCTGCAGCATCCCTCAAATTACATGAAATCTGTTTCCTAAACAGATGTTTCACTTTAGCCATGTGATTTGTTGTAATGTCAATTTGGCAACATTCAATCTGAGTGGAGGAGATTTTTAATATAGATTTGTGTTTATATAGACAGATTCCCAAGCTCAGGAAGGTATTCTCCCCAGAAGGGTCTGTGCTTCTTTCTCCATGTATAACTGTTCTAGCAACCATAACAAGGAACATCTATCTCCTGGTGTGTCTTTGAGTATGATTCAAATGAAGAGACAAATTTGAGAACAAGTATGATTAATGTCTGTAGAATCTTGACTTTTTTTAATATTTCAAGGATAAATTTGCAGGTAGGATATAAATGAACTTTTAAAGTGCTCACAAGATTTCTGATCTTGTGGAGAAAAAGAAGTGTCTGCCCAAGAGAAAGCATTTCCAAAACCAGATTTTCTCTTTCTCCAAGGAGAGATGCATTTGGGGTAGGAAACAGATATTCTCTTATTTGTTTTTGAGGAGTTAATTTCTGAGTGGATGGTGAAATTGCAGTTAAAGATCAGTGTGTATTTCTTTAGATCCGAAAGGGGAACCCTTCAGAAGAGTTCCTCCACAACAGAATTGGACTTGACATCATAGTCTGTTTCACCATCTAAGTTACCATTCAAATATTCTTCTGTAATAGAAATACATTTTTGGCTTCACCAAGTAGAAACTTTTGTGTTTAAAAAATGGTATTTCTCGCTGCTAACAATAACAAATATTTGTCTAAGATCCTCATGCATTACAGTAAGAATTTTTCTGAAAGTTTTACAACATCAATTCAAAAGAGGTAAAAACTAGACAAGTGTTTTAGGTATGTTGTCCATTTTCACTGCCTATTACTCATTTTCAGTGACTTAAAGGTGCCTTTGCGAACTTCTGGATGTTTGACTTACTGATATCAAATGTTTACTTTCAGATATCAACATGGCAGGAGAACCAAAACCATACAGACCAAAACCTGGCAACAAGCGGCCACTTTCAGCACTTTACAGGTAATTGAGATTTCACTTTAACTTACCACAATACAGTTTACTAAAATGTATCTACCAGTGGCACTGTGCAATGTCCACCAAAATTATAATGAAGTACACAATAAAATTATAAGTCTGTCCTTTACTAAATCTACTGACAGAAAGACTGGTGCAGTGATCTAAGTACTTATTAATGCTCCCACTACTAGTACTAATATCAATAATTTATTTTTTTCTGTCTTCATTGAGTGCTATTTCAACTTTCAGTCCTTAGGACTCAGTGCTTGGCTATGGCCTTATTTTTTGTGACTTTTTTATTTGTAGTGATTACTGAAATAATAATTTCAGAGAAACAAAACTGGTTTCTCATGGATTTTTCTGCCAAGGGTGAGAACCAAGTTCTGACAAAACAGGACTTCTCCCTCAGCTACAGGAGAGCATTGATAGTGTCTTTCTCCTATTCCCAACTGCCTTTTGTCACAGAATTTGTACAAACTTGAAGAAACATCCACTTTTTTTCAAAACCAATTACATTTAGAGAAGCATTACAGATTGTTAGGGCTACCATGCCCACATGTATTTCTGCTCAATAAACCTCGCTTCTCATAAAAGTAGTACAGAATTTATGCTCCAGATCCATGAAAGGAATTAGGGCTGATTTCTACTGCAGCTGAAATGCAGATAGACTGGCTCTGAGAGCAACAGCTCACCAGTGAAATCAGACATACTTGAGCAGTACTTTTTTATGCCTTGTCTGCTCTGAAAGCTTCAGATGGAAATTCAAGGGTGGGATCTCAGAATAAGACAACCAGGAGCTTTTTAGGTCTGAGCCTCCATGCTACATAGAAGAAGTTTGAAGTTTTATCATATAGCTGCCCTTAAGATGAAGTGATAGAAATATTATTTTTGGAGAAGAGAATCCCTGTTTCATCGTTAGTCTCAACTGCAAGCTACTAAACTCTGTAGGTGTTCCTGGTAACCTTGGTCTACTCTGTCCCTGTTGCCGGTATTTCAAAAGATTTTCAAAGATCTTCTGTGATTTCTGGTATTTATATATATTTCCACCTCTGAGCTTTTGATGGCTTTCTCAAAAATACTTGTTCTACAGAAAAGACAAGGATAAGAGAGAGACCTGTGGAAAGTTCTAAAGCAATTTTAAAGAGGAAAAATATCTTAGATTGTGTCCTTTCATGAATGTAGTGCAAACTATTTCTCTAGAAGATTATGAGGCTTTTACGAGCAACTAAGAGAATTCTTCCATTTCCCCCTTCATTTTCATTCTCCCTCACTACTCTCACCTTGAAAGACCCTACCTGGAGTACTGTGTCCTGCTCTGGAGTACTAAGCACAAGAAAGAACATACAGGGGGCTTATAAAATAGAAGGAGAATACCTTTTCACATGGGCAGATAGTTATAGGATAAGGAGGAACAGGTTTCACATAAAGAGGAGGGATTTAGATTAGATGCTAGGAAGACATTCTACACTTAGAGGGTAGTGAGGCAATAGAATAGGTTGCCCAGAGTGGCAGTGGGTCTCCCATCCCTGGAAATGTTCAAGGCCAGGTTGGATGGGGTCCTGAGCAATCTGATATAGTGCATGGCATCCCTGCCCATGGCGGGGTGGTTGAAGCCAGATGACCTTTAAGGTTCCTTCCAAACCACTCTATCGTTCTATGGCACGGGCCCTTCCAACCCAAACCATTCTACGATTGGATGATAACAAGGAACTTTTTTTATCTCAGTATCTGTTAACCTAATAACATGTGAGAAAATCAATGACTATTAAAGTTTTGGTAACACTGAGAACATTTACTTGTTTCAGAACACTGTGCTGGGTCTGACTGGGATGGAGTTAACTTTCTTCATAGGATGTGTTTTGGATTTGTTACTAAAACACACCAACGTTTTGGCTGTTGCTGAACAGTGTTTGCACAGCCTCATGGTTTTCTCCTTTTCCTATTCTGCCTTTGCAATTAATAAGCTTGTGGTGAACAAAAAGTTGTGAAGGAATACATCTGAGACAGCTGACCCAGCCTGGCAAAATATTCTCTTGTATAGACCGAAAACAAAACTAGGAAGGTTTTTCTTCCAGAGCCGTTGTTACTTGGAGACTGCCCAGATTGCTTATGGGAGGTGGAAAGAAATTCCTTCCCTTGGGATTCCTTCCTTCCTTCCTTCCTTCCTTCCTTCCTTCCTTCCTTCCTTCCTTCCTTCCTTCCTTCCTTCCTTCCTTCCTTCCTTCCTTCCTTCCTTCCTTCCTTCCTTCCTTCCTTCCTTCCTTCCTTCCTTCCTTCCTTCCTTCCTTCCTTCCTTCCTTCCTCCGTTCCTCCCTCCCTCCCTCCCTCCCTCCCTCCCTCCCTCCCTCCCTCCCCTTATCTCCCCTTATTACACTACAATTATCTCAGTCCATGAGGCTTTTTCTCTTTTGGTGTCTCCTTCATCCCCATAGGGGCAATGGTAAGGGAGTGAGACAGTGACTGTGTGGGTGCTCAGCTGCTGGACAGGATCCACCCACAAGACTGAGAAAGTTGAGAGGGAAGTGGTTACATTAGATTTCATTTGCACTAGGGGAGTAACTGGTTAAAAATTGTCACAGAATAGTCACTATTAAAAGAAAGGACTGTAAGCAGTTGAAATAGGATAATGGATTTCGGAAAAGACAGACTTAAATGAACCCAGAAACCTGGTAAGTAGAAAGATTCTTGGAAAGAAATTTTAGGGAAAAAAGGCGTGTAGAAAATCTTGTATTGACTGTGCTTAAGGTAAAACAGAAAATTCTCCTGAAGCAGAAAAACTCTAACAAAGGAATAACATGGCAGCATCAACTTTCTTTAACATTCTAAAATTGAAAAGGAATTGTACAAAATGTGGAATCAAAACCCCATGACTGGAAGTAGAAAAGAGGAGCAGAGTCATCCTACAGGATGTCAGAAAGGCTAAAGCACATAATAGTATAAAAGGTAACAAAAAGATTGTCATTAGAGTAACATCCTCTGATTTATACTTAGGAGGAAAAGAAAGCAGAGAGCAGATGATACAGAAAAGGCTTCTTCTTTTACTTCAGCAAAAGTGGTTAGCTGACCAGCTATTAAAGAAAATCAATTTTAACCAGAAGCTATGCAATAAAAAATTAGGCTAACCAGTGTTTGACTAAGTGAATTTAATGGAAATAGTCTCATAATATTCACTGCGGTTGTGTTCAAAGGACTAGCTGAATCTGTGTGTGGACTATCAGTCATTGTTTCCAAAAGTTTATGGAGGTCATGTAAGGTAAAGAAACAGTGGGAATGGGCAGATGTTATACCTATTTTTAAGAAGAAGAGATCCAGCAAATTATTAGGTCAGAGTAGATTTGATTCTAAGAAATGTACTAGAACCCACTATTAGCAATCAATTTATCAAGACCAAGAGGAAAATAAATCGGTAAAAAAATCAGGATCATATTAAGTTGAAGGAATATAATTTCCTTCTTTGACAGCAAATTTAATGTATAATGAGATGTGCTATATGGTCATTGGCATGGTTTAGCAACGACATTCCCAATTTAGTGTCCCCCAAGATTCTCCCAAAACAGACTCTGCTTGCTTCTCTTTCCTTCCCCCTTACTGCTCCAGGAAGGGAGTTGAGAATTGGAGGTAGAAAGGGGTGAAAATTACAGTTTGAGATAAGAACAATTTGCTGGAAATAGCAATGAGATGAAAAGGGAACAGCAGCAGGGTTCTTACATGGAAAGTCCATGATAAATACCAACCAGCTTTTCCACACCACACCACACCACACCACACCACACCACACCACACCACACCACACCACACCACACCACACCACACCACACCACACCACACCACACCACACCACACCACACCACACCACACCACGCTTTCTTTCTACTGGAAAAGGAATTTCTTTCTTCCCAGAAGCGGAGAAAAAATCCCTTTCCCCCACCCCTGGCAGTGATGTAAGATGATATTCGATATTGGGGTTGAGGCCAGGTGTGCTCAGCACAGTGCACAGCATCCCCCAACACCTGGGGTCAAGCGATCTCATGGGCTCAGCCTCCCCAGCAGCTGGGACCAAGGGAAACACCACCACGCCCAGCTACTGTAAAAAAAAAAATTAACTCTGTCCTGGACAAAACTAGGACAGTCATTTAAACAAGCATAGACACTTACTATGTGCACTGTTTTCATAAGCATGTTCAGGAAATTTGTCTAGAAAAAACTGTCTTAAGGTAGACACCCAATGGAAAAACAGTGACTGTGTACAACACAGTACTAAGGACAACAACTGTTATTTGTTGAGTCTCCTTTGTTACAGATTTTTAAATGGTATTTTTCATATGTGAGACAATGTTAAGAACAATTTTAAGATAAGCAAACAGGAGTGCTGCACAGGCTTGCGTGATTTTAATTGCTTTGAAGTGCTTGAGACTTCAAAAGTGTTTGAAGACCTCTGCATCTCTGAAAAGAAGTTTGTATATTTATAGCGGGATGTACATATAAGTCGTTAATACAGATTAACTGATGTCTATGATGTGTTATGTCCACATAATTTGCTTGTGTGTCCTAATCATTAGAGTAATTTTTTTCCTCCAGTGTTATAATACTCTGTAATATCCCAGTTCAGGATCTACCTTCCTTTATTTTAACTTTTCTAGTTTTATGATCTGTGTGAAATTAATCTCATTTAATCTTACCTATGTGAAATTTAACATGAGCCTAAATGTGAGATGCATAACTTTTTATAGATGCAAGACAGATAAGTAAATAATAAAATGACTTCCAATTTTGTTTAGGCCTTAAAAATACTTTGAGAACATTTAGTCTTTACTTAGGAAAGTTGTTAAACACATTATTAATTTTAAGAATACTCATTTAATATCTTAAAATGTGCTAGAGTAGTGCTCAGGGATCACCTAAAATTTAACATAGCTGTGAGCTCCATCAGCATTCATCCAAATTTGCATTGCTATTCAGTATGTGAGGGGAGACCTAAATCCCAGAAGGTTCAAAATTGTTCTCAATTTTCTTTTTAGCACAGCACTTCTGCAGAAAATCACATGCTTGAAAAATATGCATCTTAAAATTGTTTTGCATCTTGTTATATTGGTTTAGCCTCCAGCAGAAACTAATTTTACAGGCAAATCCTAGTATCTTTGAAACACAAGGTGAAGATTAAAGGTGCTGACACAAATGTGTTAAAGCACTTTTTGGGAGCAATGTCTTGGCAAAATAAAAGATCATACTTTGTCTTTTTAATTTAGTGGTGTTTTGATCTGTATTTCAGTAAAGAAACTCTGTGTCACCATATGAAATCCCACTTACCATTTTTTTCCTCTGTGTTTATGCTCCAACATACCAAAGTAGAATCAACCACAAATACTCTGATGGACTGGCATTCTGCTTCTCTACATCAAAAAAGAAGTTTTTAACTATTTCTTGTTCTTTTAAGTCCACTACCATGTTATATGATGTTAAGTACATGGCTGAAACCTTATTCCCCATTTTGGAAGCCTTTGTTTCTTTCAGTTGTGAAAACTGGATGAGGCTCTTGGAGTTCGTGACTCTGAAGGTTGTTAATGTTGTAACCATTCCCAGTTGCTCAAGGAGTGGACCCAAGCCCCAGGACAGGTGGAGCAGAGCCACAGTGCACATATTGCCTGTGGCTTGCCTTCAGGACACACAGCATGTCCTTTCTGGATGGCTGTCAGCATGGTCAGGCTGGCCAAAGGTTTCATCTGGCACCAGTCTGGTAGTAACAAGGCTGAGGGGGTTTGAGGAAGATAACAGGGCACCTACTTTTGAGTCTTTTTGAAAAAACAAAACCAGTGTGCTACAGGCTGGCAGAATGGTGCCATTTTTATTGTCATGAAAATGAGAGCAATTACTGCAGGCTCTGCTGCATGAGGGGGTGGTGGGGATCTGCTGGAGACCACACAGGGCACGGGGAGTCAAAACTGAGAGCACAGTGTCCCAGATCACATCCAAGTCTGCTTTCTGAGAAAACTGGTTAGTTGGCCAAAGATAAATCCCCAGGAGTAAAGTGGTATTTGTACAGTGTAGGAAAGCAAGGGACTAGGATTTGGGAGAAAAATGGAAAGGCAAGTTACTGGGCACTGCCAGGGTATCTAGAAGACCCCCCCCCCCCTTGTGGATTATTTGTACCCTTGCCAAACTTCAAGAGGGCCACAAGCAAAACTGCCTGTGCCCCAGTGCCACATCTTGAAGGCTCAGTGAGAAGTTATTCAATTCCCAGTCCTCCCAGTATTCCTACTGCTTTCTGGGCAGGAAGCTGCCTAGCCCAAGAACCATCCTGCTGAGACACACTCTGGAGTGATACACTTAGCAGAATAGATTTAGTGAACAGATTAACAGAACTAGGAAAAGCTGAAATAGCCTCTCACTGTGTAGGTTTGGCTGTAACCAGAACCACCCTTTGGTGCTGAGCTCCCACAACACTGCCCAGATGTAGCATATGGTGACCTTGCAAAGGCTTCCCTCCAGGACAGGTTTTTCCAAGCTGTTTGCTGAAATTTCAGCACTTCCTGAGTGGTATTAGATGGCACAGTGATTTCCCATTACCAATCACTTCTCCACATAATGCAATTGAAATGTATATTCAACACGCTTGATTTAACATGCTACTAATTAGCTACATTTAACAGCATTTCCTGTACAATTTCGTAACTCCCATGGCCTCTGGAATAAATTATTTTATTTAAATGTCTAATATTAGTATAGTGGAAAGAGATGTCCTTTTATTTACATGGTATGATTATTTTTTACATCAATATTTTCTTTTTCTTTGACACAAATATTTTATCAATTTCCTCAGTACACTTTACTTTTAAAACCTCTGTCACAAAACTGATTGAATTAAGTTGCACATCTTGCATTTCCTTTGGTTTTTCAGTCATATAGTAGAGGCTGAAAGAATTACTTACAGTCTTTCTCTGCTCGCTCCCTGCTTCTTACTGTTTATTGTAAATATCGTTTCTAGAGTTTGGTGTGGTTTGGTTTGCCTCAGAGCCATCCATTAGTTGAGTTGCTTTTCTGAGCACTCCAGAGCACCCTTCATTTCCGGAGAAAATATGAAAAGGACAGTGATGGGCAACTCGATCTTGTCTTCTAGTATAGGAATCTTCTTGAGGTCGTTCCTCCCACTTAGCATTAACATACACTCAACACATTCTGTGCCAAACAAGCAGTACTGTTCTTTTAAAATACTGCATTATTTTGCATAATTACTGTGGTAGTGTGCCACTGATAGTGTATTATCAATATTTTTAAACCTGGTATATAATAAAAATAACTGCAGGTATAAGTATCTTTCTCAGTTGAATACTGTCCTACATTTCCAACCACTTTTTTCTTTATACTTTCTTAATGAACTTGTGTGTCCATCATTATCACTGATCTACAAGAGACCAAAAACACAGTCCAGAAAACAGAAAACACTTGAATGGTATAAATTTTGCTTGTGATGAGAATTTAAATGGTAGTCTCAATTACATTAAAAATCTTAAAAGGTACAAATACAAAGCTACAGCAGATCCAGTGATTCAGTTTGAACTGAATCACCTTTTTTAAAATTTATTTTCTTTTCAGAAAAGTGTCCCCTGTCAAATAACTAATATCATAGGAACCATTAAAAAATATCTGCCGATGGAAGGTAACACATGGATGTCTTGATTTCTGAATTATGTTGTTGTAATTGCAATCAGTTTGGTCCCGCAGATATTTAAAACAATACATGTGCTCAGATGGCATGGGAGAGCCAGACAAAGTTTTAAGTTTGCCTTTTTACATGATCCAGAGTATGAATGTGCAGCACTTGATAGCTTTAGAGAGGGGGAAAAAGGGGGAAAGAAAGATATCTTAGGTCCTCAGCAATATACAGGAAAACCTTTTGCTTCTCTTTATTTTTAAATAAATCTCAGAAAGAGAAATACACCAAAAGACATAAAATGCAACTGGCATCTTGATTTCTTCATTCAGTCATATTATTCTTAATGTGATAACTCCAATAACAACTAGGACAAAAAAAGCTGACTTTTTATTTAAATCTTCCTATTCGCTATTTTAAAAATAGTGTTGACTCCCCTTAAGGGGACTAGGGCAGGTTTTGCCTCTCAGATCATCATTATATGATAAATCTTAGATTTTTCTCATGTTTGTTTGCTTTTGTTCACCTTCACCAGTTTTTAAACTATGGCCTTGACACAGACCCATTTAGAAGTATGTCCTACATAAAGAGTAGTAATGATGTTGTTTTCTTCCACAAAGGCTGAGACACCATAACCACGGTCATGCTCAGAGATTAGCAAATTTGGAGAATAGTCTGTTCTCTTATTAATAAGGTTTTTTCCCTGTGATTTAATTTTCTTTCTTATTTTTTCCTTCTGCTATGAAACCTGAAGAATATACTATAGCTAAAGTATATAACTGTAAACCTATCATTTTTCTTCATGGTTTTTAATCACTGTTCATAGCACAGTAGAACAGAAAACATACTCACAACCTTCTGATTGCATTGAAATTATTATGACTCCTTTCTTATTCAAGAATTTTGGCTGCTTATATGAATGGGAAAACTTTGGCTTATAAATCAAAAAGTAAATTCCTAAGAGATCCAGAGCACTGATGGGTTTGCCTGCAGGCAAACAGAAATAGTACTTTTAGTCATGCATTCACTTTAAATCTTGACAGCCTGAGCCCTATTTCTATCCCTTATTACATGTGAGATTTCTACCCGTTATTACTGCATGGATTCTGGAATTTAATTTAAGAAATAGTTTGGAATCAGTAGGTTGTCTCCCATATGAAGATGATATCTTTTGTAGGTGTTCTGCTGTGTTTCAGTTAAGCTAAAAAGAAAATAATAGTACCTTCAACATATCAAAAAAAATTTAGAAACTGACACCACGGTATCTTTTCTACATTTCATTTTTAGTGAAGTAGGCACCATGGAAATAGTATCCAGATTTGCAGACACCGCTGTCTGGAAACTGTCTTATTAATTCTTAAACTCTTAGGGCTCGTGACAGAGAATGGAGAAGGGCCTGTCCTGACATCACAAATGAACAGCAGAATTCTTCATTTTCAGGAATTTAGTAAATCCCCAATGGCTGCAGTAATCAGAGATGCAGAACACTGTGCTTCAGAGAACCACTTAGTGGGTTTGCAATTAGGCATTGGTTCTCACATAATGTAGCACCTCTAATTATATAGAAGGCTGTAATTTGGTCTGGGAGCTGCTGGTGTACTGCAAGGGCACCATTTAGGTGGCTTACAAAGAGCAACAGAAATATGATGCTGGGTTATAAATTAGTGCTCTGTGAATAAATAAGGAAGGTTGGACAAATGAGAGACTGCAACATGTTTTAAAGTCTTATGAATGATATTAGAAGAGGAATTTTAGAAGAATTTTAAAATTCAATTCAAAAGAAAACTGATTATTAAGTAATATTACAAATAGCACCAAAGGCTCTGTGCAACACAGAGGGACAATAGCAACATATTATTATGCAGTGAGTTATTAACGATAAAATTGCCATGCAGGTTTATTTCTTGGTGAATTTATTATTGGTGAATTCTGTTAGTCTTGGAGCATACTCTCTGAAAATATGTTATCTACCCTGCTGGAACTGATACTTAGCTCTGTTGATGCATAATGTCAAATGTAATTTTATTTTTTAAAGAATAGATTACAAATTGCATGTCTTTTTGATAGATTGTGTTGCTGGTATTCCCAAAACTTCTGTCAGAAGCATTGGATATTTTATTGAAAAGTAAAACATTTATTCATAATCATATGTGATTTTAGTCCTAAGAAATGCACATTTTCTAATACTTATTGGCACAAAAATGTATAAGGTATTTTTCAGTTTTGCATGAGTGAGATTTTTCCAGGAAACAGCGTGACAAACATGAATCTTACATTGTCAGAGAAGTGACCCTCCTGTAACTGCTTTAAAGTGTTAGTAGTGTCATTGAGGGAAAAAGGATATTAAGTCTCTACCCTTGGGATCCTCAAAGGCAATGCCTGCATTAACCTTCATCTGTTTGTGACTGCAAATAGCCACGCAGTAAAGTAATATTGATTGTGTGCATTAGATCCGTCAACACAGTCCTGTTCAGCCCACCCTGATGAACCAATTCCAGATGTTTTTAGATCAGTGCATATTGACCTGAATGTTCTTACTCTGATTTAGAGCAGAAGAGGGTCAAATGAAATCAGCTTCATGCAAAGAATGATTAAACCTGTAAGGAAGAGAGCTCTAAGACACACTACTTACATCACTGTATTTTTCTCAGAATTCCTTCTTTTGTTTGGAGCATATGTTTTTGCAAAATTCAGCAGCTATTACAAATCACAGGTAAAAGCACATAAAAATTGACAGTGGCATGGAGTTATTTTCATTCTTCAGGATTTGTTTCCTTTGCTTTATTGATCAAGGTGCCAAATTGAGCATGTTTTCAGCTTGGGAAACTTGAAAGAATCTCAGTTTGAATCTGAGCATTAATTACTTCATGACTGGGAACATCACATGGATGTGATGCATGGGTTAAATATAGTTTAGGTTATCACTCCCTTTGCAACAGGAGGCTTGTCTTGGGTGGCATGGCAAGAAACTGGAATCTGTAACTATCTAAGAAGGTTTTTAAATGTAGAGTCTGAATCAATTTCACTCCAAATCACAATTTAGGATTCCTCAGACATACTACTAGTATTTCTGTCAGGTATGAGAATCCGTGCCACTTTTTATGTTACCTTTTCAATTTTTGGTTTCATAAAGGAAGATACAGTAAAATCAAACCTGTAAAAACAGATAGGATACAGCTTTTAAATTACTTAGACCTTTCAGATTTTGCTCTCTTCTTGCTGCGTAAAATTTATTAATGCATATTATTGGAAACTACTTCCTTTTTACCTTTAGTTCCCCTTAGTTCTCCATGTCACTCTTTCCTCCCACACTCCCAAAACCCTTCCATCCTATGTTATAACAGTGGTCCACTCAGTATCCAATACAACAATGTACATTTGTATTAGTATATCAAAAGCAACTTTTGCATATACTGGCTTATGTCTCATCCTAGCATCTTGCTGCTGTGAAAATTAGTATGGGGAAGAGGCAATGTCTTTAAAGCACTTCCTCCCTGTAGAGAAAGATATTTTTTATTCAGTTTTTCAACTGTCAAATTTCAAAGATAACTCTGAAGAGATTATTAGTTACATTAATTAGTTACACTAATTAATGGATAAAAGGTTATCTATCCTAACCACTCATGGGGTAAAAAATCCTAGAGGCCCTGAAATTTGTCCTTATGTCAAGAATTCCATGTTTACAAATGAGGTAATACACAGATTTTGCTAGGAAACCAGCTAAATTTGGTCATGTGCTATGTACATCTGATATGTCTTGTGCAAATGCTATGCATCTGTACAGACTGACATCCAATATTGTTAATACAAGAGCACAGCATCCTGCGCTAAGTGTTCCCTCAAAAACTTTTCCTGCAGCGAGTATGGCACTGCCCAGTCATGGGGTTTGGTCCTAAGTAGAACAGGCTAAATAAAAAGCACTGGATCAATAGGTGGTGATTTTTGCAGGTTTTTTTTTTTTAATAGAATAAAATCAAATTTAATTGAATTAATTTAAAAAACTTTCCACATGTTTTCTGTCCTCCAGACACACAAACTGTTTAAAAATCACGTGGTAACTGTATGCTGGGCCAAATATTCCATTTCTTTCACTTCAAAACACTGAAAAGACTAAATGTACCTCCATCTTGCAGCACATTAAACGCAAACTGCATGAATGCAAACCCAACCCAAGGGTAAGCAGATGCATTCCAAGAAAGAAAATGTTCAAACCAAGCTGTCTCCTGACGACCAGCTATAATTTCAGTTTTCTCTATCACCAGAAATTAAGCTGTGTAAGTTCCATATCCATATCATACCTACAGATATATTGGCAAGTTAACTTCTTGAGGGTGCAAATTTTTCCTCATGGACTTGGGGAAAAGATGATGCTTCAAGAAGTAATCTAAATTATTCTTAATTTTAAATAATTAACCTTGTCAAAAGCAACAGAATATTAGAAAAAATGTCTCTTTTTTAATGAGTCAGAATGTGTAATGTGTTGTGATATTTTCATGAGGGACTAAATATGTATTATACATCTATTAAGTCTTATGTATAGATCTGCATAGAGAGAGCCCGGTAGCCAAAGGGATAATCTTGTTTGATAATCTGTTTATCCCTAGAGGGCATACTAGTGTAGTAGCTTTCTTATTGAATAAATTCTTCAGTAATAAGTAAAATTTCGTTTTACTACACTCAAATATTCCAGTTGTGAATTTTGATTAACTATGATCTGAGACTAGAAGAGAGGAAGCATGTGCTGATTAAAGGACGCTTTTCAATCAGCTCTGAGGAAGGACGTTTTAATATGTCTCCATAACTAGCAGTCTCCTGTTACTCAGTTCTTCCTCGCTTGAAACCTTTTTTTTTTGCAATGCCCAGATAGTTGTCCTTCATTTCATATATGTATAGAATAGTTCTCAAATTCTACTCTGCTTTACTTTTTAAAATTTCATTACACTGAAAATTACACTAAATTCTTCAATTTATCAAAAAAACCTCAAAAACTGATTTTTACTCTATTCACTGAATGATTTAAAAACAGCTTTTTGTTACCTATTTTACATGCAGTCACTTTTTTTGTTCAAATAACTTATGGAAACTGAAACTAAATATACCATTGCACTGAGTTTTCCTATTATTCAATGTGCCACTCTTTCCCATTGGTATAATTCTTTGTGCATGGTCATGCTGAGGTTAGATTGTGTTTTCTCAGCTTGATTATGAGACTCTCATATCAGGCAACATCAAGAGCTTTAAAAATGAGACTAAGTCTCACCTATCATCTGTCTTATCTTTTATCCACTAAGTCAGTTATTGAATCGAAGATTAAGTTTGCACTGAAAAATGACACTTTGAGTTTGCAGTACGTTAGATTCCATCTGTGGTTTGAGTGATGTATTTTATTTTGTACTGGAATTTTTATGTTTCAATAAATGACAGAAGCATTTCTCGAGGCACTGTAAAAACTAATACACAGTATTTAACATTATGCAATATTCATGCAAACAATAGTTGGTTGCTGTTTTTCTAATCAGAGTCATCAATTGCAATGTCAACCACCAGATGGGAGCAGAAGTTATTAAATTTATTAGGAACAAGTGTAAAAATTGACATAAACCTGTAAATTATTCTTCCATTCCCTGTGCTTCTGAAACACTTCTGATAGATTAGATCTTTTATACAGTCATTCTACCATTTATTTATTCCAGAATATAACTGTGTTTCTTGATAAAACTTGCCAACATTTATAAATATATTTATGAAAGCTTCAGAAGACAAAATTAGCTTCTTCCCTAATTCAATTTGACAATGGTTGCAGACAATGTCCAAGAAAATTATCTCGGATTGAAATTAAGTCAGAGAAACCAGAACAGAAGGATTACCTAGTGTACACCAGCAACTGTAATTTCAGAGTCAATAGATCATGGAAGTCACATGATATTATATTTCTTCTATAATTAATTCTTAATTAAGCATGTCTTAAAAGCATGTCTTAATTCTTAAATTAAGACATGCTTTTATTAGGCTTGCTTGCATTGAACAGAAATATTGGGAGGTGGCAAAAGTTAAAATGCACATGCTTTAAAAAGAAAGAAATTAGATGACAATATATAACACTGCTTAAAAATTTCTGAAGAGAGATGCTTTTTGATCACTTCAAATCACAAACTCAACATGCAGAGAAAAACGCATCCATGTTTGATTATTGTGAATGGTGACCTAAGTTTCTTTTGAAAGGCCCCTTGAGTTGTTCTTGTTATTCTAAAAATTTAATGCATTGATAAACAGGGTGAGCTATAAATCTCAATATTCTTTCACTACACATATTTCTGCTAAATCTTTGGTCCTGCTCAGTCTTTGGTTCCTAATGCTGTACAGTGAAATCTTTGGTCCTGCTCAGTCTTTGGTTCCTAATGCTGTACAGTGCAAAAACAATATACTTGACAGGTAAATAAGTCAGCAACATCAGTCAGTCAAAATATACATTAACACTATAGTGAAGTTCAAAATACTTTTCAGTTGGCCTGACTTTCCTATGTGGCTTGAATAAAAATGCTTCTAATCACCTTGAAAACTGCAGTCACTATTCATGCATTTTATAGTCAAACAGAAAATGTTTGATGTCAGCAACGCACTCAGCTAACCTTCCTCAGGAATTCTGATATCAAGATTGTAACCTGAAATGATGACTCATCTAAAAAAATGTTGGTTCCTGACCCCTTTTTCCAATTCAGGGCAGACAGTTTTGTTTTATCAACAAGCCAGAATAAGAACCCTAACTAATTCCTTTAATTCCACATGTTTTACCTACTAAGTGCTTAAAGATGAAATTATGTGACCACCACAAGGAAGAATATATTGATTCATAATTAATTACCTTGGAGAATCCTTGGCTAAAATCCATTTCCTTGTGTACTGCATTGATATAATTAGAAATGTTATTCACTTAGTCCTGTAAACAGTTTTGGGATGGAGAGGAGAGGATTCTTTAACAAGAAATTATACAGATTTATGTATGGATTATGTATGGATCAGGCCTCAGATGTAGAAAAAGCCTTGCCTGTAATCTTAATAGGACAATTATGCAAGGAACATGGAATTTACTTTGGAACTTCTTGACGTTGCACGATTTGATTACAAGTCAAAGAGGAATTCACATGCCCTTAGTCTAGTCACGTTTCCCCGTATGTTTGTCTGCAAACCTTGAATATTTGTCCATCTGGATATTCCGTTCCATGTCAAAGATGGAATTTAAATAATTGCCATTTATATAAGCAAACTTAGCCGCAAAGAAAATAATAAAATGCACAGCTGGGTTAATCAGACCTTTTAAAGTATCTCTCCAAGACAGGTTGCAAAGGGAATAACACTAAAAGGGAAATTTCTAGGGTCCTTATTTTAAAACACAGTGTGACAGTACTGTAGCATATCAATGTAGGAATCAATTGCCTATGCCTAGTCAGTTTACAATCACTAGCTTTAACTGAGCAATTTACATAGTGTAAAAATTTATTTTCCTCCTGCAAAACGTATCTCTTATCTGTAGGAATAAGAAAGGAAGTCAGACCTTTCAGAAAATCTAGCTTAGAATCAAAGCAAAACACAGCCTCACTCTGCCGTGGCCTAGTCACGCTACTGATTAGCCTCCCTCCCTCCTATTCATACTGATATATTGCCTTGGCATATTGACAAACTGATTTTTTCTGATGGGAAAAACATTTCAGGAAAGAAAGGAAAAAATCACAGTCTCTCCTGATTCATTACCATTCCTACATAATTAAAACATGATTCCCTTTGTTTACTGTTCAACTTAGTATTTCTTGCACACTCAAAATATTTTTGCAAAAGAGACGATTTCTGGTTTAAGATTTTTCCTGGAGGTGTATGAGACCCTTTCTCTAAACTTACCAGGATTACTCTTTTTGCAATATCATATTCAATTATGCAAGAATTCCTCAAAATTCTGGGAAATTCAGTGTTCTTTAGGTCTAAAAGTAAAAAGCCTATAATACATATTGATAAATGTCACCAGCAAAGATGATATAGGATGTTATTTCATATTGTGTTGCAGTTTTACACCTTTATATTAATTTGCCATGTACTGAATTACCAAATAAAAGGCCAACAGATAATTGTATTCCTTTACTATGAGGAACACTTAAACTCATTAAAAGTAATGCAGCAAATTATCTAAAACCATTTAGTCAAATAGAGAGAGAGAGGTCAAACCTAGGGCAGCACAATTTAAATCAAATTTAATTCCAACTTGAGAATGGATTTCAAATAGATTTTTAATTGCAGTATTTTGTCCACAGGGCATTCTATTACACACTTTTTGTTTTCAAGTAAAATCCACCAGAATGTCCTCCATCAGGGTAGTGCCAGGTCTCTCTCCATTACAAAATTTCAGAAATATGGAGTACATAAGTATGTTCTGAGGCTTTCATTCTTTGCTCATCTTGCTTATAATTAATCTCTTCAGCCAAACAGTGAGCGGTTCCCCTGGCTGATTCATTTCATTAAACAGAAAAAGAGGATACAAAAGAGTAACACTAGTGCACAGAGCCTGCAGGAGAAGGAGGAAACCTTCTGTTGATGTTACATTGTGTCATTAAATAAACTTGATACTGAGAATATCTGCTTTAAATTAATTTTTTAATTGTTCTTAAACACAATAAATACGTATATTTAAAACTTTTTATTATTTACTTGACAGACTTGAATCAAAGGAGCCTTTCCTGTCCGTTGGGTAAGTAGGAATATGTATATTTTCATGGATATTTATATATTCAACAACCATACAACATAATTTATGAGATTATGTTGAGTATAAACCTCCTCTTTCAGCATTATGGTTATTTATTATACTTCATCTTAGAAAAAGTAGGTTTTAGTCAATAAAGTCAGGAGTCATGGATATTTTCCTTCTTAAAAAGTACTAAGAAGTATGTTTTGCCTTTATTGACGAAACAAAATTTGCACTAAAATACATATAGGAGTTAAATGTTGCACCAGAAGTTAGCTGGTTTATTAATTTCTTTTCACTGACTTTATTCAGAAACAATTCTAAATATCATCTATACCACTTGTCTAAATCCATGAAAAAATAATCGATAGTTTCCTTTAAAAAAATATATTCCAATAACGGAAATAAAATCAAATTTATGAAATAGAAAAAATCATTTTAGCCTAATTATACCTCACTACACTGATCTGCATATTACATCCATTGCCTTCATAGTGTCACAGCCACTTATATCTTCTCTATATTTAAATTATAACCCATCATTCTAAAAACATTCTTTTTAAATGTGTCGTATTCTAAAAAAGTGCCATTCTTTTATAAAATGTAAACTAGTATCTGTATTAGAAGCAATTATCTGTATTTTACTTCTAAGTTTGCCTTTTACTTCTAAGTCTGCATTTCGCTTTTCAGGCACTGTTTTCCTTTCAGCTTCTTTCTTTAAAACTTTGCAAAGTGTCCTAACATCCTCCCTGTTTTCCTTCAGAAATGTGTATTTTTCATGTGTCTTCACTCTCATTTTCCTTTGTTCACACCATACTTCATGCTATCAAGAATATAAACTGCAGACAAAAGATCCCATGCAAAACATCCATTTAAAGGTTAGTTCTACCATATAATTATCAATAACTTCCAAACTGTTGTACTAACTGCAGAACTAAAAGTCATCTTCAAATTCTGAAGTGCAAATTAAAAAGCAAGAAAGCATGTAAATTATGATAAAAGGGACTCGACAAATTAAACAGCATAAACGGGACTGAGATATGTCTTGGTTTCTGTAGCATAAAGTAACTGTGGTTTGTTTAAGTATGTTTTGAATTAATTGCTTGCTGTTTCTACTTCCTACCAACTCAAAATTATTGGAAAATATTTTTGTGGTGGGTGCGCTGCTCTTGGTTTTCATGCTTTGAAATGTCCAAATTCCATACCAAATTCAGTCCCTTCTGTTAACAACTTTCATTACTCCAATTTGTAACTTGTCTTCTTGAGTTGGTTTTTTGGGGTCTACACTCTCGTAATAAAGTGATTACCAGAAAATCTCAACTTTAAGATTTAAAAAAGAAGTTGCATGCCATTGCAGTTGAGGAGCAAAGTTGAAAGTATAAAAATCCAGGTAGCAAATTAAAAAATATAATGTTAGCAGTTATTGTTTGCCACAAAGTAGTAAATTCTATTTTTGTAGGTCTTATCATGATCTTAAGAACCATGCTGGCAATTTTAGCATATTTGGGGATGTCTGCCTAGGAGGAAATATTGTGGTTTGGGTCTGGGTTTGTTTCCATATCAGCAGATTGGTGGCCACTATGTAAAACCACTTTAGATCTACGTAGTTGTTGTATGTGACTTTGGCACTAAAATCGATTCCTCTTGGGAATTCTAATCTGTGAGAATAGACTTAGCTTTTTTCCAGAACCTTTTGGATGTTTGTCTATAATACACTTGAATTATTTTATGCAAGTTACTAATAATGAAGATAAATAAAACCTCTCAAAATTATTTCCTCTGTGCTACTTTTGCCTTTTACTTCTGTATTTCTTCCACTCCCAAGGAAGGCATCAGAGGGTTAGACGACAATGTTCTGTCGGATCCAAGCCAACACCAACCTCCTTGGTACTATGTCAGAGATACTCCTCCTAGTCCCACAAAAACTGGGGAGTTCTTTTTTACAGAGAATGAGCTCTTGTGCCAGGACCTGTATCTAAAGTTTTAACCCAGACAGCTGCAACAGCCAGGCTTTTAAAATACAGTAATGTTTGCTGAAGAAATGCTGACTTAACAGCAATTAAACTAACACATGGGTGCCCTTAATGGCTCTTGCAGCCAGAGTTGGTCAAAACACCAATCTAAATTACTTTTGGCTGCCTACAGATGGCTTGATCCTGCACACCAGCCTCCCATTCATCTATCTTCTGTAACAGAGATTTGTTTCCACATTTTCATTATACTGCCTGCAGGACCTAATTAAGCTTTTTCATTTTGCTGTGCCTAAGCATATGACTTCTTGATGCTTTTCCATTGCTAATTGTTTTGGCAGGGGAAGGGAACACGATGTGTGGCAGCCTAAGACCTCAAGACTGCCACAGGTTGTTGAGCTCTGTGTGTATATGCAGGGCTGCACTATTCCCATAAGACATCCCACAAAGGAAAATTGGTTGATAAAATGTTGCATTTTTTTCTCACTCTCAGAAAGCAGCCAGAGAGAAGCAGACCCTAGCTCTTGCTATTGTAGTTTGTGTCTCAAATGCAGGGAGAGAACAGCCCTTGTACGCTCCTGGTAAAGGCAAGTTCATTTTTCCTTCTCTCTATGCAAAATGCCTAGCAAAGAAGAAAAATCCACTCTCTTTTACTCCCTGTGCAAGACAGGGGCATAATTTTGCAATGAAGTGATAGTAACATCTTTAATGAAAGTCTCCAATGGTAGCATTCAGGAACAAAAATTCATCAAGTATACAATCTATTCAGATAAGACTATCTGAATGTAATATTATGATTTTGGGCGAGAATACAAAGTTGAATTTGAGATATGTGTTGTCTTCCTTTGCCTCTTAGAGGTGAAGATAAAATCCTTAGGGAAGGCTGAGATATTTTTTAGTGCTGAACGCTGAGTGATAGCCTGCAAGGGCACAGGATGCTTCTCTTCAGAAATGTTATTTCCACACTTTTTGGGGTTGTTGGTTGTATTCAACCTAAGCAAGACTGAGAGGTGTCTGGATTTTCTTTCCTCTTTATGTTACATATTCATGTTCATAAAGGCTTAGTCCAAAAGTCATGTAAATAGAGTGCCTGGAAGACTTTAGTATCAGAGCCAAGAGTTTTAGTAAAAATCCACCAAAGTGAAGAACACTGACAATGCACCAAATTAACTTCATGCAGAAAATTTTGAAGGAATCAGACTTAAAAACACAAGGCAGGTCAAGAGTCTTGATAAAATTATATGGATGCTACAAAACAGACACTGCAAAAAGAACAACAAAGTGCCAGCTCATACAAAGTTCATCCTGCTTTGTGCAAAGGATGTATAATATTTTTTTAAGATATATATATTTAAAATGTCAACAGTTTTCAATTACTACATCAGCTTTCCATATTTGGTAATTTCATAAGAGTAATGATGCATAATTATCACCTCAGCAAAACAGTTATCATTCTCTCTAGATAATTAGATTGGTTATCCAATTGTTAACCACCAGCTATTTCTTGGCAGCTGATTTATCATAGGTGTCTGCATGTAAAATTTTAGTACTTGATAAATTTCAGCTAACACTGCATGCAGATTTGAAACTGGTCATCAGTCTGAGCCTTAAAATTAAAATCTCATTTTGTAAGACAGAAAATGCAGCATCTTTAAGGCCTGTAATAGTATTATATGACAAATAGAGACCATAAATATTTTGTAACTGTGTTGCACAGTAGAAGTTCTTTGAATTAATTCTTTTTGGTATCTAACTATAATTGTATGTAACTTCCATAATAACGTAGTCAATATAACTTCAACACATACAGAGGAAGAAAATCCCATCACAGCAACTAAGTTTGGCAAACATTTAAAAGCATTTGTCTTCTCTGTTAGATGTAATTTAATAATATGTCCCATATTGCTGAATTCAGAAGAGACAGGGAGAGAGAGCGAGAGAGAAACAACTGATTTTTTCTGAGTCTAGTGAAACATTCATTTACTGCCAGCTGCAGAGAATGGGATTATTTCTGGATAAGCAGGCAATAGCTCTTCAGTGAGGTGGTCTTTGAAAATGCATGTGTTGTATACATCTGGTTATCAGATGAGATTCAATCTAACCTCTGGTTTTTTTCAATCTTTTTCCTTTTTTTGATTGATTGTTTGCTATAAGCACTATAAATTTCGGTGGAAAGACCAGAGGGAGACATAAGTGAAAATTAATGCATTGTATGCATTTATTTAATGATGAATAGCTGTCTGTCATGGAAGAAAGAAGAGAGATACAAGTAAAATTGAACATTTTTTTGCATTCCTAGTGAAAAAACTGGAGGTCTGTATGAATTACTATTTTCTTCACCAAGGTCCTGTTTCTAGAAAGTATTTGACAGTAAAAAACAATGAAAAGCCATGTTTTTCCAAATAACATCTAAATCAGAGTACCTTTCAAACACAGGTACTTACTTCTACAAGACACAGAGCAATTTTGGTGGGCTCAGATTCTTGGAATACTTAGAAGTGCTTTTAAAATACAAGAAGGGAAATACATTCTTTTTTTTCCAGAAGAATTGTTCTGAGATACATCTAATAACTTGCATTTGTCACTCATATTTCTTCCTCTTGTTTAGTGGTATGTTCTTTCCTGCAAGGTGATTTTGCAGAAGATCTATAGGAAATAGAATATTTCTGCTCTTATACATTAGTTTGAGGGATCCCAATCTGCAGAAGTGAGATAGTTAAAAGCCTAGTCTTTGCAGGCTGTGTAAGGATAATACTCAGTCTACTTCCAAAATATGCCATTTTTTTCAATTCACAGACAGATTTTGTGGGGCTTTGGTTTGTTGTTGATTTTTTTAATGGACAATAGATTATAAGGCACAAAATGAATGCAACCATATAGCATCTTCTGTAACAAATACCATCACTCTTTTTCCTCATCCTGGTTATCAGGTAGCACCAGTGGAAGGAGCAGACACTGTTCCTACTGTTCCTATCCAGCTTTTGAAGAAAGAGCTAAGAAAACTATTTTCCTTCAGCAGAGGAAAAATACAAAAAGGAGAGATACTAGACTCATTTTGCCCTGTTACTATGACACCAATAAAACTACCAACCAGAACATAATCTTGTAACTCTCATTCATATTCAGGCCAGGTATTTAGGAGCTGCTTTCATGAAAAGCACAGGAGGAGGACTGAACACACTAGACAATTATTTAAAGTCATTGTTTAGACTCAGGCAGTAATTTCTTATGCTTAAAACCACTTGGGTTCTGCTACTTAGGCAGTAGCAGGCCCTTTCTGCTTTTACAGAAAATGCTCTTTAAAACAACCAACTCTTTGATTAAGTGCGAGGTTTAGCCTGGAGGCAAGAAGCACAAGTCAGGGTTCTGCAAAGGCTTTTTCCTGGGTGAGGCTTCCCAGGTAGTCGCAGAGAGACAGGAGGGTTTTGGAAGATGACAGCACATATGGATATCTGTGGAAGACACTGAGAATCTATGTGGTTTAATTTGAGGTAGTATTACTGACGTACTTCTGTTCCAATTTTCCAAAACCCATAAGGCTTAAGCTTTTCTATAATTGCCTACTTTCAATTATTATGAGACTCTGAAACAGGCATGAATACCCCTACTTTATAAGTTTGTAGTCTCTCTCTCTTTTTCTTTTTTTTTTTTTTTTTTTTTTTTTTTTTTCTTCTCTTGAATGTCTCTAAGAAGAAGTGATTACAAAGCCACAGTAATAAAAATGCTGGTCCATTGTTGTGACTGAATTTTTCAGTGGTCTTGTGCTATTACTCAATGTTTAAAGATCCTAGATTATACACTTTTTCTACTGATCTGCAATATAAATCTAATTATTTTATGGTTTCCTTATTTACCTGATTATTTTCATTCTACATGACTTCCACTTTCATACACAGAGCAATATATATATAACATAGAAAACAGACTAAGGAATTTAGCCAGAAAAATGTTATTTTCCTAATTCCTAATTCCTAATTCCTAATTCCTAAATTAACTTTCACTAGCAACAAACTCAACAAATATTCACCTTAATAAATTCTTTTTCCCCTCTCTGACCTTAGTAATATCAGTAACAATATTCTTCATAATTGGGAAAGGCAAGAGCATGAGATCACTCCTTTTCTCTTCTGGTTATTCTATTTCCCTTTCCCTTTTTTTTACTGTATATTATTTCCGTCTTCCAAGACTTCCCTTTCACTAGCAAATCTAGAAAAACAATACATATCCACATAATTTGTGTATTAGGTTAATGATGAGCAATTCCTCAGTACTGAATATTTGTACTCTCATGTATGTACCAGACAGTCAGAAGGTTTTCTAGAGGAGGGAGAATTATGTGCAAGAGAATGTTTCTGAAGGAAATTCAGGAGGCTGATATATCCAGGGAGTGTAGGAATGAAAAGAAATCTGGAAACATAAAAAGAGAAAGGAAAGTCAAGGGAAAAGGACAATACAAAGAAACAAAAAGGGATATTTTCTCACAATGGAAGATGGAGGGAGGAGGAAGGACCATATTTGCTGGGCATGTACCCTCACTGTGGAACAAAACAATTTACATCAAATTAGTTTGTTCGTTTTCCCAAACACCAGTGACTGATCCATGAGTTATAGAAAATAGTGTTTGAAAAAGTCTATGTTAGTAGCGCTCCTATTTTCTGTTTCTGGGGGATCAATGTAACATCTTGCCCCAGGAGTGTGTATGAGCTTCTGTGGCTCTTCAGTATGAATATGCTTACTGTGCTAGGCTAACAGGTTTGTGCAGAAATATCATCAGACCAAGCTCCCCATTCACAACACATCTGAAAATTGAGACAGCTTTTCATCCTTCTTATGGCTGTTGCATGTGAAAGACTTTATTTATTTGCCCAAGTTTCCAGATCATTACAATGAAGTTTTATTTCAATATCTGCCTTGATAGGCATATTGAAAGACATAATATTTGTGGAGTTTTATATTTTGAGTTTCAGATTCCCTATAATGCTGTACAAATCAGTCAGCCTGTGTTTACCCCTTGCTCTTCTGCCAGATTTTCTCTAATTACTTTTATATGATGTCAACAATTGAAACTCTTCTTAATATAAAGTTTTTAGCACTAGGCTTTATAGAAACATTCAGAGGGGATCTGATGGCTGATCCCTCTGATTTCACCCTCAAAATCAGTTTAATCTTTTTCACCAGAAAGAGAAATTTCAGGTTGATCCATCTACCTAAAATCTTTCTTGCCCTTGAACTACAAGAGAAAGACATGCTTGAAAGACCAGACCCCAGAAAGACAGCCAGTGCTGCTATGTGAGCTTTTACTCGGCAGTCCACTTTCTATCCTTCTGCAGTTCTGTAACTGGCAGCTCCTTGATAAAGAGATTTTTTCTTTGGAGTTCGACTAACCATGATCATAACAATCAGTCAGTGGACTTGCTTCAAAAGTTATTGCTCCACATCAGTCTGTGTATACATTGGCTTTCTAAACTGTGAAATCAGGAGAAAGAGAGGAGGCAGCGCAGCAAGAGGCACATCAGAAAGAAACGTTGCTTATGCAGAGCAAATTGGAACTTTCCTGTGTCTCTCTCATGTTTGTTAAAGATTTTTAAAAATATAATGGACTTCAGGCTAGGAGTTATTTTCTTTAATATTGCTCTGTTTATAGATTTGTGTGTGATACTAAGGAACAACTACTCACAGCTTGCTTTAGTGGTCATTCAGCTGTGTATTAGCATATTGTGCTTTATTCCTAATTTGAAATAAAATCACAGTATGTCCTGATATTAGGCAAGATTTCAGCTAGTGAAATGAATCATATCATAGATTGTTTTCGACAAATTTAGCTTAGTCTGAGATCTGACATTGTTTACAAACCACTTTCCAACTCCATTGGTATAATATCTTTACACACGGTAATTTGAAAAGAAGCGCAGCTGTGTCAAGGTTATTTATCATCATATTCAATAGTTTCTGTTTGGCCCAAACTAATGTTGATTTCAACGGTCTTGATTTTGGCTGTTCTGGTTTCAGTTTTGTTTGGGGATATTCTTGCTTAGTTCTAATTATGAACTGCAGTTCAAGAGCACTATGTAGCTATAAATTGAGTTCAGGGATTTTTTTATCTCAGGTTCAGGCCAGATTCTTATAATTCTCACCATTCTTCAAGACAAAGTACAACTTTTTCAACATCAACCATACAGACTCTAGTGAGGGTGTACACACAGGTTATAACAACTTTATTGCTGATGTAGCTCAAAAACAAATGGGAATTAAGTCACTTTCTGCCTTGCCAATAGTAGGATAAGAGTTTTATTGCTAACAGTTTCATTGCTGTCCTTCAAATTCTTACATTTCTAAAGTCTTCAGCTTTGGTTCTGAAATCATTTAAGGATCAGAATTGCTCAATAAAATTAAATCCTATACAATGTATTAGAGTATAATTAAAAGTTGGAGAATAAGCCTTAAATGTGAAGTAGAAATAACAGAGTGAATCTGTCATGCATGACCAACAACTGACAGTTGATATTATTATGGCAGTGACTCTATTGCTAATGCCAAAACATTTGTTTAATTTGAAAAGTATAGACCAATTTCCAACAAACAAAGAGGGTTTGTGTTTTTTTCCTTTCCAGTTGCCTTAATCCTGTGTACAAAAAAAACCTCAACAAAAAACAAATCCAAAACCAAACAAAGTTTTTGAGCTCTCCACAGTAGAGTCATTAGCTGTGGCTCTCAGGGATAGGGATGGAAGGTTGAATCAGCTGCCAGTCTGTAGCCAGCTATTTTTATCAAACATTTTGATAACCACACAGATAGACACCAGAAGGTACGTTCAAGTCCTAATAATTATACATTTTCACAGGCTGACAGAATGGTTTGGGTTGGAATGGACCTTATAGATCATCTATTTCTGACTAGTTCCACTCACTAGACCAGGTTGCTCAAAACCCCATCCAATCTGGCCTTGAACACTTACAAGGATGAAGCATCCACTTCTTTGGGCAACCAATTCCAATCTCTCACCAACCTCACAGTGAATGTCTTCCAAATATCTAATTTAAACCTACCCTCCTTCAGTTTAAAGCCATTCCCCCTTGTCCTATCATGTAGTGACATGCCTCTGTCAAAAGTCCCTCCCCAGCCTTCTTGTAGGCCCCTTTAAGTACTGGAAGGCTTCTCTGAGGTCTCCCCAGAGGTTTTTCTTCTCCAGGTCCAACAAACCCAACTGTCTCATCCTGTCTTCATGGGAGAAATGCTCCAGCCCTGTGATCATCTTCATGGCCCTCCTTTGGACTCATTCCAACAGGTCCATATCTTCCTGTTGGGAGCAGAGCTGGATGCAGTGCTCCATATGGGATCCCAAGAGAGCAGAATAGAGGGCGATAATCACCTCCCTCACCTGCTGGTCATGTTTCTTTTGATGAAGCCCAGAACATGGTTGTCTTTGTGGGCTCTGAGTACACACTGCTGACTCACACAGAGTTTCTTTTCAACCAGCACTCTGGATGCCTTTTGCCAGAAGCATTTATTTACCAGAAAGTACCTACCAGATACGGACTTGTTCATTTTCTTGCCATCTAAATCAAGGGACAGAAAGCAAGTAGAGGTTTCCAGGCACACTGTGAACAACAAATAGTCAAAATGAAAAATAACCAACTTTCAGACTGCATTTTTCACATGAACTGTTTGTTCTGAACTATTTGAAAACAGCTAACACCTTCACAGAAATTAGGATCAATATATGAAAGAGGAAAACTGAAGCATTTCTCAAATAACCTAATTCATACTGCAGATCTATCATTTCTTGGTGTACAAATGGATATGGGATAGAAATGGAAGCTACATCTTCCGAGACAGTGAAGTTACTGAAACAAAACTGGAACTCATTATTGAGGCTTATATATCAGTAATGCGCCAAAATGTTCCCATTTATTTAGCAGAAATGGTGGAACCTGAGAGGCATCAAAAAAGGCTTTGTTTCCTTGCAAAACAAATCTTTTCACTTACACACACACACACATATTAATCATGGTTATACTTTAAATCAGGAATCAAGTATTATTTGGTTTCAAGCCGACCTTGTCTAGGTGTCAGTAGTTAGGTGTATTTCACATTCTGGATGACTCTTTATAGGCTATAAAACTGTCTTGGTGTGTAGAGCATCCACAGAAAAGTAAAATTCCAGCCATGTAAGTTGTATAAGGATGAGTAATGGTAATAAGATTTTGCTGGGAAAAGGTAAAAATCATGCAAGGGGAGCTCTGCAAGAAGGTAAGGGAGTGGGAAGGAGGAGTCAGCCAGAGAGACCTCAACAGTGTTCATTCCCTCAGAGAATTTGTGGTTTGGGAAGAGATGCTGGAAGCAATTCTCAGCACTAAATTATTTTGGTGGCTTAATTAAATAGACTATATAAAACAAAATTTAGTCTAAGTTGTGCCTGTATTGTTAACTTCAAATGTTTATTTCCCACAGCGGTAAACCACTTGAAATGAAACTTTCTCTAAATGTATACTAGCCATGGTGCCAAACAGTGCAAGCAGAGCCCTTATCTGTCAGGGACTGTGACCACATGATCCAGGGAAAAATGTTACAGAAAACGGCAATAATAGAAGCACAAAGCTCAATGAGCCTTATTTTGTGCAAACCACAGAATCACAGAATAGATTGGCTTGGAAGGGACCTTAAGGATCATCTAGTTACAATCCCCCTGTCACAGGCAGGGACAACTTCTACTAGACCAGGTTGCTCAGGTACTAGTGTTATGTTCTTAACAGACAATAACAACTTGCTAATGAAATTTGCCCCTCTACTGCAAGCAAGTTGTCAAAATGTCAGACTGTGGAACTGTTCTTTGGAGCTTAAAACAGCAATATGAAGGAGCCTCCAGGAGAATGTGCTCCTCAAAAGATCTTCGATGAGGGAGAGTGGAAATTATTAATACCCCATATTGTTAGATGCCCTGATAGTGAACAGGGAGCAGAAAAAGTCCTTAGAATTTAGAGGTAACCATAAAGAAATATACCAGGCAAAAGTAAGCAGGAGAGTATCCAGACTGCAGTCTTCTCTGCCATGGAAGGTAGGAGCACAACTGAATAAGGAAACCTGAGAAAAATCCCACCCTAAGCAAAAAAGACATTCCTCAAAAGAGACAGGCACAGAACCTCAGTTCTTGAGTTGGCTGAGACACTAGAAAAGCAGGCAGAATAAACCAGTTTGAGGGTTCCTTAAGAGGAAAAAGGTCTCTTAGTGAGTGTCAAACAATGCTTCTCATAAATTAGAAAAGATGTGCAGAAAATTTCAAGCTAGATGAATCCTACTTGCATCATACCTGCATGACAAGAAAGCAGCAGCTTTTCCATAAGTCCTGCATTGTAAAAGGAAACTGCAATACCAGTATCATGACAAGCCACCATGATACATACTTTTTGCCACATACTACATCCAGAGTCACCTGGAACAAAAGTATTTCCCTTATGGGAATGAATATAATGAAATAATCCAGACACAGGTTTAAGAGAAATAAATATGATCCCTTGCTTTCAACAGCTTTATTCTGGATTTACATTGAGGTAACTCAGAGTGGTGACACTTGAATATACTTCTGTAGATCAAAAGGCCTTTCCGCTGATATTCTAGGAATTCTCTTGGTTTGTGAGTTTTTGTTCCCTTACACAAAAAATATCTTGTTCTCTTTGCTGTATATGCAGAAAGTGAATGAACATAAGGTCTTCCAAAGCACTGAAGTATTATGAAAATTTGTCAGAAATCATGGAAAGTGTAGTCAACATAGTTAGCACTGGTCTAGAGGATACCCAGCTGTGCTTGTGACGTATAAGTGCCCTTTCCTCTCAAGTCTGACCACACTGGAATTGAATCCAGTACTGTGCTCAGTTATAGAAGAATCTTCTTTTTATCATATGCACTTCCCATATCCATCAACCATGGAAATCATTGCACAGTGGGTCAGGAGTACAAGAATGCTTTCATAATTCAGTGTATCTGGTATCTTCATTTATATTGCAACTTCACTTGCAAAGCACACTGTTGGAAAAACAATCAGTATGTCTTGTCTTCACAAGCTGTACTCAGGACGCTGACAGTTCTGTCTCTTTTGCATCTCCATTTTCCTGCTTTAAGCCTTAGTTTCTCAATCCAAAATAATTAATTTACATCAATAAATTAACATAAATGACAACACAAATTTAATTTAAGCTTTTTGATGCTTTAAAAAGTGGAGAGAAAAGCATACAATGCAATTTTCTAGATTTTTTTCTTTTACATGAGTTCTGACATCATCACATTGTACTTGATTAACCTTTTGTGAACCATGCTTTTGTCTCATTCAGTGCTTCTAAGATAGCTTCTCTGAAGAGTACATAAAGTTTCAGAGATCTGCTTTTGTAATCTTAAATAGATAGTGTTTCAGCACCAGTGCTGCCACTATGATTTTAATTTAATCTGCTCTTCAGTGAAATGCTGTGGAAACACTAAACCCATCACTTATTCCTACACCTGTCAATGACAGTCTGCTGTAGTTGTCAAACCAAGTCAAATGACACTCCTTCAATGTATACAACATTACTAACAAATTGGGTAATCAATCACATGTGTATGGTTTGACAGTAGTACCATGAATACACTGAATTTAAAACAGATTTTTAAGAGGCAGGACCCATTTCCCTTGTACTAAGGAAGAAAAAATACTATGTGGACATTACGAATTTCCCAGTCAGACTACACAATTAAAGGACACCTTGGGAAATGGTTAGGCCGTTGGAAAGCTTTTTCATTGCCTTATTATAAAATGTTCCCACGAGAAACATAAATAATTGTATATTACTTTAGATGACAGAAAAATAGTTTTGCAACAGGAGGAGAAAGGTCAGGGAGATACTAAGCAGATTTACTCAGGTATCTTTACTCAGGTAGCAACTCTACTATTTTGTTTCTAAAAAGCATCAGAATAACCTTGTTAAGCATAGGATCTGCCTGCAGTCCCAGTAAGTAGTTTTAATTAGGAGTAATTCTAATACTTAGCACCTAGCTGTACAGAAAACTGTCAGGGTTTAGTATTTTTTAGCCACTCATGTCTGTCTTGCTGCCACAAACAGCTCTAAAACCAGCTGATCCCTGGAGTCTAAATATTGATCTCAATGCCTTTGTTATTCTCTGCTTCGCAAGGTTTGCCTAATGCTCTACAGGAAAATGTCTTAGTGATTTAATTCCCTTATTGTATATATGCAACTTTGAATATTTGCTCAAGTTTTGTCTAAAATTCAGGTTGCACTGCAAGTTCAAAGGTTTTCCCAAAATACATTTCACAGGGAAAATAGTTCTTGGAAGAAAGGGTGACACTAGAGAAGGGACATATCTGGAGAAAGAAAAAATGAAGCCTAATCATATTGCAAATAAATTCTGCCTAGTGCCTGCAGAAAGAGACTTTAATGGAAAATGAAGTACTGTATGTCAGCCTTTTTATGTATACATGTCTTGCTTGGACAAAATGCACCTCTTCCAATTAGAATTGCAAAAAAAATTTCAGTTTTGCAGAAAAAAATCTCCATTTACCGTACTATATTCCATGCTGAACTTTTTTAAACGTAACTTCTTATTTTTTCCCCACTCAGGGAATATTCCTTGCTCTTATTAATTCAATAATAATAGGTTACGTTCAATCATTTTACATTTTGGGACACGTGAATGGGGATTTTGGTGTTATGTTGGTTGTTTTTAACTCTACTTATTTGCCCTCATAAGTGCATTATGGAAATGAATATAAAAAGCTTCTCTGCAATTACTTTTCTTCTTCCAGCCCCCTCTTTTCTCCTGTAAAAATCTAATATATTAGTTGAAGGAATCACTGAAAAAATTTACATTTTGACAGTAAGTCTGTCAGTGAAAAAGAAGGTTCTGGAGAATATCCTCTTTCTCTCGAGAATATAGAGCCTCAACTGCAAAACAGCAGTGTCCCTCCACTTCTATCAGCATTCTCATCCCTCCCTAAAATTGAATTGTCTTTAAAGTAAAGGTGGGACTCAGCCCACCAATTTGATTCATGTCTGGAAGCCACTGAAAAGTGGCTTGAAATTTCCAACCTTTTTTTTAAGAGCTTATGAAAGCAACTTCCATCTGATTGATTTTCTTACAGGGAAGGTTTCCATCTCTCGATGCTTATTCTCTAAATCATCTAGTTACCTTCACCACTTCCTTTTAACATCATGTCAGTTTAAACTGATTCTCTTTTGCACTCAACAGGAACAATTTCTAGAACTCTTTTCACATGACAAGAGAAATGATTTTACAAATTACTGGAATACTAGTTTCAACCATTAGGTTGATATGTGCTTCCCAAAAAGTTTGATTGAAGGGATATTGCTTTTGTATTTAATATTTTTATCCAGGCCTGACAACTGAGAGACCACTGACAGTATAAATGGAGATAACATTGTCAATTAAGATTCATTATGCCTGGTTTGTCAACATTTATTATTTAAATATATCTTTCTACCTGTGGAAAGACAAAGAGGCATTAGCAAAGGCTGATTTACATGCAAGACAAAATTCTTGTTGACAGAAAGAAAACAAAACTAATTTCTGCTCTGTGCAGCGTTAACTTTCCTAAAGTTGGAATAACCCCACTGAAGTCAGTTATACTCACTAACGTTGGTAGCTAAGGTAAAACAGAAGGTGATCATTAGTTTATAAAGATCTTTCGTGGGCGTAGCACACATAATACAAAAAAGATTGCAGTGGAGTAATGTGTTTTCAGCATCAGGTGTATAAAGACATAGTACCATCAAGAAGTTTATTTCAAAGATGCAGAAGCATAACATTGTATTTGCCCAATTTTCATTTGCAACTGCTGACATGCACAGGAACTTTGGATACATACAGCATCATAGCTCTGAATATATGGTCACTGGGGAATCCTTTATTCTTCAGGCATATACAGTTTAAAACATATATATAGTGTTAAGTGAAATTAAAAAATACAGTTTGTACAAGATTGTCTTGATTATACTGTTAGAAATTGTAACCATGACTTTTGCTTAGTAGAGGCAGACTTTATTGATGAGGTTTTTTTGTCTCGTGAGACACATATAAAGCAGTGTCTTCTACTGTCTTCTGCAGTAATATCAGCATCATGCACGCAGCTCTATTTTTAATATTGTGGACATGGCATATATTTGTGGGTAAGTAATCTGCCTGTTTGCAGTGCCATTATGAAACTGCTGACTCCACCAGTTCACAGGCTCATTTAAACCTTTCTCTGCTTCTGACCTGCTGAGTATTTGGTATTCAATACTGTATGAGTGATTTCCTGTGGCCTCCATTACACAGGCTGTTGGGCTGCTAAAGAATATCTCTCAAGAGGTTAAGAGCCTTGCAGTCACCTTGATCTCAGTGCCAGTGATCTTCTGTGCTAATTTTCTGCTTGGTGTTACACCACAGAACCGACCAAATCTTATGTCTGTCCCTTGACATGCAGAAGGAGGAACAATTATGGTCGTAGATGGAGAGATGTACTGGCTACCTTCACAATATAATCTCTTCAAAATATTATTACAGATGAAACATCATCATTCAACTTTTAAAAAGTTTCATACCCTGTGAGGGGCCAGCAGTCTTTATTCTGTTCTGTGAGCCAGAGCTGAGTTACTACAGAAAAATATAGTTGTCCTTCAGCCCTACTCTAACTGGTGCCAAGTGAATTATTCTTCACCAGCTTCATGGTCTTCAACCTTGAAAAAGTGAATTTGTGCAGCGTTTATGCAAATTAAATTAATGTCAGCCACAGGTGAAAGGTTTCATGTGACAGGGATTTTAAATTTAATATTTTTTCTTCAAATTGTCTGTTATCTTCTACTTAAAAACACACATTGAATATTAAGTATGGGCTTACTGAAGCTATTAATCATTCAGCTAAATAAAACCACTAGAAAGCTGTGAATAGCTGCAAATAAAATAATACCTTTGATACCTGCTACTTCTTAGTTCCATGCAGACTGAAGTGAAAAACAAAATAAGATCTGTCATATAGTTTAGAAAAAAAAATTGCTGGTTTTGCATTAAGGTAAAATATAGAAACATGATTGCTATACACAGTCTATTATTACTTAATGTTATTTTGCATCCTCTGCCACACACAGCTTACCTGCTTCTGGGTTCTAGTCTCTCAGGACTGTTTAATTTGGTAAATGTTTCACATAAAATGCATATGGGGATTTCGTTTCTCTAATTTATTTGAGCCGCAGTCATCTGCAACTCTCATGATCTTCAACTGCAGTATTGTGCAGGCAGAGAGTACAGCTTATTCTATCATTTGCAATTGGGTACTTGCACTTGAAAGAGATGTGGCAGAGACGGAAATTGTGCCCTGACATGCTTTGGTAGAAATCTTGACTCATTCTTCAAATTATGCACAGAAAAAACCCATTTTGCTCAATGTACAAGAGCAGAAATTATCCACAAGTTCATTCCCTGCGAAGAAAAACTTCTTTAATATGTAGCTACCATCATTCAGGTGTCCCTGTCCATGTTGTGAAGTGGGAACTAGATCATCCTTAAGGTCCTTTCCAACCTAAATCACACCATCATTCTATAATCTCCCTTTATTTTCCGGGAAAGTTTTCTTCTGTGCTTTGTCCTTTCTACCTCTCTCTTTTCTACCTTTTTCCTTTCTCATTTAAAGCTTCTCCTTCTTTTGTGATACTTTCTTCATGCTTCTTAACTTTACTATTCATAATCGTCCTTCTCAGGCCAGTGAAAAACTTAGAGTTTGTGTTACTAGGCAGAGTAATAAACCCTTGTGACTTTTCCATGCAGAGCCTTTATTGGCTCACTGGTTTGTTGGCTTTGGGGTTGTGGCTTTTTTGGGGGTATGAAATAGATAAGACTTCTTTGCTGTTTCTTCACCACAAAAGTAGAAAGTTACAAATGGAATGCAAAACCAGAAAGATCAGTCTGGGATTGACTTTGTTATTGTCAGCTCAAAAACAATTTCCTCGTGGGCCTGTGCAATTTCACATGTGTTTGTTCCCCTTGATGGTGCCTGTCTTTTCCCAGATTTGTATGTGTATTCCTTCCTGAACCTGAGAGGAAATGCATCCTTGTAACACTTATTTAGCATTTATTTTCTTAACTTTTTACTTTTTCTCTTTTTGATGAAAATAATTTGGTGGACTGAAGGAACAGAAAGCAGTCAGATCCTTTTCATGTTTCTGTAAATCGAAGTAATTGTCTAATCTCGGCTCACCTTCTCACTCATTTACTGCTCTTTCATGTATTTAACATTCTTCCTACTCCACTGATGATGCTATGTTAGACCAGAAAAGAAGTGGGTGTCAGTTTTGGAATGCAAACTTCATTTGATCACTCAGAGAATTACACTATAATGATCCTCTAATTACAGAGCTGTCTCACTGTGTTAAATCCTTTCTGTATGTGCTGTCAACTGTTTACACTGTTCTGCATGCCCCAGACTTCACATTTCCAAATGTACAGTGATAGCTGACAACAGCATTGACAAGCATAATGTACATTTTATGGCTGTATAAAAGAAGTGGAAGAACTTTGAAGAAGAGATTGAAATTTGAGAATAAGCCAATATTACCACAGAAGTTTTAATCAGTGTGTATTTTCCTATAAACCAGTTCATTCTTGTTTTTCTGTGTTTTTCCACAGTGGTTATGTCTTTGATTATGATTACTACAGAGATGATTTCTACAATCGGTATGTGCCTATATTTTTGTACATCCTACATCATTGTTAATTTTTTTTATATTATCATTTGGTTAAACAGGTCAGTCCTGATTTTATGTATTATTTACTGCATTATTCCTATTGTGCATCAGAAGAGTATTTGAATATATCACAGAGAAGATTGCCACCACCAAATGTATGCTTACTAAACAGATCCTTTGATTTTATCCTTCTCTAAGAGCTTGGGGCGTTTGCTGTGCTGAACAGTTTAATGGTAGTTTAGCAGAGTTCTTCCAGGCTTACTTTCACTGCAATCTAGAATGGCTGCAAAATTCTTCAATATGACTTTCATGGCTTTGTCTTTTCATCCATGTGTACAAAAAGATACAATGTCTCCTCAAGAATGTTCCAAGAGCATTTAGAAGTCCAGAAGAACCTTGAGAGAAGCAAAAGTGCATGTTGAACAGCAAGTGTGTTTCCATAGGACAAAAAGAATTTGGATACCTGAGCAATTGGAAAGTACTCAATCTGCCTTGAGTACTTACACACAGCCTAACTCAGCACTGTGAAAATGAATTTATTCAGGTGTAGCAGAACCCCCGCAACACAGGAGTAGCATGAATGATCAGATAACCAACCCATGATCCAGCAGTGCTGTGTCTTTGCATTACAGTAGCTTGGTTTAGCACAGGACAAGTGAGTCAGACAGGAACAAAGAATTGCTCCACTAACCTCTTCTAATCTGAGATTTCTTTCATGTAAAGCAATGGACAGTAGCAGGGGAACAGTTTACACCCAGAATTTAAGTTAGCATATATACCTTTCTGCTTAGGAACACAGTAGGAAAAATGTAGAAACAATATTTTTGGGTTTGTTTTCTCCTGATGTGGGTTCAATTTGAGCCACTAGTTTTGGCTTTGCATGTAAATCACCATGCTTCCTTTGGACAAAGCTAGAAATAGTGAGATATAAATATATGGAGTAAATGCCATCAATGCAGTTTAATCCTGCTCAGTCCAGCCTCTATAGTAGGAGTGTCATATGTCCTTAAAAAGTTACTTTCCATAGGCTTTTATTTAATTTTTCCAAGGTTACAGCTCTGAATTTCCTCTGTGGAATTGTATGTTTTTAAATAGAACAGTGTTTCTCATCTATGCCACATGAGTATTAAAGTTATATGTCTAGGTTTTTTCCCTAATTCTGTATGTTATGGGTAGCAAAAATTATTAACTATAATGGTTACATTTTCACCAAAAGACAGAAATACTTATGGGACATTAAAGGTTATTTCTGTGGAACTTGGTGTCTGTCTTGATAATTGTGTTGTTATGGAAAACAACTGACAGTGAAATGTATCCATAAATCTATTCAACGGCATAATTTTTTGATTTAGATTTCTTTCAGAATTAAGACAGCAGTAATTTTATGGTAGAAAACATGAATATGAGGTTGGCCTCATAAGGCTGGACATGCTGATCTTCTGACAATAAAAACCATAGGAGGTTAAGTCTCTTTTAGATACAAGTTGATGGAAGGGAAAGATGAAAATCTCAATCTTTTCCAATCATGGGGGGAAAAAATCCCATAAAGAATTTGATGTATCAACTATTAACATGCCTATAGGAAATAAAAATTAAGAAATATAGTCATGATTCTTAGAATTTTTGAATTTCTGAAATTTCTGAATTTCTGTGTTTTACCCCAAACCATAGATCATGTTTTCTAATATTCCAACCAATTAATTCCATTAATTCCCCAACCTTCCTGAAGGGAGAATATGTCTTTCTTACCTTGACTAAAGCAGTGATGGGGTCAGAAAAGGGTGTCAAGAATGGATAGTGCTTTAAAATAAAATCTAGATGAAGACAGACTGGCAAGATCAGAACTGTAAATTTAGAAGGGTGACTGAAAGAAAAGGCATAGTTGTATGCACATTAGTGATTACTGGGGCAAAGAATTGCTTTAGAATTGAACATTTCTCTTTATCATTTCTTATATTACAAGAACAATGAAAATGGGCACGGTAGTCCAAAACTATAATTGTAAGCATTGATTTTTGAAAGAAAGCATATTAATGGGATATATAGAACTTGATAAAACAAAATACCCAGCCCAAGAGCTTTGCATAATTTCATAAACAAAAGTAGGAATAGATAGATAGCAGTCACTTAGATAACAGCTCTTTTAGGTATTTCAAGAAAAGAAAGCATAGTCTCACATTTCACTATATTATCTAAACACAAACTACTGGCAGCTAGAAAAAAATCACCTTTAGAGTAATAATCACATAATGAACTTTTGCATGACAGCTTGCAGCTCTCCAGAAATCTTTCTTCCAGTAACGTCAAAAAGGAGTTTGTGACCAACCTGCCAATCATCCCATATGATAAGTGATGAGTGACAATAAACACTAATATTTATGTTAAAAGTAGAAAAAAGTGGTTTTGTGTTCATCTTCACAAACAGTTGTTTAGTTGTGCTCAAAATGGCTAGAAACTGCTCATTAGTGAGAATATTTGAGGCGGCAGAGTTCACATTGAGTGTGACAGGATCTCTGTGACACATTTTGTAGGCAGCTATGGAAAACAAGGGAGACGGTTACATTGTCTTTAGGATTACAGTACAGACAGAAGTGTGGTTTGATTTGAGCACTAGGTATGTACTCACCAGAAAATGGGTTAGAAGATTTAAGTTTGACTCTGCTTCCTGTTCAGCATACTGTTAGTTGCTGTAGTGAGTGAATTATTGGTTTTTATGTGTCTGTTTTCAAATGTGTGTCTGCCCAGCTGGGTGACAGTACTCACAACTGTGAAAATTAAACATGCAGTTATAAATTTCCATAATTACTAGTTGCAAGTAAATCTGAGAATATTTTATGACGATGTTGCTTATCCCTCTGCTTCAGATTCTGAACTGAAAATCTTTATTTTCTAAACTTTCTCCCGACCTTTCATATTCAGAACCCACAACTTTTATGTTCTAAATATATCTGTAACTTTGATTATCTTTTCTACTGCCTTTATTTTCCTCTGCACATGGTAGTTACCTGCTATTCATAACTGTATTTTTAGGATTAGGCTATTCTGTTTCAGAACAATAGTTCATTTTTGTCATAGAGTATCTTTTATTGGCTGTAGTGGTAAAAGGCTGAATATCTGCCTGCTACAGTGGTTTTGGTTTGAACTTTTTTTTTTTTTTAATTAAGCATGCTTGGGTATTTTAGTGTTTCTACACTGATTCATTCTTCAATAAAGAGAACATATGCAAAGACTCTTGTTATTTCACAAACTGCAAGATATTTCTTTATGGTGATGGCTGTCTTCAGAAAAGTTCTTTTTTGTACTTTACTCTTACATCTTTAAGGATAGCAGATAGAAAACTAGAATTTAAGCCATGCATGTAATAAAGGAGCTGAAATGTCACAACAAAATGTACTGCTGTTGGCTGTGTGCAATGAAATGGTGCAGACCTGTGGAAAGCAAGTTATGGATTTTCCATACAGCAAATAGCAGAGTCCCATCTTCATTTAAATCACACACAAAAAAATCTGAGCTGGTCTGTGCACCGGTCTGTGACTGAAATCTGAATAAGGCACTTAATGTGCATAGGTCCTTGAAATCTAATTTGACTTGATATAAAGTGATTATAGTTTCAAGGGGTAATTTTCTCAAAGATAACATGCAAATTTAGTTGACAGAGCTTCCATGACATGAAATCACAGAGGGTTTTATGGAGTCCAGCTGACTTAATCTTTTCTAGGTTGTTTGATTACCATGGCCGTGTCCCCCCACCGCCCCGTGCAGTGATTCCACTCAAACGTCCTCGTGTGGCTGTGACAACAACTCGTAGAGGCAAAGGGGTTTTCTCCATGAAAGGAGCATCACGATCCACTTCAAGTGGGACTTCTTCCTCAGGATCCAAATGTGAGTTGCTCATATCAGTTGAATATTATTGAAACAATGATCCTAGCAGTTTCTGCAAGCAGACATCTTCTACTATATAGCCCTATTGCAGTCATTTCCTACCCTCAGTCTCTAGTTTGAAAAACTGGCTTGATTACCAAAGCTTCCAGGACTTTCCTGCAAGTCAAGGAGCACATTCTCTGACATTTTTGAAGGAAATTCTTTCAATATGTTACCTGCTCCCTTGGCCTCAGAAGAAGCCTGTTTAAAATCGCTCAACCTGACTGCTCATACACCATGAGATCTCATGAACAAGCTGGTAACAAAACAAAGATAATAATCTTTTTATAGACAGAGAGAGGCACATTGATTTCTTTGGAGACTTGAGGGTTGTATGTAAGCTGGTGGGGGGTGGACTGGGGGGCCAGGGGATGTTGGGTGATGTGTACTTTTTTTTTAATCAGACTCCTTTGAGTGTAGAAAGAGGCAAAGTGTCTTTGTTTCAAAGGGAGTTCAAAACAGGTTGGCAACTTGAGGTTATTTAACCCTTCTTTAGTGAGTTGGCCTTAGAAGAGCTGATGAACAATAGGCATTCCCTTCTCCAAGCTCACCAAGCTCCCCACTCCATAGTATGTCCTGGGAACTTCATCTTCCTCTTCGTGCATCTTTCAGCACCCACCCGTCTTCCCCTGCCCCTTATGTGGAGTGATACTGTCCTTGGAAGCGTCACTGGAAGAGGAAGAGAAAGATCAGGTAGGGATCAGATATTAGAAAGAATGAAGGAGCTTCAATAAGTCTTTTGCAGTACTAGAGTGGCCAATAAACATCATGCTGTCTTACATACAACTATGAGATAAGTGAATCCATCAACAGTACATCTTACTGCCAGAGGAGTTAATTATGGCATCAACAGGACCCAGTCATATACTCTGTTTGAATAGCATATTCAAATCTCACATGTCAGTACTTAACAAAGAAGATGGACCTCTACTGAGCCCACTAAGATCCATTTTTGATCCTATTGTATGACCTGATGATACCAGAGTCCTTGACAGAAAACATATTATCAACAGTAAATGCATGTGACTCAAAAAATGGGCACATGGTAAACACAGCTAACGCTGTACACTCAGAACATGGAGCTCAAGCCATTCCTTGGAAAAGATGATGTTCTGACAAAGACAGGCTCTGTTGCCTGTATAGTTAAATCACTCGCAAGTCTCCATGGAATGAATGGGTTGGATCTCCATTACCAGGAACAGGAGTTTTGATGCCTCTAACACAAAGGAAGACATCTAAATTTAGGTGTATATTATGAAGATTACTCAGATCCTAAGAGGATGTTGGGGAGTAGCAACACTTCCTTTGTTCTCCGGAGGATGAACATGAGTCTAGACATTTTCATACACACCTTGAAGTAACCCTTTCCTCAATATTTTCAGTAATAAATTATGTTTTCTTCTATTATTTTAAAAGAAAACATGCAGCTCTAAATCTTTACTTTAAAAACTTAGAACTTAAATTATTTTGTCAGTCCTTTTTAGTCCTTGAATCTTTGGGTTTTCAGACAGTTAATGAAAGTTTTAGTTAGATCTCATTTGTTCATCCTTTACTGTTGTCTTATCTCTATGAATAGTTAGAAGAATCAGTGCATTCAAAGCACTAATTGTCCTAAAGAATGCTCTAACAAGAATGGGCTTTTTCAACTCACTTTGCCATGAAAAGACAGAAAATTTTCAGATAAGTTTTTTACATATTTTTCTCATTCTCCAGAACAAGAATAACTCTAAAATTCTTCCAGAGAGGTGAGTATCTTAGTGTTAGTATCCCAAAAGCTGTCAAGAAAAGTTCTCACCCAGAAATCTGGATTTTCATTGCAGTGAATGAGACAGAAAATATTACATTAACATATAGATATTTGTTCCTCAGAATTATTGCAAAATTTGCTTTATTATTTCTTCTGCATTTCAAAAAATATTTTGTAGTACTGTTCAGGACTTAAGTAATGCACAACACAGATTACAAGATTCAACCCTAGTCCAAGTATCCACAGCCACCTGCAAAAAGATTTCCAAAACACTGCCTCCATAACATGGCAAATATTGCATAACCTGTAAATTATTTAATGGAAGTGCAATCAGGAGCGTCCAGATCCAAACAGACAGTGTCACGCCACAGTGAAAGTACCCTTCAATGTATTCAGGTGTGATCTGAATTCTAAAAGTGTCAGTCTTAGAGCTCCAGGTGACAAGATCAATCTTGGATCCGGCTCTTTAACTGAAGGGAGGGCTGCAAGATGCATCACTAAAAACATGGGCTGACATTTTGACCTTTGCTAGGTTTCTACTCTCAATTAATTACACTGACAATCAGAACACAAATGCAGAGACTTTTTATTGCAATGAAATAAACTGCACAAAATACTCTTTCTGCATGCAGCACATCTTTAAAAGGAGACAGGCATGCAGTATACAGATTTTCATGCCTAATTTTCCTGTAGAATTACTTCCCTTTTTGTCAATTCCAGTCAACCCATTGTAAATGTAGAAACATGATTTTGTTGACTTGGACAGGAATGTAATCAGCTTATTCTAAGACCTTTATCAGAGAAATAGAGGGGCATTCCCTTAGCAGCTTCAATTTGGAAAGTAGAGAATGTAAGTTTTGCAGCTTCCTTTGCCATTTCCTTGGAAAATTTGGTTATATTAAATTGTGGGAGGAAGACATTTAATATTTTGCAGCCCTGTACTCTACACTGCTAATCTGAACTAATGCACAGTTGATTCTAATGGTAATTTATTGTTAGTTAAATAAAGGGGAGAAACATAGTTTGTGGGAAGGAAGCTATTTTGAGTTTTAATGAAATGTAAGACCATAAAACAGCTTAATTGCAAGTTTAGAATTAACAATGTCAAAATGGTAATGCCTGTGTTTGAAAGCTTTCATCCCCATATAACAAAACTTTTATGAAATCACTTCCCCAAAGAGACTTTTCAGATGTAAGTTGAATTCTCATAGATATAACTGTTCTCCACACTCAGACTGGATCCAGAAAATGAACCTATACATGTCACATTAAAGGTCAAAACACAGGAGAGCCCTAAGTGAAATCACCAGAATCAAAACCACTCACTTCTGAAGAACAGCAGTCCAAAGGCAGAAGTTTATTGTTGCGTAAAGATGTTACAAAAAAACATAGCACCAAAAATGCCTTGCTCACAGATGAGAACATCTGCAAAAATAATGTCTGCCAGCACAGTAAACTCCCTTTTGACCAAAAAGTGACAATATGTGTTTTAAATTTGCTTCCAAAACACAAAATGCATTAGGAAGATTTGA
Organism: Acanthiza pusilla; assembly: GCA_036630365.1. NCBI lineage: Eukaryota > Metazoa > Chordata > Aves > Passeriformes > Acanthizidae > Acanthiza > Acanthiza pusilla. The sequence goes on from JAXCHO010000034.1 coordinate 71,153,254, forward strand.
CTTCTTTCCTAAATTCGTAATTTTTCCAGGAAAAGTTGTCAATATTTTTTTTTTTCTTTTTACATCGAAAGACTGGAAAAACATAAATCAGCCTTTCCAAATCACCAGAAGTAACTCACAAAATTATACATGTTTGTGGGTAAATCACACATAGTAGTCCTTCATGTTGATGTGTGAAGCAGTATATCCAAATTGCTATTTAGAACCGGGAAAAGCTCACTTTTTCTGACAGCATAGAAATTGAAGCTCTCAGAGTGTGCACTTTCATTTTACACATCTGAAATCAGGATGAAAATACTAATCAAATCTTTTGTACTCTGTGTGCTTGAAATTAAGGAGTAAAAACTTACGACTTATGATTTGTATTGAATTATGTCTTTAAATGAATTAATTTTGACCCGTAGAGTTTATATCTAGCTTCATCAGCTGATCCTTTTTTCAGTGATATCTAAAGTAATAAAATATGATAAAATACTTTATATTAAACGTAAAAGGCTTAGAATAAAATACATGACATTTCTTCCCAGTGAAATCTGAATCATGCTTTGGGGATGAATCAATTTGCAGTTATGCCAAAATATGTTTCACAAATATAGCTGCAGTTCAACAGTAGCACTTTCATTTTTTAAAATGCTATTGACCTTAATTTTATATCCCTTGTTATGTGCTGGATGCGGCTTGTCTCTTTTGGTGTTAGATGCTTCAATGAAAGATGCATTCTGGAAGGCCACAAAGGGCTGGAAAGGGTCACTGAATCAAATTCCTTACTTTTGCAAGTAGTGGCATCATGTTACCCTTTAACCTGCATCTTAAAGATAGTTAGGGTTTGCGCTTTTTCTATCTCTCTTTCTTTTAATTTCCAGCTTAGTTTGTTTCTCATTTGTTCATATTCTTTTTTTGTGCCAACACTGTTTTAGCATAAAAGTGTTACTTCTTTTTACTTTTTTTGTCTTCAGCAAACAAGAAAAACACTTCTATCACACCACAGGCTTTCCATTTTTATGGTTATTTTCATGGCTGCTCTCCACACGTACCTGCTAGAATTCAGTGGTTCAACCTGTACTCACCAGGTCCTCATACAAAGACATTACATACTTCTCCACCTTTAGCAATGCATTTGACACATCCTAGCACTGCATTTTCTTTCTCCTGGCTACATTATAATGATAGTTTATTATCAACCCAAGGATAATTCTGTCACTGTCTTTTTCTGCTAATGAGCCTTGGTGCTGAGAGTAGGAGTTCTGCTGTTACGTGTAGGATTCTTTTTCAGTGCAATTGTGTCTCATCATTTTTCCTAATGTAACATTCCTTAAAATCACCTGACCTGTTCTTCCATTCCAGTTTACTCTGAATAGATGATATCTTTCAATTTCATGTCATCAGGAAATTTCACGTGTTTATTTACTTCTTTGCATCAGAGTTGTTCACCATTTTGGTGCCAGTGTTTAAGAAATTTCATTAGTCATTTCCCTCCCTTTCAAATGTGCACTTCTGTCATCTGCTGGCCTTTGTTTATCTGCTAATTGGGAAAAAAAAATCCAAACAATAAGTTACTTTATTTTCCTGTTCTATTGCTCAAAAGCAGATGAACAGATATTTTGGACACATACAGCTCTGCTGTCATGTTTACCAACAGCTTTATTTCTTGCCTGAGATAAATTTTAAAAAATTCATGACATTTTAAAGGAGAATTTATATACTCAAAACAGGACACCTGGAGCACAGAATTTACAATCTTTGCATTTTGTCTTTGTCATAACACTGTTTAAAGAGCCTGAAGTGCTTCCCAAGTGCTGTTCCACTGAATCACAGACTCACAGAATGGTTGTTTGGAAGGGACCTGTGGAGCAGCTCTGATGCAAGTGCCCTGCAAAGCAAATTTCTCCAGACTGTCTGACCACACCTACAGGAAAAAAAGAATATTCTTGTGTTTAGATGAAATTTCACATGCTTTAATTTATGCCAAAGGTCTTTGGTGTGTCAATGGGGTCTATTGAGAAGAGTCTGGCTTTGTCTTCTTCATTTCCTCTTGTACTAGGGAGACCAGAGGTGGACACATTATGCCAGATGTGGCCTCACAAGTGCTGGGTAGAGTGGTGTGCTGTGTTTGGCTGGGGTAGGGTCAATTTTCTTAACAGTAGGTACTCTGGGGCTGTGTTATGAATTTGTGCTGGAAACAGTGCTGATGACACAGGGATGTTTCAGTTACTGCTGCGCTTACTCACAGTCAAGTCTTTCTCTGCTTCTCACTCCACCACACCAATGAGCAGGCTGGGGGTACAAAAGGAACCGGGAGGGGATACATATGGGACAGCTGACCCCAGATGGCCAAAGGGATGTTACAGACCATGGTGTCATGCTCAATAATAAATTAGGTGGAAGGCTGGCCAGGGCTTGCTCAGGGCATCAGTTGGTTAGTGTTTTCATTTGCACCACTTCTATTGCTTGGACTTTAGTTCTTTCTCTGTTATTTTCCTTTTCATATTATTATTATTATTATTATTATTATTATTATTATTATTATTATTATTATTATTATATTTTATTTTTATTATTATTTAGTAGTAGTAGTAGTAGTAAAATTAATAGTAGCATCATCATCATTATCATTATTATTATTAAATTAATAAAGTGTTCTTATCTCAACCCATGAGTTTTCTCACTTTTACCCTCCTTATTTTCTTCTCACCCATCCTTCGGGGGGTCAGAGTGAAGAGAGCAACTGTGTGATGCTTAGTTGCTGGATGTGGTTAACCTGTGACAAGTGAAAAGGTCTGGCTCATGCTCAACTTGCTTTTCATCAGGGTCCTTCATAATTTGTCTTTGGCAGTTTCTGCTTACTACAAAAATACCTACTACACTATAATTGAGAGGGGAATTTCTCCTGTAAAATAATTTTGAATACTTGTACAATTTTCTGCAAGGTAAAACAATGAGCAATTCAAATAATTACACCACCAAAATGTTAGAAACAGAGTGAAAATTTGGAACTCGTATAGATTGGTTGATTTTTTTTCTGTTTTTTTCCTTCAGTCCTTTTTAGTGTTAACTTGAAGCAATTAACTCCATGATCACAGAATCACAGAATCATTTAGATTGGAAAATACCTCCAAAATCATCGAGTCCAGCCTTTAACCAATCACCACCTTGTCAACTAGACCATAGCAATAAATGTCACAGCCAGGGGTCTATTGAACACCTCCAGAGATGGTGACTCTACCACCTCCCTGGGCCAATTCAATGTTTAACAACCATTTCCATAAAGAATTACTCCTAATATTCAACCTGAACCTCCCCTAGTGCAGCTGGAGGCTATGTCCTCTTGTCCTGTCACTAGTTATCTGGGAGAGGTGGACACCCCTCACTTAGCTACAACCTCCTTTCAGGCAGTTGTAGAGAGTGATAAGATCTCTACCCCAACTCCCTCAGACACTCCTCATATGAATTACCCTCTAGACCTTTCATGAGCTTCATTGCCTTCATTGCCCTTCTCTGGACACACTCCAGCACCTCAACATCTTTTTCAATTGAGGTGCCCAGAACTGGACAGAGCATTCAAGGTGTCTCACCAGTGCCGAGTACAGGGGGACAATCAATGCCCCGGTCATGCTGGCCACACTACTGCTGATACATGCCACGGTGTCATTGGCCTTCTTGGCCGCCTGGGCACACACTGGCTCATATTCAGTCATCTGTTGCCTAGCACCCCCAGGTCCTTTTCCACTTCGGGCTTTGTTCTTTGAATCCTCATTGTTGTCTCTGTGTTCCTTCTGGCGCCATCTTCTTCCCCAACTAGTTTTTCCAGAGATACCACATGAAGCCCCTGTGCTGTAGACCTCAGTTAAACAGCAGCCCTATTGCCTGTGCCTGTTTCCTTGTCAAAATCAGAAGTGCAAGTGTTTTCTGCTTTGCTTAGTAGACTGGAAACAAATACCATTAGGTCCTTGCTGTGTCATTTCTGAGTTTTGACCTTTTGGGCTTGGCGAGGCTGCAGTCTGCCAGCCAAGGGAGCACCCCGACACAACAGCGTGGCTGCATGCAATGTGTTGCCAGCTGGCTTCAGTGGGCTGCTGCCAACACTTAGCATTCCCCATTGGAGCAATTCACACCATTTCACTCTGGATTCTGCTCTACCTTGCTACTCCAAGAAGGACCAGCCACTGCCCCCGGGGAATCGGTAACCTTCTAAATATACAGTTGTCAGAATCTTAACATTTTGTTTCAGATCTGTGGAATTGGACAGTGACCTGTTATTTCTCTAAGAACATTTTAAGGTCTTGCTCTGTGAATACACAAAATAATTCATCAACTACTGTATAGCATATAAGAGTCTATCTAGCACAAAGGTTACTTTTATACTTTTTCCTTTAAGTCCTTCTGTTCACTCAATGTGAAATCAGAGGTTTCAGCCTATGATAGTGTGAGATAATGAAATTTCTCAATATGAGCACATGATTAAACAAGTGCATCACCACATATAGCAACCTACTGCCTTTAGCTGATACATTATGACTATAATCCACATGACCCAAACCCTAAGACAAAAATCTTTGGTTTCAACCTCAGTGAATGTGCTACAAGTTTGGAATAAGGCTGATTTGAAGCAAACACATACTCATTAACTACCACTGAAGCAGGCAATAGCTTGTCTGCACACTTCATCATCAGATTGACTGCCCAATACAAACCGCCATGAGACACCACGATAATAGGCATGGCCAAGGGTCAATGAACAGGACTGATGTAGCAAGATGCAGCTAGAAGACCCCTGAGATAGAAGAAGAACATGTGCTTCTTTGCGGCAGAAAATCCCTTTTCCCGGGCTCAATAAAGGCCCTCCTATTGTGTGTATCCGTGCTCTGGATTCACACACCAAAGTCAACGCACATCCTCCTACAGCAGTGGTGGAGGAGTAACACAGCTCAGGGCTCTTACCCTGACAGTCCCTCACGGTAATGGCTCATTTCTTCCTACAAGGGTTGTAAGAGTGGTAGCTCTGTTACCTACTCTGGCCCTTTATAAATGGCTTCATTCTCCCATGCTAGCACAGGGTTGCCATTTTCTCCTCTTGAGCTTTCCACGTGATATTCTAGCACAAACAGGGCAAGTGAATTTGATTGGACTACCTTCTGAACCTAAAAACATGTTCTGATAACACCATAATGATGAGGTAATTTATGAGGGCTGTAGTGCTGTCTCTTTTGAAGCCAAAACACCTCCAAAGCATTTACTCCTTCTAAGGTTAGACAATGGGAGTGCAATAATGAACAAAAATGAAGAGTAATGCAATGCAACAAAGATCTGAAAACTTCAGCTAATAATTTATAGGTGGTGCATCCATGTCCTTGGATGTGAGCATAAAATGAAATATTTCCATATGTTATCCATAGCTGTAAAAAGTACAAGAAATTGCCAGCTGAAACTGAACTGAGAGCTTTTGAAGAAACAGAAGTTAACACTTATTGGAAAGAGTTTTTGACTGGACCATAACCTTGCATTCCTGGCTGCCCTTGCACTTATATTCCCATTCACTCTTGCTGAGGAATACATAATACTACTGTGAGGGATCTTTTTATTATTGTCGGTATTCTTACAAAATAGTTCCCCAAAATAACATTGCAAGACTGTGATCTGTCTGTCATGTTTGAATCATTATTTCACTATAGACTGTTTTCCAGTAAAAGTTACTTGGATTTATGAAGAATGCCTTTGAGATGCTTTTCCTGAAATTATTATTGTAGAGCAGCTCACCTTACATGAACTCTTACCATTAAGGCTTGGAATCCTATAATTTCTTACGATTCAGCATTTTAATCTAATAATAATAATTTTAAAAGCTAACTCTCTAAACATATTGACAAAAATGAGGGAGTAGACTTTCTGCTAGAGAGAAAAGAAACAAAGAACATGTTTTGCTTTGGGGGGAATGTTACCACAAATATAGCTCATTTCATGTTTTGCATTTTGCTCTCTTTCCACAGTGAAATCAGATGAGTTGCAAACAATCAAGAAAGAATTAACCCAAATCAAAACAAAAATTGACTCCTTGCTAGGGAGACTGGAAAAGATTGAAAAGCAGCAAAAAGCTGAAGCAGGTAGGTAAAAGCCATTTGTAGTGAAATGAATTAAATTAGAACTGCGTTACCAGTCAAGCAGACAGACCAAAGACAACGGAAGCTTTCTGAAATTTTGGCTCTTAAGGGAGGCCTGAAGCAAGGTAAATTGACTCTCAGGTAGAACTACTGGGAGGATAGACTAATATTCTTCATGGAGTATGCACCATCATTTCAAGAATTGTTTTTTATTGTGTAGTAAAAAAAAAAATCTTAGATGTTGTGGAAACAAAACATCACTAAAACAATGACTGAATAGAATTAAGTTAGAGGTTATTGACCGTGGGATGCTTGTGCTATTCACATTAAGAATTATTGATGGTGTATATCAAGATTTATTGCCTGGGTAATAGGCAATAGTCACAATTTGAAGCAAGGAAAATTTTCTTTTTGATATAAGGAAAACAGATGCAACTAAGCAGTATAGTGAGTTGAGCAGAGACACCATAGTGACTCCATCCTTGGAGATGTTCAAAATTCATTGGGCTGAGGACTCATGGACCTGAGCCAAACTATGAGTTTGTCCCTAATTTGAAGAGGGATTGGACTTGGAGAGTCCAGAGATATCTTCCAGCCTCAGCTATTGAGTGAAGCTGTGACCTCTTTGTAAAACTGGCCATGCCTCCAGTTTAGCCTTTTTCTGGCTTAAAATGTTTTGTTTTGAGGCAAGCCTTGGGAATGAAAAAAAAATCCAACACTATAATTTAATCAAGAGCTTTATTACTGTCATTGCAGTGTTCATTTTGTTAGATGAATGATTTCACCTGGCAGCACTTTAAAGTCATCCTGAGAGTTATAAGATTGTATTTTCACCATGGTATATATAGAAAACAATCTCAGTTCTTATGCCTGTCTATGGTATTTTCTTTGCTGTTTCCTTATAGATCACGTGGTATATATTTTTGCAGGAGCTGTGTACTAGTGAGCTGATTTTATGAGAGCCAGCAGGGAAATGGAAGCCTTATCTCATGAAAAACTCAATGATTTTTTTCACCCCTCCATTCTGTGATGAAATCTTTTTATGTATTTTGTTTGAAATGTGTGAAAGAAATTCTGCCTCAGAACCCACACTGCCTGGGTGTCTGGACAAGTAGTCAGTTACATGAAGCCAAAAACCCATCAGGATGCATAAAGAGAATTCCATCAAGACTGTCTAAAACATCACTGGGAATTAGCAGTTGAGGGTCATGAACCTGACATGGTCAAAATAGGAATTGAGATCTGGATCCCTCCTGCTCCCAAGCAATTTTTAAAAACAAACAAACAAAAAAAAACTTTAAAAAATAATCTAACTTTTCTTTACAATCATTTTCTGAGTAGACAGACAAGGACCAGTTCCCCAGCTGTTACAGTTTATCTCACAAAGTTGAGGGCTTTTTTCAAGTCCAAGGTAAACCATTAGTACAGAGCGTGACTATCTCTTTCAGGAGAACTGTACACAATATGTATTCATTAGATTCCATTTTGTACTTTATGCAAGTTAGATAAAAGTTGGTGTAATCAGTGAAGATGTAATTGCAAGGCAATCCATTGAATCACTTGTGTACTGAAATATTCTGAGATCGTGCATCCCTACTTTGGGGAGCTTTTATAAAAAATCCATTACTATGCAAAACAATCTGCACATCATTGTACTTTGATATTCAATTTTCACTTTTGCTAAAGGACTGTAGTGAACTCATTTAAATAGAAATCAGCTCAAACGGGAAAATGTTGATTTGTATTGAATCACAGTCTTATGCCTTTTGAAGACAAGCAATGAATATCCTCAGAGATTAAAAACCATTTTCAAAACATTTGTTTTAAAACATCAGGTGTAGAACCCATCCCTCACATTCTTTGCCTCTCATTGAAGGGTATGAGGAGAAAAACACCTCAGAAATACCAGTAAGCATGGAAGCCCATTTCAGTCTCCTGAGCTGATGAGGAGGGTTATGCAGCCTGGGTGATTAGTCTGCGGATGATTGCTTCCTCAGCTAAAAGATTTGTGTAAGCGACATCAGTAGCTGAACTATTTCATTTACAGTGTCAGATATGAGACGATGAGATGATTTTGTTTCTTCTCTATGGTTTGGCAATATTATTTCTTACTTTCCTCTGCCAGGAAGTGTGGCTTTACTAAGACTGGGATCAGAGAGAGGATCTGTGTCCCACTCACATAAAGCAAAAATCAAGCCATCATCTTGCCCTTTTGGTTTTCTAAGTTTGAATCGCTCTCCTGAAGAATATTTAATTTTTAATCTTAAAAGTTGTTACATCTGGAGGAATGTGATGTTACAGGCTGGACAATCTCAGTGCATACATTGGTTACTGTTCTACAGCTGCATGATAACTCTCCTTACAGTAACATTTGATGTTCTGGCTTTTTCTATTATCAACCCTAACCTTTCCAATAGGGGTAATATAGAAAATAGGATTTCTTGTACACAGGAAAACTGTAAAAATAGCTCCTTTGTTTGCAAAAATCTGAACCAGGAAGCTGGGAATAAGATGTTCTGACATGAAAATAATTGTTAGAGAGTATTCTTTTTGTAATAGTAGAGATTGAGCTGAAAGTTAGGAACTTAAGTTTAACTTCTCAGAAGAGCCTCAAAGAAACAGGTACTGAGATGGTATTTTAGCCTCCTCTGAAGAACCCAGTCTACGGTCTCATTAGGATAATTAAGTGACCTAATCTTCTAGCAGCTGTATCCTAGAAGGTTTCCCATTTAAATGTATTGTCTGTTAATTCAGCAATCCTGTTTTTGAAAGCCTTAACCAAGGTTGATTCAGTTGTCATTGCCACAGCTGAGTGATCTCAGAAGTGTTTTAAGATAGGAAGTGGTAGGGCCAGACATAGTAGGCATGGGTGATCCAATCCACACTTCCTTCTGCAGCAAGGCAAGCAACACGATCACTTATAATTAGCATGGCATGGTATGGAGCTCCTTTCCAATAGAAGATGAGGCTCCATGGGCTGAATCTTCTATTAATACATGTGACTACAGTACTGTTGAAGCAGCTGTCTAAGATTAGTTTTTGTTCTTTAAATACAAGACTCTTTCTAAAGACATTAGGTGACTAAGGGAGGAAAGCATAATTGTTCTGTTTCTTCAGTAAATGAATTTTAAAATGAGGGACTAGAGACTAACAAAGTCTAAAGAGATGAATGTAAGAGGCAAAATAAATGTGCAAAGGCAAAAGGTAAAACAAATGTCTCCGTTTAAGACTACGGAAAAGAAAAATGTAATCAGGTTTGAATAGTGTGTAGCTGTTAATAATTTATGGTAAATTAATAATATGCTCATACGGCTTCAAAATACAGAGCTTCAAGGCACTCCTTGATTCACTGGTTGTCCAACAAGATAGGGGATTAACTACTAGTGTTACAGAACTGTCAGTCTTACAAAGGAAGAAATGTTTTGTTGCAAAGGAAGAAATGTTTTGTTCTAGAAATTTCATCATTGATCACCCTCAGACTGAAAGACCTCTTTTTTCCTAGCTACATGGAACAAATTCTCTGGCCCCTATTCACTCTAAGTACATAAAACTTTTCATATAAATTCCTCATGTACATAGGAATAAGACTCTGATCACTCCAACCATTCTTCTGGCCAGTCTGTCATTCCTCCATCAATCCTCCTCTGGCTTTCTGCTAACTGGATGAAGTTCCTCAGCATATCCAGGAGTTTCACAATACCTAATCACAAAATCGCAGCTACCTGCATGAAGTCAACCAGAACAGATTCTTCAGGCCTCTATGGAAGTCATCCTTTTATTCACCACTTTGCAGAAAATATAGGAAGCCACTATTTGGTTGATTGGAGGGGGGCATTCTCCAGTTACTTCAGCATGTTATACCAATGAGGAGTAAGTGATACTTTACTCCATAAAAAACACATTTACCTGTCTAAAAGGATTTGTTGATTACCTGTATGGCTGTTGAGATATATATTCATGCAAATTCTTGTTCATATATTGGCAATTAACAGCCTTCTGCTTCTCAGAGCATAGAGATTTACGTACTCGTCATTGGCTGCACGTGAATAAACATATGGTGACTATGCCAATTGGATTCCAAGGCAAAGTCAAGCACAGAAAATAAAAAAGCTGGATCCATTGGTAAATCAAGCCTTCATCCACTGCATGGCATAGATGGGGTAGATAACCATATTGATACTGTGATTGATTTATGCACTAATTTTTGAAAGAAAAGTTTTCAATCATTTGCCTGGTAGGCATTATCACACTGAATTTTACAAAGCTAGCATATCTGGAGATGGGAGCTTAGGTTTCTTCTGCAGGGAACTTTGCCACCAATAGGAAAGGTTACTGAATCTCTATAGAGTATGTTTTCCTTACAGAAGCCCAAAAGAAACAAATGGAAGATAATGCTGATTTGATTCAAGAGGAATGCATATCAGAGAATGCAGATAACTCTACGGAAGAGCCAATTGAAGGAGGGCCAGATGCAGATGGGGATGGAGAAGATATGACTGATGGGATAGAGGAGGATTTTGATGAGGATGGCAGCAATGAGCTGGTAAGAAATAATCATGCCATGTCTGTCTATACGGTTCCTACAAGTAACCACAGAGAACCAACAGTCTGGAATAACAAAATAAGCTCACAGCACCAGTGTGGTGCTCTGTAACTAGTGCCCACACCTGCACTCCTCATACACTGTAATATCAATTAAGTATAGGAACCTCTGGGGAGAAACAAGAAAAATATTTCTTAATACAATTGGTGATTTTAGAAAGAAAATTAAATGTAGTTTAAATTGGTTTAGATTTATTATTTTGCATTTACTGAAATATAGTTGAGAAAGGAAAATGTATTGTGCTTTGTGTTCTTCTTTTTTGACTGGTGCATTTCAAAATTAAAGCAGATTCTAGAATGGTGAATTTCTTCATTAATAAACATGTGTTACCCACAGTCCCCAGTCCCTATCTTCTATGTGTGTAGACTGCAGGACGTGTTGGCAGACACAAATTTTTTTGATGGAGGGAGTTTTCCTTAAGACATGTTTGGCTAAGAAATGTTTGGGTTTTCAGCCTGAGGCTGCACCATTCATGAAATGCCCATTATGGTGCTAAACTCCTAAATTATTTTGAAACAACATTAAAATATATTTGGAAAGTCAGATTTATACCTTTCTATGAATTCGTAATAAGAATGGAACAGTCACATTGGTTTAGCCTCTATAATACTCTCCTCCCTTCCTGGCTTTCTAAGCTGGAAGCACTTTTGTTGCTCATTGTCATTGCTTGAATTTAAAACACATTTAATCCTGTGTGCACAGTAAAAATCATTCAGTGAAGCAGCAGAATTCAGTTAGCAAGGGACCCAGCAGAACTAACAGCAAGTCTGGAGTAACAGGGCACTTAATAATCAGTGGTTTGTACTGACTACTGCAAACACAATTTAAACCCACTTGTAATTTGCAGGTTTGTGTCCCTTTAGCCAGCACAAGACCCTCTTGAATTTTTGTATCCTGAATAACATTATTCCCAGGAGAAGCTATTACAGTCTGAATTCCCTCATCTTTTCACATGCAATGTAAAACAGATGACATTACCCCTTTTTCTCAAAGGGGCAGGTTCTGATGTTCAGATACGAGGGATGTCTGTAAGAAGCTGTCACTCTGAATTTGTAGGAAGTTGAAATGTTGTAATTAATAAATAATTGTAAATACCATCTCCCACCATGGCTAATACATGACCAGCTGAAGTGGTTTTAGTGATAGCGGTGACTACAGTTTAACAAGAATGGTGGGGTTTGCACTAATTAAGCACGGGGCTCCCTATTACAGACAACTACGTGGGCTTGTTAACACACAGTGCATTAGACTCTGATTGCTCAACACTGTCATTTCACCCTGTGGGGATGAGATACTTAGCATATATCTACACTATATAATGATGCAAGGTGTAGAAGAATTTTTTCATCTATCAAAGGTGTCAGCAGGAAGGGCTCTATAAAGCAAGCAGCATGGGAACACTTCATTAGCAGTGAAAGTCTGGAGTTGGCGCAGCCACATATGCACACTGCTCCTTCCGAGTTAAAAGGCCTTTCCAAGATTCTTGTTATGGAATAAGTTGAAGTGTAGTGCATTGCAGACACAGTTCCAAAGACAGCTCAGAGGTCTGACACACATTTAAGGCATGATGGGGAACCAGCTCCAGTGTCTCTGCATGTTATTACTGAGTGCATGGGTGCCGGGAGGAGGTGAATCCTGCATGTGGAGGGTGGTGTCTTCTGTATTGCCGTCTAGCATGAGTGGCATCCCCCCAATCCCCCCATGATGGTAGCAAGGAAAGGCCAAGGAAGAGGATTTATGGGCATCGTCTCAGCCAGGTGCAGCCTGATCCAATGCCAGGGCAGTGGAGCCATCAGCCTCATGACTTCCACTTTCTCAAAGGCTGGGACCCTCTAGCTGAGAAGCTGGCAATATTGTAGACTTAAAAGCTTACAACCAAGATTGTCACTGATGTAAAATCCCTGTTTTTTATCCTCCCTTGACATTTCCATCAAGTTTTGGAAGCAGCCACTTCACCTTAGTTTTCCTGCCTGCTGCGATGGGATAATAACACTTCCTTCCTTTTGCGAAGCCTAGGGAGATTAGTGAATGCAGAACTGCAGTGGGTAGGATAAAGGATTCCTCAGGAAAGGATTAGCTCAAGGAAATCTCAGGGTATGGTAGTTTCACAGAAAGGCAATTATGAATTGAATTATGTATCTTTCACCTATAGTTTTTAACCAAACAATAAGCAGTATTGGCCTGTACTTTTGATATAAAGACAGTAGATCTTGATGCATATCATAATTTAGACTTTTATACTGACATATATTTATGTAGATATGCTGGCCAATTCCTATAAGCTTTAATTTCTACTCCAATCATTGATAGCTCTATAAAGGGAAATTCAGTAACAATATTATAAAATAAATAGTAAACACCTCTGCAGAAATACTTGGGAATTCAGTGTTCTTCTACCCATTCTGTGCTCTGTTATCTGAAACTGCCCTCTGTTTTGTGAAAAGTAAAGTAGATATATAAGCTTGTTTTAAAGCAAGAAGTCCTAATAGATGTGGCTATTCTGTTTCATAAAAACTAAGTTAGGAAAGAGAGCTGAATAAGAGCAAATATGTAATTTTGTAATGCGGCCAGTTACAGTTTTTCTGAGGAAAAAGAAAAAAGGACATTAAGAATGAAAAGTGCTAAATGTGGCAAAAGTAAGAAAAACTTATCATGTGTAAAAGAGTAACATTGAACTTGGAATAAAAAATACTTCTCCAAAAGGCTTTTTTAAAATGAAATTGATAATGTTTTCCAAAGATAGAGCTAAAGGGATTTAGGACAATGATTAAGAAAATATTTTGTTTCATCACTAAGTCCTGCAGAGGAAGCAGAAAAATATTTTAAATGGGCAAAGCTAATGCTCTGGAGTATTTTCAGCATGACAATTTTGTTGTGAGTCCACTAGGATGGAAAATATTAATAGAGGGAAAGAGGAAAATTACTTAAATTTAGATCTTAACCTTTATTGAGTTCTAGACATTTATCTGTAAGTCTTCTGCCAGGCCATTTACCAAGACCTGCTGCAGGTTTGCTGTAGAGAATTCTGTTTCCCTAATACTGTCAATAAAGGAAGGTGCTCAATAAAGTCATATCTTCTGCCAGAGTCCAGGTGCTGTCAGAAAGGAGCCTCTGAATATGTATATGTGGGTATGAATCTTTGCAGCAGAGGACTCAAAAATGTATTTCTTTCACTATTTCTAATTCTAACTTGCAAAGGAAGTGACTACGCAGGATGTATGCTGTGGGTTTAGGTGGTAGGAACAGTCCTTTAAATTCACACGCTGTCTATTTGAAGGAGCAGGTTACTGCACGTTAACTGAGTGATGGCAGGTGTCCTCATGCCTGCTTTCAGCTTAGATCAACTGTAAAGAAAGACAAAGTAGTTTAGCCTGCAAGGCTGAGTTAAGTCAAGCATAGATTTAGGGACCCTTCAGCCTCTTCACTTGTCTGCCTGGCTCCACACACAAAACAACATCATATTCAACAGCTGCACACCTTCTTCATCCACCATCTAGACCAGGATGTTGTTCAACCTTGCATTGTAATTTTCTATGACTAAAGACATGCCCACAAACAGTCGTTACAACTCAGCTGAAGTGTGAAAAAGTTTTATGGAGCAATAACTTGATTGCCCATCTGAACTCCAATTCAAGACATGACACATTTGAAGCACCTGCTGCAGTCATCAAACATCACTTCTTGGGAAAGTTTCTTTTGTACTATTTGCCCACAAATGTCTTTCAGTAAGTGTCCAATGTTCCGGACACTCCAGCTTGAGGATCTCCTTAGACCAATTCCCAAAGAATTTTGCTGCGTTGACATGCTGAAGAGTTCTTTAAAATGTGATCTCAGAAAAATGAACAATGAATGAAAGTATGAATGCATGAATATGTTAAATAGTTGACTTCAGCTTGCTCAGTGAAGTGTGCCATAAGTTTCTCATCCACATGTTCTTACATGGCCTCTCACTCCTACTTGTACAAGGACATGCATATATTGTAGATTTTTATATATATATATATATATATATATATATATAATAGTTACTAGTTTGTTATGTAGCTCCTCAGCTTACTTTACAATTAATGTCACTTAACTGGCCATTAGAGGTAGTGAGAGGGGCTGAAAACTTCAGGTCTGTTTCCTTCACTCCTTTTAGGTAAAAGAACAAGTAGTTGGTTATCCCAGATTTTACTGGACCCATAATTCAGGCTTTCATTCCACTCCTAACATTGAACAGTTTCTACCATCATAGAACTTCCTACTGCAAATTGATCCATTCCTTTTTTTTTTATTTTAAACTGTGCTTCAACAGTGCTGTGAAGAAAGCAACACAGCTACACAATTTCCTGTCCCATCTTACAGAAAACAAGCTCTTATGAAGAAAAATCTTCATGTTTACTAAATTCAGGTCACACGCAAATGACAAACAGGTCACAAATTATCCAAACACAAATCTCCAGTGATGTCAAGCAGGTTTCGTGTGTCTGCTATGACTTTAAATTCTAAGTAGTAGGAAGGAAAACAAATAACATTCTCTTACTCTTGTGGCTGCAGAGGGGAGAACAGAAGAGTCACGTTTGCAACACAGTCCAACACATTATGATATTTGAGAAGCAGCTCGTCCTCAGTCCCTCTATAAGTAGTCCCTCCTTACTAGAAATAGCATTAGCATTTTGTGGCCTGGCTGAGAGATTGAAGGAAAACCATTTCTGAATTAGGGTGCTTGGTGGCTCCCTACCTCTGCTGATTTAGCAGATGGACAACCCAGTGCAGTCCCAGAACATTTCATATATCTTCTCTGAACTTGTTTCAAAGGGTGCTAATCAATTGTTGAGGAAGCACTGATCAAGTCACTGCAATCCCCTTGTACATAAAACAGGTGACTACAAATTACTTCAGTGACAGCCTGAAGTATTATAGATTTGAAAAAAAAAACTCCACTTTTGGCCAATGCTTAATAAAATACCAACAAAATAATTAACTAGAATCAATTATACACAAGCACTCCTATCTGCGTTACATTGCCTGAGAATAATCGTTCCTATCAAACTGCCAACATTTCACAGTAAATAGCTATAACAGTAATAGCACAATAGTGGTTCAGTAGTTGAGCATTCAGTACAGCAAACTGTTTTCTGGTAGAGTGTGTGATGCAAATACAGTAGATTTATTGTGTCATAACTCAGATCAGACACTGGTTAGTGCTTGGTTGGAATTTGAAGGATATATTCACAGCCACAGCATTGTGTTTTTATGCTGGTGTAGCTATGCTAAAAGTAATGTAGCCACACAAGCATTATTAGATGGGAGTTCCACAATAATGAGTCTACTTGAATGAAATGTCTTAAGACACATTTTTATTAAATTATTTTAGAACCAAAAATACAGAGACTGTATAAGGCCTAATTCTAGTTACAAGGTAGATTTACAGCAGTTATTTCAATAAAAATTATAGTTCCCTTTCTATTAAGTATATTTCAATTGTATTTACCTCTCAGCGGTATTTGATTTCCTACTCTTGTTCTTTTCTCCACCTCCACACTGCAGGTTTTCAGTCTATGAAATTTGTTTCTAACGTCTGATAGAGAATCATGTTTCAAACATTAATACCAGATACTGCCAGGGACATAAAACTCAGGATAATCCTCTTGCTGCACTGCTTTTCATTATGCAAAAGTAAAACCATTATGATATAATAATAGCTATATTTCTTGTAGGAATTGATGCAATTACCATTTAAATCAATGGAACCAACTAGTGCTGTGGCTAAAGCTCATCAAAAACATTTCCCTCTTGTCACAAATGGGTGATTTAGATTGCTGAAAGTTATGCTGTTAAAGGTATTAGCAAAAGTGGTTTTAATATGATGTTGTAAAAGTGAGACTTAGCCAAGTTCAGTGGTAAGGTTCACTGTATTACTGCATGGCACAATCATTTGAACAATGATTCAAAACTACCAAGGCACAAATCAGAGTTACCATACTAAAAGGTTTTGTATGATATCAGTTCCTTCCCAAACATCTGCCACTGGTAAACGGTCTCTCTACCTCAAGGAGTAACCTGGAGAGACATCCCAGCTCGAGGGGAGACCATCATAATGCAGCCGGCCTGCTCGGCTGGGAGAGTTCAAAGAAGGCTCATTTAGGCTGTCAGATTTGTGGAATAATGTGGTTGGATTGTTGTCAAATTGCATGCAATGGGAAAGGCATGCATGAGACTTGTACTTGCAACTGTCTTTGCTCCTTGATTAATGAGCCTTTGAAAAGCTACCTGCTGTTCATGTGTAATTGCATGATGGGCGTTCCAAGCTCATGCACATCAATGCTCTCTGTGCCACTCTTTGCCTTTGTGGGTCTTCAGAGAACAGATTGCAGCTAGAGGAGGTCTTGGCTGACTGGGCTATGGCTCAGGCCTTTACCTCCTTCCGAGTCTGAACCAAACTACCACTACTTTGATTAAGGGGTCGAGTGTATCCATCACGCCCCTCCTATGAGCAGCTAAAGGGAAATTAATAGCAAATCTCTATGCAACTTTAAAACTTTCCTTGCTTTAATTATTTTGCACGGAATTCAACAACGAAAATACTCGGCAAAGTAAAATATAAAGCAAAATAAATCTACAGAAAAAGAACAAAAATTTTTCTGATTAATTTAATCTAGTTTAAACCCAGTTTTGCTTATCTCAAATAGCAAGACTGATCAAATATGTGACTGTAATAGTACTGACAGTACTTAATTTATTATTGTAATTAAACTTGATTTTTCACTTTCCTTTTAGATGCATGTTTTTTCTGTTCATAGCATCAGGGCAGATGAGACTGGCTCTTCTATTATCAGCCAAACTTGGCTGACTAGGCTTGTTGAAAAGATCAGTAGCTACAATGACAACTTGCAGCTTGCTGAGTGCACTTACACAGGATATGACGTAGAAAATAAAGGACAAAATTTCTAATTAATGGCAATGGCTGAAGCAATGTTGTGCCAGAAATCTTATTCAGCTTACTTTAAAAATCACTAAGATCATGCAAAATTTTGTCTTTTCTATCACACTGACCATTCATTTAAATCTTGCTTTCAGTGTCAGGGGAAACATCATGTTCTTTGTTCCTAAGACAAATGAATAGGTAAAAGATGGTGTTCACTTGATAAATATCAGTGCAAGATATTTGTACTTGAGCAACCTAAGAAAGTCATTAAGGGCACCATTCCTGACAGATACTAATTTCTTGTACCTTCCAAAGCTGCAGTAAATCTAATAACCTGTGACTAAAAAAATGGAGAAAGTAATAAAAGCATGCCATGAAATCAAAAATTGTAGGAAACTTCCTGGCATGCCCTTTTGTTATATTTAATATATGCAGTAGCACAGTAGACATGTTTGCTGCTCACCCACTGTTGCATGAGTCATTGGAGGGACCTTGCCACTGGCTCCTCCTCCCCATTTTCCTGGCAGTCAATTTATCAGAGGAAGACTTCCTATGTGGTGTTCAGCCTTTTAACCAGGTTACTGGTTTCTGACTGACTACATAATGTTTTTCTAATTATTATTTAAATCCTATCCCGTACATATCACATGGGAACCTGCAGTAAATGCAGGCCATGTTATCATGCATTTTGAGTCTCTTTCTACTAGATTTTCCTGCCTGTAATTACATTTTTGTAAAACAAACAAGCAAACTAATTTTCTTGAATTCACATCTATTCCTCTGCATCTACCCTATATTATTTAGTCCCCAGTTAAAAAACCTCAAAAACTTATAAAGTTTTTAAAACCTTTATAATGGAAATAATGTATTTAATTTACAGCCATTAGAATCTTACAGATTTGCTACAAAAGAGCTTGAAAATAATGGGTTTTCTCCTCTGTTTATCTCATTTTTAAGCAAAGTATGGGGGATCAGGAATTTTGGGTCCTGTTCTCAAGTTTGACACTGACCCCATATGGTGGGCAATGTGTCTCAGAAAATTTAATATGCAGGTAGACAAAGCACCTCTTTCTGAGGTCAGACCAACAGGTGCCTTTCTTTGGCATGCAAGAAAGGAGCATTCCCAACAGTTAAAACTTAAAAAAAATTATATGCTTTCCAGTAAAGAAAGATGTCTGTTGAACAACAGGGAATATATTCTTCTATGGATCTGTTTTATTTTTTTCATTGCACCCTGCCATCTCCCTTGACCTGCCTGAAGTCTCAGTCATCATTTAATAAGATAGCCATGGTGCTTGATGGTTTTGAGACATCAAATATTTAATTTTAATGGCTCAAATTCTATTGAAAACAATTGCTTTGCCTCCAATTTAAAAACAAAACAAAACCACACACCCATCTGTGAATTTAATCACAGGCAATTAATGCCGTCAGATCAGGCCAAAAATTCTTTTAGACATGTAAACAAAATACTTGCTTGAGATTAACTCCTCTCTATAACATAGTTGACCTTAATATTCAGTATTAGTAGCCTCATTATATTTATTTAGTCTAAGTAGATCAGAATTATTTCCAAAGAATTTGCTAGCCAAAATTTTATGAGCACAGAGTCAACCTCTGAGTGAAGTGCAGGAACAAGGACAGCCAAACACCACCCAGTAGCAAACCTGGACTCCTTTTCAGGGGAGGATGATGGTGACTTATAAAAAATATCACAAGCTTTTTGCTATACCTTATGGCTGAAAAAGAAACATCAGAAATTTATTGAAGTAACTCAACACTTTCAATAAGAAGACTGATTTCAGTTTACACCCATGAATATTTTTGCCAATGTAATTTTAACTAAATCTGGTGGAGCAGCTCTTCTTTTACTTCCCTGTACTTTGGTTGACTCCAGTGCTCTTTGGATGACTTGTTGAAGGTGCTGTGTTGGGTTTGGTTCACCCATTATTTGCAACCAACAGTGACCATCTGTGTGTAGGGAGAATAAGCATCGGAATAGCTGCCCAGTATAGATACCAAAGCAGCAGTATGAGGTATATTGGGAAGTCATGGATGGGAAGGGGGACATTGGTGTTTTCTAGGCACGCACTGGGACAGAGAAATCCTCTAGAACAACTGAGGCCAGCCATTGGGTCCGTGCTATGGATTTGAGTCTGCTGGCTTAATCATCAAATTCTTAGATTTAACTGAAATTGAGCAATTGTCATGCATCACACATTTTTCCTCATGTGTCAATCTTTGAAAATAAATAGCTTTAGTTCCTCTAGAAAACACTCATTTCACAGTCTTTATCAGTATCCTTGAGCATCAAGAATGTTGAATGAAAAACCCTCAGAGGAAACATTTTTCTGTTGAAAGTGTTCACACAAGTAAAGAGGTGCAAACATTGAAAAGCCAAAAGACTGTTATTTTTCCATACTAAAAGGCAGAAAATTTTTGTTTCTATTTTTTTCAATATGAATTGCAGAGCCACTACAGTTAGTGACCTAATTATTCCAAAAGGTCTCCAATTTTTGAGAAAATATAAATGTGTTACTAAGAAGATTTTCTGCATGATTAATATCAAAACATGAAAAGCAGATTGAATTTATCCATACATAGGCATTTACACACCTCAGAAAACGAAAGTTATTTAGAAGGTGATAGAACTGTAATTGCCATTTCAACAAAAAAGCAATCAGTGAGGAATAAAACAAGCTCAGTCTGCCAAAATGAAGATTTGGAAGTTAATCAAATGCTATCTTAGCCAGTCTGTCATGCTGCTATGTGTATGTGAAGCTTCCAAATTGTCGTTGTTATTTATTTCCAACAACTGTACTACAGTTTTGCAGCCTTTCAAAATGAGCAAGGTGTTTTCCAGACCAAATAAATAGAGAATTAAAAGGCTAAAATCTTCTCTGCTTCCTCTTTGCAGGGTTATACTAATCCTTTCTCAGCTTTTGGGTGATTCTGCACCATTTGCAGAACACAATGTGACCCCAAGTCCAACATCTTGCTTTGTAACTTTTATTTTAAAATTAATGTCTCTTGAAATCCTCCTAAAACCAAAATATTATGCACTACTGTGTACTGTGCATTCAAATAAGTGTTAGGCAGGAAAATGCAAAGCAAAATCTGTTTAAAATATGACCATCTTTCATTGTTATTTTCACCTGGATCACATTCCCATACCAAGACTTTCACAGATTACAATTTTAAGCAGATAACTCTATATCCTGTATGTTTCATTGACTGTCTTAATTCATTATACTGTTGCCATTTAAATATTAATTTTGCATTGTTCATCTCATTCCACTCCTGCTTCCTGTGGTTTACTCTGAGCTTTCCCAGTATCTCTGTCTCATGCTATATGCTTCCAGCATCTTCTTCCAGAACTCTCTCCTCCCTATTTCTTTTCTATTTTTTTTTTTTATGTCACTCCACCTGGTCTTTCAGTTGAGTAAAACTTGTGCCTCCAAGTAACTGAAAACACTCCGATTGATTAGGCAGGACATTCCTCATCTCAATATCATTGCCTACATATTTTTTTTTGTCTGCAATGGGTGCACTTTGATTTTTGATACCTATCTAAACCCTAATTTGGCAAGAGTGGGAAAGTTTAGTAGCTGCTTTCTGTATAATTAGTTTAAGAAAGTTCTCCTTGTAAGCTCCTACTTTCATATATTTTAAAAACACTCTACTTAAAATGTAGACATATTAAATGGCCTCAGGGTAAAATTTTTAGTAGTTCCTTTATGCATTAAACTGTGCGTTCAAATATGCACCCTTGGTATTAGTAGGACAGGAACTTTTGCCTGCTCGATTAATACTAATTGGACCAACACCTCACACAAGAGAATTCCTACTTCTCACATCAAGCAGAGATTAATTCAATAGGAATTTTATTCTACAGCTTCTTTACACCACCTTGTAACCTAAAAGCATGCCCTCTGTAACATTCAGCATCATAAAGTACAGTGCTTACTGTGAATCATGCTAGGATTCAGTTAGACTTGCTACTCATGGAACAGGCACCATCCCAAGAAGCAGAAAACACCTAGGGATGTCCAATGAGAGCCACACCCCTGAGAATTTGCCATGAATATCTGTTGTAATCGAATAAAAAGAAGAGGCCGATGAGGTTGAGGGTGTGCGGGAGGGGGTGTCCTCCCCTAGCTCTCCTTTTTTTTAGCTTTTAGGGGTACATGTGGTCAGGAGGGAGAGAAGGGAAGGACTGACTCCTACACCCACAGAGGGTGCAGGAAAAGGCCCACCCCTGCCCAGGGACAGCTGCTTATCTAGGGACAGGGGTGACCAATCAGGGGAAAGACGAAGGGAGGAGATAAGCATACTTAACCAATAATAACAAAGGAGGGAGAGTACAAATTCAAAGCAACCAATGATACAGGTAATGGTACAGAAGATTCAGGAAAGGTGGGCGGATCCTGAATCCTGGGCATTCCTTTCCCCGAGATCCAGGGGCGGACCCAGGCACTCAAACCCCCCAGGGTCCTCCCACGGCAGGGCTCCTCCCTCTGAGGAGCCGGACCAGCCTGGGAGGCGGAGGCAGCATGAGGGGCGGACCCGCTTCAAATATCCACTCACATGCAGGGATAAATGAAGGTGGAATGGTTTTTTCTCTGCTGAATCCCAAGAAAATGTTGAGCTTCTCTCAAGGCACACTGAGGAAACTGTGGACTCTCAGGGAGGCCTTACTGCATTTGAGTTGGCTTTATCAGCCAAGAGAGAGCAGGAAAGCAAGTTTGGTGGGAACACAGTTTTACCATGGGGTAGCAATGTGGGTGCATTCTGGTAAAGACTTCAATGCAGCGAATTCTGCAAAAACACCACCTGCCCATCTTCCCCACCTCTTCCATATCGCCTGCTTGGAGATCCTGCAGCCCACCCCATGCTCTGCAGAAAGCCCAGTGCCTCCAGCTTAAGATCCTTTCCACTGCCACTAGAAACTGTGCTACTAGTCCCCAAGTCTTCTCCTATTGCAATAAAAGACCTTGCAGTGGAAGATTTTGCTGCAAAAGCAGTCTAGCAGGAGAAAAATACACAGTCTAAATTAAAGTGGATAGATCCACTTCTTTCCCTCATGGCCTCACTCAGGCTCTCAAATGACCATGGTGACTCTGCTCCCAAAATCATTCCTTCAGTCTCACACCTGGCCATCATCTTGAATGCAGGCTGTCCTCACTAGCACTCTCCAAATATTGGATCTTTTCTCAACCACTACACCCAAAAGCATTTATCACAATTCTGCCTGGACTCTGAGAAAGAAAAGTTATGCTGGTCTAGGGGAAAAATCAGTATCTGATAGGACTATCTTATTCTTCCTGATTATTTTTATTGGGCAAACAAGTGAAACTGAGCATTTTAATATAAAGAAGATAGAAGTTTGTTTTCACTGATAAGTAAAATGATCATCCTCACATGTACTCACATAAGTACTAACACTTCAAAGCAATTAAGCTGTTCACTGAACAGAAAAACGATTCTGTAATGTTTTTAGAAATTAAAGTATGATTGGCAGAGCCCAAAACATAATGATTAGGTTTCATCATTTGAAGAAAGGTTTAAAGAAGGTGCAATTGGTTTTTTTAATTATCCTTTTTTAATATTTATCAAACTCGACAATCCCTCTATTTGTTAAATGCAGTGAATATTCTATCACTCATTCATTATAAAAAAATTTTGCTATAGCACCATATTTTGTTTGTCATGTTTTACAATGGTTACAACTGACAGCAGCAAATGTGTGATACACAATCACATTCCCCTGCTCACACCTACTGAACTGAGCATTTACATTTCATATGGGGGCATTAAACTTATGACTGGGACTGAATTAGAGATTTCCTGCATTAAATCAAGGGACAAAGTGCAAAGTGTGCCTCAAATGAGCACAGCTGTGAAGTCAATGAGACAGCAAATACAAATTCCTTGGTAAGGCCTGCTCGTTCCTTGTGGCTTTCCCTTGATGATGAAGAATGCTGTGTAAAAACCAACAAAAGTGCATGCCCCAGTGGTACCTTCCAAACATCAATTACTGGGGTTTGCACTCAGTGTGGGCTGTCTGCTTGAAAGAAAAGAAAAATATTGTCTTGAGTTAGACAGCAAATAAGCAGAATGGCAATTTGCACTACTACTTTCTGTACTGTATTATGATTTTTCTCATTTTAAGTAAATCTCTAGATCAATAATGTGTAAGTTTTGGTTGTTTTGTTGTGTTTTGTTGTTTTGTTGTTTGTTTTTTTTTAAATGCCTGTTCTGCAGACAGAGTCCATTTTCACCTCCTTGGCTGTCCAGAAAGAACATTTCATAATCAAAATAAATTATTAGAGATAAAACAGTGTACTATCCTCAAGGAGATAAGAGCAGCATCTGTAGACCTGGATTCAGTATTCTCAGTAGTGCAGATAACAGTATTAGGAGTGAGCATCAGATGCAATCAAAGCAGTCGCACCACAATTGCAATTTGAGGTAGCACAAGTATGAGGAGCACTGTTGGGAGTGGAAGGACAGCACACTTCCCACATTTTAATGGGTTTTTGCAGAAAGGGATGTCCAGCAGCCACATAACCCATGGCCAAACATTGAATCCAGCAGAAACCTAGACAGGTGTCAGGCATCACGTCTCCTACTCAACAGGAGTCTGAAAGAGATAGATGTGCAATTTTACCGAGCAGTGGTCAGCAGTCACTTCAGATGCCTCCTTGACAGTCATTAAACTCAGAATTCAAGTCCTGAGAATGGATTTGTCTAGCAAGGAGAAAGAGGCAGGAGAGCAAGAGAAAGGATACTTGAAGCTTTGGGTTTCAAGTTCATATGTATATGTGAACCATCACCAATCCATCCCCTTTTAGCTGCATTTTCTGAAAAATTCTACAATTAATGTTATCACAAAAGCCATTCAGAGCAAATGATTCTTTAAACACACGCGTTTTGTCCAATGAATATCTTCCATATACTTTGAGTGCTCTTGTTTCTTCTTACAATTATTGTGACATAAACCATACGGTTAACTCTGTAACAACTATATTCTGTAGGACATTTCTTTAAACATTTTCTTAATATACTACAAGGTAAGATGTTAATCACATACGTCTTTTGTGTCATTTAGTCATAGCACATTCCTGATATTCCCTTACAAAAATATATGCTGAAATTACACTCTCATGCAGCAAGATATATTCCTGTACGTTTAGGTCTGGAAGATGAGCATGGTAAAGGAAGTCCAGCCCACTCTTCCCATAAAATCTGTGAGAAGGAAACTAGGTATTTATGGGGATGAAGGAACATTTCTTTGTTCTTTTCCTTTTTTCAGAACTGTAAGGAAGAACAAATAATTCAGAGCAGGAAAGAGGCTGAGCTCTGTTTGGATCCAGCTAGCAGAGAACAAACCTCATCTTCTGCAGACAAATAAAGTCAATCTGAACAAGCTTAGAAAAGTCAGTAGCTCCCCTACCACAGAAGTGTCACCATTACAGCTTCCAGCTGCTCGGGTAGGCCAGGCAAAAGGGGCTGGCACATCCTATTCTAGAAGAATGGTACCTGCAGGCCTCTACCATTTATTGAGCTTGTCTTCTTATAAAAGGCTTTTAGGAGCAATACAGAGTGCAAGCTATTCATACGATGTCATGCTTCATGACTACAAAGCACAGAGCTTAGAGGAGCTGGTCCCCTGGCAGATGATCTGATAGCCAGGCCCTCCCACAAGAAAATAGCCTTTACATGCAGAGCATTCTTAAAAATCTACAGATGTAAAAATAGGAATTAGTTAGGCTTTGAGAGGAGGAAAGTTATAAAATCATTAAGCTTCTAAAAGGCAAGATGGAAAATTCTACATTTTTACTGAATTTTATCTGATTTACTCCATCATTTGTAATTATTATCGTTTAGGGCCCATTAAGCAGAACTGCACTTTCATTTAGTGAGGTTTTTTAATATTTAATGTTGGCTTTCCAATGTTATATACATTTTAATAGTGCATAGTTAAAATTAATTTAATCTAGTAGAATTTGAATTTGGTGAAAATGCCAGAAGGATTATACTAGAACTGTAATAACAGTAGCAATAGCATTTTTGGAAGACTGAAATACAGTGTTATGACTAAGAAGAGTGTTTCTGATAGCTCATGCTCAAAAAACCATCCAGATAGAGAAAAAAGAAGCAGAAATAATTTTAGGTGGAAAATGAACCAATAAATATTCCACAACCTCTCTCCATCCTTTTTTCAGAGATTATGATGGCAATTAGAACAGTATACAGTGTTTCTTTGATACGGATGCCAAGTCTATATGCTCAGTTGAGTTATTCAATTCTTAAAATGCATTATGTTCAAATCACACTTTCTAAAGTGGTTTTCTGTTAGAACTACATCAAGTGAAAGCCTTATTGCTGTCTTAAATGTAATTCAGTTCATCCTTGTTGTGTCAGGAGGTGTTTTTATATATAAAGGGAAAGAAATGAAAAAAATTTAAAAACCGCACGAGTCATCATGAGGGTTTTTTAATATCATCAGCACTACCATAAAGCCAGATGATAGACTGCACACTATTCAGAAGAAAGAAATTGAATGAAATTAGCATTGCATTACTCTAGATTAATCATAACCCTGGATTCCTGTCATTCCATGGAAAATAAAAACTTGGCTCTTTCAGATTTTAATGTTTCTTCTCAGACTATAACATTTTTTATAGTGAGAGGCAAATAAGAAGTCTATGTACTGAAGGAAGAAAACAGGAATATTTTTGACTGGTGGGGTTGGTAAATTTTATCAGTGTTTCTAACCAACAACAAAGCAGCATTGATGACTTGGATCCAGATGGTTAGCAACATTAATGTTTCACAATAGTAACCTAATGAAGCCCTTTAGTGCTGGTGACAGGTAAATGCTTGAAAGGTTTATGGCAAGAGAAAAAAGCTTCGATAAATAACTTGAAAATCTGCCTCTTCTTGCTTTCATAATTATTGCTTTTTATAATGGCATAATGGAACAGCAAAGCATAGTTGAAAAAAAGGCTAGAAAATATGAACTCTCTTTGGAGCTACAAGGATGTAAAGTGGGATTTTTTTTTTTTTTTTTTTTTTTTTTTTTTACTTCTACGATGAATAGCTAGTTAAAAACCATTAGGCCTCTCTCAGACGTAAGGGGAGAATTTAAAGATCTTTTTTCATATAGCTAGGTCTCTCTGGGGATCAGATGTAAAATAGGGGAGATGAAGATTTTTCTCTGTGCAAGTAGAGAATAATAGTTTCAGAATGTTTTAACTGAAAGAAGAAAGTTCTGGGATCTCTCACATGAGCTTTTCTCCCTAATCCTGGTTACCTGTGAATTTTACAACCCGATGCTCTTTCGGCAATGAGGGGGAAATTTGATGCCTGACTTCTTCAAAGGTCAGAAGGCTAGTTCTGCAGGGACTTGGATGTCTCTGGAAAAACCTTTGTCACTGAAAAGCCAGCTTTTCAGTAAATGGAAATTTTTATGGAAATTGCCTCCCTTTATTTTTTTTTTTTCCTTCACTGAAAGAGGCAGAAATTGGCCGAAAAGAACATCTGGAAATTTTTCAGGTTTTGATCAGAAGCGCACCATGTTTTGTCAGCTGTTTTCTCTTTCAGTTATAGAAGACAGATACCCCCCTCCTCCCTCCCCCCCAAAAAAAAAGTGAAGAAAAGATTGGCTGAAACATATTTTTACTGTCAAAATTTAAACAAAAAACCTGGGTCGAAAGTTTCACTTTAAAAAAAGAAACCATCTACTTCTGTTAACATTTTCTACTGTCAGTTTTCCAAACAGATGTGATTGGAAAGCGTTGTCAGTTTTTCTGTGGGTAGGTGGAGCTGGTATGTCTTATGCTCCCCTGCAGCCTATTTGAAGCTGGTGGCATTAATGGGTCCCATAGCAGGACTCAGATATTTAGATACAACCTGCCTCCAGCTTCTGCTGGAAGAATGATCCTCAGAAGCATTGGCTAACACTGGATTTTTGCATTTTCACAATGTGGCTGGTAAAACAACAAAAGGAATCAAAGGATATACAATTATATGGTATGGCATGTACACAAGAACAATAGCAAAATAGGCAACAGCAAAAGGGAAGCAACTGAGGAAAGATCCATCAATCTGGTAACTACAGGGATTGCTGAAAGCACACAGTCAGTGGAAATGGAGTGAGGTATATAAATAGTGTGATGGGACTGAAGCAAAGAATTCTACATGCAATTTATTTAGATTGAATGCTATTATGCAAATAAAGCATTTCATTGCAAAGCAGCCAAGATGCATTATTCTATTTTCTGCTGCTAAAATAGAAAATATTCAGCAGTTGTTTGCGTAGCATTATTGAGGGGAGGTATACTTCAGCCTCAACAGCTCTTGCTTGATTTGCTTTTATTATTTTGGCCATACAGCCTAACTCAGGATGATTGCATAGTTCTGATTGTCCACTGCTGCAGAAATACTATTCTTCTTTTCACCTTCAATGTTTTAAGGTGGGAAACCTTCTAGATATTGACATTTGGTTGATTTGTGAAAAAGTCAAGTCATAGTCCTCTTGGCTGTTTTTCCAGCTGTCTTTGCTTCTTTTTGAGGTTCTGCTGGAAGAAATCCTATGCCTTCATACTAAAGCCAACATTTCATTTCTCAGTTTCTACAGATCAAATGATGAGATGTCACGTGTGAACCCCCTGAAGGCTGAGAAGAGAAACTCTGACTTCCCCACAGAAAATTGTGAACTGCAGTTTCTTACTGGCTAACACCTTTGATTCAATTTGTATGAAACTCAATTTACTTATTAAAATGGACGTTATTGTTCAAATATTAGAAACTCCATTTCTTATATGTTCTAAGCTGTACAATTGTCAGATTTTTATGGTTTAGATTGTAAATGTGGTTTTCTCTGGCTAATTATTGGTATTATTTTTTTAATTTTGATGTCTTAAAGGCCAATGTACTGTATCATAATAATATGAAGGACATATTTAACAGGTGTGGAAAACACTGTATACAAATGTATATTTCTAAAAGCTATTTTTATGATTAGCACGTTTTACTGTTTTACCATATTTAGAGTCAGGTGATATTGCACTTCTTTGTTTACCACTTAATTCAAACAAGACCATTTTGAGCAGTGCCACAATTAAATACGTTGTATGATATTTCCCATTATTTTATTCAATTTATTTGTCATTGGAAATAATTACATTTAGTAAAAGAATAGCTTCTAAAACACAAAAATGTCAAAATAAGAGAGCAATCCCTGATAAATGGTAAATTGGATCCTCCTGTAAATCCCTTTCTTCAGATAAGCACTCTGTGATGCCATTCATCACACAGTTGTTACAGCTGTTCTTGCAAATCTCTAAAGGCAGTTTGTCATTACCATATGGAGAGTCAGTCAGTCTCTTGTCTAGCCAGGAAAATTACTTATAGCCTGCCAATATCTGACAGCCTGAGTTAGCCTACTTAGTACTTTTCGGGTTATTTTCTGGCAGTAGTCCTCCCACCCACAAACTCCTAAGGCCCTCTTAAAAGCCTAAAGTTGGACCAATTAATTATTACTGATGTTGTAGGGGGAATCTCAGTATAGAATTTCTTAATAAATCATATTTCTTTTCAAACAGAATGGATGCATTATTTCTCTCGTGTTACTGAAACATTGAAGGTATCAAAGCATATATGATGTGGGCATAAGATCTTGTCTAATAAAAGTACCAACTTGTTCACCATCCCAAAGTCAGACCTCTTTAGCGTTGCAGATGACATGAAACATGGAATACGTATTTATTCATCTACGTCCTTATGTAAGCAGTACTCATATAGAAAGAGATATGTCTTTAAAGTGATTGCAGGGTAAATAAATCATTTAGTAGCTACAGCCTCCCAAGAGGGAGAGGCATTAATTTAGGAAGTATCTTATGCAGTCAGATGGAGCAGAGACCCAGCCAATCTGCAGAACAGAGCCCTGACCACTGAGCTCCATGACCAGGGTACTTGGTATTTGGGAACATCCAGCACTACAAAGTTGAACTCTTGCCTTGCCCTTTCAGTCGTTCTCTGTAGGCTGAAAGCAAGAGAAACAAAAGGTACCAGAGAGACTTTTTAAAAGATCAAACTTTAAATTTCTATTTTAAAAAGCAGTTTCTGAGAGGACAGGTTCACCTTAAGTAGTGGGGATGTGAGGGGGCAGGACCTCAAGGTCTCTGGTCAGGTTTCTGGCATGGGGACCATAATCAAAGAGGGACTGATATTCTTCAAAAATTTGGAAGAAAAGCCTACATTTGAATTTAATTATCTATTACTGAGTGAAACTCATTTCACTAGGCAGCTATGTAACATAGCACTCTCAGTTATGTCTGTGTACCTTATATTTAGCTTGTTGTGTGTGGAGTTACATGGTTTACATAAGTGCTGAGTGGTCTGTAGCTCCTTAAATAAGGAAAGACTAGTATAAGTAGTTATACCTGAGCAGAAAAATTTGCAGCTTCAGAATTCACCAGAGCTGACTCTCCCAGAAATGTGCAGCAAAAAATATTACTTCTGTGTAAGTGAAATATTAGTTCAAATCAGAGGGTAAAATACTTCTCCACTTTCTATCTATTAACATAGGTTATGAACATTTTTCACTGTAAAAATGCAAAAAGAATTGCCATTTTGGGATCTTCATCTTTGGCTGACAGTTTAAAAAAAAAGAACCCCAATGCCCCTTAGCAGCTCAAGGGGCATTTGTCCCACTTAAACCACATAAACTGTTGGCTGACTTAGAAGATGCAGAATGTCATCCAAGGAGACCAGTTCTGATCTTGGTATTATTAGACCAGATACAAGAAACATCATAGGTTCCTAGGTATATTGTCTCTTCACCTCCATTCCGAATGACCTAATACTCACAGAAAGCACTCTTAGATTTTTACACATTCTTTACAATCATTACCCTTTGATGATAAACTCACAGAAACGATTGCACAGTCATAATGTTGACATTGTTTCACACCAGAGTTTACATCCTGAATATATTTTGAACACAAAAAGTCACCTCAGATAACACCACGAGGCACTACTTCATTTGCAAGCCAGAAGATTGTTACCCCGTGCAGTCTATTACTAGCAAGGTTTCTCAACGGCATGTTTGCTTAAAATCACTCCAGAGGATGCTGGTAGCTTTGACAGAGCTTCATAGTTCTCTGCTGTCCACGTATGCAATGTGCTCGGTGTTGTTTGCCATCACTACCTGTTACTTGTTTGACCTGAGTTTTGTCGGTTGTGGGGTTTTTCGACATTGCTCATCCCTTGCAATATGGAAGAATAGGAAACAGAAAAGGTCTTGTCAATCAGTTTGGACAGTCAATAGTCTCATAAAATTCTTTATGGACAGTCCTGAATCGATCCGATTCATTTTCTACGCAGACCTATATGCTCTGTATGTTTCAGATACTTGTTTCAAACATGGGCAGCTGCATGAATGGAAAATATTTACTAAAAAGCTTTAAAGTTTGGATCAAGAAAAAATATTTTTACTTTTGTAAACTCTTGTATTACATACTGTTGCGGTTCCTATTAGTTTTCTCTGTAGATCCATTCTTAGTTCTGAAAAATCACTGTACTTAAACAATGTAGATAACTATAATCTTGTTAGCAGTCATATTTTTAATTGGTGCCACTGCAATTTAGAATGAAAACATTCAGAGTTTGCCCATTAGAGAAGATTGATGGTTCATTACAGTTTTCTTTAAAATGTTGTAACATAATTTTTACATGTCTGTAAATAAATATTTTCTCTGATTTATGCACTAATTCAGTTTTGAAATTTCTTCTCTTAAAATGTGGCTCTAAGGCATTTCCTAGGAAAAATGTATTTCTCTCATGGAAAAATAGCATTTAAAGCTCATAATACCACCATTCTTCACAAACTTCCAAGCAGACCAAATAGAAACAGGCATCCAAAATATCAAGTACTAATCCTAAGTAAGTAAAATGGAGAAAAATGTTAATCCTCCTATCATTTTAATAGTTTGAGAAATTGAGAAATAGTATTAAAAAATTACTGACAAGAAATGTGACAAACTTCCTCAAAAGAGGGAACTGTTCAGTGAGGTGGGAAAGAGGGAGGCACAGTGGGGATACTTCATTGAAATTAAGAAATTAATTTTCTTAATGTTGGAAGCTTGTAAGTTTCATGTTTCACTACAGCAGTATGAACACAATTTATTAAAACTATGTTAAGAATAGTTACCATTTCCTGTTCAGTATCCAAATACATTTTTCGTTCATAATTCCCTATTCCATTCACAAGGTCTTGCTATGCAGGCAAGCTAAAGAAAATTGATCCACAAAGTCTGTGAGAATGTTTTTTAATTATATTGGTATTGTTGGAAGACAAGATTATTTCGAAATATAAAGTAAAACCAGCACAACTTGACAAGTTAGTACTGTAGCTCTTAGCATTTCTCAGCAATGAAATGTTCTGGCCATGAGGATGAGACAGAAAGAGAAAATAAAGGCACTTGTGTGTAGCAATTACAGCCTTATGCTTACAATCCATGCCCTTACAACAATCAGCTCTGGAAAACGTAAGAAAATCCTCTCAGAGACTGCTTAGAAAAAACACAGAGTGCTACAGGGAATAAATAGTTGTTAGGTTTTGGATGGTGGAATAATAACTCATTAGAGAGAAAAAGAGTTTGAAGTTTTGCAGTTGCTATAAGTACTTTTTTCTGATTAACCTCTCAAAGAAAGATTGCTGTTCCACACTTCTGTGAACAGAATTAATCCACAAATATCACACTGTATTTTAACAGAAAACTAGTTCCCAGACCATCCATCCTGTATAAACCCCACTAACCAAGCAAAAATGTTTCTAAAGTTTATGTTTAAATCCTTCTGATACTGTCCTGGCTACATAACTTAGCAGCCTAAGGTAATAGAGAAAAAGCTTTGCATAACCACTCTGTTGGTGTATTATTATATGTGAATATATATATGATATGTAGTTATGCACATGTGGACAAAACATTCTTCCATTGCTTTGTGCTTTAGATAATTAGAACTAGAGACAACTAAAGTTGTGTAAAATAAGAATCAAACCCATCCCTGTTGATAGTCTTTAAATGAGTACCTTAAGTATCTACTCCAACAGGATTCTTCAGCAGGAACTGTGACCTGTGGCCACCCCATGAGGAGTTACAACAGCATTTAGGACATTATTTAAATAAAGAAGAAATGATGACACGTTGCCGCTGCTAATATTGCTGCTGCAGCAGGACCACATTGCAACATGGTGGAGGATATACAGAGGATATACAGCATGGCAGGGCTGCAGCTTGAATCTGGCGCTGAGGTCTGAGCATTGAAAGGATTTTACCTCAGGAAGACTGAGGAAATTATTGAAAGGGGATCTTTTGCACTTGTACTCATTTTACATTTGAAGAAACCTCCCCCATATACTTATTCATTTTCACATCTCTGCTGGCATGCCATGATTTTGACTATTCTTTCAAGGGGTAAGCCTCAAAATTTGCATGTGATTTTGGTCGGACTTACTGCGAATTCAACACTTAACAATAGTAGTCAATCACATTACACATTTACCCCTTATTCAGAATTTTGGCCTTGGTGTTTAATCCACAACGTAATTGAAGGATTTTATAAATAGCTGTTTATTTGAGAGGTTATATTAACTGTAAATCTACACTTCCATTAATGGAAAAACTGTAGATCACAGAATCATGGAATGATTTTGGTTGGAAGGGACTTAATGATCACCCAGTTCCAAGCCCCCTGCCCTAGGCAGGAAGACTTTTCACTAGACCATCCAAGGTGGTCTTGAACACCTCCAGGGATGAGACATCCACAACTTCTCTGTGAAACCTGTGCCAGTGTCTCACTACCCTCATATCAAAAACTTCCTCCTAATATCTAGGAGGCTTGGAATATCTAGGAATTTCTTTTTCTTTTCTTTCCTTTTTTTTTTTTCCACCAGACAATCTTTTACATTTTGGTCTCCATCAGTAATGTACTTTAAATGAGAGGACAGATTTTTATGTGATATGTTGTATCAAGCAAATCAACTTTCAGTGACATATGTCATGAGTTTTACTGTGTTTGTAATGACATGTTGCATTACCTGTAATGCATGTACCAGTGTATGAAGTTATGCTTTACAAATCTATTCATTGAGCACTATTATTTAAGGTAGCAGGCTTTAGAGAGTGCTTATCAGGCCCTGTCTCAGAAACACAAAAGTGGTTTTTGACAGCAAGCTATATAAAATCAATTGTGTTGATTTCAAGGATGAGTGACCTTTGAAATTTAGATACTTCTGCAATTACATGAGGATCATTTGTAAGTGAATTGCAAGTTCTGAGTGATTTTTGTGGTAAGCTAACAAGGTGGAGAAACAGTAATCCAGGAGTGCAATCAGCTTATATAGGTCTCCTGGTGAATTGGTTCACACTGGATTTGGATGATTCAAATCATATCACAAGGTAACATGATAGAGGCAGGCAATCAATAGTGGCAAGAAGAAAAATAACAAAAATCAGTGCCCATGGAATTGCATATGGGCATCCATGTAGACAAATGACATTGCTGACTGTTCTATCAGATGTAAACTTTAGATTCAAGAGAAGCTCTGTGAAACTCCATGCAGTGCAGAGCTACAAAGAGAGCACATCTGCTGCTCGTGCTTGCTCAAGGGAGTGAATAATCCAAGCAGATGATGGATTTCTGGTAGTTTCCTCAGATAGCACTTTTCAAATGTGTCTTCATAGTGGAGAAGTTCAAGGTTTTTTCCCACCACCTCAAGTCCCCTTTTGTGTGTGGTTTGTCACATAAGTAAAACTACTCAGAGAGGACAAAAGCAATGAAGTGGTGTCCTCCCAGGAATGAAGAGCATGACTGGATGGGTATGTGCACACCTACACACACACAGCCCACGGACCTGCAAACGGAGGAGATCCCATCTCCATGCTCAGGGCAAACTCCTTGAGGGCTGAAGTTGCAAGAGGCAGAGTTTGGAGCACTAAAACTCTCACAGAGCTTATGAGATCCTCTTTAAATATGGTTTTACAGATTGTTTTTCATCTTCAAACCTCAAGTAGTCACAAAAGAAGAAGGTTGAATCATTGCTTAGCTATAGAGATGGGATGTAGCACGTGGAGAGGTCATTTAGGTGTCTCACGGATTCTTCTTGTTGGTAACAGCAAGGTGCTCAGAGGATACATAGGACCCTGGCCTGGTAAAATCACTACAGATTGAAAGACACTGGTGTTACAGTTTATCATATGTTTGTGTTTCCTTATGGGCAAAGTTCTTAAACTAAATATTTCACATCATGCTGGGTATGAATTTTCACTGCTGTGAATAATCAGCATAGTAATGGAGTTTAAATCAAAAATCACATTTTATTTTCCAGAAAGATACCCCGGGAGGGGTGGTTCTAAGTTGACAGTATTAACCGGGTTTTGGAGCAAATAGTGTGCAAAATCAAAACTGTTTAATCTCTTAAAGCTAAGGTGGTTCCTTCAGCAATGATAATCAGATTTTATTGGCCTCCATAGCAATGCAGGGGAAAATTTAGAAAAGCATAAACATATTCAACAGCAAATATAGAAATTCATAACATTAAGAATGCACCCCACTGAGGATTCGGTTTCAGGAATGCTGAGAAAATTAGACTCACATTTCCAATTGAACAGTATGGGTTTAGCTACCATGAATCACTATAACTGAGCAAGGATCATGCTACTGTAGCATGTTGCCTCTCAGAAAAAAATATTTCTACTTCCATATTCTTTGCAGATATTTTTGGTTTAAACAAATATAAAACTTGTGGAACTATGAATTTTAGTGTATTTTCTCTTTTAATTTAGTCAACACTGTATGCTTTAATAAATAAAAATCTCCAAATTTCCTGGCTTTAAAATTAAGCACATTTACACAGAATGCCAGAGAGTGTGAGGGAGACCCACAAGCTAGTAAAGATCTGAGCCTATAAATCTAAAATTGAAGCCTACAGAATCACAGAATCAATGAGACTGGAAGACACCTTCAAGATCATCTGTCCAACATCAACACAGCATCACCATAATTACCCCTGTATCCCCAAGTGCCACATCCAGATGCCTCTTTAACATTTCCACAGACAAAGACTCCACCACCTCCCTAAGCAACTTACTGCCATGCCTGGCCACTCTTCCAGTGATATTTTTTCTCTAATATCTAATCTGAACCCCTCCGGTGCACTCTAAGGTCATTTCCTCTTGTCCTTTCACTTGCGATATGGCAGAACAGACTGAGCCCTACCTCACTACAGTCTCCTTTTAAGTGTTTGTAGAGAGCAATGAGGTGCCACCCTGAGCCTCCTCTTCTTCAGACTAAACAACCCCAGCTCCCTCAGCCACTCCTCACAGGACCCTTCACCAACTCCACTATCCTTCTCTAGACATGCTTCAGCACTTCGATGTCCTTTTGGAAGCGAGGGGCCCAGAACTAAACACAGCACTTGAGATGTGGCCTCACCAGTGCCAAGTATAGTGGGACCATCAGTGCCCTAGTCCTGCAGGCCACTATTTTTGACAGGATGCCATTGGCCTTCTTGGCCACCTGGGCACTGCTGGTTCATGCTCAGCTGCTGTTGATCAGCACTCCCAGGTCTCTTTCTGCTGAGCAGCCTTCCAGCTGCTCCCCTACCCAACACTGCATGAGGTTTTTGTGCCCCAAGGGCAGGACCTGGCACTTTGCCTTTTTGAACTTCACGCAGTTGCCCTCAGACCATGTATCCAGTCTGTAAAAATCTCTCCGTAGAGCCTTCCTGCCCTCCAGAAGATCAACACTCCCACCAAATTTAGTGTCGGCTTACACAAGAACATGTGCTGCCAGCTCAGGGTTTTCAGCATATCCACAGTGCCAAGTAGGGCCAGGACCTTCTCTGCATCTACTGGTGCAGATGTGCCTCAGTAACACATAACACAGCTGGACAGGAGGATGTCCACAGATCCCTTCCTACGTCAACAATTCTGGGATGTTGTGATTCCATGTTATCGTAAAATGACATTTATGAAGTCTACATTAGAAAGATGCTGCAAGTGCATAGGGAGCATGCCAGAATCAGCATATAATACTCATCTTATATATACTCTCCATCACAAGAATCTCTTGTCTATCCTTAAAATAGTCTCATCATGATCAGTTATTGAAGCAGGAAGCTTTTTTCACCAGTAGAGTCTTGCAGTTGCTGAAGTCATGCTCGGCTGGCTTTCTCTCATCCTATTCAGGAGGAACATTCATTCCTAGTCATTGAACATTTAGTTCACACAAAGAGTAACAGTTTCAACTGGAAAGAATAAGAAAGTCCTATTTCAGAAAACTCTGCAGCCCTGAATCAGGGAGGTTGTAATTGTAGACTCAAAGTCTGTGAAGCAGTGAGGTGAGCTGGTCCTGCCTATTCCATCTCTGAATTGTTTGTGCCATGTAGTGAGCTACTGGATAAAGAGCTACAAGAAGGGTGGGATTGGATAAGCTGATCCCAGCTGTTCCCATAGAAGAGAAATATTCCTGAGATCCACTGTCAGATGAATTCCAAGAAGACAGGCCATGCATTGCTTCAAGGAAGCAAACAGCAAATGGTAGTGACTAAAGGGCACTGCAGAAAGAAAAACAAAGGGAAGATCCAGAGGGAGAGACCAGCAAAGGGTTGCCAAGGAAGCTTTGGGTTTGGCCCAAGGAGCACAATACAGGAGTAAGAGTCTCTGGGAGGCAGAGCTGTTGAAACGCAGAGTGGGAGGTTATCCTGTAGCCAAAATCCAACTGGATGAAAATCTAAGTTTTGTGCGGGATCCTGAGTAGAATATCTAAATACATACATGAGATAATCATACCAAAAGTATAAGGTGTTCCTGTGTGCATACAGATGGAGTGTGGGCATGAGCTATGTGAACAGGGCACACAGAGTCACTAAGTCTATGGCAACTTAGCCCAGATCTAGACTGAGAATTTCCTTGGTTCCTAAAAGAAAGCAGTATGGGCAGGACAACAGCTGAGGCAGGCTCCCAGGTCTGCGAGATTGAACTGGGGCATCTATATATATATCTGTACAAGTTTTCCAGTGGTTGTAGTCTTTGTGGCTTAGAGAAATACTGAGACACCACAAGTCCTACTGGAGTCAATGGCAATACCACACACTCAGGTCCTCAGGAAGCCTTCCTTAGGATCCCAAATCAGAGACACCAAGGAAGCAATTAGGATGACTAAACACACATGCCTAGTGCCATTTTGTATCACCTTTTATAGTCTTCACAAATAAATAAGGCTTACATAGTCCTGCCCATACCTGCCAGTTCCAGGAGGGTGTTTTAGTTACTTGGGACTTAGACTCTCAAAACTTCAGTTTTGAGAATGATGTAAGTTTTTGAACCATTTCAAGATTTATAGATGTTTATGTTGCTGAATGCGGGTTCCAATTTTAACTGTCATGTTTTGATATGATAAATAGGGGGAGTTCAGTCAAAAAGGGCCAAGAAAGGCAAGGGAAAGGTTTGAATATGTTTTCAAACTAGAACCTGAAACTGTGTAATTCATATTCATGTCCACAACAGTTACAAAAAATCTGTTCATATAGCAGAGAATTTCTTAGAGGAGCTCAGAGAAAACTGGAAAGAAGGATGGACAAAGCTTACAAAAAAGTAAGTTGGCAGCAAAAAGAAATCAAAGTTATTGGTGAGTCCTGTTATTGTTAAGTAAAGTAGGAATGAAACCCTGATCTGGTGCTACCCACTGAAGAAAAGAATTAGATATAACATGTGCTAAATTATCCTTTTATCACCTATGAAAGAACACCAGACTGTGGCACCTATTATTACCATTAGATGGGCTATACTTTAGTCACACCTAGACTCAATTATTGCCACAGTGCTAGCGGCAGCAGGCAATTTCAAAATATACCCCAGCCTGTGCCATCTTTCTACTGCTGGACTCCCAATTAAAAGAAAATTACTGAAGGGCCATTTTCTCAGCTTAGCACTGCAGGAACTTGAAAAATAAGAATAATTTCTCACCATGAACTGTGAAATGAACATAAAAGTGCTGTAGACTTCTTTTTTTTTTTTCCCCTTTGAATTACAGGTTCACCTCTGGTTTAGAGTTAGAGACACTTTGCTCAGTAGTTACACCAAAGCAGCCCTGCAACCCAGCTGCAAACCTGTCTGGAAAACACTCAGCCCTGGCCAACGCAGTCATTTTCAGGGATGGGAGGACTGAGTCCCAGGGGCAATTCCTATCACGAGAGCTGTGGCATCCTTACAAACACCTTTTTTTGTCCTTCTGTTTTAGTATCAGCAGAATAATGTAAAGGGGATAGCTACGGTTTCATACAAACTTCTTGTGTGTGAAATCTAATACGTTTCTTTTTTAATATATAGAGATCTTGTGCATTCTTGCTGTTGTGAAGTAAATCTCTGGGTCTTTCTCTGGCTGTCACAGGGACATCCATGTGGAAGAACATGAAAGGAGCAGGTAGGAGAAAGGTACAAGATTTCCTACACTGGCCTTTTTTGTGTGGTTTTTTTTCCAAAGACCTACCTATTCTTATATTAGTACTACACTGATAATTAATGACCTCTAGCATTCTTGTTTTATATAATACCTTGTTAAACCTGTTAAACTGATCACATACTCACATATCTACTGCAAAAGTTTCTGTTGAGGCTCCCATCAGCTAAAACAGCATTAGGGAGACTAGTTTGGAGAAGGATATAACAGGTTTTGAACCATATCCCGCTTTATAATTTGAGTAAAAAACAAAAATGCAAATAC
The DNA here is from genome assembly GCA_036630365.1 of Acanthiza pusilla. Classification (NCBI taxonomy): domain Eukaryota; kingdom Metazoa; phylum Chordata; class Aves; order Passeriformes; family Acanthizidae; genus Acanthiza; species Acanthiza pusilla. The sequence goes on from JAXCHO010000034.1 coordinate 71,192,660, forward strand.
AGGTATGCAGAGGCTTCGCATTTCTTTAAAAGCCATGCCTCGTCTCTGTTTTCACAGAGTCCTTCTTTTCTAAAACTGAGGATCTTCATAGAACTACAGTTTCTGAACCACCTTTTCTGAATTATAAAGTTGTTTATTTGTGAGTTAGGTAACAAAAACCAAGAGCTGGAATAGCATTCAGAAAGGGGTTAGCCATTCTGTGGATAATGAAAACATCAAGGGTATTTAAACAGAATAGTTCCTCTTTTAAGAAAGGCATAACTTTTTTTTTTTTTCTCCAGTGCATAAACTAAACACTGACAGCACAAAGGGAATGTGGAAATAGGTTATTCCATTAATATTTACCTGGGGAATTTGAGCACCTCTCTCTGCACCCTTGAAGTGCAACGTGATCAGAGACTGTATAAGAGGAATTGATAGAGGCAGGTTGAGGCTTGAAAGACATGAAGGAGAGATAGATGCATTACAACTGTATATTTTTAGTGTTACTGAGCAAAATTGTTCTGTAATGACTCCTTCGCAGCATAAATGAGAGAATGCTATTGTGTTTCAGCCTACATTGAACTTCCCATGCTTCCAAGAAGTACAGATACACTGCTGGTAACTCAGGAGGTGAAACAGCACCAGCATTTCCCAGTTCTTTGGAAGACAAAAAGGCACAAGAGTATCTCATATTCTCAGGCTTAGCTAAAAGACTGTTACCCATACCTTAGCACTGCAGTTTTGGTTTCTTATACTTACAATTAATCTAGTGATAACTCCTAGCTGTTCTGTATATTGTTATTAGACTGGGCACACCGGAGGCTTCTGGCCTGCTGTGATTAGGCATAATGTGATACAGCTCTTATTGTCAGCATGAAAATGAGTTTTCTGGTTGAAACTTCATAGTTTTGCACTCAGTTTTACAGTGATTCATCCTATTCTTATGTATAAAGAATGCACTAAATCATAAGTGGAATTGCTGCACTTATTCTGAACTAAAGTTACTTTTCCAAAGATTTTCAGGAGAAGGTGTTAGTAACTTCATGTGTTCCATTAATTTAGTGATGAAACCCTAAAGGAAAAGTAATGTATCAGACCTTTGCTCTGTTCCCAATGATCTGCCCATTGGCAAGCCTGAATTCACAAGCCCTGGCAAAGGAAGGGAACCTGAGAAATTCCAGCTAGATTTCCTCTCTGTGTTGTTTATTGTTGGGTTTGAGGACCGTATGTCACCAATTCAATACAAGTGAAAGTTTTTGTTCAAAGGAAGTCTTTAAACTTATATTCTTCTTAAGAGAAACTTTTTGAACCACATCACTGAGGCTACATGGTATTCTTGCTAAAGGCAGTTGACTTAATCTGGTGACCATCACCTAGCAAAGAGCACAGGAAGTGATGAGACTTCAAGCTAGGACTGTTAGTGGCAAGTTTCACTCCTCTAGGGTTTTCTTAAGGTAAAATAAAACCCATTAGTTCAAATGAGATCAGTCTGATACCTGCAAGTAAAAGGAAGTTCCCCAGCTGAGGACAATCCCATGCAGCAGCAGTGCCGTCCCCTGCCTTGCAGCCACCACATTTGATCCTGTGGAGTGTGTTAACCTAATTAAATTAGCTAAAGGAAAGAATCTCCTAATTTTAGGGGAGGATGGGCATGGGGTTTTTGCAAGGTCAGACTTCCAGTTTGCTCCCAGCTCAAGTGCGTAGTCACAACAGATGACACAAAGACCATAGGGGGAATGTGAGGCCAGAAAAGGGAGGAAGAGGAGAAAAGCTCCTTTGGAATTGGTCTCATCTGGCATCAGGTGAAGATGGTCTACCAGAGCTTTTTATTTCCTTTCAAGCTTAATTCAGGTAGGTTACCTCAATCCGATGCAAACAACTATCCAGTAATTAGAGGTGCAGAGCAGAGCAGCGTGCACCAGAGGTTAAGCTATCAGGTTTTCATGGGCTTACTACTATGATGGTGCCACCAGGGAGCCAACAGTCAAGCAAATTTTCTAAAAACTCTGTTCATATCCTTTATTTGCAATTTCAATTACATCCTTTGCATATACACCCCTTCTGTTTAGTGTAGATAGGCCTGTATTTTCATACTTGAATGTGAAAGCAGTTTTGCCACAGTACTGACTGTTTACAAAAATTTAATGTTCAAAAAAATGCAGATAAAAATATACTTGAGACCTTTCGGATGACTTCTGATTATAAGACTCTGCAAGCCCTTCCTTTAGGGAGATATATGTAATTTTTAATCCTGAATCTTCCCAGGTCCTGTCCTTTCTTGCAATTTGTAATTTAGTACACTAAAATCTAATACTTCCATAAACAAAAAATCACTCAAAGAAAGGAAATCAGACACATCTTTCACCACCAACTGCAACTCCCCAAGCTCAGATTTTCAGAGAAGCCAAAAAAAGTTTGATCCTTCCTAACATATTGGAGCAGAGGAGCATCTAATTCTCTTATCTCCCTTTAGAAAAATATCAGGTCTGAGGCAGCTTTGGGCTACTCTTGGAAAAAAAAAAAAATCAAGCTTTCCTCTCAGACCCCTATTTACTTGCTAAAATGAGTTCAGTCTCTTCTCCATTTAATAAACAAACAAACAAACAAAATCTCATGCAGTCATCACAATTGCCTTAATATTGACTCTGCTATCTGCGAGGTATTTCTGAGGACTGAATGCTGTTTATGAACAGCTTGATTTCTCAATACACAACTTCATTTTCTCTCACTCTTTTTAATTCTTCTTGATGTTTGCATATTTTCCATTACCGTAAAATTGGCAGTCTTTGAATACACCAGATACAAATACACTATTAAAGGGCATTTATAAGCATCACTTTATTTGGAAAGAAATCACCAAAATATCTGTTGAGTTTATAACTGGGAAAGCAGAGCAATTATTTCTTTCCAACATAAAAAGTCTTTTTTATCTAAGCAAAGACTTATAGCAAGTGGAAGTTCAATATCATGCCTTTGAGAATTACAGTCTGTTTAGACCAAACTGAAACTATTTGAAAGGAAGTATTAAATAGTGAGAAGTAGTTATGTGTAATAATTTTCTAAAATATTTTGATTTCTTCTTTCAGTCTCAGTCACTTTTCTATGTGCAGTATCCTTTCAACTTCATATCCAGTTTGCAATTTAGTCTGAAGCAGTCTTTGAAGTATGTAATTTATAGCAAAAAGCACAGACACAATACTACTTCTCTTTTTCCCCCGGTGCATTGAAGGAAAAAAAAATTGAGACCCTCGATTGTGCACTTAGACCTGCATGGAAAAAGCATTCCCTAAATCCCTGCACTGAAGGAGTGATAAGAATATTTATTCCATCACAGGGAGAGACAACTCTCAATATTTACAACTATTCTGCTTTTACTGCTGATATGCAGCCCTCAATATACAACTAATTTATCTTAATAATATCATGTCTATATATAATATCTCAACAAATCTTATCTATGTTATGATAGCTGTTTTGCTAGGAAAAATGTTTACTTCACTTGGAAAAAACAGGCAGCAAAGTCTGCTTCTCAAAGGTGCTATAAAGGAAAATATATTCCTTCTCCCTCTGTCCTCCACACAGCATTGCATATACTTGAAAACTCAGAGGTCATGTTTCACCTCTAGATAGGTTTTCTGCATTGCTAGCTTCTGCTACTTTCAAGGGTGTGACAGCTTCCATAAAACAGGTCTCATAATCCTAGAGGTGAGCTTCTAATTTATTAAAATTATATTTAGAGAGACCAGCAGCATTACTGGGTTTTATGAGAATTGATACATATAGATTGCATGTAGGTCACAAACAATGCTCCCCAGGGTTCACTACTAGGGCAGCTCTTGTTTCATATCTTTATCAATGACCTGGATGAGGGAATTGAGTGCTCCCTCAGGCATTTTGCAGATCACACCAGGTTGGGTAGAAGTGTTGATCTGCTGGAGGGTAGGAAGCTTTGCAGAGGCATCTGAACCGGATGGATTGGGGGACTGAGGCCCATTGTTTGAGGTTCAATAAGGTGAAGTGCCGGGTCCTGCACCTGGGTCACAGCAATCCTGTACAGCAGTACAGGCTGGGGCAGAGTGGCTGGAAAGCTCCTCAGTGGAAAAGGACCTGGGAGTGCTGGTCAACAGCAGCTGAACATGAGCCAGCAAAGTGACCAGAAAGCCAGTGGCATTCTGGCCTGTGTCAGCAATGGTGTGGCAGCTGGACTAGGGCAGGGATCATTCCACTGCACTCACAGAGTCACAGAATCAGTCAGGTTGGAAAAGACCTCTGAGATCATTGAGTCCACCCTGTGACCAAACACCACCCTGTCAACTAGACCCTGGCACAAAGTGCCACAGTTAGTCTTTCCTTAAACACCACCTCCCTGGGCAGCTCATTCCAATACCTAATCACCCTTTCTGTAAGTATTTCCTCCTAATGCCTAAGCCAAATCTACCCTGGGGTGTCTGCTCATAAGACTATGTTCTCTTGTCTTGTTGCTGATTGCCTGGGTAAAGAGACCAAACCCCCACCCAGCTGCAACCTCCTTTCACACAGTTGTAGAGAGTGATAAGGTCTCCCTTGAGCCTCCTTTTCTCCAGGCTAAACATCCCCAGCTCCTCCAGCTGCTCCTCACAGGACTTCTGCTCCAGACCCTTCACCAGCTTCTTTGTCTTCCTCTGGACACACTCCAGCACCTCAATGTCCCTCCTAAATAGAGGGGCTTAGAACTGGACACAGGGAGCACTGTGAAGAGACACTGGAGCAGTGAACGTACAGTTACTTTATCCATGGATGTGAACACATATTGCAAACAAAAATATCAGATTTGATTCCCTAGTCTATGCAATGCATGCACATGTGATTTGATTGAACTGAAGACAACATTGTCTCTTCAGCTTGTAACAACACAAGGAAGCAATGACAATGTAAATAGGTTTTTCTTCTTCCTTTCCTGTGCATTTCTTGTTCAGAATAAAAAATAGCTGCTCCTTCCAGGGGCTTTTAAGTACTAATTCCACAAAGAAGGGTGAAATGAGTTTCCCAAGGAGAAAGTTGCATAAAGTCAAAACTATGGTTCCAGGCAAAATAGTACACTAAAGTTCTGCTTTGTGCACTGTTATCTTCTCTTTCAGTGTATGTATCTGAATTAAACCTAGAAACATTTCAACATTCTCTGAAGTTGATGAATTGGTATTTACATTCGCTTGCATATTTTTTGCAGAACTCTTTGTGACCCACACTCTACCCAGTACCAAAAATGTGGTTATACTGCCTTCTGAACAATGAGAAGAGGAAATGTTATTGTTATGCACTTATTATACTATTATAACCATTTTGGGTGTTTATCAATAACATAATTTTTGCTCTTCTGTGATACTTTGCTGCTGTTTCTTCTTTTCCTGTAGCATTTAGTGGTAAATTCAAATTATACAATATATATATATCTATCCTGATAACCAGGATGCTTTTTCACACGTTTCTCTGTCAATGTGAATATGTGTTCTTGTTCTTCAGAACTGAGAAAGTGTGAAAAGCTACAAAATGACCTTTCTCAATTCATTTAAACGAAAAAAAAAAAGGAGAAAGAAAAAATCAAACATAAGTGATAGACAAAATTCACACCACAGTAAAAGGAAGGAAAACCATGCCAGTAGTGATATTTTTAAACTTTTAAATTTTCAGCTTTTGTGAAATGGGAAAACATCTCTTAGACCAAGAACTGTAAATGAGTTTCAGTGGGCTTGTGTGATTCCAAGAGTAAGAAAACTGAATTAGACTATGCCAGTAGGGAGAGAAGGTCTGTTCATTGGTTTTCTTTCTGGATCCTCATCAAATTTACACAACTTTACAACTGCACCATCTGAAACAGCATCTGAAAATACAGAATACTCTCTGTTTCCTAAGGGTTGTCTTGGAGGTGATGCAAACTTGAATTATTTCTTATCAGTCTGTTCATGAGAACATCTGGAAAGAGGAGACAGTTTTCTCATGGGAGAGATATCTGCAGCTCCTTTAATCTTTAGAGCTTGAGATTGTTTATTTTGAGGTTTTAATGAAGTTGCTGTAATATTTTGACCAACGAATACACTGTAAAATGTTGCTGTTACCCGAAATCAGCTTAGCAGCTTCAGTAACTAAAATGTTACCTGACTGCTTTTTGGTGAGTTGCACAGCTCACTTGTGAACCAGTCCTCAGACAGGTAGATCAATTAATTGTGTCAGTGTAAACTTCTTTTCTCCTGTATATTAGTACAGATCTTTAAAGTTCAGTGGCCTTGCTTCAATTAGCAGGAGAACAAGAATGGGCTGGTTTTGTTACTTTTGAGTAAAGCCATATGAGAGGTTGCTTCTCAGATTAAAACACATAAATAAAGGAGCTTCTCAGCTAGGTGTCTGAGTGAACCAATTGATCTTGAGTTGCCAGTCAGACAGAAACTCCAGGGTCTCTTTTCTACTGCTGTGTTATTCCTTCACAGAGTATGTAAGTTGAACTTCGACCACACAAATCAAAAGATTGGGACTGACTGACTCATTGTGTATTTATACTCTACTGTTTTCTCTGCTACCAGGGTTTTGACCAGCCTTGAAAAGACAGAAAAATACTCCTAGAGCTTAGCTGATTAAACTAAATGTGTGAATCTAGTTTTATGTTAGTAAAAGTGATTTTTTCTTTCATTATTGATCAGTCCATTTTAAGTGATCTTTTCTAAGACTGTTAAATCAGCTGGTGTGCTCTATGCAGGTGGAGCAAAGGGTTTAAAACAAGGCGATGCTGAATCCTCACTGATGGTTGCAAAGGTGGATTTGCAAACACAACTCACTGTGCCAAGGCTCCCCAGCAGCAAGTTTGTTTAGCATCTAGTTTCTAAGAGTGGTCAGTGCTGGAGATGCCTGTGTCTTCAACTTCTCCTTTTGCCCAGGTGGAGGTATCATTGCTGAGCGTACAGGTCAGACAAGATCTTCGAAGAGCTCTTGACACAGAAGACTATTCTTGAGGATCTATAGAAAATCTGGGGCTGGAGAAGTTGGTGAACACATTACAACTGAGGATCAATTGTTAAGTGATGTCTGGTATGTGAAATCAACCAGCTTCTGACAATGCCGTGCCCTGCTGAGAAATACATCAAGGATATTTTCATATTGCATTAAGAAGCTGAAAACAGCGAAGCATTTTAAGCTATGAAGAGCTACAGCAAGTATCCTTCTCTTGGAAAACCACACCATATCAGAGTATAAAGCAATCAGATTCTTTCAATGTAGTTTATATACATAATTTGAAAAATTACATAATGATGAAAATAAAAAACAAAATGTGAATATAGAAAGATAGGTATTTAGTTGTATTTTAAAACTAGCTATCTTCTTGAACAATTACTACCTAGTTATTCATGTCACAGCTCTTGACCTTCAGCAGATACCGTCATCTAAATTCAATTTTTGCTTGTACTGCATTTTGCTTCTTTCAAGACAATGAAGCTTTCTTACTAAAATCTTTGGCTTAACAAGAATGCATTCTTGTCAGATAGAGGAATATATAGGACATGCTGAAGTACAGATACTAATTTACTTATTTTGCAATATTTGTTCCTAGTAGTTGATTTTCTCTGAGACAGATTAATTATACATCATAAACAAAATCTTGTCTTAAGGCACATGAACCCCAAATTTCCTTGTGTGAGGGATACAGCATAGAATGAAAAGGATTTAACCTTGCTGCAATTTCTGACTGGAATGAGACCAAAAAAAAAGAGGATAATGGGGGTGGTGGGTAAGAATATATTACTGGGTTTTGATAAATTTTGGAAGTGAAGTCTGAATGATTTTCATCATTTTCCTTTGTCTCAGAATACACCCAGAGAATTTCAGAGAGTTCATGCTTCCTGTGAAAGAAGAGCCAAGCACTGATTTGGCAGAGACGTTGCAGAATTGACACAGTTGGTGACATGCAATAGTGGTGCCACCTTGGGCAGTTTGCACTCTACTGAGCTCTACAATGCAGTCTTCAGTCTGTAAAATGCGTATGCAGATCTCATGCCAAGATCTCATGCCATTTTAAAAATCACTTGCATCAGCATCAGGAGTGCACTATGCAGTGCAGTGCAGAAAAATACATCCAAATCTTGCTTGACGTTGGTGGCACTGACACATATTTTAAACAACTAAAATCATAGAATTACAGAATATGCTGAGATGGAAGGGAACCGTCAGGATCACCAATTCCAACTCCTGGCCCTGCACAGGACACCCCAAACTCAGGACGTGTTCCTGGGAGCACACATCTTGAACTCTGTCAGGCTTGGTCCTATAACCTTGTCCCTGGGGAACCTGTACCGGTGTTTCCCTACCCTCTGGATGAAAAACCTTTTCCTGATATCTAACATAAATTTCGCGACTTAGCTTCATGCCATTCCCTTGAGATCTGTCACTGGTCATGGGATGATGATGCAATGAGCTCTCCCCTCAGTCTCCACCGGGCTGAGCAGACCAAGTGACCCCAGCTGCTCCTCATAAGGCTTCTCCTCCAGTCCTTTCACCATCCTCACAGTCCTCCTTTGGACACTAGTAGCTTAATATCTTTCTTGTATTTTGTGCCCAAAACTGCACACAGGACTCAAAACGAGGCCACACCCCTGCAGGATAGAGAAGGACAATTCCCTTGACTAGCTGGTGATGCTGTGCCTGGTGTGTCCCAGCACACATTTGGCCCTCTAATATTTTCTCTAGAAATTCATTTTGATCCATTGCATTGCTTCAGCTGCTACACAGAGAGATCTTTGTTGCAGTTATTTTTAGTCTTGGCTGTGAGCCAGACCCTTAGATATATTGGTTCTTCTATTGCTTTACACTGTCCCTACAGATCTCGCAGGAAGAAAGAGACAGTGATTGAAGATAAACCTCTACTATAACACTGATATTTTACTTTGTCTTTGAGGGATTTGAGTGGAGTGTCAAATCACACTACAGATACACTTTGAAAAAATGAAAAATGCTTAAATCAATCTGAAATAAAGGGGCTGCTTTTCTTTGACTTGTGATCTTTCGGGGATAGAGACTGAGTCCCAGAGACATTGAAGGGAAGGAATTGTTCTGACCTTGGCAAGGTTAATCATATGTGTTTGTCCTCCACCACCACCAAATTGCTGTCTACACATTTTTGTAGAATCTAAATTTCATCTCTTATTACCCACCTGAGAAATGGAAGAACATAGCACAAGTAGTAGTTGGTTTGCTGCTGCATGGCAGCATTCCCATTCCTGGAAAGATACATTTGAAGCACAATATGGATCCTAGTCCAAATTTTCTTCCTATATTGATATCATTTGATGCTGTATAACCTTACACTTATATTTTTTATAAATTAAACAAAGTATAAAAGAAAGAGGGTAAAATTAGGAATACTATTCAACCATAATGCTTGATCTTGCAAAAGCAGTTGATTCATGATTAGTTGCCTAAAATTTAATTTAAATATATGGATACATACCAAAATAACAAAAGTTCTCTGTGTTAGAGAAATGCTCCCACTTCTGTAAATTCTATTCTATTTCTTTAACGGTACATATGACTCCAGGAACTTTACAACAAATAATTTTAAAAGCCTATAGCTCCTTCTTTTCTAGTAAGTATAATCAACATGTTGCTGTTACTGGCCTAATTATAGCGCAGAGCCTGCTTTTATAAAGGGGATATTTGGACTGTTTACATGTTTTCCTCTATAGTAAACATCATTATCTGAAGGAGTGACTGAATTTACCCTTGTAGGCTACAGACACATCCATAATTCAGATCTGCAAGAATAAAAAGCTACTGTTAAAAAAGCAAATAAGGTCTTTTATGAAGTAAAGTTATTTTGCTCCCCAGGAACATTTAAATGTAAAATATTTTTTTCAGTCTGAAAGATAAATTTAAAGCCAGTCTTCCAGGTGTATAAAACTGCATAAACCAAACAGAACAATCATTGCCAGACAAATTATTTTACAACTGATATTAGCTAGTGCTCTCCAGTGTAGCTGGTTATATCAAGGAACACTTCTTAGAACTCACTGTCTTCTGCTCTATTGCAGAAAACCACATTTTCCATTTCATCCAACAGACTCCAAGACATTCACAGTGAGATAGTTTCAAATGCTATTTAGTGAACATGGATGTCCTTGGTGGAAATACTGCCTCTATACAAAAAATACAACAGAACCCATATGTTAAGCCAGATACCAAACCTACATGGTAGAAGGTTTTAGAAAACATGAGTGCAAGATGTTCTGCCAGCCCATGCAAAACTGAACCACCTATTTTCCTCTTTCTATTGTGGTGGTCACAGACCCTTAGAAATGTTGGAAGGAGGAGCCTCTGAAGGTTTTCTAGTCCATCATCCTGCTCCAAGCAAGACTACTCCAACAACTGCATGAGATGAAATGTAGCCATAGCTGAATCTTCAAAGCAACCAGGAACTGGCCTTTCAATGTGCTGTTCTGATCAGTGGTATTGCTGTCTCTTTCCAATTTCTCAACATGCCATTTCAACAGAAAACACTGGACTGCTGAGTTGAAAATTTGTCATTCATCCAGCCTGGACTCCAACAGGTTTACAGTGAGAATGCTGTAATTCTCCACCTCCTCCTCGCCTGTCTCAAAGAAGGATGCAGTGTTGGCTTTTTTCCAGTCAGCAGGAACCTCTTCAGATCAACCTGAATTTTCTTAGATTAGTCTCACCATCATTTCAGCCAACTCCTTCAGGACTTCCAGATGTATCCCATTCAGTCCCACAGATCTGAAGACATTCAGCTGCTCTAAATAGTCCCCTGAATCTTTTGCTCCTCAACTGCCATCTACTTCTCTCTTTCCCAACCATACTGATAGAAGCAATGGTCCCAGAAAAGGGCTTTGTCTGTAAGGACTGACACAAAAGAATTCCTTGATATTTCTGCTTCCTGAGTTGCTCAGTGCCTTGGTGCCCTCCCTCCAGATGTATGAAAGTCTCCCATGAGGACAAGAAATAGCTATTTAAGGCCCACACACCACCTCCTCTGCCCAGGTAATCTGTAACTGACCTCCATCACAACATACCAAAATATGTCCCATCTCACTTTGAACTCTTGTTTCTTCCTGAAGTTTTTCAACATTTAGAGGTCTCCTCAACAGAGGCTGCAATTATTTCTCCTTTTTCTGCCCTCATGTCTATGCTGAACTGCCTGTTTCATCCATGCCAGTGCTCCTTTTTCATGACACACCTCTTCCACTTGCACTTATGTCTTTGTAGCACTGATCCTAATTGTAAAAGCTGAGACATCTGACCCAGGATCGTTCCCCAACAGGACTTGTTTCTCCTCTGCTGCCAGGGCACTGGAGTATATTTAAGGTTAAATAGCTTCAGGCTGAAATGGAGCCCTCCTCCCACTGCCAGAAGCCACAGACTTACACCCTGCTGGATGGGGCCCCTCTTGCTGCTCCACCATTGCCTTCCCACCCTCAGGGTATCTCCTGTCCCAGCAGAGTCTCTTGAAGGCTCTGTCAGTGCCTCATCTGTCATTCTTCACAGAAGGGTTGCTCATTTCTTGGCTAGTATTGTTTTGCTTTTTTAAAATTTTTTTTTAATTAACACAAGGAAAACATGAAGTAGCAGAGATCTCTGTGTTCTCATTTCATTTTTCAGTCTGGACTGCACCCCCACAGACACACATGTGCAATGCAAATAGAAAGCCTGGCTTGTGCAGATGGGACGTCAGACTAGTTGACTTACCTTCTGTGGCCTACAATATTTTCTCCTTTAACTATTTGTGAAACAGAATGCTCTTCCAGCTGTGAAGGACACAGACGAAGGAGATGTGTAGAAAGAAATGCAGTTTGAAATTGTGCAGTTTAGGTCTGCAGAGCATTGGCTGTGTAGAACCTGGTTTTTGGAGCTGAAATGCCATCCAGCTGTGCCTGCACAGAGAGGAAAAGCTAATGAGCTGGTGCCCTACCACAGGAGACTGTGCTGGGGATCTCTGAAATCTAGCACAGTAGAAGTGATTTTTTTTCTCTGTTTTGGGGTGAATCATACCTCACAGTGCATGTTTCTAATTTTTAATGTGTTCCAGTGGAGATACTAAACTGTGTGTATTTGCCACTGTGAAATATCTTTTCTGCTCTAACAGAAATACATCTTGTGACAAACTGACGCACTTCTTCCTCAAAGGCAGCAGAACAGACATGTATCTTTAGGAACAGAAGCGCCCTTAAGTGATCGCTTCAGTGTTCCAAGACAGCCACAAAATGCTTCAGGGTAGATCTCTCCAGAATAAACTCTTCATGGAGACATCAGTCCACCTGAAGCCTCACCTGCCAATGGCTGATTCATGCTTTGAAGCATAATTTCTCTGCTCCAGTTCTCTAACCTTTTGGTGAGTTCCTGCTAAACTTTCCAATAATGTCAGTCATTGGGATTAATAATTATTACACAATAACTTAAATTATTGAAGTTAAGGGAAGTTACTGCAGTCTTTCATTATTTTCTCGTATGTAGACCTCAAGCATTTTAATTTTTTTCTGGAACAAAATAAAGTTCGGTAGCATATGCCCATTCACAAAGATGCCCTCTTCCTGTCTATTTGAAATGTTAGAAGTACTTGTGACACTGAAAACATAAGGAATAAATCATGCTAGTTTCCTTCTTGGGCAGAATGACAGGTTGATAGGCACTCTTGAATTTTATGGAGTTTTAGCTGTGATTCAAACAATAGCTCAGTAAAGCTTACCACTGTCCTTTCACACATGTAGCAGGGAATGGAACCAGACCCTCCTCAACAGATACAGACTGACCTGGAATCACTGGAATCAAGATGTATGTTGATTTATATCAGCAGATATTACAGACCATAATATTTAGATTGTATATAAGCAAATGGCTTATGGCTTAGATTTTTGCATATCCTGACATGAAATAGTCTGCTTTATCAAGAAATCAAGGTCTTGATTCATAAAGCACTCTTCTCAAGTGACACTGACTCCCACAATTAACTAAAAAGAGATGCAGCCATACAGGCTTCCTGCACAGCACTCTTTAAAGAAAAAAACTCTCTATTATAATTCTTTTTCCTCTAAATCCTCCACAATCTTAACCGTTGCTGAGAGATTTAAAATAGGATTATATCAGACTTTACCTAGCAAGGCTTCCAATTAGTTTTTAAGGCAATACTCATATTTCTACTATACCAGGAGAAGCAGCAAAATTTATGGATCATTAGGCCAGTACAGCTGAGAGGAAAGTAGTTGCAGTTACTTTAGACAAGGCATGAATGCACCTATTTTTCTCATATTTTTATGTTTCAGGTTTATACTATGTGTCACTGACTCCATAATTCTGAAACATGCTTTTTTTTAATAATTTTATCTTTTTCCAGTGCTAAATCTCTAGCACAGTTTGAAGAGAAGGGTTGTTATAAGAGACATAACAAATAAATGACTATTGCATTACCTCTCTGTGTTCTCTTGTTTGGGGATTTACTTGAGGCCCTCTGAAAGCTACTACTACTTTTTAGGGGAAAGTATAATAACACATGCTCTGAAAATGGTTTTATGTGTATTAATATAAAGTAATCCCATTTCCTTCAGCATAATATGAAGCTAGAAATCTTAATTCCAGTTATGACAGAAAATATTACACTAGCTTAGCTTATTTGAAGTAGATTAGGAACATTGATTAGTCAGATAAAGATTCCTTAATTCTGTTTAATACTGTCAAATAGTATGTACTGTGTGAAATATTCCCATGTTCCTGTGCCCCAGACCAATGGCCCACAACCCCAATACAAACTTCTCCTGGGCCCAAATCTGAGGTCAACACCATTCTCCTGAGTGGTCACTTTGGCATCAAGGATGTCAGGCTGAGTATGTAAACATATGCTTTCATATCTATGCAATAATTTTGCAAAACTAATGTCCTGCTTAGTAATCCCTCCAGACTTCCAGTTTTTACATCTTGCAATTAATAAGAAATGTCATAAGACACTTTCTGATGAGGTTCATGAACATTCACAATCCTTCATGAGTAAATCAGAGCAAAACAGCTACTAAAAAAAAGATTTCAAATGCTATGATTTAACCTTCCCAAATTTTGATTTTTGTCTTTAGAACATCAAAGTCATATAACTTTTTTCCTTTTTCAGTCTGACATTCAGAACAATCATATTTAAGTGTGTTTCTCTCTTTTTCTGTAGTATTATTTGGACAGCAAACCTGATCCCTTTAGTGCCAATATTGCTACCTTTTGCTTTTATCTCAGCAAGTGTTGTCACCAGATTTGTAAAGGAATTTCACTTCCAACTCACGGATCACGGCATGAATAATATGAAACTCACCAGACACAATGCTGACAACTGAAACCTCTGATAATTATTCCAATTACTGAAGAAAGTGAACAAAAAAACCCCATCACTTCGCCTATGATTAGCTATAATTTTGTTGAAATTATATGCATTATAATGACACTCAACATAGTGTGTGCATGTCTAATTCAGAAGAATTTATTCCCTGAGACCTGTCCCATGATTTACCAGGACTGCACGCATTTCGACATAAAAGGTCCAAGAGTTTAGTTTTAATGCATGCTTTGTTATGTGAATACTGAGTGTGTTGCCATTTTCATAAAGTGCTTTCTAGTTATTAATAAAACCTGATGGCTTCCAGGCAAGAGTGTGTGTTCTTTAGAAAATGCCCTAAAAGGGAGAATTAAGCCAGGTTACACACTGTTCAGTTTACCTACACTTCCCACCCTGCAGGAAACTGTAAAACATACAGCAAATCTAAGACCCACCTCTCTTGCCAGCATCAGCAGGAAAGAGTTAGTGAAGTCAGATACACAGGCCAAAATACAGCTTTCCAAAATGCAGTCTGGTGACGAGGAGAATGGCTCTTTCTGCTTGTTTATTCCCTTGCAAATCATGGCCATTGACTGAAATCTTCATGTCTGTGCCATTCTTTGATCTCTTTCCCTCCAGTTTGTCATGAATCAGCGAAAAAGGTATTTTTCTGAGTTAGCCCCTTTAGCTTCTCAAAGCATGGATTAAATAGCCATTTGTTTGGAAGCACAGTTAGCATGGCAGGAAAAGATGTCCAGCTGCATTCAGAGGTGTGATGCGATACAGTAGCACTCATGGAGTCTTATTTTCAGCAATGCTCCAGGGAGGGTGCAAATGAAACAGCTACAACTTACACTTCACTCAAACATCCATAAATGGGTTTCTGGTTCATTTTGGGGGTTTTTAACACGCTGTTTGACACGGTCCTTCAGAGAATGGCCTGAAATACCAGACATAAGTGCTGTTCCGTGGATTAGCTGCTGTGTCTTACTGGCTGCTCTCATTACAAGTCACATAACCAACCATACAACCTCATTTCCATGGCCTGGAAGGGTCTTTTGAGGTTTCTGAGTCTCTCTTTTTCTTCATAAATTACACAGATAAGAGGAAGGATCAGGTTTACAGAAGAGAACTGTAGTGACTTTCTATGTATGACACCACTCGCAGTGATACTTCTCTACTTTAACTGAATGGTCCCATAAAAAAGTTTAAAATGTCAGAGTCCCCTATGAAGCACATCCACATGCTGCACTCTCAAGTTCTTCCGGATCTTTTATATCATATTTTCCCTGGAAAAACTGTAGATCACATTCAGAATGAGGCATAGGAGAAATAAGTGAGCCTTCACTATAAACTGATCTGTGCTGATCATCAGTGAAATGAAGACACCCATTTACTTGAGTTCCCACTTGTTACCTTAATTATCACAAGACACCTTTTGGGGCAGTAAAAATCCACTTCCATATGCACTTGACTCAGCTTCTGTTTTTTATACCTTTGCCTCCCCAATGAGTTTTGGCAAAGAGCAGAAATAATTATGTAGTTTCCTATTACACTCTAGTTAATTCCGTCTCCATTTTACTTTCAAGTATTTTTAACCAGCACTGAGGTAATTCAGACAAATGAACTAAACATACACAAATGTCTAAAACAAGAAAATAACAGTCCGTGTATCAGCAGCCTTTTATTTCCTACAATAAGAAGTAGGGGTTTTCTTCTTTCCTGAAGCTGGACTGATAACCTTCTCTGAGAATAGCCAAAAAATTTGATCTTATTAAGTTATATTTTGACATCTATTTTTCTCATTAGTGGATACCCATAAAAATCATGGCTGCATTCAGGAGTAAGTTTTCCTTCACAAGTTGAGAGGAATAAGGTGCTACACTTCAACCTGCTTATTTTTATCTTGAGACAAAATTAGACCATTTAAGCCTTGGTAAATTTGTGAAAATAGTGAGGTAGTTTCTTTTTTACTTTCCAGCAGATCCAAAAGAAAACATTTCAAAACTATGGTAAATATGAAGCAACATTTGGAGGATGGACAATATTCCTGCCTAATCAAAATAATTCTGAACTGATATGTTAATAATCATGACAGTCTCTGCAGTTTCCATTTCAGGCTTTTAAGAAAGCAATGTAGAGGCAGAGAGATTTCAGGGGCAAGCATGTTCCAGTCAGCACACACAAAAGCAAAACCATTTTGTGCTCTAAACATAGTGTGGCTAATTTTCCACTTCATTTTTCACAGAAGACTTCTCCTTGAGGACACAGACCAAGGCCCTTGACACTCAGGAGAGTGCCTGAATTCCCGAGCTTTACGATTTTAGATGGGGTTTGAGTTCAGGTTGTTTGGGGTGCAGAAGGCAGAGAACAAATTTGCAAGGTGCCAGGGGGAGGCTCTTGGCTCATTTTTTTCACAGCCCACAAGATGGTTATTAATTATTGACCTATAAGGTGTGAGGGCTTCACTCTGGTGCTCTGAACAAATTCTGCTGCACCACAGTCCTGGTAAGTGCACTGAGCCAGCAAAGATGCTTCATACCAAAAAAACCCAAAAACCAAACCACCAAAACCAACAAGCCCCCAAATATGGCCATGCATCTATTTTAAGATGCTGCATGTAGAAATTGTCTGTCTTATATTAAATAGATAAGGTACTTCTTTGGTCCTTGAGAGAGAAAGGTGCATATATAATACTTTTCTATTTTATACTTTCAAAGTACCAATGCTGCAGGAAATGATGCCTGTTATGGAAGGTAAAGGATAAGTAAGGAAGCACCAGTGGTCTGGGTAATTTTACTACCTTGGCCTTTTCAAAGACAGAAATTAAAAAAGGAATTTTTTTTTGAACATTGGAAATATAGTAATTGCTAAGTAAAACAGGGCACCAATAAGGACTAAAGACTGTTCTTTGATAAAGTACAAGACCAAAAATCAAAATATAGTCAATAAGAGAAATTAAACCAATGCTCTCATTTTGACAAAGACTGTGATTATGAAACTGGAAAGACAATTAAAAAGAAGAACAGAGATCTGGGTTTTGATAGTTTTATTAGATGTAAACTCTTTCCAACTTGGGGTAACACTGACTTTCCTCTTGGTTGATATGTAGGCATTTTTTGTAATTATTAATTTGAATGTGTTTTTTTCCTATAGGACATCAGGTAAAAATCTGTTCAGTCATAGAATTATATATTTTCCTACAAGCTGGGAAAGATTATGTAATGACTTTCATTGGCTTTAAAATCATAATGATAAATTTGGAGGATAATCTTTTGTCTTTCGTCTTAAACTGCAGTTCAAGGAATCATTCAACATTGGCACATAGAATCAATTTAATTTTCTTTAAAATATGCAGTTTCTGCCTTTGCTTACAACCACACCCTTCCTCAGATTTCTCCACGAGCTCATTGGGTGCACAGGGTGCCTTTTTTTGCAGTTCAGGCAAGCCCTGACACCTTTAAGGTCACTTACCTGCCCTTGAAAAAAAACCCATGTGTTCTATCGGTTGCAATGTCTGTTTCTCATCATCACAATATTCTTCCTACTGTAAGACGTTAGAAGATATAAGTAATAATAAAATATACTATACACTGCTGAAGTAGAATAAGCCTCTTGAATCTCACAGGTATTTAATCAGAGAGCAGTCTGCAAATAAATGATTTATTCATGAAGCCAGTGTATTGACTGCCAACATGCAGGCATTGTAAAATACAAATACTGAAATGATAAAGAAATGGTGATGCAGAAAAGAAGGTATTTAATTGCAGACAAACCCTGAGACAATACTTTGATAGTTTTAACGGTATTTGAAGTATTTTATATCACCATAAAAACCTCTGCAGAGTATAAGGTATATCTTTGGCTACAGCGAACCATGAATAATATTGCAGAAATACTTAATTTCGTTTAATAGCATTGAGTTGTGCATTTCATCCAGGAGATAGCCGGGCTGCCTAGAAAATTTGATTCACAGCAGTGAAACTGGTCAAATAATCTATTGTGAACGAAACCTATTGTAAATTTGACCATTTCTCATAGAATAATTGCACATTAATAACTTCCTGCATTATTCAGCCAGCTATAGACTACAGTATATTTATTTCTGAGGAAGATACAGAATTATCTGAGAAACTTTTGGGTGGATAGCTATACAACTTCCCTTAAACTTTGTACTCACTTAAGGATGTTGTGGTGAATATGAATACTGAACTGTATCACATACGGCTTACGCATAATGTAGAGAAAATGCCATAAATTTGATCAGACTATTAAAAATAACACTTAGGAAATTATATTAGAAGTGAACAGAATCTTTTGGCCAAACTCTAAAATGACAGCTCACAGCCCTCTGTCTACAGCATTTTGTGTTATGCAAACAGTCCAGACATTAGGTGTTGTGTCTTGCCCTTCCCTTTACGCTGCATTTCAAATTTCATGAATATTGATCATGTAAATGAACCAGAAATATTTTGGGGGTAAAAAGTGTTTTTGTTCCACACTCTAATGCAATCAAGAAAAGCTTTTTGCAGAATACTCTGAGTGTCAGGGACCTCATCTCTGCTTTCCTTGAGAATAAGCAAATCTTTACGACATGCAGAGTAGAAAATACATGGGCTGACTGGACATTACAGTTTGACACGCCTGCTAATTTGCTTCCTCTATCCTGGTATGAGGAATGGGACCAGAACTTCAGTACTAATTCCTTTGTCAAAGCATATAATCCACTGCAAAAGGTCTGTCCAGACTTCTCCTATAGCCAATAGAGGCCAATAGGTGCATCCTGGAGATGACTCACCCAAGATAGTTACCAGGAAACATTTTTGTCTCTTTAGTAAAGTAGCTATCTAAATGAAGATTTTATACTTCATTCTCAAATGCCAGTTGGCTGAAAGTAGGCAAGACAACTGCTGTCCTTGGTTGGTATCTTCTCTTTATTAAGTTAAAGGTAGAGCAGTGACCTACTGACCATAATACTGGAGATGTATTTTTCTCAGCCTCCGGCGCAAGAGCTATTCTCTTAAAGAGTAGCCAGTAAAGCAGCGAGTTGAATCTGTATCCTACACCCCCACTGAGTGCCATAGCCAACAGATCACTAGGTATTCGGGGACAATGTCATTTTTAGTGTGTTCCTTTTTTTCAGGTTTGATCCTTTGAAAAACTTCAGCCCACAAAATAAATATTTTCTGACAAATATCAAAGTTAGAAAAAAATGTAACTCTGCTTACTGCTAAATGTTAGCATTAGCAATGCATTGTCTGTGATTCCAATTGTCTTTATTACTTTTTACTAACAGTACCTTCTCTTTTCAGTGGGATTGTCCTCACCACTTGGCATTCCAATCTCATGGAAGACCAGTCCATCTATAAGCCTCTGCTTTATAACTCTTTGTCTTCTCTTTAGATTATGGATAAAGTACTTAAAATTAGCACAGGGACAGTACACACAATCTAGATGACTGCCAAGCACCCCATATCACATTCTTTTTTAAGCGTTTTTCTCCCTGTCACTCTCTGGAAGAAGCCTTCATATTTACATATTTTCCATATTTTCCTTCTTTTCAGAGTGTTCAGAGATAAATTGTCCTTGTAGACACCTTTTGCCTCCCTCCAAAGCTATTGAAACCTTTTGTTACCCTGTTTTTAGGATGCTTAGTCTACTGCAGCAATGCACTTATCTACTGATTACTCTAAGCACACTTCTTTCATTTGAAAAACATATTTGGTGTCCCAACATAAGTCAGGAGTTAGACTGAAAAGTAATTAGACATGAAAAGAATTTCAAAAAAAACAAGCCTTAATCTTTTCAAACCACAGTACCAGAAAGCTGAAAATAAATGGCAGTTTTCAAACCATAATAAAATTAATATGAATTTCATTTCTTAGCAGGTGAAAATTCTTCCTGCTGATTCCGTAACAGGCAAACTAGAAAGTCAACTTATTTAGAAACTGTTTCAAAAATGGGAAGATATAAGCACATTCATATTTATAGAGATAATATTCTTCTTTCACATGAGGGTGTCAAGTTCTCACCTTTGATGACAAATGTGTGTTGTCACAATGCTTGCAACTGTTACAGATTATTTATTTATTAAGACACACTTTGTTCCCCTAAGCATTTTCACAAGGCACATGTTTACAGGAACAGAGGAATTGGAGAAAAAATTTCTTCCTGTGTTTATGTATTGACACTTTAATTTCTCTGGAATGTTGTCAATACTGCACAATGCAACAAGGATCATTAGGAAAAAGCAGATGAGATGAATGGACAGACAGTGTCAAACTGTCTGAAATTTTAACTGATTACTGCCTTATTCTATTTGCCAAGTTCACTGCTGCTGTGGGGTTGTCTGCTACTTTGCACAACACCACCTCATCTCACACTGTGTGTGTTAAAAAATTCTGTTCTGCACTAGATAAAACTACTTATATGGTCTTTGATGTAATTGATAAAAGGACACTAATGGTGTGTTGCGTAACTGTGAAATTAGGGAATGTAGCTGTTGAATTAACAAGCATTCACAGACATGCTGCAATTTTTCTGGGAAAATGTCACAGGAGCTCCTCCTTTATTCAGTAATTTGGTGCAATCTAAACTTTGTCTGAGGATCTGCATCTATAATGTACTGAACATTTTCTGTGCTCATTAGAAAAAGCTGAAGGAGATTGGGATTTGCAGAAGGAATACAGTCATGCCATAATACCTATAAAAATGAATAATGTATTTATTACTTAAGAATTATATGTATACTTAGGATTAATGGAAGGATGTGCTCAGGCAAATGTCTTTGTTCTGTTGTACTTTACAGATTGTCAAAAGTTTTTCTAACTTTCTCTGAAACTAGCCTTTAAGTTTTGCAATACCTTATAATAACTGTGTTCATAATTTTTTAAGGTTTAGGTTCTTATATTTCTTTTTAATTCTTTTCCCTCTACAACAAGAGAACAAAATATTTTTGCTTGTGGTTTGGACTTACATGTTTCTTTTTTTTTTTTAATCTTTCTACATAATGCTTTTCTCTAGAAGAGAATAAAAAGTTATTTTATGCTTTATTAGGCTGGGTGACATACTCTTCCAAGATCCAGTGGTCAGCAGTATTTTCAGCAAATTGTGTGCTACACTTGACTGCAGTTTACAATAAATTGTAGAACAAGTAACTACAGAGTACAACAGGTCTAATTTTTAATACACTGGCAAACTTTCTTTTCTGTACATGTCAATCATAAACAGGCTTTGATTTCTGTGTACGTATTAGATAATCGTGAGTATTTGCCAAATACCTTGTACAAATGATACACTGTTTTGTTGGTATCTATTTGTTCTGCATGTCTGTGAATGATCTTCTAAGCCAGACTACATTATTTCTGTTTCCAAATCTGAGAAATGTTTTAATACACAAACAAAACCCAGGGCTAGTTCTTACTCTTTAGCATGTAGTATGTTTCCAATGCATATTGTGCATTAACAAATCCCTCCCTTTGGAAGTTTATTTCTGTGCCCATTTCACGTAGCACTTCCCTTGTTGTCCTATTCAGTGCAGAATCCTGCAATTAAAATTTTAAATAACAATTAAGTTCAATGAGGTAGTAAATATGACAGAATTTATTAATATCTCTTGTATTTCAAATACCAACCTTCTGCATGCCAAAGTTGCTAAGTATAATGATTTGCTTTCCAAAAGGCAAATTGGAACTCTATAGAGAGCTCTTTCTTAAAATAATTGTCAGTTAACAATTTCCTCACTACGTCTCATAACTGCAAGGAACACTTCCGGTCTGAGTGTTTCAAGGCATACTGGGCAAAAAGCACTAGCTTTACACATCACTATGCCATCAAATATAATATGCCTTTTATAAATGTTTAAACAATACCACAAAAAATCTTGTGCATATTTTGGAAATATTTTGGTTTGGTATTTTGATGAATAACTCACATCCAATTTAAAGAGATTACATAACTGATTAAGGCCAACTAACTGCCTGGTAGTTGGCAATGATGCAAAATAGTTTCACTGTGGTTTCACTATAAAACTGGCCCAAAATTGTAATATCCCCCTTCATTGAAATAATTTAATTTGTCATTTCAAAATATCAGTGCTTGAGGTTTCCCGTACATTTTTGTCAAGGCTGTTTTCTCTTTAAGGATAGTGAAAGCATTATTTTGAAATACAGTTTAAAAACAGGTTGTAAAATGTTTTCAAGTTCTGAACATATATGAAGAACTGGCAAATTGACAGACTCATTTTTCCCTCAAGATGAGTGTGCTGCATCATTGAGACTAAATACAGTTAAACTGTCATGGTTCTTAGTTTATTGCTTTGTTTCTCTAAGTTATTGCATCTATGGATAGTCTTTAAAAACGAGTTAGCACAAAGGGTCAGTAAGAAATCTGAGGCCACTGGAACCCATTTTTAAAGAACAGCTCTGACTATTTTCAATTTTATCACCACATCTTAATGATCCGTAAGGTAAAAAAGAAATGGACAACCCAGACCACACAAATGAACGAGAACAGCAAGATCTTCTTTGTAACAGGTACAAAAGTGATCCCCAGATAAAATTCTTGAAAGCCATCAAAATGCCTACTCTATAGCAGGAAAGGCCAGGTGGAAACTGTCAAGTGGTGAGGCCCCTGGAACAGGTTGCCCAGAGAAGTTGAGGATGTTCCATCCCTGAAAGTGTTCAAGGCCAGGTTGGATGGGGCTTTGAGAAACCTGGTCTAGTGAAAGCTGTCCCTGCCCATGGCAGCGGGTTTGGAACTAAATGATCTTTTAAGTTCCTTTGCAACCCAAACCATTCTATGATTCTGTGATTTTATGAGATCTCCAAGCAGAAGACGTGCACAGTGGCTAGCAGACAGTGAAGTATTTTGTGTTGATGCCACAGCATGCAGATCTATTTATCTGTAGGTAAGTCTTTTTCTGTAGAAGCTCTTACCAATTTTTGTCTCTGAAAAGGGATGAAAGGAAGAGACACTTTCCCTGCCAGAAGTAGCACACTTCTGGAGACACGAGCTCAGACGCACAGCCAAGTACTGGGTGAGCTCTGCTCTCCTCAGGGGCTGTGCAGCCTCATCAGTGGTCAACCTCATGCACACTGTGTAACCCAGTGCAAGGAACTGTACAGACAACCCAGCGTGAAAATTACAAATGTAATTTCCTTTCTTTATAAAGCTTCTGCTCATGACGTGAGCAACTCTAAGAAGACAACTGGGCAATCTGTTTCTCATCTTTTATACACCTGCTGTGCAATCATCTCCTTGGTCGAAAAGTGCGCCACAGACTAGAAGATGGGATGCTTTTGTAAGACTTAGTTGATGGTCTTCAGGTAGGCACCAAGCGTGGAAGGTCCTGCTTAGCTTTGTATGTTGCATGGGATGGCATGACAGGAACTAAGACACAAGACCACAGAGGTGAGGGAGATATTTTTTTGAGTAGTTAAACAGTCTACATTTTAATGGACATGTGAAGAGAAGAAAGGTAGCACGGGATGTAAGAAGTGAATCTGAAATACTCATAAGCAGGGCTTCTGCTTAACACTCATGAAAAATAGAAAAATAAATGCACAGAAGCATAGAATAAGCTTAGTTGGAAGGGACCCACAAGGGTCGAGTCCAATTCCCAGCCCTGCACAGAGCACCCTCGACAGTCACACCGTGTGCCTCAGAGCATTATCCAAACATTTCTTGAACTCTGTCAGGCTGGTGCTGTGACCACTTCCCTGGGGAGTTGTTCCAGTGCCCAACCACCCTCTGGGCGAAGAACCTTTTCCTGATGTCTAACTCAAAGCTCCCCTGACTCAGCTTCAAGCCATTTCCTGGAGTCCTGTCACTGCAGAGAAGTGATCAGTACCTGCCCCTCCACTTCTCCTCATTGGGATGTTGAAGACCCCAATAAGTTCTCCCCTCAGTCTCCTCCAGGCTGAACACTCCAAGTGACCTCAGCTGCTCCTCATAAGGAATATGTGGACATGCACGTGGACACTGCATTTGTTTTCTGTTTGGGATTGTTCAGATGCAGTTTTTGATGTGTACTCTGGTCACAAATTTCAAGTGCTGCTCTACAACCTTGGCACTTAGAGGACTTCCAAAAGGGAAGGATAAGTGAACAAAGACCACAAAAAGAGGGGAAAGATAAGAAGAAGGGGAGAGAAAATATTCCTGTTCTCTGGAAACCAGGGCTTCCCATCAAACATTAAGTAAGAGATTCAATAAAACCTTGTTTTCATGACACTTTATAAGTGCAAGCAATAACATAAAAATTGCTGCATTAAACTGACCAAAGACTTGTTTTAGTATTTTATATTACAGATACTGAAACATTCAGTTGGAGCCATAACAATTAAAATCCTGCTGGATGGAGACCCTAAAGGAGCTATCTCTGAAAGAATGAACTGATTTTTTCTGTGAAAATCACAGAGAAGTTTGCTTTTGAGAACTTATAAGCCTTTCTTTTCAAAAGAACTTCATTTTAGTAATTAGTGTCAGAAGTGCCTATCAGTTCTTTAATTCTTCTGTTTGTCATTCTCTTCCTTACAATCTAATTCTAGATAAACCAGTATTTATCAGAAGTATCTTAATGTAAACTTTTGAAACTGTTGTTCAAATACACACTTGTGTTATTTATAACAGAATATAATAAAATAAATTTATGGAACACAAGGTAGTGAGACAAACATTTTGCTTCAAGATGTCCCATATAAAAAGAAGCACTGATATTTCTGTATTATTCTTTCACTCAGCAGTAGCTAAAGCTTTATGGAGAAGTCTTACTTTGTTGAAAGCTAGTAGCATAATGGCTCAGGCTTAGATTCTAGTCTGGTTTATTCACAAAAACATTTTATCTATATTTACTTGAGAAATAGAGTAAAACAGACATGAAGCATATGTGGGGCAAAATCCAGGACACACAGAAGTCAGTGTTGCCTCATTAACTACTGCCATTTACAAACTTACAATGTTTTGTTAAAAATATGGAACTTCTATTAAATATTGAATATCTATGTTCTGATTTATAAGAAAAGACACTAGTCATTATCACACAGTTTACCACATGCCTAGCTAATACCATATTATCAATGCTTTCGAACATTTAATATCAAATTTCAGTGAAAATATCTAGGCAATTAAGAGAATGCAAGTTGATCCTTTCTCTTTAAAGTCATATTGGCTGTTTACAGCTAAAATAGTTGAGAAGTTATTCAGTGACTTGTAGGCTTCTAAAGGAAACCAAAAGCTGATAAAATTGCTTTGGCCACAGTAAATTATGTACAGTGTATTTTCTCCATAAATGAAAGGATATTTATCCAAATGAAGAATCTTCCTGCATCCAAAGCATTAAAGTAGAAAATGTACCTAAAATTAGAGCTGGATCCTGATGAATGCCTTACCAAAATTTGAATGCCAAAAGAGTTCTTGTAATTAGGTAATTTTACAAGTCTTGTCTCCCACTCTTATCATGTATCCTAAAACGGGGCAGCATATTCATCCCGATGCTTACCCTTTTCAGTTTGTGAAAGCCATACAGCACCAGCCAATGCACATGTTCTCTGTGTCCTTGGGACTGAGGCTTCTGCTCTCTGGCACAGGACAACAAAAACAGAGCCCCATGCTCACCCAGGGTCTGGCCTTGATTCTGAGCCAGGATTGGACCAGTATGTTTCCTTGCATATAGGCGGTCCAAATTACCCTATGGCAATATTGGGAGTTTTGCCATTTATTGCACTGTCAGAAGAGCCATGGAGATTTCAGGGACTTGGTGTACTTGTGACAAAGCTCTTACTGCACACACTGATGAGCTGAACAGCAACAGAATTCATGCCCAGCACTCTGTTTCCTAGGCCATTGCCTTTGAGATCAGCTTTTCCTGACAGTTCTGACTGCAGATACAATCATCTTATCTAAATCAGTAAAAGGAAGTTCACTAGAGATAAAATACAGGAGAGGAAAATTTGCAATTTTTTCCGAACAGTCTGAAAAATCCCATTATTTTTCTTATGAAGAGTTCAATTTCCTTTATGAAGCCAAATGTTGCTCTGGCTTTTTTGAGTACTCTTGAAAGAAAAAGTCAAGTTTTTTGCAAAAGGACTCCTTAAATGGTAAAGATCCAATCAAGATTCAGGAGAAAAGGAGACAAACGAAAGTGCCGCGAAGTGGATATGAAGTTTTTTTTACCAAGGAATAAATGAAGTTAAAATCCTGAAGAGGACAGCTAAGGCTGAGAGCATGCATGCCCAGAGGGCTGAACTTGGCCTGCAAGAATACTGCACACAGAGCAGGATTAGAAGCAAAGGCTGAATGATGCTTTTGCAAACTGAGTTCATGAAAAAATATAACAGTACTTAACACAGACCCTCTCAATGATTGGGAGGTTTGCCATTTATTGCAAAAGCTGATTACACTTCATCATCTTTTCTTTATCAAGTGACATGGCATACTTTCAGTCATGAATGCCTGGCTAGACAGGAGTGAAGCCTGATAACACAAAAATACCATTCTCCCATGCACCAAATTGACAGGATGTAGAGGATCTTTGAAAGCTGTAAAATAGCATTAGTCAGAGATAATAAATAGAATTTTTTCTCTGTCTTCATTAATAATATGGGGAATGGGGAATAGTGCTATAGTGAAAAATAGTGAATAGAATAGTGAAAAAGCCATCAGCTTTTTCAGAGATGGAAATATAAACGAGATGAACCAAACTACCTTAAAATGCAACATCCCTTGCCAGATTCCAGATCATCTATGGTATCAGAAGAAAACGCCTAGAAAAAAATACCACAGCATATTTTCATTGCGTATTTGTTAGCCCACTTCATGCACGTCAGTGAATGTTTCATGAATTAACGGCAAATACTCTACACAGCTATTTAGATATTGCAAAACAGGAAGTAATTACTTAGATGGCAATTTTTTTGGCCGACATTTTTTGTAGTTTATAACAACAAATGAGAATAATGCATTTTCAATTTCAAAGAGTGAGAGGGTGTCATAAAGCACAGAATCCATAATGAAGGTTTCAGGAGACTGGATATGAGTGAAGAAATCGAGTATAAAGTGCTAAAATTAAAAAAAATAATAATAATTTAAAAGAGGAACACTTTAAAAAACTAATAACCCCAACTTATTAAGGCTGTTACTGTTATGATATTCTGCCAACTGTTTCCTCTATTCTTCCTCCACTGAGAAATTTGGAAATAATAAAAACAAAAAACCAATTATCTCAGAAGCAAATTTTAGAAAAGAACATTCATTTTATCCTGCCAAAGTAAATTCAACTCTCAATGAAAATGCCTTTCAGCAAAAAGATATAGTTTTGTACTTTCACAAGAAAGCCATCCTCCTTCTAAAAGATGAAGGCAAAATGTTTACCTGAAAGATGGCTCCAATGTCCGAAAGCTTAGTTGCCATTTTATTAGCTTGATAAAAGGAATTATTCCTCACTTCAGATCCTTCCTCATTTACATGCTCAGAATACCATGGTAACAAAAACTTGATCACTAAGAATACACCACACATCCTGAAGACCACTTTTTCAGTGTAAAATTATAATTGACAGCTGTGACATTTGGTTGTAGAAGGAAACTATATGCCCAGTTACATGCCTGAATTTGCTTTTTAGTGTAGAGCATAGCTTAAATGAATTTTTCCATTTGCAAATTATTTCTACTACAGAAAATCCAATCATTATTTAGTCTATTTTGCCCAGAGCCCCTACCATGTTACTACTCTGTTGATGCAAACCATTCCCAGGTCCTTTTAAGTCATGAGGACTTAAAGAGCTAAAACTTTCTGTGGCAGGGTGTGAATAGTGAGATTGAGAAGATACTTTGTGTGACACTGGTATGGGTGTAGCTTAAGTGGAAACTTGCTGTTTAAAGTCCTACAACAGAGACCAAGCTTTGGCAAATTCCCAAGAGCCAATCCCCAAATGGTTGTCACCATGTGCCTCCTTCTCCACACCAAACACTTCCAGTCAAACAAAAACAGACATCTTCAAGGCACATACTTAGTCCAAATTCAATAGCTGGTCTGTCTTTGAGAGAGACCTTGATTTATCCTGCAGATCTTTGCCTTTCTGGAGGTATTTCTCCCTTACCACCATTACCTACAGAGCCTCTCAGTACACATCTCATACTGGCCCAATGACATGTCCATGTAAAAGTTACCTGAAACAAATACCACCATAGGCAGAGATGCATGATAGGTACATGTGGCAACATTTTGTCTGATTGAGTCATTCACTGTTCAGAAAATTAAAAGACAAAATAGTACAAAAAAAGACAAACTAAGAAACATACAAAATTCCTCTCAGGATCCATTAGCAGGAGAAGCTTGATATACATAAGGCAAAGCAAATTCTAACAAAGAAAAGTGATGGAAAATGCTAGGTGCTTATCTCAAATAGGTAACAAAATGTACTAAATTATTCTAATAATCTAGGCAAGATATTTCAGTGATCTCTACTACCACATAAATTACATAAAAAAGAATGCAAACAACCAGAGAGTACTGCATGGCTGTTACATTAGCAGCACAGCTGGATGCAACATCAAAGTCCTCATAAATGAGAGGAACTGTTGTTGCTATGACATGATATGAGACTTGAATAAGAGTTTAAAAGTAGCATTCATTTTCTTGATTAAAGACTAACAAGGTGAAGTGTTTAATTGGTATTTTAACTGGATAGCAAGGAAATAATTCTGCAGTTTGGAGTTGAATGGATTCTGTGAATCACGAGAACACAGTTCTTTGCCTAATTTAAAATTAAATAGTTTAATTGCATTTACTTAAGAATGTATTGGTCTAGATTTAGGGAAATGAGGGAACTTGATAAAAGTTTATTTTCATTCCTAAGCGTTATTTCTGTGTCAACTATTTTTCTGTTTCATAGACAGTAATTCTGGTGCAATTAATCTTTGAAGTTTAATGACCTTTCAAGTTTGGCTCAAAAAGTTAATGATGTTGATATAACATTACTTCATCCATGGAATGATGTCGTCTTAATAACCCTAAAAGTTCTCTTTACCTGCCAACACAACACCTTCTCTCAATGCAGCAAAATTTTTGTCCACAGAGTTTCAAGAATTTCCGTCTCTTACCTTTAATACAGGTTCAATCCCTTTCCACAGAGTTCTCCTGCTCCACCTGTATCTTTCTTTGACATATGCAGGGTTTTTTATTCTTTATCTATAATTTCCTTTTAATTTAGGTGTTTCAATTGGCCTTGTATTAAAAAACCCAAAAAACAAACCCTTGTAAAATGCTGTCCACTTCTGAGCTGGATGCCTCACTTCTCCTGGCTTCACTGTTCCAACTGCTACTTTTGTCCTTTTCCATAGTTCAGCTTAGTTCAGAAAGTCTTTAACAGGCTTGTTCATTGTCCTGCACTGTTTCTGTCACCAAACTTTGCTCATTACATTGGGATGAGACATGAAAGAATTTCTGGCTCCGTGAGTGGAAAATACAGTGCCAAACTGATTATTGAGGAGCAGTTTTTGCAATAGCAACATAATAATTTCCCTAATTTTAACAATAATTCCTACTTTGCATGGATTTGTATGAATTATTCCAGATAATTGTCCATATTGTAATTCCTGTTATCCAAGTAAGATTAGATGAACAGAGTTGTGATTTTCTGACTTAATGGTTCGTGACTATTTGAATCTGTGAAATGTGCTAATAACTTTGTATTTGTCAGGAGGCTGCTTAAAAAAAGAACTGGTGGTTGTTAATGCCACTGTTTAGAGACATTGCTTGACTTTCAAACTGTACTGCATAGTAAGACTGATTTGAAAGATGAACCTATGTAATACATGTCACAGTGTCTGGGAATGGATAAAATCAAGTGTTTGATTAAAGATGAGTCAAACAAAACTCACAGGCAACAATAAGAACATTCTGCTTTCAGCATCAGGATCTGCATTAGCAGATATTGATCAAACAACATGTCTTAATAACATGATCATGAAATGTTGCTGGATATAAAGCAGATTCTCCTTCCCAAATCTGTTTAAGGTAGATCCTGCTTGGTGAGCTCAGAGCTCACTTGCAGTAATAGGTGAAGGAGAGGGCTACTTTCCTTGGAGGATGTGAATCCATGTTCTGGTCCCATACTATTGTTTTATGGTCAGAAATAGCCAGCCCAACTCAGACCTTTTCCAGGGAAGTTAAGGAAAGGAGAATCAAGGTATTTGCATTGTTGAATATATGTATCTCCATCTGAAAGTTGTTCATAAGTCCTCAGATTGATAGAAGTAGTACCATCAGCTCCTCTTTGAAATTAAAAAACAAGACAGCAAATGGAACAGAATCGTTTGACTTAGGTTCTGATACTGCAGTAGTATCCAAACAAGCAAACCTCAGAAAAATCAACTTTAACAACAGAGAGTGATGATGTACAGAGCAGTGGGAATTGTGGTGACAAGCTGGTCAGAGCTGAAACCTTTCTGGCCCATCTGGATTTTCAAACCATGCAACAGAGGCAGCAGATGTCCTTCTACAAAGGGAAATGTGTTACTCCATATGATGTCTAGGAGGCATTTCTGTCATGTGCAAAATTGTCATACATACACAGATTGCTATGCACAGGGGCCAACAGATATAGACAGACAATTTACCATAATAAAATCTTATTCAACTTCAATAAAACTGGATGGCAGCAGCTACAACCACAAAGAGTAAAGAGCTGGTGGTTTCAAGTCAAGCAATCCTTCAGCTACACAAAATGGTAGGAACTCTACAAACCTCATAAACAATGACTCTACAAACCTCATAACACAATTATGTGTTATGAAATAATTTTCCTAGGACTTACTGAGAAACAGCATCTGACTGTAAGTAATAAATATACAAGGATAGTTAAAAATTGATACACTTCGCAGAAATTCTAAAATCATCGCAATCTGAATTTAGTTTCAGTAAAATGTTTTCACTATGGAGATTGAGGAAAAAGCTCTCCAAGTTCCTCTTTCTCTAAAAGGAAATCACAAAAGACGGGAAGATAACAAGAGCACTGAACTGTACCTACCTTGCTGACTTGCTTCACAGTCATCTCTGGTAGCTCAGTTATTTTGCTTCATTGAAGTTGCTTGTGGGATAACCATGTAATGCAAGAAAACTTCTCAGTATGCTTTTCAAGTGGAAAAGGACTGCTGCTGGAAAGATGAAATAAAAAGAAAAAATTAAACATGGAAGAAGAAAAAAAGCCATCCTCTCTGTAATTTTTATAAACTTCACCCAGAACCTCCCGAGAGTATTTTAATATACTATTTTCAATATGCAAAGAAATACCTTTGGCTTTTGCATAAACTTAGTTAACTGTTTACACTTGACATCTCAGCTAGATAGAAAAAAAGATTTCTTCCTGGCTCAGACTGTTATTTCTCAGACACTGAACACAAACTCGCATCAGCAAATGTTGATCCTTTGTTGAATCGCACACTCCAACAGAGTCAAAATTGTGATAATGGTCAGGATATTGATGGTCCTAATCTCTTCTGTCACTTTGATACATCCAAAATCATTCATCTCTCGGTCAGTTTTAGAATTATTTTCTACTTTATCCAACAGACCAAAAACTGACAAATATTTTTTATAGTAATATACTTTTCAGTGGACATCTTTTCTCCACAAGAGCCAGCTCTACAAACTGATTGACTAATTCATTCCCCACAACAATTTCATGTAAAATAAACTGACAAAAGGCCAGCTGCAAAAGCAAGTACAATAAACGGCTTTATCCCCAGAAACACAATAGAGAAAACAGGTATTTATTATTTGGATATGATTGCTCACAGTTGGTGCTTTCATCAACCAGCATAAATATTAGATGTTCAACTCATGTCACAAAATTAATCTTCAAATTTTAATGCCCCAAGACAAATTTTATAGGATTCAGATGCAGATTATTTTTTCTTAAAATAATAAAGGATGATTTACGAATTGGGTTCTTGGGTGAAACTCCAGGCTCACCCAGGCCTGTAAGTAATTAGTTATAGTGACTTAATTTGAGAACTTCCACAGTCAGTACACTTACAGACTAATGATGCAAGAAAGGTAAAAATCATGGACTTAGAATCATAAAATCACAGAACTGTTTTGTTGGAAGTGTATTGAAGAACTTGTTTTTTAAACATAAATCTGGAGGTACTCAGTAAAATATTTACAGTTACCTTCTTTGTCTCTGAAAATTGCATCTTTAAATTTAGCCTTTAGCCTGAATCTTTGTGATTACAGCACCACACACAGAATCAGCCACATGTATTTTCAGAAGAAAATAATATTTTATTTAGGAACTTATAAAATCTGGTACCTTGTTTAAGTCATATTCCATTGAGGTTAATTATCAGTACTTCCACTTTTTTGCGTATGTGAAAGGTCACTGTTGTAAAAAACAATATGGGTGAAAATTCTCTTAATCAGCATTTTGAAAAAGGAAAAGGCCATTCTATATTGCAGTGTAGCACTGACTGTTTGCCTTATGCTATCAATCTCTTCAAACAGGGGAATTCAAGCTAAAGCAATAAAGTATGAACTTTCCATCTTTTTCCTTTTTTTTCAAAAGAATACTGAAAAGGCCACATTAGTCCAAAGAACCACTGAATAAATTGAATAGTAAGATTAACATGAGCTTCTACACATGTGTCCAGATAGGAATTTTAAGTATCCTCCTTCCTTTTTTAATTTAAGGTGACAAAAAATTTAAAATTCAAGTATCTGGTCTCATATCAGTTTGGGTAATCTCCAGAGATGTATTCTGTTCCATACAACCTCTAGTCAATTTAGCTGTATCTTTCAGCTGGTCAAATCAGTAAGTAGTGTGTATCCAGGCCAGCAAATATATACTTGCAGCACAGCACTTTCATCATGAATGATCCCCAACCACTTTTATAAATTCTGTGTTTACTGATGTTTAGTCACATTATTTTCTAGTGAAATACATCCACAATTTTGTTGGAACATAGCATCAATTTCAGAGCACAGTGACAACAGCAGTAGAGAATGGGAACTGAAGTGTTCTGAATTTGCATCAAATGATGGAAAGATTTAAGTACAAGATTTTAGATTAAGCTACATACTGAGAAAGTGGGTGCTAGCCACAAGAACGCTTTCAGTCTTGACAAGCATGCAAACAAAATTGCTCATATTAAAGAAACTGACATGTTGAGAAGAGTACATTCAATTTTCAATGCCTGATCATGTTTTTAATTACAGATAATTCTGGCTGATGTCGCAGGTCAGCATCGATCTGGATGATGTGAGCCTTCATGAAATGTCAAAACCATTATAGCAATGTCTGTAAACACTGAAGGCAACCCACACCATTGCATAAACCAAGGACCAGTTTTTGTGTCTGACACAATCATTGCTCTCTTGGAGAGCCAAATGAGACAAGAACAAGCCAAGAGCTTTCTAGGCATGACAGACTGGCAGCTATAACACCCTAGCAAGTATCTTCAGAAAAGATACTGCGTATTTTTCCAATGCAGCATAAGACTTGAAAGACCAAAGACGGGGGTTTGTGTAAGATACCAGCCAGGAGTTTCATCTGGAGGATCTGAGTGATGTTTGCCTATATGGTTTCACATGAATTTCATGCTGTGAGCTGTTAAAAGAGAGGCTACCACAGTTTTAAAAAAAAAAAAAAAATTAAAATAACATCTCCTTTTTATCCCTTGTCATTGTTGCTTCCATCAATTCAGTAATTTTTCAGAGTGTAATATGTCTAATAAATATGTTCTTTCTACACCAACTGCTTTAAAATATTTAAGTTAGCTTTACACTGATATCACCATCTGATGTTATGAATGAGTTTCCTAGAAAAAAAAGTTAGATATATGATGCAAAACTGAATTTATCTGTTATTAATAATGAAATGTAAACATATGTTGGGTTTTCTAATTATGGCAACTGATTTATCATCTTTTAGCTTTACCATGTGAGGGATTTACCCCTACTTGAAGAGATTTAAAGAATATTTACATTTACATAAGCAAATTCTTGGGATTAGATTGATATGATGTCATAAATACAACAGCTTTGATTTCTTGCCATGTAAAAGAGCTAATATAATTGCCTTTCTTTTATGTCTGAAGTTTGAGGATGTAATTACCAAATCTTTTATTCTTCCTATTGTAATTCTACCAAACCGACTGCATCTTTCTTTTCTAGATGCACTTTTTCTAGGTATTGTCCTGAGAAAAACTTCCTTGACTTATAGAGTGCAGGAGTCAGCATCATCACAAGGGAAATAAGAATCTAAACAAACTCATTAAAATAAAATCAAATAATCTGCTGCTTACATCATGTTCACATTTTCACAGAATTCCACCCCAAACCCTCAGTCTTTTTAACACTTTTGGTTGCTGAATCTGTCATTCGCTCTGAATAATGATACTGTAGATGAAACTAAGAAAAGCATTGCAATTACAGTTATTCGTGTGAAAAAGATTAGAACCATGTAGGTATGAAATAGAAAATCTGAGAGTAGAAAATCTTTATCATTGCAAACAGAAGTACATGGAGTAGGTAGCTGCTAAGGACATTCAAAAGCCTATAGACAGAAGGGCCACTGCTCCCTGAAAAACCTCTGCTGCTGCTCACGCTGAGGCAGCGGATGGTTTGGGAGAGGAAGGAGGGCAGCTGTCAGCCCTGTCCTCACCTCCAACAGGGAGAATGACCTGCATGCTGGGCTGGCAGAACACACCTGCTTGGCAGAGAAGGAAACACATATGAATGGGGGCAGACATGCAGACGTCCCTCCTCCCCAGAACTCTGTGACTCCAGCCCATCTCCATGCTCTGCCACTTTACGGGTGTAACCTACTGCCCCTCAAAACCTCCCCTTATACACCATCTTCTTCCACTCAATCCTTCCTGGGTCTCACCCTCTGCTCCCCATCCTGAATGGTGCAGACTGCAGAGGTGAAGGACAAGGCCACCAACACCATCATGTGGGGGCAGAATTTTCATTTTGTCTGTGTCACTACAAACTGAGGTCTGGTTCTGGGGAGAAAGCCTGCTTTGAAGTTGAAACCATGTTGAGAACCCTGGTCTGTGGTCTTTAACAGCCCACATTGGCCAGCTTTTCCTCCTGCTTGAATTTAAATGAATCCCACTTAAATTGCACTGACACAAGTCAGCAATTAATCAAATCTAATGAATCTCTGTTTGAAGTCTTTTTCTGAAGAGGTTTCACAAGGCATCATTAGCTCAGTTACTTAGAACACAGTGCTACTAACACCAAAGTGGTGGGTTTGATCCTTGCATGGGCTATTCACTTAAGAGCTGGACTCGATCCTTCCGGCTCCATTCCAACTCAGAATATTCTGTGATCATGTGGCAAATCTGTTTTATTCATGGAGTCTTTGTGTTAAGTAAAGAACACCAAATGGTATCCTATGCAAGCCTCAGACTGGGGAATTCACTACCAATGGAGAATGCAAAAGAGGAAAAGGAACTTTAAGAGTAAAATGATAAAAAAAATCAAGGCATGTGTCCATTATCTACCTTGAATTACTGAATTGCTGCATTTGGAACATGGACCACGGTAATATGGAATTAGACCAGAAAACAAACCAAAGTTCAAAGTTACGAATTGCATGGAAAATAAGAAAAAGATTAGCAGTTATACAGCAATTAATTCCTTCTTTATTATCTCTGGCACTGTGCAACAGTTTACTAATGGACATTTCAGAGGAGCAGGGTGGGTATGACCTACTGAGTTTTTGTGCTTACTTCAAACTCAGGGCTCTACACTGAGTATGAACCTACCATTCCTCCTAAGGTGCCTTAAAGTATGGCCAGGTTTAGAAACTTTCTTCTCTTCCATTTCTTATTTGAAGGAGGCATCCTAGAAGTAAGGTATAGATTGCAACTTTGCCATCTGTATAGTACAGAAATATTTTTTCTTCTTAGGAAATCAGTAATTGGTGAGGAAATGCACAGAACTTCAAATATACTAATTCCACATCCTACTAATTCATCTCTGAAAACATTCAAAGCTGTTTTCTCTTGTGCCTAGTAATAGAAATTCATTGTCTCTCTGAGAATTCTGCTTTTCTTCAGATAGTCCTATCAAGAGTCACCAGGTTCTCTAAAATGTTTATGTATGCACAGTTTTATAACGAGAGAAATTGCTTTTGGTTGTTCCGTCTCCTTATTAAGGTCAGAGATTATATAGGAGATTACATATTTGTCCCCAAAGAGAAAGTGATTTATAGCCTTTGGCAGAGAGGTGTAAAAGGCTGGAATTTATTTCCTTCCTTCTTTCAATCCAAAGTATTAGAGAAGAGCTTTAAAAAGTGATATTGAATGTGCAGATGTGAACAATATTTAAGCAACGACAGCAATATATACTATACTAATAAAAAACTGTACTACTGCTACACTATATGACAGGTTCAGCCTTGCTCTTCATTGGACTTTCTCTTTTTATTTTTAAGTGATAGTTATAGAAGCCCAGGATTACACTTTTAAAACACATCATCTCGTCCTGAAGTAGTTATGGATAGGTTGTTATCTATTATTTTATTTGAACTCTATTCCTGTTCCAAAGCCTGTGTTGCATGTTAGCAGTGCTGAGCAGGCACATGTGTTGGCGTGGTCAGTGGAGAGGGAACCACCTGGACTGCTTGTGGATGGGGGAGCAAAAACCATACAAGGACAGCTGACCCATCTGCAAAAACAGCCCTTGAAGACCTGAGAGACACCTGTAACTGCAGCCTGTCAGGGAGGGGACAGGAGCAAAAGCAGGGCCACACCATCCTCTCTGGACAGACATCCCCACAAAGCGGCACTGTCAGCTGCCATGGGATGCTCCATGACAGCACCAGAGTCGTGGCAGCCTGGATTTCACCCCCCGACCTGGCAGCCCAAGGTCTCAGCCATGATGCTCACACAGGCTGTCCCAGGCACACTGACTGCTGCATTTGGGTGGGCACGGCCACCCAAGGAAGGCACAAGCTCATGGTAGTTCCTCCCTGCCGTGGAAGCCAAATCCATGAAATTAAGATGCTTGCATTAGCAAAAAGGTTATTGTCTGCAAGAAGTACAAGAGCCCTGAACATCCACACACACTAACTGAAGCTGCAAAATTGACTAAAAGTCCACATCAGAGTTGCTACAGAGATTAATCACATACCACAATTAGCTTGGATACGAAGCCCTTTGATGTCAAATAGAAAGTTCCTCAAGAACTTCAATGGCTTTTGATCCTGGCTGCAAAGAGGAAAAAACCGTGGGACTCTCTAGATACTGATTCAGCTTTTGTTTAGTATGCTCTCTCTTCAGCTTCATATGCTGAAGTTAATTTAAAGCACAGTGTTTGCAAAATGTCTTCAAGTGGCCTTTTTAAATTGGCTCTGCTACTTTTATTTAGGTTTCAGTGAAAAGCAAGGGAAAAAATGTCTCACTGTTGTATTGATAGCACAAAAGAAATCACCCTCATAGTTTTGAAGAGGACTGTAGCTGACGTGAAAAACTGAAGCATGTACTAACCTTAGGAGGAACACTTTCATTTTCAGTATCAGAAACGCAGTGTCCCAAAAGAAATCTTTTCCAGCCCTAAAAAAGCTGTCACTGACTATTTTGAAGCCTTGCCTCCAACTTAATAAAGCTCATAAGCTAGACATCTATACATGGAAAGGGAAACTCTTGCTAATTGGGAACAATACACATAAAATAACAAAAAGGCTAGAAAGCTTTTTTTATTATTTTACTTCCCTGCAGGAGTGGTGTCACAGGGATTAAGATATGACAAATATTTGACAGGGTAGTGAATTCATTTCCAAATTGCCTGTTTCTCAGTTACCATACCCCCACCGGAGTTTATAATAAAGTCAGCTCACATCTTTTCATTCACAACACTGGACTTAGGAGGTGGACTGGCAGAAAGTGCCCTTTCTGTGGAGGATTTAGAAATCTATGTATCATGGTCTCTTTTATTTTATTTAAATACAAAAGAAAAAATATTATTAATATTATTTTCATAATAACAGAAAGCATACATATCAAGCAGCTGTAAGGGATTACTAAGCAGTATTCTAGCTCCCAGTCTCCTACCTCCAACACTGGCCAGTGGCAAATGCTTAATAAGTACATAGATAAGACAGCAAGCATGTGGTGAATATGTTTCCAGGGTACTTTCTCTACCACTAGCAATCTGTAGCTCTAGCATTTACCAAGCTAAATATATGACTTCTAATAATCCACAATGGATTTTTCTTTATTAGTCCAGGTTTTGGTTTTGATTCATGGTAGAATTCCAGCATTCAAAACATCAGTGGTAAGAAAGAAATTCCAGATTAACTGCTCATTTTGATAAAAACACCTTCATTTTTGCTTTTGCTGCCAACTGATAATGTGATATCTACTAGTTATTTTCTTTAAAAATGCACTTTCATCCACGACATTCACAATTTTACAAGCCTCTTTTTGCCTTCACTCAGTTGATTGATCATCAGGGTGATGAATTCTGAATTACTTATAGTATCTATGACCAGAAAGGAGTCAGTCTTCATTTACCTTTGCAACCCTTTGATCTTTTCTGCTTCTAGCAAGCCTCTCTGAAACAGGACCAAAACTGCATGAACTGGTTTTAACTTGCAAACTGGCATGATGCTGTGCTCTGTTTTTCTCTGTTTCTTTTCTGATCATTCCTCTGG
Source organism: Acanthiza pusilla (assembly GCA_036630365.1). Taxonomy (NCBI): domain Eukaryota; kingdom Metazoa; phylum Chordata; class Aves; order Passeriformes; family Acanthizidae; genus Acanthiza; species Acanthiza pusilla. Next base: position 71,231,623 of record JAXCHO010000034.1, read on the forward strand.
CATGGTATTTGCTTCACTACATTACTGCTTCTGTCTCAGAGACGGTATTCTCATCAACAGGACTTGCTTTAACCACAAAATTAAAGCACTTCACTTTCTGAAGCCTGCTTATTTCAGTCATTTCCCAAACATTTTAAAACAAGGATAATTTTCTTTCATTTTATTATTCTTCTCATATTTAAAGCAAATTGTATTCTGGACTCCTTTAAAAAGTCTGTTTCCAGTACATCCAGGAAAGGTGCTGTGCTCTAGTTTGGGTCTACTTTTGGACTCCCCAGCTTAAGAGTGCCGACAAAGCTGTGAGGCACGGGAGAACTGCCCCATGAGAAGGGGCTGCAGGAGCTGGGTGAAGAGGAGAGACTGCAAAAGCAACCAGCAGTGCTTGAAGGGTAGCTGCAAAGGTGACAAAGCCCACAGGTCCTCGGCACTGGCAAATGATACAAGGGGGCCAAACACTGCAGCAAGTGAGACTGAGGTTGGACATTAGGAAAAATCTCTTCATTGGGGATATAGTGCATCTTTCAAAAAACTTCTGTGAAATCTGCATACTTGGAAGCTTTCAAGATTTATGCCTAGACATCGACACAGCTACTTGGTCTAGTGGTGATAGTCTGCTCTGAGCAGCAGATGGGACCCAATGACTGCCTGAGGCTCTCCCAACCAACATTGCTGTGAGTCTGTGAATGAATGAATGAACTCATTTTTACACTGATGTATGATACTTGCTGATCTGTTTCTTGAGTTAATGGTGTAGAAAAGCTATCTGACTACCTTAATGAGGATTCAGCTTAATTAGACATCTGTAGTTTTGATACTGGCTTTAAAAAGATAAATCCCTGATCTATGACATAGAGTTCACACAGTTACAGTAAAAATTTGTTTGAATTGACAATGATTCATCCCTAGGATTTTACATCTTTTAAAAATATTCATCTAAGATCATTTGTTTCTTTGCATCTTTGAAAAGAAGAGAGAGACCTTAAAAGAAATTATGTCTCCAGTATTCAGCCACTGGGATTGATGAGTACAGCTCATACAATGTGATTCAGGCAAATCAAGAGAGGCAGATCAAGAGATCCCGAACCACTTCGTTGGCTGATTCAGTGTGATATAAGCAGAGGAGATGCTGAAAACCTTCAGAGAGAGATGAAACAGGAAGTCTCAAATGTTTTAAATATTCAAATATTTTTCCATCAACTCTTTCCCAAGACCTTATATTGCATTTAATAAGGTCCATGAACTCATGATTTAAAAAGAACTGTTTTCTCTCAGTACTAAAGAAAAGAGACAGTAATACATCAGGTTTATTTCCAGTAATTAGACTTCACAATTGGTTTTCTTTTGTTTTACTCACAATATAAAATTTATTTTTCTGTCTTCTCCTTACTGCTATTATTCTAATTCCCAATGCAGAAAAGAAATAACTAGAAAAGCACTTCTAGCATAAATTCAAGTGTGAATGTAAACAACCCTAGTTATGATTTATATTAGTGAAAAACAACTGCTCTAAATATTGGTATGAAGAAATAAAATTTTACATAAAATAGTGCAAAGTATATGATTGAAAATAATTACATTTAACTTTATAAGACCCATTTAACAAGTGCAGCTTTAAAATATGCAATGACAAATGTTTTGTAAGTATAAAACTCCTCATATTATATTAAGGGAAAAAGTATTATTGTACTGACCAGGATAAATATTTTCCAAGAAAAATAACCACAATATAGGCCATGCGTCTGCATTGAATAGCATTTCACTCTTAGGACCATAACTCATTGTCAATAATGCAGTAAATAAGTTTTGCTATCTTACTGTCTGAATTTTTTCTCCTCCTTTCTTGGTTTCTTTTTCCACATTAATTTCCAAAGTTTTAACAAATGTTGTCCTTGAACTTGCTCTTCAGAAAGAGAAAAAAAAATCATACTAAGGCTTTTGACTAACCACAGTATAGTTCATTACATGACTTGATTATGACAACCTTTAAAATAAGGTTTGTGGTGTGAACAGAAGTAGTAGAAAATTCAAAATTCATTTACTAAAAAAGTTTATTAAAGACTACAATCTTTGCTTAAAAAATCTGAAGGGAAACAGAATGTTTTAGTACGAGTGGAGATTGTGCCTGGACTAACCCAAGCAGAAGGCCTTAGTTGAGCCACAGGCAAACCAACACTTCTGAGACTAAAAAGTGGGCTAGGTGCCAGAATTAAGGCAGTTAGAACGTATAAGAGCTCCCTGACACATGGATCGGTGTCTTTGTTCAGCCAATGAGAATTCATCACAAATATCACTGCTGCTTCTGGGCTGTGTCAGGCCCTCAAGATAATTTTCACTAGTTTAAGTGTTACTTTAACTGCACTATGTACCTCAGACAGCAGCAAGATGATGTGAAAGCCCATGCTGGCATACCTTGGTGGCCAGTGATTTGATGAAGCAGGGGGAAATACTGCGCTATTGCTAAACACATTGAAAGAGAAGAATGATTCCCTGCTTTGTCTCTTGCCAAGTGAAAAGGCCAAAACTGTGTATATTTAACAGGCCAGCCACCTCATCCAGTCGCCTTGGAGATGTCCTTTGTCCACCTCCTCCACACTTTAAAAAAATACTTCTTGTAGGATACAAAATCAAGCCTGACCCCTTTTACAGGACAATATCACATCTTCAAGGGTGACAGTGATGGAGATTAGAACAAAGGCTAGGAACCAGCCTTGGCAAATGTTTCTGGAGAAGGGAAAAGCAGGGGCAGTCTGAAGGCTCAGGCACTGTAGAGGGAGATCTCCAGTGTCAGGCAATCCCAGGGCAGATGCCTTAGGACTGACCTACAGGCATGTATGGGGCCATCTGAGCTACAGCAAAGCTTACTGTTCCACTCTCTTCTCCAAAATACCCTGTATGCAGACATAGGGAGTGGATGATGCACAATTAGTGCAGTCACCTTTTCCACCAGAGGCTGTGCCCTGTATGGCAGAAGTGTCTGCTCCCTCAGCAGCAGATTCCCATTTCCTTTACAATGAAGCTGCATGATGTGCCTGAAGGATACCAAATTCTGGGAGAAAGGAAAGCTCAGACAAAGCTAATGCTCCAACTCAGGCTGTTGACACAGTAAGAGAGGAGAAAAAAAAGACTCATTCCTGCTTCCTAGTTGTATTGATTAGTGGGTTTTATCACAGGTGTTCAGTTTGTCCTGAGACTCCTAGGCTGTCATACAGTCCCCTTGTTTTGGGAACACATGCAGGATGCTTGAAAACACCCATTATTTACCCAGAAAAGCAGATTACAGCATCTACTGACAGCATGAGGATGTGCAAGAGTGGCACAGTACTAAATACTGGAGCAGGTACTGAGGGTTTTCAGTGCACAAAGAGACTGGAAAGAAGACATGTTACATGCAAGTACAGTAAGAGGAAAAAGCTGAAAAGTCTCAAAAAATACATTAAGGAAAATTTTCAAGGGACCAGTTCTGGTGTTAAAAGAGACTACTGCAACAGATTAATTTTAAACAATGTCATTTGGATTGCTGCAGTGTAAAGGGACAAATTATTCTTTTTAATATGTGAAAATGTTCTAAGAGATGCATTTTGATAAATTTAATAAGAATGTTTTGGAAACTTAAGAAAAATACCCTCAAAGGATCTTCAAGGAGTTAAAATGTAGGCAGGGTGATCTTAAATGCATTAACATTCATGTGAAATAAAAATTCAAACAAGATCCTTCAATCTTATACACGATTCAAGCCAATAAAGAAATAGAACGGGAGCCTATGTTAACGGGAGCAATTGGTTTCACTGGGATTGCAGGAAGCCTCAGTATAGTCCTACTTTAAATTAAAGTTGGATTTGCAAACTCAAATTAGTACTTTTTATTTGAGGAAGATTTCTTAAGCTGCATTGAAATTCAGCAAAGATGAATGCTGCTTTCCTGCCCATCTCCCAGTTTCTCAATTTTCACGTGCTTCAGATCATCTCACAGACAGCTGCTTACTGATCAGCATCGCTCTGCTGCTACCTGCAGGTTTATTTCTGCCTGTTCCTCTGCCAGATCACTGATCTCTGTTTTTTACTGCTAGTTTACAGCAAATTCACCTCACTCCAGATGGGTCTGAAGCATAAAAGCCTTCTGGCTCTGAAGGAATTAACCTTTCATTTGTCAGCCTGTTAGAGCACCTCAGCTGATGTTACAGCACAAACAGGAAAATTACATTTCTTATAATAAATGTACAGGGATGGAATCAGCCACTGTGACTGTAGCAATCTACCTGGGGCTGCTGGTTCCTGACCCTTCCACTGGTCCCAGGAAAACTCCTCTCAGAGGGCTCCACAAGCATCTTGGTGCCGATGAATGCTGCGTGGCCCACACACAAAGACCCCAAAAAGGAAGATGCAAGTACCAGTACCCACCCAGACTTAGCTGAAGTGGCTGGAAAGGTATGGAGAGGTTGGAGAAATAGTAACTCTGTCTTTTACCCCTGTGTTAAGTAAATTCATTGGCTTTAAGGATATATATACATATGTTTTTATAGATAACTGTCTAGGGCACTTAGACTAAGGCACAGCAAAATGCTGCAAGACTAATACATAAGTCAGTGAGTTTTCCTACTAGCGTAGAGAGGTACCAGAGAGGAAGGGAAGCTTCTCTCCTCCCAGTATAACTTAAAAATTACTTTCTTTTCTACCCTCACCTAGTTGTTGATGGACTTTTCTGATCAAAGACTTTCAGCATTTAATCAAAGACTGGTTTGTTAACCATGGGTGAAGGGAGATGCTTCCACTAGGCCAGACACAAAAGGAACTGTGATCTGAGACATACCCTCGCCTTTGAGGGGTGCTGCTGATGCCTCCTACCTGAAGTGCTGGTTTGTGCAGCTCTCAGTGGAATGTGGCTAAATGGCACCATTGACTATGAAGGAATCATGGTGGCAGGTGATTAAAAACTTTTTCAGACATCTCCACATGATGCTGAGATACCTTTCCAAAAACTCACTAAAATGTCTGCATTATATGATCAATATTTTAAAAGAAGTACTGTGACACTGATGCCTTCAAGTATTTCTAGTTTTTTCTCTTCGTGTATCTATAACTTGCTGCAGTTTTGTGCTTCTTACAAAGTGCTAAAATCCTCTGTTCCCAGCACCTTTAGACAAAACAAGGCTCTCTGAATACAGATTCAAGGACATATTCATTGCCTTAGGGCCTGAAAATATGTAAACAACTGTAAGATGGGGAAGCAGGCCTGGGGTGGTGAACATCATCACCGGAGGGTGCGATTGGAGAATTAAGGGCCAATATGCTAATAGGACAGAACTTGTAAAAGGTGAAGCGGTTGTGACTGGTCGTCCATTTTTGGGTGTAGTCCCTGGGGGGACTTTTGCTTGCCTGAATGTACCTTGAAGGCCTTGAATAAATTTGTCCGCGTTTTATACTCCTAATTTGTTTTGGCCTCTCTTTCAGGCATCAACATGATCAATGGCTAGATACACTTCAGCAAGGTCCCAGCTAAGGTTATGAACCTGATCTGCTACAAGAGACATTGACTAATCTGGACTCAAACAATGAAATATGAATTTCTGTATCTCCCATCTGAAACAAGAAATATAAGTCATGTCTCCAGGACTTAAGAGTCTCTCTTGGGAATTACTGCTTTGGAACAGGTGCTGGAAACCTTGGCAAACAAGTGGCTGAGAATAACTCCTTAGAGTGACCCCGTGGCCTGACTTGGAATATAATTTATGCAGTCTGAATAAAAATTCCTCATTTCACCACACAAGAACTCTGCATTACTTCTTTTGTGTGACTGCATTTCAGATACTAAGTCCAGTTTTAGCGTCATCAGAGAATGCTGACAGAGGTCACTTGAGAAAATGAAGAAGGAATCACATTAAACAAACTTTTTAAAAATGCTTAATTTTAGTGTAGATTTCCCCTTGTGACCAGTTCAAGTTCCAAAATGCCTTGGTCAGTCTAATAAAATATATATGGTGAACAGAAATTCAATAACAGAAAATAAAGAAAGAGGCAGAATTAATCCAGAAAGTGAAGGGAGACAAATTCAGAAAGGAAGTGCTTTTAGCAATGCATTTTTAGACATCAAAAAACATATTCAGGCTTGTCTTTTGTGGAACAACAAACTTCAGCAAGCAGCAAGTGTAAGACAGCAGGCAGAGCAATGAACACACAGAGGAGATGCCATTTCTGACAGCGAATTTAAAAACTTCTTATGCTGGAGACAAAGCTGAAGACCATAATTCAATGTCCTGAATATTTTCACATTTGGGTGACTTTTCGATATTTTTCATGTACTTGCTGCAGCAATTCTGCCGAACTAGTACAACCACTGACTGCAACAAGGATAAACTGGAGATGAGGGAAGAGTGAAATGACAAAACTCATGTTTGGGCAGATATTGTAGTTTCCTCAGGACCTCCTGAAAGTAAATTCAAAACAATGTCATAATCTTTTTTTTTTTTTTCCCTTCGAATGAGCTCAAGACCACAAAGTGAAATTATTAGACAATTTGGGTGAAAAAATTGGAGCTGTCAAAGTGTGCTACATAACAAAAAGGTCTGAACACCAACAGAAACAGCTTTGACAGAAACTTCTCTTGGTATGTCAAAAGTATGTCAAAAGCTGCAACTTACTTGTTGCAAAAGGGGACTAAGGCAAAATGGGAGAAATAAGTTACTCTCCTGTTTTCTCAATCTTTTTTTTCTCTAGCTCTTGAGTTAGCTCTGATTTTCAGCGTTCTAGTGACTAAAATGCAGTGCTATATAAACACTTTGAGACAGAAAGTATGTTATTCCCTTTACTTGACTGTTGCTCTAGCAAAATGTAAAAGTATCTGCAGTGGATTGATTTTTTTTCTTTAAATACTCAATTGAAAGTCATTGTCATGACCACAGCATTCAGCTTAAAGTACTTAAGTTTAAATGACCTATTTAAAAGCCTGACTTGTACAGCAACTTTTTAATATACTGGAAACCCAATCTGATGACAACAAACACCCAACTTCTGTTCCACGCAGGGGCAAATTTATTCCAGTTACTTCTCTCTGGAAAAGTGGAAACAACAAAGTAATAGATACATCACCCTGTTAGTTTAAGCACACCTAGGCTTTGATCTCATCATCCCAACTATAAAATGCATAATTCTGAGCTCGGTAAATAACAATTTATATTGCACAAGTAGAACTTTAAGTTACTACACAAAAAGGGCATTTCAGTCCCCTTTCCACATTCAGTCCATGATTGGCAGGATGCTGTCTGGAGCTACTGTATTTTCCCAGATGCCAGCAAGCAGCCTCATGGCACCACGCCCACTTCTGTACTCAGCACAGCAATTTCATTCCAAGGTAATATGCTCAACTTCCCCACATCAGTGAGTTTGTGCATCTCATGAACAAATCACTTTTCATGTGTCTCACGATACTGCAATATTCCCTCCTACATCAATTAATCCTACAATTATTCTTTGTCCTGCACACTCCAAAAAATCCATGTCACAAAGAAATCTGAGCTAAAGAACAGATTCTCCAGTGCCTAAAAGCAAGCAGAAATTCACACTGCATTCTTCCCAAGCATTAAAGGAATCAATAGTATCCCCTCCTATTTGCACCTACTTCTTTTCATAAAACTCAAGAGGAAATTCATTATGTTAGCAGTATCTCTTTCCACAGCTTCATCTGAATTTAACTGATGAGCTCAGAAGTTTTTGGGACCAAGTTAAATAGACAAAGTGACCAAATGCAATCCTTCTCAGAAACCAGGCTAAAACGGAAACCCAAAGAATGTTACTACTATTTACTTTCTTTATAGTCTTCCTTTTTTGGACCCAATTTTGGCTTTGCTGACTGGTTACATTAAGAAAGGGGACAGAGGAAAGGAGAAAAGGATTGGTGAATTAGAAGTACTGTACACAAATCTTACATTGCATTGCACTGTACACTTCCCTAAGACTGGGGAAGTTCACCAGGTTTATAATCTGGTGCTCCATGTCATGCAAAGAAAAGCCTATGGCCCCCAAGGAGGACTCAGACCCTGAGTCTGCTGTGTAATCATTTGCACACAATTCTCAAAAGACAGACATTTCCTAAGCTGCTAATCTTGATGCTCCATAGGGCAACTAGTGTCTCAGTAACCAAAGAAGAGAGGCCATCTCAAAGGAGCTCTGAAGAAAAACACTGTTTTTATGCAAGCAGATTTTTACCAAGAAGAGTGATTCTGGTTCTAAGATACTGGTACTGACATCAACATACTCATAGTCCCACGTGGACTTTTAGCTGCAGATTTACCATTACGTGACTCATTGTGCATGCTTCTCTTTTCATTGCATAAATTGAACAGGGATTGAACACCTGGAAATAGAACACCTCATAAAGTGTCAACTGACATTTTTCCTTAGTATTTCCACGCTTTTGTCAAAGATTGAAGCTAAAATGGATGCCATGTTTTTCTCGTTGATCTTAGACAGTGGTCACTGAAACATTCAATGTTGTCAGAGGAAAATTCCCAGCAAAAGAAGCAAGGACACATTTATGTGAACCATGTATACTGACTACAATCAGAATTTAAGTCCAGCCATATCCAGCTTCTCCAAGGACCAGATGGAACACAATGGCGTTTGTCTTCTGACAAACTTCTATACCCTTAATGCAGCAGAAAAACACCTTGTCCCAGGAGTAAAGTCTAGTTAGGAGAGTTTTTCTCCTGCCTCTCTTCCATTTGTAACAGCATTCAGAGGAACATTAAAAGATTTCTTTCAGAAGGATGGCATTTACCTGCAGAAACCCAAAGGGAACCGAAGATAGGCCTTTTAATGGCTGTTGGTCTTGCTCATGTTGACATTTCTGCAAGGAGGATGGTACTATTCACTTTCACTGCATGAAGAAAGCTCTGATGGCCAAGGGAAGGGCTTGCTCACTTTACAATCCAGTTTTATAACAAGTACACCAAACTAAATCTCACAATAAAAGTGGCAGAAACCAGACCAGATTATTCTACTTCTCCATAGTAATGCTATGAAGGGGTAAAATGAGTCAACGATGGAGAAAGTGACAGAAATGTGAAAAAGTACCTGAGGACTACAAAAATGTCAGGAGGTTATATAGGGATAAAATTAGAAGGGCCAAAGCTCAAGTACACCTTAATCTGGCTAAGGCCCTAGAAGGCAACAGAAAATGTTTTTACCAATACATCAGCAACAAAAGGAGCGCTATGGAGAATCTCCATGCATTACTTGATGAAGAGGCAAACACAGAGACAGCAGTCCTCAGGGTACTCACTCCCTGACCTAGGAGACAGGGACTGGAAGCAGAATGAAGCCCATATAATCCAGGAGCAAATGGTTAGTTATCTGCTACACCACTTAAAACACCCAGAAGTCTATGGGCTGCAACAGGATCCACCCAAGAGTAGTGAGGGAGCTGACAGAAGAATTTGCCAAGCCACCTTCAGTCATTTGCCATCAGTCCTGGTTAACTGGAGAGGTCCCAGTTGACTGGAAGTTGACAAATGTAGCAACCATCTACAAGAAGGGTCAGAAGGAGCATCCCAGAAGCTAGAGGCCTGTCCTTGGTCAGAGAAGGTCATGGTCCAGATTATCTTAGTGCCATCACATGGAACATACAAAACAACCATGGGATCAGGCTCACCCAGCATGAGTTTACAGAAGGCAGGTCCTGCTTGATCAACTTGATCTCCTTCTACAGGTGACCTGCTTGGTGGATAAGGGAATGAGGGAAAGGCTGTGGATGGTTTCTCCTTGGGCGTTAGTCAAGCCTTTGATACTGTCTCCCATGGCATTCTCCAAAAGTAACTGCCACTGCCTGCTCATGGCGCAGACTGCAAAAGCAAAGCAGCAGTTTTTAAGCAGATTCCATGATCTGCTGCAAGGAAAAAATAAAGCCTCCAACTCACCACCCCAAGGATTTCTTCCTTCTTAGTTCACTAGTCTTGAAAATGATGGATAAAAAACCCTGATCCATACAACTGAAACACCTTGAAAGAGTGCTGTAGGAGGGAAACAGAGTCCATGACAAGCCTCACTCCAAGGCAGAGCAGAACACTTCTGAGTTGGATTTAGTGTGTATTTCCCAATGAAATGCAAGACAAGTCTGGAGAGAAGAGCCTGACTTGGAAAGATCAGAGAAGAGTTTTAGCTTTTGAAGACTATATTAAAAACACTGAACTCCTCCAAGTTAAATGATTCCATTCTTGAAGTAGTGACACTGAGGTGCAGAAAGCATGGGCTACTTGACATTCTTTACAGTCATAAAAGTTGTTCTTTTTCACTAGACTAGACCAAGATTACAAAAGTTTAAATAACATTTTTACCAGTCTAGATTATGAGTTTTAATTAAGAAAAAATTAGTCACAATTTCTAAATAGAATTTTGTTTTTAAAGCGTCTAAAGTAGAACATATAAACACTTCACTAAAGAATATTTCACAGGCACTTCAGGTCAGCTAAAATGCAGTCAGAGGTTATGTATATTTTGTGTTGAGTCCTAGTCCTGATGCCTTTTTGTCATCAAAATGTGGGCACTCTCTCCGTGACCATTAATGCAATAAAAGGAAAGCAGTGTTCAATTTAATCTTCATAAGGTAACTTCTCAGATAAGAAACTGAGCCAAAATAAACGGGGAAGGGAAAGGACAAATAAACCAGCAAACCACGAGGCGATGCAGCAATGTCACATTTCTAGGGGTGCAGGCACTGGAGGGACTGGCTCTCAGCACGCTGCCAGAGCCCCCTGGACCAGGGTTTGTGCCGAGCCACCTTCCTTAGCCGGGCTCCCAGAAAATCCAGAGAGGATCTGGCTGCGCTGGGGGACCCCCGACTACACCCCCGGCCGCTTCCTCACACGCGGCCACGCACCCGACGGCAGCCGCACCCCTTACCCTAAACACTCGTTTATTCCGTTTTTCCCCTCCATGGGACAGCGGTTTCCGATGCTTTCCCGCCGCGACTCAAGCTTCCCACCTCCCCCCAACAGCTCCCGAAGGCTCCCGGCCGGCACCGCCACCGCTGCCGCCGGTGCCCCGCCGCCTCCCCGGGCCCCGGCCAGCGCCTCCCCCGCCTCCCGGCCACCTCCCCGCCCCGCTACTCACGGCCCCGCCGGCTCTCCTGGCCCGGCATCCCGCGGCTCTTGGGCGGCCGAGGCGCACCTGAGCGCGTCGAGAGGCGTCTGCGACTGAGCGCGGGGAATCCAAGAGGATCCAAGGGCATGAACTCGGAGCTGAAGCCCTGGAAGCCGCCTACACGGTGGCGGTGCCGCCCCACCGTGCCCGGTTCTGCGCCAAGGACACTAGGGTGCCCCCGACTCATCCCCGAGAGGCGACACGGCAGCCAGAGTCACAAGCGGGATGGCGCCCTGTGTCCTACTCCTGGCCTCTCAGCTTACTTCTCTTCACTAGAAATAAACTTGAAGGGAAAAAAAGAAAAAAAGAAAAAGGAAAAAAAACCACCCAACTAATTCCAGTGTCTTCCAGCGATTAAAAAAAAATGTCTGGACGCTTTGACACAACAGCAGGAATAGGAATCAATACACTTTTAAAGAATTCCATGCTGTTTTCTTGAAAACACTGTTGTCCCAAAATGGGTTCTTCCCCCAGTGTGCAGAAGGCTGATTCACACAACGTAGAGGTATTTGATTTATTTGCCATTCTGTGCAGAAAAGGATGGTAGGCAGTAATTCCACAAAGCCAGCATACTGATTATCAAAACTTTGCAAAGGCACTAATATTGATTGGCTCTCAATTACATAGTCTTGCTATTAATTAATAATCAATCTTCTATGGGTTGAATGATCCTCTCATTTCATACGCTAATTAGCCCACATGCTCAATCTTCTTTCAAGCTGGTGGCCACTTTTCTTCAGCTGATGTGTTCCCTTCTTCAGACAGATCCTTTCTTGATCCAGTGGGCACAACCTCCTACTGCTGGAATTAGCTAGTTTAATAAATTTGCCTTGCTTTGTTCCTCATAATCTGGCATTTTATTGGTCATTTCACCAAGTGTCACTGGTTCAGCACTCTGTTATGTCTGGTTTCAGTTATGTACTTAGCTTCTTTCTTCCATTCTTTTTGTCTATAGCTGCTACAATTACTGAGATATGTTAAATATAATTTCTCTATTTGGGAGCCATACATAAATGTTAGAGTATGTCAACTATGCTGAAGTCAAGTATCACAGCCAACTGAGGGAAGCAATTTCTTTCTTCATTTCCTAATAAGAAAAAAAAAGACAAATTAGGAGTCAGTTTGAATACAAACCTGAGAACCCTGATTACTTCTTCATCCAAAGAATCAAGAATCTGTACATATATACAATTGTTAGTAATATTTAGCCAATACACATGCTACCACCATCACAATGTCTTTTTAGCCCCACTAGCTTCAAACTCATCCTTAGACCCCCAAAACAGAGTAGGCTAGAGACAATGCAGGGATCTATCTCAAGAGACAATGGATCTCAATCAAGGTGCTCTCAACAATAAAATTTAAAAAAAGACAGTTCCTTAAGAGCCGCAACTGAAAGCCAGAACTAAAGCTAAAAGCAGAAGTCGAAAACAAACTAAGAAATCAAGTCCAATAACAAGAGCTCAGAAGCCTTGATACAACATAAACAAATCCCTCCTCATGCTAAAACACATTATGCTAGATGAGAGAAGGGTGCATTTTTCAGGAATGGCCTCCTTGGCTAAAGAGAAGAGGCTTCCTCTTTTTTTAAGGCAGACTGAGAAGCATAAAGAATTTTATGTAATGTCATGCATAAGCATCTGAAAGACAAATGGATTCAAGGATCATGAAGCTGAAGACTGACTATCCAATCTATCTAAAACAACTCAATATTGAGACTGGCTGCCTGGGATCATAGGTGCCTGTGGAAGATTTCTGCTGAGTTCTAACAGCTCAGAAATCCACTCTTAGAGGAAGAGATTAGAAAATTGGACTCACTAGCATCAAATCATCTAAGGCAGAAAGCTCCCCACATGTCATATTAAAGGTGCTTGAGAGATGAAAGTTAAGAAGAAAGTCTGGTGAGCCTACAGAAAAGCCTGAAATTCTTGTAATGTTTCATATTTAATTTCTTTTCAAGCATGGAATGACAGCTATACAAGTGTTACCATGTGTGCCTGCCTGCAAGGGGAGAAAGAGAAGTGGCAGACTGAGAAAAGTGCTCTCCTTTCACAGCCCCACACCCTGAAAAAGTTCTGGAGAAGGACTAGTGACAGACAGGTTAACTGGTTTGAAGGCCTGTGTAGGTGGACCCATTGCCTTTTTCTGCTGCAACTGCCAACAATTATGCCAAATACAACAACGTGTTTGCAATATGGGCAGATGTCTTTCCGCCTGAAATGAAAGTCTTGTATCAGAGGCAACTAAGCAATAAAGAGTGATAAATAATCATGATATTCACAGTGAACACATGCATATGCATAACAAACACACACACACATAATATCATGTGACAAAAAGACATATAAGACAAAATAATTCACCTCCACTAATTCGGTTTTGTCAGCATTTTCCCGATGTTGGTAAATGCACATGCTAAGAAGAGAATATAGTTTGGCCATGCTCGATATACTGACATTCTCAGTTGCCATGACGACATAATCCAACAGTTTCTGAAGAAAAAAAATGTTTAAACTACAATTCAGACCATGAGAAGGTGTGTCCTACTTTCATACATTGTTAAATAAAAGTGGCACTTCGGAGAGCTGATTAAGTATCTCACAAGATTTAACTGGAGAAAACAAGTTAATTTTTTACATTTCAGAGAAAAGAAAGGTTTAAAGTTCAGACAGTATTTTCTTACTCATCAGTCTTTGACATCAATGATCATAATTGCCAATCAACTGCCTCCAGAACAGTGGGGAATGATACACTTTATTATAGAGTAGCTGCCACACCAAAGCCATGGTTGTATTTCATTAGAAATGCAATATGGGTCCCTGGAAAATGGGACCTTTAATTGCTGCCATAGAGGTGACTGCATGCTCTGCTATTTGTTCATCAAGTTCTATGCCTATTACCAAGCAAATAAACTAAAAACACCACCAATCAAACCAACTTAACAAACCCAAACAAATAATACAAAAACCCATAAAAAACCAAGCATATGTATTTTGGAGGTTCACCCAGCTTATTGATATAAGGAAAGTTCCAAAGAAGTTCTCTGGTACAAGCATCAAGTTCCAGTGATACTCATGTTAAGGAAATAAGTTTTCTAAAAATATATGTTCCATGACTGTAGCTTTCTCCTCACAGCTGAAAAATATACATAAGCTGAAACATCTATAAGGACTCTATCATAGCATTTCTCCAGTTGGCAATAACTTTGAAGCACATGCTATTAGCACCCTGACTCTAGGAAAACCTATGTGGCTTCTCTCCATACGCAGGCAGACACGAACAACAAAACCACCTGAAATTTGCTTCCTCAGGACATCAGCCTTAGAAAGCTAGTTTCACTTCTACAGATTATGTCACAAGTTAAAAATGTGATAGAAATTGTGTGGACAAGCCCCTTCACCAAAGGGTGTTCCATTCTGGTCATATTCTCCTCACACAGAGGAAATATCCAAATAATACTCCCTTTCTCAGGCAGGTAGACAGCAGCCTCTTCTGCTTTGACCGAACTTTAGGACTTCAACCTAGCAATTTCCCGAATTTTCATCAAAGCAATATTCCCTGAAGGTGAGGTCCTTCTTTTATACCCTCTCCAGTTCATGCAAAAGAACCTCTTTTCCCCCTGCAGCTAGGCCCGCTTTTGACCCTTTCCCCAGCTATAGCTTAGGATAACAACTTATCTCCTATAGGGGGACTAGAAAAACCTTATAACATTGTAACTGTATTAATGCAAAATTCTGACTCTGGGTTTTGAAATAATTTGGGGAAAACATATATTAGTATTTTATCCAGGATGAGCTTTACATCAACCTACTAACTTCAGGTTTAAAGCCATGACTGCTAAAAGCCAAGGTCCTTTTCTGGTTCCTAATAAACGAAAACATTCAAACAGAAAAACAAAACAAACCTAACCCTAACCTAACATCATAAAAACTGCATTAATAACTGTTATTAATGCTAATAACTAACAGGTTTTCAGTGGACTATTTTAAAATTTAACAAGCCCTTTTACATTAAAAATTAGAGAGAACCCAGTCTCCTAAAATATAGCAAGAGCAGCAGTTTACACCAGCTATGGAAAGATCAGTCATAGTCCCTTACAGGTTGAATTATTTCATAAGCTATATATCCCTCCTATAAATTGTTGGAATTGGCATTGGTTAACAATTGACTTAATTTACAATCATAAAGGAAGAAAGAAAATGTCCTACTTCAGTATTAATAAAATTGAAGTTAGACTTACTCTGAGCTCAGAGTGATCTACATACACGCCTCGTTTGAGAATTTTCATTGCTTTCTTGTCCAATATTTGTGATTGCCCTCCCACTCGAGAACAACTGGCAGAAGGGTGTACCTGTGAATCTGGAATGACACAAATTTAAGTTGGGATTTCTCTTTATGTGAAATAGTGTATCCGTGAAGTATGCTGTACCTGAAATAGGGTACCTCTCCGCAATAACAAGAGACAAATTTTAGTCAATTCATGGTACTCAAATGCAAGCACATGAAAAATGATTGACAGAAAATTATCACCAAAGCAAATACTGCACTAACTTTTAGCTTACAGTAACAAACTTTTATATGTAGAATGTCCTTACCTGAATTATTTTTTGATGTAGGAGGTTCCGCAGATTGCTTCATAATCAAGTTCTCAAAAAACCCTTTCCTCTCAACACAGGTAGGCCGTGGAATTTTGAAAACTTCTTCACGATTAGTATTAAACAATGATTTTATCTAGACCATGAGAAGAAAAGATATTTCAGATATAAGGCCACAATTTCTTTTTATTTTCTATTCCAAACAGATGAGTACATTTCTAAAGTATGCTGAATACTCATCTAGATAAGAGAAGCTATTAAAACTTAACTTCTCGTCCTTCAAAGACTAGATTTTCATAGCACTGCAAAGTAAAATATCTTCTCTAATGAACCTTATGGATTTTAAGATCCATGAAAACAGTATTATAAACCAGTGACAAAGGGGTGACATTCACCACCCCAAACACTGCTTATTTTGCATTTACCTGGATTGATGTCCTTTAGCTTGAATATTTATGACAGCTACATAGGGAAGAGGTAGGACTCAGCAGACAAGTGCACATTTTGGTAATGTGGGTTGTTTTGGTTTTTTTAATTTTAGAAGGCACTTATTACTATTATGAAAACATATATTACTTAGACAAAATAATCAGAGCAGCATATTAACATTTCAAACACTTTCCTTTAATGAACATTCTCAGATTCTAGAAAGCTCAGCATGTGCTTTTAATTAATTTTGTTAAGAAATACTATTAAAAATTGATTTCCAAGTTGCTTAAGTAGAAGTTGGTCCCTAGCTTTTTAATTTGCCAAGTTTTCACCTAGAAGAAGAAAGAAATTGATTTTTTGTGAAATAATTTAGATTAGAAATTACATTCTATCAGTAACAGTGTGATCACAGTACCTTTTCAGTAAAAATGTTTTCAGAAAAAACTGTCTTTTTCCTAGCTACGTTTCAAGCTCTGTATATTCTTCACTAAGTACACACCTAACCGTCTTGAAGCCACTGAACTGGTTGTCTGAAGTATACCTATATGTCTGTCTAGTAAGCACAAGTGTGTGAGAAGGGAGAAAAAGTTGGATCAAACTCAATCTCTTTACTCAGAAAACATCTTAGACAAATATTTTCAGCATTGTTTTGTCTAAGTAAATTTTAAGAGACCAGGTTCTGAGTAATAAAAGTATGAATCTGCTTAAGAGCAGCACAGTACTCCAATGTTTCAAGGAGTTGTAGATTAACAAGAAACTGAGTAACAAAGAAAGAAAAGTATTGACAGAAATACCTCATCAGGGAGATCTTCATGTGGCACATCAGATGTTGCAAGGAGCAAAACTGGAGCAAAGTACGGAATGTTATTCAGTAGTCCTGTAAAACCAGCTTTCAGTGTAGGTCCAATGGCCTCCCACCACGAAGGGATTTGTGGGATATAAATGATACTTGGTGCTGTTCTTTGAGCTTCTCGTATCAACTGGTAAAATGAAAGCTTGGATAAGAAAACCACATCATGTAGAACAGGCCACTAAAAATCTACCCATCAGTCAAACTATCTTGTGAAATAAGAGTGCATAAAGCTAAGACATCAAGACAAACCAATAAATGAACAACTCCTTAACAACATGGTAAAATTTTCACTTTGACTCCATATAGACATTGCTATGCAGACAGAAACTGAACTGAATCTGCCGGATTTCAAAACTACTCAGGTGTAAGGTAACTCCTAAAGAGCCTCAAAATTCAGCTGATGTGATGATGTGCCTGAAAAAACAAGATTAACCCTTCAGCAAGGTGTGTTAGCCTGGAGAAATCACTACACAACTACGACTGCACCATTTCCAGTTCAGAGCAGGCACATACCCATGTTAGACTGGACCACAGCCTGAACAAAGATCTGTGTGAAAAGATGAGGGTTAACACAGTAAAAGAAGCCTGGCTACACATCATAAATTCAAGCCCATTTAATAAGAGGTGACTAATCCTTAACCTGCCTGAAAAGCTAAATCACTCACAACCTCTCATTCCTCTCATTATCAAAGTCTCCATCAGACCAGACAATGTGCTTTGAAAGACCACAAGTGACTCCCTACAGATGGCACCTCAGCTTCAGGAGGGGGCATGAATCTACTGCATGAGGGAAGTAGCAACAGTCCTTGCAGGTGCCAAATTTCTCCATGCGCCTTTTCAGATTAACAATATGAAGGAAGTTCCTATCACGAGATAGGAAATATGTGTGGTTTATCCATGCAATAGACAGGGTATTTATATAGCTATAGATGCAACCATGACATAACAGAGAGAGAATTGTTCCTCCTGTGTGACAAACTAGTCTTCAGTCACATGATGTGTCTGTCCTCACTTGCACAGCTCTAAAATGCTGCTAATATAGGTCAAAATATTTTAAGACTGATACCAAACCAATAAATTAATTTTCTGCCTAAAGGTAAAAAAATCAGAACTGCAGTAATCTGTTTATATTTATTTTTTCTAGTAAAGGAATGCAAATTGGTTTACACATTTAAGCATTCCATTAATTGTAACGCTTTCATTGAATTTCATTGTAGTAGTACAAGCTATACATTGGCTTGCACTTTGGCTGCCCTACAAGTACAGTTAGAAAGAAAGTTACAAAAAGTGCATGACATGCCAGGAGGCTGATGCAGAGCCATCTACTGGGAGCACAGAGACTTAAGAAGAAATGAAAACAACTTTCTGGATCACATCAAGAGCAGCAGGATTATTTGCCACAATGAGGGGCTTATTAGCAGCACCTCCCAACTTCCCAAGCAGCTAGCAACATCCTCTTTCTTTCATTGCAAATAGAAATGAAACATGGCTATGTATAAATGTCCTTATGCAGTATCATTCCGTCTACAAGAAAAATGAGTTTCCAGACAAAATTAAACATAACAGCAAATTCAAATCAGGCCAACTCCATTAGCAACGAATTGTGCTTATTTCACTAGTTTATATGGAGTTCATGAATCCTGTGAGAATAACAAAAAGAAAAAAGATACCTGTGAACATGTTTCTTCCTGTGATGTGGTGCCAACAAACAAGGTCGGTAGGTCTAGAGTATAAGCTGGAAACTTTTCCAGTGCATGTAATACTGCAGGTGCCAAATCAAAAGCCTGCCCACATCCTGGCTCTTCAACTAGTAAGAACCGTGGCCTGAAAGATGTTGGCTGGTAAGAAGAATTTCTACAACAATAAGAAGAAAACAAGTTCAAAAAAGAGTAAGGAAGAGCCACACAGATGTTAAATATTTTTCCTATACTTGTTTTTTTTTTTTTGTGAATATGCTCCATGTTCTCCCAAATAATAAGCTGGTCTGTGATCAAGACTATCAAGCCTATTTTCTCGAGAACTGGCACGACTCCTCTGCCTGAAAATCCTGCCAGTCCCCAGCATGTCTGATATTCTTTTGGCTGGGTTAAGTAGCAGTTCTTAAATCCCACAGGGGAACTGTCCAGGCAATACACACAAAACAGCCAGTCAGTAACCTGATACAGGGCAAAATAACAACTCTCACAGCACAAACCAATCTGCGTCTCTTCACTGTCTATACACAACCATTTTCAGCTTGTCTTGACCTTAAGTAACTGTGAAATTGCTACACCGGTTACATTTAGCTAAAATTTGGGCCATAGCTCCTGGAGATGGTGGGAAGAAAGGGGCAAAACTACATTTCTAGCAAAAAAATTAATGTGGATACTGAAACACATTAGTTTCATCTGAAGAAGAACATGACTGGATTGCTGAAATTACAACACTACACTAAATATGAATAAGATTTATATTTGTTTTATTCAGGCATTCTAGTGGATTCGTCTTTGACTTGTGTATTAATTTCCTAGTCATCTTGCTTTACTCACATGAAATACACTTGTGAAGAGCTTTGTGCATTTTTCCACCACAATACTATTGTACCTTTACTTGCTGAAGCCAAAGATCCTAGAGACCTAACCAAGTTCAGCAAATTGTATTTTCTGGGCAGCAAAGCAATAGGAAGGGAGAAAAATATCTGACAATAATCTATTTTCTATTGGACTACATTTGAAATGTTAAAAGATAACAAAAAATGTAGATCTTGTTTAAATTTTTCTCACAGTGATTTAACAAACCACTTCTCAATTTTGTTTCTGATATGTAAGTTGCTTCCAAACATCTTGGAAGGTAGAAGGGCAAAAGATAGCTACATAAATCCATAGAGGCTTTTCAAGCTAAAGGACAGAATTAACTTCTTTTGGGTCTTGAGTCTTTCAAGGAATACTATGGATTAAACTGTTGTGGTGATATTAAACCAACATGTTTTAATAATCTGTGAACCACTTTGACTTAGTAAAAGAGGATTGGGCCATTCAGTTTGATGAGTTAGGGCAGTGTAACAGTTAGATCTAGTACCCAGTTCAATCTTCATGCTTACTTCTTGCAAATATTGATCACCCCCACACATACCCTTCACTCCTTCTTCTAGCATCCCTCACATATTTACATAACATTTCACAGATGCAGCCATCTCAAAAATGTAACCATAAAGAGGACAAACATGTACCTGCTAAAAGTGCGGAATTCTGCCTTTTTGCTGTCAGGTGTTTTATGAGTTAACTTCTTTTCAGAGACTGATGGTGATTCATCATCACTGTCAATCCCATCAATCCCTAAAATAGGATTTAAAGAGAAATTTAACTTTCCTTAATAGTTCATATCTCACTCTTGCCTTAGTACACCTTTGGAATCAGTGCTAGAAACCACTTCTCTTGCGTTTTGTCATTTGAATGCTATTTTCTGAAGAGTTCACTCTACCACAGATCTAAGGAGATGGTACAAGTCTATACAAAGCTGTTCTATGTCCTATGACTTGCATCAGGTTTTATCTTTCTACTGACAAACACTGGGGAGGTTTTTCCTTAGCATAAAGATGATTGGGAACAACTTCTGTAGTTCCTAGATACCAGAAAATGTAAAAATTCTCCCCTTATTTAAGCCTTTATTTACTACATTAGTAATAATTATTGATTACATCAGTGGACAAGAGAAGGGTTACAGACGTCATTTATCTGCACTTCTGTAAGGCCTTTGACATGGTCCCCCACAATGTCCTTCTCTAAATTGGAGACAGGTGGATTTGATGAGTGGACTGTTAGATGGATAAGAAAGTGTTTGGATGGTCGCATCCAGAGGGTAGTGATTAATGGCTCAGAGTTCCAGCTGACGCCAGTGACAACTGGTGTCCCTCAGAGGTCCATATTGGGACCAGTGTTATTTAATATCTTCATTAATGACATAGATGAAGGAATCAAGTGCACCCTCAGCAAATTTGCAGATGACACCAAGCTGAGTTGTGTGGTTGACACATCCAAAGGATGGGATGCCATCCAGAGGGACCTGGACAAGCTCAAGAAGTGGGACCATGGGGATCTCATGAGGTTCAACAGGACCAAGTTCAAGGTGCTGCACCTGAGTCAGGACAACCCCCAGTATCAACACAGACTGGGGATGAACAGAACAAGAGCAGCCCTGACAGGAAGAAGTTGGGGGTGCTGGTGGATGAGAGGCTGGACATGACCCAGCAATGAGCACTTGCACCCCAGAAAGCTGATTGTGTCCTGGGCTGCATGAAAAGCAGCATGGGCAGCAGGGCCAGAGAGGGGATTCTGCCCCTCTGCTCTGCTCTGATGAAACCCCACCTGAAGTGCTGCATCAGCTCTGGGGTCCCCAGCACCGGAAAGACATCAACCTGTTGGAGCAAGTCCAGAGGAGAGCTACCAAGATGATGAGGGGGATGGAGCACCTCTCCTATGAGGAAAGGCTGGGAGAATTTGGTTCGTTCAGCCTGGAAAGAGAAGGCTTGAGGATGACCTTATTTTGGCTTTCCAGTATCTGAAGAAAACCCACAGGAAAGATGGAGAGGGACTTCTTACAAGGGCACGTAGTGGCAGGACAAGGGGGAATGGGTTCAAACTGAAAGAGAGTAAGTTTAGATCAGATAATAGGAAAAAATTCTTTACTGTGAGAGTGGTGAAACATTGGAAGAGGTTGCCCAGAGAAGTTGTAGATGCCCCAACGTTGGAAGTGTTCAAAGGCAGGTTGGATGGAGCTCTGAGCAACTTGGTATACTGGAATGTGTCCCTGTCCCAAGGCAGGGATCTTTAAGGTCCCTTCCAACCCAAACCATTCTGTGATTCTACAATTTGGAAAGAAGTGATTCATATGTGAAATCTTGGATCCATCTCTGAAATCATTAAGGTGACGTGAGCTACTGTCAGTAATAGGGGGCTCCAGTAGAGAACCCATAGTTCTCTATTGCATGTTGCAAGTCACTTGCAACTCCCATCCTGCACTGTGCACACGCTAAGTATAAAATTGCACTGTCATTATGGTTGAGAGGTTTGTGCATGTTGGTTGCACAAATCAGAAGTTTTTGCTTCGGCAGGATTTTAAACAAGTAGATGTTATTGTAATACCTTGGTTCTTCTTCAGTGCAAGCTTTGCATGGGGAAATGCTCTCTGCACGGCTTTTAGAATTCTTTCCAATGTGTTTTCTAAGAGTGGCTTTGAAATAGGTGGTAGTGCTCTCCCAGGTGAAGCCCCAGCTCTCTGTGATGCTGGAACAATCTTCTGCATGGCCATGGCAAAATCCTTTGCTGTTACTTTTATCGATTTGGCATCTATCTTCAGTCTCTTGTCACTCTCGTGTATCTGTGGATAGCGGCGGCGCAAAGCACAGAGCCCAGCTTCAACACATAAGGCTTTAATATCAGCACCACAGAATCCTGACAAACAAAACAAGAACCAAATGTTATGTCAACATATAAATATGTTATATAGGTGAAAAACTGTCTGGATGGCCAGGCCAAGAGTGTTGCTGAATGATGCTACACCCATTTGGCAGAGGGTTCACTAGTGGTATTCCCCAAGGCTCAGTACTGAGTCCGGTCCTTTATCAATGGTCTGGATGGGGGGATTGAGTACACCCTCAGTAAGATCATGGACAACACTAAGCTGGGTGGAAGTGTTGATCTGCTGGAGGGCAGGAAGGCTCTTCAGAGGGATCTGGACAGGCTGGATGGATGGGCTGAGGTCAATGGTATGAGGTTCAACAATGTCAAGTGCCAGCTCCTGCAGTTCAGTCACAGCCCCATGCCGTGCTACAGAATGGGGGCAGAGTGGTTGAAAGCTGCCCAGGGGAAAAAGACCCACACTGTTTTCAAACTCACCAACACATTTCTCAGCCAGTTCTTCAATTAAGTTGTCCGATGGCTTCAGAGTCCAGTCTCGTGTATGAATTTTTAAAATTTCTGCTCTTGCCTGGAAAGAAAATGGTTGCATTTTAGTTTGCCTTAAGTTTTCTCTCCAAAACTCTCACACTAGTACAAATACTTTTCTTGTCTGCTAAACTTTCTAAGAATTTTAAAGGTCAGTTATTAATATATTTGCTATTTTTTCAAGCAAGAAATTTAATAATTTTCAAATTCTTACATCAAACTTTTGGGATGCAATGAAATAAAAGGCATGTGCATCTTCCATAAAAAGTGAGTTTTGTAAGTGTGAGACGTAATGATCCTGAAGAATAAAGTGTAGTAAAAGCCTTATCTGCAAATGGACATCTTGCATTCAAGAAAGTTCTCTCAAATTTAGCAAAATTTCACAGTGACGATTTCAGTCGTTCATCAAATTTGCTTTTATGCCAGTTCATTCAAAGAAAACAGTCCTAGCACTCCATTTCAAATTGCTACAGTTGTTACCAAGAACAAAAACTATGACTCAAACTACTGTCACTCATCTAGAAAATGTCAAACATCGCCTATTCTCATCTCTGATCCTAGCAAGACTTTCAGTGAAGTATCTCTTGGTACACAGATTAATTATGGCAGACTTCTAGAACTCTTCCACAGCAGGAAATGGCGTATTAGATCTGTTTCATGGCACCTTGTCTCTTGTTCCTGAGAGCAGATTAAAACTGGATACAAATGTTTGTGCTAAAGGCACTGTTTTGTGGACTTTTACTAGCCTGCAATCCAATAACCCTTTTATCCTTGCTCCAAAAAGTCCTAAGAAATATCAATAATAGCCAGAGAAAAAACAAAAACAGGGTTACACATTTGCATGCCATCTCTCTCCCAACCATCCCTACCCCAATATTTTTGGTTTTAATAATATTGGCTTGCTATTAAACAAATTGCTTCATTGCTTAGCTACTGCCACTGAACTCGAAGTGTTGCACCTGTGCAGTGTACTAAACATCTTTGTCCAAGTCCCTGTTAATAAGTACCAGTAAGAACATCAGATCCCAACATACTTAATTCGATCCTGCACCCACCTTGATCAAAGCTTTTGTTATCAAAACAGCATTCTTGTGTGCACACCATTTCTTTCACCTTCAAGATACCATAGCAATACTTCAATTCACAAGACAATTCTTCCTTTAGCATTTCAATGAATAGCAGCATCTTTTTCTTTGCTGGTCACAGCAAAACCAAAACTAATTAGAGAAGTAACTTCCTGTTGACATCTTCTTATTCATATATATGTTTAGTACCAGGTTTTCCTTCCACAGTATAATGCAATGTCTCCAGATATCCCTCTTTTGTCCAAGCTGTACACTATAGATGGAGACTTGCATTGCTCTGCAATGCTGCCTTGTTACAGGGGTTTGTTACAAAGATGGACTTTGCCATGTAAGCAACAAGGTTGAGTGAAAGTTCTGACCTCTTTGTTTGGCAAACTGAAGCGGAATTCTCGTTCAAAGCGTCCAGGTCTTCGTAATGCAGGATCTATAGAATCCGGTCTGTTGGTGGCTCCTATTACCACAACCTCTCCTCTGCTGGCTAAGCCATCCATAAGTGTCAGAAGTGTCCCCACAACAGAGCTAACAGAAAAATGTCATTTTCATTCACCAGCTCAGTAAATTTCCTTCAGTTCCACATAACCTTCTCCACTGATTCTTCAAAAAGGACAAGCTTTTATTGACAAGATACTGATCAGCAAAAGAATTATTTTAGGACATAGCAAAATACAGATAAAATAGTTTGCAATTATTGTTTTAAAATAATTTGAAATTCACTAGCACTGCATTACTAGTTTTCAGGATAAACGAATGTGTCACTTCAAGTTAAATACGTTGCCATATTTTTTCACAAAGATCGAGCACCTTCTATATAGATACAAAATCTGTCTTACCTATGAACTTGGTCTTGTTTGCTGGACCGTACAGGAGCAAGAGCATCAATCTCATCAAAGAAAATAATTGAAGGTCGCATCTGGTAGGCCTACAATGAAAACATAGGAATATTGTCATCAGGAAAACAGCATTATTTGAAAGAAAAAATGGATGAAAAACATTATTGTTGGAAAGACACTGGAACTAGATTTTTCAGACTAGCATCAGGGATCTCTGCTAATTAATCTAATGGAACAAAGTAGCATGAGTAACAGAAAACAGCAGCCTGTCAACCCACTGAGACTGGATGATAGGAAACAAATCATATCAGTAGTTTTGACAGCTGTTTGGCAACCATGAGAACAGAGGACTTCACTCAGTTAGATATTCTGGAAGCAACCTTCCATTACCAGTTTAAATGAACATATTTTCACCCTGCATCTGTTTCCCTCTCACCTAAATCCACCCTCTCTTGCTTCCTGAAACCTTTTTTTGTGGCTGTTTGAGATGTGTCTGTGGTGGAGGCCTTTTTGAGGGTAGTGGTGGTGGTAATTTTCTTGTTTGCTTTACTAATCCTTTCAATATATATCAAGATTTCAAGCCCCTAAAAACTCCACTAAGAAGGGAACAGTGACAATTCCATTTCAGCGGAAAGAGATGATAAAACATGAAAAAGAGTGAGTTCTTCTCAACCACAGAAAATTAGTTATAATTCCCAAAAGCACACATGGCACGTTTCAACCTTACCTGCTCAAATACTAAACGAAGCTGTCGTTCAGATTCTCCTACCCATTTACTCATGCAGTCAGCTGCACTTCTCATAAAAAAGGTTACTTTTCTGTCACCTCTGCTACATTCATTAGCAAGAGCACGAGCAACCAGGGTCTTTCCAGTCCCCGGTGGACCATAGAATAAACAGCCTCTACAGTTTAAAAGAAAGAATTTTTTTTTTAAATTCACATAAGAAAAAACACCATGAAAAAGTATCTGTTTTTCACAATGCAAAATCCCCATCCCTAAAACACACAACTCTGCTCTCCTAAGCTAAACACTTCATGGATAGGAGAGCAGTAACAGCTGAAGTGTGAGAAAAGTCAAGAGTATTCCTACACAATTCTGCAAGGCAGCAAACAAAATGAATAAAGAGAATAATGCAGTGTACGAAACCTTGAGAAAAGATAGTAGCATGCCAGAAGGACATTTTCAAAACTTCTGACAAACCAACAGAGATGGTTACAGCACAGTGGAGCCAAACAAGAACAAACTTCCAATGCAGAGTATGAGACTGGGCTAACTTAGGAATCACCAGTTCATTTTTCAATGATACATTGCTTATTCATTCTTGTTTTCACAAAAGTCAAGATTTGAGAGTAAAACATTTCATTCTCCCTTAAAAAGCTTTAAGTTACTGGATTTGGTCTCTCTTTGCTGGTGATTAAGGAAGTAGTCTAAAAATGGGAAGGTATTTTGCCTTTCTGTATTTCCATCAACTAGAAGAGCCAATGCACTACTGCTTCAAACAAATTGTCAATGAAAAAAGAAGCAAAACACAGATTTTCTTTTCAATGTTTGTAATACTTTTAAAGTTACTGGAAGCAAAGAATTTAAAGTCCTATTTCAATTTACCATGGCTGAGTTTTGCTGACCAAGGATACATAAAGTTAACGAATCTCTAATAATCTCATTCCGTAACAGAGAACTTGCTTATCTGGGTAAGAAGGGGACAGATTCTTACTTTAGCATAAGCACAAAAAGTTCTAGTTCCAAGTCCTGTCAATTGTAAAACTATTTGAGCACTTGGGAAAAAAAGCTTTGGTGGAAAACAGAACTGTACTTCCACAAAATAAACTACAGTCAACTAGTAATAGATAATACCTTCCTGCTCACAAACTAAACAAGTGCACTTAGACTTTGAAAGGATCGTCTTGCCACACAGTAAATCTCTGAACCTACCTATATGCTGTATTCTATCAATTTTTTAAAAGTTACTTTTTACTAGTACTAAAAAGAACCATAAACACTGCTGAAAATTTTGAAGCATGGAAACATGTTGATACCTCACTTGAACATTCTCCTGAAAATAACTGAGTTAAGAACTTATAGTCTTAAATGGTGTCTGTTACCTTGGAGGTTTAAACTTCAATATCTCAAAGACGTCAGGATAAAGCAACGGCAAAATGACCATCTCTTTTAAAGCTGAAATGTGGTCAGAAAGACCACCCACACCATGAAATTGTGCCTAAAGATGAAGTCAACAGAACACGTGTTAAAGAAAGCTTCAACCTTGACAAAGTTCCATCAGAAATTAGATGTCATACAAACAAAATGTTTGTGGCAATTTTCAAATTGCTTGAGAGAAAACTGTAAGCCAAGAGACCTGTAGGGGGCCCGTTACTGGAAGCTTTCATAAATACTGCAAATGTTTCACTAACATGATGAAATAAAAATACTTACTGAACCATCTATTTGCATTTCCTGCACACCAGCCAGACTTGCTCCAATTTTCATGTGATCCCTGTGAACTTCATTTAAATTGCCTGTCCAAGTCCCTTCGGTTTCCATGTGATCATTTTGAACTCCCTTTGTGTCATCTTTCTGAGAGCTGGTCGAAAGAGACCTAATTTGAATTGAGAAAGAAAAAAGTGCTTTCTAATTTACAATGCAGAAAAATGATTTTTGATTTTCTAATGATAGCAACTGAATCCAAAAGACCTTATAAATGAGCATAAAATTCCTAAACAGTTAGATATTCATTACAATTGTTTTATGTTTAATGGTTGTGAATAAACAAAGAACTTTAAGCTGACTTAATTATTCTAATAACTCTTAGCACTTACAAAAAGGATTATTGCAATTTATAATTTAGAATTTCATTAATCATTTTTCTTGTTTAAGGACAGTTTCATAAAGAAATATGAACTTTCTTGAGTGATTGAAAAAAAAATCCATTGAAACTTCCATACAGGCTCTCCCTGTAAGTTGCCTTCAGCTTTAATAATTTGTACCCTTCAAGATTAAATCTTAAATCTGAATTTGTACCCTTCAAGTCTAAGATATTCAGAGGGAGATTATGGCTTCCATTCCAGAAAAATTAATTTCGGTCACACAGTTTCAGCCACAACCCTCATCATCACCTTATCAGTGACCAAAAATACAGCATTTTCAAATAAAATCTAAAAGCTAATAAAAAGGATGGCCTGCCCTGCAGTGTTTTCTTCTTTTTACCCTCAGACTACCACAGTAATAATCTGCAATTATATTAATCTCTAATTACCACCAGTCCAAAAAAATCTTGAAAGCATTATTCAGTTGTATGACCAACAGCACTCTTGAGAAAGGAGAACTACCATAAACTTTACACCAACCTTTTAGGTTTTTTTCTTCCTTTGACACGTGAACTATTGTGGGAAAGGCTTAGGTTACGTTTTCTTACACCTGTAGAAAACAAAGAATTTAGAATTTGTTACGAAAAAGTTTGAGAGAAACCAGGATAGTCAAAGAGGCTGAAAATGGGACAGGTATTACCCATTTCTTAGTTCAGGGAAAGCTTCAAGAAGGGGGAGGTTGGATGGTTTAATGAGTGCACAAGAGAAGTAAAAAGATACGCACCTGATTTTAAAGAATTCAAAACCACAAAAGTAAGATTATTAAGTCTCTTTAATTGCTATTCCTTCAGATAGTTGTTTTTTTTTTTTTTTTAACTGAAAAGCAGCAATAAAGATGCCAAATGGGGGGGAAAAAAAAAAAAAAAGGATGCACAGGATACATGCATTCAATAAAATTTACTGGCAGAATGAAGTAAGAAATATAAAGAAAATATAAAGAGAGGTTGTGTGCATGTATTTCCATTTAAAAAAACCCAGAACAACAACCCCAGACTTGCATGCAAGAAATTAGTTCTCAAGAGAAACTGTACTATATATAGTGTTGTATAACAAACTGTATTGGGTCTGGCTGGAATGGAGTTAATTTTCCCCATAGCAGCCCTCACAGTGCTATGCTCTTCATTTGTAGCTGGAAAGGTGTTGATAACACACCAATGTTTTGGCTACTGCTGAGCAGTGTTGGCACAGCATCAGCGCTGTCTCCCCAATATTTCACTCCCAAGCAGTAGTCTGGTAAGACCCTGGGAGGGGACACAGCTGGGACAGGTGACCCAAATTAACCATAGGAATTTTCCATACCATATGACATCAGCTTAGCTATAAAAATTAAGAAAAGGAGGAGGAAGGTGGGGCTGGCATAACATGTAGTGTTATTTAAAATGTTTGCCTTCCAGAGCAATTGCTACACATGCTGAAGCCCTGCTTCCTGGAAGTGGCCGGACATCGCTTGCTGATGGGAAGTAGAAAACAAAATCTTTCTTCTCTTTGCTTGTGCACAACCTTTCACTTTTCATTTAGTGAACTGCCTTAACCTATAAATTTTCTTCCATCTTATTTTCTCTCCCCTGTTCAGCTGAGAAGGGAGAATGACAGGGCAGCTTGGTGAGCACAGGTGTCCAGCCAAGGTCAGCCCAGCACACCTACTTCCCATTGGAGATTGAAAACGCTCAACAGCTTTCCTCTGCCGAGAAGAGCGATGCAAACCATTGCCTTCTTCTGCTTCATTTCTTTCTGGTGAAACCACTGCACATCAACACAACGTTAAGTTGTATAAGTACTGTTGGAAATGATGATGTATTCAAAACACACTACATGATGTATTCCCACCTGTCCACAACCTTTTCTCTTGTAAATGTTTTGGAAAAATACGGATTTTTTTTTTCTCTGAATACCTGTTCTGAGCTCACTACAGTACAGCCCTAGAACTTAGGGCTCGTAATGGCAATAGCAACATAAATTCTTTAATAGCTGAAAAACAACAGGCAGTTCAGCCCATCTCAATTGTTTAAGACAAGGCTTTTGGCTAGACCATACTCAAGAAAATTTTAAACAGAAATAGCCTCCAGCTACCTGGATGATTGGGTTTTTTGTTGTTAGTTCTTCCCATATTGAGGGTATCCTAATTAAGAGAAACAAGAAAGATCAGTCACAAATGTGAAAAAAACCTGTGGGCATATTTGATGCTTATATAGTAACATTATCAAGACACTCCATATACAAAAAAGATTAAATTAATTAAACAGGAGGAGAAAATGGAAGCATCTCTCTGGTATCCAGGATTAATAACAAGTATTTCTGCTCTAAAATAGGGTTCAGTACATGTGATAGTTAAATACTTTGCCGGATACAAAAAAGGGTGCATCAATTAACTCCAAGTACATAATCCAAGATTGTAGTAGAACCTAGGACAAAGCAATTCCTAGCAGACAAAAAAATTCATCCTGGAATTTGGGAGATGATAAACAAAGTACTATGGGAAATTCTGTTTTCTTTAAAAAAACAAACAACCCACAAAGAAAACACAAAGGAATTCAGATCTAAACAAAAAAAGACAAAACAAAGCAGGCTATGAAGATGTTAAAAAAACAAAGCACCTGTCATTCAAAAGGACAGTGGACTAACTTAATTTAATAGAGAAAAACTAAGACAGGGAATATGGCTGCTGTCCATTTTAACACGAGTTTCTCTCAAGACAGAGGACTACTTGAGCTCACATGCAAGGCTGGCAAAAGAACAAACACAGATAAAGCAGGCATCAGTTTTTAGCAAAATTTGAAGTGAAAACTCAAGCCCTGAAACAGCAGTTCATAAGCACAGTCCATTCAAGTCATAAGGCAATTCATAAAGCATAGTTTATGACATGTATTGCAGCATTTCACTGCAATTTTTGAGTGTCTTCTGAAGAAGATATTTCCTCCACCCTTAGAGTGTTATTGTGACATGACTGTAAGATGTTAAACCATAACTGGAGAACAAAAATATAGCATTTTCTAGACTAAACTATGCTTTGGAAGAAGTTTGTTGATCTAATTGTAATTAAAAATACAACTAAAGAATTCCTCTGTGTGAAATACCCTACACATCTTCTTCCCATCCTCCACTGTTTTGCAAGACTGCTTCTGAAGTACTAAGATACAAAGTTGACATGTAAAACAAAAATAGGCAGGTACAAAAAACCCTCATTGAAACCAACACACATAATCAGTATGACATTTCAGTATAGTATATGCAAAGCAAGTCATTGACCTCCAGCCAAGTTTTTCAACTCTACTTAAAAATTAGGTAAAATGTTTACTTTTTTACAGAGAGATTTAAGAACAAGTGTTTAAGCATTTGCAAATATACACCATTTGCAGGTTTATTTTCCCCTCTTGCTGAACACAATTTAAAAAAATAAATCTCATTTAGCAGTTAAAAAAAATTTATTCTAAAGATCGTATTAAGATGGCAGAAAGAAATTATGGAAGTTTTTCCCAGCACTTAGATTGCTCTGCATGATAGCATTAAGTAATTTTTAGTTCACAGCCATCCTCAGACAACAGAACCACAGAGTCTTCTGTGTTGGAAGAAATCCACAAGGATCATTGACTCCAACTCTTGAGGTTGCTTATTCTTCTCTTAACAGGAATTAAGGTCTTAGGCTGATTATCTATGACTATACATGCTAGAAAAAACATCTCATTGCTGTTACACTTTGCAAACCTTTCAGAAAACAATGTCAGTGTGGGTTTCACAAAGAAAATTAACTTACAGACACACAAACACTAGGACTGCTTCACTTTGTATCCAACTTTCTGCCATATCTTAACTTGACCTGGCATTAGAAAATTATTTGTAAGCATGAAAGAAGAGTTAATTAAACATAAAGGTGATTCTGATGCCAAGAAAATTGGTTTAAAGGACAAGTTCGATCTACTGAAAGTCACAACATAAAGTGATTTGTTTTGGTGCACCAGAACCAGCTCACACATAACAGAGACTCAGGTGTGAAGATCTTTCCACAACTGGGAGCCCCAAAATGAGGACACCAGTGCCCAAATTCTTTTCACATGAAGCACCTGCCAAATACACCCTTCTGGAAATACCCCGACCTGGAAGTCTTAAACAGCCACAAATATTTATTGCCAAAAAAAGCTCAGGTTCAAGAGCTTGGCTGCAAAGTACAAAGGCCCACATGTCATATAAATTAGCACATTAACAATAGTGCCAGGACATACCCATGCAAGCAGAGTAACAGAGAGGGACCCTATGTGCCAGCTGCAGTGGAATGTTTACAGGGCGGCTGTGAGGTTGCTTAGCAATGGCCTCTCCCCAGAGTTCCAGGCCCAGCGACCAGGCCCAGCCCTGGGGGGACTCTGCTGTAAAAAGTCCCACTTGCAGCGCAGCACTTCACAATCACGGAATCGTGGAATGGTTCGGGTTCGTAGGAGCCTTTAAAGATTGTTTAATTCCAGTCCCTCTGCCATGTTAGGGACCACTTTCACCAGGCCAAGGGGCCCATCCAGCCTGGCCTACGATGGGGCATCCATCCCCAGCTCCTCTGGGCAGCCTCTTCCTGTGCCGCAGCACCCTCACGCTGCAGCCCTATGGTACATAGAGGGGCACGCAGGGGAGTCTCAGCCTAAACACACTTAGCTCTTGCTGCCAGGAGAAAGAACTTTTCCTGTTGTCCAGAGAAGGAGATATTGTGTGCAAAGGCTTGCTAAGAGGGTTCATTTTAGTGCTTTGCAAGATGATGAAAAGCCCTAGTCATTTTCCTTTAAATTTTCCAGAACAAGACAGACTGATTTGTAGTGGTGTAACTACTTTGTCAAGTCTGCAGCTTTGGTGGACCTCAAAATCACATTTTCTTCAGCTTTTATGCCAGCCTATCTTACAGAAAGTATAATGTCAAACTGATTTGATAGGATTATTTTCCAAAAACACAAATGAGCTGGCATTAATTCTGCTACTCGCTTTTAATTCGTTATTAATTCAGTTTCGTGTTATCTATTCCATTACTTTTTCCAAGGAATTATGTGACACTGACAAGTCTATCATTTCCTGACTCATTTCTTTTATTCTATTTAAATATTGGCATGTTACCTTTCTTTTGCACTCCTGAAATTTTCCCTGTGTAGCAAGAGTTATTGAAAATCAACATTCAGAGTCAAACTCCTCAACAGCACCTTTAAACCTGTAGGATACAGCTTATCCGAACCTGCTAAGTTAAAAACATTTTATTTCCTGTTCCAAAGCAGAAATAGAAACAGCTTCAAAGATCCTGAAGCAGATAGAGTTCTCACCCCTCTAAATCAAGCCAGTAAGAACTGGGAATGCCCAGGATCCCCTATCATTTGGAATAAGTGATAGAGAGCAATGGCAAGAATAATTTCTGACTGTGATTCAGTAGAGAAGGTCACAAGCAAATACTCTTTGACCTGTAAGTTGTTAAAACAGTTGTTTCTGTTTTCGCATATGTGGAAATTGAGTTGTGGGGAACCTTAGCAATACCCACAGTGCATTTCTGAACCACTCATGGCCTAACAGCTACAGGGAGCTCCTCATACATCCTCTGTGTAACCCAGAGGTTCCAACCAAATATCACCACATCAGAGCACAAAAAACCATGTACAGCTGTCCATTATTAGCTGATTATATTTTTATTGGAATCACAGTTAACACTAACTATGAAAAGGGAAATAAAACAAATAATTGCTGAGGTTTTTCTTTTATTTCTTCTGTACACTTGCTGGCACAGATGGAATTTGCATGATGTATAATTTCAAGTGATTTTTAAAATAAGACTAATAATCATTTGGTATTTTATGATGTCTTTTTAAGGGGATAAAGGACAAAAAAAATTAAAGGTAATGCAGACATACATACAAATACTGTTAGTAACCTAAAAAAACAGATAGGGAGGTTACATGTCAAAATGGGCCAGTAAAATATGGAGAAAAAAATATCCACATTCCATCTTTACTTGTTGTAAGGCTGAAGTTCTGAAACATGCAAGTATGCATGAGTGTAAAAGAATTATGAAGTCAAAGATAAAAAAAATTAAAAATTTAAATATATGTCTGATATAGTCTAGTAATAAAACAGTCGCACTTCCGTATAGCATTTTCTGAGATATATTCAAGTAGGAAAGCAGCTGAGACCAACTGAAACAAGCTATAAATGTTAAAATATTGAATTGCTCTTGGCCAGAGTAGCTAATACAAGTTATAAATTTGTATTCTGTTCCTTTATGCTTACTGCTTGGAAATGTGGAATGATCCAGCAACAATAAGAAATCTTTATAAATTTAATAGTGTATTTGCTTCTTTGTGATTTAGAATTCTAAAATACTCCAACAAAAGAAAGGCTGCATTAAGAGAACATCAGTGACTCATGTTCGGGGGATGGGCAATACCGTATCTGGGATTGCTTTTATAATGCTAATTCAGCTCAGCTGTGTGAGTCCCTTTCCAAAAGGGGTCATTTAATGACAGCTTTCTTTTTCAAAAAACCCTGTCTCACTTGGATCTGGGAATAAGTCAACATTTGTATTGAAGAAGATGCTAAATGTGAGCCAGCCAATCCCTCATTTGCTGTAGAAGAGGAATTTGATGTAGTGAATGAGGTAGCACTTGCAGAACAGTTGCTGGATTTAGGAATTTGATTATTGCCCAGAAGAATACACACTGCTCTTTTTCTATAAAATTCCACAGCCATACTGGAATCATTCAAAGCATAATTTTTCAAACTTGTAATTAATTCTGTTTTCCTCATTTTCTATACCAAATTTTCAATCCTCCCTGTTTGATTTGTGGAATTTTAAAATCTCAGAGTTGTAATTGAACACTTAGAAGACTGTAGGTCTTTATGGAATTGCAGCTACCCACAGTTAGTCAGAAGCTGAGCTATAGGATACCAGCTATTCATCTAAAGTGACTGTGAGAATTTGTCCTTCTTTCCTTTTTGTAGTATCCTTGGAACTTAATTCCGGGGGACTATAGGCAGTGTGAACTTACTAATTCTTATAAAAAATCAGCTCCAAGGTACCCCATCTTAGGCATCCGAAGTTAGTGAGCAATTTTGGCCATATTTCCTTTGTTTCCATCTAAAACTTGGAATGAATGGAAATGGAAATCTATATATAGTGTCTGAATAGCCATACAGGTGTATAGGTGTATGTTCACCGATTCCCCTGGTTCTTTGCCCTGCC
Source organism: Acanthiza pusilla (assembly GCA_036630365.1). Taxonomy (NCBI): domain Eukaryota; kingdom Metazoa; phylum Chordata; class Aves; order Passeriformes; family Acanthizidae; genus Acanthiza; species Acanthiza pusilla. The sequence goes on from JAXCHO010000034.1 coordinate 71,266,522, forward strand.
CCCTAAGATAAAGAAATATCCATAGTTGGACTTGAATCTCCATCAGTGGTTCTCCATCCAGGTGTTTCATGTGAATTGAAGGATCTCAGGGAACATCACAAAATTGATTTGTTGTGCAACCTACGCATCAGCTTGACCTATTTTCAGCAAGCAAAGATGATACCACTGACTCAGCTCATGAGAGTCAAGACAAATTAGTGGTGGTTTTTGAAGTGCTCAGGCGCTGTCATGAGGAACACCATAGAAAAGTCTATAAGTAATTAACAGTGTCTATCAAGAGCAGCATTTGAGCAGAGAGTGATAAATAAAACGCATGATCACATGTTGAAATGGGAAGAAAATAGTAATGAATTATTTGGTACCATCCATTCTATCCAATAAATGAGTTAAAGGTATATGGAAAGAACAGTTTATGATCTGATAATGCACTATTGAAAGGTGCCTTCACAGAGGGGCATAAGCTTGCACAGATGTTTTTAATTCTGACATATTCTAAATGTTCTTGTCTTGTACATGCCAATTTATGTGCCATTTCCTAAATTTTGGTAAAATAAAAACTATCTACTTCACATTCCAGAAAGACACATAAATGCAACTTATTTCATATTACATTTCATTGGGACTTTTTGAGTTCCCTGATTTGTTGAAACTGCTAAACCTCTATATTTGAAGTTTGTATCATTAACAAATACATGCTTCAATTACCCAAACATACCCAGACATGTAATTAGTAGTTAGCCAACTCATTATGGAATAAAATAGATAGTTGACACACTGACAGGAAATTACATGGAAATAACACACCCAACTGAGCAGCTTCCCCCTGATGCTTTCTTTTCCTAATCATCTGGTCTATGAAACAGTATTATTGTTACATGCACTTTTTTTCCTTATGACTTTCACTTTTCTTTTACATATTAAAATATAGGTTTAAATTATTACTTGATCAATGTCAGTTGAAAATCTGTGGCGCTGCCACACCTGCATTTACAAATCACTTATGGATGCTTTGGTCACAGTAAAATCCTTTCTTCCTTTTGCAACTCAGTTCTTGAAAGATTATCCCTCTACAATGTCAATGAGTCTCATGATATTTTAAATTTAAATAGCAAGAGAAATGTTTCTCCAATAGCACTATGAAGTGAAATTAAACACTGATTCCTTTCTTGCTTTGAGCAGAATCCAGTCTCCAGCTCAGCTGTATACATAGAACTCCTCACTTGTATAAACTTTTCTTCCTATAGCATTTTAAAAGGTGTAAATTTTCCTTCAAATTTTCATTCTGTGTGCATTATCACCTTGAAAAAAGCCACTTACATCATGTATTTCTTTTCATTTGGGGGGTCATTCCAGTGCAAAGTCGAATCCTCTTAAACCTTCAGTTGATTGCCAGCTTTATTGATGGGTACCCTGGACTTCGGGTAGTTATGAACAAGTCTTTATCCATCATTCTGATCTCTAAAATTTTTACGTATCAGTGAATCAAATACTCTAGCACTATTTTTTTCATTCTACTGTGTTATAATACAATGCCCTGTAAGACAGTTTCACCAATACAGCATCCATCAAAGCAGAGATCACAGTATAAGTGCGGTGTTAGGCTGGGGCCATCTACTGGTTGTGTTGCTGAGCTTTCATTGACAGATTTGGAAAATCACTTTATATTTTTAACTCTATTGTAACTATAAAAATGGCATATATTAATAAATTAATCACCTACATACATTTCTTGTGTACTGGTTATTTGTTTTTAAGTTTAAATATTCTGTGAACTTAATATGGCCCAATTATCAGAAGAAAAAAGAAATTATCTATCTTGCTATCATAAACAAAATAAAAATGGAGAAGAGGAGACCTAAAAAGCTCTTACTTCTCAATAACACCAAAATGAAAGCAAGGAATAAAGTAATATTAATGCTAAGATGTAAAACATTTAGTAAATTAAAGAACATATCTTTAAGTTTTATTTCTGTGATGAAAAGGATAAATAATCCTTATTGCCTTGATGCTTTGTAGATTTCACCTTGAATTTGTCCGTTGTTCTAAAATAGCTAAAATGCACTATTGTACACTTTTCTTGGGATTTAAAAAGACATCAATCAACTTTATGATATTCTTCAAAGGCTTTAATTAAAAATAAATTCATGTAAAAAAAATAGCAGATGAACAGAAATATAAAGCCTTTAAAACCAGAAGTTCTAATAAATGAACTACTGCAAACTAAGAATAATCCAGACAATTTAGTTCAAAGTGCAAAAGTATATTTATATAATGATGCTATTAAGTATGTATTTATTCACTTATTGTATGATAATATTAACAATTATTTTTGCTGTGATTGAGTCTTATTTCTATTATTGCAAGATTATACACAATTTTAACTGTATTTTCAGAGGCAAGAGAGAGCATCTTACAGATTTTGCAAGTTTAAGAAAGATCCTTTGCACCTGTTAAATGAGTATACATACACATTTATGTATTTATGCAGACACAAAAATATATACATATTAACTTATTATGCTAGTGCTTATACATACATATATGTGCATGTTTGCAATATATGTATATACATCTATAGATGTATATGCATGCATGCATGCACACCTGTGTATCACACCTAACATCTAAATTGTACTGTTTACAGTCTTAGTTAAACAAAATCCTCTGTTGGCTCTTAGTTGTACTGGGACTAAACATCTGCCATCACATTATTCACGTTTGCCCTCAGCAGATCCATCAGCAGGACAGACTTCTAACAGGAGCTGTAAGTGGCAAGTAATTTTATCAAGAAATGCAAAATGCAATTTAAAATGTATAAAAGGCAGATAAACAATAAGACTTCCCAGCATAAACAGGAAAGCGTAAACATATTGCAGCTTTGGAGACCAGACTATGGGAGCTAGCACTAGGAAGAAAGACATTGCTACCATCACAAATGGAACTGGTAGGAACACCTGCAAGAGAAAGAAAAAAAGTGGTTTAGGAAATGAATGAACCATGATTTTATGCCTGGTTCATAAGAGTAACAACGTGTTCTTTGCCACAGTAGAGTGCCATTTCTTATGCTGCTAAAAATTCATCCAGGATAAGAGACATCTGATTCAAACTGACTATAAGAGATGCATCTTTTTAAAAAGATTTGTTTAGGATCCTTCTATTGTCAAGGGGGATAGATAGTACTTGAAATCTATTTGTCCACATATGGACAAATGTACAAACCCACAACCACTGTGGATTCCTATAAGACATTCAGGGCTGGGTGCCTAGAAGTCTTCACAATAAGCATACATTTTTAACTGAGCTGCTAGAGTAAGAAGAAATTTAATCTATCCTTCATGCCTGTGATTGTGCCAGGAAAGATGACAGCAGATCAAAGTTTAATTAACTGTGAATGGCAATGGGTCCTATATTGCTCTTTTTACTGCTCCACACTGGTATGGCTCCACACTGTTTGCACATCTCTCCCATTCTGTATATAACCATCTCCTGTGTTCAAGTGTAAGTTCTCTGGGGCAGAAACCATCTGTTTCTTTCTTTTCCTTTTACAGTGAAGCAAAGCTTTTGTGTAAGTTTCTAAACACTGAGATTATTATGTGTATTTTTGTGACTATCCACTTTTGATTTCCACTTGTTCTGTAACTTTTGCAGGCTACCCGTGTCTCAAAAAACCCCAAAAAACTATAAAAATATTTTTTAACTTATGTCCATTTACTTTGTATGGTCGATGTAGATGAGGTTCCCGGTATCGAAGCACAATCAGGCTTGCACAAGTCAGTCCAGTCATAAGCCAGGCAGAAAATCCAAAGTAATTTGTTAACGTAATAAGGTCAGAGGGGACGATAAAAATGGATGCAATGACAGTTGAAAAAATCATGGCTGGTGCTGGAGTACAGGAGTGGACATTAAGCATGGATATTAAAGCAGGTAAATGTCCTGACTGACTTCCAGCATAGCTTAATCGACCAAGTGTGAACATGCTGCTGTTGAGGGCACCAAATATTGAGACAGCAACAGAGAGAGGAATGATCCAGGCAACAGAGGGGATCACTCGATCAGCCCAAGTGACTGCCACAGCAACTGCAAAAAAGCAAAGAATTAGTGTAGTACAAGTACCATGTTCTGAATAACTGACAGACTCAGCAGGAACAAAACTTAAAATACAACAAACACCTATTATTTACCAGCAATGCCTGCTTTTTTGTTGGAGTAGTCAAACACCAATCCTAAGGGTATTTCATTCAGGAGCTAAACATTTCCTGGAAGGATGACAGCAAGAAGGAGTGCTGCCTGCCAGAGCAGCCATGGAAACCTGCTGGGACCAATACCACACTCATGGACTGCCCAGCAGAAATGAGCTGCATCTCACATCCTCCATCACAAACACACACGCATGGGCAAGGAAAGAAAATAAACTACTTGGTCCCCCATGTGACCAGGGTGGTGATATGATCTGCTGTTACAGGGAACTGCCAACAGGAGCACATCTATGTTCAGAGATGGGTCAACAAATGTGCTGTTAATGGGATTTTGCTTTGGGTGGAAATGGGAAATGCTAAACATTGTTTTTGAACATGAGATACTCAATATTGCTTGAAAATTAGCTATAGCTCATATTGTAGCAAGGGCAGTATCTAGTGGGTCTACAACCAAATACCATGAGGAACACAGGTCTTGCAGTGAGTGACCTGTGCAAGACAGGAAGTTATTAGAGATGGGGAGAGCAATACCTCCCCCCTCAAAAAAAAAAAAAAAAAAAAAAAAAAAAAAAAAAAAAAAAAAAAGTGAAGGAAAAAAAACTAGCAATGTTTGAAAAAGTGCTGTAATTTTAAGGCTATCTTCTCAGCTGGCATAGATAAACACAGTTCCCCCGGTATGCATGGAGCTGGCCATGCCAGCTGGCAGCTGCTATTCATGGATAGTCTGGAATTTGCTGTCTCCTTCATTGTAGGATGCAAATGATCCATCTCTCCCAGCAGATAGCCTGACACTGGTTGAATGATAATATGAGGTTACTGAGTTTCCCTCTATATTAGTGAGCTTTTGTCATAGAAAAAAAATAATTGATCCATCCAAATGACGTATGGTTTTTGTCATGTCTGTAGGCAAGGTCTGACAGCTCAGTCTCATTACAGTGGTATTTAAAATGTGTTGCTTGACAATCAAGGAGAATACAGTTCCCCTTGGAGCTTTTCATGGGCAGCTTATTGGTACAGGATCTGAGAGAGGCTTTACATACACTGGACTTTTGTATAGGCTCTTCCAAGGAATCACAGTATTTACCATGAATAACACACATCCAAAATGGCTACGTTTTTGTGTCCATAGTCTTTTCTATACTACTGAACATGTTAGACTTGTCCACCTCCTAAAGAGTAATGGCTTTAGCCTGAGACTCCATGAGATAAGGAAAGGAGGAAGAGAAAGGATTAAAACTACAGGAAAACAAAGGTCATCTCTATACTTGGGACCTGTCTTTCACCTTATTTTCCAGGTTTTAATACACTTTTGATTTCTTTTTAGATAGTGTAGGGAAAAGCCAACATTTTCAACACCTCAAAACATCTGTCTGCATTCAATCCAACTTGTGTCACACAGTAAAATTAAAGAAAAAGTCTCTGTTAAAAGAAAATGAACCCAAACTTCTGGACTGTGAAGTTAGGTGAGCAGAAGTAACCCAGGACATTGACATCAAATGGATATGCAAATGGGCCACTTCTTTTTTATTAAAAATATTAAATACATACCTGAGGAGACAATTTCCTTAGGTGTGAGGACAGTCAGATATGAGATGTTCACCAGTAAATAGAAAACAATTACTGCAGGAACAGCAGTCATCACAGTTAAGGGGATATTTCTGCTGGGGCTTTTCATCTCCTCTGAAAAATACAATTTAAAACAACAAATTAAAGAAGCAGTGTCGCTTCTGCAAGTGTTTTTCAGTGGTGAAGCTGTGCAGAGTTTGACAAGACTGATACCAAAGTCCTGTCCTAGTCATGGCTGCTAAATTGTCTGCTTGTGAAATCCTACAGTGGTCCACAAATAGGTTAACATAAAAGATTCTTAAACAATTTATTTTTATTTATCTATTTTTATCTATTTTGGAAGGAGGGCTGGATGAAGAGCTGATTGATTTAAAAATTACAAAAGGAGTGATAATTTCTCTTTGATTTGATTGAGCACATATTTGACTTACGTTAGAAAACTGATTTGGTAGGAAATTTTCAAGTAGCCTTACTTGAAAATCACTAGCTTAAACATGAGACTCTAAAGTCACATTATTTATTCTTACATCACCTCATGATTCCTGATCTGAAACTTTCTGAGTGTATTTGCCTATTCCTACTCAAAACATTTCTCTTTAATATCAAGAAATACAGGAAAAAATAACAGAAAAGACTGTATAGACATAAGAGCAATAATGCAGTGACTTTCAAAGGGGGCCAGTCCCAGATGGATTCTGATGATTATTATCTTTTCCAGGACAAAGATGGTGGAGGAAAACTGTTTAATGCTAAACCTGATAGCTTAGAACTACTCTTACCAAACAAGAAAAACCCCCAAATTCTGCAGGTGAACAACTCAGGCACTGGCACACATTCCTGAGCATATCGTAGTCCCAGCAAAAGATGGAGCTGGTTTCCAGAAGCCTAATCTCAATCACCCTCATCTCAATCAAAAAGGTTCTTTTTCATCTCTTTCACTCCTTTCTCTTGTTCGCTCTCCACTTCCCACTTCCCTCAGCATTTGCAGACAATTTCCTAAGTATTACCAGCAAATAACTGAAAGAAGAAGTGAAAAGTCAAATGTGCAGCTTATCCAAACTGTTTTTAGGAGTCAGAAATCCATCTCCTCCTTCATGTTTGATTTCTGTCTTCTGCTCAGGACATCAGCCTTGAGCCATGCTCCCTGTGCTGGCTGTAGTGCAGTGGCAGGACTGAAAGAGCACAACAGCAGAATTCAGATACTGTCACAGGATTTGGGATTTATTTCAAATGTAAGAAATACACTGAGTAATTCTGAGCTCAGAAGAGGATAATCACCAGAATTGCCAATTTAAATTTATCTGTCCATTTGTTTTGTTGCTTGTTGCAGTCTTGCCATCCAGCTGGCACCTCATCCATTAGCTGAAGATCACAGAAATGAAATTATTGTTGAAGAATAGGAAACTCAGTTCAGTTCAGAACTCATGCATAGGTTACATCTGTCTAAACAGCTGTACTGCCCAGTCTTTGGCATTTATTAGTACTGCCAATTGATCAGAAAATAAATTAATATTTTACTGTAAGTCTTGAGTTTTCTCAGGCTTACAAAGCCAAGTGCTTGTCTTTCAGGAATCCCTGAGGTTCCAAAATCATACTTCCTGATTTATATCACTTTTTTAAAAATTGAAGCCTATTTTTAAAGCTGGAGTACCTGGATTGCAAAGATAACAGTCTGTTTTTAAACATTAACCAAATTTTCACACTGTCCTCACCACTGAACTTTGTGTTATGCATTTAACACATTCAGTTTATTTAATATTTTACATGACAGAGGTCAATGGATACATATGGTTAAAGATATAACAGCAATATCAACTTGCTTAAAATGTAATTCCATGAATCTGATGATACTATAAAACACTATTAATTTAACTTGTGACGTGAATAACTAACATTATGAACATCATCTCTGTAGCTTTCATTAAAAACTGCTCATCTATTACTGCCACATATCAGCAGATACAGAATAGGGTAAGTAAATAGATATTCACAAACCTTTTGAATGTTAAAATTGAGTACAATTCCATGAAAAAATTTATACCACCTTCTTTAGATCTCTCTTTACCTTCTATTAGACTTCAAAAGTCTATTTTCCCAAGAACATATATCCCATAAAATTACTACATTCTAACAAAATTCAAAATTAATTTGTCCATGTACAAACCAGTTGCATAACCTCAGACAAGACACAGATACTTAAATATAAATTATAAAATTAAATATAAATATATGCACACATAGTTTGGCATGGATAGCTTAATACTTTCCTAAAACTACACTGACTTGGACACTGAGAAAGACAAAATGCAGATTTTTAAGATATTAAAAACTCTGCTTGTGCATGAGATTTTAAATTAACTATTTTGATTTCTCTTGTACTCCCCTGGAAATGTCAGCTTGATTCTGCACAAAAAGCAGGAATCTTCTCTAGAGAGGAACAACGCCTCTTCTACCAGCCCCAACAAACACAGGACTCATGTAAAACGTGAAGGACCCTGTGGTCTTGAAGCAGAGATAAGTTCTCCCAAAACAAGCTGAGGAACACAAGAATGAGAACTGCAGAAGTAAATCTAAAGAAGAGGAGCAGAATACCTGCCATGTAATTGAGGGACCACCAGCCGCCGTATGCGTACAGTCCTTGGAAGAAGGCTTCGGCAATCTGTGAGGCGTTGGGGATCTCTGAGCTGAACATGTCCTCAAACCTGGCCAGACTCTCCTTTTGCCTGGCAACAAGGAGAACTATGCCACCGACAGCAATCACAGACAAGGCCATCATCTTCAGCAGAGTGAAAACTGTCTGCACCCACGCAGCCATTTTGACACTGAGGCCATTCAAAATCCCCAGGGACCAGAGAACAGCCAAGGCCAGGCATTTCTTCAGCACTTCTGGAGCAGGACAAATGCCATAGAAGGGCTGGGTGGCATATTCAGCAAACAGCAAGGCTCGAGCAGCATTTGATGCTGGCTTGGTAAATGTTGACGTCCAGATAAACACGAAGGCGGGTATGGATCCAAGGCCTCTTTTGATATGGCTGTATTCTCCTCCAGAGAAGGGCAGAGCGGTTCCCAGCTCTGCATAGCAGAGGGCACCCATCAGAGAAATCAGCCCAGATGCAGTCCAGATTGTTAGTGCAACACCAACATTGAGTAAGGAATGTTTTAGCACCCCTGTGGGAGACACGAAGATTCCTGCCCCAACAATTGATCCTACAATAAAACTTACCCCATCAAAATAACCTATATTTCTTTTGAGTTGCATCTTGCCTTTTTCTTTTTTTTGCACATCTTTGGGGTCATTGCTTTCTCCTTTTCCCATTTTTTTCTGTTTTTTCACAGCAGATTTCACTTTGTTGTTAGCAGTCTGTCATGGCCCTACTTGCTTGTGAAGTGTTATGGGAAGCTTGGCTTAATCATTCAGAAAACTTTGGGTTTTGATGTTTCCTTTGTGAAGATGATTAACCACATACTTCCAGAAACACTGGCAAATCATGTACATGTTGGTTTAATATGTACTTCAGAAATTATTAAGGTCTGCGGGTATTTTTGAAGAAAACAGCATGAAAAAATAATGCACAGCAAATGTTCATTTCTCAGATGATTTTCATCAACAGATTTCAATTTGTTCTATGTATGGCTTCAGAGACAACCACGAGGTGAGTAAATATGACTTTTACATCAACACTAGGGAAAGAGGAAGGATATGGCAGCATGAGGAAAGAAATCAACCTTCATTCTATTATTGACAGTGACATGGGCATGAAATGAACAGCCTGGCACTATTTTTCCACTTCCCATGTATAAAATGGACAGTGATAACCAATGACCACCAGCATGTTTTGCCAAAACTTCATCTGTCACTTGGTACACTGGAGCTTGTTTATACTTCACTCATTAAACACCACCCCAGAAAGAAAATTACCAGTTTATTTCCATTTTTTTCCTGAGCACTCATTGTTAGAATAGTATCCAAGCATGTTCTAAGGCATTAATCTTTGGACACTGCTGTGAGGGGAAGAAGCTGTATCATAATTTTCATTGTCTGCACAGGGGCTGTGGAACAGAAAGATAAAGGATGAAAGTTCCCACCAGACTGGCATGTGTCTTTTAAAGTGTGGCCACTGATTATTCTACATATTTATCTATCTGTGATATATTTTGTGTTAGGAGCTTCTCTTCAATCAGATGTGGATAGATCATAAACCCATGACTTTTGTATAAAAAAATTGCATTAGAAATGTAGAGAAAAATGGACAGAAAGAAGAAAATTAACTGAAAAGAAGCTCAGCATGGACCTTAAGGGTTGTGTAAGTGCCCAAACTACTAACTGCAAAGTTCTTACTTTTTGTCAGTCGAGTTGCAGAACCAGTTTTGTCCTTCGGGTCAAAGCTCAGTAGTACAGTGAACAAAACTCATGCTTTTACAGGGGCCAACTTGAAAGACGCAGTGGTTCACACCAGTCCTGAACAGCAGGATTTTCACTCAAGTACAAAAATAATTAATCTGAAAAGTTAGTTTACATAATATGCCATCATGTAAAAGACCTTTGTTTAAAATGGGAATGTGAACAGACTGTTATTTTAATTTTTTTTCAATGCCTTAGTTAAAGTGAGTTTCCTTCACCACACAGCAGCTTTGCATCATGGTCAGTGACAGAATCTACAGCTCCAGAGCAGCTTATAACATAAGAAAATTCTTCCATCTTCTCCAAATCTCTGCAGTACTCACCAAATACTTTCACCTTACAGACTACAAAAACTGTAGTCCTACAAGAAACACACCTCTACTTACGAAAATTTGCATGCATTTTAAATTGTATTTATTAATTTAATAAATTGTAGTGTGTATTTAAGTATGCATTTACCATGCATTAATAATTCATAATAAATCAAATATTAATTCACTCGTATTCTTGATCAGGAAATTCAGCACAACAAATGTTTTAAATGGTTAAAACATGTAATTTCCTGTTTTATTTCAGTGCCTTTTCTGAGTCTCCTTCTCTGTGAATGCACACATATTTTTTGATATCCAGCTATCTTCCAACTCTTCTGCCATGCGCAGCTGGATTTGGATCTGCTATAAATTAATTCAGGGGCGAAATTTTAACTGTATAATATTGAGTATTTATTAATAGAGCAAAGACAAAACAGCGCTGGGTGCTTAGCAATTTTGCCAGAGGCACACCCATTCATTGTACAGTGAGCTTAAATACTTTAACTGTTACATATTCATTAAGCCTAGAAGGTAATTTACATTTCACTCAACTCCCCCCCTCCGATCCTTGCCCCCTTCTGCCAGCTAAGGCGCCTGTCTTGGAGTTTCGGACCCTCTGGATTGTCTCAGAACTGAAGGCTGAAATCCTCCCGTCTATGTTTCCTGAGTTCCAACTTAATTTGCAGGTGACAGTTCCTTTTGGGAGGTGTGAGTGGAGATAACAGATTTCCTGGGATGCCGGTAGTTATCTTCTTTGTTTCTTTAGGATGTCTTGATCCCTGGCTCTGTGTTTTATCAACTTATAAGACATTTATTACCATGTATTTATTATTACATTTTCTAGCATATTACAACTATTTCAAAGTTACAATTTACCCTAACCTTGTTTCTAATTAATTATATTTTATCTTAACATTATTTTTTTATACAGTACACATCACTTCTAAATGTTAAATTCATATATGCGAAAGCCAGCATTTCTCATTCACTCATTTATCACAGATCACTATTGTAAAACAAATCTGTGTTACACTAAATGGCATCCTAAAGTACAGATGCGACTTTTTTCACTGATCTTCCTAAAGTATGATTTCTAGTATAAAAAAGGCATTTACAAAATCTCCCAAGCAGCAAATTAATGGGGATTTTTTATTTCTGACAAAGCTGCCTGACTTCCGAAAACCCTACTGAGATTATCACTTGGTGGCTGGGCACTGAACAGGCTCCCAGGGAAGCGGCCACAGCTCCAAGCGTGACATGAGTTGGATAATGCTCACTCAGGCACATGGTGTGTGACTCTTGGGGATGGTCATGGATGATGCCTGTGGGTTCCTTCCAACTCAGGATATTCTGTGATTCTGTGAAACTCTTAAACCGGCGTGAGTTCTAAAAAACCCCAAAGCCCCCAGGTGTCCCCCGGAGAAGAATTCAAAGCGGTCCGGTCTATAAACCCGGCCGATGGGCAGGAAGCGGCACGGAGCGGCAGGAAGCGGCAAAGAGCGGCACGGAGCGGCAGGAAGCGACAGGAAGCGGCACGGAGCGGCAGGAAGCGGCAAAGAGCGGCAGGAAGCGGCAAAGAGCGGCAGGAAGCGGCAAAGAGCGGCACGGAGCGGCAGGAAGCGGCACGGAGCGGCAGGAAGCGGCAAAGAGCGGCACGGAGCGGCAGGAAGCGACAGGAAGCGGCACGGAGCGGCAGGAAGCGGCACGGAGCGGCAGGAAGCGGCAAAGAGCGGCAGGAAGCGGCAAAGAGCGGCACGGAGCGGCAGGAAGCGGCACGGAGCGGCAGGAAGCGGCAAAGAGCGGCACGGAGCGGCAGGAAGCGACAGGAAGCGGCACGGAGCGGCAGGAAGCGGCAAAGAGCGGCAGGAAGCGGCACGGAGCGGCAGGAAGCGGCACGGAGCGGCAGGAAGCGGCAAAGAGCGGCACGGAGCGGCAGGAAGCGGCACGGAGCAGCAAAGAGCGGCGGGGAGCCCGGCGGAGGCCTGGGGCCCGTCCCTGCGCCTGCCGTGAGGCGTGTGTGTCCCGGCCCTAAGGCGGGGAGCGCTGCCGTGGGAGGCAAGGGAGGTTTGAAGCGAGGTGCGGCTAGCGCGGGGGCCCGGCGGGATGGCGGCGATCCCCGGCGAGCTCAGCCTCATGGATGCGGGCGTTAAGAGGTGAGCGCGGGCGGGCCGGGGCTGAGGGGAGGCCGCGGCGTGGCGCGGAGCTGCCCGGCTGACGGCGGGCGCCTCTCTCTGCAGCCTGCTGGATGTGTCCCTGAGCTCCGACCTGCACACGCTCAATGCCCACTGTAACCTCATCGCCAGGATCCAAGGGCTCGACCACCTCCGGAATCTGCAGCACTTGGATCTGTCATCAAACCAGATCCGCCGCATCGAGGGGCTCAGTTCCCTGGCTAACCTGCGTACCCTGAGCTTATCCTGTAACCTGCTAACCAAAGTGGAGGGTCTGCAATGTTTATTTCTCTCCTTTTAGCAACTTAGAAAGATTTTCTAAGACTCGTTTTAAAGTTTACTTCTGAATGTTTGCAGATAATTAATGTTATACCAAGTTAGTATGGGCTGCTAACCATTTAATAAATTAAATTTTAAGATGAGTATATATAGTGTTCATAAGTCTTATCATAACAAAATGCCTTAATTTAGGAAGAAAATCTGGTTTCTATATTATGATTATAGTTCAATGTCATAATTCATACTTATGGTCTTTAAAGGTTCACTTTGCAAACTTTAAATTTGATGAAAGCAGAGGATTCTTCTGAAAATCTTACTCTTTCTATTTTTTCCTCATTTTGTCTAGGACTGGAAAAACTTTTTAATTTAACTATGCTGAACTTGTCATATAATCGCATACATGATCTCTCTGGTAAGTGCCTTTGCCATGTGCTGTGCAAAACAAAGCATTTGTCTCACTTAAATTTTGAAAAATTTGACCAAGTGTATTTTGAGAAGTTTCTAGCAAGTGACAATTCACTGAACAATTCTAATAAAGGTGGCAATTGCTGCTCCTTTCAGCTTTCTAGTTTCTAACACCAAACATTTTTCTGAACTGGAATTTATTCTTCTGTATTTGCTGAGGCCAAGCTTGTTCGGAAAGTAGTACAGTAAACATTTCAAACTCATTTCCAAAATACTTATGTTGTTCATTTTTATAGGACAAAAATGCAACTTTACATGTAATATGGAAGTTCTGTATCCATTTGTTGAACTGATCAGTTGTTGCTTGTAAGATTTTACAGAATCAAGAGAATTTATAACAGAAAATTAAAAAGAACATTGGTAAAAATTTTGTTAATGAACTGAGTTTAAAAATTAAACTTCAAGGAAAATGTTTATTTTTACATGCTTTTTAACAGTCAGACATTAATCTGTTTCTTCAAAGTGAGCTCTCATAACTAGCTTAAGTGTTGTACTCCATGGTAGAGTAGCAAAGGTAATTAACATCTGTAGCCAAGGATATGGAGCAAATGTTGTTCCCTCATTTCCAGTTATGATATATTATGTACTGAATATTTTTCAACAAGATGCCATTTGTTCTAAACCCCCTAGTCTCGGACTGTAGCAGAAAACATCATTTTGTGGTTGGGTTTTTTTTTCTGAAATTTTCAGGATTTCAATCCCTTCATGGAACCAGACACAAGATTAGCCACATTGACCTTCACAGCAACTGTGTAAGCAATATTCAGCACTTACTTCAGTGCACAAAGGGGCTGCGCTCTTTGACGAACCTCACACTGGAAAAAAACGGAAAAGCCAATCCAGTATGTCACAGAGCAGGTATGGATCTCATCATAAGTAGATACTTCCTGCTCATTAGGTCTGTGATTTCTTTTAAGCTGTGAGCTATTTTCCAAAGCTTGCAAATTCATTCATAAACTGGCCAGTTTGCAGAAATCTAAATTCTGTCAAAATTAATTCATTTTCCATTTTAAAAAAATTATTTTTTTCCCTAGGCATATTCTCAAAATTGTAACTTGTTTGCTTGATAAGGCTCAACATTCTCACTTGTCAGTCCAGAGGAGAGCCGCCAAGATGATTAGAGGGAGGGAGCACCTTTCATATGAGGAAGGGCTGAGAGAATTGGGATTGTTCAGCCTGGAGGAGAGAAGGCTTTGGGTTGACCTAATTGTAGCTTTGCAGTACCCAAGAGGAGCCTATAAGAAGGAAGAAGAAGAGACTCTTTCTAAGGGCATGTAGTGACAGGACAAAGAGGAATGGCTTCAGACTGAGAGTAGGTTTAGATTAAATACTAGGAAAAGTTCCTTACTATGAGGGTGGTGAGGCACTGAAACAGGTTGCCCAGAGGAATTGTGAATGGCCCATCCCTGGAATTTTTCAAAGCCAGGTGGGAGGGAGTTCTCAGCCACGTGGTCTAATGGAAGGACAGGAGTAATAATATTATAAGCTGGATAGGTGGAGAATTCAAAGAATTTATGCAGAGATATTGAACTGTGTAGACAGAGGGCAGGCACAAGAAGTAGATAGTCTGCTACTGATAGAGACCACAAGAGAAAGATCAGTAGCACTATGAGCTTTTCCTTCTTTTCCCTCTGCTTTGGTTAGCAGTGGCAGATTCTAGGATCCTCTGTAGTAATTAGCATTTTCATCAAAATAGGTGTCAGCTGCTTCACTAGGCAGCATGGAGGTAAGTTGGAGAATGAACGTAGATAGATCATTTTCAGTTCCATTGTTTAGAGCTTCTGGTTTGGGGGTAGGTTTCTGAGGCCATTAAAATGTCACACTATGGTCAAACAAGTTAAATTGTAGCAACCTATGTTGGTGTAGGTTTTTTTATTTTCTTTGTGTGTAAGAGGGGAAATTTCTTACAGGAAGGTAGAAGTGGAGGATTGATACTTTTGCAAGAATTCAAAGATAATTTTATTACAAAGTGGTAGGAAATTACAGTAGTAATTACAATAATACAAAATAGCAACCATATCATTAACATAAAGCTGATATGGGTGTAATATGTGTAGTTTGAAAGAAGCATCAGAGGCAATTGAGGAAAGCCAAATAAGGTTTTAAGTAATGTTTTCAAATGCACCTGTCATGTTTTACAAATACATTCAAGCACTACAGAAACAGTTACAAGACTGTTAAAGTTACTTGGTTAACTTAGAAAATGCCACTAGTTTTCTTTTGCAAGTATTTACATATGTCTTCGTATCTATGTCTTTGGTGACACTTTCAAACTGCAGACCAAATTCTAATAATTTTAAAATGTTAACTTCGATGCTTTAGTTTCATAACTTATTTCATTCACTGACAAAGGATGAAGTTGTCTAAGTCCTTTCAGAACTTGCCTTTCCATTACATTCATCTACCTTTCCATTTGGTATAACTCTTTGGGTGCAGTAGTCTGATGTTGAAGGGTTGTCTGGGCAATTGCAGTTTGCTGATGGTGGCTGGGAAATCCCTGTGTAGATCAGGACTAGGCAGGCAGCTTCCCAGTTGATTTGATTTCTAATGTTGTCTGTTGAAACGCATGGGTGGGAAAAGGTGAGACAATTGTAGATAACTCACTGCTTTTTTTCTTACATTAAAAATGCAATGAATCATTTAAGATGATGAGGTACCTAAAATACACTAGACATCTCCTTAGAAGATTGATTTCAATTTAAATGTGTTCTTTTTCTCAAGGTTATAGAGAAACTGTTCTTCAGTCATTGCCCCAGCTAACAGCTCTAGATGGAAAAAATATTTCTGGTGAACCAGTGGACCTGGCAGAAGAAAACTGTCCAGATTTGCAATGTTTAGAAGACGTTTTGGGTTCTTTGGTTTCGTCTGGGTGCCCTTCGTCCAGAGATCAGGTGCCATTGTTTGTGTGTTCTGGTTTTAGGATTGATACATTCTATTTTTGTATTGCATGCAGCGTATTAATTCTACAAGTGTTGTCTTTTCTTCTGCTAGAACAATGTTCCCTTTGCACTGGCGACACCACACATTGACCAGGCACTGGCTCAATTTCGGCAACGTACAAGAATACCAATGCAAGGTCCCACCAGCTCCTCCACAGAGCTTGTCTCGTCTTCTGACCCTGAGAAAATGAAGCTTGATAAAATACACAGTGAGATGAGGATTAAAAAAATAGAAGATCAGATTTCACAGATACTGCAAAAGGTGATTTTTAAAATGTGATTGCACAGCAGCTTTTGTTTGTAAGATGATCTCTGCCTTTCTGATAATGAAAAATTTGCATAACTAGACTGGAGCACTTCTACTGGTATGTATGGGATGACTGTGCTAATGATTACTCATTTTGAGAAGCTGAGAATAAAATTTTAAAAAGTATTTAAAACTGAAGATTGCACTTAGAATCATGACAACTTTCATACTGAATAAAAAAGCGTAACTTATGGTTAGCAGAGCAGCGCTATCTGATGGTATTAGAAAATTCTTTTCTTTTTTTTTACCCTGGAGCCATCAATATAGTATCTGAACCAGAATAAAACATGAAATGCACCAAAATACGTGGATTTATATTGTTGGTGAAAAATAATTTCAGCAATAGGTCAACTTGGTCTGAAATGTTTGCCAGGTAATACAGTTTTTGTTAACATGGGCAACATAAGTTTATCAGGTTTGTTTGCTGGTGGTGTTTGCAAGGCTTTTTTGATTTTAAGTGCTTTTTTTGTTTCACATTTTTCACCAATTTTTTGTGCCTAAGGATTTCACCAAACTTGAGATATTTCGAAAAGATACAATAATATGTTTGTTGGGGTGGCACACCCGTGCATTTGCGATATATGTTCTCAAACATCTTGGGTTTACTTTAAAACAATAAAATATTTTAGCAAGGAGGGAAGGGATTGTAAAAGTAAAAAAAACGGAAGTAATTAATTAGTTTTCTATAAAAATTACTTTGCACAAACTTTTTTAAAAATAGCACCTGAATAAGTGTTAGAAATTAGCCAATTAGAAATTGTAAAATTTTTATCTAAAACTTTGATCTCTTGTTAGGTGTCTGATAGTTCAAGACAGGAAGCTGCTCCAAGTGCTCTCAAAGCTAAGAGAGACACAGATCCAACTTCTGAGAGTGAAAATGAGAGTGGGAAAGAGAACAACAGAAAGGTTATGAAAGGAAGCAAGATCCCCTCTTATCGCAGAACTACCTTATCTACAAAGTGTCGTGCAAGTCATCTAAAGAAGAAAATAAGTGACAGGTATCCCAGTGTTTACCATATAAAGCCAAAATGAATTAAACTGAATGCTGAACCATTGAAACATTTTGCTGAAAGTGGTAGGTTGTGTAAATCAGCTCTGTTAATAATGGCCTGAAAATTAGTAACTACTGAGGCTTTTCAGTCATTTCTCCATATGAGTGGTTTCTGTCTTCAGGTGAGAAGGAAATTTAACTGAAGACTCCAAAACAAACACTTCCAAAATTCTAACAGAATTATATTTCCATCTTTACTTTAAATTGTGGTGACAAAAGAATTCTCCACAGATGGAAATGGTTAATTAAAAAATAAAAATAAAAGATTCATGGTGTCAGAACAATGGTCAAGAATATATATCCTTGATGAAGCTGAGGATGGCACAGTGATTTGTTTGATTTATATAGTAAATACCAGAAGTGATGAAGACAATAAAAATTGGAATATATTAGTTCAGTCAGCTGCTGCAGTTCTACAGCTGCTCTACATTTCTAAAATTACTTCATTTCTATGTGACCATGAGATGTTTTTAGATAGCATATACTAGTTCTAAGTATCTTTTTAGAGCTGAAAATTTGAATTTAGCTGTTTCTGCTGTGGTCTGATTGCAAATTATTTTCTACATGGTTTTGAATTACCTAGTATTCACCTGCTGCACAGAACTGTGACATTTTTTCATATAAAAGTGTCTAAAACCCCTGTTACTGTTTAAACTTTGCATGTAGGGTAGAGAAGAAGAGTTCCTCAAAGTGTCCACATTCCAGTCAGAAAGACTCTGATTTTGAAGTAGTGGGGAGAAAAGCTGAAATACTAACTGGAAGACAGAGCAATATGGAAAAAGTAGAAGACTGTAATTCAAATCCCACAGAGGAATCAACATTCCGAGTAGGTTTTGCATCATTAATGCAGTTAAATATGGGTATATCTTCACCTGAAGCCAAGCGTATGCCTCCTGCTTGAGGTGACCAAAATAATTGCACGTAGATAGCATCAAAAGTAGTGGAGTTTTTCTTGTGTCAACTGGGAGAGGATGTATTTTATTTCACTTTTATGGGAGTTTTTGACTTGGTTGCTTGCACTTTCTTCTGTCACCCATGAATTCTAGAAAAAGTCCTGTTCAACAATTACAGATATTGCTTGTCATTTTTAGCTGTGCGTGAATGTTCCCTAGTAATTTGATGCTTATCACAATTCTTGCTAAGGCACTGATTCAAGAACTGGATCAGGAAAAAGAAAGGAGGTGGAAAGCAGAGCAAGCAGAGAAGAAATTATTAGAGCATGTCAGTGAGCTACAGAAGCATGCAAAAGAAGAAAAGAATATTCAGAGTATGGCTGTATACACTAGAGACAGGTAGGGAAACAATCTCGTAGTCTATAAGTTTGTTACGGGGTTTTTTTGTTTCCAGTAATTAATTTTTTAGGCTTAAGAAAAAAGAACAGCTTTAAACAATATACTTGGAAAATAGCGCTTCAAGAAGTAGTACTAGATTTTCTCTCAGTATTACCTATTGAAATTCCTTTCTGCAGCTTTGTTCCTGGTCTTGTCGTAGAACAACATCAGTATGCCGCTTTCCTCCATTTCTAGCCATTACTTACCAAACAGTCTGTATCATAACTGTACTTTCAGTTCAAGCTCTAGTAGCTGTGCCGTATCATACATCCACCTTCCGTTTTCCAATCTCCCTTCCCACCTATACCTACAGCATTCTTTAGGTTTTTTCTGCACAATACATAGGAACAAAAATGTTTCTGGCAGGCCAGAGTTGGCCCATAGGCAATGTGTTGTGATGGGCAGACCTAGCATATCCTCAGATAGATGGTTGTCACCATCCTTCTGTAAGTGCTGAGCAGCTGCCTTCTTCTTGAAAGATATCCCTATTTTTTGAGATATCTGCTCTGTTTGTCTTTTTCTTAACTGCATTGTATTTGTCAAAGCCACATTTTCTTTATTTTAGGAAAAACCAAGCCACATGTTTCCTGACTTACCATCCATGACTGACTGTGATTATTTCCCCTTTTTCCCTTTTTGTTTTTGGTTCACTTCCCACCTTTATTTTACATCCCACCTATATTTATACCATCTTCTATAAGAGGTTTATTATGTTCCTCTTCTGTTGAGATAGATCTTATATAAAAATAAATAAAATATTTAAGGGTATTTCAGAGTTTGTGAAGATAATCATTAAAGTACAAATAGATAGTGTATATTCAAAGTTTGTGTAAAGCCAAATCATATTGGAATGTCATTTCCTAGAAGATATATCTATGAGGTTGTCTCCATTTCAGGTTTTTTTTAAATTAAGCTCCATACAGTAATGCTACACATGACTTAAGTAATAGTTTGCATCTTTTTAAGCAGTTTTACGTTACAGTGCTGTAAATAGTAAAACTCAGTAAAAAACAAGATATGGTGCTACAACAGTTACTAATGTCTTTTTCTCAATATATTTGGCATTTAATACAAAAATATTTATAATACAACTTTATTGCCTTTATTCTCAGGTTACAGGAATTGGTACTGAAAGAGAGAGAAGCTAAAGCAAGACTGCAAGCAGATGTCCAACAGTTGAAAGGCGAAACTGAAAGACTTACTAATGAGCTAAATAAGGCAAGAAATAAAGAAGCAGAACATCAGAAGGCCATGCAAGCTTTAGAAGAAACACTGTCCAAGATGGAGACACAGAGATTGCAGCAGCGAGCAATAGAGGTAAACATTTTTCATGAGTAAATAATGCAATGGTAACAGGGTGCCTACCATAGTCTTGAATACAAAGAAGCACTGGATTTTACCAGCGTTGAGTCTGAGTTTTCCACAATAAAACCTGGAGCTTTTTTTCTACGTAGTAGTAGTTAATAACAGGTATCCATTTTAATTCTCAATTAATGTATTTTATAAATGGAAGTATATCATGTGATGTGGTCTTAAAGGAGAACAAGTCCTATGTTCAAACACTGAGAGTTGATATTTTCTGAAAATGCAGTGTAACAAAGACAAGTTTTTAAAAATGTAGCTAAAATCAATAAAGATCTTACTACTGGGATGGAATTCTAATGTTTGTTTTACTGATCTAAAGAAATAGATGCTTTTAATTGCAACCTAAACAAAACAGTAATTGCTGAGAATTTCAAAGATTCTGGTTGGTTTGGGTGATGTTTTTTGTTTGTGGTTTTTTGGTTTTGTTTTTACAGCTGGAGAAGATAATGATGCTCTTGTTGCCAGAGGCTCTTTCAGTATACAAATATATGAGATCAAGATGCTGGACCAGATACTGCCACTATTTCTGTCTGAAAAATTAATTGCTGAATTTTCAATGTCCTCCAATGTCTGTTCCTTTTGTTTATGTTAGCCCATTCCTGTGTCACTGAACTTACAGAAATTGAATCTTAACACATCCATCCTGAAGAGTCTTTGAACTGATAGTGTGGCGCTCTAGGAAGTGGTGTTGTTCAGGTTCCCTGAAGGGATTGAGAATCTCAGGGAGTGTGCTGACAGGCAAACTGCAAGTGCCATTCAAGTCACCCTCTACTTTAGGCTCCTGTTTGCACACCTGAGTGGCTCTTCCATTTCTTCCTTACCTGTAGATACCCTGGAGCTATTACGGAATCTAGAAGTGACCTTCAGTTTAGATCAGGTATCTATCTGCCTGTCAGTTTGAAAAGTACTAAGTTTAGTGATATGGAGGACCAGGGAGTGGGAGTTGTGTGTGTGTGCTTTTTTCTATCCTGTAAGAATGGAAACACCTTATTGATGTATGAATTTTTTTTTACTTTAATGAGTTTTTAGAAATAAGTAATCTCTTTTGATGGTATTGGCATTGTTTTTATTAATTGCAAAACTTTGTTAAGGGAAAGACTTTGTTCCTGTCTTTAAGATCCTGTAGCAAATACTCTTTAATAATTAGGTTTCAAAGAATAATGATGATGCTGTAGAAACGAAATCCTCTTTTTGAATGTTCAGATTTAACATACCATTGCCCTGTTTTATGGATTCCAAGAATTAACAAATTCTAGAATATCTCATAGAGCTTTCTCATCGTATGTCCTGGCAATTACCTTCAGTGGTAAATTACAATTACTCCAGGTAACCACTGTTTAAGGCCTTCAGTCAGCATTACTAGATGACTTCTTGAAGGGATGCAAGATAAGTCTACTATGTATCTAAATTCATAGTAAACTTACTATTCTCTGTCAGTCTTTAAATTTGCATGTGTTCTTGCTTGACATTATTTGGTTTAAGTGTCTCAATTTTGGAGAGAATTGCTTCTCTTCTTCCACAAAACAACAGAAATGCGGTGAGGGGGGTCTAAAAGTTACTAATGACACTACTCATTAAAAGGCTTAACATGCAGAACATAAGGACTTAGCCTTTGGAAGTGTCCTGATTTTGAATTACCATATAATGAGTAATTAAAACCTTTTTTATAACTTTTTTCAAATCTTGTTTCTCCATTTTGAATCAGAAAACAGTTTTGTACTTAAAAGGCTTAAGTCTATTAAATGGAATTCCTTATAAAAGCTTGCATCGAATGGAAAGAGTGGAGTATGCCATCTGGTGTTTATACTGATTCTATGTTTTTTGTAAAATCGTTAGAAAGCAGCTCTTTTCAGCAACTCTAAACTGTACAAATCAGATAGATGGAGATTTTTATGAAAGTGGAGGGTTAAAAAAAGAAAGTTGTGTTGAATACATCTAAAAATGTTTTGTTTGAAACTAATACAAGTATTAGAATGTGAGAGTTTCTAATTAGGGAGTTCATTCTGCCAATGCACTTCTTCCACTTCTGCAGGACACCTCAAAGTTCTTTACAAATTAAGTAAATGTTCTTGGTTCTTTATTTTAAGGTTGCTTTTTGTGTTGTAGTAAGTTAAGGTAACTTACTAAAGCTAAGACTTTATTTTTATTATCTTCTGTTAAATTGCTTCAAGTGTTACATATCAAGAAAAAAACAAAATAAAACCAAAACCAAACAAAAAACCCCAAACAACAAAAAGCAAGAGAAAGCACCCGTGCTTTTGTATTCTAGTATAAAATATGAAGACTAGATTACAGTTTTAAGAAAATCTTGTTCTTGTCTTTATCCACACAGATGAAACAGGTGAAAGAAGCAGAGCTTAAAGCATCAGCAAATGAAAGAGAAGTACAGTTACTTCGAATATCTGTCCGACAACAGAAGGAGAAGGTAAAACAACTACACGAGCTTCTTGTAATAAGAGAGCAAGAGCAAAGGTATGGGGTCACTATTTAAGTACAGGTGCATTCTTGTTTGGGTTTGTTTTGTTTTGGGTTTTTCTGATTAGTGGGAGAGATGGTCTGTGGAAAAATCGATGTCTTCCCACACATTTTCATGCTCATCTAAAAATATATTGTAGATTCCTGACTCATAAGTTCATGTAGGCAACTTCCGGCCTTTCATGTGAAAGGTTCTCATCTTATTTGTTCTTATGGCCAAATTCTTTATTTTAAATACTTGATCTGTAATCCAGGAATAATCAGATAAAAATAAAATTGTGTTTGAATTACTGTCTGAAGAGCTGCATATGCTACAATAACACGAAGTGTTCCAAAATATCAGTCAATTTGTGCAGTTATCTTCCTTGTGGGTGGAGGGTGAGTGACTTGCCTGACTGTTTTCCACTTCGAAAATTTCCATTTTTTTGGAGAATACTTGAGGCTAAGTTCTGTAGTGTTCAGCTAATACAATCAAATATGTATACAAACTAAAGCAAGGAGTACCATGTGGTATAGTAATATATAAGAAAGGTTATTAATAAAATAAGCTGGTTAAATGTGCTAAATTTTACAAGGGAAAATATTTTCAGATACCAAGATAACTTCAGGTTTAGATGGGAAGAATCTGATAGCTGTGCTTTGAGAACTTCCAATAATTACCTCATAAAGCTCCAAAAGATGCAATGCAAAGTACAAACGATTTTTTTTCTTTTTTTTTTCTTTGAAATAGATGAACAGAATAATGTTAAAGTACAGGGTACGTTTGCTTCAACATTGTCCTTTTAGGTCCCTGTTGCTACTGCTTTTCAGGTTTTGGATCTGAGGGGGCAGAAGTTGTTGGGTGAGGATGAAGGGAATGACTGAGTGCTAAAGAGGGTGTCTGGCTGTACAGGGCTTTTCTCTGATTCCAATGTCACTTCCAGATGTTTGTTAACAGCTAACAGCAAAAGCACAATTGAATAATATCTACAACTGTTTGAATTAAAAAGTAAGGATATTCCTTTGGGTGTTTTAACAGTAGTCAATAGAATTTTTCTCATGCCAGGGCCATTGTCATAGAAAACTGAAAGCTGTCTGTGAGATGAAGGAATTTATCCCATTTATTATGTAATTCATTATCCTTGCTCAGTAATACCAAGGAAATTAATTAAACCTGCATTGCGAGATCCTGTGTTTTGTGTCTCAAGTATATGTTTCATAATTTCAGGAAAGAACTTGAAAACCGAGTTGCTTTAAATGGACCTGAATTTCAAGATGCATTGTCAAAAGAAGTGGCTAAAGAGGAGCAGAGGCATGAGCAGTGTGTTAGAGAGTTTCAGGAAAAAATAAACATGTCAAAGCAGAAGTACAGAGAGTTAGAAGATGAGTTTCGTTTAGCTTTAACTATTGAAGGAAAAAGGTTTAAAGAGGTAAGACTAAAAGAACATTTCATCTCACACTAGGTGGGGCTGTAGTTCTCTTAAATATGTTGGCTTTGGAGGGATATTTTGGATGTGTTTTTTGGTGTTGGGTTTTTTTATCTCTGTGGTCTTTCAAGGATTCATGCAAAAATACTGGTAGTAGTCTTCGAAATACCAATGATTAGAACAATGACAGCAAATGCCAAGTCAGCACTCAAAAAACCCAATATTTTTGTTCATGTGTAAGAACGTAAAAGAAATTTTAAAAAAACCTTCTGTCTGATGTTATTAATTTCTTTTAAAATATGTTGACCTTCTATTAGAATATATTCAATTACAGTAAAACCTCTGTGTTTTGATAAGTTTATAGTTAAATATGTATTTAATAATAATGTATTTAATGTATTTAATAATAAAGTTCCTTATTGGGTAAATTTTCAAAATTGAATTTAGGGTAGGCATTTTAAAACTCATATTCAAAACTTGATTACTAAATTCCTTAGAGAATTTATTTCTCTGGCTAGTATTTACAATTTTTTATGTGTTAAAATATTAAATGCTTCACATTAAACTTGGTTTTCTTCATTTTAAATCAGTTTTAAGTAGATAGGAGAAGAGGGGAAGGAAAAGACAAGGGTTTTACCCTTCAGATCCTTCTGTTGCAAGAAAAAAAGGCTTGAATTAACTTTGTCCTTCTTTTGGGATTTTAATGTCAATCTTAACAATGAGATTAAATCAAGGCATTGTTTTCAGTTCCCATGTATGGTTTTTCTGCTCTGCTTCCCATCTACCCATGATTTTTTTTTTCTCAGGGTGGGCGGGTGGGGAAGAGTGTTTGGGTTTTTTTGGTTATGTTTTTTTCGGTGTGGGTTTTTTTTGCAGATTTGTGGCTAGGTAGAACCAGTTTTTCAAGCTGAAAACAACAACAAACCAAGAGAAAATCAGTTTCAGATATTCACTAATTTCATACACAGTTGATCAATTTCTGTGTCTTCACTTGAAATTCAAATGTCATTTCTGTTTATGTATGCATGCCTTTTTCCAAATGATAGCATTTTTCAAGTCTTGCCTTATAAAATTTTAGGTAAAACAGGGTTTTGAAAAAGTTTCTGCTGATCTGGTTGAACACAAACAAGCCCTCTTTGAGTTGGAACAAAGGGAAAAACACATGGCAAGTCTGATCCAAGAGCTGACAGATATAGTGGAAGAACAGAAAGCAAAAATTGCAGAATTAACAAAATCAAATGAAGAAGCTACAGCAAACCTAAAGGTATTTGTTTCAAAACATTTCAACTATGTTGAAATATGTTAATTTTTGTATTTTTTAATCTATAAAAGTTAATGTTTCCATAGAAGCTTGATTAGATAAAAGACAGAGGTTTCCTGTTGCACTAAAACCCAGTACTGCATGTCAGCCTTTATTCTTGCATCTTGCACTTCGATTTCTCACAAACACTGCTCCCCATATAGAAAAATCTGGACTCATTCATGTATTCAGAAGTGCACTCCTTGCCCTGTCAGCAGTAGCTTTTTGTATATAATCAGGTGGTCAATCAAAACTACATTAATAGCCCTGAACCGTTGTAAATTGAAAGAAATGGAGCATGCTGCTGCATTGGTCAGTGTACATGAAGTAAAAATGTAATTGAACAAATACTGCAGTGTAGTTATTAGCAGCTTAGTATCTCCTAGTTATACAATGTTAGCAGTTTTATTCATTATCTATTAATTGTCAAATTTTAATCCTAAATACTGTGGGCACAGTTGCTTTGCAGTGACACATTCTAGTACAATTCTATTATTGGTAAATAATATTTAAAAATCTTAGGAACATAACTTCTATATGATTACGTGATCCAGTCCATGCATGTATCCAGTCCAACTTTGTGCTAAAACTTGGGTGCAATACAACCCCTGCACAGCTGTTTCTAATCTCCCCTCTACATGTTGTTGTTGGGGTGTCCAAACATTGCTTGGCTGTGCAGAATAGGATTCTGCAAGTCAGTGATGCTTCTAAAAACAAAATTGAAAAATACCTATATTAAATAATCTGTAATCTGTTAAACAAGATAATCCTAATTGGATAAAACATAATTTGGATAATTGATAAATAAATTGATAAATTTTTATCATCGGAAGTGAAAGTACATTGCAGCTTCTGTCTTCTTCTGATTCAGTTTTTAATATCTTTCTCTTTTGCTTTTCTTGACTTGTGCATTTATAATTCTAAACAGGTTTTATAATGACATTGGTAATTTAGAGATATTTATATGAGAGAGATATAGCTATTTAGAAATCAATTTACAGTTTTCTGGGATTGAAGTATGTCTATTTGAAGCAAACATTTGTGTTTCACAACTGGAATGAGATGCAGATAGAATCTTGAATGCAAGTAGAATATTTCTCAGTTAACTTAATTTGCTGTATATAAGCATTACTTTCCTAACCCCTTAGTATCAATGTGAAATTTTGAATATTATTTTAAAGGATCTTACTGTCTTTTTCCAATGTTTGTTCATATAGTGTCGAACTGGAGAACTTGAAACTGTGATTGAGGAGGACAAACAGAAGGCTGTTCAAGTTGAACTTCTAAAAAAGGAAAATGGAAAACTTATTTCCCAGCTGACAGCCCAGGAATCTGTGATTGATGGATTAAAAATGGAAAGAAAAATATGGGGGCAGGAGTTGGCAGAACAGGGTAAAATAGCAGGTTTTTTTCTTTTGCAGAAAAAATGTTGTTGTTCAATGTTTTACCTTCCAAATAAACACTCCAATATAGTTGTAATCATGACAGGGTCCCTGGATGCCTTCCTGATCTTATCCAGTTGTAAAGATGATGTATAAGCCCATGTTCTGTGGCACATGGGCTCATACAGGATCTGTAAAAGCAGTTGTGGGAGTCAGCTGCGAATACAGTTTGTCTATTTCCTGAAAATGTGAAAATACCATAATGTTGTACAAAGAACTTTTAAACATAAAACTGGAAAAACAAAGATTTGTAAATAATGTTATGTAATGCTCCTTGTCTAGCAGGGAAGTCTAATATGAAAATTTCAGTATATATCATGAAAGAGTGTTAAATGCTGGGGGAAAAAAAAACAAACTTGGGCACTTTTCTTTTTTCTCTATTAATGTGACTCAGCACCACCTTGTCTTTTGGATTGGGTAGGGTCTGTAAGAATTACTGTCAACTTTTTTTCAGAGAAGTATTCAAAAAGAATAAAACACAGACCTTCAGTTCTACATTTCCTCTTAAGTGTTACCTACCTACAGATTAAATCCCTACAGTGTTTCCAGCAGGCAAAATAGTCAATACTTTGGTTTGTAAGGTTCTTACCTTTGCCTCCCCCGGCCCCATCTCACTATATTCTACATCTTGAAATCATCTATAAAATGAGTTGCTGTAATGTGAATATCCTGTTTGATCTAGGAGCTCATCTTGCGCAAGATCGGGGAAAAATGGAAGCAAAAATTGAAGTTTTAACAAATGAGATTGACACATTAAAAAAGCAAAAGGAACAGGACAGTGATACCATAAGAATTAAAAACAAAATAGTGGATGATCAGACAGAAACAATTAGGAGATTAAAAGAAGTAAGTGCCGTATTTGACAATTTGTGTTCTTAACTTTCACAGCAAGTCTTAATTTTAGCTGTCGCACAGGCTATGATGAAAGCTGGGTCTGCACTTGTAGTTACCAACTCACAAATCACAATCAGGCTTTCAGTGGCAATTCATTTCACTGAGTGCTTTTTATTAAACTGATGCACAATGATGCTACTTTGAATCTCCCATTGAACCATATTTATGTACGGACTTTCTCCTTTTTGCCTTTATTTATTTATTTTGCCTCAATTTATTCTTGATAATGATTTTGAGAGAGGTGAAACTTGGATAGCATAATTCTCGCAGAGTGTTTACACGAAAGGGAAAAATAATTTTAAAAGTTTGCTTCACATTTATTTTACAACATAAATATTTTTTCTTTATTCTGTTCTTGTAAATCAGTATTTTGGCAGCAGAGGTACTATGTTTTGTCCCAACAGTTCCATTTGTCTCATTTGGAGACTTAAGGCTTTAGCTTATTAATCAAAATTTTATAGCATGTTATGTCAGTCAAAGTTAGATGCATTACCGCTTGTTAGAAATTGTGAGCTCAGTGACTTACATATAATACAGGCTTTTTATTCAACTCTTATGGAGAATAAGAATTCAAAATAACTTTTTCTTAACTTGCTTTCAACTTCAGATTTTTGTTTTGATGATTTTTTATTCTGGTTCTTTCAGATGAAGATTAAGTAACTGGCTGTCATTATACTAAGTATTTTTCACATGTTCAGGAGAGTAAACTTTCATGTTCTTCTGTGCTTTATTCCATCGTAGCCTAAACAAATACTCTTAAGAGGTAACAATAAAGTTAAGGGAGTTTATGTGTTCTAAAATATTTATCTTCTAAAGGGTTTACAAGAAAAAGATAAACAAATTAGAAAACAGCATGAAGAAAATCGGGAAGCTCAGAAATTGCTTCAGCTACAGTTGGATGAAAAAGCTGCTGAATGTGAAAAGTTAATTGAAAAATTAGAAAGGCAAAATGCAAGAAAAGAGGAATTAAAGCAACTGCTACAAGAAAAAGAAGTAGAACTTGATGACATTAAGAATGCACACAGGTGATACACACAAATCACAATAATTCTTTGGGATCATTAATATGCAACACTGCTCTGAAGTTATTCTATATTCAGAGAGTACTTACTTGCTATTAAAACCCACAGAAATGAGGAGAAATTGAATCATGAAAGACTTTTCTGCCCTCCTAAGAAGTGGTATTGTAAGTGGCATTCATTGTAAATATGTGCATTTTATTTTCAGTGCACTGAAAAAGAGGTGGCAAGGTAAAGGAGAGCTACTAAGCCACCTGGAGGTGCAGGTTAAACAAATGAAGGAGAACTTCGATTTAAAAGAGAAGAAGCTGATTGAAGAGAGAAATAAAAGTCTTCAAACTCAAAGGTGAACACTAATAGTTTGTGACTACTCAGTTACTATGGAGTTGTTGTATTATTAATAACTGTACAAAAAGGCTTGATTATATGGTGAAAGAATGCTTAATACCTTTTTAACTGCTTGGTGAGCCCAGTTACAAAACTGCGCCTAGAAGGAATTCTTGCTGTAGAGGTGACTTACTTCATGGAACTGGCATTCAGTTACAGCATTTGTCATCTGAACTTTTTCATTTCCATTTTCTTTGAAACTAACCTCCTACAATTGGCCTTGTCCCATCAACCCAACCTGTCCCAATCCCTTCTGCAGAGCCTTCCTGCCCTCCAGCAGATCAGCACTCCTGCCCAGCTTGATGTCTGTTAATTGCTATTTCAGTGTGTGACACACAGACTTTTTTTTAAGTTACCTGTCATTCTTTTCCTGTACAAATAGCAAGATTTTTAATTTATTTTCTTGTTCCTCTTGTACTGTCAATTTCTTTGATCAATTAATAGTTAAATATGAAGTGATACAGAAACAAGTAATCATAACCAGGGAAATTATTTCATATGCTTCTGGAATGATGGATAAGTTTGATAGGCTGATGCCTGTGATAAGTTGAGATTCTTAGTATGATTTTTACTTTATTCTCTGGCCCCCTTCTCATGTTTTTCTTCCTTCCTCCCAAGTATTCTTGAGAAAATACCAGCTAGTTAATAAGACTGCATAGAAAGAAAAAACCAGAACCACAACAAATCAACAACAAACAACAATAACAAAGCCAAACAAAACCAACCACCTCAAATAGTCAATAGTACTGGGGGTTGGAATTGTTAGAAGATGAATAGTGAAACTGAAATTTTTGTTCTAAGTAACCCTGGCTTGTTTCAGAATTTTATGGTAAATTTGCCTTGCTTTTTGTTCCTACATATTTAAAAATTATCCCCTAAAAGCAGAATTTTCTTGGAGTCAAGGAAATGCTTCATTATGGTGAAGCAGACACTTTCCTTTTCTGTGAGACATAGGCTCACAGGCCGTTCACAGGAGCACACAGTTCAGTCTCTTCATTTCTCAGGAAACAAAAGCATAATAAGGAAATGTTTGAAAATAGCTGGAGTTCTTATCCATGTTGACAGTAGTGAGACTTAACCTTCATATTCTTTGCTAGTGATTAAATGCCTCTGCTAAGAGAATGCCTGAAGTCTTAAATGTAGTGCATAAAGCTGGAACACATACTTGAGAAGACACCTGATGCCAATATATAATTGCCTTCATGCTTATGTTATTAAAACCTTATTGAAGGCAGAATTGGACAAAACAAAATACTTCAGTAGTTTGCAGAACTCTGAATTTTTTTTCAATCCTTTTTTAGGATTGCTGTGGAAAAACTTAATGAAATGGACAATGCTTTCAGAAAACAACTTGAGTCAGTGTTGGCAGCGCATCAGGAAGAACTCTTGCAGCTGGCAAATGAAAAGGAAAAACAAATTGAAGCAGCAAATGAAAAAGTAATTTTAATACTCAATTTGTATATTTATTGTATTTGCATTTTTATTCTACAGCTGCTACAATAGTGGTGCTTGGAAATCTCCTGTTTGAATCTATCAGGCTGACTCTGGGTGGAAACAGTCCTGGTTTGGTACTCAACCTTTGCACAGCAAGAAAATCTCTAGAGAAGTTCCATGCTATGTAGCTATGAATCGATAGCTGAACATATCCTTAGCTATACAGGCAAGAGTAGTGATGACTGTGCCAGATAATCCATTTAACTCACCTATGCCAACCTTAACAGTTACTGTTTCTGTCATCTACTGCATTCTTCCTTTACATGACAACTGGTGCTTTTTTCCCATAATAAGTTTTCTGGATTGATACAGTACATGCTGTCTCCTAGCAGATTAATACTTTCTTTTAAAGAAAAATTCTGCTACTGCATCCTATATCAAGAGTAGTGCATTGCATATTTAAACATAAGCATTTAACTCTTGCATTGCTTATCAGTGTTAAAAATTGCTAAGATTATATGGGTTTAGGTGTATTAAGAAAAGCAAGAATTCTGTTTCATCTCTGTGTATTCTTTCAGGTTTACTGTGTTGAAGAAGAAATGCGAGAGCTTCTGCAAGAAATGGCAAACAGTAAAAAAGCCATGGAAAATAAAATACGCCGACTTACACATGCACTGAATGATATTCAACAAGACTTTGAAGATTATTAGTATTTATACTAAAAATGTATATTACACAAGCAGTTTCATACACTGCAATGCACTTTTCCTTGTTTTCTAGAGAATTGAGTATTTGTTGTATATTTTGATACTTCAGAGAGCAGACATAAATGTTTTTACATTATTTTCATAATAAATAGTTATTTCTAACCTTTGGTTATTTTTAACTGCTGTCAAAATGGGTCAAAACATATATAGATGAAAAGGATCACATGAAATTAGGAATTAGCATATTTAAATAGGAGAAAAGGAAGCTGGAAAGTCCTAAGCCAAGATCCTGAAGCTTTGCTTCAGTGAGGTAAAGATTCTTGTAATGAGAGAACCAAGAACATTGAATCACAGAAGGGTCTGGGTTGGAAGGGACCTTAAAGATCATCTGGTTCCAACCGCCTCTGTCATGGGCAGGGACAACTTCCACTAGACCAGGTTGCTCAGAGCTCCATCCTTCCTGGCCTTGAACACTTCCAGAGATAGGGCATCCACAACTTCTCTGGGCAGTCTGTTCCAGTGCCTCACCATGCTCACAGCAAGAATTTTTTTCCTAACATCTCATCTAAACCTACTCTTTCAGTTTAAAACCATTCTCTCTTGTCACAACACGCCCTTGTGAACAGACTCTCCCTCTTTCTTGTATCTGAAAAAGTGTTTAATCTGCCACTGTTGGAGAATGTACAACTGCTGCAAGTTAGAGTAGCTTCTTTGGCAGTGTAGTTTGGTTTTCTCCACAGCAATAGGCTTCCTACCAGGCTTTTGAAATATAGGAGACAATAACTTAAGAGCTGATGGAAGCAAGACATAAGCCTTACGTTAATATATTGTTACACTTATTTCATGGTGGTGGCTTTACCATTTCCACTCTGTACTCTGCCTTTACTTCATCTGCTTGTTCTAAGATCCTAAACTGTTACTGAACTACACCATCCTCTGAAGCATTTCATGCTGCATTACTAAGGAGAGCCATAAGTAGTAAAATTGGGTACACGCTGGTACACCAGGTGGAGCTAATTCTTCCCCCCTTGCACCTCGCAGTAGCTGAAGCAGGGTCCTGTTGCTCCAGTGACAATAACAGCACCTAAACTGACTTTACCATCCCTTGTTCAGAACCCAGGCTTTAGCACACTGGCACAGTGTAACTGCATTTTGTGCCCAGCAGCCCTCTAAGAGTACCATACTTATTGCTAGTAAAAAGCCGTGGCCTTTGGCTAACTGTGGAAGGCCTGCTGAGTTTGTTATCAATATGTTAATGAAAACTTGTTCTGTGAGCCAGAGCTTGGTATCAGCTGCCTCGTTACGAGGTGCAGCTGAAGCGTGGGATGTAAAAGGCCTTGGAAGCATGGGCACAAGTTGAAAGGAGAGGCTATGGCAGCGAAAACAACTTCTTGATGATCAGTGACTAGTCTTTGACAAAGCACAACCTTGAGAACTGGGAACAGGCTCTTGTTTTAAGAATGGAAGTAGCAACAGCAAAGCAAAATAAAAAAAGGCAGCCCAACAGCAGAATGAGGTGCCTGCAACAGCCTGGGAAAACAACCCCCACTCTGCTTCGCACAGGGGGAGGCATGTAGGGTTGGGAATTGTCTAGAGATTGCACAGTCTTATAAAGGTAAAATTCCAAATTCTTGGAGGGGACAGAAAGCAGACACCTGCTTCTGCTCTGACTCCCTGCATCCAGAGTTCCTGGGCCTGACCCATGGAAACACCAGGAATGAGCCATCAGCACTAACGGGGAGGTGTCTGCACGGTGCCACTCACAGCTAAGGTAGGATAGAGCTGTTAAGGACTGTGTGCTTGGAATCTGTGCCATTGGTTCATAAGATGTAAAAATTAATACATAGTGGTAATGGTTAGCAAGGTGTAAGAACAAACTCTTAACTATCAGCTCTCAAAGGAAGAAGAAAATTATTTCTTGTGCTATATACATTCCATCCACAGCATGTGAGGAAATGTTCACCTGGAAAGCTGTTCTATAGTATTTTCACAGATATCATTGGTGCAGAAAAGTTGCACCACTTCAGAGTGCTTTTCTGTCATGTTGATCGAGTGTTTCCTGGGGCACTTCTTTTTTCTTTGCTTATTATTTGACCAAGCTATGCTTTGGGTGAAGTAATTGCATACCTGGAATGCACCAGGAAGTTAAAAGTGTTAAGAAACTTGTTCTTACCCTGATTCTATTTCTTAATATCTCCTCTGAGTTTTAACTCCAAAATTTTTGTTCAGAAACTTAATTTTTTTATTTCATCAGAGTGCGTTATTAACATTTTTAATATTAATTCTTTCTATTCCTTGCTTTTGGCTCAGAAATTTCATACTACAGTACTTGGGAACATGCATGTGTTAGTAATGTTTGGAACATATATTTTTCTTGCCAATAACTCCATCTGTGGCATTGTTTCCCTCTTCATGCTTACATGGCTTCCTTAGAGCTTTTAAATAAGTGTTTAAATTCTTTTTACCTTCAAAATGGTAAAATAATAAAGATGTGGTGCAGGTGAAAGCTGCACCAAATTTACCTATTCACAAGGATAAATTTCAACCCAACATGACTGAAAGATATAATAAATAAACAAAAATAGAAACAGAAGTGTACACTGACCTTGTCAGATACAAGGCATGCTCTTGTGCATTCATCATGACAATTTAAAATCAATTCCATTAGATTTCGTTTCATTTCCAGACAAGAGAATTATCTATCAATACTCAGTATGCATTCAGGAAATTCCTGTATTACTTGAGAGCAGAAGAACTGCGATTGCAGGTCCAGAGAGACTGGGTTACCACTTGCCCCTGTACGTGCCCTGTGTGTTGCCCTGAAGCTGCTGTTGCCAGTGCAGGTGCAGCCCCCGTGTGCCATGGCACACCCACGGTACCGTGCTCCGCTGCTGTGTCTGATGGGGAGCTGGGGCTCTGCTCTTCTTTCAGTGCATCCCCTGAATTCTTGTACAGTACGCACTTTAAAGCTTCTCTGCTTTTATCCGATAGTGAATGAGGGGAAGAGGTGTACCTGAATTAAGGCCGAGTATACTTGGGCACCAGTAGAAGGGACTGGGTAAGCATCCAAAATTCCGCATCAGCGTGTCCTGTGCCTGGCCCGGGGCGATGTGAGAACATAGTTTACAATTAATCTAAGTGCTTTTATATCAAATGCAAATGGTGAAATGAGCGACAAGGAGCTATCGTGGCGGGGACAGGCAGGCTCGCGGGACATATCTGGCCGACTCCAGGCCTGCGCTACCCGTCCCGGGACGCCGTAGCGAAAGCCGGGAGAGGCCCGCGCCAGCCAAGCGCAATCCCTCTCTCGCTGCCCGCGGGGCGGCTCGCCCTGCCCCGGTCGGACGGGGCCGGGCCCGTCCCCGCCCGCGGCCGGAGCCCCTCAGGCCTCCCCTCGCCCCCGCGGCCCAACCGCGCCGGTGTCCAGGCAACGGCGGCGGCGTCACTTCCTGCGGCGCCGCCCCTGCCGCCGCGGCGCTGGGGCCGGGGCCGCGCTCGCACTCGGCCGTTGCGGCGGTCGCGACACGTGGCCCCGCCGGCGGCATGGCCGCGGCGGCGGGCGGCGGCAGCAGCCGCCACGAGAAGAGCCTGGGGCTGCTGACCACCAAGTTCGTGTCGCTGCTGCAGCAGGCCAAGGACGGCGTGCTGGACCTCAAAGCGGTGCGAGGGCGGGGGGGCGGCCAGCGGCACCGCCGGGCCCGGCCGGGCGCAGGGCCCGCCGCGCTGCAGGGAGGGCGGCGCAGTGCAGGGGCCGGGCAGGGCCGCCGCTCCCTCCTTCCTTCCTTCCTTCCTTCGTTCTTTCCCTACCGCCCTCCCGGCGTGGTGCGGCTTTCCCCGGCCGCTGACGAGCTGCGGGTGGCCGATGATGGCTGACAGCCGCCGCGATCGGCTAAAATACGTGTTTTGGCTCTTTAGAAAGGGGTGTAACGGGTACCGTGCGTTGAGTTTAACTTGTTGAGGGTGGCTTTATTTACTATGCCCTGTTCTGGGCTCCTCAGTACAAAAAAGACAAGGAGCTACTGGAGAGGGTCCAGTGGAGGGCTACAATGATGATGCAGGGGCTGGGAGCATCTCTCCTATGAGGAGAGACTGCGGGAGCTGGCTCTGTCTATAGAAGAAAAGGCTGAGAGCAGCTCTCATCAGTGCATATAAATATCTTGTAGGTGCGTGCCAAGAGGATGGTGCCAGACTCTTAGGTGGTGCCCCCTAACATGATGAGGAGCAATGGCCGTAAATTAAAGTACAAGAAGTTTCACCTCAACACGAGGAAGAACTTACCTGCATTAAGGGTGGCAGAGTACTGGAACAGGCTGCCCAGGGAGGTCGTGGAGTCTCCCTCTCTGGAGACATTCAAAACCCACCTGGATGAGTTCCTGTGCACTTGCTTTAGGTGACCCTGCCTTGATGGGGGTTGGACTAAATGATCTCCATAGGTCCCTTCCAGCCCTAATAATTCTGTGATTTTTTTTTTTTTTACTGCCTTATGTTGCTCCCTGCACTGACTCAGTGTATGGGCTGCTGTTTAAACCTGTTTCTTGCCCACTCTGCCTCAATGTCTTTTTAGCAAGAGAAAATGATGTTGAAAATCACACCATTGCCACCTTATACATTCTGTTGTGTGTATGTGTGTGTGTGTATATATATATGTATTAAAAAAAAAAATGTGTGTGTATATAAATATGTATATATATACACA
Source organism: Acanthiza pusilla (assembly GCA_036630365.1). NCBI lineage: Eukaryota > Metazoa > Chordata > Aves > Passeriformes > Acanthizidae > Acanthiza > Acanthiza pusilla. Next base: position 71,302,665 of record JAXCHO010000034.1, read on the forward strand.
TATGTTACGTGTGAATGAAAGAAGCTGAATTGGCATATGAGTGGCAAATCTTCCTCACCCAGCTCTGCAGCCAGCTTGCTGTCTCCAAGGCATGAGGGTGTTGGGCTGCAGCAGCTGGAGCATCTCCAGTGATGCCCTGGGACCAGCCCACCTTGCCCAGGTCCTCATGCCAGAGGTCACTGTGTTGCAGGAGGGATCCTTGGCACTCTGTCCTGCCAGGTCCCTGGGGCATGCTGCTCTTCTGGCCCAGGAGCTCAGGCCCTCAGGCTTGTTGGGGTGTGCAGTGCATCGGGGCCTGTCTGGTTAAGGTGGTGAGTGAACAGCTGAGGTGTTCAGCAAAGTGCAGCACGAGGCTGGCTTGGTACTTTGGTTAAAGTCCTTTCTGAAAAACTGACCTATTTTTTAATTGGGCCCCAGGAGGTGAATGGTATTCTTGGAGCTCTTTTTGTGCCTTCGTGTTCAGAGTGGATCTCTTCAGTGATGTTGCTGTGGCTAGTGAAACTTCAGGGTGAATAGGGATAAGTTTTACACACTGATAGATTTTTATATTCCTCCTTTAGTTATACTGTGGTCTGGGCAAGTTGATGAGCTTCTTAGTATTAATTGCCTCTTTCTTTAGCAAAACTGAATGAAGATGTCCATGTCTTTGGGATTGTTTTGCAGCTTCCTTTATTGTCTTGTCATGTCCCGAGAGATGTTTCAGGTCGATCTGAGAAGCAAAACATACTCATTTTGTAAGACATCAGGCCAAAAAACTTGGCTTAAAGTGCCAAAGAGGATTGATGTGAATTATAAAGTTGGGCTGTGTAACAGGACAGAACAATGTTTCTTGTTCTCTTTAGTGAGAAAGGTACCTACTCAGAGGAAATACAAGGGTTGATAGCCTGGGAAGGGTTAAGTGGGCATTGCACCCAGTCACAGACATTTTTGCTCAAGACCTATTGGAGACTGGTTTCTGAGTTACAGGTTACAGTTTGTTGAAAGTAAATACTAACTGCAGTGCATAGACTTTTGTAACTTTTATAAGCAGTAAGCCAGAACATACATTTCTGTAACTGGTTTTCTCATAAATAAGCCATATATCTAAGGAAAAATGAAGACCAGTGTGTCTTTGTGTTATGTCAGTGTGCTCCATGAACTGAAAAACAAGACAGTCTTGAAATGGAGCAGAGCATTCCAAGAAATTATTTGTGCAGGGAACACCTTTGAGTGTCTCCCTGCTGGCTGATATTGACCATCTGATGTTGTGCTGCTGATCAGTATTTCTGTAGCAAAACCAACAATGGGAAGAAAATAAAATTTGGAAGCAGGTGGACTTCTAGCTTTGTGATTTAGCAATTGAGAAGGAAAATCTGTTCTATGGGACATTTTCAGGTGATCTTTAATACATCTGTAATTATAGTTCAGCAGGCTGTAAGTGGAAGCTGTGAAAATATTTTAGTGCTGGACACTTCTCTGGTAACATCTGACAAATTGTGGGAGTGGAAGTGAGGATTTTCTTTACTTGAAATTTGAATTTTACATTTACTTTAAATCAAACAGCTGTTCTGAAATAATTGCATGCTTGGTGCTGAATTGCCCTGTATAAAGAAATCTAGTTATGGAATTAAGCTTAAAACATTAGGAGATAATATAGAAGGGAAAGAAAAATAAGTTCCTGTCTGCAGGGAAGAATTGCAGGGAAGAGAGCAAAAGAGCAAGATGAGTGGATGGATGCTCTTCATAGCATGCAATTGCTTCTGCCTTAATTTCTTAAGTGGGCTTTGTTTCTAGCAGAATGCCATCCCTGCTCTGATGATGGTTAAGTATTGTGTCTGATCATCAGTGCAAAACATGAGGTATTCTAAAATCTACTTGTTTTATAAGTGTATTGGTCAGAGGCAAATAACAACTGCCTTACACTTGCCGTCCTCCACAGAAGAAGAAAGAGCCTATCTATTAGATTTTACGTTCCCTTAGTGTTTATGTGTGCAATGATATTCAGTACTTTTACATGCAATTTGACAAGAGCACCATTCAATTTAAAACTCTCATCAAACTGCTGACAGCCCTCTTGGGGAGAAAATGTTGTCATGTACAGGTAGAGTTCAGAAAATGCAGGACCTCTTTTCTTTGACACATGGAGAGCAAGCAGGCATTGCTCGCTCCTGTGCTTTGTTAAGGTTCTCAGTAATGACTGCCATGGTGCTCTGTCGAGCTCCTCTGCTCTCCAGGGCTAAAGCAGATTCACAGCTGATGATTTCTGCTGCCTTTTGTCAGCTCCCAGGGAGCAAAGAAGTTGTTTGGGGGCACCGACTCTTGATTGCCCTTTTCTTGCCCTTTCTTTCTTATTTCTGGGCATGTGTATGTGCCTGCAGCTGAAACGGTGCTGAACAGCGTGTTTTCTGTATTCCAGGAGTCGCACGATCAGAGTGCACACAGAACCATAGCTCTGTGCTTAAATATTTTATTCCAGCTCTGAATATATGAGACACATAATGCTTGACTCAAATACATACTTAAAAGTATGAGGAGATACTGGGAGGAATAACTAGAGTTCATCAGCTTTATGTTAGAAGGATTTTATGGAAGAACTCCAAATGTGGAAGCGACATCCACCCATGTCAGCAGGGCCATTGTTGTAGATGTCCCTTTCTTGACGCAGGCTGAGAAATAATGAGTTTCAAGAGTGTTTTTGACCACAGGAGATTTGTCTGAGGAAGCTCTTTTAATTTTTTTAATTATTAGTGTGTGGTTTGCATGGAGGGCTGAACCTAATTTCTGACTGATGTACCTGTCAGAAGGTATCACATTGATAACTGCTAGAATATCAAGGAGAAACTTCTCAATTGCTTTTTAAAATATTTGCAAAATTTTTGAAAGATAATTAGATTACACGATCAGCACCAAAAAGCTAGTGAATATCTGGATTAAACTTCTTAGCTTGGGAACTGGCCCCAGCTTGACTTCTTTGGTGGAACTCTTGTAAGTAGTTGAACTTCACAGCAGTGATTGAATTGTATACTAGGCTAGTCAAGCCAAATACATATGTAACTGTGTTATTCATTTTCCTATTAAATGAGCCCCTATCCTGGGGATTTGGAGCTGGGTTTGCAGTAGAGATGAATCTGTTCATAGGAGCTGTGCTTTAGGCATACAAAATGCAATAGCATTTAGATTGGAACAATTACTTCAACTTTGAAAAATCGGAAATTGGACACTCAGAAAAAGTGACTTCCTTTAAAAAAAAAAAGTAAAATCTTAAGCTTTGGTTACATAGCTCCAAACTTATGTACATTGATATCTTTTGCTATCAGTGCAGTTTGAAAATACATTGAGATTAGTAAAGCATTTATATTTTGTAGACAGGCCTTTTGGAAAATCTCAAGAGGTAATGAAACCTGTCTCCAGGGCAGTTTCTTCATCGTTCAAACCATGAGTGGTAGACTAAGTGCTAGGCCAATATGTAGTGCAGTGGGAAAAAAGCAGAAAGTTGAATAGCAGCTAAGTGTGTGCTGTCCATTCCTTGCACTGAATAATGTAAACAGCTAGTAGAATAACTGAAGACTGTGAGATGTATGGGGTGCTGATTAAACATTGTGCAAGTGGCATCAGCTTTGTCACTTGCTAGGTTTTTAAGGTTCTCTTGCAGTCCTTGGAAGCAGTGTGTATGTATGCAGCAACACTAGCAGATTAAGGTAGCAGGTGTATACTTACTGAAACAAGTGATCGAAGAGCCTGTTTCCTTGGAGAGAACTAACCTGTGCAGTTTGTATGTATTTGCATGTATTTGGTTTTGTTAGATAAGAAAATATTTTAAAAGACTCATGCAGGAGACCACATAAAAGATAAATGCTGCTAATGGTATCAGTAGAAACAGTGTTTAGTGGGTACATAGCTGTCAGGGAAAAAGAGCAGTGTTTATACTTCATGGCTGTAAGGGTATTTTTTTAATCTCTGTTCTTTTTATCCTTTCAATTTTACTTCAGTAGTAGAATGGTAATTGTACTATTAAGCAAAGAAATTTGGTTTTCCTTCCAAGTTACAGTTTTCTCAAGTTGTACCCTTTGTATAGGCTGCTTACAAAAAGCATCAATTTAATAGATTGTTGGAACAAACTGAAATAATTAATTATGTTCCTGTAGCAGAAATTATTTGACTTTATGCATTAGTTCAAATTCAGAAGTCTTTGCCTACCCTTCTCTTTATTTTTCTTCTCTTTTTATATGTTTAGTACATATGATCCCATGTAATCATTGTATATGTGTCCTGATTAACTACAGAGTCAGACTCCTCTTTGCTTTCCCTCCTTTTAGCAAATATTCTTTGAACTTGAGCTGCTTCTTAGGGATGGAAGGCATGACTAGCTCGTTTGCTTATTTTATCCTAACTCTTTGCATCAGTTACATAAAAGTCACCATGGAAAGAAGTAAGGCACAAAGCAGTTGCCTCTGGCTGACGCTGCTTTGCGCAGAGTGGTGAGGTGTGACAGCCCTCAGGCGCACTGCTCAGCTGCCTGTGTGTCAGCAGCAACATCCCTGCGAGCTGTACCAGGGTCCTGGTGCTCAGCGTGACAGATTGAGTGAGCCCTTGTACGCTGTGAGGTGGATTTGTGCGAGGACAATGCTGCCTTGAAATACTGCAGCTCTCCTGCAGCCACTCTGTGAAATTACAGCCCTTTTGTTTTGTATCCTGGCACCACTGAATCCAAACAAAGGCTGTAATACCTTGAGTGTCAGGGGAAGGAATGATAAACTTAGTATGTGCTTGGCTTCAGAGGCTTGCCTCACTGCAAGGTGCTGCTACCTGCCTTCCATACCTTTTCCTGCCCTCCCGGGAGAGCATGGCAAGCTCCTCCGTGCAGCTGAATGTGCTCCAGATACTGATCACAGTCTTTGCAAGCCCCGTGAGCTCCCCTCTCTGTCAGGGGATGGCCTGCTGGCCTCCAGCCAGGTGACTGCTCCTGTGCTTTGTAGCACTGCCTGCAGGTGCTGAACTTCAGAATTCATGATGGAGTATCTGGCTCTTGAAGAGTGGAACCTTCTCCCTTCAGAATAACTTTAGATGGCATTTTTCCAAGGGAGTGGCTTAACTGTCTTTTCCCTCTGCATGCAAGTTGCTGATACCTGTTCTCTCCACAGGCTGCTGATACACTTGCTGTGAGGCAGAAGAGAAGGATCTACGATATCACCAATGTTTTGGAGGGGATTGATCTCATTGAGAAGAAGTCAAAAAATAGCATTCAGTGGAAGTAAGTTATGTCAGTTCTGCAAATTTTCACATGCCTAAGAGCAACAAAACCTGCCTCTTTCTACTTCTTCTGACTAGATATGGCACCATAAAATTAACATTATGCTTATCAATGAGCAATATGGCATTGTAGAATTAAAATAAAGTTGCAAATGAACTATATTTGTCTTCCCATTAACTTCTGTCTTTGATACATAAAATCAAGTTTAAAGCATACAGAAGAGAAACTTCCAGAAAACTTGTAGTACTACTTTATAACTAGCACTTCTAGTTGAAAAGTTCATGCTGAATGAACTGGGAGGGGTATCAGGACACCACCTACCTGCCCTTTAAAAGTCCGTGCATATTTTCTCTTAGGTCTCTGAAGGGAAAAGCTCAAGATAGGAATTGCAGGGGAAGGAGAAAGGGCCTGCAAACCAGTTCCAACACAGAAAAAACCTGTGTTCTGAAAGAAGATAAATTTTTGTAGAGGGAAATTCTGAATTTGATCTAAAGTTAATAATTTTCATTTTTCTGTTGAAAAATGTACTGGGAGGGTAAATGCTAATTTCCTTTATATTGAGTATTAGTACATTTTCCAAATGTTGAAAATATCTTAAGAAATTACCATTGTGTGTTTGCTTTAGATTTTCACTTGTGGTTTCATGAACCTTTATACGTTTTTAAGAGGAGTAGGTGCTGGCTGCAATACAAAAGAAGTCATAGACAGGCTGAGGTATCTGGAAGCTGAAATTGAAGATTTAGAGCTAAAAGAAAAAGAATTGGATCAGCAGAAATTGTGGCTTCAGCAGAGTATCAAGAACGTCATGGATGATTCTACAAACCACCAATATCCTTTTAAATTAATCGTGTGCATTTCGGCACTAGAATTAACCCAACAGTTAAAGTGTAGGTAATGGATAAAGCATAATGCAGCCTATTTTATCCAAAAGCAAGGTAAAGCAAGTATTTTTTCAGGCTTTGCTTCAACGAAGGAAGATAAAAATTTTATTTACATGTTTTTAACTATTATGACTGTGGTAACATGAAAATAATTTAGCGCACACACATACGTGTGTGTGTGTGTGTGTATAGCAGTAACTTCTAGGTCAACAGTATTATCCTGGTGTCTTACTTGAAATTAATTATATTGCTTTCCAGAACTTGAATTTATACTTTGTTACCAGTGCTTCACATTAATCTTTTTTGTTGCTTCATTCTTTTGAAAAGATTAAACTATCACCCCAAGATAAATTGACAAAGTCCTGAAGCTTGTTGGGTTTCAAACTGAAAAAAAATAAACCTGCATATAAATACCAGAGACTTCCAGCTGCATTGCTTATAAGCATGTGTTCAGCTGTCTTGCAAAATATTGAGCAAAATAGACACCTGAAATTGGGAGCAGGAAAGTGCCCTTCTTATCTATAATACTAGTGATAAGTACTTAAAAATTACTGGAGTTTCTGTGCAGAAACCATTTCTGTAAAATGGATTTTGTAGCAAAGGAGATTGAGGTTAAATGTTAGGAGAAACTTTCCTTTTGGGAGAGCTAGCACTGAAATTGGTCCCCCAGGGAGGTGGTGGAATATCTGTCACTGGAAGTTTTGCAGAAGAGGAAAGACAAGCATCTGTCTGGAATGTCTGAACAGTGGATCCTACCTTGAGGGAGAGGAGTGGGATGGCAGATGTATTCTGAAGTTCCCTCTAGCAGTATTTTTGTGTGATTCTGGGAAATGCTGATACATACCTGAATTCTGTATTGTCAAGTTAGCAAAGTAAATTATATTCTTCAAAACAAGACTTTACATGTTCTCCTGTTTTAGAAGAATCTCTTCTCATTCAAGCTAAACAACTATTTTTCTTTTTGTATTTTCTTTGCAGATACAGGTTTTTTCTTTAAAACATAGAACTTTTGTTATTTGTAATGAGCCATTCTAAACATCAAAAATAATGCCTTGATAACACCTCTAAGTAACAATAATAACTTTATAGTTTAGGCTCAGTTTGGACAAACTTCTTTTAAACACATACCAGTTTTATATTGCTTTAAGAAAAATGTTCCTTGACATAAATTACATTTTCATATGTCACCCATGAAGATATCTGCAACTGCTTCAATGGTAAGTTGCTTAATAGGCTGTATTTCTAAAGTGAGGAATTTCTTGAAAAATAACTTGCTAACTAACCTGCTTTTTCCCTGCAAGTATTTTGAATTTAGAAGTACTCGATAGTGAGTGGTACTAGATAGATGTCTCATAATGTTCATGACATTTTCTGTTTGTAGTCGCAGATTGTATAGAATGGAAGCTCAGCTGGAGTCCTGGTTTTGGATGTGTTTTTTGATATTTATACTTTTCAGCAGCTTGCTATGGGCCATTAATGGAACCAGAGACAGGACATGTTGGTTCAACCCTCCAAAAAAACCAGGAAGATCCAAATGTCTTAGATTTTCTGGTGGCAGCTGTGGCCAGACAGAGCTTGTGATGCTGTATAAATGGAGCCACCTGAAGGTCAATGATGGGGCAGTACCACTAAATCTCTGAAGGGTTCCTGTACAAGCAGTTTGAAGAAATTGCCAAGAATTGCTGGCAGAGGTTACTTCCCTTGACATCATCGCCTGATCCTGGGCGATTGTTGTTCAGCCTCCAGCTAGGCTCAAAACCATCTTTTCCTTGCCACAAAGAAGATTATTTTTAATGAAAATACAAGATTAGATAGCTACTGTAGAGTTTAACAAAAATGAGCTGTTACTGAAAAGTGTTAGTCATTACAAAACATGGAGGCACCTGTCATGGTGCTCACATAGTACTTCACCTCAGTGTTTCTTAGAAGGCAGAGAAAGAAAAGTGTTATTCCAAGTTAGTTATGGATAAAGGGGAAATGATGTGCAGGTAGGCAAGTGTTGTGCAGTGTTGTGCCAGTGCTGTGGATGTAATTGTGGTCCCCTGACTTTAACCAACACATTTTAATGTGCCTAGTAAGCCACAGATGAGTTTGACAGCCAGCTGTTACACCCCAGTTGTATGTGCTGTGGTAAGCCATGAGCTTAGATACTTGGAAGTGCTGGCACTGAAGATGAACATTAACGCCTTTTCTTCCTTTTGTTAAATCTCAGTAGTACCACCATTTGTCAAAGTCATAAAGTGAGCTAGACCAGAGAGTTGATTTAGCTGAAGTCATATGAGGAACAGCTGAGGGAGCTGGGGGTGTTTAGCCTGGAGAAAAGGAGGCTCAGGGGAGACGTTATCTCTCTCTCTACAAGTACCTGAAAGGAACTTGTAGCCAGGTGGGGGTTGGTCTCTACTCCAAGGCAGCGAGTGACAGGACAAGAGGACATGGCCTCAAGCTGCACCAGGGGAGGTTCAGCTTGGACATCAAGAAAAACTTCGCAGAAGGGGTTAATAAATATTGGATCAGGCTGCCCAGGGAGGTGGCAGAGTCACTATCTGTGGAGGTGTTTAGGAAAGGACTGGATATGACACTTAGTTCTATGGTCTAGTTGACAAGGTGGTGATCAGTAAAAGGTTGGACTGGATCATCTTTGAGGTCTTTTCCAACCTAAATGATTCTTTGATTCTGTGAAAAAAGGAACTAGTTAAGTATTTTCACCTTATGTTATATATAAAACTAGAAGAGAACTGGGTAAGGAAAATGGTAAATCTTGTACTGTTGTGAGAAAAGGTTTTTGCAGTTATGATCTAAGTGTTGGAATTCTGTGATTTATATTATGCAATATACTTGGATCTTACAGGGACTGTGCATGTCCTACCACAAGTTTATATATGCTAAATTATGCAGTTCTTTAAGTGGCCTTAGAGAATTTCTGTATCTCATTTGAGTGGATACTATTCAAGACTTAGGAAAAATACACTTAACACTTTTTTTAAAATTGCTGTTTAACCAGGAGATACACTGCTAGCAATTCAAGCACCTTGTGGTACACAGTTAGAAGTACCTAGCCCGGAAATGGTATGTACTGGTTTCTTGTTTACCGAAGAGCTCTAGAGCAATAGTGGAAAAGGAGAGCTATTTTAGAGTATTTATCTCCATCCATGTGCAAGAGGGGGGGAAGAAAGGATTATTTCAGTTGAGGAGAGGCCAGATGGAAAAAAGTGGGTTTTCTACATGTAGATAGACTAATGGTAACTACATCTTCTATTAAAACCAAGATACACTAGAGTTTCTTCTCTCTGCTTTTAAATGTTGCAACTTTCAAAATAATACATGGTTTTCATGAGTTCTCTTGAGAACTCAGTGATTTTTATGTGTCAAGTTTCTTCTCTGTTATATTGTTAAAATGGATCTCTTATGAAAAAGCCCTTTAGATTTAGATTTAATTTAGATTTACTCTCATGGTATTAGATTGGGTAGAGACACAGACTGCAGTCTTGCTGTAGCCAAAAGGATTAGATTGGCAAGGTTAAAATAGAAGGCCAAATTATTTACATCTGTCGATCTTTAACTTTTTTTTTGTTGTTGTTGCAGTGCTTGTTTTTAAATAGTGTTTACATAGTTGGCAGAGAGCATTGTATGAAGCGTGATAGCCACTGTGCTTATAGAAGGCTGAAATTCACCTGAGAAGTTTCACAAGGCATTTTTAGTGAGGCTAAGCACAGTCTAATATCGTAAAAGCATCCAAGGCTAGAGCCATGAAGCTGATCAGTGGTACTATCTTTGTCCGTCTCTGCTGAAATCAGTTCAGGCAATGGTAAGGTTCTCTGCAGGACCCAAGGTAGCAGCTGTGATGTTGGGTTTTGGTTTTTTTTCTTTTTGTTGAGGACTAAAACAGCTGATCTTAGTCTTCATCACCTTGTACAGTTCCAAGTGCTCAAGGAACAGTAACTTTCGTAATACACCACCTTTACAGGGACAGAATGGACAGAAGAAATACCAGATCAATCTTAAAAGTAGTTCAGGACCTATCCATGTGCTGCTTATTAATAAAGAATCGAGCTCCTCCAAGCCCACAGTGTTTCCAGTTCCTCCGCCTGATGACCTTGCACAGCCCCCATCTCAACCTGCAGCTCCAGCGACTCCACTTAAACTGGCTACAGCTCCTCCAAATCCCCCAGAACAACATGACCTGAACCAAGCACAGGAGTTACCACAAACGGCAGTTGCGGACACACCATCAGGTGGATCCAGGGGTTTTCCTACCTCTGATGGGTGGGGGAGGATGGCAGCTGGAGGGAAAGAAGAAACTATTAAGAAAGGTGGTAGACAAAGGAAAGATCAAGAATTTGCATAGGGTAGCAGCTATTCATTAAAAAACTACTCCAAGGGCTTAGTAGCAGCTCTCAGCAGGTTACAGAGACATCTCCCTCTTCTATCTGGTGAAATAGATGCTTCCCTCAGGACTTATCATCTTACTCTGAACAGGTTTTGGATGCAATCTTGTTAATTATTCTGAGGTGCTTCTCCAGAATGCAATATGGAGCAAAATTGCAAACCTCTGATGGAGGATACGATTTGAATGTGTACCTTTTGATGAGACTGATAATACAGGCACCAGTTCCAGCCTTTGTGCCACAAGGTCACTCACCTTCCACATAGCCACAGTGAGAGACTGCCTGAGTGTCAGGTATTATTTTCATAGTAATAGTAAATTAATAGGTCATAGGAAAGTATTTAAGAATATTTAAGAAAATGCTGTGAGTATTACAACTCATTTCTGATGAGTCCTGATTAACCTTCATTTATTAATCTTTAATTAATTGACAGTTAATTAAATTGTGACTGTGGAGGGGAAAACTCCTCCCACCCAATCCCAGACATTGGCCATGTTCTCCTCAAAAGACAAAGCTGGGGGCAGGTGCTTTGTGTTCTGTTTCACCATAACAGACTTGTAACATTTGTAACATCCGTGCAGATGGCAGTGCCCAGCGAGACAGCGCAGACCCTGCAGCCCCTTACTCCAGCCTTCCAGAGCCAGAGCTGTATCCCAGCCTGTCCGGAGACAGTGCCCAAGCCTCAGCCAGCTCCAGTGACTACCAGAGCTTGCTGCCTCTGGATGTCAACTGTATTCTCAAGCCAAACTCATTTGACATTGCAGGTAGGAAGCAGTGGTTCCTATGTAAATGTTCTTACTGGTTTGCTGAGCCTTTCTTTGTGACCAAGTTACCAGTGACACAGAGGAGAAAACAGGCCTCTCTTATCTTCTGATGAAGCCCATGAGCCAGCTCTGAGTAGCATACTCATTTTGAGCAAATGAGGTTCTTTGCCACCAAATAATGTTGTATATAGCTCTTGGGTTATAAGAGACAAGTGGGAAAAATGTACTGGGGGGGAAAAACAGAGGGATACAAAGATAAATATATTTTACATGTACATGGCATGCTATGTCTGCAGTCCTACACTGCACGATAGTGTACTTGGCAATTCAGTGTTTTAATGCAAATAATGTGTTGACTTCTATGAGCACGTATCAAAAACCCCCACATACATAAAGCATGTGCTCCTGTCTTTCACAGGAAATATCAGTGGAGATATTATTGATGAACTCATGTATTCTGATGGTAAGTATTTAGCATCTTTTCTAATAATCACAAGTAGAAGCATGGTTTTTGTGTGAACAGCACTTAAGAGGCATCAGTTAAATCTGATGCCAAGAGTCAGTATGAAGTTACTTCTTTCCCATATTGCCTCCTCTTTCACTCTTGTCTTTGCTCCCCTTTCTATTGCCTGCAACAGTTTTATTTAACAGTCAAAATATGAAAACCTTAATCCAACAAACACTTACATGCATGAATAACCCACCAGTCCTTAAGTTAGGGACAAAGAAAGAACAAGCTGATGACTAGTGTGCTGCCTTAAAAATAATTCTGGTTTAATTCTGTTCTGCCTAAAGCTTCATGCAGGTGCTTTAAGTATTTCAGAACATAGTTACATGCCTGGTTGCAGACTTGATCCATAGCCAGCTGTGGTACGTGAACGGAACAAATGTCACCCATTTCTGCTCTTGCACCTCTTAGGCCTGAACCACAGCTACTATATAGCTCATGTGCTCCCTGCCTCTCTGCCACTCTCACTGAGGTGCCAGGCAAAGAGGTGAACTTGGCTCGCTTTGTTCCTTTTGCCCTGTGTTCTGTAAGGCCTTTGCTAATATCTGCCCTTCAAGCAGACCACCTCAGGGCTCATCCAGAGACATGTGGTTATAAGATCCGAGGGGCAAGATGGAATTCTGTGAATGTGCCAATATGTGGTTAACGTTCCTACAGTGCAGAGTGAGGGCTGAGGCTTCTCTTCTTGCATTCCCCTGACAAAGACAGTTTTGAGTCCATGCTTGAAATGCAGTGCACAGACAAACTGCTAGCCTCCATTTCCCCTCTGTGAAATAGAAAGAATGCTAACTTCCTTACTTATTTGAAGGCTGATAGATGCAATATTGTAACAAGACAAAGTAATGTAAATTAGGGCTTTCTGGTAAAGGTTTTAAAAGCTGCTCAGGAATTCCTTTCCTGCAGAAGAAATTAAACCCATATTCCACAGCTATCACTCCATTTCAGCAAAGTGACTTAAAATACCAAGCAAAAAACGGTAGATAGATCACTTACTGCCTTAGTTTGAATGCAGTACAGGTATTCACGGTTTGTATCCTAGTGTGCTTGTCAGATTATCAAGACTATTTTAATTATTAAGACTAACCCTGATGACAAATGTACTGAATTGTAAGACAGGGCTGATTTTTCCAAAAGTGTTTTAATTTAAACTAAACTATTCCTGCTTTACAGTTTTTCCTCTCTTACGACTCTCTCCTACTCCCGGAGATGACTACAACTTTAACCTGGATGATAATGAAGGAGTCTGTGATCTCTTTGATGTGCAGATACTAAATTATTAGATATTGTGTCAACCAGACTACTTATCTACCTCTAACTATAACATTCTAGACTTCTTCATAACCTAAGTATTTGAATAATGAATGTATAACTTCTTAGTTCACTGACTCTGGGAGTATATTTCCTTTTGCTTCCTTTAACTACTTCACAAAACAAATTCAACAACAAGATAAAAAGGGCTCTTATCAAAAATTCTGGCACTTTTTCACCCGAGTGTTTCTCTGTGTAATGCAGTTGTTTGGAGCTTTCTTTAGTAAGAAAAGTGAAAATACTTTATAGCCTTTTGATCATTTATTTAAAAAATGATTAGGCTTCCTCTCACAGCTAACAGCATTTTCTTTGAAGCTTTACTGCCAAGAAGCTTTCTATATTCTTTTTTAACTTTTCAAACAATTTTGAAGCTTTCACTGCCAAGTTGAAAAGTGAAGGGTATCAACTTGAGTTATGCTAAATTGTTTCAGTGAACCAATTTTGTGAAGTGCCTTCTGTTTTAGCACTTTAAGTTTCTCACACTGACTTCTGACATTCCACTTTCCTAGATGATAGGAAAGGTCTGTTTGTAGTTTGTATTAAAGTGTGCCAATACTTGTATATTAACAAGATTTTTTTAATAAAATTGTGCAAACAAAACCATCACTATTTGTGGTCTTTCATTTCTTGCAACCCCTTCTTTGTCCATTTTGCATTACAACTGAGATAATAGGTTTGTGGCAGCATCCACATTTGCTGGTTCCTTTTCTGGATTTGTGGAAACCTGGAAAAAAAAATCAGTTTCAGTTTAAAGCAGAAAGCAATTTCTTTTTATTCTGCTGGGAAAAAACTCAGACTAATAAATACCTGTTGTCTAGAAGATTAGTTTGTCTTTTATATATTTAATTTAGGCTAATTTTGTAGTCATACTTTAATAATTTGGGGGGAATACAAGATACACTGAAGTTGAGAGATCAGCAGAAAATGCTTTGTGCTTCAGGAGAAAGACAAAGCATTATGCCAGTAATGTAACACACATGGTCCAGCTGAGGCAGACTCAGCTTTTAATTCACAACTGCTCTCAACAACACTTATGCAGCTCTGGGGAAAATACTGTTACAGCCTGAGTGATCAAATTGACCATAGTCATGTACAGCCCTACTAGCACAGGAGCAGTGGGAAAGTCTGAATTCTTGGAGGAATAAATAACAAGCCAGCAGGGACAGGACCACTGGCTCCAACTGCCTTGAAATCCTAGCTTGGCCTCTTTGTGCTGAGCACTGTCACTTAATTTCATTTTTCCCTCAGCCTCTCTTTAAGGTATTTGACACTTGTTTTGTTGCTCCCAGTTGTACAGAAACTTGATCACCTCAGGCACACTGAGAACTCATGTCCACTTCTCCAAAGTCCACCTTCCCCCAACAGCCAGGATGGATTAATCTGCACCTCATCCTGAAACACTACTTTCTCTCCCTGAAAACTGCCCAGAACATCAGCATCAGCATAAAGACTTTCTATGGAGGAACTTGTCAGGAATTAAACTTTGTGAATTAGTTCTTGTGCAAGAGCGCAAGTAGGCCTGTATAAAAAAATCTAGTCAAAGGGAAGTGAAACACTGTCTTGAACCCTAAGTGCTGCAGGCAAAACCTCTACCACAGAAATTGCTGTTTCAGGTGTTGGTACTTCTGATGAGGTAATATGAAAGCTTAGGAATTGGGAACAGAGAGAGGCAGAACTGTTTGTTTCAAAGCACTGTCATGTGCTTCAGGTAGGGAACAGCCAGGGTCATCCTCTGTGTCTATTCATGTGGAGATGTAAGTTTCAAATCAAGGGGATGGAACTGTGACTAACTTTAAAAAAACAATTAGAAATCAGCTACAATGTAATTTAAAAAATGCTTTTGAAATGTGCTTCACTATGACTGCCTGCCCTCTACTTTAGTAGTTATATAGAATTTGAACATGCTAACCAGGTTTCCACGTTACGACATAAACGAAATTCATAAAACTGGGATTACAGCATTAAAGAAATGGCATGAATTCAGATCCATAGACTATTGTGAGGTGGAAGGGACCCACAAGGATCATCAAGTCCAACTCTTAAGTAAATTGCCCATACGGGGCTTGAACCCAGCACCTTGGAGCTCCCAGCATAATGCTCTGACCAACTGAGCTAAGTGCCTGCAGTCTTAGAGCCACATTATACTGCTTTAAACACACACATTCATTTCATTCTCCTCCGATTTTTACAAAGGGAAATTACCTGCTGAGTCTTCTGAGGTTCTGCTGTGGTACCTTTTGATAGCTGCTGTATTTCTCTCTGAACTTCAGCAAATGCTTTATTTATTGCACTAACTTTTTCAGCATTTTTAATGTTTATCTGGAAGAGGAGAAAAAAATACACACATTGGTATTTTTGTTTAAAATTCCACTGATGTGAAATTGCCCCATTTTTGTGCAGCTATTATGCAGCCAGTATTACATGCTTTTCAGTATGTTTTATCTGTTACTTCATTTGGTCATCTAGTTGTATACTAATAAATTTAAAATCAAGAGTTAAACTTGCTCTATTGGAATGGGAGGCCGCAGTGACCCAGAAAGAGACCACAGAGAAAACAAAAGTCAGGCTTCACAGGCCCTGCTAAACCACCCTTAGCTCCTCTTAGCTGGAGTGGAGTCCCAGGAAGGGTTCCTTTCTTCATGTCTCTGGTAACTGACCCTGGCTGGATCCCAGCTGCCCACCAAAGCCGCTCCATCACTGCCTTCTTCAGCTGGACAGGGGACAGGAAATGCAACAAAAGGCTCATGGGTCAAGATAAGGACAAGGAGAGATCACTCATCAGTTGCCATCATGGGCAAAACAGACTCCGGGAAAATGAATTTCATTCATTGTCAAACAAATGTTGCAGAGGAATCTCAGCTCCGGCACCTGGAGCATCTCCTCCCTGCCCTTCTTCACTGACCTCGGTGTCTGCAGGGCTTTTTGTCTTAAAAATTCTCACTCATCTGTTCTGACTGCTGCTGCTGTTGTGTTTCTTAACTACATCATCCCAGAGGCACTGCCAGTCCTTGACAGGCTTGGCCTTGGCCAGCAGCACATCAATCCTGGAGCCAGCTGACATTGGCCCTTTTGGACATGAGGGAAACTTCTGGCAGGTTTTTAGATAAACCACCCCTTTAGCCCCTAAAACGCAATAAAATTTGTAAATTATTTTACCATTTTGAATTTCTTCCAGTAGCTTACCTTTCAACATCACATCTTGCATCCTAATTGTTCACATTATAGGTCTGGCCAACAATGTCTACCGGGTTTTGCCACAGTATTTATGTAGCCACAGTATATATGTAGCACTGCAGGATGTGTATCTCTGGGCACCTCAGCCTCTCTTAGAGCCCAAGTCTGCCTCTGTAAGTTATTTCATCAAAGACGCTTGCTTTGAAAGAGGAAGAGCTAGAATATGGACATGCATTACGCTCTGGGGACAACTATCTGTGATCGAGGAGCAGGGTGGATGCAAGAGGGCATAAACTCTCACCACTGCAGCAAAGCAAGATTCAGCTGATCTCAGCCCTAGGACCTGCTGCTTCCAAAGTCTGGAACAGGATCATAGCCAGGTAATGACCTATTACATTACAAACATTCCAGAAGCACGCCTGGAAGTCTTCAGGCAACCCCAAATTTCAGGGTATCTCCTGCTGTTCCAAAAGCTACCCCTGTAATTTACCTCTCAGCAATTTAAACAGGCAGAAGCAAACTGTGAACAGTTTACACATATTCATTTTGCTTTCAAAGCCTCCATAATTGCAGAGCATGAATACAGTAGCAATAATTCCACTTACTCTGACTGACCAAGAGAACCAGTATTAAGAAAGCAGTGGCAATAAGGCTGATAAAACAGGCCTACTCAGATTAACACTTTTAACTGGGACAGTGACTGGCAAAATACTGCCCCAGCTCCTGGCTCTGATCAGAGTGGATGGACTGTTGGTAATGTGATGTACAAACACTAGCTGTTCCATCAGGGCTTGTCACCATCTTCCACCTTCACAGGGGTGTTAAAAGATTCCAGTCAGTTTTGATATGTGATATCCTCAGGTAGTCAGGCAGGACTCCTCCACAGAAAGAGGCTCTATAGCTAGCACGAGTATCTAGATCAAAAGGTGTCTAAATAGTTATAATGGGCTTTTAGCTATTAATGAATAAATGTATTTTAACAATTCTTTTTCTGAGCATCTTCCTATACTGCTTAATGGTAAGTAAATCCCATTAAGCCCAAAGCCTTAATGCATTAAAGACTACAGCTTCAAACACAGAATAAAATTTTACTCCTAATAAGCTACTGACTTTTCATGAATATGATTTTAAACCTGTTTCTCCCTTTATTATACAGAACACTCTAGATTAAGAGGAGATGCGACGCCAGCAATAAGAAATTGTTTTTTCCAAAGTTCGTTACATTCCTGTCTGTCCACCAGATTAATTCATAAAGAGGCTTTGGCTTGCAGAAGAAAATCTGAAACAGCCTTTTTTTTTAGAGCTATTTACTTGTGTTGGTCCAACAGACTGCAACTGCAGCAAATAAAAAAAAAATACTCTGCTTTTATTATTTTTATTAACAGACACTTTTCTAGAGGGACAGCTGAACTCTCGCAGAACACACACCTCAGCCTGGAGGCAGCGTTTGAGAAGATACCATATAATGACTCACTGCTACCAACAGGAATATTCTTGCTTAGATCACCCCAATCCCTCTTCCCCTGCACTGCTCCCTACTCCATGACCCACTCGCTCCCTCCTGTGGACTACAGACACGGAAAAAACAATATTATTTTCGTTTCTTTGTTTTTCCATTGCTTTAGTGTGTTCAGCTGGCTCACAGAAGCATCTGCAGAGCATCACAGCCTATGTAAGTTGCAAGAAGGGAGCAGAGAGGAATTAAGAACAAAACCCTGGCAGTGTCCACTCCTAGGTCCGTTCACTGCATCTCACTGACAAGAGTTTTACTCGTTAGCTGAAGCAAATAAATAGCTACTGGATCAGAAAAGGCTCCATCCTTTCTGGTTCTTCCCCACCAAAATGCTTCTCTTTGCATTCATTCATAATTAAGTTTGTGCAACTCACCAACCCAGCACGTAAAAATGCAAAATGTAATTTTAATTGCTTTTGCTGCTGATTTAGCAAGTTGAGTCACCTAGTGGGCGAGGAGTTCCTGAGCCAGCATCAAGGAGAGCTGTGGGAACATAGCCCAGAGCCTACCAAAGGGATCCCTTCCTGGGACCAGGAACGTGATGGAAGGGAGCAGCACTTCTTCTTGTTAGTTGTACTAACTATGCCCGGTAGTTTGGATCGCGGCATTTTGTTAACTGCAGCCTGAATTACACCCTCAGTGACACTGTGAATGCAGTCCAGTGTCGGTGAACTCTCTGAACTGCTGATGTGCCCTTTAGCATCGCATTCCCGAGGACACAGTGAGATGCTATCAGACACTTCCCAAACGACACCCGTCAAGCACAGCCTGAAGTCTTCTGTGGCATATGCCTGCGGATCAGTCAAATAAACTTTCTGCGCTTCTCTTTATACAGACGATACCACCCACATAAAACCTTCCTTTCGGGTGAAAATCGTGCACTTGGCCGGACGCACACTGCTCCTAAGGCAGCTTGATTTTAATCAGTTCCGAGCGCTTCCTCCGCCGTGCTGCGAGGCCTAAGAGAAGAAAACCCCACCGGGCCGAGGCCTCCCGCGGGCGCCGCAGCAGGGCCGGGGCCCTCTCCGTGGTGGGGCGCTGCCGCAGCCCGGCCATCGCCTGCTCCCACCGCGGCACTCACCTGCTTCAGCCCGGAGGTGACGGGCCGCGCCTTGCCCTTGGCCTTGGCCCTGAGCACGCCGCTGCGGGCGATGCGGAACACGCTGCCGGCCTTGGCGGCCCCGCCGCGGCTCTTGCCCATGGCGGCGACTCCGGCGCGCGGCGGGTGACGTCACACGGGGCTGTGACGTAGAGAGCCGCCAATCGCCCACAGCGCTGGCACGGGGCGGGACCGGCGCCGCCAGGGGGCGCGCGCAGCCTCGGACGGGCTCTGAGGCGCCGCAGCGGGGAGCGGCACTGGCGGAGCGGGGCTGTCTTTGTCCCTGTCCCTGTCCCTGTCCCTGTCCCTGTCCCTGTCCCTGTCCCTGTCCCCGGTCCGGTCCGGCCCCGGCTTCAGCCTCGGCCCCGGCCCCACTTGCCTGTCCCTCGCCTTCGCAGCCAGCTTGAGCGGCACGGGAAGGCTGAGAGCTCCTTGCCGCGCGCTCGCAGCCGGCCAAGCGCCGAGTCCCAAGCTCCGCGTTGCCACAAGCACGTGCCCCGGGCAGCCCCCGGCACACGGGGCACTTGGATAAAAGAATAAATTCCCGGTGGGTTGTGGGACACCCTCCTGCCTCACGGCCCCGCCTGGGAAAACGCGGAGTCTCCCTACGGCCGATTCCAAAGGAAATTGGGTTCATTCACCTACGAGAAAGAAGGGAGCGGATACAGCCGTGAGCACTTCGCTTTACTTTCTGGAGTGGCGGGGGTGACCCCAGGGATGGACACACTTTCCCGTCTTTCCATGCCGCACAGCTCGTGCTCTGGCGGGACGGGGCTGGCGGAGTGCAGCACCTTCCCTCTGTCGGAGCGGGCCCTTGAGAGATGGCACTGCCTGCCCGGGGCCTCCCCGACGGTGCTGGGGGGAGGCTGGTGGGGGGCTGGACGGCGAAGGGCTTGGGGCGAGAACAGGCACGGACGGGCCGGGAGGCCGGAGGGCTGCGGACTCCTTATCAGCGCCCGAGGATCGGGGCGTCGCCGCTCGTCGCCTTCAAATCGGGCGCAGCCGCCTCTCCCGCCCCAGCCCGTCCCATCCCATCCTGTCCCGTCCCGTCCGTGCCGTGCCGTGCTGTGAGGAGAGCAGAGCCATGCTGCACTGGGGATACGACGAGCACAACGGTAGGGAACGGCGGGCGGGGGCCGGGGCCGCTGCGGCGCTTCCCGCGGGGCCGTCGGGGCTGCCAGCGGGATCCCGCCGGGAGCACCTGCCGCCGCTGGCCTCGGCAGCTCCCGCGCCCTCGGGAGAGCTGGATGAGCTGCAATGCTTTGCGGCGTGAGAGCGAGCAGATTTTTGTCTCGGCATTCTGCAAGGCAGGCGGCTGAGAGGTGTCCGTGCGTGCGGCATCGCCTGGCAGAGTCGGGCTGGGCTTGGCTCTGGGTCGGGTCTGTCGCGTTCCCGGCTGGGATTCGTTCGCTCGTTTAGCTGAACCGTTGCGTGCACAGATCGAGTACATGGTAGACAGTCACACTGATCTGAGCTGCTGTACCAGCAGTGCCTTTCTGATTACGGCTGTGTTCTGCTTCTGTTACACAGTGGGAAATCCTAGTTACTAGACTGGGTTATTTAAATGTATAACTATGCACCGAAGAGGAGATGCTTTTGGATTTTAGTTGTTCTATGGTTTCCTTCATCTTGTCGGTCTTTGAAGTCCCAAGATAGGTTCATCAGCAGGCTTAAAGACTTTGCTCTGTTTTGCATTTTAAGTCATGCAAACGCTGCTCCAGTGTGCAGACGGTCTCACAAGTCATGCAAGTAGAAATGAAAATGTTTTTTTTTAAATTGTAGGCTCAGCTCAGATAAAATACATTGAATAACTTATATTGTCTGTACACAGAGAAATAAAACGCTGTGATGGTAAAGGAAGACAGCTATATATTTGCATATACTAATGCCTAGAAGAAAATGCTTTGTGTATATTATTACTTAGACTTTGGAATACTGCTTGTGCAAGTCTTGCCTTTCCTTCCTGGCCCTCTTGTTCCATCTTTTCTGGATGGATGCACTTTTCCTGAAAAACTGGGTGGTGGTGGATCACAAGGATGTTGCAATGATTGGGTGTGTTATCTGCTGTTGTGCAGTCTACCCTACCCCTCCCCTGAAGACGTAAATGGGTCTTGTTTTTCAAATTTTTTTCTCCGTAGGTTTCCATGCTTTGAGCTTCACCTGCACTGTCCAGATAAGAAGCCCACTTTCCCTCCCTTATCCTATCTCTTCTTGTTTGCAATTCTCAGCTTCTAGAGAGGGGGGGCCACCAGAATTTCTATTGGGTGGACCTTGCTTGAGAGCCCATTTCTCCTATAAAACTCTGTTTATTGACTGTCTGGTAACATATTTGAGGTGGAGTTTGCCTTTCACTCCATTCTTGGAACCCCACAGAGCCGTGGGGTGCATAGTTCCTCATGATTCCATCCCCCTGCTCACACCTTTCACAGGAGGCTAAAGGAGGGAGCCATGGATATGGAACACTTCGATGCTCTTCCCTATTTTTCAGCTTTTTATCTTTTAATTAATTTATTTTACTGATTTTGCTTTTTTCTTGTTTGACTGAGTAGCAGATGAAGGAAATTGCTCTGGTTATTGCAAAACTTTGTTGCCCTTCATGGCTCTGAAAAAAGTTTTCCTGAAACTAAGATTACGTTTTATAACTGAGACAGAAACAAAGTGAAATTAATTAAGTCTGGTGCAGTTAGACATTATGGTTGACTGCCTGAAGAGTTGAAAAGTCATCTGTGTTCACTCTGAGTTCTGCATTTGTTACTTGCAACAGTCACAACATAAATCATGTGCATAAACTGTCAAATATTAAAACATATATGTCTGCATGTATGACATATCTATGTTTAAGGACATGGGCTCACCGTTATATACAGAATTAAAAGTTTTTGGGATTGACCCTGGCTGGACACTAGGTGCCCACCAAAGTATCACTCCCTTCCTCAGCTGGACAGGGTAGAGAAAACAAACTGAAAGGCTCATGGGTCAAGATAATGACAGGGGGAGATCACTCACCAGTTACTTTCACAGGCAAAACAGACTCGACTTGGGGAAATTAGTTTTATTTGTTGTTTATCAAATCAGAGTAGGGCAATGAAAAAATAAAATGAAATCTTTAAAACACCTTGCCTCCAGCCCTCCCTGTATCCCAGGCCCAACTTCACTCCTGACTTTCTCTATGCAGCTCCTGCAGCAGCTGCAGTCAGTTCATCCCATGTTGTCTCTTCATCTCCCTTCTCCTCAGTGGGAGGACTCCTCACTCTGTCCCACTCCACTCCACTCCAGTGTGGGGTCCCTCCCATGAGAGACAGCTCTCAATGAACTTCTCCAACATGCGTGCTTCCCACAGGCTGCAGTTCTTCACAAACTGCTCCACCGTGGATTCCCCATGGTGCCCCAAGTTCTGACAGCAAACCTGCTGCAGCTTGGGCTTCCCATGGGGTCCTGCCAGGAGCCTGCTCCAGGCTGTCCATGAGGTCACAGCTTCCTTCAAGATACATCCACCTTCTCCAGTTGTGACCCTCCAGGGGCTGCAGGTGGATCTCAGCTCTAATGTGGACCTCCATGGGCTGCAGGGCACAGCTGCCTCACCGTGGTCTTCATCATGGTGCAGGGAATCTCTGCTCTGGCTCCTGGAGCACATCCTCGCCCTTCTCTTGGTGTCTGCAGAGCTATTTCTCTCACATATTCTCACTCCTCTCTTTTGGCTGCTGTTGCACAGTAATTTTTTCCCCTTCTTAAATCTGTAGTCCAGAGGTGCTGGCACTGTCCCTGATGGGCCCAGTCTTGTCCAGCAGTGGGTCCTCCTGGAGCCAGCTGGCGTCAGCCCTATTGGACATGGGGAAGGCTTCAGCAGCTTCTTACAGGAGCCACACGTGCAGCCTCCCTGCTACCAGTATCTTGTCACACAAACCTAGTGCAGAAGTTCTGGGTTACTTTGATGCACATATTTCTGAAATGCACCCAGGCATTATTTTATTTCGATGAAAACCTTGGCCTTGGCTGTCTTACCGCTTTTCTTACCTCAGTTTTGGTGTTGCTTATCTGTAGAGGCATAATACTGAAATCTTGAAAACTGCCTTCAGTGTGGCATCATGCATGCTTTTCACTGCTGCTCAAGGTTCCTGTCAGGAGGGGAATGTTCTCACCCCTTCAGTCCTTTTTTGTTTGCAGGGGAATTGCTTTAGTTAAAAGGCAAATCACAGAATGAGTAAGGTTGGAAGGGACCACTGTGGGAAATCAATTACCCTCAGTTTACTATTTGTTTAATGAAATATATGGAAATTACGGAAATGCAAGAATTTTTCTTGATCTACTTACTACTGTAACAATGAGGCATTTTATAAATAAAAGGGTTATGAATTCATAGAATCATAGAGTCATTTAGATTGCAAAAGACCTTTAAGATACTTCAGTCGAGCCATAACTCATACATTTTTCTTTCTGAGAATAATTACATAGTTTTGATATTTGCTTTTTAAAAGGTGCTTAATTTTACCCATTATGAATTTTTAATTGCTTTTATTTGAGCTAATATTACTGTAACCTAATAAATTACTTACAAACCAAACTTAAAAAATTTAATCACTCTGTGTTTGATAAACTGGGCAATGGATTCTCTTTAGAAATAAATGAGGATGTGATCCTGTCAAGGTCAGATCACATTAAAATAATGAATTTTCTATATATAATAACTGTCAAAAAACCCTAAAACCCTTTTTTACCTGTACATACTCCATTTATATTACTCCAAATATAGAGGCTCACTGGAACTCAACTGTAGTTGAGTTCCTATAGTGTCTTCACTGGGCTTGTCTCAAATTATCCTGTTGATGAAACTCATAATCTTTAGCTTCAGCTGGATAAAAATGCAACACTGTGAGGTGCTATTGTGAGTTCTATTTCCTGGCAAATTCCTAACTGCCTTCATTGTGAGATCTGTTTCGTGAACTGGATGTATGCAATGCTGGTGAGTGGTATATGCAGCAATAGTCTGACCTAAAAGTATCAGACAATTCATTGCTTTTTGGTAATGCTGTGTTCAAAATAAAGGCATGAAATCTTCAGAGCACATGGTGCAGTTTCTTGTGATAAATCTTAGTCGCAATGGCTTTGATTGTCAAGAGCTACTAGAAAATTGCCTCTAGCAACAGAACATTTTCCCAGCAACAGGAGAGGATTTCATAAGTTCGAAAATTGGTATATTAATCACTTTCATTCAGTAAGTGAAAAAACAAAGGGAGTTGAATCAGTGAGTTATACTCCCTGGATATGTCCTAAAGTACATATTTTAAAAATTGAAGTGTACATTATTTTAATATGGAGGCATCTAATTCAGATCCAAATTCAGAAGAAATTTTCACCCTAGAGATCCCATCAGCTTAAATCTGATTGTATGGTATGCATTTAAACATCTCTTCCAACTGTAATGACTTTTTTTACAACGGTCATACACAAAATTTGCATTGGGGTAGGGTCTGTAGTAGTGAATTGAGTCAGTTTCTCTAGAGTGGCAACAGTATGATAATTGTATTAGATTTCTGGTAGATTATCTAGTAAGGGATACTTCTTGATATAACCTAGTGGTACAAAAAGAGCTGAAGTTTCTTGGTATTTCCTGTGTATTTTGAAAAGTCAGATGTCTGGTAGTTTGTTTACTGGCAGATGTTTAATCACCGTAGCAAAACAGTATTTTGGCCATCTGAGCCAAGAACAAGTGCAAAAGCACCAATAGTGTCTTTTTAGAGCTGAATATTACTGTTAAATAATTAGCTAGTGGCAGAAGCACAGCCTTGGGTCCTCTTCTTGGCACCTTTGTATTATTTCTGAATGCAAGTCATCCATATTATTTAATGCACATAACTGTAGTTATTTCTGAGAGAGAGCAATAGGACCAAGTAGTTAAGCACGTAAATATATTTTTGCCTCTTCTCAGTTAAGGAATATTAGAAACATTAAAATTAAGTAGCAATAAGCCTTTTCTAAACATCTCAAATTACAGTAGTGAGGTATGAATTATGGAGTAGTGCTTCTTACAAATAAAATTTTCCATTACATCTCTAACTGCAGGGTATTAGGATCTAAACACAGTTAAAATTATATTCTAAACTGTACGTAATTAGAATATTGAATAGCTTTAATGACCATTTGTGAAGTAAGAAGAATTAAATTTAAAGAGTTTTATATTTCAAACCAGTAGGACTTTTACTTTCTGCCTTAGAATCTATTTCTTTATTGAGTTTAGTTAATGAAATAATTAACAAAAGTACTTTTTAATGAATCGAGACTGAAGGCCTTTGTTCTGAG
Source organism: Acanthiza pusilla (assembly GCA_036630365.1). Lineage (NCBI taxonomy): Eukaryota > Metazoa > Chordata > Aves > Passeriformes > Acanthizidae > Acanthiza > Acanthiza pusilla. Next base: position 71,327,824 of record JAXCHO010000034.1, read on the forward strand.
GCTTAAGTCTTAAGCTGTTCTTTACAAGTTTTTCCCACTTACGTTTTTCAGTGCTGGTCAGAGGAGAATCATTCTCTGCCCAGGTGCTGTGCAAGCTGCGGCCCCTCAGCGCTGTGGGCGCTTCCCTCCCTGATTTACTGCTGGGCTGCCTGGGTGCTTTTAGCACCTGTCAGTTTCTGAGATATGTTCACTTCTATTGAAGTCAAAGAAAGAAAAATACCTAACAGCTTGTGATGTTAGGCTATTAACCACTACATCATATGTTTTAATCCTTTTTTTAGCTTCATTTTTATTTAAGTGGTAAGCCAAGAAAGACCCAAACCCAATTTTTACACTGAGGTCAGTTATCTTCAGTATAGGGAGTTAGTTATGAGGATTTCCAGTGATGCAGGTTTTATAAAACCAGTTTTTGATGCTCATAATAAATTTTTCTTATATCCAGTCTCTAAATTGATTTATTATGCTTCTTACCCATTATAAGCCTGGAGGAAAAACAAGTGCTGTGCTCTTCTTAATACTGAAAGATTGTTTGCCCTGCGGACTTTCACCTTTCACCTTTCTCTTTTTCCCATCTTCTTTCCCCTTACTTTGCCCTCCTTTCCATCCTAAACCTTGTTTTCTGTCTTTGCTTCATAGAATATATTCCCCAGGCTACATATTGTTCATATTTTTCTTTACCCTATTATCCAAATATGGTTAAGCAATGGCACATATATTCTTATTGGGAGCTATCTGATGTTTAGTAAGTAACAATAGATAACTCACACATCAATGAAGCTTTTCTTACTATTTTAGGGTGACATTTGCCATTTTCTCATATACATGTTTTTGATTTATTAGCTTTTCAGCTGATGTTTGGCTTAGCCTGCTTGGACAGAGGAAGTTTAAGATCACCAGTATTGATTAACAGCGTCTTTAGTCCTGTAATTTCTACCTAAGTCTGGTGAATGGTGCTGCATCTGTGTCTGGAAGATCTACTCTCAGCAGCAGGAGGTGGTAGAAATCCAAACCTCATGCAAGCACCACTGTCCTGAGTGTTCCCATTATTTGATTTTGTCAGTGCTACACTAGTGTGTGTGTAGGTGTGCCTGTGTGCATGGAGATGTCATGATTAGAGGGTGACAGTCTCTCTTTGCTGTGACAGCTGTGCACAGCTGGTGGGCTAGGAGGAGGTGATTGGAGGTGCAGCAGAGCTTAGGTTCCAGGCACTGCCGTCATGCTCCAGGAACCACTCAGCATTTTTTGACACCGCCAATCACCTTTTTTGACATCTCCCCATCTCATTCAGAGTGATCAGTAGATGTGTTCTCAGGTCTTTTGCAGCAAATGACGTATAAAAAAATCCTTGATGTGGGCATTTGCATAGAAAATAGGTAATCCTTAAAGCCATAATGAGACATGATAATAGGCAAAAATGGCATGTTGGATACAGGATGCTTGATTTGAATGAGCATTTGCTGTATGTGTCTTGTGCATAGTTGAGTCTTAACTGGGAATAATTAACTATCTCCATAATGCATGTGGCCTTGTTTAAAGGTACATGCAGGGTACATGAAGAGGTCCCGAGAGCTGCTGTTGCAATACGATGCAGCAGAAGCAGCAGAATATTTTGATCTATGTTTCTCTGATGCATCCTTTTTGAATTTAAAAGATGCAAATGAGGACAATTCAAGCAGAGTTTTCTTTCATAAGAATGAGGGTGCTGTCAGCAATTTAGACTTCTTCTCCAAATTGTTGCAGGGCCTGCCCACTGGAAGGAGGTTTTTCCTGTCGCTAATGGAGACCGTCAATCACCCATTGACATCAAAACTGAGGAAACCAAGTATGATCCCTCCCTTCGTCCTCTAAATCCCAGTTATGATCCAGCTTCTGCTAAAATCATCCTTAACAACGGGCACTCCACCAGTGTGGAGTTTGATGACACCGTCAACAAATCAGGTTTGTTCCTTTCCTGTTGCACTGTGACTTCCTCCACCAGTTCCTAAATGGAATGCCTACAGCATGGGCACATCTTACTGCTGGGTGTGAGCTCCGTATAAACAGTAAGGCTTTGCTCCTTTGGATGAAAGATTCCTTTTTTTCCCTGTCTTTCAGTGTGATACAGTGTGGGAACATATTTGGATGTAAGTTCAAGGTTGTGTTTCTCAGAAAGTGCTGGGATTCCCTACTCACAGCTGATCCCCTCCCCAATTATCTGGATAGTGATGGCACCCTGTTTGAACAGTGTTGTGTACAATTTTTCAAGTGCTGCTCTCTCTCTCTCACTGCAGATGAATCCTTTATGTCTCATTACAGGTTCATTCCAACTGAATCGCTCAAATCTCTTATCTGAATTTAGCTGCAGGTTTGGTTGTACGTTTTTCCCCTTTTTACAACCTATACTTGGACTTCTTCTGTCAAGTCAGAGCCAATACAGAACAAGTGAAATAGATTCCAGATAATACATTTTCTTCTCTGAAAAGTATTAGTACACCAGTCTTTTCCAGAGTATGTAGCTTCCCTTTTTGGAAGCAATTATTCTTGTTTAGAAGTTCTCTGGTTGAGCATAGTCTTTGTAATGTTAGTGCCTTCATCCTTAAAACCTTCTCTTGGATTTTGGGCAAGTTGGCATGTCTCCCCTCGAGGCCGTAGGAGTGCAGAATCTTCAAGCAATAAAACAGTTTTGTGGCTGTGTCAGGCTTAGCTGAGAATCCAAGACCATGTGATGCTTTTACAAGGGTCAAAACCACAGAGGGACTAATTTTTGGTGACCCCGTTCATTAGTCCTTAGGATTTATTGGCTCTTAGTGGCAAGACGGAAGGACATAGATGGAGACACCATCAGGTTTTTGTTTCCTGAACAGTCTTAGTTTTAAATTTTCTGTCAACATTGGATGTTGCCTGAAAGCCACTAGCTGACCATCAGTGATCAGTCTGACCTTGTGTCAGATGCCACGGAACTTCCCAGAATTAATCTTTCCTTCGAGCCTAGTAGACGCTGGTGAACTAAAGCACATCTCTTAGAAAAATACACAATCTTGATTTCAAATTTTCCAGCAATGATGAATCTACCACAGCCTTTGGTAAGTTGTTCTAATTGTTAATTACACTCACAGTTTAAAGAAAAAGAAGAAAAGGTAATGAATGTGAATACACCAAGAACCTCTTCCACTCTCTTAACTCCATCCATGAAGTGACACGGCCTGAGCAAAGTGTCTCTGTGGGCTTCCCCTGGTACCAAAACAATGGTAATGTGATCCTCCTCTTACTGCTCTCCTCAGGCCATATCTCCAAGGATATAGTTCATATCATGGCAAAGCACTGACAGATGTTGATCAGATAATTAGCAGATGGAATCCCCAGTCTCCTTCAGTAGACACCATGTCTTCTATGTGTGGACCAGATTCTTCAGCCCACAATGATAAACTGACTAATTCATTATTTTCCCTAATATTTGTCACTGACAAACTTTATCAGTAATGTTTTTGTTTTCTTTCAGGTCATTGCTCAAAAAATACTGAATTTTCTAGGGCCCAAATTTGGCTTCTGGGGCACCCCTGTGAAGTAAGAACTCCTGCCATGTGTTGGTTTCATGAAAAAAAAACCAAATTAATTGGTACTAAATACATTAGCATCTTCTAATGAATTATTAACTGACTTCCATATGAACTATTTCTTCATTTTGGTCATCATTGGAATTGGGCTGTCAAGTCTGTAACTGTTTGTGTAAGTCTCTTTATGCTCTTTGGTACCACATTAGCTCCATTCTTTGAAATTGTTCTATTGATCTTCTAGCGTTTTTCAAAATTTGAGATACTGATACTCGCCTTAAAAGCTTCTGACTACCCTCTTCCTTCATTACTGTTGGAAGGAAAGGGTTTTACCATCACTGTGTGATGTTTCACAAATACATCAACAGGCCATTTTCCACATTTTTCAGAAGTGCTTAATGTTGGTTTAAAAACTACATAATAGTTTTTCCTCAGCCAGTTAGAACACCAACCTTTACACATTTCTAGGATCATTTGCCTCCAAGTTTACAGTCCTTAAAAGGAGGAATTTAGAAGTGCCACTGCCCCATCTCCTCTGTTCACTAAGTTTACAGGCTGTGTAAATGCATGTTTTTGAGTTGAAGCTTTAAGGAACTTCAACATATTTCTGCACAGAATAAACAGTTGCAGTTCCTTTTCATTATCCAAGCTACTTGTGTTAGCAGATAGGCAACTTAAAAAGTCTTCTTTCATCTTTATTTGGTGTATTTTGTTCCTAAGAAGGTTTAGGTTTTGGACTAAACCTAGAAGAGAGAAAAAATTGCTATGGTCCTCCCTACTGCTCTTAATTTAAAAAGTCTGGTTAAATCTCCCCTCATTTCCACTTAAAATTTCTATAATGAGCCAGTAAACTGTTCCAGACTGATTCCCAAACACTCAGAGGACATATGGAGCTGGGAGAGTGGAGTGATTTGTTTTGCCGTGAATAAGCAATCTTTCTGAATGTGATTCACATTCAAGACTCTGTGAAGAGATATTTTGATTCTAAGCCTGATGAGAAAATTATGAGCACTTGCTAAAGCAAAACAATGAAAAGCCCACCCAAATGCATGTTAGTTTGAATAGAATCAGAACAGAATAGAAATAGAACAGAACAGACTAGAATAGAATAGAGGAGACTCAGCTGGAAGGGACCTGCAACGATCATCTTGTCCAACTGCCTGAGGAATTCAGGACTAAGCAAAAGTTAAAGCATGTTGTAAGGGCATTGTCCAAATGCCTCTTAAACTCTGATAAGCCTGGGGCTTTGACCACCACTCTAGGAAGCTTGTTCCAGTGTTTGACCACCATCATGGTAAAGGAATGCTTCCTAGCATCCAGTTTACACCTTCCCTGGCACAGCTTTCAGCCTTACCCATGAGTCCTGTCACTGGATACTTGGGAGAAGAGACCAGCAGCTCCCTCTCTGCTTCCCCTCCTCAGAAGTCAGAGAGAGCAGTGAGGACACCCCTAAGCCTCCTTTTCTCCAAACTAGACAAACCCAAAGTACTTAGCTTTTCCTTATAGGCTATGCCTTCCAGCCATGGCTAATTGTCAGTAATATTGCAGTTCTAGAATGCATATGTAGCATTGTTTTAATTTTATTTAGGTTAATATAAGCTCCTTTTTCTAAGATTTCAATCTGTTATAAATGGATCTAGTTGCAAATGAAGGAAAGAGCCCTGAAAATTTGTTATGCTCCACCTATTTTCCTCCAAATTTCAAAGAGGAAAAACAATACTGCTGACATTACATTTTTATGACCCTGCTCCTTATTAATAAAACCGATATTTTGAGCTTAATTTCTTAGTGATTCTTTTGAATATAATCAAGAGAGGAAACTCTTGAATGTTGCAAAATAAAAGTATTTTTCCCTTTCCCAAAAAATATCCAACCCATAGCAAGACAGCCTTGGCAATAACAGCATACCCTTTAGTGGGCCATAACCCATTAATCTGCTCATAAATGCAATTTTCATAGTCATATCCCCAACAGGTGAGGGTTTCTGTAGTACTTCCAAGAAATAGGAAGCCTTCTGAGACAGCTTATGAGCAGGAGCAGAGGACTACCTGAAGACTGAAGTCTGGTGTGAGATTAGAGGATCTGGGTAGAGACTCCCATTCTCTCAGTGAAGCCTTTTCCTCTGCTTGGGTTTCCAGTGCTGACTGGGGGGCCACTCAGTGGGACCTACAGGCTGCGCCAGATTCACTTCCACTGGGGATCCAACGATGAAGCTGGCTCTGAGCACACGGTGGATGGGATGAAGTATGCAGCAGAGGTAAGGCTTTACATGGGCTCATCTGTACCTCTAAGCTTGTGACTAGTTTTCCACTGCAAGAATAATGTTGCCCCTCCTCTTCCCACTTTTCATCTTCCCCTCATTTTATCAAAAGACTAGCAGTCTTCCTGAAGTGTTGCATGTTTGGTCCTTTCTTAAAGGAAAACCTATTTGAAAGCTTTGGAGAGGATTAAAAAAGGAGTAAAGAAGACAAGAGCTTGATAAGAGCAAGACTTAATGTTCAAGAGTTATTTTAAACTTTGTCTTTCACTGTCTCTTCCTTGGAGAACATTTTCAAAGTCATCTTCAGTGACAAACCACAAAATTATTGGATTTGGGGCCTGTATAGTGTAAAGTTTATGCAAGACTTAGGCATTTTGCATTTTGTGGTGCACTTAGCAATGTGGTGGTTATGGCTTTGAGAACCACACTTTAATATCTGTGGGATGCCTGCTGTCTGTGGGGTGCTGTGTTTCCGTGGAGGTGGTGTGCCACAGGGAGAAGTGCACCATCTGCTCTGGCATGGAGTGTTCACTCCTGCTCTGTTTCCTTGGGTGCATTTGAGTAATCTGCAGGGAAAAGTACTCAGCATGAGGTTCCTCTTTGCAAATGTAAGTAACATGGAGTATTTTGATGAGATTGAGATCTTTAAAAACAGATGATTCAGACAGTGTCAGTTTTCTGGGGTTAAAAAGAAGTAAAAATGTGAAAATAAATGGACAAATAAAAGGCATAATACTACAGAAGTAAAAAATGTAATGTATGCACTGTGGTGTGATCAGATTTTGCTGGAAATGCTATAAGAGATATTGGTCAGGAAAAAAAAGATCAGTTTTCTAACACTAATGGGGAAAAGTGACATTTGCAGTGTTTAAAGGCTTATGTTTTCCACAGGAACCAGGTGAGATGGAATATAAAGAATTAATAGAGGTGCTTTAAAACCATTAAGTACCAAACCCAAATTTCTAGCTGAGAAAATATATGAGTTTTCCATCTAAGAAACCAAATGGAAGGAGAAAATATCTCTGAATTTCTAGCCAGTCTAAAAGCCTTTCTGTTACCTGTTGGTTGGGTAACCCTCCACAAGAAGCTCTCTAGATGTCATTTTGGCTTTGGGATAAGAAACACAGAATTAAAACCAAGGCTTCTGAATATTGCTCACACAAAAGAAAATACCTCAGAAGGAGACATGAAGATTTCAGTGCTCACCTTTGTAAGGAAAATGTGCAAGATTTCAAGAAGAAGTGTCGACTGAATTGAAGAAGGAGTTAATGTACAGGTAAAGAAGACTGAAAGGTTTGGCCCTAAGCCCACGAGGAAGCAGAAGGGATCCATGGCTCCATTCTTTGTGACAACATATGGTCTGATCAAGGTCTCTTCACAAGCTGCAGTGACACAGCGGTGGTAAGATGGGATATATTCCTTAAAGAGAAGTCACAAGCCGTTGAGAACGGGTCTGTACCCAAACATGTTTCACGCTTGGTTTGTTTGGGGGTTTTGTTTTTGGGAGGATTACCTTTTGGGGGTTTTTCTGGTAAAGCTATGAGGGAGTGGGAATGGGCTTTTAGTAGCTGTGGGAATTTTCCTTTTTGTTCTTTGTTGGGGTTTTTTTGGTGTTTTTTTTTTTTTTTCCCAAATCCACAATAAAACTAATTTCTGACTCAGAGTATCTGTTTTCTTTTTGTGTATGTAACAATGTAATTGTTTAAAAGTTGTTCAATGTAGGTTCTGTGAACTTATAATGGGAAGCAGTGCAGACACTAAGAGCTCCAGGATATTAATGAACTTGAGAAAAGTTTAGTGGACTATGTTCTCCTTCTGGTTTAGTTTACAATAATTTTTGCAACTTTCCTTCAAGGATTTCTAAAGCTGTGAGCCAGCATGTGTGTCAGTGTGGCCGTACATGTATTATTATTGACTGCAGTGGGATTCCTTACTTGCTGGAAGTAATGTTTCAGCACTTTAGAGCCCAAATGCTTAACAAACATTGGTATCAAGTAAGAACAAGTCAGGGCTCCATTTTACAGATCTGGAAAATTGAAACTCATAGAGGTTAGGCAAGGATTGATATTTATAATAAAAATTGTCATACTCCTTGATCCCTATTTCAACCATGCAGCTATGTTGCTTCACATAGAAATCCTTTAAAGAAAGTTTCAGCTTTCCTAAATTGTTCTTACTTTACTTATCTTCTAGGTGCTGTATTCCAAAAGGAAGCCTTTTCCTCATGGGTTCATCCCAGTTTAAGTCATTCAATGGAGTTGCTTTTCAGCATTCTTAAAGTTCAAAATCTGAAAAGATGGTCACCAATTTTAGAAAAGCCAATCTCACGCCCTGCTTCTGAGCATCTTTATCTAAAAACTATGTGTAATAAGATTTACTAATCCATTGAGGATTTGTGAAAGTAATTAATGTTTGTGAAGTACTTAGACTTAAGTGTTGTGTGAGTGTGCTCTTTCCAGTTTGGCAGTCAGACCATTGCTCAAGGCTGGAAATCCTCGCACTTCCTGGGAACCAGGAGCTCCCGTCATGAAGTGTGGTCAGGAATCAGGAAACCTGGTTTATCAGGAGGGACTTAGGTAGCATGGAAGTAGACATCACAGACTTTTCTTCTTCCCATCTGGTTGGGTAGTGTCTTGAAGCTTCTTAAGAAAATGTGACAGGACATTTCCAGAATAATGCATGTTGGAAACACAGATGCTCAAACCTGAGATAATCAAGCTGCTTCTAAGGGCATCACTACTGGTAGTCATAGAAAATCACATTTGAAAAGTGTCAAAAATGAAATGCTGATGTTCCCTTGAGCTAAACAAGGGAAAAGGGGTCAGTGCAAGTTTAATGTGTATTTGCCTGTTTTCTAGCTATTTATGTGCTGATTAATGTTGCTGAAAGCTTGATTAAAGAAAAAGAGCAGTAAAATACTAATGACATCCTCATGAATTTCAATCACTTTTTAAAATCAGCTGTACTAAAAACAGATTTAAAACCTCTAGTTATATAACCATTGGCTTTCTTGTTCTAACTTCTCAGTTCAAAATCTGGGGACCCAACAGCAATTTGACACGGCACTGTGGTGTGCTTATTGCTGCTAAATTTTGAATAATCCCAGCCACTGGAAATGCTTTTGCCATTTGTGTGAACTACATATTTAATTATTTCATGAAATATCTGCATTTAGAACACTGAACGGTTCTGCATACAATAGAGTGGAGTATCAAACCCAGTAAAGTTGTACTATTAATTTGCCACTGCTCGAGTTCAGCGAGAGTTGATGCTGTCTGTGTCTCTTCCTTTTCAGCTTCATGTAGTCCATTGGAACGCAGAGAAGTATTCTAGTTTTGTTGAGGCAGCTTCTCAGTCAGATGGATTAGCAGTCATGGCTGTATTTCTGAAGGTAAGAAGAGAACACTTCAGCGCTCATAATAAACCTGCATTATAAGCCCAGAGATAATGGTGATAGTTGGTATAATTATTGCTAAGAGTTGTTATACTTAATGTTTTATACTTATTTTCTTCACAGTGTTTAGCTGCCAATATAAAATGCTGTGCTTCCTGTAAGAATAAAAATACCAGATTTTTCAAGACAGTCAAACTCTTCAGTTTGCCTAGTCTGCACTCCCATACAACATTAGATATGGAACTTAGTTCAGCTGCCCCTATATGTACCCCAGTAACTTGTTCTTGACTAGCGGGTTCCTTTAGGGGGACAGCTTGATTTAAATGTTTCTTTAATGGCTTATTTTTGAGCTGGTAGTTTCTTCTAGAAAATAATAATAATAATAAAAAAATGCAAAACCAGAAACTGGAGAATTTCCTAATAATTATTTTATACCTTTTTGCCTTCTCTACCTGTTCGAAGATTAAATCTGTGCAGCAGTGTCGTTGACTTCTGTTTGAAGAAGCAGATGGGGAATTCACGCAATCTATGGCAAAAGATAGGGCTTTGGTCAAATCTGTGGTTTCTGGTGGCTGATGCACCTTCCTGAGAGCAGCTGGTACTGGTGCTGGCACAGTCACAGAGCTGTTCCATGCAGCTTCAGCAGTTCAGTAATTCTGTCTTTCCAGTTAGGAAGTGTCACTGGATTTCTTAGCACACCAATTTTGTTTGGAATGTTCTTACACAAGAACAGAGTTTTCAATGTTATACACAATTTCAATTTCTGATGTTAGTATGTAAATTTTAATATCCCACATATTAAAACATGAAAAATAAATGGTTTCTATTCCCCTGTAGTGAAAAAATTTATAATTCTTTTGTAGCTGAAACAATTACTATCAGCAAGGGAGTGGATCTTCTTTATGACCACTATTATTTCTAAGGATCAGCTAGTTACAGGCTTGTACTCACAAAATGCATCAGATCTTAAAGTCACTTCAGTGCAGTTATATAAGGCAGCTTTATAATGCATTTGCTTTTTATTAATTTTTAAAATTATTCTCTGGAGCTCCAGTGTTTCTTTTTTCTTTGGTGGTAATAGATTGGTGAATGCAACCCTCAACTGAAGAAGATTACTGACCGCTTGGACACCATCAGAATCAAGGTGAACAAGTTCTTCTAAAAGGATACTCATATTGGTGGTTGCTTTTGTTGTTTTGGTGGGGTTGTTTTTTTTTTAAACCTGTGTGCTACTCCCTGCACCTTCATGTTTCCTAATCCCTCGTGACCAATACCTGATTTGAGACGGTTTATGTTCATTCTGTTTAAGCTGAAAACTAAGTAGTCATCACCCTAGATGCTGCCAGCCCACATGATAGTGGAACAAGCTCTACCTCCTTTGTTATGATTTACGTTAGCCTCTTACTTTTACATAATATTGCCCTGGAATTTCTTTTTCTTTTCTTTCTTTCCAGGGGAAAAAAGCACTATTCACAAACTTTGATCCTAGCTGTCTGCTTCCCAAGTCCCTGGACTACTGGACTTACTTTGGCTCTCTCACTGTTCCACCTCTTCTTGAGAGTGTCATCTGGATTGTTCTGAGAGAGCCCATAAGTGTTTGTTCTGAACAGGTATTTTTGGATTTTATGCTGCTATAGAAATGTTGCTTTTGTAAGACTTTAAATTGTAAATACCACCCAAAATTATGGGGTTTTTACAGACCTCGGTATTGCCGACTTTATAAGACTTTCAAAAGGCAAAATTTGTGTATCAAATTTATCCTGACTTCTTGTTGCCTTTCTTGCTGTAACAACTATTTATTATTAATTTCTTTTAAGAATCTGCATACTCTAAAAATTAATAATCGAAAATAACCCACAAAGAACTTAAAGAAAAAAAGAGTTCTGGTGATGCTTAGAAATTCTGGAATTCTAGTTGATTTAATTATTTGTATATCCTGCTCAAACGTAATCTTTGACATTTTTATCTGGCAGACAAGTAGTAAATTTCTTCTTACATTCCAAATATGTAAAACTTGATGAATTTATTAGAATTGTGAAAAGTAAATACAATTGTAATCAGCTGGGGTTATGCTAGGCTGTCTCGGGAAAGCTGTGATACTACATAAAGAGTCTATTTGCATTTCTTGTTAAAGTTTCATGCTGTATCTTAACTTGGCAACAGTGACACCCAGCGGGCTGATCATCTTGGGTTTTTCTGAGTAGAGACCGTATGCTCAGCAGAAATGATGACTTCAGTCTTTGCTCAAAATGTTAAGACAGTTCCCTGAATGGGTTGCTTGTTAGGAAACCTCAGATGGTTTGTAACTGATTTGAAGTAATTTATTTGCTCAATGTGTGTGTTTTTCTCATCCGTATTCTCTTCCTCACTCCCCTCAGTCTGACTTGGTAAGGGTCGCTGTGATTTGTATAGATCTAGGACTGAAAACTTTCGTTAAGGTATCAACTTTCCAAAGACAAGCCATTGTTCACGTTAAAAGCTATTTATTTGGGCAAATCTATAACTTATACATTCTAAAATGTGAAATGCTGTAGACAAACAGGCACAAGTCTTATATGTAAAAGATTCAGAGGACATGGTGTAGGAAAGTGTCAAGTGTAGTGATTCTTTATTAGTTGTTTTTCATAGATTTTGGCTATATCTTATGTATTAAAGTAGAAATATGCTGTATTTTTATAAATGTAAACATGCATGTAGCTAAAATGTTTGTTTCCAGTAATGTCCACCATTGTTACTGATCTGTCAGCACTGTAATTGATATTGTTCTACCATTTGATTTTATTCCTCAAGTTTGTATTTCTTTAGGGCTTTAGAGTTTACTACTGACTTTTTGTTGCACTTTTCAGGTTGAAAGAAATTAAAAATAGCTCTTAAGTTTTTAGAAACTTACAGGGAGCCTGAGTTGCAAACATTAGCTTTAGAATGGGGTGAAGCAAGATAGCATTGACATTCTTTGCTCTTAATGCCATTACAATGCAATGTGCCATACAATGAAATGCTCTATTGTATTGGAATGGTTTTTGAGCTGTCCTGCCTTTGTTAACCTAGAAGGGAAGTAAGGTGATATATAGAAATAGTAAATATTGGAAATATTAAAAATTAAACAAAATTCTAAACTTAGGTCAGAAATCAGGCTTGCAATTCCAGTTTAATTGTGAATACATTCTTTGAACAAGGAAACATACACAGAATGTTTATATGATAAGAAACATAGTCTTTCTTTCTGGCAAAAAAACATTTCAGAATCTCCAAACTAGGAAATCCAACTAAAAAATATAACCCCTCTTGGTTTAGATCAGGTTATGAAAGCCAAAGTGTGAATAAAGGAAACAAGTAATCCTTATGCACAGTTTCATGTTGACATATATTTTGGGATATTTTCTCAGAAGCCATCCTTTTTCATTTACAAGGATAGAAATGGTGAAACTGCCATTCCCCTCCTGCCTTAATAAAATACAGTTCTGTTCTTTCAGGTGGGAAAAAAAAATGACAAGTGTCTTTAATATTTACATGCTTTTTCATTATTATCATGAAACATGGGAGTTTTCTGCTGAACCTTTTGTCTCATCTGGTTACAGCTGGCCAAATTCCGCAGCCTCCTGAGCACTGCTGAGGATGAGGTCGCCTGCTGCTTGCTGAGAAACTTCCGGCCTCCCCAGCCTCTAAGGGGACGAGAAGTCAGAAGGAATTAAAGGAGTAAAGCCAGAGTAGCCTCCCTCTGAAACCAAAGGCTGAATTAATTTTAATAGTTAATATACTTGGTGAATTTTAGGGGTTTTTTGTGAGTTGTTTTAACAAATAGGTGTTGTTTTATTAGTGGTTACCATGCAGTCATTTCTCACAGACAAATATGCCTGGAGTTGTCGCAGGTTCATCAGTGTTAACAGGCCTGGGTTTGAGTGTGCTGGCTTGGAAGCACTGAGCCTTTCGCACTGCATGCACAGAGGTCACTGCTAATCATAAGGGTCAAATGTGGTGAAGGAGATGCCCAGATCTTGCCACCAAATTACTGAACGGGATCCCTGGTCCTATTGACAGTACAGGATGTTCTGGGATTATTCTTTTAAAAGGTCTCTAACATAACATTTAGCTTCTATATAAACCTCACACTGCAATTCTCAAGGAAAAAATATTTCAAGGATGATGCAATTTCATTGCTGACTTCTGCAATACCATGCTTACTTTCTTACAGAAAGCAGTAATGATTAACACCATTTATGTGATACAGAGATTTATGTGATCCTGTTATTCTGGCTGCTTCGTACTGGTTCAGCAGTAATCATGTACTGATTGATGTTTTTTTTAAAAGCAAATAGTAAGGTTTTTGTATGTTGCAAGATCATGTCAGGTGGATTAGGTATTCCTGAATTTAACAACATGACAAGATGAAATTGTCTTGCAACCTGAACACTGGAAGGTGGAAGGGCATAGAGGGGGACTGTCTGTGCTTAAATCCAGTTTGTTGCATTTGGTGAACCAAAAGGGACTATAACACTATATCCATGTAGCATCAGACTTTTGCCATTTAAAATCAAGAGGCAGGGATAGCTGTTGTTCCAGACTGTTGCATGCTGCAGTGTGAACCACATGCTGCTTACCTCTCAACTTGCTGTAGAGCACAGCACTTCTCAGGTATAGAATGCCTCAAGGTATGGGCTGATGTTCTGCTGTCATACTTGAACTTCAGTGGTTGCACTTATATTCCAAGACCAAAGAGAATAGTCAGAGTGAGCCAAAGAAATCAGAATCAAGTCAACATCTAATAAAAAGCTCAGCCCTCAATAGAAATATGTTGAAACATCTGTCTTTATGAGTTGACTTGAGCCTGTCTTTCTCTCAGGGGCTTTTGATATCTGAATATAATTGGGTTTTTTTACACCAAATACTTTTATTATTTTGAATGAAATTGCCATAGGATGTAGCTTAGGATAGAATTAGATTTACTCTCAAACTGTGAGAACTACGTAGTGGAATCCAGTGATACCTGAAAGAGACAGCCAGAGGTTTTACTGGCAGCAAGTAACACCATTCTCTGTAGTACTTCTGACCAATTCATCTTCCATGACTGCTCTCCTTGAACTCTTTTTTTTTTATAGGTTATATATGCTCTGCCTTTTACCTCAATGGGTCATGTGATCTTAGATGGACAAACATGAGGGAAATCATAATCAGGATTGACTTTATATGCAGTTTTATAACAATAAATTAGATATAGCAATATAGGTATTTTATCTTAGTTTAAGGTAGGTAGACTTTTTTGTTTTCTCCTCCCCAGAATATAGCTATTATATCCTGCAACGCCTCCCAATGCCTTTTGAATGTTTTCTGAAGAAAAGAGCACAAATAGATCATTGGAAAAATAACAGACTTCTAGCAGCACTAAAAAGAAAAGCAGGAGTGTGTTGTATGTTTTCACCCCCTTTTTTAGACTTAGGATTGGATCTTATATGTTTCCCTGTTATGTGAGTAGCTACAGAATGTGCAAAAAACAGTTTACAAATTGCAGGAAGGGATACCAAGTTTGCATCAGAAGAGAAAGGAATAAGGCTACTGCTTCATATTGTAAACAAAAGTTTTACATGCTTTTTACATATTGTAAACAGTGGAGTTGATCCAGTGCTTTTATATTTTTAAGGATTTTGTCAAAATAAAAAATTGATTTTATGAATGTGTCTTGTATTTTCTATTGAAGAGCTTGAAGTTTTACAGAGAAGGCTTTAGTTTTATAATTAGCACCTGCAGCTTTAGGTTTGGAAAAAATTGTCACCCATCATTTGAAGTCTGTCTTTGGGCAGTATAGTATTAGTATTATGCCTTTATGTTCCAAATAGAATATTTTTGGCAGTGGTAAGACATGCAATCAATTCTACAAGTTTCTGATAGTCCATTTTTGAACTATTGACTGCTTTTATAGATATGCTGATAAATTTTAGAAGTCATCATTCAAAGTAATTCCCCTTAAGTGGAAATGCCATGTTCATGTTTGATTAGCCTAGCTGACAGTTAGTGGTGACATCTGAAAAAGGCTAGAAATGCTCAGTTGCCTGAAATCCTTTGGGAACAGCTTCTCAGGTTATCCATCTGCTGCAACTGTAAAGTGAGAATATAGACACAGTCTCAGCTCTGAGCACGTGGTTGCACCCTCAGTCACTAATTTCCTCTAAGCCCAAGCTACACAGACTCAGACAGACTACTCTATGTGCTCCCAGAGAATTTAATCTCAAGTGTGAGCTCCATGTTGTACTCTACAGCAAGCAAGGCTGAAATACATCATTGCCCCCCCACTCCCCCTGTGGCTGCAGGTCTCTTTGATCAGCTCTTAACCCTCTGACACACTTGGGGCCTTTATATTAAGAAGAATGAAATGCTCAGTGACCAAAAAACATACAGTGTACTTGCTGAAAATAGTAGCTGTCAAGAATTGTGGACTGCTGGAAGGTTGATCACCCATAAACTTATTATCAGAATTAAATAAACCACAGTAGAGCCCTGGGGTCAGCTCTGCTGTTTTTGGCACAGGAGGGAAGCAGTGTGCTCTGCTATGCTTATAGCATTTGTCAGTCATTCTCGTGATGTTTTTAATGTTGCACATTTAACATCAGTGGGGAATTTTCTTTATGTCAAAGAAAAAACCTGAGAAGTAGCTGTCTTTCCTTCCAGAGTACAGTGGGCTGAAAATACAGCAGACATCTGTTTGATGCCATACACTCATTTGCTCTGTACCTATGTTTTCTCTGCTGCTTTAGAGATTAGTCTCTTAGTTGCTTCCAGACATGAATGGTGACCTAAAGGAATTCTAAGAATCAATTTGAAGAAAAAAAACCCCAAGTCATCAATTAATAAATATTAAAATAACTTCACAGAAAAACAAAAGGTGAAATATGGCATATGAATAAAATAACAAATATATATGTTATACTGTTTTTATAAACTTAATGGAAAAGAAATTTTGGATTTAGCTTCTTGTAGCTTTAAATAGGCAAGAAGCAGATTACTAGAGATAATTCTTCAGCTATTAAAAGCTGCAAATAATGGAGAGACTCGGAGCACCTTCAGGTTGTAAGCTCAGCATGAAGGTATGAATACCAGAGGGATCTTGCTTGAGAGATGTGGCTTCTTTCTTTCACTATCTATTAATTAGTCTAAAAAAGTGTGGTGACAATCTCCCTTATTACTCTGCTACTAGATAGACTGCATCTAACTTCTGACCTAGCTGTTACATTTTGTTGTTGTTCTCCCACCCAATCTGATCTTGCTTCTTAGTTACAGATGTGAAGTACAAAGATTTGGTCTGTGATTTAATCTCTTAGATGCTGTTATTTCCATCTTTTATTTGTGAAATACTTGAGTCAGTGACAGAGGGCCTTTTCTGTGTGTCTGCTGTTTTTGTGAAACAGGAGATAACACTGAAAAGCTGAAATAAAAATATTTCTAAATTCATGTTTTGTTTCCTATTTCTGTCAACCTTTCTGTCTTTTATGCCAAGTACATGTTTTCACTGCAGTGAAACATTTGCATGTGTGATCTATGTCTCTTCTCCTGTGCAGCAGAATTTGAGGACAGGGAGTGTCTCTGACAGGAGAGTACTGGGTTGTCATGTAAAAACAAAAATTCTCTCTGCCTCTGCTTAACAGAACTGATGTGCTGCACAGTCAGTTCCTGTGTCTGTTCCTATTTTGTCACATATCACCCACATCCTTGGGCACATAAATTTGAATAATTTGTAGCTACTCCTGCCAATTTCATTTTTCAGATCAAAATTTTATAGGTTACATGCAACAGGTAGAAATGTATATTTTTAGAAGATCTAATTTAATTATTTTTCTGTCTCTGATTTGTAAACATTTTGAATGAAATATCAGCTGGTTTAATGTCAACACTTTGCTTCCAGTTCTTTTCCTTTCTACAATTGCATGAACAACAGACAGAAATGTGATCACAATATTTCTTCTTTTTTTAGCAGCACTTGGCTGATTTTGAGGAAAAAAAATTAACCCAGTCATTCTTGGTGGTTTTCAGAGTTTTTTCTTGATTTCTGTTTTCCCTTTGACCTGTTGAAGCTTCAACTTCTTTTATAGTTTATGATTTTATAAATAAACTGGCAAATGGTGCTGATGATATAAAATCTTCCCCTGTGGGAAATAGATGAATGATTGATTGAGAACAGGGATATTAGGTTAGAAAAGATGGTTACAGGCTAAGCTATATTAAGTAATCTAAAATTCTGAACTGACTATGAACAACTGAGTGGTGCAATGTAAAGAAAATAAAAATGCTAAAGTAAGGAAAACAGGCACTCCAAAGGCCTTGTAATAGAAAAAGATGCCCTTTGCAGATTGCTTTTGCCAATAGATGTCACTGTGAATAAGGCAATGGTCACCTGCCCACTGACACAATAGCCTGAATGAAACCCACAGTATCCTGAAGCCTCAGCCTGTGAAAGAAGAGGATGCAAAATAACTCATGTATTAAGGATGTGCCATTGATTGTGATTTACTCCCTTCCTTAAAAGTGAAAGAAGACTGTGGAAAAAAAACCCAGTAGTAATTACTTTACGATGCATAACAAAAGACGTTCAGATTTAAAAGATCATATTTAGGTGAATCCGTGCATTTAAATATTCCCCTGTTTTCCATAAACAATTGCTGTTATATAGTTTCACACATGCCTGAAAACCACATGCCAGAAACAACCGCTACAGGAGCAAAGTAAGTTTTTCTGTGTTTTCTTCTATCTGGAAGTTTCCCCGGGCATTAAAAAAAAAAAAAGGAACATCAAAGTAATTTGCGTGCAGGGAGCCTGGACAGTGCACAGCCACATCAGCACTATCAAGCAGGCTCGATAGGTCTGGCACATTCTGGCTTAGCTGGACATCCCTGAGCTTATGGAAAAAGCTTCTGTCCACTGGGCAAAGCATGGGCAGCAGAGCAGACACTGCCAGCGCCTTAAGTTCTGGCTGAGAGCTCTGGGCAAGGACAAATTCACACATAGAGTAAATACAGCTGAGCATAGGCAAGCATCATTAACCACTCATGGGGTTTTTTAAAGGGTACAGTGAAGATTCATATGGAAAATCTGTTCAGTTATTTAAACCAGTTTCTGCTTCAGTTTTCTCAGTCAGATGAATGGTGGTGCTCATTTCAAGCCACTGTTGTCTCACTCTCTGTATGAGGTTCCAGAAAGGGCTTCTCTACCTGTCTCTCTCAGTTATGAGATATCTAAATATCACTGTTAGGATTCAAGGTAAGTTCCTTGGTTCACACAAGCACACTGTAAATGTAAAAGTGTGTTTAAAGATCTTTGTGGTATTTCAAAAGTCATGTCTCTTGCAGCCCAGAAAGCCAATTGTGTCCTGGGCTGCATCTCTTTGGTTTTTTTGTTTGTTTGTTTTTTGGGTGTTTTTTGGTTTTGGTTGGGTTTTTTTTTTTTTAATTTAGTGCATATCTGTAATTTTTACTGCTCTGGATTTCCTCCTTCATGTCAGCATACAGAGGGTATACACAGCCTACATGGCCCCCACCTCTGAGTTATGGCAATCAGGATATAATCTAGTAATCTACCCCTGCAGTGCAGCCATAGCGGAGTGGGAACACCCAGGATATCAGAGCTGAACAGCTCTTGGGTAAACACACTGCCTAGGTGTGATATTACGTAAACAATACTGAAGTCTCATGATTGTGCATCACTTTCCCCTAGTGACTAGTGCATTGCATTTTGACATTGTGTTCAGAGGTGCTTGTAGAGGCATTCACACTAAATTCCTGCTAAAATGGGTTGAGATTTAAAAAAAAATAACCCAAGGAATTTTCTCTTGCATCTTGCATCCAGTAATTCATGCAGGATGAAACATGACTGACTGAACTGGTTTTTACCAAAATAGAGAAAGCTCCGTTTCATTTTCTGAAAAGTGTGTATTCCTGTTTAGTTGTGCTTTGCATGCTGTTATTTATGTGTCTGTGGTGTGGACTTGTTTTCTATTATGGTTTAAGGCTCTTCAGAATCAGTAGCCATCCCAGCCTGGGCACTGGGGCAATTATTCAGCTGCACAGCTTTGAGTGCTAAGTTGTGCTTCACTTCTAGTTCCTAGCACTCTTGCAGTGATAGGCATTGAGCAAACACGAGCTAACGCTTCTTACTGGCACTGTTACCTTTTTCATTTGGCAGGGGAAAAGCTACCCAACCAAAGAATGAAGGCACTAACCATGAGAGAGGCTAGATGGCTAAAAAGAAATAATTTAGTTGCATATTCTTGTTTACTGCCACTTTGTTTTCTGAGTTTACAGAGAGGTGTGATAGCACACTTACCATGTAAGTGCTACCAAGTTATACCAGTGAAGAGTTCCTGTTAAAAAACAGTGTTGCTGCTTCAAAGGCTGCAGAGGCAACAGGGACACCTCAGGCTGAGCAGGCAAGAGCCACCCACTTCTTGAATTCATGCGCTAGCTATCAACACCCCCTGCTTTTCCAGAGGGGAATAAGTGTGCCTGCTGTGCTTTGCAGTGAACTTACTACCTATGCCTCTGGTGGTAAATAAAACAAGCCAGGAGTCACTTTCTGGTCCTGGAATAAGGGCCATAACATGTCCTGAGACTGTACAGCTGAACTTCCTGCGTATTTTATTCCATACAGTCTATTGGAAACCATAATTTCACTTAGTTTAGGCCCCCTTGCAGAGAGCTCTAGCTGACATTTGCTTCCATCTCCAGCTGTCCGTATGGGCATGACTAACATTCTGGTGTTTGCTTACAGTGCCACATACAGGAGTGTGGCCCAGGCCTTCCCCAGCATCTCTGTCCTTTCTAAATGCCCCTGAAGTGGCTGTGTGACACCTTGTCCCCAGTCTGCCTGGACTCTTATGTCTCCATAAGCTGGCTGCTGTGTGGGCACCAGTGCACATGGCATTCCTGCACAACAGTGGTATTTATGCCTCATAAATGAGAGAGGCAGCCTGGTGTCTGCTTTCTGGAGTTCTCTACTGAATTTAGCCACTGTCATTCATCCTAAGTTTCATTACAGGTGCCAAAATGCATCTTCTGGAACCTGTTGTGTGTTTTCTTGTGCCTCCCCTTATTTGCAAAATGATGCATTAAAGTTTGTTCCATTCACTGTTGTCTTAAATGTGGTCATTCCTGTTGTCTTTCAGCAGAAATTCAAGATTTTTGTGTCACAGAAGCCTGCACTGAAGTGAATGCTGTTTAACCACTGTCTTTGTTAGGTATGCAGTCAAACTAGAACCAACTAGTCCTGCGCTCTGAGCCAGGAATATGAGGCTAAAATTAGAAATTTAGTCCCCTCTTCCTTCTCTTTGGGTAAAGGTTTGCAGCCTGTTAAACTGCATGTGCAGAAGCAGTTGGCCACATGCCAGGACAGGTCACATATCTGTCTGAGAGCAGTGGAAGGTGTTTTTGGAATGCTGTGTTTTAATGGCTGGTCTGCTGTACGGGACTAAGCCACATCTAGAATGGGAGCCCTGTGCAGAAATTCATTTCTATTCCTAACTTTGAACCAATTTTCTTTGTGGCTTTGCAGGAGTCACATTACCTCAGTATTTTCAAACAGATCCTTAACTCCTTGTTTAGCCATTTAAAAAGTAGCTTTTAATTTCCTTGAAGTATTGACTACCTGAAAGATCTCTAACTTAACAGAAGCTCTACCCCTGTGGCAAGTGGATCACTTCTATTGTGGTGTTTAGAGATTTTAAAGCATGGCCTTTAGGAACAAGAGCTCAGGAGTAGCTGCTGAGTCTTACTAGTCTAAGCATCTCACTGGAATAACTATCTCCCTGTAGGTTTGCAGATATACAGAAGAACATGAGTAAGAGTGCAATGTATTTCACAGCCTTGAACACAATTAAGTTTTAATATATGGTCCTTTATACTTACAATATTGTTCTGTTGAATAATTCATTTGAATTCCATCTACGCTCCTTTCACAACTGACACAACTTGCTGTAGTATCACAGAAATGAGATTTCAGAAGTAGATCTAGAGCTTGATCTCCTGTATGTAAGTGTCTGGTCTTGCAGCTGCTTGAGCCAACTATCTGTTCTCCACCTCCCTCTCATCAATCAGATATTCTCAAATGAGTTAAAATGTCAGTTGAGGAAAGTAATATGTCTACAGCAAATACTTGGAAGCAGAGCTAAAGGATCACAGGATAGAACAGCAATGTTCATGCCAGGGGAACCTAGGAGGTGAAGCAGGGTACGAGTGAAATTGGAAACAATTCCGTAGGTCTTGGCAGAGCTTTCCTTTGCAATAATTATCTAAAGCTGCCTGGAGGATTTCCCTGGAGCCTTTCTCTCTCTTGACCCAATAAGAAAAGAATCCATGCTACAAACTTTGTTGTGGGATACGCAAAAGAAATGCAAACCACAACATGGTTAGCTGACAGCCTTGGGAAATCCTGCCTTAACGTCAATCCTGCAGAACTTGTCCAAGGGCGAAAAGCACTCTGAATAGCTGGACTGTGGTCGTTTCAGGCATTTCTCTTAAATACCTGCATTTTCACAGACAGAAGACACAATGGATCCATGTGTCCATAACTCCATCCATCCATAACTCCAAAATATGTTGCAGAAACAACCTGTATGATCCTATGAAGATAATTAAGTATAAAGGGTCTTGAGAAGATATTAGACTACACTTCACAATGGTGCAGATCAGTGCAAGAGCACGCAGTTTGGTGAGGGACAGAGGGGATGGGCAGATCTGGCCCTCCTGAGGAGTGCAGGGAAGCCCAATCACTTGCACAGAAGGGGCTGTGGATCTCCCCCTCCTTGCTTTTCCTCATGGGGAACCTCCTGATAAGACAGGGTGGTGCTATTGCATCAGTTGCTGACAACTTTTTGCACCACTTCTACCAAATCTGTCCTAACACATTTTTGAAGGGTAAATCTAAACATTTCCTGATGTCACGTTGCTGGGGTGCCAAGGGTTAGTGTCTCCTTATCATGAGGAAGCAGTCTGGTTTCAAGGACAGCCCAGATGACCAGATTGCCCCAGGCCTCAGCTGTCTCCTGGTTCACACCCTCCAGCTGAGGGATCGAGCCGTACAGCAGGGCAGAAGAGCATTGTGCTCTGAGGTAACATTTCTAAAAGTATTGGCAGTGCATGTCACAGTCTGTCATATTAGAATCACAGAATCATTTAGGTTAGAAAAGCCCTCTAAGACCATCAAGTCCAACCATTAGTGATTCACATTATTGCTTTCCTCTGGATACTGAACGTCCCAAACACATGTGAAGTTTAATTGCCTTAGATTGAGTTATGCCAGACACTAACTTTTCCACTCTTGGCTCCATTCACTGCTTTATCCTGTTCAGCTGCAGTTAATGAGCATTTTTCCTAAGGACTGCAGTGACAACAAGAGCAGGCTGAATCACCATCACACATCAAATCTGTCACCTCAGAAAAGTGTGCCCTTGTGCCACCAGGTTTTCTGTGAAGTGCTGATGCTTTTGTGACCTAAGGGTCAAAAACGGTGTTTAGGAAACTGTCTCACCTGGTGATGACAGTCAGTGCTGGTCCCCACAGGGTGAGCCCAGCAGGCTCAGCTGCGGCTGCATTCAGTGGTGTGGGCCTGGCCTGGGTCCCCATGGCCGTGGCAGAGTTTTGACCCTGCTGTATCTGGTTTGGGGCTTTTCCCATCTCACTCTTAGATTTCCACCCTGGTGTGTGTATGTGCATATTTATGAGAAAACTAAGCAGAAGTTTACACATTGCCCAATAGAGTCAATATCAGGGACATAATGGATATCTCTGGAAGAGTTCAAGGCCAGGATGGATGGGGCTCTGAGCAGCCCTGGTCTGGTTGAAGGTGTCCCTGCCCATGGCAGAGGCTTGGAACCAGATGATCTTTAAGATGCCTTCCAATCCAGGCATCAGTGAATCTATGATTCTAAGACATTCCAGGTTCTCGATTTCAGAGGTTTGTCAAATGCGAGCGGTAGCTCCCCAAAGATAAAATGGGAAGTGAAGGTAAAGGATATCAAAAAGGAGATCATCAGGTGGTGATAGATTGGTGGTGAGGGAAGTGCTCATTTTCCAGCTGCAGTTTTTACAGTGTCATCTCTTGGTCACCTCAGAGCACTGCAGAAGACTTAATGACTTGAACAGTCAAAAAATAAATTCATTTTATTTGAGCTTTCTGCTAATGCAGAAAAACTTGAATAAGGCATGCAAGGAAGGTAGAACACATTATCATAACATTGGCAGCAGTATACCAGGAATCCTTGTGGTTTTCTTTTCCTTTTCTTTTCTTTTCTTTTCTTTTCTTTTCTTTTCTTTTCTTTTCTTTTCTTTTCTTTTCTTTTCTTTTCTTTTCTTTTCTTTTCTTTTCTTTTCTTTTCTTTTCTTTTCTTTTCTTTTCTCTTTTCTTTTCTTTTCTTTTCTTTTCTTTTCTTTTCTTTTCTTTTCTTTTTCTCTTCTTTCTTTTCTCTTTTCCTTTTCTTTTCTTTTCTTTTCTTTTCTTTTCTTTTCTTTTCTTTTCTTTTCTTTTCTTTTCTTTCTTTTCTTTTCTTTTCTTTTCTTTTCTTTTCTTTCTTTTCTTTTTCTTTTCTTTTCTTTTCTTTTCTTTTCTTTTCTTTTCTTTTCTTTTCTTTTCTTTTCTTTTCTTTTTCTTTTCTTTTCTTTTCTTTTCTTTTCTTTTCTTTTCTTTTCTTTTCTTTTCTTTCTTTCTTCTCTTCTCTTCTCTTCTCTTCTCTTCTCTTCTCTTCTCTTCTCTTCTCTTCTCTTCTCTTTCTCTTCTCTTCTCTTCTCTTCTCTTCTCTTCTCTCTTTCTCTCTTTTTCTCTTTTCTTTTTTCTTTCTTCTTTCTTTTTTCTTTCTTCTTTTTTTCCTTTTTTTTCTTTCATTTTTTTCCTTTCCTTTCTTCCTTTCCTTTCCTTTCCTTTCCTTTCCTTTCCTTTCCTTTCCTTTCCTTTCCTTTCCTTTCCTTTCCTTTCCTTTCCTTTCCTTTCCTTTCCTTTCCTTTCCTTTCCTTTCCTTTCCTTTCCTTTCCTTTCCTTTCCTTTCCTTTCCTTTCCTTTCCTTTCCTTTCCTTTCCTTTCCTTTCCTTTCCTTTCCTTTCCTTTCCTTTCCTTTCCTTTCCTTTCCTTTCCTTTTCCTTTTCCTTTTCCTTTTCCTTTTCCTTATTCTCCTCTCCTCTCCTCTCGAAATCACCCATTCAAATTCCTACACTGGGTAATTTTCCTTTCCATCTCTTTTATATTGCCAGTAACTCCTATTAGATGTCAATATAGTGATAGCTTTATGTCCTAAACTGCAATCCTGTTTGTATTTTGTTATCTTTCTTTGCTATAAAGATAAGAGAACTCTCCTTCCCTGGTAGTCAAAGTCTAGATATACTGTGAAATGAGCTTGCTTTTCCTGGGACAAGTTAAGCACATTTCCTTTTCCTTATCATTTCCTAGACTGTGAATCACTTATTCATTTTCTTCGTTGTCATAATCAGGTCTATTTGATTTTCAAAGTTGTTTCTACTTAATGTTTTCACTTGTATTTTATTAAAAATAATTTCCGAAGGAGTTACACTAAAGGAAGAAGGGTGAAGTCTTTATGCTGGAAAGAACTTGAGACAAACCAGTAGATGCAGTGGTGTACTTCCTGCTACCCATGTGCACACATGCAAAGGTCTTCAAATGATTGCACCCCCAGCTCTGCAGCTCAGCCCCACTCTAAATCTGAGAAGTTATAGGACATAGCCAATTAGAGAGATTTTTAAAGGGATTCTGAAATGAAACAGTTCTGTATAGGAAGCTGTTCTGCCTAACAGATTATTTTCCCATTTCTCAATGGGGTTCCACTTGCAAGCTCTTTGTGAAGTTTAATTTTCTTTTGCCATCACAAGGAAGGTAATTCCTTTGAAACAAGTCAAAGTGATATATCTGTGTCTCTGCTCTCACTTTTTCCACCAGCATCATCAGCTTTTTTCTGAAAAATTGAGAGGAGTGAAAATGACTATTCTTCTGTTCGTAGCAGTTAAAGGGATGATGCTGTTGCTGCACTAAGGCAGAGAAAAGCGCTGTGCTTTCATGATTGCTCATTAAGAAGATATAAATTACCTGAGAGAATTATTTGCCTCTTCATAACTGTTTTTACATTCTTATGAACAGAAAGAGGTATTTTACTAGCTTTGCTTATTAAGGTAATAGGAATATGTGTTGCTGATGAGGATGGCAGGAATATCTGACTGAATGTTATTTGTCTGCCTTTTAATTAGCACAGAGGAGGAGAATGCTTATGAATACTGAGTTCATCATTCCCATGTTCATGGATGAGCTCCCATTTTGTTCATGATTTTGCATCAGAGATTGACATTACTAGGAAAATACACTTTTTTACAAAAAGGAAATTTTCCTTCATCAAGGTGGAGGTCTAAGAGTAAGCTGAAGTATTGCATTTTAGCTGCCATGTGCTTATCTGCAGTTCGTGCTTTCTCTTCTGCACTTTCAAGTAATAGTTTTTTCCTTTAATTACAACCAGCAGAATAATACTAAATGATTGCCCTTTTTTTCCCCCCTCTTTTTCTTTTTTCCCCAAGTATAAATCTCTTGTGCTCTCTCAAAACCTGTTTCATCTGAAAAATTATGCAGAAATGTAGTGCCTGTTTAGGAATGGAATAAAGACACGTCTTGGTTGATTTCATCGTGTTTCTTATAAATCATTACATTGAATTAAGTTAGATTATTGACTTCTGTCATAATGCTTAACAGGCTAATGGCACGAGGCAGCAAAGGTACACAAGCCAAACAGGTATAAGGCAATTTCATTCATTTCACAGCTTCTGATACACTTGTTGCTCCTACACTGTGGTGGCAAGTCACTGACCAATTGCTGGACACACACATTGGTTAGCTGAAAAGGTGGTCCTAGGAGTGTGTCCTGCTGAATGAAGCTTATTGCAGCAGAGGTGGTATTTTGTACTTAAAACAATTCAGCTTTTGAATATGTTTGGAACAGGAATTTGAAACTTCTCTGTGCTTTATAGTGGAAGCATGAAGACCTGTAAATGTTTATGGCACTGCTGTATAGTCAGAGGCATGCAAATGTAAAAGGAGAGCTCTATCTGCAGCAACATGTGCTGCAAAACCCTAACAGATAATGTTTGCTTACATAATTTAAGGCAGGTACTTCATTTCAGTCAAAAACCATGTAAGTTACATAGTGGGGTCGACTGGAAACCTAATTTATGTTCTAATGTTTTATGTTGTTCCTTGTGGAGTTTGACTTTATCTTTTTCAGACCTTTGTCACTGCTGGCCATTAGGTAATTCAGTTGTCCTGGCTGTAGCCATTTGTAAAGCTGAGAAGCACTGTGCTTGAGAAATAGTGATACTGGTGCCATAAGTGTGTGACTTAAATGTACTGCCAGACCAAGGTCCTTTATTTTTCCAGGGGCATATGCCAAATAATTATTTATTAGATGTGCAGGTGAAATAAAACAGCAACTATCACACAATTCCTTTAAAAACATTGATAGCATAGCACTGTTACAATACTTTTCATTTCAGATTCTACCTCTGATTATCTTGTACCTTTATGAGGGACTTAGTGTGAATAGTCACAAGTGCTTTACAAGACAACGTAAGAAAAATGCATTTCTGGTGTTATTATTCCCTGTTTTTTCCTTCATTTAACTGAGTGAAATTTCAGTATGGTTATTGTGAGGCTGTGCTGGTGATGAACACCAGGGTTAATTTCAAAGAGATAGATGGATGGAAGTGCAGGATTAGGTAGGAATCAGTAATGGTGAGCTCTTACTTCTACACAAAAAGCCCACACGTAACTACCAGATGGAGCCCTAACAATACAAAATTTCCTATGGGATCCCATAAACTCATGCCCAGGATCATGCTTTCAGCTCTCAAATCTCAACAGCCTCATTCAGATGAACCCCTGCATTACTTCAAAGTCTTCAAAAAGACAGATTAGAGACAGTATAGATTGAATTTAACTATGCTCTATATTATTACTAATAATATAATGTGATTGTTTACCCTAGTCTTTGCTGAATTCAAGACCTTCAATATACCCATGAGTTTTTCATTGCATAAGCCAATCTGTAAATAAAAATGTACTTTAAAATCTTAAATGCATAATGATAGTTTTATTCTTACATAATCAAGAATAAGAATAGGCTTTATAAGTAATGATTAGTTGAACTTTGCAAACTCATTATGAACAAGACAAAATTTAGAACTTTGGAGAAAATAACAGGAATTTTTCCTTCTGCTTTGCAGAGTAATACAAACAGTGGTGCAAAAATCTGTGATTCAGAACTATATTATTGCATTGGCCATATGTGCTTGTCCTTGAAATTTGCCTTGAAAGCATTTTGCTGGTATCTTTTTTTTTCAATGTTAACTATGAGTAATTATATCTTACCATATATAATAATGTGTAATACAGTATTATAATGTTTCCTTAAAATTAAAAAAAAATCCTTAATAATAAGGAACTCTTTCCTGCCCAAGTTGGTTTTGAAAGTCTGAGTATGCCATGCATGGATTCAAAATTTCTTGGAATTCTGATCTAGGATTTTTTTATTGATAAGACAGGAGTGCCAAACGGCTCAAACAGTCTGAGAAAGTCCACATTGTTGTAAATGATGTGGAAAACAAACACAAAAGGTGTGAACATTGCCTGTTAAAAAAGTGGATGAAACAAACCAAGTTCACTAGCACTCATGTTTTAAAGCACAGCTGTTCTTGAAAGGTCTGTGGTTTAAATGGGCATTTGTGTAAAACATCTATCTAGAAGCATGGGCAAAGTTGGCAATATTTGCCGTATCAGGATAAGAGCCAATCATCTCCACCTACTTAACACAAAGGTGTACTTTTTCTAGTCCTCATCACTGCAGCTTTGACAAGGAAAGAGAAGAGGAAGATGTGTTTTCAGTCTGTCAGTAACTGACCTCCAGGAAAACAGTGACAATTGCCAAGCACCCAGCTTGTTGAAAGCCTCAGCTGCATTCAAATACTTGTCTGTCTTCCAGTGAATGAGATGAAGCTAAAAACCAACTGACAGGATCAATTTGCTGGTTCTATTACAAAGAAATGCCACAATTAGTGAGAAATAGAAAAGCCACTGCTGCACTGTTAGGGTCTGACCATGAAACTGAGAATGTGCTTGTGAATGCTTGCAGATTTATGGTGGTCAGCTGAATTGCCCTGGCATTGTCAGGACTCACTCAGGCTTTACCTTGGGTAGGCAGAGCTGCACAGATTCCTGAAAGCAATTTAGGGGTAAGTACACAGAGATGTGGAAAAGGACATCTTGCAAGAGACATATATTTTTCTGACTCTGTTGCTAATAGTTTACAGTGCATGCCTTTATTTCCATGTCTTTACAATTGTGGTATATTAAATAGCATTTTGAAGAGTGTAACCACTTTGTTATACATGGTGCAATATTTTCCTACAATAGCCCCAGTCACTGCAAAACATTGATGGTATGGCTGTGAATGTCATAAAGTGTTAGGGAAATTTTGATCAGCCCAGTGTTGCATATTGTATCTTGAGCTTTTTTTTCTTTTTTTTTTTTTTAATTTGAAATAAAAACTTCCAGTTTGCAAATGATAAGAATTTCTTTAAATGCCATCTCACCTATGAATATGCTTAGCAATTCTGTAGGACCTAAGTAACT
This sequence comes from Acanthiza pusilla, assembly GCA_036630365.1. Taxonomy (NCBI): domain Eukaryota; kingdom Metazoa; phylum Chordata; class Aves; order Passeriformes; family Acanthizidae; genus Acanthiza; species Acanthiza pusilla. Next base: position 71,356,652 of record JAXCHO010000034.1, read on the forward strand.
CTATGGCAATAGACTAGTCCTGGAATACTTGTTTAATGCTTCAGCAACATCACAACAGAAATATAGAAACTTCTTAAAATACAAGGAGGAGATTCTAAAATAAAGAAACAGAACAGAAATTATCATATAATGCACATATTTATAAATTCTGATTCCAACCCTTTTTTTTTTGTAATTCCTTTTTATTTTAAATATGAATTGCTGTATTTTCAACATAACATCTTTAGTGTTTCAACATTGATTCAAAGCAAACTATTAAACACTCAATCATGTGCTGCTTAAACACAGCTGAAGTGCATTATCTCTTTGCAACTAAAAGCAATTCGAAGGGGACACCCCTTTCTTATCTTGGCTATATCAAGTGAGAGAACTTCATCACTCTGACAGAGAAAAGGAAGGTAGTTCTGGCTGTGTGTTCCTAATGCCTGGATTAAAAATATATAATCCATCTCCTTAGTTTGTCATGTTGGAATCTTCATAAAATCTAAAAAGCTGCCAAAGATAACATCACGTGGATTGAACATGAATAGCTTGTAGTATGTTGATGACAATTAGCAGGACTCTAAGGCGCTGGAAAACAAATAAATCTGTTATTTTAGAGATGGCTTAAATTTTTGTAAATTGGACCTTGCTTCATTTTCTGAAGACATTTAATGTACTGGACAGCTGCTGGGACTCTTAACTAGATAACTTTTTCCCCTCTTTGCTTCATTAATTTCTTCTGGGTTTCCTTCTTATTTGCTGCCCTTGAAAAGCCAGGGACAAACCCAACAAACCCAACCACCTTGCAGGGATCAGCATGCTTGTAGCTCTGAGGAGCTCCAGCTACAATTATAGTGGGGCATCGGGTGATCAGGCTCTCTAAAAAGCAGCTGATGTAGTACCAAGCTCAATGTACTTGTACAGCTGACCTTTTAAACATTTACCAGAGGTTGTTTACTTTTATACCTGTACCTTACAGCCTTATTTCATTATTTAAATATGGATTTAGATTATCTAAATTTAGCTTAATAAGCATGGTCAACATAACCCAGATTGCTCTTGCAAAGTCAGCTTCGCACATGCAGGGGTGGTATTGCTTTTGCAAAATAAAATAACTATCAAAGCTATCTACATATGCTTTTTTTTTTTTTTTTTCCCCTAGGGATGATATATGTGAACAGACCTTAAAAACTTGATCTTGGCTTTTCTTTCATTGATTCTACCTCTGAGGTATATTTCCTTCCATCCATTCCCAGTGTGCTCTGAGCCTTGCTCATTAGTTTGGGCCCAATGGAAATGAAACTGCTGCAATGTTTAAGTTCCAGAGAAAGGTCCTCCAGTCAGCCCTGCAAATAGATGGAGTATGGTAAAAACTTTATCAATCAGTAGTCTTCCAGATAGACAAGTAATATATTTCAAAAGTTTTTATACTGTGCAAGCAGTTTTCTCCGTATTCTTTTTATATTATATTATTTTTAAGTATCTAGAGAAAAGAACTGACAGTTTATGCAGTTAAGCCAAAGTCCTTGAATGTTTTAACTCTAGGTATGTATATGAGTGAGGTTATAGTAAATCTGCATGTCTCTTTGACCTGGTTCCAAAATTCAGGTGAAACATATGTGAATACATCTTCTACTCCAGAGATAATACAGCAAAAATAATACAGAAATCCAGCAGTTTGCCAGGAACAGCAACTGAATTTTGAGAACTGGAGAATAAACAATCCTACTCATGGAATGCAATTCCCACTAACATCTGTATTATTTATGACAGTATTTTAAAGGTCTATTTCTTCACAGAAGTAACAGTTATAGGTATTTGATGTTTTCTGAATTTAGATTATGGGCTGCCCCAGGTGTACTCAGGTGTTACTGACACTGCTTATTGGTCATTATCATTAATTCCTTGCTTGCAAACACATAGAATTGTATTGATTTCCACGGCAGTGATAGGCACCTGTAATTGTGCATGGTGCTTCAAAATATGTACCCAGAATTCTTACAGCATTTGCAACATTGCACATCAGCAGAAAGAAATCTCCTTTGCTATCAAGGTAATAAGACTCTCCAAGGGGAAAAAAGAACCTTAGTCTAGAGTGATTTCATATGGAGTAACAGAGTAACTTTTGCATATATATAAACCTCCCACTGTAGATTAAAAAAAAAAAAAAAAAGCAAAATTGAGTGACTGTGTTTATAAAGTCTCCTCCTACATTCCCCTCCCCAAATCAGTGACTATCCTGGAGGTTTCCTACTGAGGAATTACCTTTACCGTTGACACAAGAACACTTGCCAAGAAGTCCTAATTTTAGAGATTATAATTGGGATCTTCTCTGACATTTAAAGGGTGCTGCCAACTAGTGAAACAGAATTAGCAAGTATATCCTAATCTACATAAATACTCCTGAAAAGCAAGTAGTCTTTCTATACAAATTTTTAAAAATGAATGAAAAACGAAATGTCTCACATCACCCCCTTTTTACCAACCTGATTGGTTGTCTTTATCCTTATCCTTAAATTTCATGTGGAATCAAAGTCCAATACTGATGGTCTCTTTGCATCTGGAAGGTTTCCAAAAGATTCAGAGAAGATATATTTAGTTTTAGTATTTCTTTGACATGCTTAGTTTTAGTATCTATAGGAGACTGAAGGTCTCCATTGGCAATAGACTATAACTTGTGTCAGTGGTCAGGTCCCAGGCAAAATAAATAACTGAAGTTTTTTACTTCTAATTCTGCACTGATTGATGTCACTTTCACTTGGAATTGTATACATAATAAAGATACTTGATATGTTAACAATCCATGTAACTGATTACTTTTATAATTAAAAGAAATATATAATTAAAAAACCTGTTTTTCTGTTAAAGATTGTTTTTACCATTGTTGCCTTGATAACTGCGGCTCAAACTTGCCTTGTTTTTCTCCTTGCAAGGTGCTGTCTTCTTTAAAAACACTTCTACTGGTGCCGACGAAAACTGTTAAGAGAAGATGTCTTATTTGAATTTCTTCTGAATTTCTAACTTACATCAGGGCTTTTATATCCCTGCTCGAACAGTAAAGACATTAACATTTTCTAATGAACCTTTATTGATTCCATATGACTTCAGAATGGCACGAGAAACTGTGATAAGAGAAAGGGTTGTAATAAGGAACAGTGTAGTTTGCAATCTGTTTATTTTTTGGTTCAGTGCATATATTAAGACAGGTGTGAGTTGGATGGCAAATTAAAATATAAATCATTGTAACTGTTCAAATGTTGTCCAAAGACCTTTGCACTAAATAACCCAAAGGATAATTAAGGTACAGAAATGAAGACTACGCATAAAACAATGGATGCTCAGCCTTTTTTAAAATCCATGTCAGTGATTTAAGAAATTTATATGTGGATTTTAGAACATTGATTTTGACAATCACTAAAAAATAGTCAATCTCAGTAGCTTTTAGTGGTGGAAAACGACATCACTGTTCAACAAAATGGTCAATATATTATTAAATACTACATTAATGCAACTAGCAATGCTCTCAATAAGAAAGGAGATCCAAAATCTACTAAGTCCTACCAGCTTCAGATGTTTTGGGAATCATCTCAAGGCATTTTTGTATTGCTGGGAATCTTAAAGGCAATCTTTTGGGGATTGATACCTGACTGTTTTAAAGCTAAGTTCTGCTAAAACATATGGGATTTTGCCTGGCTTAAATTCTGTCTCATACATACTTAAAAGCAGGATTGTATTTTTAGGACCTTATGCTTGACAAATACTGCAGCATAGTTAAATAGTTGTGGTATTATCTATATATGTAACCATTTGAACTGAGTGTACAGAGTAATTATTTCTGTATAAAATAAGGTTTATCATAGATTATGTAAGCCTTGCCTTGTCATCCTGCGTTGCAAAACTGGAACCTGTTGACATTTTCCTGTTTTTCTTACAGGCTATTCTCAGTAATAGGAAACTACCGATATCTGCCTTTGCAGATGTCCGCAGCTGACGTCAGGAATTTCAGACACCATTGTGCAAGTTGTCTTCTAACCTGTAAAACTTGTTGCGTTGATGAGATATGACAGCTTTTAGGTATACCTCCATTATAGGTGGACTGCAATCTTCTGTTCATTTTTTTTGGTTGTTCAGAAATTACATTTTATCAGAATAGAAAATGTTCAAAGGAAAATTACCACCACAAACTTCTGCTAAGAGAAAACTTCACCTGTATAGTCTCCGATCCAAGTCAGATTACTGAAATTATATCAGCCATTTTGAAACAGAATGTGTTTGTTGCAGTTCAGAAGTTCTGACTTTTGACCAGATCTGATATAAATTATCATTGTTCCTTTGGAATAATGTAGGAGATAAGTTCCTTCACTCCTGTGAGAGCCAGAGCACCAAATCACCTGCAGTTGTTCACACTCACAGCAGGGTGAAAGAGAGAGAGAGACCTCAGTCCCTTATCTGCCATCAGTTATCTGTAGACCGTGTTGGTTACTGTGAATTATTTATATAGATAATATCTAAGACCTTCTGTCTGCAGTCAAGATCTATCAGCTGAACCACTGAAAAAGAAAGTGACTAGTTGGAGCTAATCCAGAGAGATTTGTAAATGTATTTATGGTTTGCGTGAAATAGATTGTGCATTACAGCATGATATAGGGACAATATAATATGAAGAAATTCAGTGACAAAGAATACAGAAGAGTGGGGCAAGGTAATTTTGAATTTTCTAGGAAAGGAATGAAGTTTTAGGAATAATAACAAAGCAAATATAAATTTTACCTTGTTATACAGATGCAAGGGGAATATAATTTGGAAATATCACCATAGTTTCTTTTGCTTGATCAGATAATCAATGTCAATTTTATGACTATGAAAAGTATTCTTTCTGCGCGAGGTGAGCGTGGCAGAGATTTGGTAAAATGATCTCTTGGAAGAGGAGCCAAGATTTCGGAACTGTGACCTTTTCACTGTCTTATCACCCCAGCTATAAAGTAATTCTAGACTCTATTTTAATGCAGCAGACTGTGTCTGACTGACACAACAACTGGTTTGCTGCTTGAAACCCAACACAACTGGCTTATGATTCTTCCCATTACTGCTGTTTCTGCATCCCTAAGTGTACTTCAGCTTTTAGCTATGATCCTATCACTGTGGTTAAAATATTTAATAACTGGCATTTCTTAATTAAGGTCTAACCTGCTAATTCTTACAACTTGAAATAAAAACCAGTCTGCCCTTCTTTTTTCTTCTTCTGCACGAATGCAGGGAGTAAGGTTAATGTTATAAAGAAGCTCTTGAGCTTATGAGAAGTCCATGAACCAGGATTCAAAGCAAAACAGTCCAGTGTTTTTTTGAATAGACTTCCCAATTTTTTTAATTCTTGAAGTTACAGTGTGGCTGTGCAATCAGCCTTTCTCCAGATGGCAAATAAATTAGGTTTCTAATTTCTAAACAAAGCCCTAGGAAATGCAACTTAGAAAGAGTGGCTGAAAGCTTATTGCTTGTTGCACAGATCTTTTCATTTGGGCAACTTCTTTCAGATCCCTATCTGGCAGACAAAACCTATTTCAAGGCTTTTTCCTTGAACTTCATGCTAGAGGGGACTACCTGAACTCAAAGAACACTGAAATTTTTTTTTCAGAATAAGAGTTTTTTGCAAATTGCAATAGGGATGGAAGTAAATTATTTATAAATTTAAGTTAAAATAATATGATTTAAAGCAGTTTATAATTATTTTTGTGACTCTTGTGCATTCCTCCATTGGACTTGCAGTCCACATGTTGCCATGTTTTCCCAATGCTTTAGAACTATGGGACTAAATTGCTGAGACAGCAACCACAAAAAATGTCCCAGCAGCACAGGGCACAGGAAGGCTGAGGAAAACACAGCCCTGTATTCCATCAGCCACTGATTATTGTCGACATATTTTAGGCTACCCCACTCTTCAGGGAAAGTGTTAGCACCTTTCCAGGAAACTGGCATTAATGAAATGTGATATCCTTGGCAAAACCTTCACAGTATAAATAGAAGTGAATCCCTGGCTTTTTGGATGAATGTGTGCAAAGTTTTAAAGTCTAAAGCTCTGAACCTACTAAACCCTATAGACGTGTTTATGCATAGCAGGACACCTACTGACCTTATTTGAGAGTATGAAGTTAAAAATTAACACAGTATAGGAATGAATGTAAAATAGTCTTATTTTAAGGACACTAGTCAGAAAAAAACCACAGAAAACTCTTCTGAAAAATATTATAAAAACACCGAAATTATTTCTTTTCATTTTTTAAGATCCAAATACTACATAGCTCAATAGCGAATTGATTTACGAAAAAACCCTACAAATATTCTTATTAAATATTTCACTATCTCTCACAGTGACCCTTTTTATTTAACATTTACAGAGAATCAAGATACTGTTATTTGTAATGGTCTGGTCAAAATTAAATAAGCTGTATTAGATAATCATTCCACACAGCTATTGTAAGTAAACCAGTGGAGGGGAAGTTGCAAAGTCATGAAAGTTCTGGAGTGAAACAGGAGGGCTCTTCCAAACCACAAGGCATTGCTTGATCTGAGGAAGCCCTGGCCATCCTTGTGCAAAATATTGCACAGGGGGCAAGAAATAAGGATCACCTGAAAAATAAAATAATTCATAGTAAGCATTGGTCTATGGCACAAAGGTGAGACAGTAGGACCCCAATGGTTGTGAAAGAGCTTTTGCCTCATGTTACCTCACACCTGCTTCATGGGCTTTGCTAATGTCAGAGACACAGCTCAGATCGTGTGTGTACAGCTGGTTATTGTGGATAGGATTAAACCTGGCTCCTCTGTGTGAGGGAAAATGTGTCATCTTAACTGGGGAATTTTATCTGCTACAGCCTACAGTTTCCAGCTTTTAATACTAACTGAGCATTTACTTTGGGTTGTGAAATATAGTGCATCAATCTATATAAAAAGTATAGAACTGTCTGTCCTATAATTCCCTGTCCCAGTTAAAAGAACAGGCAAAGTCTGAAGCAAGGAAAAAACTTGTGTTCAAATAATGAATTATTCATAATCTTTTCTTGTAGGAGGTAGGAGGAATATCTAATCCATATTTTCTAGCAAATACCAACAAAACTTTATAATTGTCATTATGCACCACATATTCTGGCAATATATTTAATTGCATTTAATATGTTTAGATATCAGAAGAGATTTGTAGGTGGACATGGCATGATAATAAAAATATATTCAGTTTTTGCAGTTATACTGACACAACATTAAACAATTGGTATTAGAAATGATGGGGTAGTTCTACGTTTTTGTCTTTTAACTCTGTTTCTTAATATGAAAACAGCATAAATAGCAGCAACAGACTTATGGATTTACAGATAAAACATATGAAAGACAGACTACTATGTTGGTACGTTTTACTTGCCCTACATTAGGGGTTTTCAGCAAGCAGCCTCGCTCTTCTTGCCTGTGTTTCATGTTTAAAAGAATCCACAGACCCCGGAGTTTAGGACAAGAAGTTGCAAATCATATTTGTGCGTCAAGAGATCGCTGAAAACTGTTACTTGAATGGTACATTTTCAGGATTCGTACCCTTCAGCTGGAGCTGCTGATTGGTTTGATTGTAGCTTTCCCAGGTATATATATATACACACATATATCTATATCATATATATCTATGTATCTATATATATCTATATCCACATCTATATATATATAGCTCTATATGTGGAGCTGTATGTATGGAGCAGATGTTTGTCTAAGGTAACCAAATATATTCAATTTTTGGAGTTCCAAATATTTTAGTTCTTGTTTACAAGAGCGTGTGGTGACAGGACAAAAGGGAATGGCTTTTAACTAAGAGAGGGCAGGTTTAGATTAGATATTAGGAAGAAATTCTTTACTGTGATGGTGGTGAGGCACTGGAATAGGTGGTCCAAAATGGTTGTGAATGCCCCAGCTCTGGAAGTGTTCAAGGCCAGCTTGGACGTGGCCCTGAGCAGCCTGGTCTAGTGAAAGTTTCTATGTCCATGCCCATGGCAAGCGGGCTGGAACTGGATGATCTTTAAAGTTTCCAAACCATTCATTCCGTGATTCTATTATACTTCAGTGATAGCACCTTTATTCTGGAAATGTCATTAGGCATAACTAAATATCATGATTTTGTACAGAATTGACTGCTAAACAAATAGCACAAGAGAAATTCCTTCTTTCAGACATGTCGCTGACTGTTGAAACGGCACTGTTTTAATCAAAACGTTGCTCCCGATAGAAAACACTTTAATCAGAATGAGGCACAGCCACAGAATCTCCTGCTTGGAGGCTTTCAGCAGGAAGCTGCGCCCTCTGCTGTTGGCTTGAGCACAGTGAAGGAATAGCAATAAGAAGCAGCGAGAACACTTTTGACTTGAAGCATGGGTAAAATGGGACAGCTCAAAGAAATAATCTAACATAACTACTTTTATAGGTAAGACTGTTGTCCAAAACCTATCTGTGATATTAGGATTTTTCTGAAAATGCTACTGAATATTAAATTCAAGTTTCATTGCATCTGGTGGCTAAGAATATTTTTTTGTTTCTAGTCATCTGAGAGACCCTTTAATGAAAAACAGGAGCAACAGAACTTTTGAGATTGATTTTTTTTTCTTTTCTCAGTGATGAAGCATTAAAATTCATGATTTCTTCTGAAACAATGGGTAAAAAAGAGCTAACTCTTCTATCAAAACAGAAGTACAAAACCAAGCAGTATATGGTTACTGGAAAGATTATTGTTCTTTTTATTATTGTGGAACCTTTTTTTATCAAACACTGTGTAAAACCCAATTCAAAACTTGTTTTTCTATATTATTGGCTCGCCATTCTTCCTATACTCTGTCATACCTTTTAATTTTATTGTCCACATTGGTGATAGTCACAAAGAATAATTCCTATGAGCCAGTGTGGGATACAGCGCTTCTCTCACAATTTCTCACAGAGAGTTCTTAATAACAAAGGGACAGGAAAAAAATAATAATTTCAGTGTCAGTTGTTTTGCAGCTATTCTAAACTATTTTTCTCTTTGAGCTACTGAGCTGCTGAAAACATACCTGTGCAAGCAACACATTAAAGTTTTGTTACAAATGTAAAATGCAGCTATGTATGTATGCAAATAAGCATATTTATGCACCACAGCAGTAGTTTAGCTGATTTCCATTCTAAAGATTTTATTATACAGGCCATGTTCTCTTTTTTTATGTTCCACATTAAACCCCACAAGCATAGTGCAAGCTGTAGAAGTATCCAAACTGCAAGATGGGGACTAGGGGAGTAAAATCCCTCTCGTGGCAAGAGATCAGTGACCACTTGGGGAACCTGAACATACAGTAGTCTATGGGATGTTGAAATAAATCCCAGAATCCTGAGGAAATTGGCTGATACAGTTGCCAAGCCACTCTCCATGACATTTGCAAAATCATGGCAGTCAGGTGAAGTTCCAGGTGACTGGAAAAATGGAACATTGCACCCATTTTTCCAAAGGGTATAAAGGAAGATCCTGGGAACTACTGTCCTGTCAGCCTTACCACCTGGGAATATAATGGAACAGATCTTCATGGAAGCTATGCTAAGGCACATGGAGGACAGACAGGTGATTCAGAACAGTCAGCATGGCTGTGCCAAGGGCAAGTCCTGCCTCACAAACCTAGTGGCCTGTGATGGGGTTGACTACATCAGTGGACAAGGGAAGATCCATGGATGTCATCTATCTGGACTTCTGTAGGGTCTTTGACACAGTCCCCCACAACATCCTTCTCTCTTAATTGGAGAGATAGATTTGATGGATGGATTGTTTGGTGAATGAAGAATGAAGAACTGGTTGGACCATGCTATCAGGCAGAGGACAGTGGTCAGCAGTTCAGTGTTCAATGCACATCAGTGACAGGTGGTGTCCCTCAGGGGTCTGCACTGCGACAAGTACAATTTAATGTTTTTTATCAGTGACATAGACTAAGGGATCAAGTGCAGCCTCAGCAAGTTTGCAAATGACACCAAGCTGAGTGGTGGGGTTGACACACCTGAAGGATGGGATGCCATCCAGGGGGACCTGGACAAACCTGAGAAGCCAGCCCATGAGAAGCTCAAGAGGTTCAACAAGGCCAAGTGCAAGGTCCTGTACCTGGATCAGGGCAAACCCCGGTATTATATAAACTGGGGTATGAAGGGGTTGAGAGCAGCCTTCCCAAAAAAGACTCGGGGCTGCTGGTGGATGAGAAGCTGGAAAAGTCCCTGCAATATGCACTCACACCCCAGAAAACCAACCATATCCTGTGCTGCATCAGAAGAGCGGCCAGCAGGTCAAGGGAGGTGATTCCACTCCTCCATTCTCATGACATCCCACCTGGAGCACTGCCACCAGCTCTAGGGTCCCCAGCACAGGGAGGACATAGAGCTGTGGGAGTGAGGCTAACACAGGAGAGCCACAAAAATGAGTAGAGGGCTGGAACACCTCTCCTCTGAGGAAAGGCTGAGAGAGTTGTGCTTTTTCAGCCTGGAGAAGAGGTGGCTCCAGGGAAACCTCGCCACAGCTATTCAGTACTTCTGGAAGGCCTATAAGAAAAATGGGGATAAACTTTTTAGTAGGGTATGTAGCAATAGGAAAAGGGGTAATGGTTATAATTAAAAGAGGGTAGATTCAGATTAGATGAAAGGAAGAAGTTCTTTACAATGAGTGTTAAAATACTGACATAGATTGCCCAGAGAGGTGGTGGATGCCCCATCCCTGGAAACATTCAGCTTAAGGCTGGATAGAACTCTGAGAAACATGACCTAGTTGAAAATATCCCTGCTCATTGCACAGAGGTTGGAACTGGATGACCTTTAAGGTTTCCTTCCAATCCAAACCACTCTATGAGTTTATGATTCTATGCTAAGTGTATCCACTTGCTTGATGGTGCATCGATAGCCTGGCACAGTGTGACTTGATGGTACCTTTCCTTTTTCACCAGGGCACATTTGAAACCTACTGCATATGCACCTAAGAATCATATTTGTTAAGAACCAGAAACATTTTCAGGAATGACACAGAATTCACAAGTACCCCAGAGCCATTAGACCAACTCTGTCACCTACAGGCACTCCATTTCTGTATTTGCACTAAAATAAACCCCCTTAGCCCTTTGTAGAGTTCTTATAGATGAGAAACTAACAGGCATCCCAACTGGGAAATTCTAGTGTGTAAACTGAAGTATGGGAATGTGAAGAACGATCAAGATTTAATGTGAATTGTAGAGAAACTGAACAAGGTTTTTGCAAGAATTCATACATAGCCTATAACTATCTTCAATAGTGGGCATTCCACTGTGATGTGAGCAAACTTTGTGATGCTAAACAGGAGGGGGAATTAGTTGCTTTTAGTAGATAAATATTGATATCTTTTCTATTCTTAAATGAACATCTGCTTTTGCAAATTTCCAATAAAAGTATGATGTGCCTCAAAATGTCAACAATATGGCTTGGTCACCCTGTTTCTGTTAGTTCCCATTGCAGTATAGCACATTCCACACTGCCTGCTACCATGAAATCACACTTTTTACTACCTAGTTGTCCTACTCTCACAGAGGCTACAAAAAAATAAACTCTGGTATACTGCCAAAGCATCAGAGGGAATTGTGTGAGTCCCAGGTCAGCAGAGAAGACTGCAGGTCTTTCAGTTTAAAATAAGTTTTTTCATCCATTTTCTGCCCAGAGATGGCCTTGAAAACCTGAACCCATGTAAACAGACTGAGATGGAGGCAAGGAGCCAATGAGTTGATCTCAGCATGACAACAGGCAGAAAGGAACGGTGTTGCTGAATGGAGACAAGCACATGATGGCGCACCCACGCATTCATGCTCCCACCTCTTCAGAAAAGAAGAAATCCTGAAAAAATCTCCCTAGCCCTTACCATCTCCCTGGCCATTGTCCATCCCATTGCAGGCTGACAGAGCAGGGATGTGGGAAACCATGAAGGACTCTCCCAGCTATTTCACTTCAGGTCTGAAGAAGGAAAGATAGTAAAAAAAATGGAATTATTACTTTTGTGAAGAATTCACATTCTGTCGGTTTCTTTTCAGTTTACCCCAAACTCATGCTTCACAGTAACAGTGTCTTGAAAAATGCCCACTCTTATTTGAAAGGACTATACCCTTGTGTTTCTTTAGTGGAAGATTAAAACCATTCAGATTATCTCAATAACATCAGTCTTTGACAGCTTCTTGAAGTGACAAGAAAACAGTTCTAAATAAAGATATTTTGGCTTCTGTGTTTTAGAAACTGAACAAAAAAAAATGTGAAGAGGAGCCTGTAAGATGCAAACAAGAAATAGAGAACCCACAGAAAAATATCTATGATGCACAGAATTATATGAGACCAGACTGGATCTGAAGATGTGGGAAGATGAAAAGGAAATGTATATTAGGACAGGCTGGTGGGATAAGGCAGCTTATGGCTGCCTTACTCGCACACCTTGAGTACCTCTAATGCAGATGCACAGAACAAGGCTATCTTAGCTTCGCTTGATGGTAGAAATAAAGTTTTTCTGTCCTTTGCAATAATCATTCTAAGATTCTATGAGATACTAATTTTCATTGAAGGATAGTCCTTCTTTTTCTCATCTTTGTATTGCTCTCTGCCACATACAGCAACCACTGAATTTTGGTTCACTATTTTTCGTATAGAAGTATTCCTCTGGATGTTTTTTTTATTTGGCCATATGATGCTATTGTTGCCTTTGCACTAAAACTTGCTGTCCTTGTAGGAAGGTTAATTTCATCTAATGCAACACTTTGGACTTCAGATATGTTATTTTCCCTTATTGATTCACTATTATCTTTTTGAACATCAGCATATGGTGTACATTAATGGTTCCTGTACATTAACCTTACACGTTTCTTGTTACATGGCCAAACATTCTTAAAGTGTATTTCATCTAGAGACTACTGAGAACACTGCTTCTTCCACTTCTTTCCCAAATTTGTACCAGTAAGTGAAATTAAATTTTTGCAACCATTTTAAGAATTCATTACAAAAACAGCTCATATGCTAAGTGAAATTAATATATGTTATTTTAATATATTTTCTGAAATACATGTGAGGTATTTTGAGGTTGTTATTTTTGCAGGTTGGATTAGAAGACTGTCTCGGGTGCCTTTTATGGTTCTGTGACTGGAATGCTATAAAACATTTCTCTATCACTATAAAAAATATTGGAACACTATATAAGAATATTGAGTTCCTGGTTTATTCTATTTATTTTCTATGAACAGACACGGGAATCACAGAGTGTATGTAATCACAGAGAATGTGTCCAGAATTAAAGACAAGAAGAATTAGTCAGAGATGTGAGCATCGCCTTGGGGATTTTGAACATGGCTGTGCAATGATTTTTATAATTCATTACATTTGGATTAGGACATACCTAGATAATGGCTGTTATCTGAATTTTTATCTGTGGTTAAAGCAACCATATAAATAAAGTAAAAACAGCCAACAGTCCAGAACTTATCACTTTGTTAAGATAAACTAATAAAATTGAGTGTTCAGATGTGTATTAATAGGAAAAACAGAGTATCCAGTAAGTGACGGTGTGGGATGTTGCAAGATGGGGATGATCTCAGCTATTACAAACAGGGGACTAGATCTAAATTAAAGGGATTATAAAAGCTATAATTAGCTAATGCTTCCTAAAATCCTAACCTAAACTGTTGAGTTTTTTCCATTCCAAAGTGCGATAGCATACAGAGATCACATATCATGTAGTAAGTACAGAATGAAAAACAAATCTTATACAAACAATATTGTCTTCCACTATTTCAGGGCAATCTTTTACACTTTCTGGAACAGATACTTTTCTATTAATGATGCTGTGATTGCTGAGGGACTGTTTACTTATTATCTTGGAATATAACAAACACAGTGCAATTAAATGTCACCAAGTTTTGCTATTTTTATTTACATGTATATAGATGATGCTTTAATCTCTAATTTGTGCTGTAAATTCTGAAGAAAGCAGATGGGTTGGTGAAGAAAACAGACCTCCTTGTCTTGTAAAAGCAAACTTTTCTTGGGAGTGATTTTAGTGCTGCTTTTTTTATTTTTTACAAGTATTGATGTGTTAGCATAAAAACCTGATGAAGGATCACTTTGTCTGTTCTGCATGAATCTTATTCTCTATCTGCAGAGTTTTCAAAGTGTGCAAATATGCAACAGTTCAAACCCTGACTGAGAATCAGGGAAGAGGCACGGGAGATCTTTCTTTTCACGGGGGACTAGCAAATGTGGCTTGCCCTTTATTGTTGACAAATGGGTAACAGAGGGAAGCACCAGAGAAGAAGGAGGATTGCTAGCAATGCCAAAGCTTTTCAGAAGTGTAGTTAATGCTATCTTACAAAGGACAGGCAGTTTGTGCCATCTGCTAGAGACGCAAGAGAACAAAAAGTGCCTTGCTGAGACACACATTGACTAAATAGCGAAGCTCAGGCTTGATTCTCCCAAGTCCCCCCCAGCACACCCAAAGAACATCTGGTAAGCTAATTCAGTACCAAGATCAAGTTAAATTACTTTTAAAAGTAAATTCATAGTTTCTTCAAATGCAAAATTTTATGTGATGTTAAAACCAGATGACTGATATTTAAGAAAAAACTCCAGTATCTAGAGTAATAAAAAATGTTATTTACCTTGTCTATAAAGAGTACAAGTGTGAGCACTCCAGCTGAAAACAAAGGAACTGGTTATGAACTTTAAATTCTTCATGTGCTTAAATTCTCTGCTAGGTTGGGCTTGTGTGCTAGATGGCTTAGCTGTCCAGCAGCAGTGCATTTCTCGAAGCTGAGAAGCAGAGGAAGGTCTTGCAATCCTTTTGTCCTACATAGCACAAATCTGTCACTGTAACAGTGTATTAGTGGTCTATGGAACTGCTCTCTTCTCCCTCATTGGATTAAATAAATGAAAGCTTTAGCTATTATGCCACAGAAACAAATGACTCGCTGAATATTTATTTGACTGTCTAGCAACAGCAAATCTTAGTTTTTCTGAGTCAATGCTAAGAGTTACAAACTGTTTGATAGATAAATATAGCTTGTATATTATGTGATCCATAAGGAGGTTTTCTCTACAGGGAAGATGTCTTGCCTTCACTGAGGCACTAAAGCTATAGTGGTGACTGTTGAAGGAAAGACATCAGCTTCTAATGCATTTTTTTTCTGAAAACAAGCTTTCTGAACTCTTGTAATACCAAATGACTCATATTTATCATCACTCTTGCAGTTGGGTTCTGTATGTAAGCATGACTGACTATTAAAATAGAAACCTTTTGTGGAAAAACACATCCAGAATATCCATTTTCCAGTATTACAGGATGCTTAGTTACCAGTGTTATTAGACGTTAGTCTGTTGACTACTACCCAGAAAAGGAAAGTCATAATATTGCCAAAAGCAAAAGACTGCTGTGAAAGCTGATAAATACAGAAGGCCTTAATGAACATATTGTCCTGTCTATGATGAAACAAGGAGACTTCAGATACCTTTTTGAAAAAAACTTTTGGGATTAGATAATTTCTAGTCCACGTGATATTGCTTAAGCTATCAGAAATGTTGTCGGGTAAGGATTACTTGACTTCATGGACTATGCATCCAGCTATTGAAGTGAAATTCTTTGTATTTGTTTGTGGTTTGGGTAGATAATCTGTTATTTTATTACACTAAATAATTGTTGGGGTTTTTTTTACAAGATTACAATTTATTATTTTATTATACTCATAGATGTGGTCAAACACAGACCTTTAATAAACTCAGAGAAGTAGAAATACAATGCATTCAGCATCTCTGAATTTATAGCTAAACAAATGGTATTGGTCTTGGAATACACAGATGAAAATTGTTGGCTTGTTGCCCAATTGTGTGTGTAAGACCTATAATTGAAACACGAGGTTCATTGCCTCTCTCAAAAAAGGTATAGTGATGCAAGGTTAGAAAAATATTTTCCGTGTCTAATGCCTTAAAATACTTTGCTATAATTTCTGTAGAGAACCTTTGCAAAAAGCACAAGGTTAAAGCTGGAATAACCAGCCAGAAGTGCATAGAAGAAGAGTGAATAATGAAACTAACTTTACAAACATCAGTATATAGGGACAAAAACTGAGAAGTATTAACATGAATTTCAGGTTGTTGTGGGTGCTTGATCCACTGTTTGTTCTATCCAGCATGCAGCTTGCAGACTATAGCTCTGCAAAAAGATAATGAAATAGATTGGTGATGTTCTGCAGCGGGGACACCCAGAACAGGCCAGATTTACCCCTTCAGTAAAGGTGTTCCTGTAATGAGTAGTTAGCTAACATTTAGCATTTGTGTGGCTGTTTTGATGAACAACAGAGTTTGAAAGAATTATGTTATTCATCTTTAACACAGTCTTGTGAGGTAGAGAATAGGGGGCTGTACTCTCTGCATGGCTTCAGCAATGTGAACACTGGCCAGGGAGTGACACCCACAGCTGCTCAGAGGACATCACTGTTTGAGATGGGACTAGATTTAATGGCTGCTCACTTTTTGTCACATCCCTTTCATTATACTTGTCCTGGAGGAATTTGTTTTTTTGAATAGCTGGGAAATCTTTGCTATGCCCAAGTGGGATGTTTGAGAAATTGGCAGATGCTGATGGACTATACAAGCTGCCAGTACTGACTGGCTTGAAACTTCTAATGGGCATTTCCTGATCTGTGACTGTTCATTATCATATATTTAATCCTCATTTCTCCATTTCAGCACAACATATTTCTTAAAACTAACCAATATGATCTACTATGGATGAGTTAGTTCTGTTAGTAGTTCAACATGATCTACTAATTGAGTAGTTCTGTTTCATTTTGTACCTGAGTTGTGCTGTAGTGAACTGGTGCATTACTCAAGTCCTCAGAGAATGCCCCTGTGTGAATCCTGAACACAAAGGTTTCACTGATCTCAACTCTGAGCAAACCAAAAGCATTTCACAAGTCTAGAAGGATTGGTTGACTGTGTAGAGAGTTTCTTGGTATCACTAGAATTGAGGGAAAAGAGATCAACCCAGCACCAAGCAAATGTGAAGAATCAAAGAGAATTATTTATATTCTCAACTGCTTTCCACAGTCAAAAAAGTGTTCTCCTCTGACGACAGTGATTCGGATCTGTGCCTGTGACAATCTGGGGAACATGTACAGTCACCATCGTTGGGACAGCCAAAGTCTGTAGTTCCAGATGGCTACCAGCCTGCTCTGAGTTAGGAGTTCCAAGCTAGGATAATAAAAAGCACTTCACTGTTCACTATTACTGAAGTCTTCATGTGCTGGATTATAAGCTGTGACCATTACTGTAAGAATGGCCAGAAATAGCAAATATCAAAGGGCACCTCTCAGAATCACTCCTTGGTATGATGCCAATAGTGCTTCCAAAAAAAGCTTGAAGTGCCACACAGTGCAACAGTAGTCACTGTCTTCCTTACAAGGATGAAGCATGATTTCCTTATTTACCTCTAGCTTGTCATATCAAAGTCCTTACTAATCTTCTTTCCAGAAAAGTTAAGAAGATTGGAAAATTTGTGCTGGAAAATATTCTGTCCTTGCCTAGGAGGAACAGTTCCACAACGATATAAAAGATTTGCCAATACAAAAAGCCTTCAATCAGAATAATCAAACTGGCCTGTTACATTTGATACATTTTACTGCTTTTATAGATAGCCCTGAAGCATCCTTAAGGTCAAGAGTAAAGAACTTAGTTCTGAAAAGGTCTCAGTACTTTGCCCCATACTTCAAACATATTTCTGTACCTCAGCACTACTGTGGGTTTGTAAGTTCACTGAAACTACTATGAGAGTTGAATGGAAGAGTTTAATTGGATCACTTAAGACATGTCTAGCATCAATCATAAAACCAGTCACAAAATCTTGGCATCTTTGCAGGTGGGAAAAAAAAAAAAGAGTAGGGTTGTGTTTTTCTTTTCAAAATACATAATGTAAAGATGCATTAAGCCACCAATGCATTTGTGGAGAATGGAGAGTAACACCACAGAGGAAGTCAGAGAAATTTTTAAAAAGTGACTAAGGAACATGAAGACACAGAAAGGTAGGAATAGCAGAAGACAAACTAACAAAACCTTATTTTGCACTGGACAAACCACTATGCCAAGTCATGCTAAACTGTGAGACCAACAGCATTTCTGTGATGCATTGGCATCTTTAAAGTGCTTTAGAATCCATAGCCCAAGCCTGTATGTGTTCATATTAGAGAAAGATGAACAAGACGAATCAGTAAAAATTCAGATAAGTAAGATTTAGGACACAGAAGATGGAATCTGAGGATTTTGTCCATAAAACTGAAAAAGGAGGTACTGCTCTATTACTGTGTCTCCAGACAGATTTTTAAAGATTAGATATCAGGGTCACTGCATATCATTCTTTCAGTCCACTTCTGCAGGATTTATTGTAAAAAACCCAACTTTTGATGGATTGTTAATTTCTTAAACTGCTCTGAGAAGAGCATTAACATTCCCAGCCAATATTGTTTCTAAGTTACTAAAGGCTTTTGGTTACATTTTTGTTTCCCCTCTCTTCTGGTAGTATCTGCTCCCCAATAAGTGTGATAAGCATGGGATTCCTAAAACTGACTCCCTTTTTATTACATACTACTTGCACTTGCAATGCACTTATAAATGTTTATACTTAGACACACCCAATTCCTTCTTGCTATCTACAGATGATCCTTTCAAAGTTGCTTTGTGGTCTCAGAGTGAAATTTTTACTCCATTGAAATGAAGCATAGATATGGACAGAAATGGGATGCTATGCTCTGACCTTTCAAAGTGCACAAATGATATGGATTCAGAAGAAGTGAATTTCTTAGAATTTTGGGAAACACACATCTCAAAGGATTTCTGGAAAATGTCTATGAAATGAAAGCTCTTCTGCCTTCAGAGACCATATATCAAGGGCTGGAAACACATTATTTTCTTATAAAATTATATTTTAGGAGGATGTATCTCACTTGAAAATATGTGAGAAGTGTTTCTGATTTGCTGCATCATTTATTATATGATATATTTCATTGAGATGCCTCTTATAGAACTCTTATGAAGTCCTCCAGCCTTGTTAGCATTCCTGTGGTCTGGTTAGGACTGTTCCCAGATAGGTATTACTGCCAGAATATCACACAAGATAAAGGTCATACATAAAACTCTACCTCGATATAGAAGAGTTGCCAATCTGCCAGAATTTCCAAACAGGCACATACAGACCTTATAAAAGCAAATAGTACAGGTCAAATTCTTGTACTTGGATTATTTCAAGTCAGACTGTGCCAGTGTATATAAAAGCAGACAGCCCAGCTCAGATTTGGATTTCAGCATGAGTGCCATACAAGCAAAGCCCTATGGGAATAAAGAGGAGAGTCATAATCCTGAAGAGTTTATCTGTTTAGTTTTTCAGATCTGGAAGAGGTGTCTGAAATAGGCAGTGTAATTTTATTGTATCAGATATGAATGGGATAATTTTTTTTTTTTTAATTTTTTTTAATGCTAGTACTAGTTCTTCAGATCTATGCTGATTTTAGTAGACTGACACAAGGAAAGCTTGTTCACCTTTTCGTTCCTTTTGCTAAATCTAAAGCTTGGCTTACTGTTTCCATGTTTATTGTATCTCACCCACCAAATGTTAAGCTTTGCAAGTGGTAATGTAAGTTCTGAGCCACAACAGGAGGATGAGGGGATTTTGTAAGCAAGATCCTAGAGTCTAAACTGCAGACTGCTGAGTTACAAACCTTCTGAACTGAACAGATGCATTAAAAGTCTGCTTAATATTTGTCTAGATGTGCTACACAAATAAAGGCATGAATGTAGCTAAAAAACTCACTGTGTATAAAACCAGCAAAATTAACCCAATATGCTTCTCATTTTCCTTTGGCAGATCTTCCAATAAGATCTGGCTGTCAGTGTGGGTTTCCATTCATTCCCACAATGTTTTCCATAGCATGGCATCTCAGTGAAGGCATATGACAATTTGGCTTTTTGGCTATGGCATGCCACCGTGGCATCCCTCAATCAAAAGCACTGAGTGACATGCCTTTCTTGCACTGTCTGGCATGCTATGTGCAATATGTCAAAAAACACTGCTGCCCCTTCCATATCGTGTATTATCAGATCCCTCTCAGTTGTATTGTTTTCATCCACAAGCCATTAAATATAGTAGAATATATTTTATATTTAGATTGGCAACAGGCACTGAGTAAAGGCTATTGCTCATTTAATAGTATGCACACTGTGAGCACACCCTGTGCTCCAGCAAAGCCCTTTGCATGAAATCACCCATGGGAAATGTCCCTCAGCATGGTGAACCTGGAAAACTTAGCTTTGAGCAGAGGCATTCTTGAATTACATCCTGCTGGCATATTTACCTCTATGTGTCCCCTCACAGTCAGCCATTCCTAGCTTTCCCAATTTCCAGGTGGCTCCTGGAGTCAGCTGGAAATTGCCATTTTGAGGTAAAGCAGTATTTTGGTTTTTTTAGTTATTTCAAGGTATTGGCCAAGTCAGTCATGGCTGGCAGAGCTCAAAACTGCTGCCAGTCACTTTTCCATGCATCGTTCTCCTGTACGTGTTTTGTGTGCCCTGGGTAAAGCCATGGCTCTGAGCCATTTTCCGGACTCTGCTTATTCCTACTTTCCATTCTCAAAAAAGAAAGTCTCTATGACTTCAGGTAAGGTATTTTTGTAAGTGAGATGAGCATGATTATGCTTTTTCTTTGTTTAGCAGAAGCAAATGGAGCTTCTGAACTGCACATCCAACAGACCGCTGTTCTACGTACTAACATACACCTTCTACATACATGTTCTACAGCATGTTATTTAGTACTGGTGCCTCTGTTCCTATCTTTCATTTAGGTGAAAAATGTACAAACCCCTCTTTTGGATGAAGAGCACCTTATGTGTTAGGTATCCAACAGGATAACCACGTTTTATTTATTTTGATAATCTTTTGAATAAACTGTTGTCATTGGGTACCCAACTCCGTGACTGGGTGCCAGTATTGGACAAGAGCATGTCTGCAATTACTGAAATCCTGAACTTTTTAATGAATGGTATAGATTGATCTTGTTATGCTCTTGCCTTTGCTATTTCAGATGCCTGATGGCTTTCAAAACATGTCTGAGGTTTACTAAATAGAAAGAGAACACTCTAATAAAGCTGGAAACGCACTAAGTAACACCACTCCTCTTAAATGTTTGAAGCTGTGACCTTTTCTTAATTATAATGGCATTTCCATGACAGAAGTGTTTACTCCCTAGAAAAAGCCATGTTATACAAGTTGGATGATAACAAATTTCTGAGCCAGTATCAGAAGAAAAGGATAAAGGTAGGTCCCAAGGAATGCAAAAATAATGTTCTTCTGATTATCTCTTAATGCGTATCTACTACATTTGCTTTTAGCTCTACCTTTGATGAGGAAAGCAACAGGAAAAGCAAGCAGTCAGTGAGACACTCTGGGATGACTCTGCCCGGGGTTGGCTCCAAGTACCTACATTTGTCACTTGTGTGGAAGCCACCGTGTGCAGAAGCTGACAAAAAGATGCTCCTCTGGGTGCAACAGGACCAGCTCACTGGAAAGCTAAAATATGATGACTTTTGCTGTTGGATGGGGCTCTTTAATAGAGATTATATAAATTCTCACGAAGAGCAACAAATTTAAATACTAGGGGATGAACTGACTTGCACCTTTTTCTGTGTAATACAAATTATGTTCCCTACCTCCACAAATGGCTCCAATAAATATTTTATGTATGTATGAAGTTGAAGTTATGTATGTATGTATGTATGTATGTATGTATGAAGTCTCTCTGAGACTTCCATAAACAAGGCCACTAAAGTTGTTTGTTTATACAGACAGAAAACAAGCTACTCCAATTAGAATTTCATGAGCTCACAAATGTTTCTCTCTAGACAGATAAGGTAGAAACCAATTGAAAAGGATTAATGTCTAAGCTTTCTGAATTAAAATTGCAACAGGTGTCAATTTTACATGCCTGCCCTTGCAACAAATGCGACATTATCAATTTGATTGATGACACAGCAAAAAAGATTTTTCTTTTGTCTCAGAGTTCTCTTTTGAAAATGAAAAGATGTAACTTTTCATACCATTGTACCTAAATCACCTCCTAGTATTTTCTTAACTGAATTCTGCCTAGAGAAGATATGAGGTATCACATATTTTGAAGGACACTTTGATGATGAACATGTCTCTATTCCTTTAAAGATAATAAAAGGATGCCTCTTAAAATATTGTGTAAGTTCCTAAGGTTTACTGAGTTTCAATTTGACGTATCTTTCTATGTAAAAAATGCTACCTACATCTCTACAGAAATTTTCTCAAATGCAGATTCCTAAGTGAGAGGTCTTGTCCCACCTTTGTCTCAAAGGATTTGGGATGTCTACTTACAATTAAACTCAGAGCAATAAGAATTTACTAAACAAGTTTAAAAAAATAATTCTATTTACTCTAAACAAAATCTGTATTTAGATCTTTATTAGCCTAGCTACATAGGCCAACTAGAAGGGGAACCTTTATCTGGTTTTGGGACATCAAATAGGACCAAATTGGTCCTATGCTCTGTATATTGCAGCTTCTCAACCTTTTTCCTGTACTTACCAACACCAGGGGTAGAACCTCTCAAAGCTGCAGGTTTATTTCCATGCTGCATTACAGTGCTGATGGACACAGGGAGCATTTGAGTAAGTTTGCTGCAACTGTGTTGGAAATCACCATGGTTTGTGAAGCTTCTTGACCGACTCCCAAACAATTACCTTGGCAATAGTATTTGGTTCAAATATGTAGTTTGAGGTAGTATTTAGCTCAAGGTAGACAGAGTTGCAGCAGTGTTAGCACGGACTGACAAAGCTATGGGAGACAGCAGCAAAGCTGGCATGTGAGAGAAAAGCTCTGAGTATTCAACACAGATGTGCAGACAAAGCCAAGCAACCACACTGTCACTAACTTCCCATCCTCTGAAAACCAAATGCTTCCCTGACCAAAATACCCACTGCTAAGTTGCCTAACATGAGAAATATATTTGGTGTAAAGCTCCCTGCTTGAAGGAGAACCGACCTGACAACACCAAACCCGGATTTTAGCCAATGGTCAGGAATGGCCTCCTTTGGGGCTGGCAGAGTCTTCCTTTGCACAAGGGTTTTCCAGGCTACGAGGTATGCTTTCAAGCAGACGCAGGGCCTTTCTGAGCTGTTGCACGGGAGCATTTGTGAAAGCAGAGAAGCGGGACTGGGGAGGCCTGCCCGCGCCGGGAGCCCGTCCGGCATCACCGGGCCTGCTTCACGCCCCGGCGCTGTCCCCAGAGCGGAGACCTGCGCTCCCTCCGTCCGCTGAGCGCTGCCGGCAGCCGCCCCTCGGCCGAGCCGGGACCCACGGCCCCCGTGGGCGGCGGGACGCTCCCTCCGTTCCCGCAGCATGGCACCGTCCGTGCCCGGGCTGAGCCGTGCCGGCGGGACGGGCGTGAAGGGAGCCCTGCGCTCGGCCGGCATCCCTCTGCCTCCCCCGGGGGATAACACGGCTCCGGCCGGCGGCCGCCCCCAGCCCTGCCCTGCCCAGCCCTGCCCTGTCCAGCCCTGCGGGGAGGACGCGAGCCTGCGGCGCTCTATAAAACCCCCCGGGGCCGAGGGAGAGGAGCGGCGCGGCGCGGCGAGCGGGACAGGGCGCCATGGCCCAGGCCGTGTGGGGCTACGACAGCGACAACGGTGAGCGGGCTCGGGGCCACCGGGCGGGGCTGGGATGAGCCCGGGGTGAGCCCAGCTGAGCAAGGGGCCACGTTTCCTTGTCTTTGTCCCTCAGGACCCGAGCGCTGGCACGAAAACTACCCTCTGGCCAAGGGCGACAAGCAGTCCCCCGTTGAGATCAACAGTAAGGACGTGCAGCACGACTCCTCTCTCGCCGCCTGGCACGCCAGCTATGACCCCGGCGCGGCGAAAACCATCCTGAACAACGGACGCACCTGCCGCGTCGTCTTCGACGACACTTTCGATCGATCAGGTCAGTTTCTGGCTTGGCTTTTTTGGGGGGTGTTGGGAATCAAGGTTTGCAAAGCGCCAGTATCAAAAACCATCCTTTAGTGTCCAGCCTGTGCAGGCTAGCAGAGAAAAGTCACTTGGGAACATAAAAAAAGGTGCTCCTGGAGTTTAGTCTGCTGGATCTGAGGTGGGACAGAAGGGCTGTGGCTGCAGGGGCAGCCCTGAAACACAGACTTGGCTGGATGGTGGACTTGTCCGGATGGTGGACTTGTCCCTATGTCATCTCCTTCAACACGGACACCACATCTTCCGGTTTTGTGTAAGGGAAGAGAGCAGTGCCCAGAGGGGTTTAGAGTGCTCTGAGGCACATTGTAAACAAAAAACTTGTATGTACATTTCTACTGACTGTGATCCTGATTTCTTCTGCATGGTAGTTCTTCAGGTACTTCACAGCCTGAAAAAGCTGTGAAAGTAGGATTTATGAAAATGGCATTTTATAGTTTCTGGAAAGCTATGAAGTGGCTTTGTTATTTAATTGAGAGCAAGCAGTCTCGTATCTCCGAATTAAATTGTTCAAAACTTGATTGCAGAGCTCTGTCTGTGTAGCTGTGGGTGCAGATAGGTAACATCTGTCAAAATTAATAATAAATTCACAATAAAGCGAAGACATGTCAAGAGCATGCAGTATTGATTGGTCCTTTATCAACAAGGGAAGCAATCTAATTAATGGAAAACAGTTACTTTCCTTTTTTATTTTTCTGCATCTGCTTTGATGGCATCGTTATTGGGATTTTGTCCTTAGCAAGCTATATAATTAATGAAATATATCCATAGTACATTGAAAGACCACTACCTTGCTCATTTATCCTGATGAGTCCATTGTTTCCTTGGATTTCTTTATTTACCATTACAGTTACTTGTTATTGTTCTGTGTCTCTTAGATGGAATCTAAACTATTTAGGACCAGGACTAAGTTATGTATTTGTATGGTCCTTTAGTATTTATTACCACTGTTTCTGCTCTGTGGTCTCAACAAATCATAAATTGCACTTTTATTATCATAGAAACACAGAATGGTCTGGATTGGGAGCAAGCTTAAAGATCATCTAGTTCCAACCATACCTGCATCATCACCTTTCACTAGACCAGGTTACTAAAGCTGCATCCAACCTGGTCAAGAACACTTCCAGGGATGGGGCATCCACAACTTCTCCAGGCAACCTGTTCCAGCGCCTCACCAGCCTCACAGTAAAAAATTTCTTCCTAATATCCAGTGTCACCATACTCTCTTTCAGTTTGAAGACATTCTCCCTTACGCTATCACTACCTGCCCTTGTAACAGGTCCCGTTTATAAGCCAGAATGCTCTTCCACAAGCATTGCATAAAATCAAGGCTATGACTGAAAGCACGGGAAGTAAATTAGTAATGAACATTTTCACATGGTGGTTCTGTTCTGTCTTCTTTACAGCTTCCTAAAGGCTGAAATGTTTTAGACAGGCTGCTTAAGAAGTTGTCTGCCCAGGGAATGGTGTTGGAGAAAGACCCCAATTTGGCCAAGCAAAATACAGCCCCTTGGTGCAGCCCCTCCTCTAAATCATCTTCCCTCCATTCCCTCCCTGTCTCTCCTCTCCCCATCATCTCTGTTGTTTCTTTGGACATCCAGTGTGTGCATTCACTCCTGGCTGCCCTTACCTTCTGCAGGTTGCTGGACAGTAATTTAAGACTCAGCTGTTTCATAGGCATGTGTCTGATCAGAATCAAATACAGTGCTTGACAGCTCTGAAAGACCACATGAGAAAGCATTTTGTAGACATTTTATTGCCTCCATTGGTTGGCTTTTGCAGTGCAAAGAGATGAGGTTATGTAGTAGTCACAGATCCTATTTTAATTGGAAAAAAATATAGTTGAAGATAGGGTTTTGGCTTTTTTCCAATCACATGGAAAATTTTGAATGTAAAAAAGATTTGGTTTTATGCTGAAGAGATTTGTATACTGTTACGAAGTGCTGTTTCCAAGTGCTTCACAGTATTTGAGCTCTGGAAAGGGCCACCTGTAAGAAATGAGTGGTAAATGAGTCTCCAACTCTGACACTGATTTAGCTTGTAAATGTAGGTACATCACATAAATTCAACTCCTGCAAGTCCCTGCCTCCCATTGATTCCAGTGTGAAATGGCAAGCAAATATTTTAAGGAGTTGGTCCTTAGAATCTGTGCCTTTTCTGTCCTATATTTGAAAGTGAAAATAATAATAATAAGAAGAAATATTTTCCACTGAAGGCTTCTATAGAAGGTTAAGTCAATATTACTCAATACTATACTTAGTTATTATTATTTATGTGTGAATAAAGTAAAAAAGTAAGAGGACCTGCATGCATAAATCTCAACAGTGGTTTTTTTACTGGCCCTCCCCTTGATGGTTGTGACACCTACCAACTAAAAAGAGAAACTGCAAAGTTAAACCTCTTGCTCTGTGTAGGTATTCCAACACATATGATATCAAGAATTCATTTGAGACCATTGGGCAAAAGAGGATTTATTATTTCAATGTTAACTTTGAACTTCAAAGCTATTGGTAGAAGTTCAAACTTGAATGCTATTTAAACAAGGTCTTCTGGCACTGCAGTTGAGAACTACATTATCAGCTTTCTGTGTAAGGAAACACGACTCATTCCAACCTTAGGTAATGAATGAAAAATACATTTGAGAGCTTATCCTTTAAGCAGTCCCTGCTCAAAAGAATCTCCAGGCTGAAAGAGCACGTGTGATGTTTCGAAAGTCAAGAGCTGATGTCATCTGTCAGACTGATGCATGGTCAGCATTATTTGGCTAAGCACAGCAGAAGTAACAGCTTCTTAATTTCTTTCATTGGTAGCTCAAGAACAATTTTTAACTCATTTGACCTAAACTTTATTGTCTTCCCTCACTTCCAAGAAACAGATTTTTTTTTTTTTTTTTTTTTTTTTTTTTAGAAGCAGTTAGCTATCTGTAACCATTGTTTAGTTGTCTGACCTGTAAAAGGTGTGCCAGTCATGGACTAGAGGTACTTTTTGAAACATCCTTGGGTTAATTTAACAGCCCTAACTCCAAACTTTTTAAAACAGACCCTTAACAAGACTCACTTGTGAACACCTCACTTCTCTAGCCATACCAGGAACTGTGGTGTGTCCCCTTGCCAAGAGAAAAAGAGGCTTGTTGGGCAGCTGGGGTTTGATTCTGTGCTTGACTCATGGCAGCTTCCACAGTTTTCACATGGAACAGAATTCCTGGTAACAGAATTTAGCCCCAGCCATGCAAACTGGTGAGCTTCGTGGGCCGCTTGCGATGAGCTGGCTTTGGAGAGGAGCAGGGGTGGTTCCTGTGGGGTGAAGGTGTGTGTGGGTGCTGTGGGGTGCTGATTCCTTGTCCTTGCAGTGCTCAGAGGAGGGCCACTCACTGACGCCTACCGCCTGCGCCAGCTGCACCTGCACTGGGGCTCCTCCGACGACCACGGCTCCGAGCATGTCATAGACGGCGTGAAATATGCAGCAGAGGTAGGACGGATTATTTAATAGTAGTATTCAGTGCCAACTGGAATTCGACTGATTTTGCATCTGAACAGATTAACTGTTCTCCCTCTTGAAAGTATTTAGCTATTGATTTTTCTCTGCCTGTGAAACTTGTGAATGCTGGTTAACATGCAGTGGGATAAGTTGCATCTGCCAACAAATGTATCCCTGCAAATATATACTAAAACAGATTTCTTCAAGCCAGAGTTTTTGCTGGTATCTTAGAATGTTTTAAAAATATTTGCGGCAAAGCAATCTGTTATTTCCAAATAAGAAGACCTCCTGATGTTTTTTGGCTTTTAGTCATTTCTGGTATAGCTCGAGTTACCAAGTTTAGTTTCAGAACAGAAAAATTTGCTAAAAGCACATTTGATAAGCTGCCATTCAAAATTAGAACCATTTTAAAACTTATTCAGAATATGTTTTTGCTTCTGAACATCACTGCTTTGAAATAGCTGAGTTTATTTTCAAGAACCATGGTAAATAGATGTTTGGGTTTTGTTTGGTTTTTTTTTTTAACTACTGCAGGACTGTTGTCCAAGTTTGCTAAAGCTTATGAGTGCTTCAGGCCCTGAAAACTTCTTCAGGTCTGAAATATATGTGAATTAACTACTGATGTTGGAGAATTGCTAGCAAATGTTACCTTCTTCCTCCATCTTATTTGAGAATAGGCTCAAAATACATACCTATGCCCACAAAAATCCCTCTGTAGTGTTTTCTTGCCTTCCACCAATACTCACAAGGTAGAGAACTTAGAGGAGCTTTGCCCACAAATCACAGGACAAAACTGAGGCAGATATTTTCAGGGTCAACGCACACAAACATCGCAGAGATGACTGTGGGTGATGACTTAGGCATTTTTTCCCCATTCCTTAACCACAGCCAATCTTTGCTAGTATTCTGCTTTCTCTGGCCAACTAAACAGAAGAAATCTGCTTCCTCAAACTATTTCTTAGCTGGTTCAAGCACAGAATTTTTATGTTACTTTTATTAGCAGTGCTCATGTATTTATTGACATGAGAAGAAAGCCTGGAATATATGTACTTTTGCTATATTGCAACCAAAGGTATATGGTTGCTCCAATGTTAGCAATAAACTCCTTATCCTCAAGAGAAAAGAAACAGAGAACTATAGATTAATTTATATTCAGGACAAATTACTTCATTGTTATTTTAAATAACTTTTTAAAAAATACCCTTTTCTCCCCATATGACTGTGTTCCAGATGCTGCTTAATCTGAAACTGCACACTGCTGGTTGCAGCATTTGTAGCTATGTGCATGAGCTAGAGATTGCATACATGCAAAAATTTGAAATATATCCTGAAAATACAGCATTGTTGAAAGCAGATATAAGAAAGAAATGTCAGATTATATCCCCACTCCCTTCCAGTCCAATGTGCCAAGAGTAATGAGATACAAACCAATAATGTATGTACTGCATACAACTCAGTGTAAATCCTTGAGCTGACATCTGCATAACCTGAAGATCTAAAAATGTACTTGAGACAACGTGCATGTCAGTAGGTGTTTTATGCACTGCATGTGTGCACATCATGTGCTTGGATTAAACTATTTATAGTTGCATTGTCTGACATTGTGTGGTAAACTCCATTTTCTTTGTCCTAGGCTTCAATTAAATGCAAAGCAATGCTTTATGGAAAGTGTGAGATTATAAAAGCATGGCAACAGCAGTAAGAAATACTTACATACAGTTTTCTTTTTCATGTTCTCTCCTTTACTTATTGTGTACTTGAATATTTTCTTAATTTAAAGTGAAGATTGTGCTTATGGCAATTTCTTGTATTTATAACTGAGGTTTAATTGATTTTTAGTTACATATGGTGCACTGGAATCCAAAACATGGTAATTTTGCTGGAGCTTTGAAACAACCTGATGGTGTAGCTGTTGTGGGCATTTTCCTGAAAGTAAGTGGTGAATATTCAGTCTTTATAATTTTCTGTATTTTTTGTATTTGTCTAATGCCAAGGGAGAAGTTACCATTGTTTTTTCCTGCACTGCAGCCCTGTGCTGTGGTATGCACTGGGTGAGGAGGAGGGGTCTGCATAGGCTGAGTGTTTCCACTTGCCTTTGGTATGCTAGCAGGTGTTGTATCTGCTTGTCAGCAAGGTTGTGTTGACTGATTCCCTTCTCTGGTCTCTTGTTGATTTCCATACAAGCTGGGAATCAAAATGAGTTCAATGAACCTACTCCAAAAAGAAAGGAATGATGGTATAAGAAGATCACTCAACATTCTAACCTTGAAATACAGAATCTTTCTAACAAAATAATACTGTACGAGTATTTTCTGATTGATTCTTTTATAAACTTAGCAGAAGGATAGCAATCCCAGTATCAAATCTGCATGTGGTCTAGGACGTTGAGAAATACTATCAGGCACACAGCCTAATAGTGATAAATTACACAAACTTCAGTCCTTTTAGCTGCAGGTGGTCATTTCAATTTAAACACATCATCAGGGAATAGGTATCCTCTTATTGTTTTATCACTAGCAAGTGGCATTTGTACAAGCAAGAGCAAGTGGATGTAATTAATTTTGCTACAGTGTCCCTGGACAGTCTAGATCCAGTGTCATTTTAATGCTATTACACTGTGAGCCAGTCTGACCTTTTCTCTTGTGGTTAGTTTAAACTGAAGGTCAGCACCTGTGCAGATTCTCCCCTATGACTATGTCCTTCAGTTATTCTTCCTTTGCCATTCCTTTTGGTTTATTTTAGGCTAAAGTTTTATGTTTTAAAACACAACTTACAAAGCATACCACTATGTTCCTATTAACCATGCTAAGGTCAGCTAAAAGGTACAGAAAAGTAAGTAGTATCACTATATCTTCTCTGGCCCTCTTTCCCTCTTTCCTTCTTCCTCTTTGGTGAAGGAGCTGTTGTTTTTCTCTGAATTTGCCATGTTCCATTACTGGGTTTTGGGATACTGCTAAAGCAGGATTGAATTATCTTCTGAGGAATTGAAGTTAATCTATTTTGGAACAAGACATGGCAATAACAGTACATCTTATGCATACTGCCTTTACTGGAATGCAGAGCCATGTCAAAGCTTTTGGAAGTGCTAAGTGTTGTGAATACAAGCAATAAAGTGACCCCATAGCTTGAGGTCATCTAGACATGAATTCATCACTTCTTACATCAAGTCTGATCTGACTGCATATGTGCTACAGAATGAAGCATCTGCAGCAACTACAGCCCTTCAGGCCATCAAGACTTTGCCAAGAGCTCAGACATCTCACAGTGACTGTGGGTTGCTTTTGAAGCAGGAGCCACAGGTTAGGCCTGGGTAGTGCAGGTGACACTGTCTGAGTGTTCAGTTCATTCCTCAGACAGTCCTGATGTCTTGTGGGATCCCTGAACACACGTTCAAATTGCAAAGCCAGTTACTGCTATTTTGGATGTTCTTTAAACACACATAATTTTCTGTCAGTCTCTGCTGGATTCTCTGAGACTGCTGTTGCCTAATGTGACAGATGGGATGTGCTGAATTTCTTTCAAATACTGTGGAACGTGATGAGAAAGATACAGTAATTTGTGCTTTGCATTACAGGTTGGAAAAACTCCCAAACCAGAGATGAAGAGAATTCTTGAAGAAATTGAAAACATTAAGACCAAGGTATCAAAACAGTTTTTGTGATATAAGGTAGCTGGAAAGCTGCAGAAGCAGGAACCAGTAGTTCACATTCATATTTTGGCATCATTTTGATGCCAAACAGTAGCACCAGAGATGATATATTGGACTGTGAAGCAGGATACTTTCTTTTGCTTAATTAAATATTTAGCTCCTCACTTCTGCAAGTATTCTTGTTGAAGAGGATTTTTTTTATCCATCCTTGCATACACATTGATAGTCTTATTGGTACTGCTCTGTAAAAAATGCTAGTGTGCCAATACCAAGAAGAAATGAAAAGCTTTTTGAATTTGAGGACAACAGCAGCCAAAACAAATGCATGTAGCAGAGTCAGAAATTTAGTTAGCCTAAAATGAGAAGAGGCTAGTAGGAATGATGGAGCAGGCTCCCAGTCAGTGTAAGGGAGATTTAAAATGTTACTAGTTTTAAGAAGGAACTGTATTATTTTTAAAAGGAATTACATGGTGCAGTTCTTGCCGTTATAATTTCTAAGTTACCTCTTCCTATGATACTAGCACAAATAGCATTGCAAATATATTCTACACAGCTTTTCAGTTTTAATTAATGATCTAAGGCACCAGTCCATACCTGTTGCATAGATACAGCTGTTGAAGAGAGTTATTTGCAGAGAATTGCAATATTGCATTTATTGTTATTTAGCACTATTATTTAACATAAACTTAATTTCTAGGTGTGCTTTAGGAATGCTACTTCATGATAAACTTGATGATTCTAATAATGCTAAAGGTCCCTTTTATATTTCACCTTGAACCTGCCACCAGATCACCAAATTTGTAGGCATTTTCTTGCAAATTTAGCAGAATTCCTTGCATTTAATGTATGTATGTGTGTGCTGCCATTGATGTGCAGGTCTGAGCCTGAATGCTGCTCTCCCGTTAGTAAGAGTCATATTAATTTTATTTTTTCAACCAGTCTTCAAATGCAATTAAGTTCTTTCTGCTGAGGGAACATTCATTTTATTTTTTCAACTCAGTCTTCAAATGCAATTAAGTTCTTTCTGCTGAGGGAACTGAAGGTTATTTTTTTTACCCTATCCATGGCTCCCCTGGCCATGCCAATGCTATCTGTTTTGATGGCTTTCTTTCATAATGCCTACATAATTTTTTGGCCATTTACATGTAGCAGTTCTGGAAAAAGCAGCAGTTGAAGTAAAGCAGAGAAAGATAAGTGCATTTGCAAAGAACCACATGTTCTCTTACTCTTTTCTGTCCTCAAATACATTTTCCCAAGATTACTTACTTTTTGGAAAGATTAAGGGGTGGTATCACTGGTGTATTTATCATACATGCAGTTTCAATTGCTCTATGTACTGCAGACAGAGGAGTTCTTGGACATTGTACTGTATTTACTGGATAAGCACAATTTTGTGAAATTATTTGCAAACTCATATTGAACTTTCAGAATAGTATTTTCAGGAAGATATAATTGGAGTCTTGATATTTCTCCTTCTACTCTTAATTTGTTCAAGGATGCATGGAAACAATTTCAGCTCCTGCCACTCACTTTGTTCTAATCTAGAGAAGATTCTCCATGACAGAAGAAGGAAATAGGAATAATATATCTTGCTTTCCAGGAACTGCATCCAAACTGTCAATAGGGAAGTGAACTGAATTCCCTTAGTTAGTTTTTGTTGCCCAGAGGGAACAAGGAATGCTCATCACAGTCCTGTGGAGATGCTATCCTATTTGGTGGCAGACTTACCAGGAAATGTTGTCTGGTGTCTGCTTTTCCCCATTTTTGGTGGTAATCACCTTTCATTGTAAGATATTTAGGACCCAGTACTCTTACAGGAAATATTTAAATTTTTTACACTACGTGTAATAGTGCCAACAAAAAGACTGAGAGTGTCACCATGAATATATAATTAGAGCACAGTCTTGGGAGGAGAGAGGTGCAGATTTAAATTCCTTCAGATAGAAGACTGTAATGAATCTGGGATAAATGCCTGGCCACTATTCTGTTGGATAAAAAGGGTAACAGTACCAGGCAGTGCCACAGGCTTTAACGCTTATCCCAAGTGGCCCAAAATAAAACACAATTTTGATAATTCCAGAATAGAAAAATGTAAAAATGAATTTGCGTTGATCCCACACAATTCCGTTTGTAATTTCTTGTAATTTATTAATGTAATCAAAATGTCAGTTACTATTAATTGCTGGGAAAGTGCTTGACAGGAAGAAAAGGAGATTGATTTCTTGCATGAATCTTGGTATTTAATTACTTTATAATAACATAGGTACTGATGTCTTTTAAGATGCATATCTCTAGAGTTACTGCAGAGAATTTTTTTTTTGTTTCCCGTAGGGGAAAGAGGCTCCTTTTCAACACTTTGATCCTTCAATTCTTTTCCCCAAATCTCGGGACTACTGGACCTACCAGGGTTCTTTCACCACACCCCCCTGTGAGGAGTGCATCACTTGGATTCTGCTGAGGGAGCCAATTGAAGTCAGCTCAGACCAGGTAAACTCCAGCCACTTCTGCTACTCCTTTAACAGTTCTCAGCAGTGTCTCAGTGTGTCAGTGTGATGACTTGCAAGCCCGGTGTTACCGTGCACTTTTTAGCTGTGGGCAGTGAGAAATTGCCTGCAGAATGGACTGTTGAAATGGGCTGTAAAACTAACCCTGAGAATCAGGCCCTCTTCCAAGACACGTCCTGAGACAGCCTTAGCCAGGGGTGTTCTTGGGATTCTGAAAACCTGCTAAGGCAGAAGTGCTCCTGAGCCACAAAATTCAGCCATCACAGCAGCCTCAATTCATTCTGTGTGTTTCACCATTAACTGGCAAGTGAGACTAATATTTTGCTGGTTTTCCAGTTTAAGAAATTGCTGGTCCAGATCTTGACTTCTTAAAAGCTGTCAGTGAGAAGGATCAAACTACCTAGAACCCACAAACCTGAATGTTCATACAAATAAATGTACTACTTGTATTCATGTAGCACAAATGTGCATTTACAGAGGAAAAAAAAAAAAAGAGCCAGTCTGGGTAAGGAGACCTTTTTAGTTCTTGTGTCAAAAATTTGGGGTATTTATACCACTTTCTGCTTCAGCAATACAAGTCAGAGTATATCCTTTTTAATGAAATGGCTGTTTTCAGAATAGTTTTATTTTGCATTTGGATGAAAGGGTAACAATTAACAAAGCAACACTGAAATTAAGTTAATTTGAAGAATAGCAGCTGAGTGCTGAATTCACAATTCAACTCAAGAATCCAACTGGCATATCTCTGCCTTACAGAATGAAATACGAACATCTGGACAAGCTTTTTCTATCAGACTGCCTTGCACAGATGTAGATGTGCATCCTCGTTCACACATAGCTGTATTTTCTCAAATTATTTGCCTCCAGTCCAGCTCCAGCAGGATTACTGTAGGGCCCTATTCTTTTTTCACACGGTGAGTGTGGATCAGAGAAAAATCCGAAAGAAACCCAGGCAAGAGTCAGATGATGCACTGGTCTATGGAAGGGGAGTGTGAAGATCCACAGGAACAGTGCTAGCTGCTGGGCTGCAGTGATCTTTATCAGTAATCTCTGCCAGTATTGTTAGAGATTGTCATTGTGTGCTTGTCATTACACTTTTTCATCTCAGAGTTTGTCCTAGGCAGCAAGGTCCACAGTGCTTCCACATGGACACTTTAAATTTTCTTCCTTGCAGATGGCAAAGCTCCGTAGCCTTTCCAAGAACGATGAGAATGAACCTGTGAGCCCTCTTGTTGACAACTGGCGCCCACCTCAGCCTCTGAAGGGCAGGATAGTGAAAGCCTCATTCAAGTGAAATCTCAAGTCTCACTCCGCTGAACCTGAGTGAAAAAACCCCTGCATCCCAAAGTGTAGTTAGTTTTTGCTGTCTGCTGCTTTTCCTCTGGATCCAGGTCTGTGTTTCTCAGCTTGAAATTCTGAGTGGTAAAAGGGAATCTGTTTTTAAGAGTAGAAAAATACTGTATGCAAGTATTAAGCATGGTAAGCAAATGTGAGATACAGTGATTTGACCACAAATGCCTCAGCATTTGTGATCATTTCTCTGCCTTTTGGTCTTGTAAGAAAAATAGGCTCAGTTTCAATATTTAAAATTAATTTCAAAGGAAATATAGTAAGGCAGAAAAACGAGTCAGTAGTTCAAGAAAGCAGAAGTAACTGTAGATAAACAGGAGGAAAATGCCTTTCTCTACACTGTGATCTTTCTCAGACACCCACCCTCAGAGGAGACATGCAAAGAGTAAGTACCCCTTTAACATACCAGATTTTCCCTTCCCTCTCTTGTTCTTAGTTTGTTATGCAAGATTAGATTAGTCTTCTGAGGGTAAAATCAGGCATACTCAGTTTTTGTGTGAAGAAGTGAAGATACTTTGCTGTCATTTCAGCATTTTCTGTCTTTGCCATCACCTGCTGCTGCCATTGTTGATCTTTTTCTTCTTTCACTGCTGCTAATGTTACTCTACCCATCCAGTGTAGAATCCTGAAGGTATCATATTGCCTTGTATTTAGTAGCTTTAGTATTCCTGAGGGGGAAGTGCCTCTCTTCTGCTGCTCTATGTTATCTCCCAGAATGATGGATTTTTGATGCTCTGCCTGCTTTTTATTTTTGACAACTTAATGGTTTCACCTATTAGAGATTTTGTTGCATATGGAAAGGATCTTTGTGGATGATTCATATGTGTCATTTGTCATTCCCACTACTGAAAAATCCAGGTTAAGTCACCTAAGTGTTTGTTTATTTGACTCTGTAGCTGGAGAATGTAAGTGGACTCTGTTTGGCTCTCTTCCTTTCTGGGGACATATCATCTTGCACATATGATCCAAGCAAGGAATCACTGGCAGACAGAAACTTCTAAATCAACTTCTTCTGTCCTTCATCACGTAAATTTCATCATTTCAGTGTAACACCAGTACCAGCTAGGTTGAACCCACATACAGATCATGTGAATAAAGATCTGCTGCCTTATATGCACCACGCAGGTGATTATTCACTCTTGGACATACAGGAGATTGGATGGTCAAAGGTGGTGTGTAAATCCTGCTGCCCAGGAAGCTTCTGGGTTCTCTGTGTTCCTGTAACTCATCAATAAGTAGCATTGGGTGTTCTAGAGATGTTGCCGCAAATATGTTCACAGCAACATTTATAAGGGATATGTCAAAGTCTGCAAAAAGCAGGGTTAAAATTGCTGGAATTGGCATTTTGCTATTCTCCTTAACTATTTCACTGTCCACCTTTACCAGAAAAATGGTGCTCCAACAGGAAAGTAATGAATGGGCAACACTGGACAAATTCTGCTGTTACTACTAGCACAATTCAATGAGAATTCAGAAGTGAAACTGAGGGCAGATTTTGATCCTTTTTATTAATTTAGAAATATTCTAAGAATTGCTGAATTCCCATTGAAAGTTAATATTTCAGTTTACTAGGAGTGTATTTTGCTTAGTATAAAGCAGTTTCTTTTTAAAAACTAAGTTCATGTGAGTAGAATAAAGTATCAATTGAATCCTGTTTACAAATGTTTTGGCACTGGCTTAATCTTATCAGAAAATCAGCTTTTGATATTATGAGTGCAGCACTTGAGAGGGTACTAATTTTAGGAGTCCCTTAGATCTTCTTTAATCCCCTGAATTTGTACATCTTCTCAACAAGTAAAAATGTTGCTACAGAAAGCTCATAAGCAACAGGTTTTTTCTACTGTACTATGTCTTATGTGTAAAATTTCTTCTCATCTCCATATGCAGTTAATCCTGGTGATGAGAAAATTTTAACACAAGGAACTGAGACGAGAGTTTGAGTCTTCCTACCTAAAAGTTATTGAGTGTGATGTGTTAATCTCTTGTTATTGAGGCAATAAAACAAGATTAGTTGCCTGCACTTGAACTAACTGCTTTTATGTCTTCAGAAAATGAATAAATTGACTTACATAAAACACTGATTTCTGTTTTTATTTCTAATGCTAAGTGATGATTGAAAGTAGCAAGAAACTTTCTAGGAAACCTTGCTGCTCCTTTCTGTGATACACATGCTTGTAATAAAAGGGGGACAGACACTATAGTACTTTTTAGCTGTTGGAGTTTAGTGTAATAGCTCATCCAGGTTTCTGTTTATCCAGTCAAACAGATTCTCAAAAATATGAGGATCGTATAGTATCACTTGTTCTCTTTTCAGGTAGAAAAAAAAGTGTTCATTTCTTGCCTGCACAGAAACATCTTTTCATATCCTCCCAAAGTTCACACATTCTTATCTGATCTTCAGTATCACTAATTTGGATATGAATTTCCTTTTCTTGCAAGAAGCACATGGATCAGTTAACTGAAATGTTAAGTAATTCTGAAAATTCTTGATTAGTTTATACTTTTGAAGCACACAAACTTGTTAAAGAATAATTGCCAGAAAATCAGACAGTGAGTGCACTTTTGCTTTGTTCATGTGTTTCCTCTACTGCTTTTAAAAGGTAGAATAGGCAGAAATTTATGAACTACTGTAACAGTTGTTTTGGTTCCAACACCAAACACATGGTTTGTACGTTGGCAAAAAGGAAAATACAGACTGAAATTTATATTGTTCTCTCATGCATCTCCTCTAATTCCGTTCTGTCTTTGAACTACTGTCACACAAAAGCATCAGCCTCACTGCAAATATGCTTTAAAGTTTTGTTTTTCCCTTGAAGAATAAAGCACACACAGTTTTGTTCCCATTGCCTTTCCTCTTTTGATGAAGAGTGTAGCTCAGCATTGATTACCTTGGCAACAAACTGAGAATATGTTATGTGGATTCTAATCCTGCTGCCTCACGTATCTTAGAGAAAAAAACCAACCCAGTAAAAATTAACCCTAATCATTCTGGGGCACTAAATCCTTATGAATTTAGTGCTTGTAATGTATATGTTAATTACAGTAGGGAAGTCAAGTGGTTTAAATTAATTACCACCTGTGAGGTTTTAACAAATCCTTCAACTTTCCCAGTTTCCCACACCTCACAAGAGAAATTACTAGAAAAAATAAAAGCTTATGCCTATTCTATTAACTGAAGTATGTTCCCATCCTTCAAGTCATGTGTAAATTCGTAACTGAACTGTGAATTTGTGTTATGACCCTCAGTAAAAAAACAGCTATAATTCTTCATTTCTACTACAAAATGAAAAGAATATTTCTCTTTTTCTACTCTATCTCAAAGAAAGATGCTCCTGCATCTCCTTGCTGATGTTTTCCCGCTGAGTAATCTGAGTTGGTGAAAATTCATATTGTCAGGGAGTTAAACAAAATAGAACAATATCTCTTTCTTCCTGAGGCATTTTGTCCCATGCCTCAGCAAAAGGACCACCTGTACAGTGTGCATTCCACCTTGTCTATCTGCCTTTCATCTCAATGGCATTTATTTAATCTCAATCTGGCATTTATCTTTGTCAATATTGGAGCACAAAGCATGTATTCAGGAATTATTTCCAAGCCCAGGAATTTAATAGAACTTTTTATAACATTCCTCACTCTCCTAAAGATAATGTACAACCAATGATGAATTAGAGATCAAATCAGACTCACAGGTTTTTTTAAGAACATATTTTTTAAAGCATCTTCTTTTCCGTTTATGGCTGCTGTACATGTTGATTTTCCAAAAAGTGCAATAAAATTAACATATTCAGGGTTATTTGTGAAGGAAAGACAGAAAAGCTGTAGAGTTTTGTGTTCATTGAAACACACAAACAGATTTGAATACAGATGGAGAACTTGTGATATTACTGGGAAAATAAACACCAACAGAGTATTGCTATTATAGAAAATTTTAACTTTCTATATTTGGACTGGATAGCACAATACTTGGAAGAATGTCCCTCCACTTCAATGAGCAAAACACTTACAGAATCATAGGCCTGAGCTGGAAGGGACCTTAAGGATCATTTAGTTCCAACCTCCATGCCACG
The DNA here is from genome assembly GCA_036630365.1 of Acanthiza pusilla. Classification (NCBI taxonomy): domain Eukaryota; kingdom Metazoa; phylum Chordata; class Aves; order Passeriformes; family Acanthizidae; genus Acanthiza; species Acanthiza pusilla. The sequence goes on from JAXCHO010000034.1 coordinate 71,395,773, forward strand.
GTGGGTATGACTTCCACTAGACCGTTACTTGGAAAAAAACACATAGCAGATGGAAAATTTTCTGTGAAACAGGATGGAGAAGAAAGAAATGCAGTTTGTATTGCAAGCTCATGAAGTAAAGATACAAGTCCTCAGTCTAAATTAACACCTCACTTTCAATAAGAATGACTGTGAAGAACATGAGTGCAAATGAAAAAGGATTAATAGGAATATATATGAGAGAATGAAAATTACCATTAAGTGAGATGGTAAATTGAGTAGGACAGTAGAGCAAACTTCATACAGATGGAGTTATCTCTGCTTTGGAAAACAAAAAGATTGGCATAATAAATTGCCACGCTTCTGTTGAGAACTCCATTTAACAAGATCTCCCTGGAGATAGCATCCTGCCTCTCTAAGGGAAAATCCAACAGGAAGGTTGGAAGCAATGATACCATCAGGTACTCCAAAGAAGGGTTTCAGTCACCACTGAACCACACCTGTACTTAGCACAAGCAGGAGCATCGGCACAGAATGTTATCTGCGTGGGAATTCTTAAAGTAGGTCTCACTGATTCTGCCACCTTTAAGTCAGAGGTTGACATTAACTCATGCTTTTGCAGTTCTGTCATGCTATCAGTAAGCAGAATATGCAGTAGGTGTTAGGAAAAAAATATGCCTTTGGTAAATTTGAGTAGCACACTGTCACTCTTTAACTGTTACTAATATCTTGCAGAAGATCTGTAAGAAAACTCCTTCCTGGAGTTAGACCAGCCTCTTCACTGCGCTATACCAACAAGGCCATGGGCCAGTTGTCTCAGACCTTTATGGTGGAGATAACAGATCTTTATTAGACTAAGATTTGTAATTCTTCCAATTCCCATGAATTTTTTAAGTTTGTTTTTTTTTTTAACTAACATTCCCATTATTCATCCTGCCTTCGTCCAATGGACAACGCAATCATCCTTGCTGAAAACTAAAGAGAAGAATGCTGCTTCTTGCTTGGCTTGTAATGGTCATTTTCCAGAGCCCACACGGTGGAGCCAGTTCTTCGTTCCTGACACCACTTCCAGCTAACAGGAGGCCTGAGCAGTGCAGATTCCCCATGTCCTGTGCAAGTAAGTAAGCATTGAGACAAATGCAGTTTATTCAAGTTATTCTTTAGCTACAGGATCTGGTGTTTAAATAAATAATGATAGTAATGGACTCGTATTAATTTCTATCTAAAGAACTTTCATACTTTGTCTGCATGCTTATTCATGTAGACAAAATACATGCATATTTTATTATGAATATAAGTGCTTTTGCTTCTGTAGGCTGAGCATAGTCCAGATAATTTCATTCCTAAAGTCCCAAAGAAACCTATCACAAGGTAAGAGGAGTTACAGGTGAAAATCTCCCACTGGTATGTACTGAATTGGTTGCTGATTTGAGTAATTGTGAGACCAGGACTTCAGGACACATTACCCTGCAAACTAGCAATACCCTGCCTGAACAGCAATTTCAGTCTACAGAGCCCTTTTCTCTCTGCACATGTCTCAGTCATCCTTCATGGTTATGATAATTTCTACACTGAATTAAAAAAACAAAGACATTTCCATTAAAGTTCGCTTCTTTCAGAGAACAGTGACTTTTTTTTTCTTAACTCTGCAGGCTGCCAGCCATTAAGCCCTAATTTAAGAGCTCCCACAATGTTGTGAATTGTCTGTGTAATAAATCTCTGCTGGAGAAAGAGTATAATCATGAAATATTTTTTCTTGTCAGACATCATTGAGCAACAAATGGCAACGGTGTCAGCAGCCTATCTAAATTTACAGCTAAACAAATGCTACTGACCCTTGAATAAACAGATGAAAGTTGATTTGTTGCCCAATAGTGTGTAAGACCTATAATTGAAACACTGATTTCATTGTCTCTGTAGGGAAAGGTAGGGAATGCAAGTTTAGAAGCAATACTTCCCATGCCTAATGTCTTAGAGCATTTTGCTGCAACTTCCACCACTGAAAAAAATTCTGCAAAAGGCATAGTTTTATTCAATCAGTGTAATCTGAATAAAGCTCAAGCTATGGAACATTTCTTCTGCCTTTAAAGTTATAATTGTGCCAGGATTTACATTGAATTATATACCGTAAATATGGCACAGAATTAATAGTGAAAATAATTATGTACTTATACTGGTGTCCATCATCAGACTATTTTAATGCCACTGTAAGAAATTACATAAAATGTTTTGAACATTTCCAACCAGATTTACTGTGTTTTCTTCCCATAGCCTCAAACCCCAAAATTCATAGAATATTCTGTATACAGATATCTTGTCCTCATCTACAGGTGATGGGGAGTAAAAGTCCACTGCAGACGATCTTGACTGGCAGTTCTCTGTGAAAAGCAACTCCTTGCTGGACTCTGATTGTGACCTTTTACCCTGGATACGATCTGGGTTATAGTGAGGTTTGCTTTCTGGTGTGTGTTCCAATCAATTTGATCTTTTAATGGTTAATTTTTAATAGTATACAGCAATTAAAGTTGCATTAATTAAATTTAATAAAAGTAAGCATTGCCATTCAACAGTCATTTTTGGAATCCTGAGGAAATCTGCTGCTCATGCTGCTTTGCTGAGCTTGGCTGTCCTAGTTAGTCTCTGTCATCCTTGCTGGAAGCACAGTGTTCTCTTTTCACAGGATCTAATTGAAGGGCTTGCCATTTTTACATAAGTTTTTGGTATTCACTTGCTCTAAATGCTCAACCAAAAGCAACACTAGAATAGTTTGTTGGGGTTTTTTTGTTCTTGATTTTTGGGGGTTTTTTGCTTACTGTATTGAAATGTCTTTAATCAGGAAATGAAGTCCCATGATTTGGAAAAGATCTGCCTGGAACAACTTCACAATAGCATCTAGGCAACACTATGCATAGAACCATAAAACTTCCAAGTTAAACAATGAATCCATTATTTTTATTTGTGGCTTCATATAACAAGATGTAGGGTCCAGTTCCTGATGCACCTGTTTAAGTGAGTGATCTCTTCACTTGGCAATATTTACTGTGACTGAGCTGTTGAATAAAAGACATGCATTAAAATTTGTTGCCTGGAGAGACTTCATGAATGTGGGTGCACATATTTCCATGTCAGCAAGGGAACTCAAGGAGAAGATGAATTCCATTTATGCACTCATGGAGAAACATTTGTGACCAGTAAATAAGCGCTTAGCAGTGCGTGGTTATAAGCAGCCAGAAGAAGACAAGCTGTTGAACATCTCCTTGTCCCAGCTTCTGATTCACTGTGTGGTCTATCTGATGCACAAAAATGTCAAGCTTTCTTAGCTGGAACTGGTGAAGGGAATGTGTGAGAACATTCACGTAATCTTAAACTAGGATGTGGAGCTTTGCCAAACAGCCCAGATGGAGAGGGCACAAGGCAGTAAGTATTACCTGCAGAAGCCTTTCTCTCTGTGCCTTGTCACAGGGAATCTCTGTATAATCCATCTATTCTGGTAGAGCTTGCTGGAATTTACAATCTGGTTGTAATTTTTCCATCACTCCATGGACACTTAAAAGCATGCAAATTACTTATTTACACTTCACTTGGAAAATACCCTTGGTTGCAGCTGGGGAAGGAAATGGCACAGTCTTCACCATAAAGCTAAACCCATCTCCATATACATGATTACATTGGCCACAGCTCAGAAACCCCTCTTTGCTTATGTTTCTAAAATAATCTATGGATCAGTGTTATATGCCAAGCATCAGGTCTTGCTGTGGACATGCTTCCTCCTCGTGCTTCTCTTACATGTACTTGATATGACCTACAGAGTATTTTGCCAGCCTGTCTCAATGGCTGTCTGTCTTACTGCTTAACTTGTGCCAGGGTTGTCTTTAGCAGCAGGGTCTGTTCTAGAGTTTGCCTCATGGATGCAGGATTTTGGGGGCCCCTTCCATCTTTCTCCTGGTGATGCTTTGTCACTTATCCATGTCTGGTCCAGAACAGGCTGCTTGTCTTTGCGTGGGAGATGGTCACTGCAGGCTGCAAACTGAACTGGCATAGTCAGTGTAATGTAGACTTGCTGAACTTCCTGGAGTTCTTCAGGAGTTGCCTGCACTGGTCAGCTGTCTGGTTGACCCATCTTGTGAGCACTAGGCAGACTTTTGCAGGTGCAATCTTTCTACAGAAATGTGTGTTTCTGCTTTATCCTGCATTGCCATCTCCACTGTACCAATGGCACAAGCTGTTATCCCTAAGATGGTTGCCCACCCATCTAGTAATATGCTTCTTGAGCATGTGGCAGTTGTTCCACCTAAACTGCTGTACAGCCAGTGCAGTGAACCTGTTAGTGGTTCCCACAATTAAACATGGGTGATGTGTGTGTGTGTGTGTGTGCGTGCAGAAGCAAGTCTTTTCCAGGGCTTTGAAAGGAATTGAAAGGTAGCAGGCAAAACAATGCAGTTGACAGAAATGCCTGGATGGCATTCAGAAAGTATCCAAATGAGCTCACAATTATGTGTTGTAGCTGCACTGCATTGCAAAGCGGGTAGATGGGAACACATGCTAAAATAGGCCAAGTGTTTTACCCGCGTTCCAGCCCAGAGTGCCAACACATTTTTAACATTCACCTAGATAGGCTTACTTGGCCTTTCTTTTCTAGCTTATCCATGTATAAAAATTTTTACCCACAAATGTGACATAATTACTGATACTAACAAAATATGTGGGTTTTTTCTCTTGTTTCAGTATAGATTTTTGTCCATGCGGACTTTTAAATAACACAAGTGGTGGTGCAGAGTATGCCATAGCAGCTCTTTGATTTTGTATATGAGTAGCAATAAAGCCATTAAAAATCCTGGAAGAAAGATATATTATAGAACAATCTACTCCTAGTCTGTAAATATCAGTCCTTTCATAATAGAAACTGCAGGAAAAAATGGGGATTGTGACATAATAGCAAAATAATTTCAACCCAGTATGTTGTTTTTCTTATTTTGGCAGACAAAGATCTTATTGTTGATATGTTTCCATTCATGCCTACCATGTTTTCCATAGCCTGGCACAAGTTTCAGTGAAGTGGAAGGCATATGACAAACTGGCTTCTTGGCTCTAACATGCCACACCAACTATGGCATGCCCAATGAAAAGCACTGTGTGAATGTCTTTTGCATGGTGCCAGACATGCTATGTGCAACCTGCTGCAAAACAGCACGGTGCTTTCTGCAGATTCTTTTTTGCTTTATTATTTTCCACAAATTTATTATTAAAATAGAAGGTAGATTATATTAATACTTGCACTAGGCACAAAACAGTAATTCCAAAACACTTCTGTAATTTGGTGCAATTGCTCTGCAGTCTGGCGCTGCATTGAAACACAGATAAAGCAGGTATATCTCAGCCCACTCTACTGACTGAGGAAATCTAGTGAGCTCTCCTTCTCCTTGCCTGTGGTGCTCCAGCCCACTGTCTTGTCAGCCCTCCACTGCACTTGCAATGCTTATTTAACATCTTTCTTGCAATAGCAGGCTCAAAATTGGATTCTAAGACCACTTGCACAAGTGTTGAAGATGGAAATCATCATTCCTGCCAACCTGCTGGCTATACTCCAGTTAGTGCAGCTCTGTGTGCACCATAGCAAGGCCACACTGCTGACTCAACTCTTTGCTGTCCACCAGAATTTCCACATCATTTTGTGCAAAGGTGCCTGCTGGCCAGTTGGCCCCAGCCCATCCTCCCCAGGTGCAGGACTTTGCACTGCCTTTGTTGACCTGCTTCATGCTCCTGTCACCCCCTTTTCTTCAGCCTGTCTGGGCTTCTCTGCATACCAGCTCGTGATTTCATCCTTGAACTTGCTTAGGGTGTATTTTGTGCCATTGTCAGGTCATTAAAGTTCTGCCAGTAATATGACAAATGAAATTTCATTCCAGAACAACAGTGGATGCTCTGGTGGACCAAAGCTTGTTCATCGTATCTGAACAAAGTTCATCCAAATTATCATTACCTCTTTGACTTGTCTCTTTTTCATCATAGGTGTAAAAATTTCAAGGATGGGGACTGTGTATATACTGGAGGATTTTACCAATGCATCCTGCTTTTACAGGACATATTTATCGACCTTACCGTTTGGTCTTGTCACTTCTCCACTCACAGACATCGTAATCTGCCTTCTTTCTCTCTTCTCTGTTTTATGGGCTTTTGACAACCAGTCTGCCTTCTATCATGCAAATGATTCTTGTACCACAAATCATTCTCCTTTTTTTTTTTCTTTACTGCTGTTACTTAACACTTAGCCCTCTTTCTCTTTTCTGCCTGCCCCAAGAATTTATACTAGTCTCAGTAATCCCTTTACCATGCTTAGCTCCCATTCTTCTTACAGCAAGAGCTCCATATGTCCCTTGTCCAGGCCATTCTCCTTATTACACAATAGAGGCTTCATATCCCTCTTCTTCCCTTTATTTCCTTCTGCAGCCTTGCTGCTTGGCCAATAAATCACTCGGTGTTTATCAATAAATATGTCTAACTGTGAAGATGAATAGGGAAGACAGTTTATAGCTGGGCAGAACAATATTAACTGGTGTGACCAGCTGGCTGTTTATTTGATCTGCAGAAAACTGCAGAGTTATTTAGGCTACTGGAGTGCTATGGTGCTGCCCATTCCATCGTTATCACATTACTTCCAAGCAGAGAGAAATGTCATCAGCATGATGTCATAACATTCATCCAACTGGCTTATGTGATGCTGATCCCAACAAATTTTTGAAATATGCTACAGTTCTGAGGTTGGATCTTTCTAGGTTAGTTTTAGGCAAGCTTATATATATCACATGTACTAAAATGCCTCCCATTTGTCAGCACAACATTTCCCTTGTATTTTTATTCTATCGCATGCACATTTTCAGATTGAATAGCACACCTGCTGTAGCACTGCAGCTGAGCACCAGTTCAGTAAGAACTAACAATACTGGGATTTTATTCTGATTGATTGTCTTTCATGTACAGATACAAGATTAAAATGTCATTTTCTGAGTATATCCTTTTGAAAAGTAGTGTTTCATTCACTTCCTTTAAAGATCACGTCATTGTCAGCAGCACTGTGTTCATTCATAATAATGAAATGACAAATGTTTGCTTAGTATTTTTAAGCTAATTGCTCTTCTGGCTTTTTTCAAGTTTTGTGTGTTTATATTCAATTGAGGTCAAACAACTGAAGTATTTCTGCATCTTCCTTTCTTCAAGTAAAACTATAGATAACTTTGGCAGCTTTCTTTAGAAGCAGCTGATAGCCATTCTTGTGAAATATGACTTCATTACTCTCTCCTGGTGATCCACAAAATATCCACAGGACTTTCGACTCCCAAATTCCCTCTACTTAAGCTGTTATGTAAATTCATCACCAAATGTAACATTTAAGAGCTCTGGATGCAATCTCCGAAGATAGTGTGAAATACCTGCTGTAGTCTCTACTTGCAATTTAGGCTGCAGATAAGTTGGATAATTTTCCCACAGATCTCTTCTCTGTTCCTTCTACTCCATGCTCCATTTTGTAAAAACTAAAGTAAAAGCACATTTTGAGGGTGAAACAGATGTAAAAGGGTGAGTTGGAATTCTCCGTTTCTTGCAGGAATAACTAGAGAAGTAAGCATGGCCTTAGAAAGCACAGCCTTTCAGCAAAGGCTCATCTCCTGAGATCAATGCTTTTCCATTGCCCTGTTCTCCCTTGTACAAACAATGTAGGATGAGGAGGAAGAGGCAAAGAAAAAAGCAAAAAAATATTGTCTGGGAGAGAACACTTGAATTAATGACACAGTTCGCATCACTGTTTTTATGCATAAGCCAAAACTGGGGTTGGGAAATGCTACATAAGTGGCAGCATGTGATGAAAAATAACTCTGATCTTACTTGCAATTGCTACTGATGTGCCTTGTAATGGAACAAGGAATTTTTCTGTGTTAATAGTGGACTTTCTCTATCACTGTATTTCCTTCTTCACTCATTTCTAAATAAAAAACACGGAAGGAACAAGATTTTTTGGATGAAAATTCTGCAATAACCTAATGCAGCAGGGGCTGGTTATTCCTAGACCTCATAACAGAAAAAGTACCCCAGAACTTTCCTAAACTTCACTCTTTTGTTATGCAAGAAGGTGGCTGGCAATTGCATTAACTTCTATGGTTACACATGAAAAGTCTTTTCACTGACTCTACAAGCTGACCCTCTGTGTTGGCTCTGGCTTGTGCCAGGGTTTTGTAATTTCTTCCTCATTTTCTCAGGAGGACAAAATGACAGTATGTGAAATTTTTGTAGATAGAGATGAAAGCTTCATAGTTGCTCGGATCTCTGGGAGATACAGAGATAACTTGAAATAATAAATTTATCTTTATATTTATAATCAAAGCAAAAATTTCATATTCTGATCTGATGAGTTTTGGAATTGCACATGTCTAAATCTAGGAGTGATGACACGATTACAATACAGAGAAATACAGTCATTCTTTGATGAATGTATCAATCTGATTTGAATGAACAGCCTTTTATTAAAGCATATTTGTCTATGCCCAGTACCTAAATTCAGAATAAGCTTCAAAACATTTCTCCATCCCCACTGACAAATCCCTAGTTTTAATGGTGATTAGTATTATGTGGAAAAATATCTATCTCAAGTGTAAAGTCCAAGCATATGTTTGAGAAGTAAATATAACTGCCCAACCTAAATCTCTTGGCCAACTATGTGCCTTTGCCTCTTTGAACAGGAATTATGCTTGTACTTGTTCAAAATGAGACTACATGCTCTTGGGTTAATGATATTTTGTCTTATGAATCTGAAAGGAGAAGTGAATAATCATGAGGGATGGAAACAATATAAAGAGGTGATAGTCTGTTAATCAGTCAAGGATCTTGCACTAATTCCTGGTCCCTTGAGCAAAGCCTAAATAAAGTCATTTGGGAGGAATCGCTATGTCAGGATTGCTAGAAATAGCAACCTCCTCCACTCTCTGGAAGTGAGTTATGAAACATGAGCAAACACAACCTCTTCATCTATTTCTGGAAGTAATTTTTGTATCTTTGTCCCCAGCACCATCAGTCGTATCAAGGCTTTGGCTGATGGAACCTCACAATTGCAGATCTACCCTCCCATAATGTTCCTCAGAGTTTTTAGCTTGCTGACACAGAAGAAGCTTTTGTGAGCGCTTCTCCATGACATGTAAGGAATGTGGATTCATGCTGCACTTTCTGTCCTAGGACTTTGCCTCTCACTAGCTATACTGCAGGATTATTTAAGTTCTGATATATTTCAGCCCTTCTATAAAGGTAGGTAAGGTGCAGGATGTGGACTGTAATCTTAAAGTGCTGAGGTTCTCCTTACATCTAAATCATTTCATGGAGTACTTAAAGGCATTTGAACCGTAAGCATCTTCTGATAAAGACATGCTACAGTGAACGTGGTCTGAGGAAGAGCAAGAGCTGGGGCATTTTAGACTGGGAAGTGGAACTGCTGTTTAAGCTTTTATAAAGACCATGGGCTTCTCTTCCAGACCTTCCTTATGTGTGTTGGAATCTTAAGACTAAGGATTTTATCACACCAGTTACTACCGAAGATTGAGAATAAATGGTTTATATAAGCTTTAGAAAATTATCCTGGTAAACTTAAACACCTGTTTAACACTGGACTAGCCCTTTTCACTTCCAACTTACAATTTAAATTCTATGCAAATTAATATAAATATAAACTATACCTAAGTAAACAGGAGTGACCAAATTGTGGGATTTTCACAGCAGACATGCAGATTTTGCTTTTATGAAGTGATGACATTGTTCTTACTGTTCTAAACCTACATGCCAGAGCACACACGAGCAGATTGATCCTCTCTTAAACACAGGCTTACATTTCAGCATATATGCCCTCTGGGTAATGCTTACAGCATTATAATGGCTAACTAACTAGAAAGTTCCTAGGATTCTGTGCATTGAATTTGCCTGTTTATTTTTTCATGGACAGATGCTTCTGGTGAACTTTCATCTCACTTCTTGAATGTTTTTCTTCTCTGAACTCAGCTACTATCCCTTAAATCAATTTTAAATTAGACACCAAGCCTGTCTTACATTTTTTTTATGAATCTGACTTTAACATTATCTAAAGAAGCAGTACATTTATTAGTTACAACACAGAGAAGGGACCCCACTAAATTGTGACCTGTCGTCTGCCCTGAAATAACTTTCTGTATCTCATCAACAAACAAAAAACAACAAAACTTGTCGGAAGTCAAGGTTCTAGGGATTTTTGTGTATGGGATGATGCATGATACATAGTCTTTCTACCCAGGCAGTAAAATACAACCTCAAATTTGTGCATTATAGTAGGTTTAAAAGACACAGTGTTTTTATCTCACATGCTCAGGATCTGCAGATCTGTCTGGGGGTCATGGTACTGAGAAGATGCTGGGAAATGGAAGTGAAAATTGAGGAAGAGGTGGGAAATAGTATGTGCTCTGTCAGGCATAAATACAAAGCTCCGGTGTAGCTTGTACATGTCTCCACTTTTAATATTGTAAAGTCACTGGAATACCTTGGGTGGTTCCAAACCCTGATCTTGCCTCAAATGGTTCATGGCAAAGGTATATGTAATTGAACATCAGCTAACACTGCTCTTTAGCTTCAGTAACTCCCAGAATTTGTTGGTGTTTACCTCTCTAATGAAGTGTATATACAGACAGCTGTGACCTACCCTCTTACCATTTGTTTGCTATGCAAAGCACACTAAGCTTTTACAGTCCCATCTTATAAAAGAGTCTCTTTAATGGCCTTGTCTCCCCTGCACCTGTTGCAATTCATCGTAATTCAGCTTCATGGAGCCAACAGACCTGTCTCAAAGGAGGTCATACCAGGGTCTCTCCAGCTCCAGTGACATGTCCTTGGTTTGTTTTTGGGTTTTTCTGTGAGCAGTTCCTGCCTGGTAATGCTTATTGATGTGTTATCACCAACAGACACACTCTTCTTCTTTCTTTTTCATTTCCTCTTCATATCAGAAAAAATCTATCAGCCAGGACCATGATTCAAGACCACCATGTTGCACTTTCTGCTACTATATTTCACCCACTGTAGTTTACACAACATTCAGGGATACTGAATTTTTCTGTATGATGACTCCACACTTCCATCCTGTGCCATTTGCATTTTTGTCAACCAAGTTGTACTTTTCTCCCCCACTTCATTACTAGCAAGTAAAATAAGCTCACTCCTTCTTATACAGAAAGGCTTCTAAAGTTTAAATCACAGTAATTTGCCTTTCAGTCCAGTGTCTTGTCTTCTGCTTTGTCAGTCCCTCATCCATTTTACATCACTGGTGCTAACCTCTGCCTTCTGTAACTCATCTGGCAATTCCCTATGTGTCAGAATAACAAATATTTTTAGAAGTCATTTGATTTCTGTGTGTCATATAAGGAACACAAGCCTGCTAGCAAGTATGCTTACAATTTTAAGTGCAATCGGATGCGTAACACCCTGCTAAATGAAAGAAGAATTAGAGCTGGAGCAAAACAAACAAATCCTATGCTTAATTTGATAATGAAGATTTTATCTGGAGCTGGCAGGCACTGGATCTTCAGCTAGTTTAATGATTTCCACTTTCCAAGAAACCTTGCAGTAGAGGAAGCAGCACCTTTTTACAGGCTGGAGCAATTAATGCCTCTGAATTTTTGCAGGGAAGCTGTTTATGAAGGCAACGAGAGCCTGCACAGCAGGGAGCAGCGCTGGAACCCAAGCGAATACACGGGAATTTCATAGGGAAGGGTGTGAACCTGTGATAGCCATTTGCACGCAAAAGCTGTTGGACTCATCCTCTCAGCCCGGCTGGCCCCTGGATCAGGGCCGTGCCTCACACCCAGCACGGAAATGTCCCCAGCGCGGTCTGCTGGGGAGGGTCCCAGTCCTGGCTGATGTGCCTCTGTGTGCGCCCCTGTACGTGTACCTATCTCCCTTGAATCTGAACACTGTTCCCGCACTGCCTGTGCCTAGTGCTGGACACTCGTGCTGTTCTATATTCCCATCTCCCCGGCGCTGGGCAGGCGGCGGCAGCCCCTTCCCTCGCTGGGCAATCCCGGCACTGTCCCGGCCCGCACCTTCCCCGCACTCCCGGGCACAGCGGAGCCGGCGGGCGGTGCGAGCAGCGCGGCTCTCCCCGCCCACGGCTCCCCGGGCCCTCCCGGGCCCTCCCGGGGCCCTCCCGGCCCGCGGGCGGCGGGGACGGGCGCGGATTTGGCGGGAGTCTATAAAAAGCCGCCGTGAGGCGAGGCCGCCGTCCTGCCAGAGCCGCCGGCAGAGGCTGTGGCGCGGCGCCGGCAGCGCGCCATGATCAACCCCAACTACTACCCCTGGGGCTACGACAGCGACAACGGTGAGCCTGGGCCGCTCCTGCCGGCACCGAAACCCGGGCAGGACAGGCCCTGTCCCTCCCCTTCCCGAGGGAGCACGGCGGGGGATGCGGGCTCCAGGCGGGCCCGGGGCTGTGCAGGTGCCGTGGCCGAGGCGGCTCGGCTGTCTCTCGTAGGCGCGGAAGAAACGAAGCTGGTGAAGGAGAGGTCAATGGCAGGGGGTCTCTAAGTTAAATAAAGTCCGTTTTCCTACTGTTCATGTAAATTAAAATTTGACATAGCATTAAAATCCGGCTTTAGGCTGGCTCTAATGCAGGAGCAGCGTTGCTGGGCTGCAGGTCCTTTCTGCCTGCAGAGGTTGGGGATATTGGTGGTCCCTTGTTCCTGCTTTGCCATCTGCTGCCTGAAGAACAGCTCAGCGTTGGTCAGGCTTTTTCCACATGAACTTCTTGGTAGAACCATGATGATAATTAAATCCGTGTTTCAAATTCCTGACATGTCCAGGGATCAATGGCCTCTTCTTGTTCCAGATGGGTACATGGCGCCATATTTGAATTATTTAGACATATCCCAACATATTTCTAGCCACTGCTGGACTTGGAGTATACACCTCTAGTTTTTTCCTTGGCATATTAATCAGTGTCTTAGTAGTCAGTCTGCTAATAAGTCTTGAGGTTGCTATGAAGGTTTAGGTTCAGCTGCATGACTTGAAGTATCCAGTCTTCTAGCTAGAAATCAATCTGATGGCTTTTTATACAGTGAAACTCTTGACACGGCATGAGTAACAACCAGGCAATTAGCAACCTGCTTATTAATGCCCTTCATTGATGTTCTGTACTTAAGCAAAGCCAAGCTTGTGTGAATTGTAACAAGTGTAATTCATGCCTGTCTGGAAAACGTTTTCATGATACTTCTCTGTACTTTTTTCTAGGACCAGATCAGTGGCACAAAAATTACCCTTTTGCGAATGGACGCCATCAGTCACCGATTGAAATCAATAATAAAGAGGTGCATTATGATAGTTCTCTGCTACCATGGTTTGCTAGTTATGATCCCGGCTCAGCTAAGACCATCCTCAATAATGGGAAAACATGCAGAGTTGTATTTGATGATTCATTCGATAGATCAGGTCGGTTTTGTTTTCATCTCTAACTGTCATTATATGTAAGTGACTGTTTCTCAATTTGCATGGAAGAGCCTGCTCTGAATGTTCAGGCTGTCAGAAGGTCTCTGTGTACTGCCTGTGTGTGATGTACAGGTTTCTGTGACTCTGGTACCCTGTGCCACTGCTGGGAAATGCCTGAGATTCCTTTTAAAGTTCATAGGGAAAAATCCTAGGGAATGGAGAGAGCTGCAAAGAAACTTGGTACAGGGTGAATTAAGGTGTAGGATAAATTTCTGGGGTTACAAAAATTGCAATTTGCAAACACATTGCAGTTGTGTTGCTTTCCAGGAGGATGGAGTCCAGGATTTATCTGTGAGAACTGAATTCCATTTTAGCTATTTGAGATGCCCAGCAGAACATCTTAAGTTACAATATTTAAAAACTCCATCCATGTAATTTCTGGTAAATGAGGTAATAAACCAGATGTTGCCACAATGTCATGGTATTTAATCAGTTAAAACTCTTTTTGGCATTCATGAAGTTTTGTCTTAATGAAGGTTATAGGGCTGATAAATTTCAGTGCTTCAGGCTTAATGTCCAAAATCCTTTATCCACTTGCAGCTATGAGAGCATACAGTGTACAGACTTATTTCTTAAGTGCATTAAAAGTTCTACTTTCTATTACAATTAGAATTGATAGCTATGATTACAAGAAGAAATTCTAATAGATTGTTTCATGTTAAGTATATATGGACATGGATTTAGTTTAATGGAATTTTAACAAATGACTTGGGTTTTGTGAAAACTGAGGATCAGAATGTCTGTAAACTGGACTAGTTAATATCCTATCAAAACTCACAAATTACTATGCAGTCAAGATTTTTGTTACTTTTCTAGCAAAGTGGGAATCTTGAATGTTATTTGAAGAAAAATATTATTAATACCAGATAAAATGATAGACAAGAGATGCAGCTCTGCCATATCTCAGTGACTATTACTTACCACTTTTTACCATCCATCTGCCGTATTTATTAGAACAGCATTAGATATAGCAATGGTTGCATTTTCTCCATAAAAATAAAAATAATTATTGTTACAACAACTCGCATTTTGAATGGGATGGAGTATCCAGGCACAGCAATCTGCAGCATGGGTGCAACACTTGCCACAAAGAGCAGAAAGTTGTGGAATGTTCTGAGTATTTTTTCAGATGAACTGCTCAGTAACTGTTGTGTTTTGATTTCAGAAATAAAAAGTGACTCACTGCAGAAAAAGTAGGTGTATATCTCAACTCTTTGAAGTCAAGAATCATTCAGTGTTTGTTGTTATGTCTCCTTTGTTATACCATTGCCTGCAGAGTCTGTAGGTGGTGTTCTTTCTCTAATATAATGCTAATTGCAGGACGAATTCTACTGTGCATACTCCTACTGACTTGAGCACATTCAAAATTTTTTATGATATGTATAGTGGCTTATTTTTTACGTAAAAGGACCACCAGCTGCACAAAATATACGTATGCAATAGCAATCATATAGGAATGAAGCTTTTATTCCTTTGGAACAAAGACATTCATTTTATCTTTGTCTGTCTATGTATCTATGTCTCTGTCTAACTGAATTATTTCTGAGCTAACCAGAAAACTAAAGGCTTCATTTATTTCCCTAACTTATTTTGGTTATAGTGGTCATACCCATATCTGTACTTTTGTCTATATTTTCGTTAGTTCAGATAAAATAGATTGCTGGATAAATTGCCAAGGTGAGTGATAAAGTTAATTACTATGGGTGTCTCCAAGTTTTACATCCATTGTGTCTTCTGCTAAGAACACTTGGAGTATTCACAGTTGGGGACAGTTTCTTCAATTCAAACAATTAGAGTGCCATTCAATGTAATTCAGGTATTAGGTTGAAAAAGGCTTTATTATGGTTATGTTTGGAGTTAGCCTAGTGGAAGGCATTTGAGAATTTATTTCCAGCTATTTATAAAGTCTGGTTGACTTTGAGAATCTGCTATGCAATTGAGAGCTTTGCTGACTTTGCTGACAGCAGTAGGAGCAGTATCATGCCTCTGCTGCCTGTCCATACATGTTAATGGATTCTTGTGGACTCACTTTCCTGTCTTACTGTACTGATGTAGGAGGACCTTATGCACTGTAAAATGATTGCAGGTGGAGGCCGGAGTCTCAAAGTTCAGGAAAGAACTGGGAGCTGAAATCAAACCTCCTAGGTGGCTGGATCCAGTAAAACACTCAGCAGCACTTGGGCCCTTCGGCAGCCTACCACTGCTATATTTTTTGGCATGACTGGCAACTGAGATATTCTTCTAGATCCAGCAGATCCAGACCCAGTTTTGGTTTGAATTAGGGCTGAAATCTTATTTCCACTAGCAGAATCCATTTATTTCTAAAATTCAAAAAATATTCATGTCAGAGAAATGTCCTGAGTGCTTCTAACTGGGGGGACTGTAGTTATAATGATGTGTGAGATTTATAACTTCCTTACAATTAATGGCTCTTTGGTTTTCTTTGTAAGGCCTTGGTTAGATGGTTACATTGTTTGAGAAACAGTAAAGATACAAAAGTCTGGTAGTGGAACCCAGACAGAGCAGCTGAGGAGAGATACATTAAGACTATATCAAAGGGATGCCTCCCTTCATCTTCTCTCCTTGCCTTTTGTTTTTGTTGGCACTTTCTATGGGAGTTCATCAAACAAACAGATTCCTATTTCTTCTTTTACTGGCTTTCAGATGGGTGTCATTTAAGGGCCTGGAGTACCACAGTGCAGGCACACATTCTTATAGGGTTACCTTGATGCTGTTTTCGGAGTTATTCCTATCAAAGAAATGTGTGGCTTTGAAAGTGGATGATGAAAAAAAAAATTAGAGACAGTTGCTGTAAGAAATCAGAGCTTGTTGCTAATCAACTCTTTTAGCATGACTAGGGTTTGTGGCTAGCATTTCCTCAAATACCACTTTGTAGGAAACCTCATCTATTTTTGCAAATGAAATTTTGATTGTCAACTTCTGGTGAATAAAACATTCATTTGTTGACTGGTTATCATAGAGTGAGGACAAACCCTAGTAACTTTTAATTAAATCAGGGGGAACTCTGTCCATAGATTTTCCAGTTTTGGTTGATACTTGCAAAATATTAGTTTACATTTTGTTTACTGAATTTACACTGGAGAAAACCAGTAGCTGTTACAGGAATAGTACCACTAAATCCCAGTACTTCTGTGGCTGTGGTACATACATACCACTCAATGGCATTACTGCATAAGCCAAAAGGCAGCAAAGTTAAATTCTTCCTTCAGTGTAATGATATGTCTGTCATTTGTAGTGTCTGCATGAAGGTATTGAGTGCCCCCGTACAGGGAATTTAGGATTTGAGTTTCTGTTCACTTTAAATTTCCATTGTTAGAATTAAAAGTGCTTGACCAGTCAAGGACCTGCTGAGGCTACAGTTACACGGAGCACTGTCAGTTTTCTGCCCCTGGAGATGGGGCAGCCACGTATTGAGCCCTGTGTAGATCACAAAGAAAGATGATTTGGGAGCTCACTGATGAACAGGCTGTGATCAAGAGTCACAAAACTGGCAAAGATGTGTTAGAGTGTAGGTGAGGGGGGGTGGCAGGCTGACAGACTTCTGTCTGACACTTTACTTTCCCACTCTGTCCCTGTAACAGTACAGAATTCAAATAGAAACAAAAATAGTCCTTCTGCATATCTATTCACTGTTTGCTTAAAGAAAATTTCCATGAGAACTGAAATTTGAGTTTCAAAAGCTTTTAGGAAACACATTTTATCCCAGCAGTTAGCCAGACAGTTTCAGTACAGAGATCCTCTTCTGAGCAGAGGCTTTTTTCTGACTTTTAAAATGTGACACTGATGTGAAACATCTGCAGTTTCTGTACTGCACTGTTAGATTCTATTATAAAGCAGCATAACAAAGACAATGTGTCTTTTCAATTGTCATACAGCAGTACATTACTAATTTAATTTCATTGTGGTTTACCAGTTCATTTTATGGATTTGGCAGGATGCGAGATCATAAATCTTGCTATAACAGTCATTTCTTCTCATGTTTATAAACACAACTCATGAGCCTGTTTTATTCTCCTTGGGTTTTTCCATCTGGCTTTCATGGTATGCCTTTACAGCAAACAGGGAAGGCATTTGTGTAGGCATAACCTTGCCAGTTTTACCTTAGTGAAGGCATATGAAAATTGACACCAGCACAGATTAACCAGGCCCCTACAGAAGCTGCTCAGCAAGTGGATGCACATATTTGAAAAGCTTCTTGTCACTTTTCTATTCTCAAGGACACCCAGCTAGCTAAAGTAAAGTGACTGGAGCAGCCATCTCCACTCAACTGCATCACACCTTCATTTTGCTGTCTGTCACAGTGAGAGACAGAGGGTTTTCTTGCCTTAGTTACATCTTCCTGTGCAACACTTGCTCTAGTGATTACATTGAAAGGGGAAAAAAAGCCCATTCTTTTATTAGCGTGTTTCATCTCATGCTGCTCAGCTGATGACAGATCAAATAAAAGGTGAGCTTTTTTCCAGAACAGATGTCCATGTGTGTGTCCATGTAGGATTGTTCTGTGATAGATTATTCTTCCATGTGGATGTGGGGAGGACAGAATTTGGGCAAGACTGACATGACATTTTTATGTCTGGTGTCAGGCACTGATGGGTCACTGAGGGCGATGTGCACACCCATTTAGGGTCAGTCACTGAGCAATGGGATGAGAGTTTGCAACAGTAAGGCACCAAAAAGGAGTGAATACTTTCCTCCCTTGTGTTCCTGAGCTGGTTTGTATGTTCCTGCACCTGGGCCATGTCACTTTAATGACAGCAAGTTTAAGGGAGTTGCATTTTGGTAATTCTCATGTGACTCTCAGATATTTAAGGTGAACATTTCCTGTGTAATAATTGTCAGAAAAATTCCCTGTTACATGTAAATATTGTATACTAACATTGCTGAAAAATAATGTAAAGATACCATCTCTTCTTCTATAACTTTTATTTTCTATTCTTTTTCTATTATGTGGTTGTGCATTTTTATTTGTGTAGTATTGAAAACAAAAGCCCAAGAGGATAAAGATATGTTTAGAACTTAGGTTCCAAAGCACATGCTTCTAAAAAATATTTATCTTACTAATTCTGAGCTATGCAGACATAGTTTGGGATTTTTTGTGTTTTAAATATTGGAGAACTTAATTATTGCAACGGTTTTGTTTACTTTTCCTTTTTTAAAATGCAGGAAAATTCCATTTACTTATATTTTCATTTAATGTATTTATATGTTTAATGCTTCACACTTTTAATTACAAGAAAGGAAACACCTTTGTGTCCTTCAGGAGATGTTGTTTGCATCACTCTGTCTGCTTAAAGTGTGCTAGGTAAAACTTACTGTCTATTTATAGAGGAGTGAAGCTAGAATGTGTTGGCAGGAGATGATGCAGATCTTCACCTAACGCCCAAACAAAAATGTCTGCTGATGGTCCAGCAGTGGAAATAATGACATGTTTTTTACCTTAAAGAGGATTATTTGGCCTTACAGATCTATTTTAATGGAGAATTGATGGCCTTGTCAGCTACTACTGTTACCCTGTCTGTTGACCACTATTCTGAATGTCTCTGGCAAGAAGTAAAATGAATTTGTTGAGAAAAACAGCTTGCTTTACTCCTAGTGCTATATTTCTTGTGATGATAATGGATTTAATTATTTTCAGATTGAAGGATATTTTTCTCTGACATATAAAGACCTGCTCTTGAGAACTGCTAAATTCTGTAACTTCTATCCTCAAAAAAGTGAAAAAGAATTGAATATGTTTTAGTATTTGGTGAATATAAAGATGTTCTTTCTGTTTTATTGATCTTTCCAATAAACCACCATTATTTACAATATTTTTTTTAAAATTGTAAGATTATTTAGAATACTAGGTATCATTCATCACAGATTGAACTTTTTTTAAAGGAAAATAGCTTGCATTCTTAGTGATTGCTTTTCTGATTTATTTGCTGCTTTCTTTCTCCTCTTCCATAACTGGAGGAAGCAACCATTAGAGCAGAAGCAGCATTAGTAATTTTATGACTTTTTAAACAAATAAGTCATAGCCTGCAGTAAGATACACAGTTTTGTGGTGTTTTGAGGGAATTTATCATCCAACACTTCAGTAGTTGGTCTTAATCATGGTTATGTTTGTGTGCTATCATATAGGTACTAGTTTACAGGTACTAGATTCAATTTAGGAGGAGATCTAGCCATCTAAATTTAGGTGTCTTAAAGTCAGTGGGTTATATCTAAACTGCCATTTTAGGCAACAGAGTTGGAGTTACATTCAATCAAGGAGTCCAGGGAGCAATTCAGGTCACTGTCTGTTGCGTGTCTACCTTAAGGCAAGCAGAATTATTCTGGAGGCTTGACTGTTCTGGTTAGGGGTATACTATACTTCACTTACCCAAGCATAGGCATCCTGTGACCTGTTTGATTACCTAAGCTGTTTCCCCTTGCCTCCAGATACTGCTTCAGAAATGCACAGTTCTTCTACAGATCCTGGACCACATCTTTCACTCCTCTCCAGGTGCCCCGGGAATATTCCAGAAAGTACTAGGTGCACATTTATGCAGCTGAATTAAATCAGAGATCTGTAGTGCCTGTAGTGGAACCCTAGACACAAAAGCTCTCATCTGCCTGTAAGTGCATATAGCTGAAGATGGCTGCCTGAAGTGTGGCTAAAATCAGTGCAGATTTTCAGGACATAGAGCATCTGTACAGTAAATATGTAAATATGTGTGTAAATATTGTGGATACATATGCATTTAATTTGAAAGAATTGGGAGATCCTTGAGTCTGATGCTGTTGCAGATTATCAATTGCAGTGCTGAGAGGTGGGCCACTCCCAGGAGTCTACAGGCTACGGCAGCTGCACTTCCACTGGGGCTCATCTGACGACCATGGCTCAGAGCACGTTGTGAATGGAGTGAGGTATGCAGGAGAGGTAAGACTCACCACTTTGTACTCTAAAATGGGCTGTAAAATAAAATTTGTCGTTATTGTTCTGGTGGGACAAAATTTGTCATTTGTCTGCTTTACAGGGAGTTCTCTCTATTTTTTATCTGTGCCTTTTTATTCTGACTCCCATCAATTCTTATAAATGTGAATCAGGTTGAAGTAATTCTCACAGCATGAGAAAAGAAAAATACTGTGTGAAACAAAGGTTTCCATGTTCTCAAACCAATGTGGCATGAAACAGCGCAGCAAGACTGAATTTCTCAGAAGGAATCCAAACTTACTAAAACAGTATTCTAAAAATACAGAATTATAGTAGAAGTACAAAATTGCAGTGATAGAAGGGGGGATGAATGTGTTACCTTGATTCTTTGCCACTTTAGGATTGTTAAAAAAAAGAGAAATGTAGACTAGTAATATACATGAATGACATTTATATGGATTCTTTGCTAGAATTGCTGTAATTTGAATGCTAAATGGAAATGAATCATGGATCAGTAGATGTCTGAACTGCATGTTGTACATGTTCTACCTGCTTACTTAATCAACTTTTCTTCAGCTTTAACATGAGATTTCAAGTTAATTTTTTCAATTTCTTATTAAGATATTTACAGTTTATTTTAAAGTAAATAGTATAATTAATAATGTATAACAGATATAACTAATGTATTACCTGTTATTACATTCTGTCCTTTTTTTTTCTTTCTCTCTTTTGGAAGGCCTCAATATCATTCTTTGTTGCCTCAAATTCACACAGTTAAATGAAGAACTGTAAATTCAGCCTGTGATGGCTTGCTGTTGACTAATGGGTTTTTTAACATGTTTTTCTTTGTTTGAAGCTACATTTGTTACACTGGAATCCCAAATACAGTAATTACCTTGATGCTAGGAGAAGAACTGATGGGATAGCTGTTTTGGCCATATTTTTGCAAGTAAGTAGAAACATGCTACTCTTCTTTGCACTGATACTACAGAGTTTCTGTTCTTACAGGGTTAAAAAAAAGCAAAACCCTCTTGAGTGTATTTTCTAGGGATCCTACCACATAGAAGGGGTTGACTTTCAGTAATGTATCCTTTTCAAGTTATAGAGCATGAGTCATGTTACCTCAAGTGGTATCCAATACTACACACACTTGTCCCTGCAGCTATTGTGTCACTATGTGGCTCATGGAATGGAGACACATGTCAGAGATGGCCCTCTGACCAACAGCAGTCAGCTGTCTTTTTTGCCAATTGTGGACAGATTTCAAGGACACATATCTCTTCTAGGCTTTTCATGAACTTTCTCCCAAACAAACTGTCTCACAGACAATACATGTTACTCATTCTTTTTTTAAAATCCTTTTGGGAGTGTTCAGCCAGAGCCTGAAGTATTAGCTGTCGCTTTCTCTTATTTAATTCATATTCACTAGAGATAGAAAGCTGGCCGCCCTTTTTGAGATCAGCCATTGCAAACAATAGATCTGACCATGAAATCTATTTTTTAAACTAGAATAAAACTTTTTTGCAAATTCTTTACTGAGGAGGTGTTTATCTTTGTTAGGCTAAAATGTAATGTCAACAGGAATAACTGTGTTGTGAAATTACCTGTTATGCTAAATTTCTATACTGATACAATTTCCCCCTTTGTATCATAATAATCTGTTGGGGTACAGACAGAGGTAACAGACAGAAGACAGAGCTTACCAAGCTGGAAGGGGTGATAGGTTAGCATTATAATTAACAGATTAATGCTTTATCATTTTATAGTTGATATACATTTAGGTGCTCATATAGAAAAACAGGAGAAAGAAGAAAGCTGCTCAAGCAGAACTCCTTGCTTTCTTCTTTACAGGTAGGGGAAACTCCCAAACCAGAGATGAAGAGAATTCTAGAAGAAATAAATGCTATCAAAACAAAGGTAATGATGTTGGGCTTTCCGTTATAAGAAGATTGCTCAAAGTTTCAGGACACAAAAAAAAAAAAACAAACCAAAAAAAACCAACCAAAAAACCCAAACCCAAAAGAACAACAACAAAAAAAAACCCAAAACCATGATGTCTGACTTTCTAGTTTTCAAATTCTGGTCTGCAACATTTCATGAACTTATTTGGGAATAAAACCATGGGTAGCTTTTCCTTAACATGAAAAGTCCTTTCTTCCACTTACATATGAGCCTTCTTTGGCTTTAGTGGGGCTTTTGAGTTTAGGAGAATGAGTAATTTCCCCAATCTTGACTCACCTCAAAACTAGGCATGGAATGTTATTGCCTCAGTGAGCAGTGCCAAATAAAAGGAATCTTTGGAAATTGGTCCATTTAGTCTTAATATATAGGCTGCCTAATGGATCTGTGGAAATGCCGCTGACTAGACATTTGTGTCTGAGGTAACATTATGTGATAAATCTCACATTTCATAGCCTGTCTAGCACAAATATTATGAAAGTAATACCTGTCTCAGTTTGTTATATGATGACCTAATCCAGTAGTCAATAGATAGAAAGAATTTCCAGAAGAAAGGACACCAGGAGGAAGAGTATTTCTACACAGAAATGAGTAAAACACATTGGTACTGGATGCCACTTTACATGAGTTAGCTCAGGTACAGGAAGTAGCATCATGGAGTTTTATGTTGTGTCTTGCATCTCCGGGCCCATCTGTGAGGGTCATTCAGTCCACTTATCCTCACACTGCGTCATTGTGTCTCATGCAGATCTGTGCTTACTTTCCTTAGTTCATACATTTGAAGTATCTGAGTCACTCCCTGTTTCTTAAAATATCTGAGCTGCAAACTAATCTTGACTACATTTGTTGAAGAGTTTTCTATTTGGTTTTGTTGTGTTTTTGTGATTATTTTAAAGGGAAAAAATGCTCCTTTTCCAAACTTCGATCCTTCAATTCTTTTCCCTAAATCTCATGACTACTGGACATACCATGGATCTATCACTACTCCACCTTGTGAAGAGTGTGTCACCTGGATTATTCTTAGAGAGCCTATCATAGTCAGTTCAGACCAGGTAAACTTCCCCCTTCTTTTTACTTACATACCATAACATGATTTTATTCTTTTGACAAGGAAAACACTCATTGGATTTGGGAGTAATTACAGGATTAAAAGGGGGGTGAAGAACTAGCCCACATCTGACACCATGGTAGTTCAAGTCCAGAGATATCAGAGTTTTTTAAATCAGTAAAAACATAACACAGTGTAGATGGTAAGAATTTTCTGTCAAAAACATAATTTATCAGAATAAAAATGTAATGGTGTTGGTGATTCTGTCTGCCCTGTATTGCAGATGGGAGTGTAAATTGGAAGTGTTGAATCATGTGCTTGATACCTGTGTTTCTAGAAGGCATACCAACTAAATTTTCACAAACTGGAGCCACATCAGATAACTAGAATTTATTGTTAATGTCAAAAACTTCTTTGGTCACTTACTGTGGAAGACGCATTTCTTGTTAATCCTAATTTCCCCCCCAGTCCACTCATGGGAATTTGAATGTTTGCTTTAGGCACATTTCAGCCTATGATTCTACTCTACCAGACAAATCCGTTTTCTTATCTGAGGTTATTCCTCTAGTCAGCAGACTATAATGATATGATATCACAAATTTCAAGGCTCCAGGATACTAAGCACATGAATATTAATCAAGGGACTGACATATTATGTAGATACTACATTTAGACACATAAGTTTTCATTTTAGGTTTTCAAGATGATAAGATGTTTAGTGCATTGATTGATGTGCATGTTACCACAAAAATAAAATACTTTTATTTTCTAGTACTTTGTATTTATGTGACTCTATATCTTTTAAGTAATACAACTCAGGTATGGTGCGAACATTAGCTGGCAGTAGATGAAATGTTGTAATGTGTTCCTGTAACTTACAGCTTAATTTTAATTTTCAGAGCTTACTGAATTGCTCTACTTCCTGTTTCCTTGCCCATCCAAAAATTAAAATATGGGGGCTATTTTTAAGTGGGTACTTGTGTGAAAAATACAAATATGGTCTGACTGGCTTTCACAAAATGAATTATCAGCTAAAGATTTTATTGGGGAAAGTGTTGTCCTTATTGAGCATCTCTGATTTAAAATGCATTTTTAAAGAAATAACTAATCACATCATTGATCCAGCTTAATGAAAAGACTTTTTGGTTACTGTTGTGTTTGGGTCATGGTCTTTTCCTCAGCTGTTCTAAAATTAGTGAGTTTTGGGAAACATACGGACTGTTCTTTAACTATCCCTCCTGTAGAAAAAATGGAGCATTTAAAGTAAAGATGAAATTACTACATAAAGACGAGAAAATGGCTCTTATCCTGAGGTAGCTGCTTTTCAGGCAGAATTGGCAGTATGTGAGTTATTGTATAGAAATACAATAGAAATACTTCCCTCACTGCAGAGTGCCTGCACTCTAAATAATGTATTCATAAGAGGATTGTGTTGCCAATTATTTCTAATCCTAGACAGTGTACTACCATGGCAGCCTCATTAATAGTGATTATTTTAAGTGTGTGTGCATTTGCTGTGGATTTCTTGGATGCTTTTGGAGCCAGATGGTAACTATATATTAGCCACAAGGGGAAGTGCAGTTGCTGCAAATCAGTGCTCTGCAGGAAAAATCAATTCACCAGAAATCCCAGTGAGATGTAGTGTGGGTGGCCTAGCTGCTCAGATTACTTTTAATGAAAGAACAGGAATTTAACTGTGGAATAACTCTGTCTAATTGCAGACTAATTTTTTCATCTTTATGTAGTCAGAGCCTGACTACATGTTGGTTTTTTACTGAGCAGAGCAGATCTTCCACAAATAATAATAAACCTCAGCATTCTTTTCCAATAGTAATTTATCAGTATTAACAAAACTGATGAACTATTTTCATCTCTTTCCATACAAATTATTCTTCATCTGAAATCTGAAATTTAATTTCAGACTAATAATCCATCGGATGCATATTATGCTGGTTATAAATGTGACCTCATCATTATTCAGGCAGACTGAGATGGCTGGTGTTTCTGAGCTGTTCAGTGAAGAGCAATGTTGAGATGCCCGAGCTAGCTCAGTCCATAAACTGGAACTGGTTTAATCACAGTGAGCTGAGGTTTTACAATCCAGACCAAAGTTCTGCTTGTATTGGCCTTGAATTCTGTACTGCAAGGTAGAAACATCAGTGTACTGAAGCTCCTGGCAAACAAAGGTGATGTGTGCCCTGCACGGGGCTATGTTTTCAGGTTTGCATGGGAAATGTGTGTGCTTTTCATGGTAAGTCATTCAAACAGGGATAGGTTCAAGTGTCTGAATCACAGCTGATGTGCTTTGGGGCTAGTATAGTGCATGGTAGTGACAACAAATGAATATAGGGTACCTGTTATGTGTTGCATCCTTTGAAAATCAGAAGGCAGTGCAGAAAGAGTTTTACACAGTTTGGAAGAGTATGGACAGAACTCTTCTTAAGGCATCCCTCAAAAAAACCCCATGCCTTGGTTAAAAAAAATGGCCAAGGAGAGTCAAGCTCCAGACCTTGTTTACAAACCATTTGAAAACTTGACCAAATCTTTATTCAGATTTAAATCCCCGTTATTAATAATGAACTTCTTGTGTCACTGCAGCAGAATATATCCTCTGCTACAGACCTACCATGGAAATGAACAATTAGTTTATAATTCAGTTTTCAAACCTTGCAATTCTATAGGATTCTTAACAATCAGGCACTAAGGCAGGGTTAGAGTAGGAGAGATTTATTAGAGCACACGCTGCTGTATTCACATTTTCTGAGTACTTCGCACAGTTTCTGTGGCTGCACACAGCTCTCTAGACAGTACCTAAATGACACTATTTTTCTCAATCCTGTTCAAATAGGACCCATTTTTCTGTTTTGACTGTGCCTAGGAATAGCACTGCTAGGAGAAGAACATGAGTACAGTTCTTGTGGTGGTGGGGTGAAGGACATCTTCACAACTTTGAAGGAGATTTTTTTCCACAGCTGGACCAGCCTCCTTAGTTTAATTGCTGGGCTGTGGATTTGATCCCAAAGGATTTCCATCAGGACACTTCAATTTTTGCTCTTCTGCAGATGGCGAAACTCCGCAGCCTCTCCAAGAATGCTGAGAACGAACCTGATCACCCTTTGGTTGACAACTGGCGCCCAACTCAGCCGCGATATTTCAGGATGGTGAGCGCATCATTCCTCTAGGACCTGGCTCCTGTTCGGTGCCTCTGAGTGAGGCAGCCTCTAGAACCAAGAGATGTTTTTGGTTTTTTCTCCTTTGCTGCATTTACAGAACTCCAGCTGTAGGTCTGGAGGCTGAAACTTGAGTTGTGAAATGAGAATTTCATTTTCAGAGGATAACATTTATTTAGGCAAATCCTATTGTTAAAATGGAAGTAGAGAATCTGTTTGGTTCTTCATTACTGCTTTAACATTAGCTTTTGTTAATAGTACAAAGGAAGAAAGAAGATGCTACTAACAATTACAAGACAATTTCCTATTGTGCACGTCTCTTGATGCTTGTCTGATTGCATGCTAAAGAGGTTTCAGTTAAGAGAAGTAATTGTTTTCACCATTAAAGACATTTTTCAGTAGTTTTTGGCATTATCCATATCCAGCTCTGAGCTGCACCAGTTAATCCACAAGGCATTCTTGGAAATTATAAACTCTTTTGGTCTTTGATACAGAAAATATGAAAGGATAGGGAATTGTGTTATAAACTCTTGGTTTTTGATACATAAAATATGAAAGGATAGGAAATTATGTTATAATCATTGATAAAGAGCTAAACTTTTACTTTCTTAAAACAATGGACAGGTGAAACAGAGGTCTGTTCTGAAAACTGTATTCACCAAGTCATTTGTAGTTAAAACTATGGGATGGGGAAAGAGCTATTTCTCTTTGTGTCACAACTGGTTGCCTTTATTAAGACTGATTTCCATTTTAATGTTGTAGCAGTCAAGGTGACATCAGTTTTGTGAAGTTGGTCTTCATATCCTTCATATGTATTTTCTTCATGTATGCAGAAGGCTTTTCTGTGTAAAAAGGGTGTTAAAATAAGAAGAGTCCTTAGTCTTTTTAATTATTTTTGAGACAAATTCTCATTTCACATACAAATGTAATTGATCCTGCTGTCCATGAAATTTGTGCATAAACATCTGAAACCACAGTTTGACTCTTAATCAAAATGCAGTTGACCAGTGTTTTTGTTCTTGTCTCTTATTTTGGCATAACAAACAATAAAACAGGATTGTAAGTCTGTAATTGAAATAACACTATTTCTGCATTAAAAAAATCCAACAATAATAAATACATTTACTTAAGATTTTTTGTTCTGTAGTTTTTTGCTATTTAGAAACATGTAAAAATAACAGAATTTTAAATAAAGACTTGTCAATGTCCTCTGTACTATATCTTTATGGAAACTGATGATGGTTAGTATCTTTTTCAGATGTTTGTTTGAATTGCAAGAGTACTGATTTCACGTGACGTCTTAAATGGCTGCCTCATTGAGACATCCACATCTATTCTTTTAGTGAGATCATCTCTATTCTGCAATGGGTTTCTTGCAACATCATATGAATCAACTTCACAAGCTGATTGCAGAGTGAAAAAGTTCAGTCTGTATCCAAACTCATTAAACTGAAAGGTAATTTACATTGAGCTCAGGAAATACAAAGCAGGTGCCGCTCTGGCAGTGGCTGCATTCTTGGCTGCCATGTTCTAGGGCAGGAGGATGTTGCTGAGCTTAGTGATGGGAGAGGGGTTATGTTCCTTCATTACAAAAAGGAAAATTGAAGCAAAAATTGGTTTTCCAAAATGCTTAGTTTGCTGTGAGTTACAAGGTAAGTTGTTTTATAAGGTGTGCTGTATTAAAAAGAGTTGCATATTCTAGAGTAGGCTGCTTCCCCCCCCCCCCCCCCCCCCCTGCAATTTATGGTATTGCAAATACAAAAACATGTAATCTCAGGGGGTTGTAATGATACAGTGGTTTCCCAGTCACACTTTGCAAAGGAGCTGTCTGGGTGCTATAAATGAAGCTGAAGCCTCATGCTTCAGAGTCATGTTTATTAACTTGTAAACTTAAAGTAATCTCTCTAAAGGAAGTGTCATTTGATTCTTTCATGCAGTTGATTTAATATTATCTGCATTTATAATTAGTAAAAGGTAGACTAAATTAGACCCAGGAGAGTTGCAGATAGGAGGGAGGACATGAGTGAAAAAGGGTTTTGGCAGTTGTTTTAGAGACCCCATGCCAATGTTAAGGGACTGTCGGAAGTAATGACGACAGATCTAGAAAACAATGGTTCAGCAGGCATTGGGGAAAAAATGTAAAGAGTAGGAGTAGAAGGAAAATAAAAAGCCAAATAATGGGGTGGGGGCACTTCAGGGGCACTGAATCATGCTGTAAGCTGAACATGTCAGGAGATCAGGGAGAGTCTTGAAGGCAAGCAGGGAGAAATGTGGGGTGCTGTGAGTCAGCGTTTAGAATGTGCTCATGTATCATGCAATTTCCTGTTCTCGCTGGCTGTGTTCATTGTTATTCTGCAGAGGTTCCCCCTTGCTTTGCAGCCTTTCCCAAGTACAAGAAAAATTAATCGCTGCTAAGACCAAATTCAGATCATGTAGTAATAACATCTGTCATATCTCACTTCGACCTGCACATTCCCACCATGTGGGAGCAGGGAGCACTGGGTTCAGAACTACCTGGTAAAAAGTAAAGACATCCAATTTCCATCTTGGTGGGGTAGAACACTATGAATTACTACTGTATGTGACTTCCATGGCATGTATGCCTGACTACACTTGGTGACACCAGTGCTAATTAGGAGCAGCCCCTCTGAAACAGAAATGCAGACATGAGACACGCAGCCACACTGCACAGATCATTGGCAGCTCCTTCTCCAAGTGCCTTTTCATCTGCTGCACATGTCAAAAATGTCATGGCCATGCTCTATGGTGCTGTGAGTCTTCCTGAAACTTGAAACATTTTAATGGTACAGCTGTACCTGCATCCATGTCACTGGCAGTCTTGAACATGAGCAAGAAGGTGCTGTGGAATGAAATGGCAGCTGCAGTAGCACCAGAGATATGATTGTGCTCTTCAAGAATCAACTTTAGATAAGATCTGTCCTTCCAAACTTCATCAGACTGAAAGATATCCATGGTAAGCATGTGGGAACTCCATTTTCTTGTTTCTCATTGGGAACCTCTTCTCTAGTCCCAACATCATGTTGATCAGAGAAGTTACTCTTGGGTTACCTGTCTGCAGCTGGGCAGGAAATTATCAACCTGCAGTCTCACTTTGTGGAGCTCTCTGAGGTAGGCAAGAGGAGGCAGATGTAGATATCAATCTAAAATTTTATATAAAAATAAGCATAGGTTTTAGTATTGAAGAGTCAAAATTCAGGTGATGGATATTTCTGAAGAATTTAAACTCATCAAATCTTTAGGTCAGGACTAAATTTGATTAAATCTTACCTGATTTATTCTATATCCAAATTTATGCCTAGTTATTATTCTCTATTTCATTAGAGTAATCTTTAGACCCTTTCTTTTATAATCAATAAGACACTATTTTGCAAACTGTGTAGGGCTGTTAAGACCATGAGAAGAATTCTGAATTATTTTGCTCAAATTTCAGATTTGGGATCACAAATTATTTTTGGGACAGATGCTCTGTCCTGTTGCCTGTCTGTGTGGCAGCAGTGGCAGCTCATTGGAGCTGAACTGCACTCTGTCAGCTGGGAGAAGCCATCCCTCCAGAAGGGCACACAGCAAATCCCTAGTCAGGGTCATCAGAGGATGCATCATACCTCTAACAGAACATGCTGAAGTTTGGCTTGTTCTGGAAAATGTTTCATTCCCTTGCCTCAAAGCCTTTTTGCCACTGAACAGACCTATGCCTCAGTGTTTTTATAGCTGTCTGATTGTGTATATGTGTCTGTGTATCAATATATACACAAAACATATGTGCTGTAAAAATACACATTCTGCTGCTGATTTTGGTTAATGCGCATTTTGACTGAAACTACAACTGATTTCAGACTCATAGGAGAAAAAGCATCCTTCTAGAGAATTAGAGTGCTTTTACCAAACCTGTCTTTGGTTGGCTGCTTGCCACACGTAGCTGTCTTCTAGAATAAAGTAGCTGAGAAACAGCTCCCTTTCCCTCCCTTCCCAAGAATGAAGGAACTCCTCGTTTGGAGCAGGTATGCTTCTTTCTGAGATCACTGGGGCCATTAATCACATTTTCTTGCTTGAAAATGCTTGCTTTAAAGCCTAAGAGCACACTTGCTGATCAAAGACTAGAGCTGGCACTTGGGTTCTCGGTTTCAGGTAACAGGTCAAGAGAAAGAAGTCTGTGAAGAACCTTGAAAGTCAAAGTGAGTTACATGTGTTAATGTGGCAAAAAGACAGTCAAGATTCACAGAGGTGGTGACACAATCCAAAGGACAGAACAACAAAATGATTTAGCAAACTCTGGAAAGGTTATGTTTGCTGGTGCTGGAAGAAAGGACATGGCAGCAGTTGAGGGTATGAGACACTGAGAGCCTCAGCTGATTTTAAACAGGTTGGAATATCAGACTTGGCACCCAATATTTTCTAAACACCAATACTCTTGCTGAATAGTGTTTGGTTCTTTGCTCCATTTCATTTTAGAACTGCCCTTCTGACTTCGTTGTTTTTCGTTTTTTTCAATTTGAGCTTTTCTTACAGCAGTTACAACCTATCCTTTTATTAGATTCTATAATTCTATAGAACTAAATCTTACCACACCTCCAAACCACACTTCTTGGGGTGTTACTGTTTTGCATTACTGTACAGGATCATGTTCTTAGGCATCATCTTCTCTTCAAGACAGAAATCCATATTTCCTTTATTCCCTATTCCTTTATTTACTGTTCCACTGCTTTCCTCTGCATCCCCACACAAGTGACATGTAGGAGGGATGTTCAAAATCATGAGTTCATCTATCCATTTTTGCAAATACCTCTAAATTATTTCCTCCTTCCCATTCAAATGCTGAGAAGGACATAGAAATACTGTTAGTTGAGAAGGAGCTACTTGCTTTAATGCCTGTATCTGCACCTGGAATACAGGGAGATAAGTCAGTCACTTAATTGAAAGCTCATGAACCTTTCAGCAATGGTCCTGTTCCTGCTTGAAACGCTCTGACCTTTGCTATCATGTTTCTTCTGCAAAGTGTCTTATTAGCTAAGTTGCTGCTTTAAATCCTTGATGGATTTAATGAAACAAGCAAAGTGCTGCAAGTAGCTGTGAACTCTTGACACATCTCGATTTGACTTCAAATTGACTAGTTTGGTTCACTCTGCTAATGATAACTCCTGCAGTAAATTGGCATGCAGGATGGTATTCCTAAGTGTCTTTGTTAAAAGTGGGTAAAGTAGGTTACAGTTTCAAAGTAATTTATAATAAGCTTCAGAAAGAGTAGCTGAAGAGATGCTTGCACAGATACCCTGGGAGATAAATTGTAGGTACCTGTATATACAATTTAAAGTGTCATGTCTTTATTTTGCCCATTTAATGATAAAGGCAAAACCAGAGACAGAGAAACTGATAAACACTCTGTCAGTGCTGCCCATGTGACCAACCAACCTTTATACGCTTCCTTACTGGTTAGGTATTGGTTAGCTTCTTGTACATCTCTTAATGAAAGATAACACTACTTGACCATTTGTAAGTAATTCATTTTGCAGTGAATCAGGGCAAAATCCATGACACACAGATTTCAGAAGCCCCTGTGACCTGTGAGAATTGTCAGTGGGAATGATTGCTCTGTCCTGTCTTTGAAATGACTGTGCAGCAATCCCAAGGCAGGTCGTAGTCCTTCCCCAGAGGGGGTCTGGATGGGTCTCCTCCCATCTTCTTGGCTGCTCCATGCAACCTGCAGGAGAGAAAAATTATGAGACAATTTCTTACTTTATCAAATTTGGCCATAGATTCAAACATGGAGGGGCCAACTTCCAGACACATGCACATACATATATACAAAAGAACATTTTGTTTTGGTAAGCAAAAGAACTTGTCTGGCCTAAGAAATCAAAACGGCCTTTATAACGAACAGAAAATATGAGCCTGCCCACCTGAAATTTCATGACTGCAAATATGTTTCTATCTTTTATACGATGATAAAGACACTATTTCTGTGGGCTTATTGTTTTGCTAAAATTTATGAATAAAAACTGCAATAATATAACTTCTGTAGATATGAGCTTGAAGACAAAGCATGAGATAATGCATTTTATTGATGGCATATAATAAAGAATGAGTTCGTTTTGCTTAGTGATTGTTGTTTGAAACTGGTGAATTCCTGTTCTTTGTTACTGAGATTTTAAATCATTCTCATTTCTCCCCTGCCTGGATCTCTTGCAAGGAAATAAAAATAATGAGGTTCTTTAGAAGAGAGTGATAATAGGCAGCTCTTTCTAGATCAGTGTTTCGGGAGATGATACTTTCCAATATATATCTATTTTTAATAACAAAAATAATAAGATCTGGGCAAATTCTTAGTTGAAGCACATACTTCAGCAATATGAAAGAGAAAGTGTGATTGAAATGATTAATTTTTTGTGAAGGTCACCTATTTTTTACTTTTTCATTACAAAAGTTCTAATTATTTGTGTCTGCATAAGGCCATCAATAAAGAGTATCAGTAGCTACACTCTTCCCTATTACAAGCACTTCCAAGCTGCTATTTGACCCTCCAATCTGGCAGACCAGCTCTTTTATAACTTTTTACTCATGACATTGGTGTGGGAGGTTTCTGAGGCCAGAGCCCAATGTGTCTGAGCAGCTGTTCTTCTAGGGATCACTGATGATCTTTGTGTGAAAAAAGGTGATTCACTAGAAGATTAAGTGTGTATTTGCCCTACATACAAGTCACATAACTGACATATATCCCTTTGTTTATTCTGGCAGACCTAGGAAGAGGTACAGATGGGTTTCACCTCAGATACTTCAGTGCCTACCCAGTGTCTTGCTCTGTCCAGCCAGGCCAGGATGAGTTTCCCACAGTGTCTTTCTGGAGAGTAACATAGCCCTGAGACTAACACCCTAGTCTTGCATGGCAAAAGTATTCAGTCAATGGGTGGAGCTCAATGGCTCAAGCCACTATGGTACTTCATGGCCTCTGGCAGGTTCTTCTTTTCATCTTTACATTGGAATACAAAAACTAGTCCTAGGAGAAGGCATGTAGACTCCTGCCAGTTTTTGGCCAAAGCCATGACTTAGGATAAGCAGTCACTGAGCATAATGAATGCAGCAGCTCTGCAAACTGGGACATAAGTCCCAGTGAAAATCCATGTGAAAATCCCAACTGTCCTGGTAAGGGAGTTGAGCATCCTTTTTCTGAGTCTCTCTCTCTCTCCAACCCTGAATACTTCAAATTTTTCATCAGGAACTCACCAGCTTCAACTCTTGGAGGACAAAGAATCTCCAGGACCTAGTTAGTAGCATATGAACCTTGGCTGGCAAAAGTCGTATGTCTGAACACCCTTTGTCTGGACAGCTGCAAGGTCTCATGCATGCAGAGTGTCCAAGCAAAACTTCTTAAAGAACAGTGGCAAAAACTACTTTAGAAGAGCTTTTGTTCTGCACTTCTTATTAGTTTTGCCGGAAAAAAAATGCTTACTATGTCGCTTCATATGTGGCAAAATTCTGAACCTAGGGTATGTTTATTAATTTGAATGCTGTTGAAACATTAGGTGCCAGGGTAGCTGTCAGTCTAGATACGAAGACTTCTCTATTCACTTTGCAGAATTTTTTTATTTAAATTTTGTACTTCTGCAGCTATATTTGGCTAAGATTTGTTGGATGTTTAGTTATAAACAATAAATACATGAGAAGAAAATTTGTCTTTGATTTGGTAGAAAATAATCTCACCTACTAGACTTGCAGTTGTATTTTTTCAAGGTATTACAAGCTTTTAGTTAATGGATTTTATATTCTATATGTCTAGATGAGGTGTGCATTTAGAATTGTTTTCCATATTAATAAAGTTGAGATATTAGCACCCATTGCTTGGGTCCAACCCATCTCCTGAGCACAGTCCCACTGAAAGTCGTTAAGCAGAAAAGCTATTTCAGGGTTTCTAGGAGTGTTCACCTGCTCCACACTCCAGCAGTCGGCTCTGAATGTGCAATGAATTTCAAGCATATCTGCCCTGTGATCACTTGTTGAAAAAGATTTCTCTGTAACAATAACACAAACAGTGGACATTTGCACCTCTAGAAATACTGGGGTTTAGCTGTTCTGTTCTTACTTTCTTCAGGGGTGCACTATATTGAGTGGTTTTCCACCACAAGTAAGGAATGCTGATTCATTTTCTTGTTACCAGCTAGGCTAGAACTTTCTCAGACCTAATGTATTACAGCCTTCTGCATTAAAACAAAAGTAGGGAAGACACAGTAATTGGTGTGCTATTCTGCAAAAAGGTTGCTTTATGTTTGCATATAAATTCTATGTTTCCTAACAGTTCTTGCACTGAAGCTTACCAGCTACATTCCTTTTGACAGAAAATATGGATATTGGCAAATTATAGAAATAGATTAAAATTTCTGATAATTTCTTATGTTTAGAAAAGGTTATTCTTCAATTAGTCTCAGTAAGCAGCACAGTCTTAAGCCTGTTCTGACAAATCAATTCGTTTTAAGGATCGTGAAGCATTGCTTGCACTGTTACCTTTGAAGTTTCCTCCTAGTTCTTTGCATCCCTTATTTCCTATTTTCTTCAAACTTCAAGGGAAGCTCAGTATCTGTCAAATTTAACTTCGCCTTGGGAGACTCACCAATCTGCTGGAATTTCACAGTGGGTCTGGAGTTAATAAATAAGCTTAGGTCAAACTTTCAATCCTGGATTACTCCAAGCAGGCTGTGCCAGAGCACATTTGTGCAGACAGATCAGATCAGATTTTCATTCTTGACTGGCGCCTTGAGTTTCAGCAAGCACACCATTCAAGTGAGTTCATATGAAAGCATGGCAATAATCACCTAAGGAATGAGAGTATGCACTGTGCACGTGCCCTGCATGCTTTTGTTTTAAAGGAAGCAATTACAACTGGAGTGAAACACTTTTTAATAGAAAGGTTGGGGGTCAATGACCCCCATGAAAGAGAATGAGATTGAATAAATGTTTAACTGTAATTTGGGTCTTTGGGAGGGTTACCTGGTACTGACATGTACAGTGATTTATGTAGTGCATGGCATAACAAACCCCAGACATAAATTTTCTTCTCGGACACTTATCAACATAGCAAAGAGAGATCATGTTATTGCCAGGAGAATTGCCACATTGGGATGGCAACATTTATCCTCTCTGTTCATGTGGGTCACATGGATTGCAATTAAAAAAATTAATACTAACATGTATAAACACAAACATGCATATTATAGCACATAAGGAGTTTCATCGAAATCCACAATTTTTTAAAGGTAAGTCTCTAGTATATTTTATAATAATTGTATTTACTTATTTAAGGTCACAGCAAACTATTGAGCAACAGTTACACCTGGCTCTTCTTCTAATTTATAGATCCCACATCCGGAGAGAGAAGAAGAGATGGAGGGAGGCAAGGAGATTCAAAGTCAGATAATTATAACAACATGTAAGCTGAAGGACTGAACTCCCTTGGATGATTTTCAATGATCTGGTGTACCTAGATCAGAAAATGGGAGTACAAGAAAGGAAGAGCAATGGTTTTCATTTACCTCCTACATAAAAAACTCATAAGGAAAATCTAGCAGAGAAGCACAGCAGGTTCAGCTCTCTGAGCTGGCTGGAAGCACAATTGTACAGATGGGATCCAGCATTTCTTCTTTACACATGGAGACAGAGGGAACCACTGGGCTTACCAGGTTTCTTAACTGCCAGTCTGAAATCTGTTGCTTGGCAGCTCCCTTTTTATGTGTATAGCTCTGTTGTTGCACCATTTGAACCCTCATCATTACCAATCCCATCACCAAAGACTTCAGGCACTGAGCTATCCCTGCCACGTGGTTTCTTTGCATATCACAGTCCTGACATTTCTGCCACGTGTGGCAGAAATCTCTACAGGTCAGGTAAAAAAAAAAAAAAAGAAAAAAAAGTGATTTAGATTGTGATTAATCTTCAAGCATTTTATATAGGATGAGGCAGGTAGCTTGTTGGTTATTAATTACTCACATCTGTTTCTGCAATAGGTGGGCCTGCCAGAGATCTCCAACACTTCAGTCCAGGAGGCAACTTTCATGCCTGCTTGACTCCAGTACTCTGGTTGAGTTTGTGCCATCTCTCATTTTTCTGACACAAAATCATTGCATCTCAAAACAGAAAATTGCATCTTTGGAATGGGAAACTGAATTGCAGGTAATGTCAATGCTACTGCTCTTGTCCATACTCAGGGAGGGAATTGCCATACAAAAAGTACTGTTGCAGACCTAGAGAGATCCTGGTAGGCTGTTTCTCTCTGAATCCTTGGCAAACCTAAATCTCTGAATCCTAAAAGTTGGTAGCAACAGAGGAAAAGCAGTTGGTGCTGCCATGAGTCCCATGCAAGTAGCCCATTGGGACCCCTTTGTCCCAGGGGTATGTGGCCAGGCAGGTTCATGGAGTGACGCCCACTGACTTCAGGAAACTCTGGATCAAGCCTGAGGGCTGTGCACAACTTCCCTGATGATCAGTTTTCCACAGAGCTGTCTGGAGGAGACAAGCAAACTGGTACAGGACAACACAGTGCTGTCCAAGGGATGTCACTGCAAAAGCTTAGACATTGCACTTCAAATAGTCAGTTCCCTGATGGAATACAGATCCCACTCTGTGATAGCGTGCCTTCTTTAGTGACTCACTTGTAGCAACTGCTCATTAAATTGTCCAAATATTTTCCATTTTCTTCACCCCCAGTCTCTCTGCCTCTTCTCACTTGCACGCATCTACCCAGACGCATTCCCACAGAGCCAGGCACGAGGCTGCTGTGAGCTGGGGAAGCTGGTGGTGAGGAGAAGGTGCCACGACCACGCGCCAGCATGGGACAGCCTTTTCCCTGCCCCTGGCAGGCCGGAGTGCCTGGCACTGTGGGGCAAGATGCTGGGAGTGGGCAACACATGGAGATTGTCTGGTATGTCAGCACTGCACTGGGGCATCAAGAAAAAATCCCTATGGTTGCAGGGGTAGTATCCCCTCAATAAATCTGTTTTTAAAAAAGCAAAACCCCTAAACAATTCATTACCATACTACAGAACTAGAGAAAGACTCCATAGGAGTCAAGTGAAAGTAGCTCAAACCAAAGAAACCAGTAACTTTAATGGAGATCAACTAGGAAAAAGATCCTTTGCAAACATAAGATGAAGGAGAAATGAATACTTTATTCTAGGGTTTCAGGAAACCTACCTAGTACCTGAACTTAAAACATTAAAAAACTTGAGAAATTTCAGATACAACAGCAAAATAAAATCAGTGACATTTATCCATTTGTCAAAATATCAAAGTTGCTTTTTAACAAATTCCTTGACACTGCAGCATTTTTATGCTGTGGCCTTTCAGCGGCCTACTATCTGCACTTGGGTTTTCTTCTTCTGGTGCATATCTGGGAAGAGATGAGGAAAACTATACTTTTGTCACAGCACCCACAAGGTTTTGAATATTGTCATCCCAAGTTAAAACATACTAATCGTCATAAGTTATCCCACTGAATTCAGAAAGGTATTTCACATATCTTACATATGTCAGAAGGCTCCAACTGAATGTCAAAACATGCTCTCCCTCCCAGCCCTTCACCTGATCCAGCCTGGGATAGGGACTATAGTATGATATGCAGATGCTGGCCAATCAGACCAGGCTTGATAACTTGGAAAATAAAATCGTTTTGTCATCCTTTACAATGAGTATCTTATAGACAGACAAATGACCTATACTCTTATGTCTGCTCTCATGTCAAGCTGTCAGACAAAGTGCTACAGTAGAAATAGAACAAGTACCAGATCTCCCTTCTGCCTGGTTTTAAGAAAAGTACATAAAGAACACAAAATAAATCCTTATTATGTTACTTCTCTTAAAATAAGTTTAGTGAGCAAATAGTTTAGCACATGAAAAAATATTGTCCCATCATAAATTAGTTTTCAGGCCCTGACAGAGACTGGAGAAATTCCTATTATCTCATGGAAAAGTTTCTTCAGTTGTATTCTTAGTATAACTTTTATTTCTTAGTGTTTTCTCTCTTTTGTTTTTATTTTGAAAAATGATGGTGAGCTGAAAGAATCATACTTTCTTTGGTAGGGCATTATTGACCTGCACTTTGGGAAGCTACAGTTCAGTCACTGAGCCATCTCTCATCTGTTCACGGAGTTGATGACCCAGGCAGCTAAGCCTCCTGCCAGAGCTGTGATGCTTTTTGCACCCCCAGCACCCCTATTAAAAGGCAGAGGACAAGCAGCACAGGGTTCAGTGCTTTGTTCATGAAGTGTTGGATGAGGGACTTTTTTCTTTTGCACGTGGGTAGACCTGAGGCCAGTGTGGGCTGCCCAGGAGTGGCAGAAGTTTTCAGCTGCTATGAGGCCAGTGGTGCCCTTTATCATTCCATCTGTCTTGTGTGAATGAAATCTCCTGGCAAGAGTAGCAGGTCATGGACACCTCACCTTTCCTCACCTCTGCCAAAAGAGGTGTCGGATCCAAATCATGTCTCTGGTAGCCCAGGAGTCATAGGCCAGGAGGAAATCCAGCCAATAAAAATAACTGGAACCTACAGTGATAGGAGTCACAAAGCGCTGCACCATAAAGGCAGGAATAAGCATGATCCTTTTGCCCTTTCAATTTTGACTGCTGATCCCTGAAAGATCTTTTTCTCTCTTTCTCCTCTTTGTTTCCCAGGTTTCCTTTCAGTTCCCTCTTGACATGTCTGTTTTACCTTTCTGTTTCTGTGAAAAGAGCCTGCAGGCCTTTCAACAGTATTGTTAGATACATAAAGCCATGGTGAACCTCAATTAGTTCTTATTTTAATCAAAGCTAGTTCATTTTACCCTCTTTCTGCTGATAAGCAATTCAGTTCAAGACAAGCGAGGGAGTCTGCCATGCTTTCTACAGTGACCGAAAGCAAAGCTACAAGGACTTGAAAGGAAAATGTAGAAGTTAGCAGGTGACAAAAATCTTCCTAGAGAAGAATTCTGCTTGCCAAATTCCCACGTGGGCTCTTAAAAGCAGATCACTTGGACTGGTTTGCATTATCATCATTTCATGGTCCCCTGTTCCAGAATACTCTTCATGAAGCACTGATGAAGCAGGATTTCAGCTCCATGTTTCTGAAGTGGACAGCTGTGAACAGGACAGCTCTAACGGGACCATGGCACAAAGTGCAGAGGCAAATCTCCATGAGCCTTACTCTGAACCTCTGCAGAGCTGCAGACCGATAGCCTTGCTTGGTCAGCAAGAATGAAGTCCATCCTTAACACACACAAGTGCGAAGTCTCTGCAAAGGACAGACTGTTTCTGGCCTAGTTTTTAATAACTCTGACTTCCCAGTCTATACTCTTCTGATTTGTTTCTGTTCTGAAGGCACAAGTTCGAGCCATTCAGCACCTCCTTCTGTCACTGTAAATGCTAATTTTCTGCCTCACTTTCTGTGACATCAGCCACGATGGACACCCATCCCGTTCTTCTGAAGGGGTCTCACTTCACGAATATGACCAGACCTTGCAAAAGAGTCAAGTATCGTGTGTGAAGGGAGCCCAGCTCGTGTCCCGAGTGTTTCGCTGTCCGCCCAGCCCGGCTGCCCCCGCTCGCTGCCCCGGTTCCCGCAGCCTGTCCTGCCCTCTAGTGCCGGCCTGCGGCTCCTGTGCCTCCCTCCCGCTGAACCACACTCCCTGGGTGCGGCTCTGCGCCGGGACAAGGTGCTACAAACATCAGGAGGCCTCGCAGCAGAGCCTAGCGTGCCCTGCTGTGAACCGCTGAAGGGTGGATGACCCCTGGCCCAGCAGGACTGTGGCATCTCCATCCTTGAAGCCATTCAAAAACCTGAGTGGACATGGTCCTGGACAACCTGCACTGGCTTGTCATGCTTGAGCAGGGGGATTGGACTAGATGCTCCAAAGAGATCACATCCAACCTAAATGATTCTGTTAGCGATGGGTTTAAGCATGGCTAAATTTATCAACACCTATTAAAAAACTATCCCTGTAATTCCATTTTCTGGGAAAAAATTATCAGCAGCATTTATATGTAGAGGCCTTTGACTTGTTGTGAATGTTTGTATATTTTTGAGACGGTCCTTTTAGCCTTAGATTTGGTAAAGTATGAGGAAGCTTTTAATTTTTTTGATTTCATGGTTTCTTTTGAGCTTTTTACTAAAGACATAGTCTTTTTACTAAAGACACAGTTTCTGGACTAAAAGTCTTGATCTTATGTCTTTAGTACAAAGACATAAGATCAAGAATTCTAGTCCAGAAACTCAGCATTGTGCCTTTGGGAACCAGAATAATTCATTTGCGGGTTTTGGTTTTTTTTTGTTTTGAGGATTTGTTTTCAGTTGGTTTTGGTTTGTTTTTTTTAAATTCTGGGCTTAATTAATGAGGTGGTTCATCATTGATGGTTGCAGTATCTTATTAATGGG
The DNA here is from genome assembly GCA_036630365.1 of Acanthiza pusilla. Classification (NCBI taxonomy): domain Eukaryota; kingdom Metazoa; phylum Chordata; class Aves; order Passeriformes; family Acanthizidae; genus Acanthiza; species Acanthiza pusilla. Next base: position 71,436,785 of record JAXCHO010000034.1, read on the forward strand.
CTATAGTTGAAAGCATTGTAGAAGGAGGTAACTCTTCAGCTTCATCTCTCCATGCTGAGGTAGGAGCAGCACCGCCCAGCTAGCTGTGAGCAATCATTCTTCTTTCATCAGAAAAAAACCCAAAAACCAAAACTCCCAGAATAGATGGATACAACCTGTAGACCAGACTATTTAAATCTCATTGAACATATATTACATTTTTTCTTTTCCCCCCTCATATGTCCAAAATTGGGCACACCTGAGGATATGATGCTGGATAATATGACAGATATGCTGGATCACCAGTGTTTTGGTGAGACACAAACCATTTCCAGTGTTGTCTCTTGAGCATATCAGACTGAACTATTTGGAATCTGTATGCAATGTGAAAACCTGTGAAACAATCATTATAAAGCTATAAAACCATACAACATAATATAACACCAAACTCAAGTTTGTAATAAGGAATTTTGGTGGTTTACAGCCAAGAAAAGCATTACTCTCAAAAATAGGTCACAAAGTGCCCAGTAAACCTTTATTGCTTCTGTCTGAATACAAAAAGTAAATAGGCGCTCATGAGGAGTGAGTAAACACGTATGCAAGATGATTAACTGCACAAATAATCTGCATCATTCTTTGCACTTTTTATCAACAGTAAAATTTGTATCTCACTAATCTTTTCTATCATTTGCTTGCATGTGTTCAGTGGCAAAAAATTACCCCATTATCACAGGACACAAGGTCATGGGTTCATTTCAATGAAAAGGTGTATTATGGTCATTTGTTCCTGCTTTGGTTACTTATGATCCAAATGCAACTAGGACCATCCTGTACAAGAGAAAACATGTAGAATTGCATTTGGTAGCTCCTTTGACTTTTCTAGTTACTTTATCTTTACTATCAAATTTTTATAAGAACTTTGTGAGACAAAGTGCCTGCTCAGTGTTCATCATTACAACAGGATTATGGTGAGACAAAAGCTTATTCATTTCCAGAATTGTACTGAGTATTTTTTTTTTAACTCCACAGCTTCTTTTTCACGTTGTAAAGGAATAGCACAAAGACAACATTTAATAATTCGAACTGTGAGTTATCACCTCAGTCTGCAGAACTGCTGTCTGCTGGAAGTTTTACACTTTCTCATAAGGACAGATACTGGTTTTCAACTCTGTGCCTGACATCCTTCTACCACTGCCAAACACTCAGTACAGAAGGCCACTAAGAAATCCTGTCTTTTTTGTTTCACCTTAATTAATGCTTCTTTTGGAAACATGATTTTCTGCTACCCCAAGTGCTTCCTCCAGATGCTCAGAAAATAACTTGCATTGTCCTTGCATTGCAGGTGTGATCTCATCAGCTTCTGAATACTTTAATTCTGAAAATCATTTCTAGGCACATTAGGGACAAGAAAATAATGAGGAGTAGTCAACATGGCTCCACCAAGGGGAAGTCTTGTCTGGCCAACTTGATAAAGTCCTACAATGACACAGGTGACCTGACAGATAAGGAAAGTGCAGCAAATTCTGTCTACCTGGACTTCAGTGAGGCCTTTGACAATGTCTCCCATCAGATCCTTATAGAAAAGCTGTTGATATCCAGGCTGGATGAGCAGACACTGAGATAGACCAAAAATTGGCTGGATGGCCAGGTCCAGAGGGTGGTATTGAGAAGCATGGCACCTAGACAAAGGGCAGTAACTATTGGTATATCCTGGGAGTCAATACTGTGTTCAGTCCCGTTTAACATCTTCATTAATGATCTGGATGATGGGGCAGTGTACCATCAGCAATTCTGCTGATGGCTAAAAGTGGGAGGAAACAGGCAAGGGTTGTGCTGCCATCCAGAGGGACCTTGACAAGCTCGAAAAATGGGTCAACAGGACTGTCATGAAGTTCAACAAGGAGAAGTATAAAGTGTTGCACCTGGGGAGGAACAACCCTATACCCTATGCACCTGTATATGATGGGGGCCATTTTAAGGGTTAATAACATTTGCAGTATATGCCTTAAACAAGTGCTGGGTTGTGAAATCTGTTGCAGAAAACATCATGGGTGCCTATGCACAAGCTGCAAAATGAACAAAGTCTCAGATCTGGCCTTGCCTAGGCAGGTCCAAAATGGATACTTTTCACCACAACCTTCCATTTGAAGCCCCAAAGTGGACCCCCCACAACGACTGAACTAAGACCTGAGCAAGCAGGGCAGGAAAACCACATACTCTCTCACCTCTCATGCTAATGAGGAACTGTATAAAGAAACTCAGGGAAGCAGCTGGGTAGGACTCCACCAGCAAGAAGCCCAGGACACTGAAGGACCAGTGAAATGCTACTGGATCCATGGTGGTGATTATCTTCTGCTTGCACTGTCTGTCTCCTACTCCTTTTCTCTTGCTCTTTTTGTCTTTCTCTCTTGTTCCCCTATACAAACAATTTTATGAAATAAAGTTGGTATTGCTGAACCACCATTTGGTCTCACACCTTAATTTGGGCAGAGGACTTTAACATCAAGTCAAAACAGCCATTCATCTGAAAATACCTAAAAATACATGCAGGGCAGTGTGTTTCAAGGTCTTCCATGATATGCATTTATAAACAGATGCCAATTTACAAGACTACCTTGCGTCATCTACCTAAGTCAAACCAACAACATAGAGCTAAAAACCAGGAGCAATTATTTTCAAGTTCTTTCGGGCTCTTTATTAATCCCTGACCAAGACTCATGGCATTTTCAAAACAGATGAAACTGTGATTAAAAGTGGCCCAGAGACTACAGTGATATTCATTTAGTGTACAGTGCAGGAGCTGCTGTGAGCCATATGCCACTCATCCCCCTAGCATTTCGTAGGTAGGATTTCTTTTACTGACCTGCATATGGCAAATACTGTGCTCTTTATCTGGACGTTAAACTTGAAAAAATGCAAAATCTTTGACACTTTGTAAGTAGTTTCTTCTGAAAGTAAGAGCAAAGTTTAAAATGTGACATTCCACACTAGCAGCATGATATGAGTGGGATAGAAATTCACCGACCATGACCAAAAATGTTTCTCCACACTTGTTTTTATGCTGATTGCTTGCTGCAAAGATTACTTTTTCTTTTAATTTAACCACATCTAGATCATTGTGGGTCCCTTCCAACTCAGCCTATTCTGTGCTTCTTGGATTCTGCATAGTCAACACACATTACAACTCTCTTCTGTGCTTCTTCTCATCTATCATTCATCATTTAGTACTGGCTAAATGTCTGACCCCATGGACCAATTGTAATCACATCTGCCTGAAAATTCGTATTTGTGATAGAATAATTATTGGTCCCAGAAATCAGGATAAAAATACAGTGTGAGATCAGTCTTGCTGACGTCCTAGAGAACGTGAATCTGTTGGAGCACATCCTTGGAATACGCATGCCTGAATGACTCAGTTAGAGCTCACATCTCTGAAACCAAAGATAGAATTGGCAGAACTGTCTTAGCTATATGTTCTCCCGACCCAAACTCAAGACATAAGGAAATAGGAAAAGAGAAAAACCAATGTTCCCGCATAAGAAGAGGCAAGGTAGTTACCTAGCAAGTCCTTCACCTCAGGGGTGAGCAGAGACAGATATTTTCTACAATGCAGCATATATAGCTACGATTACTGACTACAAAATTAAAACAAAATGATGATTTTATCCACCCTTTGAGCAGCTATAAACAGAGATACCAATTTATTTCATTGTTATGAGAAAGCTTAAAATTCTCTAGCTGGTGTGATGCAAGCCACAGGCAGCATTTTGCATCTGTCTCATAGGATTCCTGCTATATTTTTCTCAAGCCTGATTTTCAGTGCAGTCCATGCCTGTTTTACCTACTTGTAGCCACATGCCTCTGTATCCATGGGTGTCTGCATCTGTCATTGCCACCAATGCCACACACAGAGGTGGAATTGCAAGGCCAGACTGAAGGTTGTGTTTCTGTGGGGCACTGACCCACTGGCTGGTGTGAAGATATTATTTCCAGAGCACTTGTTGCACAGTCCTGAAAATCTGCCCCAGTGTCCCTGCCCTGCAACAGGGAGGGCATTGTTTTACTCTCTAAGGCAAAGGCCTGAGCACTTTAAATCTTACTAGGAGATCTGCTACTAAAAATCAGCCAGGATCTGGCATTAGGTTATAAGTCCTTTCAGGGCAAGGGCCGTGTATTTATTTCATGTATCTGCAGTACCCAAGTACCTACTATTGGGTAATGTCTCATGATTGAAGATGTTGCCATCGTACATGCAGGTGAGTTTATGAGTCACAAACAATTACCTGTGAAATAATGAAAACCCAAAGCAATGTGACAGTGCCAGATAAATTAATTAAAAATCCTTCAAAGTGGTCATTTTCCTTTCTGTATCTGGCCAAGTGTTCTTCTGAACAGTATGCACAGATCTGTCCAGCTATCAGATGAATGATTCATTCCTCTTTCAAACCTAGTGATGATAACACTGAAAAAAACAGCACTACCTGAATCCCAGCTGAGATCAAAAACACACCGCAAAAAATTGGACTAGTGAGTCAGCACTTATCTTTTATATTCTAAATTAATTTCATACTAAAACGAATATACTCAGGTGGGAAAAATAAGAGGATCTTGGCATTTTTGTCCCTGAAGGGAACAGTGACTCAGTAATGACCCTGCTTTCATCAGAGGCACAGATAAATCTGTAGCTGATGTTATGCAACGTAGATAGCTGAGTCAGAAATAAGGCTCTAAACAGATCTGTATTTTGCAGCCAGAAGCTGATGAGATCACACCAGCATGCAAGGACAAGTTTCAAAATATCAAATAACTTTATTACCATGAATAAGAAATTGAGAAATTCCTTCTAGACAGCACTACATTCAAATGCGCTGGTCAATACTAGTATTTAAACACAGCTGTGCAAATGCTTGTGTCAACTTTAGCCTAAGACTTTGGTTCACATCATTTTGTGCTCAAGTGGCATCATTGTCATCCATTTTTTACAAAAAGTAAGCAGACATATTTGGATGGCATACAAAATGCCATATTTGTATGGCATTTTGTTCATTTATGTGAGCAAAAATACTGACCTTAGCTTAATTGTACAGTACCCATTAATTATCATGAAACATAAGGAGTTTTATAAATGATCATACAAAACCACATAAAACAACTTTTAACCGACAGAAATGGAAGTTTACATTACCACTATACTACACGGAGTACTTAGATTTTGAGCACTTATGAAACACTTATGGACAAGAATTATCTGAATAGAAAAACAATTGCCAGAAGTTGAATTTTGACCTAATAGCTGTGCATCAAACAGTGGGCTTTTGGTAGTGAGGAGAGTTACCTTCCGTTTGACAGCAACTGGGCTGCTGGATTGATGTTCCTCCCCTTCACTTGCCATTGCAACTCTTTCAATGCAACCATTCTTATCTCCACTCAGAATACCTGCTTTTAGTCTCCCTCTCACCAGGAGGGGATGGGGGAAGAGAGCAGCTTAAGTGGGGCTGAATTTTCCAGCTGTGTTTTAAACTAGCACTGCCATGCAGAATAATAATTTTCTTCTTGAGAATTATTGCTTTACTCAAAACCAGTGTATATGCTATTTCCTTGAGTGTAAAGCTCATGTTAAAAATAATTTTCCAAGTCTGGTCTAGAAGTGCTAGTTATCTTCCCTCCCCTCCCCCTGCAAAAAACAGTGCATGTATATGGGATATCAAGAATGGTATTAAGCCAAAGGCAATTCAAAACTGTTTGTTTGATTCTTGCCAGAAAAAAATATAAATGACCAATTGCTCATTGCATTTTGGCAGGATTTTTTTTTTTTTTCTTAATTCTAGGATTTTACCATTTAATAATGATGGCTGACATTACCTCCTCCATATATTGGGATTCAGTGTTCATTCTTATATTTAGCTGTGTGTATGGTGGCAACACCTTCAATCACATGGCATTACCCAGCTACAGTAGGTACTTAGGTACTGGGTACACATAAAATAAATATAAAGATTTTGCCCTCAAAGGACTTACTACCTGGCCCTGGCTGATTTTAGTAGCATTCTAGTAAGATCTTAAGTGCTCAGGACTTTGCCTTAGAGAATAAAATTATGCCTTCCTGTTGTAGGGATGTATAGAATAGTTGCCTGTAGTTGATGAAACTGAAGAGAGTAGAAAAAAGTAAGGGTGTACTACAGGTGGGTAAGCTTAAAAAATATAAATGTTTGCAGCAGCATTCAACACAAACAGCTGTGAAGGAATATTTTTGGTCAAGGTCAGCAAACTTCCAGCCCACTGATAGCTCACTTTTAGTGTGAAATGTCACATTTCAAATAAACTTTTCTTTCTTATTTCCAGAAGAAAATACTTATGAAGTGTGTCATTGGTTGGACTTGGTGATCTTAGTGGTCTTTTCAAACCTCAGTGATTTTATGAGTCTATCTATATCTTTATGAACAAGATCACAGAATCAGAGAATTTTTAGGGTTGGAAGAGACCTCTGGAAGTCATCCAGTCCAAGCCCCCTGCCAAGACAAGGTCACCTAGAGCAGGTGACACAGGAACACATCTCTGTGGGTTTTGAATGTCTCCACACGAAGACTCCACGACCTCCCTGGGCAGCCTGTTCCAGTGCTCTGCCACTCTCAGTGCAAAGAAAATCAGGGCAGGGTTGCCTGAATCTAACTAATGGAGCATATTTGAAGGAGCATTATTCCAGCCAGTGTGGGCACAGGGACTGGGTGGAAGGGCCTGGTGTTTGTTCAGTGAAGCTCCACCTCTCTCTGGAATGCCAGCCTGACCCACACAGGTGGACACGACAGCTTTGACCAAGTTCTTTGATTTGTGAAGTCGTTCATGGCAGTTAATTTCTACTTGCTTTATGTACTGACGATCTGAGTTTCTGAACAGGCCTTGCAGTTCCTAACGTGGGCACCTGTGAGTGGCACAATTTGCTACAGACTGAGCTCACAGCAGAATCACTCACGAATGGGCGGTGGGCAGCCCGCAGTCTCCACAGGACGAGATGAAATCGGGGGACGTTTCCCGTCCCGTTTGTGCCCATGCTACCGTGCTCAGTGCCAGCGCTCCAACAGGAGCCCGCCCGGGCCGAGCTCGCTCGGCCGGGCCCCGCCCTTGTCCCGCGGGGCAGCGCCGCGCTGCGCCCGCCGAGCGGCAGCAGAGGCCCGGCGCTGGGGCAGCCTCGGCGGGCCGGGCTCGCTGCCCGCTGCGGTGCTCAGCTGTGCCTGGCGCCACATTCCTCCCTGCTCACGGGCAGTCCGAAGGTAGGAGTTGCCGGGAACCCCGATGGCAGCCCGCCGGGCAGCGCTCCCGGCGGTCTGGGAACAGCTCCGGCCGCCTGCTGTGACAGCGTAGTTCATCCCACGGGGAAGCGAATGTTGGCATGGGCAGGTTGAGGCACTGTCAGCTCGTGTCCGCTGTCAGTCCCCGCAACACGTCCGGGGTTAGCCAGTGCGAACTGTGGCGCTGAACGAGGGGAAAGCCCGGCCCCTGCCAAGGCGCAGGCTCTGCCCTCTCCCACCGGCCCAGCCTGGGAAGCGGGGGTGCAGTCTGGGATTTGGGGAACAGTCTGGGATTTGGGGAGCAGCCTGGCTAGCCCTGGTCATACTGGGCTGAGCATACCCCATGGCACAGCCAAGCGTGTGGGCTGAGATGTGGGGCGCCCCCGCCATAATCGGGTTATGAGCTGCAAGCAGGGAGCAGATTAATGGGGATTTGAACTCCCTGCGGAGGGAATTGGAGGGGACATGTTCAGGCGTTTGCAGTGTGTTGATGTTTGGTATAAGCTTTCCTCCCCCGCCTATGCACGTGGGATTTAATAGCACAAGTGCAGACCTTTGCTTTCACTTTTCAGAGAAACTTCTCATCCTTTCAGAGGTGTTGTCACTGATATAGCTCCATGCAGTCACAAGACCCACTGTAGTAGAGACCGAACATAAACTACATTTATATGCACATCTGAACGACAGTAATAACGCAGGCAGACACAGGCAAATGCAGCTGAGATTGTGCCTTGTTTTTCAGCTGTGGTTTTCAGCTCCATTGTTTTTGGGGTCTTCTTGAGTCAGCCCTTTTATGCCATTTTCCTGTAGCCCTTCAGCTGCCCTTTCCTAATCGGTATGCCCAGTGCTAGGCACACCGTAGCCAAGCAGTTAAATTTCCACGATGCAACCAGAAACAAACCTTATAAATGCTGTCAGGCAGAAGAAAGACTCACTGGTGTTAGATGGCAGGATTTAAAATATAAAGCCTAAATCAGCGGAAGAGCTTGCAAGGCTTTTCTGCTACAAGTTGAAGGACCAAAAACTCACAGACTTGTGGTTCGGAAACTCCTGCCTGAGGTCCAGCAAGGCCAGCCTTCCAGATCTGGTATGGCATGTTATCTGCTGTGTTTCAGGGAGTAAACAAGAGACGGTTTTATCTGTCACACATATTTAAGTGCTTTTATCTGAGGAAAGAAAAAGGGAATAAAGATGAACTCCCAAACAACGGAGGAACTTTTTCCTTTAGATAAGTCATATATTCTATAACTTCGGGAATAATCCTGAGTCAACATCTCCTTGGCACAATATAGAGTGATTTAAAATTTATCTGAACTGAGGAGTGCCCCTGGTAAAGCTGTAGGAAGTGCTTCTCTCCGGTTGCTCCTTGGCAGACCCCAGCAGCTGTGGCAGGTGATTAGAGAAGTTTTCTTCATGGGACTTCTGCACAGCGACAGGAGGAATGTTCCACTCTGCTTTCATTTGCCAGGTCTCTCGGGGTGGGCAGGAAGAAAACCAGAGAGAGCTAGGCTGCACCTGTCACTGGCCAAGCCACTGTTTTTTGCTGTCATCAGAGGTAAACATTAACATTGCCATAAAACTCAAGAGTTGGAGCTATTTTCTAGAACTGTTGCATTTAATGACAATTATTTAGCATGATTTCTTGTGTATGACTTACCCTGGACAATGTCTTCTGTGCCTCCCTTAAATCTGTGATTTTGTGCCTGAGTGACTTTATTATTACTGTTTCTCCTTTCTTTATCAAAATAGAAAGTATGCTATGTTATTTTTGGATTATCTGATTTGATCTGCACTGTACACCAATAGTTACTGAAAGTGCACCCAAGATAATTAATACTTGCTGAAGTCAAGGTGAAGTCCATGAGTGACTGAATGTGAATACATATATTGACACATGTATTGACAGTGGTCACCTGATGTATTATTTTATCTATGTGTTGCTTAGTTTCCAAGTTAAATAGGAGGCCTAGAAAATGGAGCTGATATAACTGTGACTAGGTTTGTCTTTGCATTCTTGGCATTGTCTGCATTCAATGGGGAAAATTCTTCTTTGTCTGCATATATTTGTGGAGTTTTCTTCTGTTAGCATCAATTTGTGTTGAATTCTCTTACAGCTTTTGTGTAATAAAACTAGGTTTATATTCCAAGGCACTGATGTTTACTTTATTTAAGAATGAAACTTTCATGCTTAAATATCGAAATTTATTTCCTTGTAAGCTTAAAACTATGCAAGAAAACCAAAGGTATTAAGCAAAGGGAGGAAAAGTAGCCAGCAAAATAATACAAGTACAGCAGGACATAGTGAAATAATTAACCCTAAGTTCATGAAATTGAGGTTCAACAAAGGCTTGCAGGCAGACTGCCTAATAGCAGTTATATAATAGCAATAATTTGTTGCCTTTCTGCAGAGCCCTTCTTACCCCCCTTCTCCCCCGTCCTGATAAAATGTTTAGCACACCTTGTACCATGCTGCAGGGGCTTGAGCACATGAGCTTATTGTTTCACTGTTTATATCTCCCTTCCCCAAATGCCTGGAATTTCTGATTCCCCAGCAACCCCAGGGGCGTCCAAATCCTGCACTTTGCACTATGCAATAGTGTCTGTGTGGTCTGGAGTGGCTTTAGGGCTGAAAAGTCACGGTACTTCAACCTGCACGAAAGAACAAGGAGTGAAACTTGCAGACTGTAGTACCTGAATTTCATGAGAGTGGGTCACAGTGAGAATTTCAGCCATGGTGACTTATGAATTTGGAACCACCTTATCAACTCTGTCTTGCTTCTGTTTATCCTGTTTTCCTGGACATCTTCCATGCAACCCAAGACTGTGATCCCTGATAAGAGTAGGACTGAAAACTGACATATTGAGCAGACTTACCATGGTCTCGGTTTTTCTACACCCACTGTGTAGTTTTAGAAAATTACTGTCTTCACCTACACAGGGCTTATTCATGTAAAATTTCAACAGTGGTATTATAATGCAGCGTTAGCATAATGCAGGAAGGGCTTGGCTGTTGAAATTTTTTCCCTTTCTGGTTGGAAAGCATGTCGATTAGGGGGGCATCAGCAGGGTTAGGAAAGGAAAAGCATTATGGGAAGGTACTTACCTGTCTTTTCCTCATAGTTAAACTAAGTGTTCAGTTTGGGAAGCAATAACTTTCATGACAATAGCCATTAACTATGCTGTCACCTTTCCGGCATCAAAACTTTTTGTACAGAAATATGGACACATTTTGTGAAAGCAGGAAAGTTGACTCTATTAGTACTACAGCTTAGGGAGCTTTCACAGTCTTGTGGTTCTTCCTCTCCCAGATCATCTCAAATTTCAGTCCTGCCCTCTAAAAATTGTAAGATCTCCATTTTGGAGCATAATGTTGAAAAAAACCTTAGTAAGTATATTGTTCCTGGTTAGATATATAATGATCTTACATGATTGTAGGCTGCTGCTGAGAAACACCCTCTTCTTGAAATCAGATTTTCCAGAGAATGATTATAGTGGAGTTTAAAGCTCCATGCTTTTGATGGGACCTTACCAAAAAGTTGTAGAAGGGGCTTATGATGGGTGGAAGAGACACATTTTTGAGTGACATCCTTAGCCTCACCCTGATGCATGTTGATCTGCTAAGGTCATTGATGGAGCAACCTGCAGATACGCAGCTGCACCTGATGTTGCAACACCATGACACAATGACACCTGGAGCTTCTGCTAATGTCACCCTTCCAGGGCCATTCTTTCCATCAACCTGTGAGAAATCTAGTATGCTTCCACCATCAAGGAGTTTCAGGGAGCGTTCCTTGATTTGAGAGGGAACGAATTAGTATTAATGATGAACGTTTTTTGAGGAATAAAATGAAGATTAACCAGCAGTGTGGTATGTCTGTACAGTTTTCAGAAAACAGAGGCGCGTCCGGGGAAATGAATACCCAGTTTGTAGAAGCACTGGAAGACACGGGAATGTGAATAGTCTGCCTGGTCCTGGTTACTTCTCTCTCTACTACACTTTACCTGAGAAATTATGGGGAAAAAAAGAAGGTAAGCTTTAGTTTTCTGACTCAGTTATATTCTCATAAGATTATTTTGCTAATTCAGGTCTTATTTCATAAGGTAAGTCTTCTAACTCAGGTTGCTATCATTGCAGACATACAAAGGCATTGAAATTTTACATGTGGGATTGGAGCATAGATGTCACTAAGAATAAGTGCTTGCAATGCAGACAAGTCTTTTATTGGAAGAGTTTAGATGTCCTCCAGAAGATTCAAATGCTGCATGTGCACTATGGAAAATGTAAGGGAGGAAAGAGGTAGAAATGGTGCATTTAGTTTGAACAGAGCTGTTTAGCAAATAGCCAGGAAGATAAAAAAATACTTTAAAAATAAGGCATGAACTGATATTGTCAGAAATTCATCAAATCACAGTGAAAAACAGAGCAAGATGAATTGCTGAATATTTGCAGGAAAACAGAGACAAAAGACCTGCATGATTTCCATGAATTAGCCACAGAAGAGGAGTCAAAGTGAGAAAGGAAGGAGAGGCATTCTTAAAGGAGAGAGAGAACAATATAGTGGAGAATTTGGAGAAAGAAAATGTCAGCTCCAAAACTGGCCCTTCTAGATAGTGGAATGAAGATAAGGCACATCAGAAAGATTGAATCAAGAGTGGACCAAGACAGAGACTGAGACGCTTCAGAAGAAATGTGGACATTTTGGGGAAAAAATAGTGTTTACTGAAACAACTGTAATTCTTCTCCTTCTGAAGAGAAGAAACTTGGATTAAATAATAATACTCAGAAAAAAATTACATACTAATAATACCAGCATTTAGTTCATGAATCCTGGAAACCAAAGTAGGAACCAGTTAGGAAAAAAGGTAAATAATGTTATATTGTGTGTCTATACTATTACCTTAATCAGCCCTTTATGTTAAGAAGACTTAAACTAAAAAACCTGCCCATCTCCTGTACAAATATTAGCATAAATAGATGTCTCAGATCAATACCACATCCACAAGCCATTAAATCAAACAAAATATTTACTTTGTTTCAAAGCCAAATCCCATGCAGTCAAGTTTATTTAGTTTTTTTATTAACACTAAAGGCTACCCTGTCGTCTCTTATCTGTCTTCTCAAGGAAAAATAATTCCTTTTTAATTAGGTCGTTGCAGTCATGTGCTGCTGCTATTATATAGACTGTTCCTGGTATGTGATGATAGATAAATACAGCATAGCATTTAAGGAGGTTTGATGCTAGCATGCATATATTAATATGCAGGCTGTAGAGCAGGTAGAGCTGATAGACTTTGATAGTACAAATTCCTTTCCTGAGTTCTGTCTCAGTTCTGACCAGACCTAAGGCTGGCAGGTAAATTAGTATCACTTTTACCAGTACTGCCAAGCAAGAGGGCACAAATTGATATGAAAGGCCTATTCTGAAGCAATTGAAGAAAATCTGCTTTTCAAGTCTGTCATCATTGAGTGCTTAGAATTCTAACAAAGATCAAGATATGATTATCCCATATACGTAATTCTGAGCTATCCACACCTACTACCTTATTCTTATGTAAGGTAAAGTCAAACAAGAGAAGTGGGAGGGATTTAAGAGTGATGTTGGCTGTTGTTCACCTGGAAAGGAGACGGTTGATATTTTTCAGAGAAAATTCAGTTTGTTTATCAGTTAAAGGAGATTACTGGAAAAAGCTATACAGCTGATACATAAAAATGTCTTCAAGCAGAAAGTAAAAAAAAAGTTGAATTAAACCTCATCTAAATTTAGGTTTCTTCTGATAAAATTATTTTAAGAGGTAGTCTTAAAACACCTTGTTTATAAGACTTTAAATTTTGAAATGTCACTGTAAGTTTTTGGCCTTAACACAGTTTAGACCGAGTTTTCATTATGTAATAGTTGTATTAAAAAAATCCATGGATTCTGAACTTGGCTGTATTGCAATTTTTTGCTAGGAACAATTACAGATTCTTCTAAAAGTAATTATAAAGACAGATGACTATTTGTGTGTGTCTGAGTCTGCCTCTGGAATGTTACTGTAACTGGACAAATTATAAAATTGCAAAAAAAAGTAATTTGCTAGTGAAGTGCCATATAGTTACTGTCCAGAGTGACCTTCAGTTTTGTAGTACCTTGGGTCTGGAATAATTTTGCTGCAGGTGGATCCTGAGTAACCTTTTCCCCAAAAGCCTTGTGTGGGGCAATGTCAGACTGTTGTTGTACATCACTTGCAAAGAACAGTCATGAGGCAGAGAGGGTGAGTTAACAAGGTTAGGGAGTGTACAACTGACTGTGCCAGTCTATATGCAATAAATGCCCTGTGTTGCACAACTTGCAGTGGTGTTCAGAGCTCTTCAGCTTGCAGCTGTGGTTTCTGCCAACTCTATTGATCAGTCCTTTGTCTTGTGTGCGCTCCAGCCCGAAAGAAAGCTATTCCTACCCAGAGGGGCTTTTGCCTTATTTCAGTCTCTGTTATTTTGTGCAGCAAATAATTGATATGAATTAATGTTAACCACACCTAGTCAATTGTGTCTGCTGGGATAGAGATGGCTATAATTTGGCATGTAAGTTCCCTGTAACTTGCCAGCAATTCAGGCACAGCTCTCACGCTAGAGGAGTGTGCCATTTGACTGACAGGGAGTCTGTGCTAATGTAGGATCTCATGAGTAGCCCCTAGCTGTGGGAAGAAGTTAGCTGGTACAATCTGGTGAATCCAGCTAGTCACACCAGCACTTGGTGTACATGCAGCATGCACAGCTTGGCCTTGCGCACAGTGAGAAGCTGCTGTCATGTGGGAACTATCCCCTGAGTTCTTCCTTCCTTCAGCTTCTCAAAGGATCTGGTATGTGTCTCATGACCAGTCAAATGAAGCTTTGGGTTGTGGCTCACCAGTTACTGGCTCTCACTCTTACCAGCTACGGGTCTTCTTTTCATGTTCTTTCTTTCCCTATCAAGAGCTGTTTTAGCCCTTCACACCTCAAACTGTGTTATGAGTTCTGCCCATCATGGTGGAACTATTGTCAATAATGTCTTGATGGTAATGCAGTCAATGTGCTGCAAGGCTTCATCATCGATCAGTTTGTTGTATCACCTTACAAATTAGCCCATGTTGGTTGTGAGAAGTCATCTTTTGTTAAATAGCCAGGTTTTGTGCTTCTCTGGCAGAGAGGTCGGTACAAGAGCTTGGTACAGCTTTACTCTAGCAGAGAGCTTGATCCTGTGTTGACCATACAGTCAACTGTGAAAATTCATCAGAAATAATGGTTCTTTCCTTTTTTAGGAGATCACCTGTGTGTCTCTAATGACAAGGTGCTTCTAAATTAAGCGAACTCATTAATGACTTAAAACTCGGTTCTATTGATAGATACAAAACAGAAGTTACACTTTTTCCAGAACTTTCTGAGAAACAGTCTTAGCAATTTGTTCAGAGGTGTTCAGTGAGTAAATCATTAGCATGAGCAGTTCCTATTAATCCCTTTACAAAGGTGTATGAAAAAACTCAGACTTTTGCAGTCTAAATTGAGTCTGAGGACCTATTTTTGAGGTTACAGATCATCACGCCTCATGTCCTAAGCAAGACAAGCAGGATGTACTTCAAGATGCATCCTGTTTTAATGTTCCTTAAAACAACAAAGTGCTTGAAAAGGCTTGACTGACCTTTACTCTACCTTGCATCTCATCGTGTAGATATTTCAAAAGTAAGAACTATTCTAGGACAGGAGAGACTTTCCAGGAATCTTCAAAGTCTGGGTTTCTGGTTGCATCAGAGGTTTTAATAAACTCATTGAAGCAATGTAAATGTCTTAAGTTTTACTTCTTCCTTTTCCTGTCTTTCTATGGGGATAAAGGCTATAAAAAAATTTCTATTGTTTGCCTGAAAACTGCTTCTTGATTTCTTAAAATAAGTATTGGCAGCATATGAATACTGTAACACTGGTGCTCTAGGACAGAAGTCTTTCATGTCATACAACTTGATCTGGATTCAGTGACAAACTGCCTTTAATCCAGTTTGTCAGCAGGTATGTCTGACCAAGATAACAAGTCTGAGAAGTGCTTGTTTCCTTTTCAAACAGAAGCTGACTCTCCTTATTACTGCTGGCAAATCAGCTTGGATGCTTCCACTTCATACTGTCAGACCATCCCTGTGTCAAATGACAAGCCTCATCTGAGCTATTTCTTCAAATAAAGCATAGCCTGTATGACTTCGCACAGTCAACCTCACTAGCTATTTTTATTCAGTACAGCAGCTATGCCAGTTGCCCTTCAGTGTTACTTTGCATTCTGGAAGGAGGTTTCATAATTTTGTCCTCTGTGCCTAGAAATTTCAGATGGTAGCTGTAAGTGATTGCCATAATGCTTGGTTTTGACCACAGGGGAAAAAAAAAAAAAAAAGAGGATTCAGCAGACACAGCACATGATGTCTTCTAGGAAAACATGCCATTTTTAGAAATTTACTTAGTAGTCCTAATTCCCAGTTTTAAGTTGTCTGTGCAATCACAGAATAGTGCTTTTGCCTTTTTATTAATTTTTTTTTCAGCACACTGTATTCTAGGCTGGCTGTACACAGCTTTATCATAACATTACCACTCTTCTTCCTTCTTTCTTTCTATAGGATTTGTCCCCAGCACTGGCAACTGCAACACATCACTGACACTGAAAGAGCTATAACAGTTTATACAGCACCATCATGCATCTTTTTCTGGGTCAATACATCACTGTGCTAAGTGTCTCCACTTCTGTGAACTTATTATTTAGGGTTTTTCACCATTTTTGTAACCAACAATTTGCATGTTAAAATTAAAGTTATTCAAAAAACGTCAGCTGTGCATTCTGACAAAGCCACATACATAGTTTAACTGGTCAGCCAAGCCTGTTTCCCAGGGTATTGCTGACACACAAAATCTTGACTACCAAAATCAGCTTTTGTAAGCAACTCTTTCTCCTCTGAACTCTGGCAATGAGATGTAATTAATTTTTATGTCTAAATTCAGTTTGAGTTCCATTCTTTGAAGAATATTCAGCTCAAAACAAGTGGTGGGAAAGAGTTTATATCCTGCTGCCAGTCCAATACAAAGCCACTTAGAAATTAAAGGCAAACATAATTTCTGTAATGTTTTGATATAAAAGAGGTGGTGCTCATCATTATTTGCAGTTGTTATCTATAATAGCAGACAATTTGGTACACAGTGTACAGTTATTTGTACATTTTGAAAGGCTTTTTACAATGAGCTGCATAATCAAACCAGTTTTGTTTAGTGTATCAATCCTGGGAAAATACTAATCCGATCACAATCCTTAAGAAGGCTGACTAATGCTAATGCTTACTGACTGAATAGAAGTTTTCAGAGTTGCATGCGAGAAACACCATGAATAATGAAGAAATATGAAAACAGTAGTTATGTTACTGAATTTTGCTTTCTGAGTTGAAAAGTTGATTTTATGAGCTATGCAATCAGAATATGATAAATTAGAAGTATTCAGGTAACATTATAATTTTCATTTATGATTAGTTTAGAGCAATCCAAATTCAAAGCATCTACTTTTATTCATTCTTGTTGAAGGTCAAGTCCTGCATTCCACCTGCAAATAGGTCTTCCTCTAGCTGTAAAGCAGAGATGAATTTTGATTCTTAAATTTCCTCCATTTTCTACTTCTTCTGAAAAATAAAAATGTACAGCTTGGACAGATATGAAAAACAAAAGGAGCTCTGTAGAAGCATTTTACAATCCATGACTTTGTAAAATGTCTGAAACTCTGATGAGCTTCTAACAATAACCTTTGTTTTTAATGGGTGCTAACTCACATGCCCAAAGTAAACATCTTAAAATGCTAAAACCATAAAAAGCCATGAACTCTTATTTCTTCTACATTTTCCTATGCTTTTTGAAAATACTGTCACCCCACTGCTTGCTTCTGAAGGTAACTACCATTTTCCTCTAATAGCAGCAGGTAGCCAATTTCACTTTACCTGAAACTGCCTTTTCC
This sequence comes from Acanthiza pusilla, assembly GCA_036630365.1. Classification (NCBI taxonomy): domain Eukaryota; kingdom Metazoa; phylum Chordata; class Aves; order Passeriformes; family Acanthizidae; genus Acanthiza; species Acanthiza pusilla. Next base: position 71,454,030 of record JAXCHO010000034.1, read on the forward strand.
AAAGAAAATCTATGGCAAAGCTAACCTCTGTCACTGATGTGTTTTAATAATTTGTTGGGAGTATTGTAGGGTGACACTAACATGTTCAGTTAGCCTGGCTGTTTTCAGGGCAGCTGCATCCCAAGCGAGTAAAAGAGATATTCCACGAAATCCACATCACTCTAGGACAGAAAAGCATGTAGATTTTCACAGAAAGGAATTGAGTGGGCTGCAGACAATATCCATTCCAACACAAAGCCTTAAAATGTGGCTGGGATAACCAATGTTGTTATCCACTCACAGAGGCTGAACTTTTCAAAGACTTTCTGACTAAAAACTGGTTCAGCCAGCTCTGAACTGCTTTTCTTTTTCACACCACCTCAGGCCTTAATCTGCAGAGGACATTCTGGGGTCAAGCTCTGTCATGAGTAGGAGATGAAGTATTATCCCCAGTTTAAACTGTTTGAGAGATAACATATCTGAAATAGTTATCCCAGTACTTTGTGTCAAGGGGTGAGGAAGCTATCAGCAACTCTGTGGGTCAACATTCAGAAAACTAACTTGGAAGAACCTTTTCTTTATTTTTTCAGTCGGTGCTGAAAACAGTTTAGCTAGTCATACAAGGCTGGTTTTACAGTTTGTTTTGAGTGCACATGCCAGTGAAAAGGTTGAACTGATTTGAACTTTGTGAGATGGATAGCAGCTGTTGTACTAAGCTGTTTAAACCCACCAATTTGGGCTTAAACCTTGGCTGAGTAAATACAAAGCCTTAACGATACATAGTACCCATAATGAGGTTTCCTCTTTTGATTTCAGTGAATAGAATTTATTTTAAAATCAACAATATTTTACTTCCAGATTTTCCAATACCAAATTTTCCCTTGCCAGATACTGAAGTATCTTACAAACAAAAAAAACCCTAAAAATAAAGCAGGTGAGTTTATTTTCATTTTTCATGTCTGAAGTTACTGTTCATCACTTCTCAATGCAGTGCAGTTCTCTCCTCCCTGAAACACATTTTAAAAGAGCGCAACATTAGAATCATGCAACAATCTGAAAAATTATGATTTTGTGTATGTGTGTGCATGTCTCGTATGTCTCTGGAATAAGAGAAAGGAAGAGAAGGTGGATGAGAGAAAATGTAAACAAAACCAGCCTATGATAGTCTGTGCACGTCCTATTGGGTTCTGTAGACTTTAGAGTCCAAAAATCAGTATATGCATATAAGAATGGGAAAAGTTCCAAAGCATTCTTTCTGAAGTCACGAGGTTGTTTCCTTATCACTGAGTAAGGCATCTAATGCTGACACAAGTAGGATAATAATGTTAATTTTTCACCCAGGTAGAAAAGAATGAGTGATCAGTTTATAGTGTAGAGAAAGAAACATTAGTTCTGAGACACAAGCTTGTTACAATTCAGACTTAAACTTAATCCCAGAAAATCTGAAGGTCCTTTGCCCAATATGTCAGCCTATCATAGAATTTCTAGGGAATGCAGAAGCTTTCATTTACCTTGATGTGGAAAGATATAGCTAAAGAGATTTCCCAGTATCTTACTGTAACTTTTTCCTAGACAGAAATTTAAACAACAAATATTTTGTCAAAATAAAGCTTAACTGTTTTCCCAGGAAAAAAAAAACAAACAAGAGGTATGCATTATGTGGCTATTTCATCAATTTATTGAGTATTTGCAAACCTTGTCAGGTTTCATTGCTGCTTTAAACTACCTCCAATTCAGTGATAGATTCACACAGCTGCTAGGATTATGCAGTTCAATTTGCAATGTTTCATTAGAACTAGAGGCCTCAGGTGTAGGCTTTGGATCAAAGGCTAGGGATTGTGTCCATCCTTCTTTACAACTTTTGATGGCAAAAATCACAGATTCATGTGCAGGGCTTTTGGGCAAAGCTAGGTGAAGGTCTTTCATTTTTAAGAGCATTTGCTCTGCTATTTCCTGCTTGTTTGGATGTGAAACATTAGCAAGAGAAACTAAAAAGTCCCAATATTTTTTCCCTTGTGACATGACACTTGGCAGCTTTGCACAGTGCAGTCAGCGGTGTTCAGCCACCATCTAACTCCCACCCTGGGGGCAACTCTGAGAGCTCCTGTGGAAGCTCTCCTTAATCAGTGCTCTGCATTCAGCTCCTAGTTCCTCTGTGTACTTTTTTTGTTGTTGTTTTTCCCAATCCATGATCATTTCCAGGACACTGTCTAAAGCTGGAGTAGAAAGTTCTTTCAGAGGGTAAAAGAGGAGGTTGTCACCATTCTCTTGTACCCTGAGAAGCAGCATTCCTGTGTTCAAAGTAAGAGCTTGGTATAGGATCTCCTGTAAAGTAAATCTTAGAATGCCCATGACAGAGGTATCTGGTTGAATACTATTTTCAGTGCCTTCACTTTACACATTCAGCAAACAAAAGCAGAGTATGCCAGGGTCTCTAATAACAAAAATAGAATACCTCACAGTGTGCTGTGTGTTTTTGTTTTGTTTAATTTGAAATAAAAGTAAAATGTTGTCACAGAAGTTCAAATCTCATCTCTTCCTAAATTTTTTGTTTTTACCTGCAATAAAGCTGAAAGTGATATGGCTGTTTGGTTTTGGTGGGTTTTTTAAGTTCAGGTGATTTAATTGATCTGCATTTAGCAGGCTAGATGGCATTAATAAAATCATCAGAGAACACAATAGAATTACTCATGTATATACAATTGTATATACAATTATTTATGTGTATGAATATCTGTATGGTAATAGTTGACACCAAGGTAAATACTAGATTTTCTCACAAATCTATTTTCTGTTACTTCTTTCTGTACTTAGAGGTAGGGCTCGATCCTTTTCCCATAGCTATCTCCTAGCATGTATAATCAGTTATTCCTCTCTTTTTGTTTCCATTTCTCTCTCCCATAGTTCAATTTCATAAACTGATTTCCTTCCTATGTTTTTGGAAAGATAACAAAAGTTTACTTTGGGACTTTCTGTTCTGTCTTTTGAGAATTCCCTTCTCACTCATGCTACACTCATTTTAGTGTTTCTAAAGCTGGAATATGTGGCGAGTCCAAATGTATGTGCTACATCAACTATTTTTGACTACAGCAGAGGAAAGCCTTTCATTTTCATCAGTCAGTATACCAGTACAATGAAAATGTTTTATGTTCTAGCCACATGTAACTTTTTGGTCCAGAACTCATTGAGGATCTCAGATGCAAGAATACTTTGGATGCTAGTAACTTTTTAAAGGAGGAACCTATAACTTACTGACCTTCGGGGGTAGAATGAACATTCTCTCATCTTCCAAATAGCGCTGGCACTTCTTGTCAGAGGAATAGTAAGTGACTTCCCCGTGACCAGCTGGAGCTGATGGCTTTGATTATTTTATATACCACTTTTGAATCCTTTGCACGTGCAGTGTTGTACTGTGTCACACTGGTGAGCTGCTACTGCTGCCGTTGCCTTGCAATATGCTCATGTGCATCCTGGTAATAGAGTGCCAGCGGGAGCTGATGTAAGTCTACCACATGGTGCAATGCCAATTGCAGGAGGCAGAGGAAGGTAGGTTTTCACAACTAATGGAGTGTATTTGCAAAAAGCTACACAGTGAGCAGTCAGGATGGTGACTGATCAGGGACACATTCATGTGTGAGGACAAAAGCGCACTATCACATAAACAGCGAAATAGCACCTGGAACTGTACACATCAGACAAATAATGGCTAGGTTGTGAGCCAGTTCAAAACATCATGGCAGCTAGTGAACCAATACATTGGCCTGATATAAGAAGGCATATACACAGAGATTTCCCTAAAGATGCAGGACTTAACTAAAATGTTCTTATTGACATTAATTTTACACTGCACAAGGCTTTATAATGTGGATGTAATTTCATTGAATCATGACAAATAGCTTAGATCTGAAAACTAAAGTTTATTCATGTAGTCAAGCTTGTTCATTTTTAGAAATTACTTAAATATGGTATATTTCAAAGTGTATCAAAATGCAAATTTTAAAGCACCTTGTATCAGCAGTCGTTAGAAGTCAGGAAGAGAGGCAGTCAGGCTTTTTCCGCTGCACTATGTCATGAAACTTGCCTTGTTAGTACTTTTATTAGTCTCTCATTAGAAATTAGTAGGAAAGCATCATTTTTACAATACAAGGAAGGACTCTAACCTGACATCACTGAAGGACCAAAAATTATGCAATACAATTAAAATGTAATTAAATGCAATTAAAATAAATTAAATTTCAATTTAATGCAACTTAATTAAAATGCAATTTTATTTTCATAATTGCATTTAACTTTCACAGAATAGCTAGAATTATCTGAATACTGCAGGGTTCTTCAGCATCTGGCTCAGCACTGAACAGTGACATGGAAACAAATATTAAAAGATGTCTGTAAATAGATTTTCAGAGTTAAAAATCTACCGTGAAAATTAAAAGGTGGATGTACAACATAATTCGCTTCAGCTGAAACTGTCTAGCAGGTTAAAGCCTGTGTTACATGTAATCACTCCTGCAGCCAGAATACTACTCGAAGTTGGCAATTTACTAAGGAAAAAAAGACTTTATGGAAGAATCTGTGCCATTTTCTTTCTGTACTGACATTTTCTGTGCTTCACAAGTAATAATAATAAAAATATATTTCAGGAAATTTCATAAAACATACACAAACAGGATGTGCCCTTCCTGTGCACAGTCAACCATGTTCTCTGACATGTAAAACTTCAAAGCCAAATTCAAGTCGGGCCTAAGTGATGGATAGGTTTTGTACTGTCCTTTGCCCATGAATGAGTACCATAAACAGCGTGGAGGTATCTGAGTGAGTGGAGTTTGCACTTCCTGAAACTATTGATGCTGGTTCTATTTGTATTGACTAATATGATTCAAAGTACCATCAAATCTAGAAACACCAATTTGTTTACCACATTCAGATGTGATCTGACTCTAACAAATTGAGATGAAGAATAGCATCTGGTTTTATTAGTTTCTATAAACGTTCACAGTATGTGGTACTGGTAGTGACAGAAAAGGGAGATAAGATTACACTGGCATCTTTTCTACCCAAAATGTTAATGTCAATCATGAGTAATCAAATGGCTACATCAATTATCTAATCTGTTCCCTGTATTTGTATTGCTTGAAATGTATTTATAATACTTCTGTTGCCACAGCATTTGTGAACATGTGCTTTAGGAACTGCTCCTACACATTCTGTACATGCAAGTAGGCCTTACTGGTGTGCGTCATTCCACCGACTTCATCACAACTGTGGCAGAAAGGAGCAGGCTCATGGAGCATAGCTTGGATTTATATGAGAAGCCAGAGCTGCTGCAGGCACTGAGCTGATGTGTATTGTGTCCTTTTGCTGTTGCTAACATGCCTTGCGGCTTCACCCGTGTGCAGTATAATCAACTGTACCATTTCTAGTATCCAGCTTCCTCTCAGGGCTGGCTTATGGCTTTCTTTGAGGCACTACATTCTGCCATAAAACCACGGTCACAGATTGAGAGTCTGATGCAGACGGGAGACAGAAAAGAAAGGCTGGAATCAACAAGCCCAAGTCAATGCCAGGCTCTCAACAGTCCCTTGGCATGAGCTCAAGCCTGCAAGTACTGCTGAATGATAAAGGAAAATAGGTATTTCATCTTAAGAGCACTGGACTGTCTATTTGTGAATGTATGTCTGTGCGTCCTTAGCACGTACCACGTATCTACTGATAGAAATAAAAAAATTTAGATTCAAGTGATTAAAAATCCCAGTCCCTTGGTGGTACTGGTGACTGACTTCATTTCCCTGGTAAGAACCCTAAGATCTTTTAGGAAGCCTACCATGCCAAACATTGTGTCGTGTTTAATCCTGTGCTTGTCCTTTATGTGGTACTCCCTTTGACGTCAGTGGAAACTTGACATGTGAGGGTGCAGAGAAATCAGGCTGAATGGATTTTTTCAATAGTAAAATTGAATGGTAGGAAGCCTTCTGAAATGTACCAAGATCTTATTCCTTCTTACAATGTAAAGGGATGTTTTTTGCTTTGTTATTCAAGGATTCATACCTATACGGATTTGTCTGCCTGTGCATTTACAAGACTGTTGATATACTGGCCGATTTGAAAGGGATTGATGCAAAGTATTTATTATGAGTAAACAAGGAATGCCTAATAAATGTGTAACATGCATTTCCATTTGTTGTTCTACATCACATAACCACAGCCATTTCTAAACGACTTATGTGTATACAGTTTTGCCATCACATTTCCATTTTGTGGTTGCTAAACCACCTTGAGGCATGCAAATATGAGGACACACACAGTGTTAATCACTAATATGCTTTAAATATTTTCTGCTTATACATGAAAGGGTCTGAGAAATGCCTTTAATTTCTGTAAGCTATTTCCAGCTGGTTACATTTGCTGTTACTAACAGTACCCATTATACAGACAGACTTTTCTCCCTCCTCTTACAAATACAAACAAAAGACACAGATTTTACAATGCTGAATGTAAATGATGAAGTCATTCTGGTGTTGTTATTCTAGATTTACAATGACCTCACTGAAAACAGAATTTAGACCTCTGTGGTTAAATCACAACAGAACAAAATTACAACCAGATCTGAATGAACCATCGTAGTAAGAAAATGGGGTTAAGTTACAATGTCACTTCCATAGCGAAAACTGCTCAGAGCAAGACACAGAAAAGCCTTCAAATGCGACCATCTGCAAACGCACTCGGGTAGGAGCTGCCCCTCGGGGCCAGCCCGCCCCACCGCAGCGCCGGGCCGAGCGGAGCCGGCACGACACGGAACGGAGCCGCCGCTAAAGGGCTGCCAAGGTCCGCTCCCTCCTGTCCTGCCACAGAACACCGGAGCGTTGCGCAACAGAAAAACATCTAAAATATGTATTGCTCAGTTTTGTCCTCGCTAATCCAGCCTCGAGAGCGGTAGCTGAGCTGCACTCACAGTTAAGTGTGTACTGCCTAAATGGTAAGAAGTAAACGCAAGCCCAGCTCGACCTGCAGCTTCTCCGGAGGCGATGAGGAAAAACGCACTACGGAACAACGAGCGGTGACGTCCCCGTCCTTCTGAAGCCCCACCACAGCCGCTCTCCGAAACTCCGGCGATGTCCGCCTCTAAAACCGGGTTCCTACGACAAACCCTGGCTGCAGGACCCTCCAGCACCACTCCCGCACGGCCGAACTGCCCCGCCGGGCTGCCTTCTTCCCTCCCTTCCCTCCGCTCCCGGCAGGGAGCAGCACCCGACCGCCGAGCCGCGCCGCACCGCGCACACGCACGTACACACACACAGACGCGCACAGGGACACACGCGCAGAGGCACACAGGGAGACACGGACGCACACCCGCTGCCTCTCGCACCCGCCGCCCGCCCCGCACCGGCTCCCGGCGCGCTGCCCGGCCCAGCACCGGCACCTTCCCAAGGTCACGGCGCACCGCACCGCCCGCGCAGCGCAGCGCCCGTAGGTGCGCGATGCGCGGAAGGAGGGCGGGCGCGGAGGAGCGGGCCCTCCATCCCGCCATGCCTGCCCGCGGCCGCACCGGACCGCTCCACGCCGCCGCCTGCTGGGGGCGCTGTTCGCCGGACCCGCCTCAGCTCCGCGGCCGATCGCGGATTATAAGGGACCGCTCTCTCCGCCCCCAGCGGAGTCTCCCTCCGCCCTCGCCCTCACTCTCCACCCCTCCTCCGGCCGCGGAGAAGGGCATGGAGTTGGCGGGAGCCTATAAAAGCCCCTGAGAGCGAGTTGGGGACACGGCGCTGTGACAGCCTCGGCAGGCAGAGCAGGGCCGCGCACCATGTCCCACCACTGGGGATACGGCAGCCACGACGGTGAGTGCTCGGCGGTGCAGGACACCTGCCGGCAGGTCCCCGGGAGCCGCGTCTGGGACGTGCCCGCTGCTGCCCCGCGGAGCCCTTGCCCGGAGCGGGAATGAGCTCGGTGGTGCTTTTTTTCTCGTAACCTTGAAATGCACCTGTGCCCGGGCAGCCCGTCCTGCGCTCCGCGTGCTGTGCCGGAGCATCTCCTGCCTCTCTGCCAGCATTCCTTTACTTCGGGAAGGGAACGGCGGGCGCTTCTCCACAGGACGGGGTGGCCTCGAGGACTCCCCGGTACAGCCCCCGCCTCAGCCGCCGAGGCTGTGGGGCTGCCGGGTGCCTCGGTGCGCAGGTGGGATCTCCGCTCGCCTGTGCTGCCGCTGCCGCCAGCGTGCACGAGTGGTACTCTGTTACAGGCTGATGCTGGTGTTCGAACATCCCGATTTCCAGAGGGAAGGTTACTGCTTACATCCCCCGAACTTTGTCTTTTCCCACTGAGTTGCTTTCCGCTGTCTTACAGGACCCGCTCACTGGCATGAGCACTTTCCCATCGCCAATGGAGAGCGCCAGTCCCCTATTGCCATCAACAGCAAGTCCGCCAAGTATGACTCCTCTCTGAAGCCTCTCAGCTTCAGTTATGATGCTAGCACGGCCAGAAACATCGTCAACAACGGGCACTCCTTCAACGTGGAGTTTGATGATTCTTCCGACAAGTCAGGTGAGACCTCACATTCGTGTGCAGGAGGGGAATGACAGAAATTGCTACTAACACTCCTACTAAAATGTGTACTAAATCCATAAGGGTTTTTTAAGGATGAAAACATACCAATGTTCTGGCTCCTGTAAGGTGAGGATTCAGCAATGCACAAACTGAGATCCCGTTAGGAGAAAACTAAGCCTATCCGGGCGGCTAAACTCCAGTGAAGTGAATGGTTTTATTTTTGTATAAATCAGAAGGATCTGGATAAAGGCTCAGCTGTGGACAGAAAAAAATGTAAAAGTATTTGACAAGAACAATTTTGGGCATAGGTTATGATCAGCTACTGATCAAATGGTTAAAAGAAGAGGCAGAATACATTGTAGGAAGAAATTTGCCTTAGAATAGCAAAGGATTGCAGTTAACAACTTGAAGTGGAAATAGTTCAGAAATAGTTTCTTTGGTTATCAAAATATTATTTCATATTTCTGAAGCCAGTATTGCTCCCAGGTTAGTACAGAAACAGAGGAATTATTAGAAAATACCTCTTTGTTCTTTTGTAATTCAAAAAAGCATTATCCCTGACATTTCGTGATTTGGGCTTTCTCAAGATAAAGTGTCTAACGCATTCTTACAAAGTTTGCTAGCAGGCAGTCAGTTCAGTGTGTCTTGCTGTTCATTGTGCTGTGTGGTAAAATAAAGCAGAGAATCCTGCAAATCTTTAGTACTCCTTACTGAAAGGAAAGGCCTTTCTGAAGGACAGGCTGAATCCAAGCTGTCCTTGTAACAAGGGTTTTGTAGGTTGTCTTTAATTGTAGTTTTTCATCTGGCTGCATTTGCAGAAATCATCCCCCTGCCACAATGAATGTGCCTTTATTTTTAATTTGGACAACAAAAACAATCCTGTTGTAAGTCATTGCCTTCTCTAGACACTGCCTGATTTAACTTGCTTGAGCAAGTGTCCTATTTTTCCTAGGGATTTTGTTGGCCATGTCATTTAGGGAATGGTGCTGAAACCAAATGATCTGTGCCTACTGAAAATGTGAGGTTCTTGTAGCTAATGTAATACAGCAGTATAACAGACATTCAGTGCTGCTCTAAGAATTTGACTTTGTATTTTAATTATAGTCTTTATGCTGAACAATATTAAGTGATCAGATATAAGTGTTAATCGTTGTATAAATACACATAGGTCTATGTATAATTTACAAAGAGCATCAACATTAACGTGTGCCGTTTTAAAAAAGAGAGGAAAAAGGTATTCTGATCTCTTAGAGTTTATTTTTCTGAAACAGTGGGGAGCTGACGGAGCTGAACGCATGTTCATTTTAACAGTGCCATGGAAAATAAGGTAAATGATCTAGGGTACAAAAAGGTGTTCTGTTCTTACCAGATACATGTGAGTCTGCTTTTGCTGCCATCCTGCTCTCACTGAGCTCCAAGGAAACAGGTTCAGGTCTCCACAGTATAAAAAACTATTGTGTTCACTTTGTGTATGCTTAAGTCTGGAAAGAACTGTGAAAATCAGATTGTGAGGAAAAAATGGCAAGAACATAGTATAATTTAAAAGAAATGTCTGTAGAAAGAATGCTTCTTATGAAAAGTCAGTGTAGAACCAGAACATCTGTGACAAGGATCCTTTGACAAATATGCAGTGACACAGCTTTCAGAGTGGGAGGATAGGAGATGCAAGTAGAAATATTCTCAGTATCTCTATTAGTGAATCAGAAAATTATTATTCTTTAGAAACAAAAACCACTAAACAGACCTCTGTGAAGCTAGGTAAGGGTGGATCATTCAGTATTACACTTCTATTGAAAATTACAGTGCATAGAATCTACCTGGCAGCACACTTAATGGCTTCATTTGTATGCGGTTAACTAGGTAACCTACTTTCCTTACACAAAATAGAGCTGTCTTTGACTTGCATCCTCTGGATTCTGAATTTGACACTCAAATGTGCATACCCAGTTCTGGGTTAGACATCACACAACAGTCACAAGGAGAAGCTGTGTGAGCTTATGTGATGTGCTAGTATGTTTTACAGAAGACAATGGAATAATATCCTGTAAATACTTCCCACGGGCTGTATTGCTTGTTTCTGTGAGCTGTCCCATATGTGGTAATGAATTATCTGTAGTAGTAGGCGCAAAATGAAGTAATATGATCATTGTTTGTGAATAATCTTCAAGATGAGTAACTGCATGTGAAGTAGATCCCATTTCATTAAGACTCTTCAGTCTCATAACTAAAGACACTGAAGCAAACTGAACCGTAGTTCTAGGTCTTAATGTCTGTGATCACTCCTGCTCTTTAGAGTACGCAAGAGGAATTTTTGTGATTTAAAAAAACAACAAAAACCAGGTAGTAATAGCATAATAGAAATATGCAAGAAGGCTAAAATGCGTGTTTGGATAAAACTCTCTGAAAGAAGCTGTTATTTATTTCTTTGATTCAGAAAACATGAAATGCAAATAATGTTGATCACAATTGAGAACAAGTAGATATCAGAATAATCCAATTTTATTTTTTTCCTACAGAATGTGTATCTGTTATATTACATGTATGCATCAGGAAAGTTGTGTGAAGCTTCTGCCCATATCTGTGAAAAACAAAAAGAAAGATTAGGATTTCTTAAAATGATACCTATGTTATTTTGAGTAAGAAAGTAAAATAAAAGGTCAGCTTTTTCAACAAAAATAATCTCATATGCAATTTATGTGACTGATGTAACTTCACATCTCTGTGATGTTGCTCTGCTTCCAGAAGATTTCTTTTTTAATAGGTGAAGCTTTATAGACCTAACTCTTGATTCAGCTTGTAATTATGCATATGACCTATACAATTTTCTCTTACAATGAGTATCTAACAGAGAAATTCTGTTAATTTATTTGTGATAGCTTTAGAACCTGACTTTGTTTTACTTTCTTGTTACTTTTTTTAGATATGCTTAGATGTTACTAACAATACTTAGACAAATCCTCTTCCTAAGCAATTACCTCCAAATCTTTGGTTTCAGTTCTTGTAGCAGCTGTCTTAGGTATGTGTGATGGCTGTTACACTCCAGAATATACTTATAAAGGCTCTGTTAATTCCCAAAGTGAATCCCCTTCATATTTCACAGTTATAAGTTGGTAGATATGGTGTAAGGAAAGGATATTCACAAGGCAGCTTTGCCGTGTTTATGAACATTTCTTGTTTGGAGAAATCCCATGTTTTTCCCTTACATAAAAGAATATTTTCTGTCTTGTATCCTTGGAGCCCTTTGGAATGCTTTCTTGGGTTTGTATGTAGAAACTGAACGGTGAACTTCCCCTTCCAGTTGTTGCTTAGTCATTCTTCTCCTTCAGTTCTTGAAGTTGCTTTCTAAATATTCATATCCACTGTCTTTTAATAGTAGTGGAAATTAAAGTATTTTTAGGCATTCATCTTTAAAATTCTTTAGTTTTTAAAATTTGTTCTTAACTTCAACAGCAAAAATTCGTTATGATAAAAGTGTCCCTAGGCATAAAACTTTGAATTCAGGTTTGTCCACTCTTGTGCTGGGACCAGACCTTACGTGTGTGAGTGAAACAAATGGTTGTAATAATTCTTGTGTGTTACTATAATTTAAGAACTTTATAGCAAAGGAGGCTCACTAAGGGTACTTCTTTTATCGTATTAAACGTTTCATAGTCTAGTTGGCTGTAATGACTTGTGTATCACTTTACTCACTTTAAAAGACAGAAGTAAACAGTGACTTCTCAGAGTTGTAAAACCACAGGACGTGACTTTGCTCAAAAACCCTCAAGAGCCTGAAAGAAGATTTTATAATGTACATAAAATGTGTTCTCTGTTTGAGTTTTCCCAGAAAACTTTTCAGAATTTATCTAAATTCTGAAATTCAAGTGAGACATGTTCACAATGGTAGACTATGTATTTTGTATTTTCTGATCATGTGTTTGAGTGTAGAAAAGAAAGAAGTCAATTGGCCATGAATTTATTCAATAACAAGAATGTTAAAATGTAATATTTTAGCTGTAGAACCTGACAGAAGTGAATTGCAGCTATGGTGTAAAACTCTAGAGACATTACAAAGCGTGCTGGTAATTCATGCTTGTGGGTAAGTCTTTTAATTGTTTCCTTCTCCCTGCCACTGAGCTAGAGAGAATATTGAAATTCAAGTCAGTGTCCCAAGTAAAGCAGAACTTAATAATTATGAGAAGACTTTGGAAATGAAAATACTGTAGTCGCCTTGATGCTAGCACCCCTTGAGAGTCTTTCAGTAGTTGTAATCCAATATATTACCTGATTTTTTTCTATAACTGTAAATATTAATGTGTACACATCAGCTGTCTTGAATTATGACTCAGTGTAAACAAGCAAATCTATTTTGTTACAGTGGTTATTGAAGAGCCAGTGTATTAGCACTGCTCAATTGGCAGTGAGTTTCTTTGAAAGTTGTGTCACTGTTGCTCTTTTCCTGCTCTTCCACCTCAGTTGGTAAATGGAAGAAGAAACATGTAGGTCTGATGTCTTTAAGGCACAACTCTTTGTCAAAGTCACTGCTACTGGTCTATTTTTAGGCTTTCCAGATCCAAAGACATAATATTAACTGTGCCAGAATAATACTGTATGTCATCAATATAGGGTCATGGACTGAAGGCCCACAGTGCACTATAGCTTAAGCAATGTGTTGTTGATCCTTTGGAATCAGAAATCAGAGAACTAATTGCTTATAGATTTAGGGGACTGTATTCATGACAGCTGCTTATGTCACAAGTAATGTGCATTGCTTGGCTAAAAGGTCAGAGTTTCAAGGGCGTGTGATCTTTAAGTCACTTTTCCTGCGAACTGGGATCACCAGAAGCTGCAAAGTCTGTGTAAACAAGTGACTTGAATAGCTCTAGTATTTCCAGGAACTGGAAAGGAAGGTGAGAGGGCTTGAGATCAGTCCTGCATGTTTCAGGTCTTCATTTCTTTGCAGAACACAAAAGTGCCCTTCTTCATTGACACTGGGGTGGGATTGATTAATGGTTGGTGGGTTTTTTTGTGTTTTGGGGGCCTTTTTTTGTGTGTGTGTTTTGTTTGTTGGGTGGGGGGTTTTTTTGGGAGGTTTTTTTTTAACGTTAACATGGAGCTTCTGAGCAGAAATTTAACCTGGATTGTGCATTAAAGAATCATGGAAACTTCTTCCCTTTTGCCAAATCACTCCTCTAGAGGTGCTTTTAATGCAAAACCAAGAGAAACTAGTCAGCTGTTATCAGCTGGGGCCACTTGGAAGAGTTTATTTTTAAGATGTAATGAAGCTGTGTGCCAGATGTCACGATTACCACTCTTCCCAGCTGATAATTTGTTTATTTGCTTACAGGCATGAGGGACTGCTGCATGCATAGGGGCAGTGCTCACACCTTAAGTTTGTTTGTCCTTCATTAGATTTCAATGTAGTATGAACACCATCCAATATACAATTTTCAGTACAGCAAGGAGTCACTGGGTAGTATTTTAAGTATTACTATCAGAAATTAAGCCAATGGTTTCTTTCAAGAGAATTTGAATGCTTCCAGCTTGGTTCTTAGAATTGTTGTCAGCCTAAGTCATGTGAAATGTGAGGGCTGAAGCCTGGTAAGAGACTCAGTACAGCATCTTATGGTTTTCAGAGAATCTCTGTTTAAGAGACTACATGAGAAATAAGCTCCACTGGTCCCAGGGAGTTGGAGGAATGTTAAGAACCTAAATGACTTTGTATCCTGAAGCAGGTCAGAGTCTTTCTGGCTGCTGCCCAGTCTGGATAAAATAGTTCAACTGAGGTGAATTGGAACCACTGACCTACTGCAGATTCACACGTCTTCAGACTTGCAGCGTTTTGGCAGCTGTTTCATTCTGGTCTATCTCTGTGGAACATCCTTTTAGTCTTATCAGGCTAAACTTCTAGCAAGGTCAGAAGTAGGCTTGGGTTTTTTTTTTTATGATATACCTTTTTTTTTTTTTTTTGGCATGGAGAAGCCCATTACAGATGTTTTCTGCAAGTATGAGCCGTACAGTCAGATGCTGTCTTGCTCTTCTTGCTTCTCATGATACAACGTCCTAGGAGGAATGTCTGAAAGAGATAACATAAAGAAGGAAACATCTCACAAAATGTGACTCTCTGTACTCCACTTTTCACAGAAGTGACAGCTCACCCTAACTGAACTCTAGTCTGTCAGATGGGAAAGCCCATCCTTGCATAAGAACACAAGGCTAATTCCTGAGCATCCTCATAAGAGCCTTTTTTGTGTCATTAATAGTACATGGTGCTAAAGTTGGGTTTTTTTCTTAAGTAATGCTTCATCTGCTTTCTCTTCAAGTCCTATTTTCCATTGTGCAGATGTCTGTGTATGCATAAAAGCTTACAAAATATTAATATTAGTGTATGTGTTATGCATATGTTTGCATAAACATACCTATAATGTCATTTACGTGTGTACATCTACCGTAGGCTAATACAAAATCATGGTTTTCTTTGTCCTAAAGCTGTGTGTGTGCAAGAGGGCTGTCCTCACAGGTAGATGCTTGAAATGTCCTGCTGCTGGGTTTTTGTTAGGTGGAATCTCAATTAGAATTAATTCTCCAAGTTTGGAGCTTTGGACACCTACTGTGCTCT
Organism: Acanthiza pusilla; assembly: GCA_036630365.1. Classification (NCBI taxonomy): domain Eukaryota; kingdom Metazoa; phylum Chordata; class Aves; order Passeriformes; family Acanthizidae; genus Acanthiza; species Acanthiza pusilla. The sequence continues at coordinate 71,469,145 of JAXCHO010000034.1, forward strand.
AGTGGACCCATTATTTCAGCTACTGGAAGGAGGTTTGTTATCAGTTATTGTCATTTGAAGAACATTTTCTCATTCTGCATTTTCTCAGATTAACAATATTATAGTAGTATTTTTTCTTGTCACGCTAATTTGTATGTCAGGAAGGAATTCAATCTAACTCATTAAACAGTCTTGTAGTTCTGCCATTTTGATTATTCCTTTCACATGTTTATTGCCATGATGAAATTTACTAGTCTGTTGTTCTGTATAGAGAGAACATCCTATAGGAGTTAACTAAATAATATTCCTGCAAAAGTTCAGATGTAGATGCTGCTGCTTTCTGAAAAAAGGTGTGAAGTGGTCCATAGTGGTTTTTTTACAAGACTGTTCTGTTTTACACTGGAAGGATAACTGCCCCCTGACTTGCCTTTCAATAGAACTGTGAACAGTGTTGCCTCAGTAAACAGCTGTACCAGATGCAGCAAAATGCCCTTTGATTTTTGTGTGTTTTCAAATATCCCAAGGAAGTGTAATAGAGTCAAATCAACTTCACCTTCCATATCCAAGAAATCCCACAGTCAGTGTAAGTCCCATAAATGGAACAGTTTGTGTGGTTATTTGACTTTCTGAGCTAGTACTGCTAATACTTATGTTCACCTAATTTAGACCATATTATGAGATCAGTTAACAGTGAAATATAATTATTGTAATTTACTAGTGTAACTTTTCCAGTAAAGTATAGAAGGTAGAATGGTAATGGGAATAAGTTACCATTGCTTAATCTAAGGAAAGTAGCTCTAAATTTGTCTCACTGTTACGTTTAAAGTAACTGTCTAATAGTGCAAAAGAAAAAAGGGCACCATCAAGCTGTCACCTCTTGGGCTGTAACAGAAGACCAGATGTAAACTGTGTTAAGTAGATTGAGTCTGTAAGAAAAAAAAAAAGGTTTTTCAGCTCATCTTGTGCTATCTTCAGACAGCATTGCATCTGAAGTTGTGCTATGGAGCAGAAGGGATCACAGCTACATATGTATTTTCAGAATGGTTTTCACTAATAATTTTAAAAGTAGGGGAGCTAATGATGAAATGCTCAAATACGGATTAGAACCTCCCCATCCTTTTTAAAAAGGGGGTGGAAAGGTTGGATGTCTTTACAATCAATGTAGTCTTGAGTTGATATGCCTGTCACATGGAACAAAGACAGGGAAGTTCCTGGTGAGAATGTTGCTCTGATTCTCTGAACTTTTATGTTGCAAAAGCTGGTAGCATTTATTTATGGTTTAAACAGTTTGTGCTGAAGAAAAAAGCAGTTCTGTCATTTCTACCTTACCTTTTAAGTTTAGTTTTAAATTTTACTTTTTTGGAAAGGCTGAAAAGTAATAAAATAACTGCTTAATGTAGGCTAGAACAAGAGGGCTGTTCTGTGATTAAGCCTGCTGAATTTGTATTCGTTCACACTAATCTAATTATTACTTTCTTTGAATGCTCTGCTGTGTGTCAAAATAAGCTAGTGCTGGATTTGAGAACCACAGAATGAGAAAAGTAAGCAAAAACTGCAAAGAGATTTTTCTGCATCTTTTGGGGTTTTGAGACTATAGCAAACTTTGTGTAGAGAAATAACACTGCAAATTAATTCAAGGACATTGCATGGTTCTGCTTTTCAGCATGCTTCCCATTGATTAATAATGGCAGATTAACCTGTGCTCTGCTAGTGCTTTCTGAGGTTAAGGAGTGGTGGAACCTCAGTCCATTTGTACTTGCAACGACCAGAAAGACCATGAGCTAAAGGAACTGAAACTGAAACATTGCAACTCCATGGCATCATTTTAAAATGAAACACAATATTGTATGGACTTAATGGTTTTACATCTGTAAAGACACAGCAACCGGTTGCTTCATTTCCAAAAGAAACTAATGCCCATTCACAGCCGCCATTCTGAAAAAAGTACTCAGATTTGTAGTCCTGTGCTTGAAACAGTTATGCTTCTTGGCAACTAGCACATGCAGACATGTAAAAGTACAATAAGGTATGTTCTGGTTTGATTACTTTAAGTAGTCATTCTTCTTTGGATGAGATAGCTTGGAAATAGGTAGGGGAAGTCCTGGTCTGTTGGCTACAGTATTGGAAATTACAAAGGCTGCAGTGAAACATATATTCACATTTTTCAAATAAAAATACGTGTTGGGAGACTTCTAAATATATTTACCCAAGGAGCCCCAGGCAAATGCTGGATTTGTCCACTGAACCCAAATTTCGCATGTGTAGGGAACACTGATGGAAACAAATGTGTTTTTTAAAAATCTTATTTCATTTTCATGTATTGCAGATTTTTAGTGAAGTCCTTCTCACCGTATTGTTTATATCCACGGCTGATGTTGTCCATGCTTGTATATAATGAGACTTTTTCAAACCTGAACATGCAGCCACCTTTTCCAATCAGCATTTGATGTGTGTTTTCACACATGCACGTATTGTGCTAGTGTCTAGACTAATTGCAGACTGAGAGGAAAGCATCTTTACTCCACAGAATCATTTTGTGGCACATACACAGAGCACACTTACATGGAATATCTGATGTCAACACTCTTCTGTCACTTTGTTGTATATATATATTTACAGAGAGAAATTGGGTCTCTTAAAATGTCTAACATTTCAAATTACTTTTTGTTTTTAAAATTTTAAATATCAAAACTTAACAACTTAAAGACTTAATTTTGAATTTGGATTTGAGATGCTCAGGGGAAAAAAAAAAGGAAAAAATCACCAATAAAACCACAAACTAGTGTGAAACTTTGCTCTGATAACTTAGATAAATAGTTCTATTTAATAGAACTATTTGTTATTGTTCTGTGCTTTATGCTGCACTGGAAGAGACATTGTCTGTGCCCTGAGCATTTTGCAATGGTGAGGCTTGATCCTGCATATCATAATGGTGATTGGTCACAGTTTGACTAGAAGGGTAAAATTAACAAGCAGAATAAGGGAGCTCACTCTTGTATAATTCAAAGTGTATCTGGGCACTTTACTTAGAGCAGTCCCATGCCAGATAATGGAGAGCATAAATAAACAACCCGTTTCTGATCCACATTTTAAAAAATCTGCCGGTGCAGGCATTGCCATTTTTACCACAATGGGAAGGGCAAGAGATTTGAATTCACATCTCTACACTGTCTTACGCTGTGCCTAGTGCTTTACCTTGCTGCAACCCATGGCTGACAGGTGTTCAGGTTTAATTTGGAACCAAAAACATTTTACTCAATCCAATCTGCCACAGGATTTGCAGGATTAAGGCCTAAATGGATGAAGTGTCTAAAATGAAAGGGCAGAGTACATTAGTACATGAAAGATGATTTGGTCTTCAAATGTACTTCCTTAGAATAATTCTATGTGGGCCTCTTACAAAGAGCTTTTTTTATCTATTTGGTGACAGAAAAGTTACATCTTCCCTCATCACTCGTAATATTAGCATGCCTGTTCAATTGCTGATGAGATGCTCACTGTCAAGTCACTTATGTTTTTATGCATTTATTATTGATTTTGGTGTATTGCAGTAATGTACCATTGAGGATGATCTGGAGTAGCATGGCAGCATGGAATGAACTGTAAATCACGTGGAAGACTTGGGATAGCTGTTCCAGTCTGAAGGGAGACTTGATAACAGAAGTTACAGGAGTTGCTAATAAAGGCTCTTTGCTTTGCAGTGCTGCAAGGGGGAGCACTGGATGGAGTCTACAGGCTGGTGCAGTTTCACATTCACTGGGGGTCCTGTGATGGCCAGGGGTCTGAGCATACTGTGGATGGTGTGAAGTATGATGCAGAGGTAGGACGTGCTGTACCTTCTCCAGTTTTCATTGTATAATGAGTTGGATTTTTTTTTAAGTATTCCACCACAATAGCACCTTCTCTAGAGATCTTCATAGGAGGAGGTTACTGTAGAAGATTTTGGTATGATGCACCTTAGAACATACTCCTTGCAAGTGCAGAAATTAGAATTGTAATATTTCTTTTCTCAAATACTTATGTCAAAGAGAAGCAGAAGACCCCACATTAATAATACCCATTTTTTCCCTGCTTTCTCAGTGACTCTTGGAAATTAGGAAGAAATAGAATTGCAGCACCTCTGTACATACACATCCCCTTTTCCTGACATCAATTTTTAACATCAGAGGTATTTTTAAAAGCAGCTGAATAATTTTGGGGCAGATTTTTTCATCTTTTTTTAGCCAAGAATCAAGGGGAGCTATGAAGAGGGCAGACAGCAAAGTGAGATCCTATAGGCATTCTTTGTGATACCCTTGAGATTCCAGATGTCCCTTGGATCACTTAAGACTCCATATTACAGTCTGACAAGAGAAACTGAGCGTCTTTAGTTCCTTGCATCCCACTTTTCCTTGTCCTCTGTTTAGAAATCTACCTCTGCTGTGAAAGACTTCTAAAATATATTTATAAATACACATTCACTGAACATACCTGTGATTTGCATTGACAGGTAAAGAAAATGGCCCCACAAATTCATTGGTTCTGCTGTTTTTTCATGAGATAGAAGTAGCTTTTGTCTTACCAGAAAACCTGTAATTGCCTTATGTCTTTTACAGTACCATAATTAATTGTTTAACTTAACTTGCAGATGTGGGGTAGCAACCTGGTGAACTTAAATTAGAAATAACTTGGAAATTAAAAAGAAAGCAACATCCTGGCTAACATATCCTGGAGATTAATTTCATAGCCTTTTCCAAGTCTTTCCAGAAAAGGACAGGACTGGTTTTTTTTAAAAAAGATTTCTAAATTGTGAGTTGAATCTGTAGTTAATGTGTCTTCTCTGTTTCTTCTGACACTGGCAATATATATCAGTGTTGATAAGAACTCCAGGATATATAGCATTAAAATACTGCATCAAAATCCTGCAGGCTGTATGTGGGGAAAAGCTCACGCTGAAGATAACATGAGTTTCACCGGATGAAAAGACAGCCACAGCTTGCCTTTAAAACTCGTCTGGGAATAGGAGTGAGAAGCAAAATAAAATGCATTACAGAAATCTCTTTGAAAAAATGAAACTTTAAAGGAGATAAATAATTCAACAAATTCTTAGCTCTACACAAAAGCTTTCAAATCTCAGCAGTAAAACACCATCTTGCTCTTAATAAATTACTTCCCTGCGTTTTCATTTGTGAAATATTTTGGATGGAATACAGTATTCACAGTGCTTCTTGTTTTCTTGCTCCTAGCTCCACATTGTTCACTGGAATGTAAAATATGGTAAATTTGCTGAAGCTGTGAAGCATCCTGATGGTTTAGCTGTGGTGGGCATCTTCATGAAGGTTTGTTTAACTTTTTCTTTTGTATTATTTGTCCAGCACGTTCATTGTGTTGCAGGGGGGAACCTAAGAGCAGAAAACAGAGAATAAGGCAGCAGTGTGCTATACTGCCTAAAGCCATAGCAAGCTGGGTGGTGCTCCAAATCTTACCTTCCTTTTCCTATAGAAGTTATACATTAGCCATGGAGTATGACTGCCATCCATCACTGTGGCAGCCCTGTAGCAGCATTCTTGCCTTCATCAAGACAGTGATGCTACCATAACTCTTACCAGTGAAATGTGATGTGTGTAACTGACCAAGTTATGTGTGTATGAATCTGCAGCGTGACCAGCCTAAATAGCACCCATTTTCCTTTTCTTGTCATTGTTAAATGGCCAGAGTGTTTTGTCTTAGTTGCATTGTCTGCATAGCTAGCTGGAGGATGTGTCTCCCCCAGCGGTATGTAGTAGTCCATCCTGGCCTCGCTCAGGGTGACTGTTATATTAGGAGGGTCACTTCCATAAAAGAAGAACAGCTTAGGTCCAAAAATAAATCCACACACTGTAAGTGAAAATAGCTTTATTCTGTTCAATGTCCTTGGGTGACCCGTTTGTGCTCACTGTCAACTGGCATGATTTTACAGAGACTGTTTTAGTCACTTATGCTGTAATACTCCTATTATGTAATGAAATGTGGCTGGAAAAATGTTTCCTTGAGAACTGTAACAGAAAACTGAAAGTGTCATGAGAATGCATGGTGATTTTTCTTTTCATATGGTTTGTGTTACAGGTGGGAAATGCCAAGCCCGAGATACAAAAGGTTGTGGATGCTCTGGGCTCCATTCAAACCAAGGTAATATTGGCTGTCTGTGATGATTGACCGCCGTCACAACTGTGCTCTGTTATCTTCTTTGGGAAGTAGATTTTTTTACTTCTTCCCAGCCTGCTGCATGTATGAAAGTAAACCAAACCTTCCTGCCAACAGCACAGGTGCTCCTATAATCCTAAATGCGAAACAGATTGGAATGAAGTTGTGGTAGAGAGCATGGAGTACTAGAAACAGTGATCATTTCCTATCTTTGTGACTACATTTCTGTGTCTTTTAACTGTATTTAAACCTATAGGGTAGGAGTCATCTTCCTAATCTAAGCTACTTTCCTAGGTGCCCTTTCTAGTCAGTGGTAGCAGATGGAAGAGGCATTTCCCCTCATCTCTGCATCTGTGGGCTAAATTTCCTTTGTCCAAGAGGGCATGCTTCTCTTGGCCATTTTTAGACAGAGTTCAAATAAACAGTTTGATCAGAATCTATAACTTAGGGAAGAAAAGGCTTTCTGTGTTTTAAATATTGTATGCAGTGTGTGTGTGATCTTAGTGTGCTTACTAATGAGAAACTGAAAGTACTTTGTGAGTAATTAGTAACCTTCATAGTGGGTAAAGGCCTGTACCAATGAGAAATGTGGACAGGAAAGGTAAACAAAGGAGACTACACTGTCATCTTTCTCATCAGGCTCCCTTTGAGGTAAATGGGTATTGCTGTTTGCTGCAGTGGACTTTCCAACAGATCTTGCAGTTTCTGTGTTTCCAGTGCAGTCAGTATATATGGCATCTGAAATATCACTGTTCTTCAAGCAAGGTCAAATATTGTCTCTGAGACTAAGGAACATAAATGCAGCATTTGACATGAGAAACAGTATCTTGAAAATCTTGTAAGAAATACATTGCTGGGAGTATTTAATCCCAAATGTGCTATAGTTGGTATGCAGCACTTGATGCCAAATTCCATTTCTGCCTTGCTCCAAACATGGAGCTTTCCTAGGAGACTTTACTACTGCAATCCCAGTGTGTGTATGTGGTCTCTCCCTGACATCAGTGCATCTGCTTACTTTGTTGTAGGGAAAGCAAGCTTCCTTCACAAATTTTGACCCCACTGGACTCCTTCCTGCATGCAGAGACTACTGGACATACCCCGGCTCACTGACCACTCCACCACTGCTTGAATGTGTGATCTGGCATGTTCTGAAGGAGCCCATCACTGTGAGCCCTGAGCAGGTAGGTTTCCAATGCATGGTGTCAGTAGATGTGTACTGGAGTTACACTGGTGGCTTCAGTTCAGCCCACCAGCTGATCTGTGAAGTGGCTGTGTAACTGTAGAGGTGTGGACAGTATTAGCTAGCATCAAAAATACCAATCCAAAGTGGTAATCCTCTTCAGACAGGCCTCTGCTTCTGTCTGTGGAAGTAGAGTTTGCAGTAAAATGTAAGGCTGTCCTCTATTTGGACAGTCCAGGGAAGGTGGGAGGGAAAGTTTAAATTTTTTTATTAGATATTTTCCAGATACATGGTTAGAGCTGTCATGTGGTAAAAATCTGGAAAACTGAGGCATGCATGAAAGGACCATTTGCACATGCAGAGTTAGTCTAGCATGTATTGTGAGCATCAGCAGGTTCGCTGTACACGCAATCACCTCTCTGGGTGTACTTGCCCTGAAAAGGCCAGGTGTACCAAGCACCTGGGGAGCATGTGTGCTGCAGCCACACTCTCATGCTGTAGAGCTGTAGTTGCTCTGTTGATTTTCCAGCATTTCCAGGAGACAGAGTTCTTTTTGCAAGTTCAATTTGTCACAGAACAGACGGGAAAATCCTACGCAGAATTGTGGTGATTGTAACAAAGCTCCCGTTGTTTGGAAGAGGCAAAACTTGCTGATTCCAGAAGTCTGCTGCCTAAGAAAGTACTTTGTTGACCAGAGTGAGCAGGCTAGTCTTCCTAGGAGGAAGAAGCTTGTGTGGATTAAATCACTCTTGGCCCCGGCTTTCTGTGCCATCCATTAATGAAATTACGTATAGGCAAGATTCCATTCTTGGGTTCAGATCTGTGTGCTTGGGAGATATAAATAGAATCTAGAGCCTATAAATACAAACTAGCCCCGGAGGGCTTTAGTTTAACCTTCAAATTCTTAAGTCTCTTTTATCAATGACAGGGTAACAATCTGCACCTAATTCTAGGGGGTTTATTCAGTTGATGTGAAAGAAAATGCAGCTGAGCAGTTGTGAACTTAACATAATAAAAGATCGAATACATGATGAGGAAGAACTATTGGAAGTAATAACTATAGCAGTGATTGATTGCCATTAGTAAACTGCAAGGGAGCATTAAAGTTGACAGTTTACTTACTCCAGACTGCTCCAATTGCTGTTGATAATCCAAAGTTTGCAAATATGGTTTTATTATAGGGCAGAAGCACATTTGCTAGTAGTGGTTTTTTCCTACTATACCTATTCCAACCACCTACAAGTGGTAAAAGACACCGCTTGTTTCTCCCTCACACATCCCTCCCTATTACCATCATCATTTCCACACTTGTGTGGCGGTTCACCTTTTCATTCCCAAACTGATCAAAACAAGAAACCATATATGAGAGTATTGATGCAGGGTTTAAGATGAACAGGTTACGGAAAATAGATAGAAGCTGGATATAAGAGCAGGGTGTAGCAAGCCTGTTATCATTTGCTGTAGTGACACAGCAGTTCCTGGTAGAAGTTGGGCGCTGAACTTCTTTCTTGTTGGTCCTGAAGGTAAAGTCCAGGGGAGACAGGTCACTGATGAGGGCCTTTTTCCTTGAATGAGGAAAAACCTGGTATACAACCTGACTTGTAGGAAATCCTGTGTACCACCTACATTTATTAGTGCTTCCACCTGTGTCTGTGAGATCATGTTTGGGGTGGGTTATTGTTTTGGCAGAGTCTTTTTATGAGTTTTGGAGATATCCATTTAGATATAAAAGTGCTTTTATTACATCAGATTATGCGAACACCAATTGTACTTTTAGGAACAAAAAAAAGAGCCAAAACCGTACAACTTGCGGAGGATTCTGAAAGGATTTCAATTCAGATCTGGGTTAAGGATAAACAGCTCTTTGCATGTGGATTTCAGAAAATGTGTGCCTATATCCTTGTTTTCTGTGCTTTCATAGTTCTTGGAAGGATATTTTGTGGACAGGAGAGCCTGTGTCAGGGACAGGAAATGGTGTGGATGAAATGCAGACATGCGGGTGTTGATGCCATCTCTAGACTACTAGTGTTGGCAGAACTTTGAGTTGGAGCTCTGGTTCAGGCCCAAAGTGTATAATTTCAAATAGTCCTGCTGAAATGAGAGGATGCTGAAATTTGAGGATATTTGTGCCTTTTTCCACAGATGTGCAAACTTCGTGGCCTTTGTTTCAATGCTGAGAATGAGCCTGTGTGCCATATGGTGGACAACTGGCGCCCATGTCAGCCTTTGAAGAGCAGAGAAGTCAGAGCCTCCTTCCAGTAACCTCAGTGTTGAGAGTGTTAGGAATTGCTGTGTTTGTGAGGAGCCCCTTTTGCTAAGCCCAAGTCAAACCTTTGCCATGTGTGTCCTGGCAACATCTTGTCTCCCAGATCCATTCTTTCTTTTGCTCTGCATCTGAAATGCCAGCTAATGAAATGTGAAAGGCTCTTGGCCAAATGGGAAAGGGGGAAAGGGTTCTTAAGGTGTGGGGTTGGGGGAGGCAGGGGGTGGGTGGCTGTGTGCATTTTGGTGACTATTACTGCGACTGACACTTTGGTATAACAGTATGTTGGCTACTTGGGAGAGGATATGGTGGTAGCAAAATAAGCCATTTTAAGAAACCTCATCCACTGGTGTGATAGTACACGTAACTAACGATAACTTGAAGCTTTGTAAGAAGCACAGGAATACAGAATATAGCTACTATTTAGAAAAAAAAAGTATTTTGAGAAAGTTAAGCAAAATGAGTATTAGAATAAGACTTCTTAGATTTTAAGAAACTGACATGTAAATATTTTTGAGACTGTTTTGCATTTTTACCCATGCTGTCAACAGCCTTAGTTATGTCTTAATGGTAGTGTTGGGTTTTTTAATTAAAAATGGTCTAAATTAAATGTTACCTTTAAAAGTTGTTGTTACCATAGAAATAATACAAAATATCTTTTCATTGAAATAATATATGTTCTAATTTAAAAAGGAAAAGAATATTGTATTTTAGATAACTTCTCTAATAAATCTATACTTCTATTTTTGTTTCCCTGCTGTTATTTTGATTCTGGTAAGGAGTCACTAATCTGTTCGCATGGTTTCGTATTAAACACAGTTACTAAACATATACACTGGAAATTGGCTTCAGTGACACTGAACATGAACGTAGGACTATATGGATATGTGAAGAAATTTTCTCTAAGTAGGTATCTTCTCTCTGATAACAGGAGGAAATGTTAATTTTGAGCAATCACTACACATTATGATCAAAGTTGAACATATAATGAAAGATACCCTCACAAACTTTTGAACAAAATCATGCTGAAGCAAGGGCTTAGTAGATTCTGGTCCTAGTTTTTAAATTATTATGAGTTTGCTACCCCATCAGGAATCACTTTGTAATTTATAAGGTAGCAGCTGGACAGACTACATTCTTGAACTGTGTGAGATGGAAATGAAGCCATCTCAAAATGCATACAAAGATCTTTGGCAAACTGTCAAATCTACCCTTTGAAAAGCTTCCACATTGAAAATGCCCACCCTTCTACTTTGCACCAAAAAAACCCCGAAAAAACAAAACCAAGAGAAACAAGATGTGATTTTGACACAGTTGTTTATTCTAAGTTCAAATTTGTTTTCATGGAGCTCCAAAGGTACTTGTCTGTTGCTACAACAACTATCCTGTAGAATTCAAGTTCATGTTGAGTGGTTTGAATTCTTTTCTGACTCTTAAGCATCACCCCCAGGCCTGAGTGCTATGCATTCTTCCTAAGCAATGCAAGAGAGGTTACACCTCTAAAATGGAAGTTATAGATCCAATTCATTGGGACTTAAACATGCTCAAGCAAGCTAAGAGGAAATACATAACAGAATCATGGGATGGCTGAGGTTGGATGAGATCCCTGGGGGTCACCTGGTCCACTGCTTCTGCTGAAGCTGGGCCACCACCATCATGTTGGCCAGGACCATGCCAAACTAGCATTTGAGTGTCTCCAAGGATGATTAAATAAACCTATAACAGCCCTGGATTTTAAAATTTTAAACCCATACCTTCAGGACTATGATACCCTGAATACTGACTGGGCAATAAGACTTCCTGCGGAGTAATAATCTCACTAGTACCCGGACAGCTTAAAATGGCATCCAGGCTCATATGTGACAGAGAATGTGAACTAGTGGCCAGGGTAAAAACCTGGAAATGCCTCTGAGGTTCAAGCCAGTGCTGCACTAAGAAGTTTCATATCTCATATTCCATCACACTTCAAGGTTGCTCCATAAATAATAACTAACAGCAAAGACAACATCAGCCCTATATTTATCATTTTGTTTGTGTGAGTCTGTTTACCTGGACTGTTGCCAGTGCCATATGTTTGCCTTTGCTGAGGGTGAAGTACTTCTGTGTTCAGCCAGACAGTGTAAGCTGGTGGTCCCTAGGTCACATACATGGTGTACAGGAAGAGCCTGTGTATCTCTTACCTGTGTGGTCTACCAGGGAACACTGGTCTTTTTTTTCTTTTTTCTTTTTTTTTTTTTTTTCTTTTTTCTTTTTTTTCTTTTTTTTCGAAATAAAGCCAAATTACAGAACCATACCTCAAAATTCTCACCAAAAAAAACCCCTTTCCATCCCTTCTCCAGCATAAAATGATACATGAATTTACCACAAATTCACAGGTTGCAGTTAGACTCCAGTGCGATGGATAACCCTTTCCAAGGGAGACATGTATTAAGTCCAACCTGGAAATAAAGAGAACAATTTCCCTGGCATTCATGATTCATTTCCTGAATGGTGAGTTTGATTAAGATAATGGTGAATAGAAGCATCCAGTTCTTTCTGACCTTTATTCTTATTTACTGTTTACTCATATGAGGAGCTTGTAATTAGGTCTTGCAGTTGATGCATGGCAGACTTCAAACCCATTCTAACATCCTGTTTTAACTGGAAAACTGTTGATGAATTTAATGGAAAGTAAGAGACCACTTTGGTCATGGAACCAAAGATGTTCCACTGCATGTAATTGTGTTACTGTCAAGTGGGCAACTCTGATTAAAGGGAAATTCATGTAGAAGATAAACAAATTTAAAAAAAAGGCTAGTGCATTAATTTGAAATAATCATAGGATATTCAGCCAGCGCTTGGATGGGGGAAAGAGGGAAGCACATTCACTTGCAAACTGTTCATTTTGCACAGTTTGTGATCTTGTCTGGCACTTGTCTGCCAACTCCATGTGTTAGAACATTTTATGATTTTTCCACTGCTATTTCTGAGGCTTGGATGTGTCCTAGATTGACATGGGCGGGTAGACTGTGATTAGAGATGTTCCCTGGAAGATAAGATAATAATGCCCTGCATGGAGTCAGCAATATTTATAGAAGCCCAGATAGTTTATAGAAGAGTATCACTAAATGACAGCTTTAGGATTTTCTTACTTTTCAAAGAAAAGCCGTGCAAGCAACAGCTGTGTCAAATCCAGTACCATAGAAACAAGCAGTGATGAAAGTAGAAGCAGCAGCTTTATTGAAAAACTCCCATGGACCCTCTAACATCCACCACTTCCTCTTCCAAACCACAGCACCCCACACAATCACACAGCACCTGGTGACAGTTGCTTACACTGAGTGGTATATTTTAAGTCTATTTGGGAACTGGACACTGCACTGCTGTCCACTTCCTCTTTCTGTATGATGGTAAACAGCTGTGCTGCCTTGAGGCCGATGGTTCACTCAGGCCATGAGGCTCCCCAGCCACCAACTTCCTAAAGGCAGGCGCACAAAACTTTTCAGGGATCCCTAACTAATTTTAGACCACATTTCGCTCTTTTTTTAAATCCAAGCCTCAAACCAAAGCCATTTTGGTTATGTCCCCAGCCCAGTGCGGATTACAGTGCAGTGATTCTATGTTCACCCTGACAAGGAGCTCTTCAGAATGCACACTTTGCTCAGAGCTCCAAGCAACACAGGTCTGTTGCTTGAGCTGATGGACCCAGATGCTCAGCAGGCTTGGTGCTGACATGGAGTAGTTTTGTTGCTCTTAATCCCAGATTAGTCAATTTTGTCCAGTGAGGATGTCAATGCACTCCAGCATATTAAATAGCAAAAAGATAGCCTCAGGACATTCAGAAAAAGGCAATGCATAAGCCTTGTCTTTATAATCTTGCATGGTGAGAGGCATTCTATATATGTATTGTCAGTCACTGCTCTTTTGAACTCTCACCCTGAAAGAGCAAAGAAATGCATTGACACAATGTGCAATAAACAAGTAACAGGTGAATATTAACTACATATTCTCCCTACAGAGTACATTTTAATGAGACTTGTAATATTACTCAGTGGTCAAAGACCTGGAAAATTTGCTGCAAAGTACTGGTCCCCTTCTGTCATGGGAAGCCCCAAGATCAGAGAGGAAAAAACTGTGGCACTTGGGTGCCTGGGACCAGTGATGACTCAGCAGAAATCCTTCCCTCTTTTCATTACTCCACAAAGAGTGTCTCTCTGAGGCACAACAGACATGCCAAGGCTGGCAGGTGTCATGGAAAGCAGAGCCAGACTCTCTTCTGGGCACTGATTTACCAACCCCAAGACCAGGTCCAAAATGTAAGGAGCCTCACTCCTGCAGGAAGACTCCACCTGCAGGGTTCATCAGTGTAAGAACTGGAGCTCGTAGCCTTTGAATGATCCTCTTTGCTCATGCTGTGCCCCTCTACCAACAGAGGAAAAAGCAGGCTGGTGTAGACTCATGGGATCTTTTCCCTCTCTCTGCTGGGCCTTCAGGAGGAGTCAAGTGCACCTAAACAGGGAAGTGCCATGGAAATGGAGCACCCTTTCCAAAGCAAAGGAGGAAGGATAGCCAATGGTCCTGCTTTTGCAAAACTGTGTAGCAGAAGAATACTTTGTTGGAGTTACTTAAAGGTTAGGGAAGAGCTTCCTCTTTCCTTTGCTTAAATCCCTCTTCAACCAGCTGACTTGAGCTTCATTCAAGAAGTGGAACATGAGCCTATTTAATAGGCTAATACAGCAGGTGATGCAGGATATTGTAATTTGGATGGTGCAGCTCTTCATCAATGTATTAGCTGTATAAAAAGCTATATCAAAAGTTACTATAAATAGTCTAATTGCGTTATTCTCAAATAAGAGTCTTAAATAATATATTCCTTGAATCAAAATCAATACCTAAATGCCTCTAGGTACTTGCACTGAGCGTGTTTTTGTTGTTTTAGTGATTAATAATCATGCTCCAAGAAGGAAGGTAGAAGTAGTAAAAAAAACAAAAGCAGCATTTTGCTGGAACAAAAGAGAAAAACAAGGCTTGAAAATATACAATCCTCACTCGGAATCTGTTCTTGGGAGACATTTAAAAGGACAGCATTTTGCAGATCATCTTAAAAGAGGGTGGTAAACATAATTTCCTCCTACTCTCTGTGGAAAGTGCATCAGACTCTCTTAAATACTTTTTAACTAGTAATGTAAGTCATATCCAGACGCATTTTGAAACCAAAGTATTTTAAATTATTTTTAGAGGCATAAACAAGTGTTCAATTAATGATAATGTCTACAGATACAAAACGCAGTGCCAGAATGAGTAAAACACCCCTGCTGTGAGTTCTTAAATATCACCTTCTGCTCTGTGTTTCCTAAGGTTCTCTCTCTGGAGAAGAACTCATCACATCATCAAGGGTATGGGGGAAGCAACACCAGAAGTTAAGGCCTGATCATGAAAACTCTGACTAATCACTGACATGAGTAATCCCATCCATTAATTGAAGTTTAGTTGGTTTCCCACACTCACTGCACAGGAAAGGCCATTCTCGTTCATGAGTAGTAGAGGTGGGAGGCTGAATACTTGAAAAATCAGGTGTCCTGTTCTTTTCAATTTCAATTTAGGGATTTATCCTGAGAAATAGTGGAAAGGGGATAGGATGGAGGAATTACCTATAGTAAAGGTGGCTAGAGGAAATGTTCCTCATTTCCCCCCCAGGGACACAGAGGTTCCCCAAAGAAGTGAATGTGCACCAAGGGCTGCACTGCTTCCATGAATGTGGCATGGGCATGCTGGCTTTGTACTCCACATGTCAGTTTTAAGTTGACAGCCACTGTAGTGGCTAAAGGACAAGAAAGACATGAGCAGTGCACGCTCCTGCTTCTCAAGGCTGCCAGAGTGCCCTATGGAGTCAACAGAGAGCTCACCCACGAGACACCCTGTAACCAGTGGGTCCTGCATGGCCCCAGCCTCCATACCAGGACCTTGGCTTTCCAAATATCTCACATGCTCACCATCTAGCAGGTAATGGGGTAAATGTAGCCTTGCTGAAATCTCTTGCTCCATTTGTCACTCCAGGGGTGGCTTCTGTCAGAACAGGAGTGAGCTGGGCTGGTGGGACAGTTCATGCTCGCTGCATGCTCATAAGTTACTTGCAGGATCCAGCTCATGATTTCTTTTGAGTAAAATTCTATTCCCATCTAGTTATCTAATCCTTCTAAAGTCTCCTGGTAAATGGAAGTGTCAGGTCATTCCCATATGAAAATCTGTTACTATTTCTCAGAGGATATTGCAACTGAAGAGCTATTTAGGTTAAGGAGAAGGGACTGTGAAAATATATTTGCCTTTCAGAAAGAAAAATAGCAAACAGGAAAAAAAATCTAACTTTGTGGAGTATTGAGATTATTTTCATTTTGAGGAATAATGTCAGAGGAATTGACCTGGTCTGTCATCAATCACCATACTGTGTTTAATAAAGTTATATGATAATAAAAAAGTATATGAATAATGTTTTTCTAGACCTTAGGCCTCATATCTAACTAGCACAATATATCTGACAGCATGATAAATGTCAATCCCAATTCATGAGAAGGAAAACTCTGCCCTCCTTCAGCACGTTATGATCTTAGTAATAGAAACCTTTGAAAAAGTGGGGTTTTTTTGTCATTCAGGGACCATTGGTCTTTGCGTGTATATTAAATAGAAAAGCAATATACCAATTATCACCCAGAAAAATAATCCTCACCAAGCCAATCAAATATTCTGTATTTAGGAAGTAGTCACTTTATCTTTGTCTTCAACCCTTTGCACTTTGATCAAAACGGTACCTTTTGAAGTGCTCACTACTCATAATAGGGAAGAAAACTGGGTCATATGTCTGCTCCAGTAAAACACACAGTGTATTTCAGACATCACAGGTTTGCTTATGGTTGCTTAAAGAAACTAGAGATTCCCACTAGAGTTGAAAAAAAAGCTTTATTAAAAGATGTTTCAAGGACTCAAATGAAACAAATTGCCCAAGAGGGATAGGGAGACAAGGAAAAAGTAGGCCTGACACAGGAAGCCATCACTCCTAGGCATTGCATTCCTGGTGACTGAAGAGCTAATGACACCAGACTCTTAGGAAATTCAGCGCCTGCAAGCTTGATTAGGTAAGACAGCAAGTCTAATCTGCATTTAATGAATGATTCAGGAATAACTTTAAGAGCCTAACTTTGTGGTAGCAGGGTGTTGACAGAATTAGGTACATGCTCTATGCCTATCTTGTGACCTAGTTAATTATGTGTTTCTAAAAAAGTTGCTACACTTCTTCCATCCAATTTCAGAATTTGTTGTCTGTTTATTCTGCCAGCTAAGATTTAGCATTTTGTTAAAACTTTGCTACTGTGAAAGCAGAAGCTAGAAAATAAGGAAAGAAAAAGGAAAACTGACTAAACCTGTTATTTCTGCAGTGCAGTGTAGGCAGACAGATATTTATGCCTCCATGGAGCTCCAGTATTATTAGTGTGTATTCACAGAGATCAGAAAGAGGACTTTGACCTATATTGGTCTGAGTGCTAAAAACATAAATGTAAATGTGAAGAAAGAAAACTAATCGAAGAATAAAAAGAAGATCAGCACATCATTCTTTTTCATCCCAATAACATTTTCTTTAAGATAGAGATGAATGGCAATTTACTTTTAAGAGGTGGTTCTGAGATGTATTATTTTTCAGTAAGAAATGATTTGTGAATGCTGGCAGCATTGCAAAATATCATGAAGGGGAAACTATATTGATGTGCACAACCTGCAGAGAAACCATCAAGGTATCAATCCATCCTGGAGTCTGAAACCCTTCAGCACATTCCCTTTGCTTTAGCAGGGAAAGCTTGCTGAGGCATAGCTGAAGCTGCCTATGTATGCCAACATTCCAGGAGAGAGATGTGCTCAGGAGACAGAAAATCGTCACTCACACTTTTCAGGCCTTTCTCAGTGCCTTGGTCCTTCTGCCACTGAAATGTACTTGCAGAATTCATTCAGCAGGAACCACTGATGATTTCCTCCCTGCACCTTCCTTCAGGTGTCTCACTTTCTCAACTCCCAAAGCGTTCATCACCTACCTCCATTCTCAACTAGGATCACACTGCAGTGGTCTAGACTACCGTGTACTCTCAGTCTAGATTCCCATTTCATGTTCCATGTCTTGAAAATACAGAGCCTGGGATAACCAGGGCGCAGTTACACTTTGTGTGACAAGGAGAAAGTCACTGCCCAAATAATATAGTGGTAATCTACTGGGTGCCTGAGTTGTGGCATCTGGCTCCTTTCTCATGGTTAGCAGATTAGGATTCTCCTGTCTGCTTGGTTTTCTAGTTTTGTGTCCAACTGAGTTTCTTTAGTGCTTTGGACAGCAGTGTGGCTAAAAGCAAAGCATTTGGAGCTATTACGTGCATTTTACAATGGAGGAAATAAAAGCAAACACAGAAATAAAAGTGATCTCCAAAGTCATCCTCTGTACAATCAGAAAAAAGCCCAAGGCTCATACATTAACTAACGAGACTATTTTTACTTCCCAGCAGTAAGAAATGAGCCACTGATTGGAAGAGCAGTAGAGATGTGCTTGAGAGAATGAGGGCTCTCAGCCCTTTGAAGCAGGCAGGGGAATCTGGGTTAGGCAGTAGCACCACCGCTCCTGCAGCCTGTGCGGAAACAGCTTTGCAGCACAGAACTTCCCTCCTGCATGCTGCTGTACGTACCACCAGCATCATGGAGACTGACTCAAGATCTCTGCAGCCTTATGAGGTTGAAAATATCCTCAACAGCTCTAGCAAGGCATTTTGAGATGTACGCAAAATGTGCTGCAACAAGCCCAGCCTGGATGCACAGAGCAGAAAAAGTGGAGCACTGTGCAGTATTTCTGCTATAGATCCTCTGTTCCAAGGGACTGAAATGCAACTGTAATTAATCACTTCAGGACAGAGCTAGGCAAGAAAGCATTCCAGCCAAGCACGTACTATTTTTCTTTCAGCAAAAAGTGAAAATATTGCACGTGTGTGTGAAACACTGGGCAGATTACTCCAGAACCTTGAGATTATTTCATTTTCCATGTTAATAAAAATAGATTTAACAGGAAAAACTGGCATACCATGAGATTTTGTAGCAATGGAATTTCACCAGATAAAAATGCTATGACCAAATTAGAGCCTGTCTACCTCTGTTCCCATGTCTCAATCAAAGGTCCTTTATTTAACCCTTACCCCAGTTCTGCAGGGCTTTTTTGCACACAAAAGCTAAGCTTTTTCTCATGACCATAAACTAAACCAGTGCCACAGAGTTTCTTCAGAGAGAGCCATTAGTAGTCTTCTGTGAGTCTGAGCTTTAAAATGCGGTCCAGGAAATTAATACACCTTCAAATCCATGTTATGACTGTGGCTCTGTGACTATTCTGAATCCTTCTGGTGTTCTGGTAGAACCTGTGCTGTCAACAATATCTGGCAATATTTTTTTCTGTGCTTTTTCTCCACTAGCCTTCATTGGTAATCTGTGAGTCTTACATCCAGACCACTTAGTTAAATCTCCTAAAACCTCAACATCAAGAAAAAAAAAAGGGAAAAATAAGTGTATTCTGCAGGTAGTTCAAATGTGTTTCCCAAGGGGATGGCAGGCAGGAGCATATTTACCTGAGGTTTTGTTAGTTGTTCTGGATAGAGAAAATCTGTGGAAAGTTCACTGATGGCAAAATAACCATGAGATAAACATCACCCAGATGGGGTATGCACAAGAATCCCTTCTGTTGTGTGGCACGTAATCAGGTGCTGTGTGAGATGATGGTTGACTTTGTGATTACTTATGGTGTGTAAAGACCCTGGAACTGAAACAACCATGGCCTCTGGATAGTGCTGCACACTATGGACACCAGCAATTGTAATTGTGCTACCAAGTCTTCTGTCACTGCTCATGTGCTCTTTGTTTCATTTCATGGAAATGAAATATCACAAGTCATGTTCTTTATCCCTCTGTTTGGATAAAACTCAAGCTTTTTTAACAGACTTTCAACACCCAGTGTAAACTCAGTCATTCATATTTTATCTATTCAAACTGGATGCCTTGTTCTAATTGGAACTCTATTATATCAATCAGTTTCTTATGCTAAAATATTTTAAATGCTCATCTTTAAACATGTGTTGAAGAATGCTTGACATTTATAAAATTTAAAGAGATAATATGCATCTTATGTCTTTCTTCTTTCCAGTTTAGTGTTCCTCACCTGGATTTACTATGGGCTAGGCCATGGTTTCATCATAATCACACAGAAAGCAATAAAAGTGCAACATACATTAGAGAGAGACAAATAGAAATGTCTAAAGATGTCAGTTATACTAGGAAAGCCCTTGAATACAGCAAACCCAGCACAGAGGAGCCAACTAAAGCAAAGGAGATGGCAGCAACAGCATTACTTTCTCAAGGTAACTGGCAGGAAATTTTCTACACTGAAGTTATTCTTTTTGGCCATAAAGATAAAACACAATCAGGACAGTAACTTTCAACAGTTTCCCACTACTTGAAGGTATTATCCCAGAAATAAAAAAAAAAAAAAAAAAATACAAAGGAAGTTAATATGCTATAAATTTTTAAGAGGTAGCCATTCACTCAAATAGGAAATCTGTTCTAAAACCACATAGCAATACATTGGCCAATGTGTTGAACTGATAACAAAATACTTTCAACATTGAAAGTAACATCTTTTTTCCATGGTTCCTGGTCTTATCTTTCAGCAAATGCATGAGCTGGAGTAATTGCTGCCCTGGAGTTTGGTCAAGAGCAATGGCGTCTGTGCTGAAATTGGCTAGCTTAAATCCAATAAACTATAAAAAGAGTAAGATGAGAAAAAGTATTATTTGTTGCCCAAACAGACAATAAAAGCTCTTTTTTCTCATCTTACTGTTTTGCAGTCTCTTTATTGCTGTAGACCAATATCTGTAATACATTCAGCATTAATTCAGGTCTATGGTGGCAATTCCTGAGGTGGGATGAGGCCTGAGATTCTAATCAGGAATTCATTAGAGTAAGTAGGCCCTCATGTCCTCACCCTGCATGAACACGGAGGGAGGTTTTAGCTCCTGCTTTATTGCAATGGATGTAAAATCAATTCCTTACATTACGCTTTCCCGCCAGAATCTCATTCAGACCCCACGAAAAGGCCTAATACCTTCCCCTAGTACTACACTGACTTCACACCACTTTCCAGGTTTTCATTTGAATGTAGCAAAATGTTGTGGTGGGAGTAAATTACTCTCTGTAAAATTGAACATGATGAGGCATGTGAGGGCTTTTAAAAGGGCTTTGAATCATCTCAGTCATCTTCACACTTTCCCCACTGTTTGGCAAATGGTACAAGACGTCTCGTTTTTAAAGGTCTGCTGCAGGCTGCCTGGTACTACTTGTGATTCAGCCTCCTTTCTGCAGACAGGTTTTTTCCCAACCTACACACCAGGGAGGCAGTGAAACAACTTCAGTTCACTCAGTCTCTGAGATATGAAGTCTAGTGGCAATTTTCAGGAATGTATGACTGCAGAATTCATAAAAAATCTCAGGTGTATCACCAAGGATTTGGTTAATTTTGCTATGGAAAAAACCCAATAAACCAAAACCATCCCCCAGCCAAGTAATACTAAATTAACCAGCCTGAATCTGCCTGTGTTATCCTCTGTTTAGCTTTCACATGGAGCAGTGGTGAGAATGATTGTTAGAACTAGTAACTCTAGAAGCCACAACCACAAGGATGAGACCTGACTAGCAGTATCTCAAGGTACAGCAGCTTTACTCACAGTAGCAAAATGTAGTAGTAAATGAAACTTAATTTATAAGTTTATTTTGCTCTGTCAATATTTTTTCAAGTAAAATTCCAAAATAGGAGCCATTGCATAGGGGCTAAATGTGTGGAACATTTTATCAGTCCAGGCAATCAGCTCTGTAATGATCATAATGCTTTCACCTGTTTTAAGAACAAGAAAAAAAATGTTCTCTGGATGCTTCAAACAAAGAAGATTGTCTGATTTTGAGCAAAATGAATGAATATAAAACACTTGGAGCCATTGTGGTCTGGTTATAAACAAACGTATCACACAATGGATTACTGTGAATTTACCGGGATACTTTTATCCATAACATTCTGCACATACCTATTTGTTTGATTGGGCTAATATTTCATTCTGGTTTTGCCAGATGGAGGTACAGACATACAATATTTTCAGAAGCTAATACAGGATGTGACCAAGCAGGGACTCAGACACTGACTCCATGGTTTGTTGGAGTAGAAAACTTCTGCTAGTCACAGGAGGGAGAGAGAGCTGCGCTGTTTTAATGACAAGGATTGTATTCAGCTTCAGAATGAAACAGAACTGCTATTGCAATTTTCAGGAGAATAACACTTATAGTATTATATTCTTTTACTAAAACTGACAATTACTGCATACCTACGTTTTGTGATACTGTCAGTGTAACTTTTCTTCTTTGACTTAGCACATAAAAGATATACATGCCCATCCTGTCTACAGTTGCTCACCATATAATTGTAAATCTTATGTAAATCAGCACAAAATTCCACTATTCTACTTTTGGAAATGGAATAATCAGGGAAAGCAATGAACAGCATTACAGTTTTCAGCTTAAACAAAGAGAAAGGGCATTAAATTAGCACAGGTTTTTCTAGTGTGGCTCATTACATCTGTTTTTTAAAATCCTGATGTAATGAGGATTCATATAAATATTCCTCAGATATTTTGAAATTTTGTTATATGTGTTAGATTGTGAGTTATGCTTTTGGGGTCCCAGTCCTGTGTTTTAATTATTATTTTTTATTGGCCACGGGGAAGCTTATTATCTTCTTCAGGCATTCTCTACAAAGTTCAGCTTCACAAT
The DNA here is from genome assembly GCA_036630365.1 of Acanthiza pusilla. Taxonomy (NCBI): domain Eukaryota; kingdom Metazoa; phylum Chordata; class Aves; order Passeriformes; family Acanthizidae; genus Acanthiza; species Acanthiza pusilla. Next base: position 71,491,587 of record JAXCHO010000034.1, read on the forward strand.
CAAACTAACTTCTTTTGTCCTGGTTTGAAATGGAGAACATTTACATCCTAAAGACAGATATCCTGAGCTAATCTGCCAGTGAACAGAACCGTCTACAGCCATTAACTTTGGGGGCTGGGAAGGGTGAAAGGGAAGTTATTTACTTGCCAGAGACTCATTCTACCTGAGCTTCTCATGCACACAGTATGAGCCACAGCTTGCCACTGGCTATCAGGCAGAACAGAAGCAGATGTCTGACAGCTTTGTTGCACAACTGATCACTCAGTATAAGCTAAACTAATCTCTGATCCAGATCCTGGACCAGGGCCGTGTTAAACGTGTTCAAAACTCACTGATCTCTGGGATCTGATTTTTGAGGCTGGACAAAGCATTTTGGGAAAGAATGAAGGAACACCCCCCTAAAAAAATGCAGGTCACTGTGTTACTGACAGTTCATGTCCTTGACACGTGGTTGATTCAACACCTATGTCCAGACAGCCCCAAATAGCTCCAGGTTTTTGTCACCCCACAATTCATCCTGTGAAATACAACAACAAGAAACCTTAATCTATGACAAGACTCCAGGCAGAACCACTCCTCAGGCATGGCCACAGTGGCTTCTACTCAGGTAAAACTGTGTCACTGGGTGCAAAGAGATGAGTTCACCATGTCTCTGCTACCTGAGAATTCCCTCAAGGAATTTCACAAATAACTGATTGGTCCTCTTGGGACCCCAGAGGACAGAAAGGAAATGCCATAACTGTGAACATGTCTTTGCAGGATTTTAGTTGGAGAGAGGTCCGCTGCTCTTTGCAGGTATTACTCATTAGCGATACAAGCTCTAACAGGAACTGATGCTCAGCCATGCCAGCTGAATTCATGCAACAGGCACTATAAATCAAATGAGCAAAGACATTTTCCTTACATGAAGGTCTGCCAATATTGTAGTTTCAAGATCCAAGACAATTGCCTTTTAACATATATTACAGGCTGACTGTTCCCTTAAAAATCAGTACTAGCCAAGGACCTTCTGTAAGAACAAAGAAAGGTGCTTCTCATCTCTCAGAAGATATCAAATATTTATTGAAATCTTCATTTATTTAGCCACCCACAGAGAACCACATACAGGAGATCTTAGCTGCTGGTTTGACCTTGACTATTTAATGAGATGTATAATGATTCCATTGCAGCAAGCAGAGCCTGGCAGGACAAATGCAAGCAGCCACTGCACTAAGATCTCTCATCTTCTACAAAACCAGCTGTGGGGGAAAATGGTAATGTTAGATGAAGAAAACAAATCTCAGCATGCAGGATCAACATATGGTGGCACCAAACATCAGATGCCAAAAGAAGAACTAATGCTATTTTCTGGCCTATTTCATGCCAAATTTTTTTCTCTGTGAGACACAGGGAACATGCATGTTTTATGGTGGCTGGTAGCAACAAATTTGATATTGCTCAAAATAAAAGGCATTTAAGTAGCATCTTCTCTTCTATTGTATATTTGCTGCTATTTATATCTGTGCAAAGCAAGTGTATTTCACTCACAAAACAGACATTTTTGAGATTTATTTTTTTTAGAAGTAGTAAGTGTTTGTCCAAGGGTTGTATGACAGTGAAGGAATAAAGCCCTTTCCAAAAGTCTTTCCAAAAGCAGCAGGGAGCATTAGGGGTCCATTAAGCTTGACATGACATAAGACGGCAAGATGTACCTCCTGCTCAGAAGACAGGTTTGCACTGTGTCCATAGCTCTCCATCTGGAGACACTGTAAGGAAATTAAATGTAATTATAGCCTCTTGGGCTTCTTTATTGCACCAAGGGACAAAGCTTACAGAACACAAGTACAGAGAGAATGGGATGCTTTGCCTACTTTCTTTCTTTTAAGTTTGCTTCCTTATTTCTGCACAATGCTGCACATGTCTTTGCTCCAAAGTTTTCACCTATCCAGAGATGAGAATGGCTGTGCCAGTTCCCTGTAAGCCTCATCATTTAGAGAGTCAGAGGTGCTCTGCAATGTCATGTATTACAGAAGCTGTAATACTTTTCAGATGTTGAGGGGTTTTAAAACATGGGCATTGTTGTTAGGTAGTTAAGTCTGACCTCTCTTTATATTCACCCATAAAGATGGCCTGTGTCATGTAGATGTCTCAGGAGAAGCGCATATGAATGAGGGAGGCAGAGGTGGGAAGGTCAACTGCTTTACAGCTCAGGTCAAAGAGTGAGTGGGAAGGTCTGGGTTAAAGAAAGTTCACAGACTGATACGGGGAAGGGGACCAGGATCCCTGAGAGATGCACATATATTTAGGATAAGCAACTAATATGGATTTCCAAGAAAAAAACAGGTTTATGTTTCAGAAAAAGACCAAATAAACTCTTTTTTTCCCCCCCAAAAAAATCCACTTTGATTATCAGTTTCATTGAGGTAGTTCACTGAGAATTAGTAGAGAAGGTGAATTCTCATGTGGGCTGTCTCCTTTAAGTGCTGTCCCACTGTGTTAACAACCTCAAGGCATACTGTCCAACGCAGAAGAACTCCCCCTTTGATCTTACTGTCTACTAAAAACATGTCTTTAATGGCCAGAAAGTTCACCTCCAAAGCAGAGTAGTAAACCAATCTGTAGGTCATCCTTAACCCATAGGAACTTGGAGGACTTTCTGACAGGAAGAACATCAGGTGTAGACTAAGAATATCCACACTGGAGGATATTCCCTCTCCAACCTCCCAGTGCAGACCAGTCTTCTCTCTTTCTTGTTGAGCTGCTGGCCCAGTACCAGGCCCCTTCTCCATCACACAGCCCCTTCCAAATCTGTTACTCCTGAGCCCACTGGACTCAGCTCTGGGAGCACCATGTAGATTATGGACATGGTTACAGACAAGAGTTTCCCAAACCCCAGTATTACTGAGCCATCCGAGGGGAGTTTTTTCCAGGCCAGCTCCTGCCAGCGTCTAATAGCCGGTTCAGCTTGGCAATGGGGTAATGAGGGTGATTGCAGTTGAGGGTCAACAACACTCTTGCTCCTTTTAAACATGACTTCTAAGAAGCCTCTCTCACATTGGGCTGTCACCTCGTAGAGGCACAGGCAATCCAGAGGGTAAAAGAGTGCCTTGTACATTCTTTTGCCTTGCATGGCTCTGTGAGCCAAGCCACAGAGATTTTTATTTGCTTCTAGGCCTGCACAGTTTCATGGTAACAGCTTTTCGACAAGAATTGCTGAATATTGTATATATTATTTCTTCTACAATAGAAATTGAAAAATATTTCTATTGTAAAGGAGACTTTCACAATTACTTTTAATCATACTTTCTTCCCTGGTAGCCACTTAAAACTCCAAGTTAATTCTTTCAACAGAATAACATTACTGTGGCCTTGCTGTGGTGTTACAGTCACTGTGCGTATCTCCATGGACATTTTGCAAACAAACAAAAAGATACTCTGATTGTATCTGTCTGTATTCAGTAGAACTTAGAAGTACACTTAAGAGACAAGATTAGAAACTACTTTTCAAACACATTTCTATGAGGTCTTGTGGAGTTTCTATTCCTCAGGAAAAAAAATTCAGAAGACAGGTGGTGTGAAATAAAGTAAATGTATACTGAAATACTATCACTAACTTCATGAAGCAGTAAATAAGAGGGTTTATAAAGAGTCCTGTTATCATGCAACTGTCGGGAACTAATGGTGCAAACCCACCAAAATTAGTTTCCCTAGATAAGGTGTTCTCTGGGCAGCCTGGATAATAATTCTTAGCTCAAAGTTTTCTGACAATTTAAGCATATCCCTCTGGATTGATAATCCTTCATGAGATACCTATAACATTCACTTGAAAAAGTTTTCTTGTTGAAATCTCTTGATTGTCAGTCCTGTGGCAGAAATCCTCTTGAGTTTAAGAGTCTAGTGATAATCCATGTGATCAGTTGCATTTTGTATAATCTGTTGTACAAATCAGAGACTCAAATCAGAGTCCAAAGCATGGAATATTTCTTGAAGAAATGCTTAGAGTAGGCCACCTAAATCTTAATATATCTTCAGTTTACATGCTCTTGACTTTGAACTATGTATTTTGAAAAAAAAAATATATAGACACTGTGACCACTTTTTTAAGCAGTAAAATGAACCAAGAATAAAATGTATCATTGGCAAAGCAGGGTTGCAAGTCTGGCTTCCCTTCTTGAGGAATTCAGAAGGACAAGCCAAGACTTTCTGGCTTGGCCATTCTCCTTTCACTTTTACAGCACACAGAGATAAAGCAGTTATGCTGACATTGCGGTGGATAATGACAGTTACCTTCCCATCTGAATCTTATGGGGCAGAATATTCCTAAGGTTTGAAATTTGGGGAAGAATGATATGAGCGATTCCTGTTAATAAACATAAGAGGCAGAATTTTTTCTGATTTTGCAGGTAAAGGTGTCAGAAAGTTGTTAAACCCATGCATTTCCAGGAATAGGAAGCTCTTGGTGCATGCTTTTCACAGTACAGATGACGGACACACACACACACACACACACACACACACACATGACCTCTAGGAGCCTCTTCTCCCTCCTGCTCTCACATAAAGACCAAAGGTTTTATGGTTCCTGAGCACTTGCTCATTCCAAGGGCTTGACCAGTTGGCAATGCTGTGCCTGATGCCCCCAGGACACGCTTGGCCCTCCTGGCTGCTGGGGCACTGCTGACTCAGGTTCAACTTGCCATAGACCAGGACCCCCAGGTCCTTTTCCCCTGCACTGCTTTCCAGCATCTCATTCTCCACTCTGTCTGTACATCCAGGGTTGCCCCACCCCAGGTACAGAATCCAGCACTTGCCCTTGTTGAACTTCATACGGTTGCTGATTGCCCAGCCCTCTAAGTTGTTGAGGTCTCTGTGCAGGACCTCCCTGCGTTCGAGGGAGTCAACTCCTCCCAGTTTTGTATCCTCCATGAACTTGCTCATTATGCCTTGCAGTCCTGCATCCAACTCATTTATGAAGATGTTGAAGAGCACAGGTCCTAAGATGGAGCCCCGTGGAACTCCACAGTGACAGGTCCCCAGTCTGATGTCACCCCATTCACTGTAACCCTTTGTGCCTGACCCATGAGCCAGTCACTCACCCATCACAGGGTGTGTTTACCCAGCTGTGGGCTGGACATTTTATCCAGAAGGATTCTGTGAGAGACAGCTTTGAAAGCTTTACTGATATCCAACAAGATCCCATCGACTGGCTTCCCTTGATAACTGGGGATTTAAAAGGAATCATAAAAGGAAATCAGGTTTGACAGGCAGGACTTTCCTCTCATGAAGCCGTGCTGGCTGTGGCCAATGACTGCAGTGCCTTTCAGGTGTTTTTCAATACCCACAGAAAAATCTTCTCCATGACTTTACCAGGCACTGAAGGGAGACTGACAGACCTGTAGTGCACAGGGTCCTCCTTCTTGCCCTGCTTGATCACTGGGACAACGTTTGCCAGCTTCCAGTAAACTAGGACCTCTCTGGATTCCTAGACCACTCAAAAATCATTAAGAGAAGTTTTGTAATGACATCAGCCAGCTCTTTGAGAATTCTCAGATGAATACCATCAGGCCCCATAGATTTGTAGGGATCCAGCTGGAGCAGCAGCTTCAGGGGTGACTGGGATTTGATCATTCTTGCAGTCATGGTCCTCTAGGTCAGGGCGCTCAGACCCCCTTGTTCTGTCATTTGTGTTGAAGACAGAGATAAAGAATGTGTTAAACACCTCTGCTTTGTCTGTGTTCCTGCTTTTGAGGTGACTATCCTCGCCCTGTAATGGGCTGATGTTGTTTCTATGCTGCCTTTTGCCATTAATATATTTGAAAAAAAAATTTTTATTGTCCCCCACTTTTATGGCCAATTTCAACTCCAGCTGAGCTCTGGCCACATCAATTTTCTCCCTACAGTGGCAAGCAACATCTCTGTATTCTTCCCATGTCCACTGGGCATACACCTTCCTTTTTTGCCTTATTTTCAAGAGAAATTCCTGTTCTGCCTTGCCTGCTTGACTTCTGATGTTTGGGAATTGCCTGCTCCCATGCCCTTGGGAGGTGATGTTTAAAAAGCCAGCACTGATGGAAAAAACCCAAAGTCTCTGCTTTGTCATGGAGCTTACAGAAACCGCAACTTCTCAGGTAGTTAGGTGCAAGGTACCACTCTTCTCAGGTGGAGAATCCACCTCACCCACCCAGATTTCACAGAATGTTCTGAGTTAGAAGGGATCCACAGGGATCATCAAGTGCAACCATTCAACGAATGGCCCATATGGGGATCAAACCTGCAGCCCTGGTGTTGCTATCCTGCTCTAACCAACTCAGCTAACATTAGACCCAGGCCACTTCTTAGAATCTGCCATGAAACAGGGAAAGGGAAGACTGTAGGCTGGCTTTTCCGCAGGAGAACAGAGCATCATATGACTTAGTGAGCTCTAAGTACATGTAAGGACATATCGGATAATAATTGCATATTTGAATATTTCCAAGAGAACATCTAGTCCCAGCTGATCCAGAATCCTTCCTTTGGGGAATGAAATGAAATTCCCTACTGAATGAAAGAAAAGAAGCACTGAGGCAAAGCAGTGAGTAAATCAGCACATTTTTGTCAACCTACAACAAACTGAAAAAATGGCTTTATTTTCTTCAGTGAATTTTATTTGGATAAGAAATTAAGGAAAACCAGAAGCCTCTTTCAAAAATGAAATTGACAAAAGTGAAACCTTTGTCTTTTAAGTGCTTCCATTTATTATTTTTTAAAGTTTAATAAATTATGAGATTTTTCATAGCTGTTATTTCCCTGCATCCTGCTGCTCTTTACTTCCTGAGCTTGTTCTATTGCTGGGTGAAACAGAAAGATAACTTAGAAGCAGCACTGCTTTGCACAGTGAGTCACAAGCTGGAATAGCTAAAAAGAGCTCCACAATTTATTCCTGATCTTAAATGGGATCTGACTTGGATCCTTTTGATCAAACTGCTTCTGGAAACCTCCTCTTGTGAGCCATCATTAACACTTTTCGTCTTCCTGTGTATTTCCCTTGATGCTATTACAAGCCATAATCACTGAACTGAAATGCACATTTGAGGGAATCAAGGACATTCAGAGCATTTCAATGTGACTTTTGCTTAGTGAATGAACTGATTCCACATAACAGCAAAAATATTTTGTGATTTTAGACGGAGTTGACAGTTCAAAGTGCAATGTCTTCCATTACAGGGGATATAGAAAGCAGCATGTCAAGAAGGGAACAGAGTGATTCAGTGAGACACCCTTGGAAGCAACAGAATTAATATCATTCCATCTCTCTAGATCAGGGAATCATGGAACGGTTTGGGTTGGGAGAGACCTTAAAGTCATCCAGTTCCAATCCTCCTGTCATAGGCCCAGGCACTTTCCACTAGACCAGGTTGCTCAGAGCCTCATCCAGCCTGGCCTTGACCACTCCTAGGGAGGCAGCTCCACACCTTCTCTGGGCAGCGTGTTCCAGTGCCTCACCACTCCACGGTAAAGAATTTCTTCCTAATATCCAATCTAAACCTACTCACTTTCAGCTTGAAATCATCCCCCCTTTCCCATCACCACAGACCCTTTAGGTACAGGAAGGCTGATAATCTCAGATAGTCACAGAAGAGTGATTTCAGATGGGCATGCATTGATTATCTATTTGTTAGGACTTTTAAATGGAAAAAAGCCCCTCAAAATTACCTGCCTAACTGCACAATTAAAATAATTATGGGTTGTAGGATTGATGAAGCAGAGCTTTTTGGTCATAAATGTTGCAAAAACACCCAATACACTTATTAGAGTAGCTCTGAATACACAGCAAAGTATCAAGATGCATTAAAAACATCATCCTTTCAGGCTCTGTGTTTCCTTATGTCACTAATTTCTTCATCTATTTTAAATCTACCCACTCACTGTCAGACAGCAATACTTCTTCAGACAGCTTCCCATGTATAAGATGATGTCCTGAGAGCTGACATCAATGGAAAATGCAAGCATTCAGTTCTTTGCCAGATTTAGCTGCACGTTGCTCCACAGCCTCTTAGAAAACATGCTTTTTTCCACTACAGTGACTTCACTTAGTAGCTGGCATATTTTATACTATAAAACTAGACTGTCAGCTTCTAGTCTGGGGATAAATTCTATATCCTTAAGAAAGAAACAATGAAAGGTTAGTGACTCTGCAAACAACTGAATAATAAATAATGAAGTGTGGATAAACTTTCTTATTTGACATACATGAGAACTGAGTAAACTACCCAAATTAGAAGTGAGGAATAAACACTGCTAGAGTGGGTTCACCCTTAATATAACCTTTGACTCCAAATATATAAACCCTTTTGTGTTTCCTGCAAGGAGTCCAACAAGTTTCCAAATAAACTCCTCTGATGACCACATTTTTACCTCATGCTCTTTACCAGCCTTCAGAAAGTTTTAAAGATTCTTCAGATATCCCCATTCCCCAAACATCCTGCCTTCCACCTCACAAAGATTATTTTATGTCCATCTACACTTATTTTGTCAGGAAGCAGAATAAATGCACATTGCAGATGTGGTGTTCCTTATTTTAGCTAGGGCCTCCAGTGGGGCCGAACGTGCGAACTGGAGCAGAGTCCCAGGAGATGGCTGTTTGCAGTTTGCCAAGCAGGGCTGTGTGCAGCGTGGATGATTCACCCTGCTGATGCCGACTGTTTCTCAAACTCGGGAGTCAGAAATGGCATGGTGGAGGAGCAGTTAAAGAGAATATTCTTCTCTTTGATACAATATTTTCATATGGAACTGAATCACTCACAGTTGTGAAGAGCTGAAATGCTTTGTTCAAGCTCATTTTCTAAAGAGTCTTTTTAAAAAAAAAATTCCTTTCAACTTTTTTTTTTTTTTTTTAAAAATTTTTAGTTTTTACAAGGACCTGTTTCTCTCTTCTCCTGAAGAGCTGAATAAACAGTGAAATTGTCTAGCTCTGTGTCTAAATACTCAAAGACTCATGGCTAGGAAAGAATTCCTTTCTTGTTCATGATTGCAGTCACGTCCAATGTGGACTTGTGGTCCGTTTGTGGCCACACCATTTTGTAACTGTTGAGAAAAGTCTTCTATATATAACCCTGAAGTCACCACCTTGAATGGTCAACCATTCAATTACATATAACATCCACTGAGAAGGCTCACCTGGAACTTCATTGCTGCCTAAGTCTTATTTGACTGGATTCTAAATACCAACTCCCATTGAAGATTGAATCCCTGCATTTGTGTTACCTGAAGGGCAGGGCAAGTCCAGCCATAATCTCTCGTGACAGCTACATCCACTGAAACAGCGACACCATGAATTGCCAGAGTAAAACCTGTATGTGCAAGAAGCAGAGTTTTCTTGGCAGCTGACCCACTGAGCTAACACTCACCTCTGGAAGACGTCCAGAAAACTTGACTTCTTAGCAACAGTATAAAATAGCAACGATTATTCTGTCTTTCCTTCCTGAAATACAGCCGTTTGCAGTGCAGACTGAAAATGCAAAATCCAGATCTAGGTTTACAAGGACATTTTAACTCATTATTAGAAAAACCAATTGTTAGGATACCTCAGCCCTGAGTTATGCAGATAACTCCATGCATTGCTTCACATGCAATACATGGAAAAATGTAGGCTCTAGACATATGGTATGCCTGAATCTAGCACACTGGGCAGGTGGCACATCTTAGCCAACAGAAACTGGTGAGATTTAGATCATATCTCTAGCCTGTGTGGAGTCCTCTACTCCCGTATTGCTTTCAACACCAGATTTGACCTAGGTGTGATCCTTTCTGCCAGTCTTTTTCACCAAGTATGGCCTAAACAGTGGCTCTATTCCAGTGGTGGACTTATCTGGGTATTTATGTAAAAAGTAAAACTAGAACAGATTCATTCCTGTGCTATAAGGCGATTGAACCCATGTTTTCTAGCCCCAAATTACTTTGTCAGTGGTACTCAGGTGGAAGATTCGTTTTCAGTCACTGTTGTGGAAGCTACATCCATCCTCTTATATGCATTAAATATTCACTGTGCCCTAGAAAAAAAAGACTTGAGTGAACATGTCACTGTAGCTCACTGTTTTCTTATGATTCTCATCTGGGAGAAGAGCAGAATCTCACTTTCTGCTCTCCCAATTCAAAACCTAAATATTTGAAAATAAGTACTCTGCTCCACAAGAAGCCTTAGGCTTAGCCCCTTAGTGTTCTCATATTACTCTTCTTTCCTTCCTCTGACCTAATAAATATTTAATTATTGCCTGGAAAGTGGAAGTTGGGAGAATTCCACTCCAGCCTACTATCAGGTACTCTCTTAGAAAATTTATTGTGGGCCTTGTTCCTCCTTCTGTGAATGATTAAACTGTTAAAGATCATTAGGTCATAGATCTGAGGTATTGCTACTACCAGCAGCATCTGTATTTTGTGCAGGGCCTTTTCTAATAGGTGTGATTTAAACCACTTCTGAGTTGAGCAAGGGTGATAGAAAGAAGCTCATCTGCAAAGCCTGAGTGAGCTCTGCATTGTCCGGCTCCTTAGAATAGGATGTTGTCAAAAACAAGGCATTTCCAACATACTTAAAGGTAAAACTTCAGAGATTTTGCTAATGAGCATGTAAGTGACTGCGGACTTGGACAGCACTAAAATAATACAAAGCAAAATGTTGCATTTTGAATACTTAAGTAGCAAAGACTGCTAAAGCCAAAGTCCCAGTTGATTTCTTCTGTGCTTTTCAGACTGAGGGTCCTAAGTCCTTAAGCTTTCTTACGCTCAGCATTGCAATGGCATGCCAGGGGCTGTGTGCAGGGGGCACGGGAGAGCATCCCTAGTGTCACCTCTCTGTGGAACTGCCACAGATCGCTCTGAGCTGTCAACATCTGCATGTCCAGTGTAAGGCACATGTTCCAAGGTGGGGCAGATGTGTGGGGCTGTCCCTGCCGTGCTGTGTGAGGCAGCTGTAGGAGGTCCTGCAGAGATCCCTCCAACTGTGGCAAAATGAGCCAGGAGGAGCCACTGCAGCCCAGTAACATCTAAAGAAACACTGACACTTCCAAGAACCTTTTTCCACATGACTTGGGGAGTTTAACTAGCAGTTTCATACTCTGTCATGATTGTATTACAAGAGAAATTCTGAAAATAACACAGCTTTTTTTGATCCTACTGCCAAAGGAAGAGATGGGATATCTGGCAGCAGAAAGCTGTTGGTTTTGTCGATGGGAGCACAGCCAGGAGAAAGGGAAGAGTCAGCACTTGCAGTGGACATTAGGGCTCTAAGTTGCTGCTTACTTTGGCTTTAACTCTGTTCAGCCTTGTTGCATGCCATGAGAGAGGGGCACTGAGAATTTGTCCCCAGAAATGCAACAGCGAGAAGATGACTCGAATAACAGGAAGTTCACTGAATCCCTGCACACTCACAGTATTACAAACATGAAGCTTGTAGAGCAAGAAAGAAATTTATGTAATGGGAAGTGCAACATGAAGAGATCTAGCTAGTGGTAAACTTAATCAGATTCATAGAAGAGCAGAAATGCAGAACCTTGGAAGACCATGTGCTCCAGTCCTTTGGAATGGAGCTGGCCAATGGTCTCTACTAAGATAATTCTGAGCTTTTTGTCTAACCCATCCCAGAAACCTCTGGTGAAGGGTACATCACAACTTCCATAGGAGAACAATTTCAGTGCTCTAACAGCCAAAAAAAAGTCTTCTTTATACCCAGTGAGATAATTTTGGTATAATTTTAGGTAATTTATATTTGTTCTTATCCCATTGGCCCTGAAGAATTGCTTACAATCATCTTCTTTACAATAACATTTTACAGCAACTGAAGGGAGAAGAATGTTTTTCATCTTGTTGGGATCAAGTAGAAGGAATAATTACCTCCCACATCTTTGTCAGCTCCTGTGTGAATGCAACTCAGAGTAAAATTCGCCTACTTGGCTATGTTGTGAGATTTTTATTTACTCAGTCTGTATGCATACTACTTTTTTTTTTTTTTTGGGAACTCTGTAACTAAAATCTTGCCTTTCTCTGATAACATCTTAGTATGGGTTATATAATTTTATTGATTGGCCTATAAATGAAAGTGTTAATAATTTGACTTTGTAGTCTAAGGAAAAGTAGAAACTACTGTAAGTATGCAGGGATGTCCATATGCTTAATCTTTCTTTCTGGAACAGACCTGCTCATCTCTCTTAAGAATGTAAATTCCCACTGTGCTGGAAATTACTCATCATGAAGTGTTATAAAAATCAAGGGGTAACAGTTATTGTTGCAAAACTTTTATTAAGGCTGAAAGAATTCTTGGATACTTCCAACTAATTTAAAGCTGAATGAATGCTTCCAACTTATTTATTTATAAAGGAAGTTTGTTCATTAATACCAGAGACATCAGCTTCTGTCCTCCTACTTTGAGTAAGCTTAAGAAAATTATTCTAATATATAGTCCCGTAGGAGATTATTAGCCACCTTCACAAATGGAAACTTCTTAAAGAAAAAAAAAATTTTAGACCTTCACTAATTCAGAGATTTCAGATTTCAGGAAGAACCCATTTCTGCATCCAGAATCTGCAGTGATACAGAATTAGTCACCATGAACACATATCCACTATGAATTCAGTTGGAGGGAACCTATAGCTTCAATCTTTCAATTTCAATATTTTATAGAACTTGTTGTATCTTTTCTAGTCTCCCATTTTTCTCACTTGCAGGGTAGTATCATAAAAAACACAGCAGAAAAGGGAAAATAAATCCAAGAATTAAAATGATAAAATAAGATTCTATTCTTACCAAAAGTGTTTGATTTTTTTTTACGTTAAAAAGCTAGAAAAGTGTCTATGTTAATCCAGAAAAGCTAGGTAATCAAGAAGAGGAATGAAAGTGCATAGTCTGAAAATTGCCTGAATTACCTGTATTTTCTGGCATAAACAAAGAGAAACAGAGAGAACAAAATAATTAACAGCTTATGAAAGAAACCCCATGTGTTCTATATGCTCAAGTGTGTTTTTGTGCCTCCTTAATAATTTTGCTCTCAACTCAATAAATTATGGCTATCTAGAAATAGGAGGGCCCCATGGCAATTAGAAGTACAGTACACAGAATCCTATTGTTATTTTTTTATTTATTATTAAGAGCCAGGCCTAGGGTTTATGAGGCCATCTTACTACTAATGTGAAGTATTTCAAAATCAAATGCATTATTCACTTAAAAACCAACCATTAAAATTTCTCCCTGAAAGTAGAAGGAATGTTTTGTAATCAGTTGTTCTGCAGGATATTTTAACATGGTTTGTTAGATCTTGCCTGCCTTATGTGAACTGCAAGTCTAATAATGCACTGTAGGCTTTAGAAATGGGATTTACCTTCTGGCAGAATTTTGTTTTTTGTATATACATCACTGTGATTTAATAAAAATCTCCTTGATATACCCCTGTGGCATTCCTCACCATAATATAGTTTTGTTGTTACAGAAATGAAACAACAGAATTGAAAATGCAGCTTAGAAAGGCTCAAAAAATTTGTTGCTGTTGTGTGAAAAATGGTCTGTCCTCTGTGTCAGGCTGGTATAACACATGGAGCGGAGTGGTATCTCACTCACTCTTTCCTTTCACAGACTAAAATTAATCAAGAAAAAAAAAGCTTGTGATGAACATGATCCAGGATGTGAATGAACAGATGATTTAAAGAAAAATGTGAAAAGTTTATTAACTGTTCTGAACCAAATGAGGATTTGGTCCTTTGCGTATTGTTCCCCCCACTGCCTGCACTGCTCTTGCCACTGCTGCTCCAAACAAGTCTCAACACAAAGAGAGAGAGAGAAATTTTAAACCTAGTCCATAAACTTGAATTCAATGGTCCTGCCAGACAGACATTTCTCTATATCCATGTGACTACTAATAGCTGTGAGTAAGATGACAACACTTACGATACATGGGAGAGCTGGAAGGTAGAAATGCAAGCATGGATGGCAGACTGAAACCCAAAATATGAAATGGATCATATTTTGATCTCAGGCTCAAAACAGGAATGGTTGACTGTTCTGGAGTGAGAAAAAAACTCAGTGAAAAGATATTGAGCTGTGTTGTAAAAGCTCTATATTACATAACAGTAGCCACACACAATATCTGATAGGTAAAATGATTTATGGAAGCCCATTATTAGGATTTATATTGCAATAGTGTTTTATCTTTATGTAACTTCCTGATTCCTCAACTGTTAAAGAAAAGAGAAATGCTTACCCATGCAAGTAAAAATGTTACGAACCCTGAGTATCATTAAACATGATATTCCAAACACAGAACACTGAGCTTTAAGAAATTCTAGTAAACAACAGTATCTTCAGTGAGACTCCTGGGATCAGTACTTAATGATCTGACCTAGCTCAGCAGCTGATATGCTCCTGATATGCAGAGCAGCTGACTCATGTCTAGCCTCAATCAGATCACTCCATAGCCCAAAGAGAGAATACAGCTTATAAAAATCTCAGTTTGTGCCCATGGGATGTCTTTGATAGGCTGCATTTCCTTCAGTTCTGCTCAACTAATGGGAAAACTCTGAAATATAGTAATATTTACTACATTCATTTTTCAGTAAGAAATTTGCCTTTCACTCATTTTCAATATATTATCTTAGAATTCCGTTGCTGCTTTGAAAAACCAAAGGTGGCAAGGAGAATATTAGGGGGAAGGTTTAAAGACCAAAGCCTAGAATTGCCTATAGAAACCTTACTATTGCTGTTAAGAGCATTATTCCCATGGGAAATATTTCATTTTCACCAGAATCCAATTTTCCAAAATGTTTTTAGTCAAAAACTTTAACCGTTCAGGAAATGCACTGCCATGCTTCTATGTAAAGAGTATTAACAGATTTGGAAAATAACAGATTTAGTTTCTTTCCAAGCTGTCATTTCAAGTGACACTGGTATAGTATATGTTTTTCATTTAATACTTGGCCTGAGCATGCTGTATTCCTGTGGTATATTTCAAACCATGACAGAGGCAAACAGCACAGAAGGCAGGAAAGGTTGTATAGGCCTAGTAAGGAAAACATACGGATAACTTTTATTGGCTGTGACACTAATGAAAACTCAGGCTTTGCCAGCTATTGCTTCATAGAATTCTTGATCTGACATGAACATGTGGATGGACACGTCTTCAAAATTTAAAAGCCTACTTTTATAGAGAAGAAAGTTTTGCAAGATACATTAAAATAATTTTTTTAAGAAGTGGGAAGAGAGTGTGAGCTATTCTGCTTAATATGAGGATACACTGTTTGTAAGTCTCAAGGGGTTCACATGTTGGAGTCCTAAAAAAGATAGAGCAGAGATGAAGTGATAAACAGAGTGGAATAGCATTCTAGATAATTCCTCATGGCTTTTCACAACACTAAGTCTGATTTCATGCACTTCCATTTTCCAGAAAAAATTCAGTTTCCTTCTGGAAGTCCTTTCTTTTCCAGTGTGCATAGCAGTAATAAAGTAATTCCTAACTATATATACAGAGGAATCTTTCCATTGTTATTCAACCCAAATCTGTGTATAGTTATCAGAACAGCTGCTGACTGCATGCATAATTCAGCGATGGACAGAATGCCTTAATGCAGCAATGCCATTACAAACCAATGTAATATGGCTGAGGATGCAAACATAAGGAGTTTGAGATGCATATCCTGCTGGAATTGTAACTAGCCATTAGTATAAATAATCAGACAGCAAATACTAAGAAGCAAATGTCTTGCTCTGTCATGGTTCCTGGAGCATTTTCTGTAGCTCCTGTGGTACAGGTGAGCAGTCAGCAGATACTGTGCACCAGAGGACAGGTTAGATGGAAACTGCCTTGGCTGATAAGCAAAGGATTAGGATTCAGAAGGCCAAAGTTTAATGTCCAGATCTGCCACAGATTAGCTGATATATGGAGGATAATTCAGATAGGTGTTTTATGTTCAGTTGTCTTCGCATGCAAACTTAGGACAGTATTGCTGTGTGTATAACACCGTATTGGGTTCACTTAGGCACAGTTATTCATGACTGTACATGCTCAGAGCACCAGAGAAAAGACAGGGAGTTGGAAGGTCTGTTACATTCATGCTACTTTTTAACCTGGTAGTGCTTTCAGGGACTGTGGTTACGCCATACATTTGATGAAAGCTCTAGAAGCTAAGTAGACTGCATTGCAGTCTTCAAATTAATTTTTTCATTTTTTCTGCCCCCCCAGTACAGAGCAGATGCAGTAAATTCTATTTCCCCTTTCCATTCCCAACTCATAGCAGAAGTTATAATGCCATGTTCATATTTAGAATATGTATACCCTTTTAAGCCTCTAACTACTGCAAAAGAGTCCATCAGTAGTGATGGAAAACTTTAAAAAAAAATCCTACAGAAGTTTGCATTTGTAAATCTGAAAATATTGCAAATTCTCCAAATATTCCAATTTCTACTGTGAGCTGTAAAAAAGAAAACAAGTCTCCCACGCACTGATGCTGACTCATGCACTGCAGGATTACCAAGGCATTGCTTCCCTGAAGGATTATTCAGTTACTCAGGAGAAACTGTAGGATAATTGTCCCTCCCTTTTCATGACCATTCATGAAAACACCTACTGAATATTTTGCTGCTGCTGCAGGCAAACTCTGTGAGCTGTGTTCTGGCAGGAAGATACTCCTCCTCTTCTGCTTGAGCTTTTTGATCTTCAGAAATGTAAATGACCTGAGAAACCCAATGAGCTTTCTATCTGTCCAAAATCTAAGGAAAGACTGTGTCTGTTGCTTTTGGCTTCTTCAGACAGAAGGCTGTAAAATAGTTACTTTAGATTGCTTTTAATTTACTCTAGGCACATGCTGACTGTTGAGTTTCCAGTGTGCAAGTCTGAGCAATAGAAAGTGAGAATAATGAGAACAGAACCTTGCCTATTACAGATATATGTCAGATATTAAACAGATATAATTAGGTTATTAATTAACATGGAATGGGTTTGCAATTAGTGTTTGTTTTTATTAAAGTTTTGCTTAGTCAACATGAAGAATAAAGACTTTCATGAATTGCAAAGTGATTTCTGAAGCTAATGATAATTAGTGTTGAAAGAGAAGGCTAGCCCATTTCATTTAAGAAAAATAGAAAGGAACAAAAGGCTTGACTCCTGGAAATTACTTCAAAAGTCAGACTTTGGAACATGCTTTGAAATGTTCACCACCCTAGAAGAATTAGATCTAAACCTCCCCTCAACCTAGTTTTATGGTTGGTGTATGTTAAGTGCCCAACACCACAAACATTTGTACAAGTTATTATCTTTACATATGCAAATAAGCATTTATTAACTGTGTTGATAATCTGTACAATTTTTTTTCCTCCTCTAAATCCTGAAGGATAAGGAACTGTCTCTATAGCATAAAACTAGCATTTAACTCCCCAGGTAAAATAGATTTTCATTGGTACTTACAGATATTTAAAATATGCTTTAAAATAGTGCCGTCAATTTTACAGGAAATATTAAGGAAATACTATGTCTTATGGCAAAACTTTATATTTTCTTAGGGTAACTGTTTCCTCAAAACACACCGAGCTCAGGGTAATTTCAAAACCCAGGAACATTAGACCTGAAAGTTAATTCCAACACTCTGAAGAAATCTCTTTGCTGTTTCTTGCTCCTTCATCATGTACCAATCCATCTAATTCTCACTCCCTGCTGCCAGTCCCTTGCTCTCAGCTAAGTGCTGTGGGCATGGTTTTCATTTTTCCCTTTGTGCTGGAATCCAGCCAGCATCTTCCTTCCTTCTGGAAGACCTTGTCTGACATTCAGGCACCTTGGCTGTAAGCTGAGCTCTCCTCTGCTCCTCACCAGCGCGGACTCCTCGGCTCCTCCAAGAACATTTCAAAAACCGTGCTGATGATCCAGTTTGCCTCAGGCCCTTGTTCCACCAAGCAGCCAGGCACAGGTTTGATTTTAACTGCGATTGCAGTGAAATTTGTTCTGTGCTTGCAGTTAATAGGTGTATTATTAAGTCACGAGGATCAGGCCTCAGTGAACATGCCCTCACTGGCCTGCGATGTTGCGCTCACTGGGAACTAAAAATCCTTTTGAAACCGCAGTATTATTTCTGTTCTCCTCAGTTCCAAATGAACCAACTTTCACTACTTTTTGTGATATATTTATAGAAAACCTATCAAGTTGTCCCATGGAATCATTTTTAAAATGTCTTATTTTAAATCTCAGTAGTCTTTTGGAAAGGTATAAGTAGTAGTAATTGTGTCAGGAAATTAAGGGTATAAACAAAAAACACCTTAACAATGCCTCATTTTTGCACAAAACTTCTTTTCATTGGGAAGCCATTTTTAATTTAAGAAAGCAATCTTCAGCATAATGTTTATCAATATCTAGACAGCTTTCTCCTTTTCTTTACCAGAATGCTCAAAAAAGTCAGTGTTCACCAGAGAAGAAAGTGAGGGGCTGCTATTCCAAGTGCCATCAGATCTCCTCCAGAGGACAATTAAATACTTATTCAAGATTGCAGACCACTACAGTCAATAGGCCTTTGTCATTTATATGAGCTGGAACTGTAAAGTATTTGATGCTCTTAAGGATTTGCATCTTTCCCTATTCATTAAGTTCCATAGTATATCCAGGCCACTTTCCTTAAAAAAAAAAAAAAAAGGTACTATTTCTTCTTTAATCTGTTTCTCTAGAAGGCATGTAAGACACCTGCTTGTTCTTTTTTTTCTGTCATATTAAAAACTATAACATTAAGAACTGCAACACTATGGAAGAAAATATATTAGGATTCTCTAGGATTGTCCAGAATGAACTCTGGTCTTCCTTGCTGCTCTTTGCCTGTTATTGCCCTATTCTGTAACTTTTCTTCCATTCCCATTGTTTCTATCCTTATGGCATGGTAAGTATTTCAGAAGATTACAGCTGACCAGGCTGGAAGGTCATCCTTACACTATTATAGATTGTGAAAATTATAGAGAAGTTTTTTTTGTGCACCAAATTAAAGACTGGCATTTTGATTTAAAAAGAGGCTACATTTGACTGTTCTTCACATCACACTTAAAATTCTGTCACATCTATAATTTTCCTCTGCTGAATAAACCATGTGCTGGATGTCAGCTCAGAGTTCAACAGAATCTAAACTTGACTGTATCTTGAATACTGAGTTTTTAATCTTTTGTCCTCCTCTAAAAGTTGTACAGCATCAGCTGTGATTGTGCTGTGATTAAAAGGTAAAGTCTTGGCTCTATGAAGGCAGGGGAGATTTTACCACAGGATTCATTGGGGTTAAAGTTTCATCCAACCTATTTCATACATATCCCTTCTGTTTTGCTCTATCCTAAATACATTCACTGCAGCTTTTAGATTTAGCTCTCAGATGAAATGCTTTACCTTCTTTGTCAGATAAAAATAAATAGGTGCATTTTAAGCTATACAGCAGGATGCCTTTGAACTACTTGAAGAACAGCAAAGGACAAAGCAGGGCAAAAATCTGGGTTTGCTTATCTATTAAACTTTAATGCTAGGTATCAGGTTTATTTTCCAGACAAAATGGTGCTATCACTGTAAAAGTAAACAGGATACTTTTAGAACTGTATAAAGTATAGGTATTGATTTTCTGAAGCATGGCACTATGCAGTTCTTGCCTGAAAATCTTTCAGGGTAAATCATCGTGCAATGGCCTAGCCTTTGTTCAAAGCCTTACTTGATATTTTTTCTGATGAAAGCATCAAATTTAGAACAAAATCAGCTCTGTTTCTATATAAGTTACTTTGCTGTGCCCTGTGTTTAGAAATGAAATTAAATTGTCTTGATTTTAGGATTAAAGCAAAGCTGCTGTCTCCTTCTCAAACAGAAAAAGGAAATAAAAGATCAGCCTACCCTAGCTAAAGCAGAAGGCCTAGCATTCCTTGTAACAAGCAAAGCAAGTGTTCGGAAATGTGTTTTTCAGAAAGGCTGCTGCTCAAAAATGTGCAAGAATTGATGGAAATACAAAAAAAGAGAATAGTGAGTCTGCACTCAGATTTTTTTTTTGGGGGAGGGGGGAGCAGACGCATTCCAGTAATCTCAGCTGGAGAGCTGGGTGTCAGTTCAATATCTCTTGGAAAACTTGCTTGAAAATCAAGAACACATCACCTGTGGGAGAGGGGAAAGGAGGGACCCGCCACCCACACTGTGGGTGGGGAGCAATGTGAAATCTCCTGGTGCAGTGTGGGCTTTGCTGATTTGCCCTGTGGGAAAGGGGTCCTTTATTGTGGCCTCTGCTTCTGTAGCTCATCCCTCGCAGACAAGGCTGGATGGTACCTGAACTGACTGTTGATTCCCTTGGGAAAGGGAACTTTACTCACCTTCTGTTCTTTAAAGCACAGCCTGTAGACTGCAGAAATAGCTGGTGACAGGAGTAAAGATGTTATTCAAGAAGCAAAAAGCAGCGGGTGAGTGTGTGTTGGACATGTGTTCATGTCTTTGCCACTCAGCATTGTCATGAGATAAATGCAGTGCTCTGGGAAGGGAATAAGTCTTCCTTGTGTGTAAATTAACCTAGTTGTGTGATTTTGCTGTTTTTTCTTATTATTAGGCCTTATTTTGGTGTACTTTCCCCCCATAAGTAGGATCCTTTTTCAGCAGTCTTCCCTTGGTTTTGCATTTCAAATGGATAATGCAGTGGCATTAGCATGTTATCCGATGACAGAAGAGATGTACTAGCACACCTACCAAACAAAAATGATTGGTGTGCAGGCAGACACAAGCCAAAACCAAAAAAGTTGTAAGAAGACAGAAAGAAAAGAGAATAGAGAATCTACAGCATTGTCCATGCTACCATGCCTTTAGAAAAGCTGTAAAAACTTACACTATACAAGTAATTTGGGTTTATTTTATTAGCTGTGCATATAGTACTCTTATGGCAGAGATGGTGTGATAGCAACTCATGCATAATGCAAATGAAGTGTAGGTGTCCAGTATCTCTCATTGCATTATTTTACTCAGCATTTTTTAAACATGAACTTTGCATTTCATTTAATTTTCTACAAATTGAAGAATCTTGCATTGTATAGTATGTATACACACAGAGTCAGGAGAGACATACAAATATTTATAACATCAAAACTGAACATGCAAATACTTACCTGGTTTCTCAGTTTGTCCATTTAGTGTCCAAATTTGCTTCCTATGGGTATCAACTTTGGGTTATTAGGCTCTATTTTTAGCTATTTAAAAAGATAGAAAGAACTTAGGGGCAGAAGAAATGACCATTCAACTCCCGTAAGAAAAAAAAGTTCTGTAAAATAGCCATTTTTCATACCACCTCAAAAGAAGCTGTCTTTTTTTTTCTTCTTACTTATGCTACAGTCCTCATCCTCTCTGCCAGCACTTTTGAATAAATCTCACAACAGCAAGAGGATGTGGGATTCAGGTTCATTCCTCATTGCTGGGTTTTCATATTGGCCATGGGAGCACTCACAAGCACATGAGACTAACGCTCGCCTTTTGCAGCGGTTGTGGCCCTTTTCCTTCAGTCCTCTCTTTCTCTGCCAACACTATCTATTCCCTACCTCCCCTCAAACATTTCCTGTATGTATTTATCACTCTTCTTCTTGCTGCTGTGTATGCAAACAACTGTAGTAAAAATGTAAAAATGTAGTTGACATTTTGGCCTCAGAGTGGACTGGTTTGTGGGCATTTCCACTTTCCTCTGCTGAAAGAGATATGAGGAGGTAGCTGAGAAAATTTTGTTTTCTGCTTTCACATGTTATATGCTTAAGGTCAGTGAGTTTGGCATTTCTAGGGAGTAGAACTGTTACAATAAACCTCACAGAGACAAGGGAGAGGTGCTCTTTATGAAGTTGAGATTGAGTTAATGAAGGCCTTTGAAGATTAAGATGAAGGCCCTGAGTACAAAGAACCAGCAACAAAAAAAGCTTTATTTCCTCTGGCTATGTGTTGGAAGGCTGATCCAAGTCACTGGGAGGTGCCTCAAAGTTTTGTAGCGATAACAATCCAATTTGCATGAACCCTACATGTTTCTAACGCAAAAAGAATTCTAGCCCTGTTCTAGTAGTCATGGATGCTTTCTAGGAAATCAGGCTAAAAATACTAGCAGATAATACTACATCACTGCAAGATACAGTCTCCAATCAAAACAAGTAATATCAAAGCTGATTTTTGTCAGCCCTGGTAAATATTTGGGGTTAATTTTATATCACTGAGATGCTCATGCTGACTGAGCTGTGGAGGGGCAAGAGTCACTGACAGCACAGGAAGAGAAACACACACATACCTGTAGAACAGGTTAGTGGTCTCTACCAAGGCATGTGTACACTCTCTACTTACAGCTGTGCAGGTGGAGAGTTAGCTACGGCATTGAAGTCCCACGTGGGATATGCTCTGTTTGGAAGGAGTCAGGACTTGCTGACTGAATAAATGCAATGCCAGTGTTTTAATAGGCTGGGCTACATTAGAGTGCAATTAGTGTACATAGCTCACCTAACCCTAGGAACCCTGAGGTCTGAAAAGAGGCTCAGAAACAACTGAAATGCAGCTGAAACTAACGTCTCAAGTATTTCATCACCAAATGCTAACAGTTTCGTGGCTACAAAAAAATGATTTCATAGGCATCTTTAGCAATCTGACAATAACAGGATTTGGTATTACAACTTTATGAAAACTTCTCTTCACTTGTCAATACTATAGCACCACATTTCTCATGTTAGTGTAATCACAACGGAGAATATTTCCCAGGAAAGTGATTTTTTTGATTGTTGCTCCAGTCCATATTATTTGTTCCATCCAATAATCTGACTCTATTCAGTAATAATTATTTTGGTGGAGTCCCTGTGAACAAATTTCATCTTAACTTCATTACTGGAATTAAGTAAGCAACAATGAAAAGCCTTCTATGTTTGTTCCTCAGAGATACTCTGAACTGTACCATTTGGTGTACTGGCTACAGTAGAAGGATCCAGAAAACAGGATCCAGTCACAGTGACACCTTGCCAGTAGCCAGATCTGTGCTTTCTGATGAACTCACAGTAAGCTGCTTCACTGATGACTATTCCCTAAGGGCTTCAGCTGATTAGCTTTAGAGAATTCTTAGCCTGGACAAATGGTGTGTACCCTTGAACTGGTACAGCTGAAAGCTCATCCAAACACACAGCTACCTTCCCCATCCCATGCTGTGGCAAGTCTGAAAGCCTGCAGCTCCTTCTGGGCTCCTTCTGATCTCAAATGCTGTCTCGGGGAAAAATGAAACAGCACCTGCTATCTATGCTAGGTAATTAGTTTATGGCACATACTTTATAACCATCTGGAAATTCACTTTCTATTTCATTGTTGCTGATGGTAAATAGTGTGTGTTACTCTGCTGAAGATTTTAATTTTCTTCCTGATTCTGCAGAACTGTAGAATTTCACTAATGTACAAGTGGTTAGTATCTTCCTTTTTCTTTTTTTTTTCTCCCCAGTGCACAGGCAAGCAATAATCACAGATTCTTGGATCCAGATGAAAGGAAACTCTTCCTTTAATTTCCTCCACTCCAGCTGTCCTGTGCTGAAGTCATCAGCCCTACCTAGCGAAGAGTTCTTGCTGTGGGAGTGCTATCAGCTTTGTGCAAACCTCACGGAAGTTTCTGCTAAACGTTGCAGAGATCACACCTACTGTTCCTTAAGGTTCGGCAGCCTCTCCCTTCCTGCTCCACTTCATCTTTGCTTAGCCTTTTGCACAAAACTCGTGAGATTCATAGGGTTTGTGAAACTAGGGGAGAGTTCACCATGGTCGCTGACAGATGCACTTTGAGATACAGATACCAGTATATTAAAATAAAGCATTCCCATCCTGCTCAGGGGTGCTCCACCAAGCAGAGAAACAGCCCAGTGGCTATGGATAAATCAGAATAGAAACTAATTTTGCACAGACTGCCAAAGGTCATCCATTCTTGGACTGGGCTGAAAGAGAGAGGTTTTTCCCCACTGAATACTGGCTGAGTGTAACATTAGTTCCTCTGTTAAACTGGAAACAGACTGTGCTCTCTGGCATGCAAAATGTTGGTAAAAAGCAGGAGAAAGGATTTGTCTGCAGTGAGTTGCAGGCTGCACATCGGTACTGTGTGGACTGAGGTGGCACAGGATCCTGTGTGACTCTTCTGTGTGCCTGCAGTTAGGGAGTGAGGTTTTGTTCCTTGGCCCCCAAAAAGATTCCTGCAAAAGATAGTATTATGACTGCAAATTCATATTTTAAAGCATTAGCTTGAAAATAGCGTCATCTGAATGTGTTTTGGGGGCCTGAGTGCTGTATATGCTTTGACTGTTTTTACACTTCATTGCAGGCTGCCGCTAGAAAACAATAATCACAATTAGATTTTTTTAAAAAATGTAGACAAGAAGTAGTGAATATGCAGCAAATGTGCTGTAAGCAAACTGAAAACATGCAAGTAGAAATAAAAAATCCAGTGGTTCAAAAAACCACAGGGAAAAATGTAACAAATCAGACACTACTTGGAAAACCTTGGTAGGAGTGTTTTTCCTGGAGATCCCATTCTCTATTCCCAGGAAAAGGGCAGGCAAGATACCAGAGACCAATGGATTCCTAAAAATAATTTTAATTTGTAAGAGTCTTGAATGCCTATCATGCTACACAGACCATGCCAAAAGAAAGGCATCAGGCATCGTTGTGGATCAGACACACTTCTAGCTGTAAAATGGGGGAGAGTTCCACAGCCTGCTTGACAACTGTCTTTTCACACCCACTCTGGGGTTTTAAATTCATAAAAGCAGCAGGGCTAATAATAAAATTAATGAGGCTTAGGATTCATACTGTTTACGATGCAAAAATGCCCAAAGCACAGTCAGTGATGGGAAACTGAAATGAGTTCACCATACGGACAAATTGCACATTTTTCGTAGGGAGAGTGATGTAATTAAACTCCCGTGCAGAACATTATTCACAGGCCAAAGGTCTACATGTTCTACCACCAACAGGAATTTCCAAATTCGACTTGTGTTATGAGTAGACAATTCCTGCTAAGGTTAATTTTTACTGCCTGAAGAATATGATGAATTTATGAGACTCTAAAATTTCAGAAAATGTGTTTTTCCAGGAATGTGATTAAAGGGAATTATTTTGTTGTAAAAGAAGAAGGAATTAATCTTGCCATTTCCTGATGGTCTGCAAATCTTAACATCACAGGAATCTACTCTCAGACTTTATTTCATTCTGTGTAATTCTACATGTGTACTCCATGTATGAATAGATATATGTA
Organism: Acanthiza pusilla; assembly: GCA_036630365.1. NCBI lineage: Eukaryota > Metazoa > Chordata > Aves > Passeriformes > Acanthizidae > Acanthiza > Acanthiza pusilla. Next base: position 71,516,786 of record JAXCHO010000034.1, read on the forward strand.
TGTACACATACACAGGTATATGTGCATGTATAAATGTATGTAGGAAATATATGCACACATGTAAGTGCATGTGCTTGAGGTAAGGCTGACAGATGTTTCCTGAGCCACAGCAAAATTGTACAAATTGTGTTATGGAAACTAGTGGGTAAAGCATTCACTACCTGAGTCATACTTTGCACAGCTAGTACTCAGAAAACCACCACTGTTTTGGCTTCTTTTCTGTTCGGGGGCTGGATCAGATTTCTGTTTGACATAGCATTACGCTTCCACTGTTGGGGTTTTTTTGACAGTGATACAGCATGAGCAATTCAGCTGCTATCTGATGGAAGAGAGCTTGGAGCTGTGTAGACCCTATTTTGAAAGCTTTTTAGGCTAGGCTAGAATAAAGAAGAATACTCATCCATACGCTGCCCCAATGTCTTACCATTATAAACAAGATTTGAAGGACAATGAAAGTCTCATGAAGCATTTGTAGGAATCTGGCAGTGTAAGAAGCAAGGGTTTCACCCATGGATCTATTAGAATCACAGATCTAAGCCAACTTCCTGCTCGAAGCAGAACTAATCAGAAGTCAGGCTGTGTTGTTCAGGGCCGTGACCAGTCATGACTTGGAAATTTCCAAGAGTGGAAGTTCCACAGTCTCTCTGAACAAGCCTATTCCTATTGCTTCACAACACTGAAGGATTTTTTTTCCTTTATATTTAGCTAGAATTTGTCTTGCTGCAGCCTGTGATCATTGTGTCTCCTTCTTTCCCCTAACAACTCTGAGGAGTTTGTTTTTCCTTTCTTTTGGGTAACTTCCCACTAGTCATGAAAGACAACTAGATATCCCCTTAGAGTTCTCCATATTTAACAAGTCCAGGTCTCCTAATTTCTCCTTTTATGCATTTGTGTCAGTCACCTAATCTTAGTGGATCTGTGCCAACCTTTTGCGATTTATAAATTTCTCTCTTGTACTGGCAAGCTCAAAACTTAACACAGTTTTCACTAGAGTTGAAACACTGAAATTTAATTAACCACACAGATGGTATAAAGGCAGAATTTTTTGCCATGTAAATCAAATATCGGGTTGAAGGTGTAACAGGTGTTAGCAGTTTCCAGCAGTGAGTCAGCATAAGTTTTGAGAATCTAGTTCAGTAAGAAGTCTGAGATTGCACGAGTGGTCAACATCCAAATAATATAAAAGACAAAGTTTTGTAACAGAAACTCCTCTTTCTCTGTTGGTGGTTTGTGCTAAGCTATTTTTGTTCCTTGCAAGATGATGTTTCATACCTTGGTGATTTCAAACAAAGTGCAATTTAAAATTGAAATGTCAGCTTGACTGGAAAAAAATGATCCAGAAATCAGTAAAAGGAAAAGCCTGTGACAGATTTTTTTTCCCCCAGCCTTGCCTGGAATGTTGACTCTCTTTTTAAATTCTGTGTAGCTTGGTGGTATATGCAAAACACACACAAGGGGCATGTAGATGATGTCAAGAGATGAACTCAAATTTGATGCAGCAGCAGATATATTTTAGTGTAACTCCCTAGACAATTATTAAGGTATGAACAATTTCATGTTGTAAACTTCCCTGGTGCTCTTCTCGTCTTTCAGTTGCTGGCATAATATGCACTATTATGAAGTGGAAATACAGCAGTGCACTCACCCTTGAAAAGCACATTGCCGGTTGGCTTAAAATACAGTTGCTAAGTAGAGCAAAGATTTACCTTTTCAAGTAGTAAGCCTTGTCTCAAACATAGCCAGAAAGGTCAATACAATCTTTACAAAAATAGCTGTCCCCCATAACTTCAAGAGGGTAAGTCAACCACTCAATAATAAATTTTAAAAATCCTATTCTGACACCTGCTCAGCATTCCACCCTTTCCTGATTCTGACAAAGACAAATGCCAGTGTTGATTTTGGTTTGACTCTTAGATAGGACACTGGTGCCACTAAGCCACACTTGCACATTCTGCAGTGTTGCTTTGGAATATTTCACACTGTGATATCGACAGAAAACTCATCTCCTCACATCTGAAATTGCATTTGTGAGGTTCTGTGCCTGAGGCCAGACTGTCCAGGTAGTGATCAACATAGTTAATGGGGGCAAGGACCCTCCTCCTTTACTCAGGAACACAGGTGCAACCTCCTTGCTCACTGGAGAGAAAAAGTCAACCAAAGGGAGAAAGATAAGTGATAGGACTGCAACACGTCTTTAAGGTTTGTTTTTTCCTGCTTTGTTCCAGGAGATTATTGTCACAGGAAATGAGTAGTCTCTGCAGTCAGAAAGATACAGACACACCATAATGAGTGGTGTGCTAGGGGAAGAACTCCTGATACACAGAGGTCAGTCATGGCTGGACTCCTCTGAACTCCTCATTTTTGTAGTAATCCTATATAAAGGGCATGTCAGTCACTGATACTGCCCCCTCTGTGCCACAATAAAAAAATGAAGTAAACATGGGAAAGAACTAATCTTTGGTGTATTTGCAATACGTTTTGTAAGGTCCTATAAGGTTATGAGCTTTATCTGGAAAGCCAGCTGTGCGCTTCACTCCTCCCTGTTCTCGATAAGTCCCCTACTCAAATGGATGACAGGTTGGACGTCGTTTACTGACGTTTTGAACTTTATCTGCTGGTTCCTATCTCTTCTGCCACGCAAAATACGTACATGAGAACCTTAATTTCTGCACGTTAGCAGCAAAAAGAGTAAAAGAAGAAACACGTCTTTCATTCAGCTGTTCTCAGACCTGAATGCTAATGAGTGATTACAGTCCAGAATATCAGAGAATATCAGTGTAGAGCACACACATCTTCCTTCAACAGGATGAAAGACCTGGTTGGTGCTGCATTTTTCTCTGTGTACACGGTGCAGGATGTCTCCTGCACCAGTCAAAGCTGCATGTCCAGCACCAGGTAGTGCTGTTATTGCTGCTGAAGGGTCTGGAAACCCAAGTAATTAGTGAGGTTGTATCATGGTAGGGACTTCACACCGACAGGGATTTGTCAGCCTCAGAAAAGTCACACTCTGAACCAACAAAGCAGATTAAAGAAGGTAAGGGGGTAAGCAATACACAAGAAATAGAAGACCCATGAACCTAACTCTCCTTGCAGGGTCATGGCCCTGCTGGAAAAACTTCCTTTGTTCTGCTTCAGCCTACACTTTGTGACCACGTGGAGAATCCAGGCAGGGGCCAGTTCCATCTAAAGTGCATCTGGAGCTCACAGTGAAAAAGAACTGACATCCATGAGTTCACCAGGCATGCTGCCCTGGCCCTTCCCTCACAGCCATGGCTGTTAAACTCATGTGCTCATTGCTGCTGGGGAGCTTCCAATTGTTTGTGGAGCTCAGCTTTGGTACGAGAGAAAAAAGGAGCTGTCATGTTTGTGACACCCCTCTCACTTGTACCAACATGTCTGACTTCCTTCTCAGAGGAATAATAAAATTAATAAGTGTTTTTTCTCTTAATGATGAATGCAAGTAAGATAAACACACAGTCATGTTTTTAACCTAAAGTTAAATTTTTAAGTATTTAGGATTTGCTTACTTGACACAGCAGCATAGTTTGATGCTCTTACAGACATGCAATAATCTAGATCCATGGAAAATAGAAAATTTATTCATAACACATACACTGGGTTCAGTGACACTTGTAGCTGAACAGGAAATGTAATGTCTAATTTCTAGTGCCTGACATGAGGCATAACATTATGTTAAGGCCTGTAACAATCCATCGCAGTCAGTTCATGACAAAACTTTTAATGTTATGTTTTTAGCAAGAAAGCCACAGTTTCCAAAACTTTTAAAATGTTTCACAGCTTAAAACTATCTTAGGTACCAGAAACACAGCATTTTATGGAATACTGTTGGGAGAAGATATTTTCAATTTTACAGCAGCATTGACGAAGCTGCTAGCCTGACAGATGAAAGCATTGCCATTATTTGAGATAATACTGTACATAAATCATATCACTACAAAATGCTCATCTGTGTGTTAAAAGAAGCACCTTATGCTGACAAACCTACAGCTGAAAGAGTCACATGAGATAAGTTCAGTAATTTACTAGGGAGAGAAGTGGTGTTGTATATAACATTATTTACAACTGCAATATTTTGGGAAAAGAGTTGGCTTTACAAAGTTTGAAAAGAACATATTGTATGTAGTGGAAGTGAATCTTTTGTGCTGAAAGATGTTTCTTTTAGAGACAGAGAAATATTTAGACTATCCATTATTTGGTGGGAGGATATCCTCTTAACCAGATACCCTGGTATTTATAAACAAAAATATTAAGAAAATGCAGCTTCTGTGGGAAATGTTGGTGTTCCAATGTCAATATCAAATTGTCATTGCCCTTTATTGTTAAAAGGGCAGTCAGATACAGGCTTTTGGTTGCAGCTTATTGTAAAGGTTTGGTTGCATAAACTGCATGCAGCTTTTGTTACTAATGTCACCATCATTATAATCTGATTCAGTCCTACTTCTTTTAAAATGTGCATTTAAAAAAATCTAGTTAATTTTACCAGCATGGAAGAAACATTATTTTACTCTGTAATGTTTGCAGCCAGGTCTTTGTTACAGTATCACAATTTCTTCTGGTAGTTAAGAAATTTTGTTAGTAATTTAGAAGCACACTGAAAGTTATGGGACTCATCATGTTAATCAAATTCAGGTTTAATAATTAAATTCTATTAGCTAGAGGGGAAGGTATACTTTACAAACATCCCTTCAAGGCCTATGGTTCTGTAATTGCTGCGCAGTTTAAAGCCATTACAAATTCCCTGCAGTTGGCCATTCAAAGTTTTAACTCCACATTGCAGAACAGCTCCCGAACTGTGGTGTGCACTAAGATGAATTCCTCATGGCAGTGGTAGCACTGAACGTATTGGCGTTCAGTGAGGCTTCTGCGTGTTTCTCATGCCGCTGCAACAAGTTAGTGCTGCCTTACACTGAAACCTTTGCTTTGGCAGGCTTCACTTAATGGCAAGTTGCCTGGGTAGAGACAGCTGTGAGAGGGCATTTCTTTACATTTCAAGTCAAGTAGCACTTATCTGTGCACAAAGGGCAGTGCTGGTAGTATTGAAGGGAGAAAGAAGAAATAAGAAGCCATTTGTAAATTCTAAGAGCTTTTTCTATAACCAAATAAATTATTCTATGTGAATGAGTTCATAGCTCTGAGCACAGGATGTGCTACTTTAGATAACTGTGTATTATCCATTCTGCTGGATCAATAGCACTGAACACTGGGTTGTATATTATGTGGTTTATTCCTTCTTACAGTCAAGGTCAGGTCAGTTAATTTGGTAAGCATTTGAATGATATTTAATTAAAGCGAATTCAACAACAATCAATTTCATCATACCTTTTACCATTACCAAAAGTATTCCATTTGCTAAAAAAGGTTATTGGTTGATAAAAAGCTGATATACTTAACTTCTGCCCCAAGGAGATCCCTTTTGTAGAAACTACAGCTCAGTAGGTTTGAGTCTGTGCCTTCTGGAATGTTGTATAATTGCAAAGGATCATCAATACCTTTAGCTGCATTATTGTAGTTGCTCACATTAGACAGTTTTCAGTGGCAGATCCTGGTAAATGAAAAGTGTTCTAAATTGGCAAGTTTGCTCATAACAGTGAGAGAATTAAGTTTAAAAGTGAGTGCTTTTGAAAATGCCAGGAGAAAATAAAATTATAGAGGTATTTAAAACATTGAATTTAATAATTCTGTTAGAAGGAATGAAGTACTTTGACCCTCAGGATGTTATGTTTGCATGCATCCATTTGTGTGCACATGCTGCATCTAGTGTGGACCATAGAGATATAAGGCATATTTAACCTCTTATTACGGAAACTTAGCTTTTTTTTTTTTTTTTTTTGCAACCCTATGTCTCACTCATTCCTTCTGATGAGTTATTTCTGTGCTACTGCACATCTATGATAATGCAGTCTTCTGGGCTAGTCTCTACAACTTTATCACACCGAGGCCAAAAGGCCTATCCGGCCCTAACACACGAATATTTTATTTATAGGCCAGTAGGACAGAAGCCTTCTCATTCTTTATCTTTTATAACACTCCAAATAATGTGATATCAGGTAGGGGAGAACTTGAAGTTAATTTCAGCTCTGTGGATAACCTGTGACATGAGTACTTAAATACAAAAGCTTAGCAGAAACGAACAGTGGGATGCTGTAAGAGGGGAACAAACTCTCCTGCCAACATCTCTGAAGCAGCTGCCTCTCTTGAGATAGAATAAGTTAGCACTCATTAAGTTGGTTACTGCTATTTCCTCAGGGGGGTGTAAAGTACAAATTACCTGAAACATGAAGGGTGTCACACATCCTTAGAAAATCCAGGGTGCCCTTACAGTCAGGCAAAGAAATATTATCAGAGTCATGATTTCCACATTTCTACATGGCTTTTACTGACTTCTCATAAGGAGAAAGTGTAGCTCAGCCAAGTAACCACAAATTCATTTTAATTTTACACTGTGCTATCCTAACCTGGTTGTGCTGTCAAAATGTGCAGGCTCATTTCCACTCTTGTGTAGCACTGAGAGCTGCAGACAGCTGGTACTGCGGGGAGGACACTTTGACCTGTAGTGCTCCTGACCCTGCCTCACAGAGAAAACTCAGGATTCCCCCCAGATTCTCCCCAGACTGGGCCTCTGCAAAGAAAAGGAGCTCAAGGAGATCCGCTAATACAGGCTCTAATCCTTGCTGAAGAAAAGTAAAAAGTCCTATCGGCTTAATTTGATTTTTGATTTGGGTCTTCCTGCAGGCAGCCTATAAAAGTCTTGAGATTATTTAGTTGTTTTTGCCAGCTGAACTACTCTGATGTTTCCTGTGTAGCACCTGTATATGTACCTGCATGAAAAGTGGTGGTCTGTAATGCCCAGATGTACTTTATACTTCATCTCTCTGTCCCAGAGGCAACAGCTTAATCTTGGGGAATTGGAGACCTCACACAGGTTGTTCTTTCCTGTACTAGACATGGAATTAAGTCCTAGAAATTAAAAAAAAAACAAAAAACCCAAACCAACCAAAGCAAAATGCCAGAAGCATGTAAAAATATAATTAAGAGCTGACACATTAATTGTTGCTGTGTTTCAACATGGAATAGCATAGGTTTTGGTTGAGATGAGACATCCGTGCTAAATCATGCCCTTGCCTACTTAAATGTAAGGAAAAAAATTCTTTTTTAAGCCTTATGACCTTGTTTTTTTAGAAGATGGTATTAATATTGCCTGAATCAATGTTCTGTTTCCATGAATAGCTATTTCACAAACTTTACAGAGATTCAGCATTTATATTTCTAGAAGCTTTAACAGCCTATCTCAGAACTTTAGAAAAGACAGATAAAAGGAAAGTTTTCAAGGCTGCTTACAGTTTTGCAGGAGTCAATTCTTTTACAGCATGCATTTTTTATTTATCAAAAACAGAGCTGACATTGACACAGAAAAAAAAGATGACCGAGAACTATATTTTTGCACTCAGGATTAGTTCAGTTTCTAAGTCATCTCTATGAGTTCAGCTGCAGATTTTCTCTCCTGCTACTTCACATTACTGATATTTAACTGAGGATCTTTTGGAAAATTCTCAGGCTCAGAGGTAGCATCACATTCCTGGAGAACCCTTTTCCTACAGTCTCAAATTGTAAAGTCAGCTCAGGCTATGGGGTCACACACTGGTTGTGCAGGTCACAGGGTACCACCAGCAGCAGCCTCCCCTGCAGTGGAAAAAGTGTATTCCAGCAAAATGAAAATGCCAGTCACTGGCGAGTGTGATTAGCAACAATGCACGTGTAAATGACGAAAACATATAAAGGACCCCAAGGACAGCCCTGAAGAAGAACCACCAGGCAATGGGCATGTGCAGGAAGAAAGGAATTTTTTTTTTTAATATACCAATAATGGTATGCACTTCATGGAATAAAACATCCTGGGAAGTGACGGAACCACACAGATTAATGTTGTTGTGGGAACTAACAATTTACTCTGAAAAACGTGTGTTTCTCATTTACAGTTTAAAAATTTCTCTTTTAAATAGATTAATCTCTTAAATAATGAACAAACAAGGCTGGTTTTCTGAGCTGTTATATAACAATACAATATTTTAATTTGCAATTTTTCTGCCTTTACAGTATCAAAGGTGCCATCCATTTTTGCTTGTGTTTATTCTTCAGTAGTTTATTACTCAACACTACAAAGTAGCAATTTCTTTTCAGAGCACATCAGAGAAAAAGTGAGGAAAATAAAAGGGCAAAATCTCTATGAGAAGGGACTAAGAGAGGGTGTTTCGCACAGCAAAGAACCTCCTATTTCTGCATCTAAAATCTCATCATAGGCAGCAAAAATGTCACCCTAGAAGCTCTTTAAGGCATTCAATGACAGATCACAGCTCCCTGGCTGAAACAGAAAGCAATGAGGCATACACAGAAAGTGAGGTGACTGGACCAAGACCACTTTCCTACAGGAATACAAAATGGACCTCTATGTTTTCTGTCACACGCTTCAAACTGAGTCCTACAGCAACTCCTGTTTGTGTGGTGTGAAGAATTGCAATGTGTAATCAAAAAAAACACGGAGTCAAATATTTTCACAGGTATAACTGTGAGGAGTGAGGAGTGTGCAGCTCAGCAAGTCTTAAAAGCAAGCCTAGACAGCAGAGTCTTGCTGGGCCTTCAAGCATAGCACAGGAGCAACATCCTTAAAATGGACAGCCTTGCAGAAATCCTGATGCTCTGGTGCCCCAGACAGTCATGGCTATATGTGAGCTTAAAGCAGCCCAGACAGCAGCAGTTTGCATTCCTCAAATACAAGACAAAGCTCAGTGTAATAACAAACTGGGCTCGCTGCCTCAGAAATTCAACAGTGTAGCACATACAGCATAAAACAGCACAGCTCCATAACCATGCATAACAAGGTGCAGTGTCTGATTTCTAACAGATTAGCAGCTCCTACTGCTTGTTCTCCACTTGCTGTAGGAGTCTTGTCTGATCCAAGTGGCTTTTGCAATAGCAACAACAGAGAGAGAGTCTGAACTGCAGGGATCTGCGTTAATAAAACAGGATTATGATCTTTATGAATCTCTGTCAAAAGCTGAGGATTATTATTTCAGATACAAACAGCATTCACAGATGAACTGTTCAAAAGCAAAATCTCCTTTGGTAATTGCTTCTAGTAATGAAAAAAAAAGAGAAGAAAATTATATGACATAGATGCCATGGTGCATGCATGCAGAGTGTTTCTCTGCAGTGTTACCAACCAAAGTTGTGTAGGTACTTCATCCTAGAAAGAGCAATATAAATAATTTGCGTATGAAACCACAGCTAATATAGAAGAGTTTAACTGTTATATCCTATCTCACTGCTCGGGTAAGCAGCTCAACTTCTCTAGGATGAGGGTTCCAGTAGGGTCGCCAGCCTCCAATAGGGTCCCCAGCCCAACCCCCCAGCTCAGTGCAGATGTCCTCTGAGGCAGAGCAGGACAGGAGTCACTCCTTTCCCTACACCATGCTACCAGTAGCATCCTTTCCAAGGTATTTTTGCTAAATTACAGAAAGAACTGATGCCAGGTTCTGAAGCATCAAACCCACCAGAAAGCCATGGGAGTTCAGGGGCTGGGTATTTTGCCAGAATTTTGTGCCTATGGGATCAAAAGGGGTTCAGACAGAGTCTCTACAACTCTCAACATGCCTAAAGTCATCACCCTTTTGTCCTGCACCCTCCTCTCACCATCAGCTCTCCTCTCTGGCTGCCGCAAGGGCAAACAGTGCACATTCTGCTGACACCCCACAATGCCTCGGGAGGGCCAGAGGTTTAGTTTCCCTCGGGATCTTGTCCTGTGTAATTTGACTTTGGTAATGCAGATAAAGTGGGGTACTGTATCCGGAAAAGCAGCAGCTAGTGATTTGGGGATTCTCCAACTTGAGACCTGAAAGTAATCAGTGATCACAAGGTGAGCATTTAGCATCAAGAATTGCTTTTGAAAATTCGTCTCACTCTTTTTTTTCTCCCTTTATGACTCACTCTGAGTCCTGCCTTATTTTCCTACTATTAAAAAAAACCCCAAACCTGCAGATTGCCATTAAAAAGTCTGAAGTTATCCTAAAAGACATTCTTTTTGTAATTTCACAGCATTACATTGTAGCAGAAAAATAACAAGCATTCACTTACCAGCATGCTCCAAACTAAATAAACAAAAAATGTCCTGTCTTTATGTAAATTTATTTATTTGCTGAATAAAATCAAGACAAGACAGAGATGAGTTTCTCTGATGCTCTCTGCCCAGAAGTACAGTAGAAATTTGTCTGAACAATGACTTCTGTGTCTGAATAGTGCAATGGGTCAGAAGAAGGCAGAAAGAAGCAATTCTAAAAATATATAATCATAATAAAACCCACAAAAAAGATGGCCTTTTCTATCAGGATAGTAAAAATCCATGGGAAAGAACTAATTTTTCCCTTGATCCTCATCAAATGCCATTAGTGGTTGCTGCACTTAACAGAAGTAGGTTTCCTCTCTGTATAAGGAGAAGCTGTGTGTGGGAAGCAGTGAACAAGCCTGAGGTACGTCTTTCTGAGTGCTTTCGCAAGTAGCTCAGTCGAGCTCACAAATATCCCTTTAAACTCTTTCAGCCTTGAAAAATCAACAGGAGAATCTTAATACCAGAAAACAAAGTATTTAGAGCTACTGAACCAAATTTTTTTGAATGAGGGTTTGGAAGCACATGACTACGTGGAATTTTAAATTGCATTAAAAATATTTTATGTAACTGTCCTTCCTGTCATGTTTTCAGAACTCCAGTATTGTTCTAGAGAAATAGTCCTGCATAGTGAGTAATAATACATCACGGGACCCTGTTCCCATAGATCAGAAATTTCTTAGTTTTATCTTCACCTAAACAAATATGCCCTTAAAAAAAAAAAAAAAAGAATAATATTCTTAGTGTCATGTGCTGAGTCTTTTGAGTCACTCGGAAGAGTAAACAGAGCCCCCCTGCCTGTTCCTGCTTCCTTTGACTCCTGCTTCCTTTCCCACGTGCTTTATTTCTCTGACTGTTTGACCCATGCCTGGCCCTCACAGGTTCCATTGTCCTGTCTGGGCTCCAACAGCTGAGGAGCCACCAAAGTGAGTTCTGCCACCTTCACTGGGAAACCACTGCTGAAACTTTTCTACTTCGTGGGAAATAGTTCCATGTGGGTGTCAGAAGCACTGGATCCTTTCCACAAAACAACATACTCTTCTCTTATCTTGACCTTTCTGCCTCTTCTTTTATCCCTTACCCTTTTTTTGAGCTACTGGATTCTTGGCTAGCTTTACTGTTTGCTACAGATTATGCATGTTTTAAGATTTAGGGTTTTTTTTTAACTGAAGTATTCTGAGGAAAGAAATGTTTATATCAGTCAAGATAAGAGTGAGACTAAAAGAAAAATATTCCTTTTTATTCACAACCCTCCAATGCCTAAATCCAGATTTCATTTCTGAAAGCAGTTTTTCAAGAGGAAGTGAGTTAAAAATATGATAGCTCAGAAAATACTTCTCACTTTAATTGCTGCTTAAACAATGTGTAAAATAAGTATGTGAAAAGACAACAGTGCCACACTTAGAGGAATTTTTCCACTTTGAAGTTACATGAGGCTGGTCCCTGTTTGGATGTCACTGATGACACAGCAGAATATCACCTGTATTTCTCTTTTCCCTTCTCCCACTCATTTACCAAAAAATTGTTATACTCAGTACTCCCTACCCTACTGTGAATACATTTTCACCATTACATGCATATGCCAAAGACTATGGTGAATCTTACACCGTAGAAAACTAAATGAATATTTAATATGTAACAGAAAGTGTTAAACAACAGCTCGAGAATGATGCAGGAGGAAACGCCTTGTTGGTAATAACTGATCATAACAATATGGCAAAAACCAAAACACACCAAAGCAACATAATGACACTTATGCACCTTAATACACATTACTGAACAGGTCTTCAGAAATTACAAAGCCTTGGTGTGATATTCCGTGATTTTAAACATATATGGGCCAAAATGCCAATTCCATTATCCAACAAGGTGGTTTTGTGAGAACACACTGTTTTTTGCTCTGAGCTTTTTACTGGGGCAGAAAACCTACTGATTAGATCCAAGTAGTAGCCATATCTTAGCAGCTTCTGTTATGACATATTACAAATTCTTTTCATCTGTGAACTCCTATATGTTTGTGATAGAGATGTAGATTAATAAAGGTATGTTCCTCCCAGAAGAATTTGCACACCTGCCACAGCATATAGGATTTTAATTTTCTTGCCTTTTAAAGGCCTCCTATGAAATAAACCACAGATCTCAAGGATATTCAGACAGTACAATGAAAAATCCTATTCTAGTATATGATCTTTGGGGTATTCCCTCCTGAATTACATGCATTTCACAAAGTAGGGTATGATTATTTCAAGCCTGAAATAGAAATTAACACCTAGAATGGGGATGACCAAAAAGGCAGAAATGGCAACAAAAGCCCACCAAGGTGATCAGAAACGAAGAGGTTACGGTCCTCTACGCAGAGAATGAATGTCTAGCTCTGCTGAGTTGCAGGATTCACAGCAAAAGTTGAATTTCTCTAACCTAATAATGTCAAGAATAAGAACAAATTGCTGTGGAGAGAGATATCTAAGCTTTGCAGAAACCTAGAGAAATTTGTATGTGATCAGGAAGTCTCTATTTGAAACTTGAATTGTGCTTCTTGCTCTTTATGTGTGGGATGAGGACTCAAATTTATAGAATAACCAGGGTTGGCATGAGACACCATGTTAGCATGAGAAATGGATAGTTAATATGTTGTTGGGAAATCTTCTTTATAGCCATTTTCTGAAACTCCCTGAGTTGGTGCCTGTCTAAGCAGAATCCATGGCAAAAGAAAGTCCTACACAAAATTTTGTAGCTACATTTGGAATAGACCTTGTCAGCAAAAGAGCAAAGAAGAAACACAGTTCCTTTGAAAATTGCAGCTGACCAGAAGCATCACCCACAGACATGATTACCTACTCATCTCTTGTCATGTCAGCTGATTAACTGGTGCAATGAAGATCAGGACACAAAAATAAGTTCTCAGTTTTGCAATAATGGCATACTTCTAAGAATTTCACAGGTAGATATTGGACAAAGAAAGAAAGGACCCCACGGTGTGCTTCTTCTAAGACTTCAGTGAATGAAAAACAGTGTTTGTCCCTCTCAACAAGTGCCTTCTGGTTTTGGTGGTCAGTGAGGAGCAAATGAAGTGCAATTTAAGACATGCTGGATGATGCCATAATTCTTGTTTAATATTATGCAGGTACCTCATTAGAGGCTGAGACTAACAGAAATGTTTAACTAAGCACCAAGTAATGTTTCTGAAATGAAATGTCAGCATGAAACTATTTTGGCACATTTCTCGGTAATCATCCATTTCTGCACACACCTGTTATTAATCATTACAGTTTCTTAAAAGGTGTTGATCTTGATTCACAACACTGCTAAGAAGGGGATGCACTAAGTGGAATAAATGCTAACAGTTCATCAGCCATCACTGAGAAATATGGTGTTGAGTGAGCATCAGCAGCAAGGATGAAGAAGACATGAAGGCCTCAGCACTAGAGAGAGGAAGCAAAAGCCCCCTCAAAGAGCTGATAGCATCAGCTTGGTAGACGAGTCACTTCCTGAGTGGAAGCTGAAATCAGATATAATTCTAACAATGTCCATCACGAGATCACAAAAATGTGTAGGATTCATTGGTTTCTAAAAAAAAAAAACAAAAAAACTGTGTGTTTCTCTAAATCTCAAAAGTTAATGTACAAGCTGTTTGTTTTCTGCAAGTTAAGTTCAACAAAGAGTATGACAAAGATCCTGTTGCCTCCAAACTTAACCATGTTTCTTATAAATTGCTACCTGATGAGCCATTTATATAACTGTGTCCCAAGTTATTTCCTCTACTGTCTCTGCACCAACAATGTCTAATCTGACTTTGCTTCCTATGATTCTTATCCAGTGCTGCATTTGAATGTCAACATCCAGTCCAAAAATCAAAGTGAACAAAACACCCCCATACATTACCTAATTTTTTTTATTGTTATGATGTCCATAGTTTTGAATATAAATCTGGCTATGACAGCTCCTTTTCTGAGACATTTTATTCTTTTTTTGTTCACCACATTAAATTTTTGGTCATTAGTATAGCTATGGCTCTTTCTTCTTATACATATTGTCCACCCTTTGTCTCTTTCACTTAGAATATCAAGTAGTTCTTTCTCTTGATCCCCTCTACTGCCTCTTTATCTACTTACTTGTCAACCAGGGACTATTGTGCTACTAAAGAAGTAATTTGGAGATCTTGAATGAATGTCCATATCACTTCAAGTATCTCAAAGTTTCCATTGTACTCAGATAGATCACCCACTTACAAGATCAGGTAGAAACTGTAAGGAGCCAATATCTGGTGCTTTTGGTACCACCAGTTTTCATATAATCCTAACTTATCTAATACCTAAATGAATTTCTTTTCCATTTCATGCAATGCTGTTATATCAATAAATTGTTGGTATAACCATTATAGCTACTCCCAATCCTGCACTTCAGTGAAATAATAGACATAATGGGAGCCGTGGTTCCATTCCCAGATATTACTTCTATTTACTTATTCTTCTATAAGTGAAAAGTAAATGTGGGAGGGGAGACACATACTTAAGAGGTTTGCTTATCGTAATGAGTCACAGTAAATCAGCACAATTAGGACTGGCTACTTGGGAATGCTGCTTTCCACCATGTATCCACTGTGGGGCAAGGGCATACTATGTTAAGGATCATACTGGCAGCCTGCACACCCACTTGGGAGCTGCATTTGATTCTCACAGTAAGGAAAAGGGTGCAGGAGTGCCTGCCTCAAGAAGAAGATGATGTTGAAGTGAAAAGGATACTGAGCTTACTCGGCTAAGTCAACCAGTTTGTCTCTTTAAACAACCTCTGTAGGCAATGGAGTGTTTGCTTAATGCCTTCTCCCTGCCCCTCATTATGTCACTAGCTGCCATTGATAGTTTTGCTGTTGATAGAGGTGTTTTCAAACAATTTCGAAGACAGAAGATAGATCTTTTTTGAGACCACAAGTTATAGAAACTGCCCTGAGGTATTCAGCTGAATTTCTCCTTTCTAATACCAGCCTTCTTCTGGAACAATATGGTCCATGCTTTTTAACAGAAACATTTGTGACTTCCTTATAAATTTTTATTTCTGCTAATAAAAATTTCGTGTGTTTATATGTTGTCATAAAACTTAGTGTTCTCCTCACATTTCACTAATAGTGTATGCGTAGTCACTGAATTCAGGGAGCCATAAGTGACCAGAGGTGTAATGACCCCAAATGCCTGCACATCAATGGGCTCAAACACACAAAGACTGGATTTGCATCCAAATGGGTGTTTGGAAAAATACTTTATAGGCCATAATGAAGCTATATTGTTGTGTAACCACTGTTAATGTGCTTTAGTAATTAGTTTTGAAACTGTATTTGAACATTTCAGAATCAATTACCCGAAAGAATTTAAAACTTTTAGAAAGGTGCAACCTACATTAAATGTCTAATTTAAGGTCTCCAAAGAATATGTGAAGCACTTACCAGTCCCTTCTAACAGATCTTCACACAAGGTGTTGTTTTTAGGTTTTGGAGAGACTTATATATACCTCTTTTTGCATGCAAGCACACCTTTTGATATAAATCTGAGGTTATAATTTTCATAAGAACATTTCATTCTTGTTTTAAATTTGGAATTCAGAAGGCATTACAAAGTTGGTTTCCTCCTGGATTTAGTAGGGCAATACTTCTGAATGTTTCTGTTCTGAAATTGTACCTTCTGAAAGCCTTTCCACATGGTAGTTTTCCTGAAATTAAATATTTTTGCAAGGCTTCAGTTCTGGCAGCAGAAATACCAATCACATAGGCATACACTATTCCCATGTATCTGGGTTTCTCCTTTGCACTCAGTAGAGCTGCTTTTGTAGCTAAAATTGCACCTGTGTGTACTATGGAGGAAAGTAAATATCAGTGAATGATAGACACATCTTACATTTGAAAACTAAAAATCTGAGCTGTAGAGAGTTTCTTATATGTTGTCTTCTGTGTATCTACTGAATGTCTCACAAGCAGAAATGGAAACTTCCTAGAGAAAGGGTCTTCTGCTTCATGGAAAGTAGAATTCAAAACAGAGTTAAGTTCGGGATCTGTTAAATTTAATACTGCTCAACTGCAACAATGAATTCCAGTGAAAAGTGACTCAGGCCTATCCCCTCATTTTTTTACTTAAATTTCCCTTATGAGATCCACTAAAATAAATTTAAGCAAACTGGTTTTAGATCTGCACTATCCTATGCTCAACAGTGAAATTTGTTTCTACATAAATTTTTTTGTGACCTTTAAAAGTTTACTGTTAACTAATTGTACTTTTGTAACAAAATTTGTCATAAGATTTATGAGATTATCACCAGTTTTCATAGAAATATTAAGGAAATTCATGAGTAACTGTCTTGTGACTCTAAAGGAGATCACACAAGGATTAAGGAAAGCAGCAATTGTGTTTGATTTCTGTCAGCACTTCCATAACTGAAAATTTCCATTATCATCAACAGAGCTGTGGATATTGGTAAAGAAAACAAGAAATATACACACTCACATAGATCATAGTCTAAGAACTAATTAATTTATGCTGGATGTCAGGATTGCATGTGAAACGTACTAATATGAGTGATAAGACTGACTGGAGGCTGCAAGGCTGAATGCAAGCTGTGTACATTGTACCCTCTACCCTCTTTGAAAGGCGATCCTCTGCCTCCAGCATCAGTATTGGCTGTTTGTACCCAGTGTTTCTCAGTTGTGTTGCTTCCTGCAACTGCCTGAGCTCTCTCTATGGGCTCTGTATGTGTGTGTATAGGTTTGTGTTTTTATCACAAACATGGGCCTATGTTAACTCATCCAGCTCTAAGGAAAAAAAAAACCATTATATTCTTTGGTGGGGTCTAAAATGAAATTAATTCAGCTCCTGGAATAGTACTTAGAAGGTGCTTTTCTGTGAGCTTGTTTAATGAACAGCTGCTTCCTATTAAGGGAAGGGTAGATCCCATTTTTACCTTTTACAAAGGAAACAGGACTAATTAAACAAATTATTCTACACAGTAATTAGTAGTCCTTGGAATTTTCCACATCCCTACAAGTTTGCAAGTCAGTTATCATGCTCACAGACATCAGCTTTCTCTGCTTTCCCTGTCATTTGTTTCAAAGCAAAAGCTGAGTTCATTCTTATTGCTCACTCTGCAAACAGAAGCATACATAAAAGAGTAAGTAAACAAATCACATTAACACCTATAGTCTTGCATAAAATGAGAATATGTTACTCTCAGAGTCATACTTTACTCAGACTGAGGATTTAAAGTTATAAAATAAGTAATAGACTAGTGCGTGTAGAACTGAACTGATGTTTCCTTTCCTTGTAACACCTTAGTGAAGTCCTTTTGAGAAGCAAAGCCTTGTTACCTTTTGAGCTGGCTAAGCAGGCCTTAAGGCTTGCATCTACTTTATATTTAGCTGTTCTTTGGAAATAAGGTAATTTTTAATAAATCGTCTCTAGTAATTATGAAAGATGAATACATTTGGTTTGGGTTTTTTGCCTTTTTTTTTTTTAATTGCCCCAATACACCTGATTGGAACAGTTGTTGCTGTGATACTTACATTTTCTTCCTATGTATTTATACTACATTTGCTCTCTTGCATTGTGTCACTCCTAACTCGTGCTGATAGTTTGGTTTCTGTGTGTCCATTTTAAAAGGACTATGTCAAATGCAAAGGATTAACTCTAGAAAAGCTGGGAAAGAAACACCCCTTTCCTCAGAAGAAGACCTTTCCAGCAAGTCATGTTTTAATCAAGTAGAAGTTGAGCTCAATGTGGTGCCTGCTGAGTAAAAAGCTGTGGATAGTGTTATAAAATTATTATATCTAATAGTTCTTTCCAGCTTAAAAAAGCTACACAACCATGTAATGCTCTTTCCCTTGAAACAAGTGTGAAATTTAAGGGCTGTTCGCATGAACAGAATGTGCAATCTTCATCAAAATCTGAATACGTTCCTGTGTTTAAAGACCTGAAAGCCTTGTGAAAGATCATTCTTCAATATCAGCTGCATAATCTTCTTAGATATTTTAAATAGTAAACGTGATAATTCACGTTAATACTCTTGAGACAAAAATTAAATACCTTTGGATTTCAAATCCAGCAGGTGCCATTTGGACAGCCTGGAATTAAGCAGAGTAGGGACTTTGGAGAGAGAAGTCCTCATGAGGTCCTATTCAAGCTTCAGGCCATAGTGAGGCAAAAAATACTATCAAAATCAAACTTCAGGCCACAGAGACAATATGTATTGCTATGTGCATAATAACAACAACATAGAAATAATAAATAATAAAATTAAATATAATAACATAATAAAGAATAGAATAAAACGTACGCTGTTATAACCTGCCCAATGCAGCTTTCTACTCTTCCTTTTTCAGAGGTACGAGTGCGAAAAGGGGAACTGCACAGTGTTCACATTATTTGGTTCCATGCTCAAAAGCATCACAACTCAGTGTTTAATCAGAAAAATTGCAGTTTCTCAGTCTCCCTGCAAAATGTTTGCAAACCTTACAAGACTATGAGTTTGAGCAGTGGGATTGGCTCCATCTCCTGGGCAGGTCTCACAGGCTCTTTTGGAGCTAGAGACTGTCCAGGGGAATACTGAGAAGGCAAGTGCTGAAGGCAGAATAGCTGGAGATTCAACTGCCTTTTACAGGACCTTGCTTGAAAATGAGAAATTTTTTTGAGAGATCACGTTGTTTCTGTGGGCTGAGCAGTATGAGCTCTTTCCCTCCCTACTACAAAAACAAGTGAGATGTTATCAAAACTTCAGTTTAACTATAATAGCAAATGGGTTTGATCTGAACTGCATTCAGACTTCAAATTGAAGCTGTCCTTGGGCCTTCAAATACACTATTAATTTTTAGACATGAATTTAAAGATCCACTAATATTGTGTATTTTAAAGAAAAAGTTTATTTGTTTCTCATGGAAAATGTTTCCCCACAAGAAAGCAGCAGTCCTTAGCAGACCACTACTTATGCAGTCCTCTGGATAAACAAAATTTATCTGGAAGGGGGGCAGGGAAGGTGCTCTCTGAAAAGATTTTCTATTATTTTCATCTCCTTCTTTCCCTTCCATTGTTCTGTGTGATTTTCTTTGTTCTCTGTAATGCCATTTCCTTAAGGTCAATCTATTGTTATTCTGGAGTGTGATTGAGATATCAGGCTGAGTCATGCATGTTTGCCAACTCCACACCTTTCAGCATTCTGACACAGAGAATGGAGGTAAAATAGCTGTGATTACTACTGCTTCCTAAATAAAGGCTGGTTTTTTAAAAGAAAAAGAGTGAGAAAAGGAGCTGTAAAAAGAAAATTACTTCCCAATGCATTTTGATAGAGTTCTTATGAGCCTGTAATGAAATTGCAGCTGTTCAAGGCCAGCAGCATTCAGAATTAATACCATAGTATCAGAGGCATGTAGGTTTAAGAGAGAGAACAGGAAGGAATTCAACAAAGAAGCATATATTAAATCCACCGAGGATGCAGAATAAGAATCAATAAGAAAAAGAAGTCTTCCTAAAAATTCTGATTGCTAAAAATCTGTCTTTCATTTCAGAAATTAAATTTTACACTAACAACATGCAAAAAAACCCACGCCAAATCCTGATCCAGAGAAGGAAAAGACTATATAAAGCCCAGCTCATGTGAATCATATCTATTGCGGGCCATTATCAGAGACACTAACCTTAATTTTCTTTGCAGCAATCTTGTATCCCAAATTATTTTGCATTTCCTTTAAACAAGTTCTAACAACTACTTGAAAGACTTGTATTGCAGCCCAAATGCTCAAAAGGGGCATCCTGAGATGGTTGCATGTGTGGTGGTGAGGTACTTGTTGATTCAAACTTTTTTTTTACTTGACTGGCATTAAGAAACTGTTAGAAACAAAAAATATTTCTGGTAAGGAAAAATGCTGCAGATCTGATTGTGAATGAACTAAAGCTCTGGCTAGATACATAAGCTTGTGTTTACTTTTGTTACCTTAGATCTACAGAGCAAATTTTGATAACTAAATCCAAACAGAATACTATTTTTCTTTTCCCTTCCCTTTCAGATTTGCCCTTGCTGTCATTGTTGAAAATTCCCTCCCCCACTTCCTGATGGATCACAGGTGCCAGAGATGCAGCTTTCAGGATATCCATGCCCTGGTGTTTTAGGTGAGATTTGCAGGCACTCCTTTGCTGGGGAGGAGAGCAGCAGGAATAACTGTACTTAAACGTTACTGTTTCCAAAGCAGGCGAATTCAGGTATCATGAGAGGAAAAACATTGATCTAACTCTTCAGTCTGCATCTCTGTCATCTTGAGACTTTGGTTAATCTGAGAAAAATTCTTTCAAAATATGTAGGTTCAGACTACCTGGGTTACTACTTCTGTAAAAAGGTTGCTGTAAGTAATGATTTGCCCAAATGTCCGTGCTGACCCTGCTGTGACATGTGTTGTTGTCACGGTGATGCTGTTGTGGGTGTTCCCTGATCAGGAGGAGGAAGCGGATGAGGTCCTCTGGAGGCAGCTGGAAGCAGCCCCAAAGCCACAGGAACTGGTTCCTCTGGGGGACTTTAACTGCCCTGACCTCTGCTGGAGAAGCAGCGCAGCAGAACACTAATAATCCAGGAAGTTCCTGGAAAGCACTGATGACAAATTCCTGTCACAAGTAGTCAGGATCCCAGAAAGAATGTTTTGCTGCTCAACCTCATACTAACAAACGGGAAAGGCCTCGCTGGAGAAGTGGAGGCTGGGGACAGCCTTGGCTGCAACAACCGTGAGATTGTGGAGTTCAGTATTTGGCGAGGAGGAAGCAGGACAGCAAGCAAAGATTGCAACCATGGACTTCATGTGAGCTAACTCTGTCCTCTTCAGGGATCCTCTTGGAAAAATCCCCTGGCAACAGCCCTGCAGGGAAGAGGAACCCAAGAGAGTTGGATGATAGTTAAGGATCACTTCCTCCAGACTCAAAAAAGATGCACCACAATGAGCAAGAAATCGTATAAAGGACGAATAAGACCTGTGTGGATGAATAAAGATCTCCTGTCATTATTCAAGAGTAGGCAGGAAACACACAGGAGATGGAAGCAGGGTCAGGCAACTTGGAATGAATTTAAAGAAGTTGTCAGAGTAGGTCTCTGTAATTTAATCTGGCCAAGGATGTCAAGGACAACAAGGAAGGCTTTCTCAAACATATCAATAGCAAAAGGAAAAATAAGAATAATATGGGCCCATTACTAAAGGGAGGGGAGACCATTGGTAACAGAGAGGGTGGAGAAGGCAGAGTTACTAAATGGCATTTGTGCAACAGTATTCACTGGCAAGACCAGCCCTCAGGAATCTCTGACCCAAGAGGTCAGGATAAAGGAATGTTGGAAGAAAGACCTTTGTCAAAGACGATTGGGTAAGAGAGCACCTAAGCACAACTGAAATCTACAAGTCCATGGTCCCTAATGGGATTCATCCATGAGTGCTGGTGGACACCTACAGCGAAGTTGCTCACAATCATCATTGAAAGGTCATGACAATCGAGAGAGAAGCCTCAGGGCTGGAAGAAAGCAAATGTCAGCCCAGTCTTCAAAAAGGGCAAGAAGGAGGGCTGGTCAGTCAGCCTCACCTCAAACCCTGGAAGGTGATGGAATGCCTCTTTCTGGAGGCAATTTCTATCCACATGAGTAACAAGAAGGTGATCAGGAGTGGTCAGCATGGATTTACTAAGGGTAAACCAAGCTTAGCCAACCTGATTGCCTTCTATGATGAAGCAACTATCAGGACGGATGAGGGGAGAGCAGTGGTTGTTGTCTGCCTTGACTTCAGCAAGGCGTTTGACACTTGTCTCTCACAAATTCCTCGTGGGCAAACTCAGGAAGTGTGGGCTGGGTGAGTGGACAGAGATGTGGATTGAAATCTGGCTGAAGGGCAGGTCCCAGAGAGCTGAAATCAGTGGCACGGGGTCTAGAGTGAGGCCTGTCATTGGTGGTGTCCCCCAAGGTTCAGTACCAGGCCCAATATTGTTTAACTTTTCGTCAATGACTTGGATGAAGCGGCAGATGCCTCCTCAGTAAGTTCAATGAGGACACAAAGCTGGGAGCAGTGGCTGATACCCCAGAGGGCTGCACAGCCCTTCAGAAGGACCTCGACAGGCTGGAGAGATGGGCAGAGAAGAACCTTCTGAAACTCAACAAAGGCAAATACAGGGTCGTGAACCTGGGGAGGAATAACCCCAGGAACCAGCACAGGCTGGGGGCTGACCTGCTGGAAAACAGCTCTGTGGAGAAGGACCTGGGGGTCCTGGTGGACAACAAGCTGTCTATGAGCCAGCACTGTGTCGTCATGACCGAGAAGGCCAATGGTGTCCTGGGCTGCATTAGGAAGAGCATTGCCAGCAGGTCAGGGAAGGTGATCCTGTCCCTCTGCTCAGCCCTGGTGAGGCCACATCTGGAGTGCTGTGTCCAGTTTTGGGCTCCCCAGTACGAGAGAGACGTGGAGCTCCTGAAGTGGGTCCAGTGGAGGGCTACAAAGATGATGAGGGGACTGGAACATTTCTCTTACAAGGAAAGACGTAGAGAGTTGGGCCTGTTCAACCTTGAGACAACTGAGAGGTGACCTCATCCATGTCTGTAACTATCTGAAAGGTGGGTGTCAAGGGGATGTTTCCAGGCTCTTCTTGGTGGCACCAAGGAACACAACAAGAGGTAATGGGCGGAAACTGATGTACAGGAAATTCCACTTGAATGTGAGGAAGAACTTCTTTACTGTGTGGGTGGGCATGCACTGGAACAGATTGCACAGAGAGGTTGTGGAGTTTCCCTCACTGGAGATATTCAAGAACTGTCAATGTGGTCATGAGCCAGAGTAATTTACTTTGAAAAGCTGTACTATCTGAATATCCTCCATCTCCCACTACGTACTTAAGTCTTAAATCATAGCCATTTCTTGTGGATGCTCTCTGAACCATGTTTTGCTGTTGTAGCCCACCACAAAAAGAAATTTCTCAAGTCCAGTTTTCTTTCCTACAGAGGATAAAAATAAGCACATGTTCTTGCTTTCACTGAGAAACATATGACTGACTGGTAATGGAAAATCTCTATATTTTCCAGAGTTTGAAAATAAATTCATAAATCACACTGGTTTAGACAAAAATGTCCAGTGAGGTGCCTTCTAGAGTTCCCTCTGATTCATTTCCTTAAATATTAATTGCTTCAGTAACTTCTATCTACCAAACCTGTCTCATTGCTGTTAATGATCCCTGTAGACTGCAGGGGTTTGCTTTCAACAGCACTAATTTTGTATGAGGTTATCTTGAAGAAATCTCTCTGACTACAGAGTGGAAGTCCTGTCCTAAACCAGGGAAGATTAGTAAGAATAATTTTTTTTTTTTTAATAAAATACTCTTTCCACAACAGAAAATTAAATTCAATGTTTCAGTTCCTTGTATAGCTCAAAAGTAGTGCAATACCTTAAGCTGAATTCCACCAGCTAAGCAATAGTTGGATGGAAGATGTCTCAGGATGTGGTGGGAGTTTACCACACAGTGTCATCTTGCTTCAGTCACCGTTAGCTATGGATATTTGCTTACCAAATACACTATGATGCTCTTAAAACCTGAGGATGTTAAAAATCTCATTGTTTTCTGCACAAAAATAAACTTTGAAATAAAATAATGAAATTTGACCCCAGGAAAGTAAACTTTCCATGGAATTTTGCCTGTTGAAAAAATCTTCAATGTCCCACCCTAAACCATTGTGTATTGTTGGATGTTGATGAAAATTTACCAGGTTCCTTCTCCGTAAGCAGCTATGTTTCAGTGGTGATGTACCGTGTGTTTGAGGGTAAGTGAAATATTTGGGAATTCTTCTGTGTTACTTGCTAGGTATTTGTTGTTGTAACAACACTGGTTTGTAGCAGCTGTGAAGTTTCTAGGGTTTGCTAATTAAAAAACACACCTACATGAGAATGAAAAGACTTGAACATAAGAATGAGAGGACTTGAAGATCCAAGTAAAATAAAGAAAATGCTTGTACAATGATTGGAGACAAATTACTTTTTGTTCCTATATTTTTCCCAGATCTTTTTTTTTCTCTTTTCTGTGTTCTATTAAACGATTCTATTCTATTAATACCATATAATCTGTGTGAAAAGTTTGGTTATCTACTTATAACTACACCTGCACTTACCCCCAGACTCCATATGAATATGCCTGTTACTATAACACAGGTTATCTAACAATAGTGTTATATCTGTTTGTATCAAATGGAATTCTAATTCTGTATTTGCATCTTTTTTAGGATATTGTGGTGTTTAAAAATGAGAAAAAATATGTGAAATACCTACTGTGAAGCAGATATTGTAAAGAAGATGCTATGAATGTTCATTTAATTCTGAGGGATTTTATTGGCAATTGCCACCACTTTCATATGTTTTTCCAACAGATGTGGTCTATTAAGAAAAATAAAATGGTATGGAAGTTGAATTTCATGGGTTCATTCTGGTTCACACTGAAGTAGATGTATTATCTGCCATTCAGTACTGTGCTCTGCAAAAAATCCCAGTGACTGCATTATGAATATTCATGATTTGAAATAAAGAACATCATGGTTGTCAAAATATGTCCCTAATTTGGCACAATCAAATAAATAAAGAGAATTAATTATAAATGCCTTGATTTTACAAGTATATGATATCTATGGTAAATATGATGAAGAACGAGTTTGTGCACGACCTCTTTTTAGATCTGCATCAAATTCTATTCACATCAATAAGTTCTTGTCAGGGAAAGTAAATGTTTCACAAACTGGCTCAAACACTGGTTAATAAGTTATTTGAGAATCAATCTCTGTTTATCCAGGTTGTGTCTGTTAATACACAATGTGAATTATTTCCATTTTTAACTCCACTACATTTTGTTGTGGTTTTATCATTTAATATTAAAAAAGTAGAGTGGTAAAATGCTCTAACTGAAAAACCAAACAGACTGGAAAAAGAACAATATGACAGCTCTGGAAAGCTCATTTGACATTTATGAGTGATTTGAATTTGAATATCTGAATTTGCCAGACCACAAAAGAAGAAAGTTGGAGGCTACAAGTGGAGAAGTTTCCTGTGGTTCTTCTTTTGTTACAAGCCTCAGAGGAAGGAGCTCTGTACTCCAGCAGGCTTTGTAAAGCTGTTCAGTCCATGCCTACATCAGGACTGCATGGTGATGCAGCTTGGGAAAGATTTCTGGGCATTAACTGGCCTTGCTCTCCTATCTGTTTACACATCCATAGCATAAGGACCTTGTCCATTTACCTGCAGCTTCAAAAAACCAGAAAGGTTTTGGTACACTGTATGTTCAAATAAATTGCAAGATCTTTTCTTTTTGGAGGCAGAGTTTGGCAGTCTTTTTCAGGAGCTGCTGATGGAGGTAACTTCATATAATGTAGCCAAGCCAATTTTACACAAACCAGGGGTTCTCCATTTTCTCAGTGTGGGTCACATCCAAACAGAGGGACTCCTTTCCAGTTTCAAGTACTATGGGACAAAGAACAACCCTACAACAGCATTTTTTTTTACAAGGAGTTTTAGTATCTTTTCATTAGAATAATATAAACCCAGGCAATAATACTTAGGACAAGGCACTCCAACAGACAGTTTTCTAGAGATCACTGAAATGCTGACTAAAATGTGAATTGTTCATGGTCTGTGGATCATGAATCATTGCATCCTTCATAAAAATAGAACTTGGAACCCTACATGTCCTTAATGCAATTGGTACATGCAAATAAGGACTGTATGGAGGGTCAGAAGGCAGAAGGATACAGAATAGCTTTCAGAAAGAATGATTGAGTTCGGGGAAGTTTTGTGATTCAGGGAGTGGGATGTTGTTTTATTCAAGAGCTCATGTATGCTTCTGTGACAGTCATAGACCAGGGAGAACACTGCTTTTTTGAAAGACATGAAAACAGGCTTTTAGCCATTTGGGTGCTAAGAGTTTTCTTGAGGCAGAAAAATGTGAGAATAAATCCACTTATTAGAGCTGGGGGAAGCAACTTTAGGGAGGAGCTAGGCAGCTGAAAAGGGCAGATTTGAAGAGGGAGGAGATTATCTCCATGGAATTATCAAGCATGATCTGGATGCTGAAATGACTAAGTTTGAAAGCATTAGTTTGCCACTAAAAAAAAACCCTGTTGTGTCTCTGTGGCTCTACTCAGCAAAAAAAAGCAGAGACACCTATCAGAGAAGATAGGTTGCCTCTGTAACATCTTAGTTATACAGTTTAAAAATGCAGGCAATGCTGGTTCTCAGCCAGCATAAAGAGTGGGGATGGAAAGACTTGTGATGGCACAATGCTGCTTCTCAACTGTGCAATGTCAACTATTCAGTGTTTCCTCAGGTCGGTTTAACTTTTTCTAACAGACAAACCGCCCTGGTAGAGAATGAAAGGAAATTGTTATAGTTCATGACTTAGGATATGGGGGGTTTTTGGCAGGAAATAAAGAAGTGAGCAGCTGAGTTTTGAATTTGGAACAAACCCAATTTCAGTGAAGTGGTACCTGGAAGGCTGGTGGTATTCAGGCTTTATGCAATGTATTAATTCAAAGGAAGCCACTAGCAGCCTGAGGCTGGAATAGATGCTTTTACTTAAGTAAATTAATTTATTTAATTAACAAATGTGAGGCTAAAACAATAGAGCTGAGAGGAAATGAAGACTTGATTATGAGGGTCAGCATAGTGTTGGCTAAGATAAAGCCCAACACAGATGGCTTTTTAGGGATTACGGGCTGAAAAATTACTGATATGGAAGATATATACAACAAATGAGAAGAGAATTCAGTAGCAGCTGAATTCAAATTAACATTTTTTTTTCCACAGCCTTGAACTTTTCTTAAGCAATCAAAATTTGGCAGATTTTTAACAGCATTCATAGGTACCTGTTATGTTTCTTAATGCCTTTACTGAAAAAGTGCTTCTACTACACCTATTAAAATTTTGCATAATTACATCTCTCTCATCAGAAAAATTTCTGCATGACCAGGCACAGTCACAGATAGTGACAGCAATTCTGATCCACTAGTTGTGAAAGTGAATGAAAAGTATCTCCAAATCAAGAAGTATCCTCACTATTTTTAGGGATTTTTTTTAAGCTCTGTAAGAAAGGTTGAACTTTTCTGTTAAAGGAGCAGTGCAGATGAGAACTAGAAAATGCACTGCTGGTGATTGTGTTCATCATTGGGGATTTTAAATGTACTGCATTCAAACTGGTAATTTGTTAAAGGAGTTTACATAACCACCTTGTTTTCATGGAAGATTTTGAAACAACTTTTCAACAATTAGAGCAGTAAGATCAGCCTCATATCATATGATGCAGGGATAGAAAATCATGAGCTTGAAAAAAGAAAGAGCAGAACTGCTGCACAATTGACAATTTCTTCTTTTATATTTCGTGCATTTATGTGAATAATGACTGATTGTAAATTCCACTACTTTTCATGGAAGACTAACTAAATGTAGTCTGCATCATGTTTGTTCCTAGATTCTATCACATTTACTAATTTTTGATGTATCTATCTGTGTCTTGGGAGACCCATTCACCTTTACAAAAAATATATAATTTTGAAAATCAGCCTTAACCTTCCAGACTGGGGTACAAAAGAAAGGGAAATCAGAGCTAAGACAGGGCAGGTGCTGGAGAGAAGAGGGAGTTCTCTGAGGCAGTGTAAATTTAATTTTCCCAACATCTAGATTCATGTTGGTAATCCACATGGCTGCTGAATCATAGATTCATTTTACAAGTAACCTATAGGACTTGCAAAAAATTCAGTGGGGTAAAATTATTGTATGGGCACATAGAATCACTTGTGTTTCACATCTTCTGGTCCTGTAGGTGAGTGGTGCCTAATTTGCAGACAAAAGCAGTGCCATCCAAAATATAATTTCTTTTGGGTCTGTGGAGATAGCAGTGGGGATGTGATATACTGGTGGTGATTTTCCACATGTCTAGTATTAAACAAATCCATAAATAAACATGCCAGGAATTATTTTTCCCACGTTCCTTTTGGGGGACAATAATCGAAGCTTCTCTTCATAACATATGAAGGATTCATATTTTAGGCATATTCACCATGCCCAAGATCTCACTTGCCTCTTCCCAATACAACTGGTACTTCAGGGGTTTGCACTGTAAGTCAAAAGCTTGTGAAAAAAAGTTAAGATGATTTAGTGATTTATGAGAGGTAGCAACAGATGTTAAAAGGATCTTCAGAACATAATTGGTCGCCTGTGACCAGAGGAGACCCTTTCTAGTGATTATTTTGTCCCTCCCAGTTCTCTCATCTATTTCTGTCCTGTGCCTGTGAACACTAGAGACTGTGAAAAGCTGGTGTCTGCTGTCTGTAGAGAAATCTGTGGATTTCATATTTGATTCACAGACATCTGTGCTGCACCACTGATGATGTTAATTTCCAAAGATGGCGAACACTGAGGGCTATTGGTGTATCTACTGATCACATGCATCTGGAAATTAAGAAGGCGGGATGGACAGAAGCAGTTTTCCATTTCCACCAGTGTGACTCAGGTCTGAATAGATAGGTTTTTTCCTTCATGGCTCATCGTCTGTGCTGGTTGATGCATCTGAAGGCAGCAACAACAGTTAAAAGCCAGCGAGAAATCTCACAGCAACTTCAAGAGCAAAAAGAGCAAAAGGTGCTGAGCTACCACATAACATTCTCCCAATTCAGGGTTAAACAGTCAAAAAGAAGCAACAACCCTTGCCCTTTTCATACTCTGTGCAGAGAGTTCTGTCTCCTGATCTCTTAACCTAGTTCTTATCAGTATGGCCTTTCACTGAATAAAAACCAAACCACAAATATATATCAGATGTAGCAATATACTGAAATGGACAGCTGAAAAAAACGCCATCTCTAGCCATCCATGTATCAGCATCTTTGTCATTCTGAGAAATAGAGGTGAAAAGTTAAAAAAAAAAAAAAATCAATGCACTTTAACTTTGCCATTCCTAGAATTATTCTTTCTGCCTTGCAGGGTAAACACATAAAGCAACGAACAGACAAGAAGCACTCCCAGCAAAAGTGGATTTACAAACCCTCAAACAATGCTGAGTGTGAGTGGGCAGATCATGACAAAACGTTCACACTTCTTCATAAAATCTAACTAGTTTGCCACTACATATTCATGCTATAAACTGTGAACTGGAGTTTCTCTGTGGGAGAATAATCTGAACGAAATGTCAGGAAGGAAAAGACAATTGCTTTTGCAGGTATGAAATAGGACAGGATCTGCTGGTTCCCAATTCTGTTTATTTAGTTGAAAAAAAGTCTTTAAGAATCCATTTCTATAATGGAATTCTGTTTTACTCAGAGAATTAGTTGCATCTATTCTGGATATACATTCAGTGAAATAATGCCTTTTATCTTTGCCATGGTTAAAACGGAATAATTTTGCCTGTCTCAGTTACAGATTGTGAGGCTTAAACTGTAGGTGTATGAAAGTGTGTGTATTCCACAGGGGTGGGTACTAGCTCAAGAATGGTGTGTTTTATGATCTTTAGACAGAAATATTCTCAGAAAAGTTTTTTTGTTAGAAGCAGAAGATGTTTCTTATGCTGACAATAAACTAATTTACAGTCACAGTAGTGCAAAACCTTCAAGATTTCCCAGTGCAGCAGGTTTATGACTTCAAAGGGCAAATCATATACATTTTGTTTATAAATCACTGTTTAGTATTTACATAGACAAAAATCTATCAAGACTTTTCACAGAATTTACTGTTTTGTAGAAATCATGCAGAAAAATGCTGACTGTTTAAGAACACCGTTATTGATTGTTACGATACAGTCCTGTGTAGACTGTCAGCCTGACGCATTTAAGATATTTTTGTCAAGACAAATTTAAAACTTAAGAGGTGATTTTAAATGTGAATTAATGGATCAGACAGAAATTTAATCCTTTACTTATGTTAATTTCTTAAAAGTCAGTGCATGTTGGACCCCCAAGACAGGATAGGTAGTTGAGCAGATGGTCCCCAAAGTATTTAGGGCTGGAGCATTTGCCCTTTGAGGAGAGCCTACGGGAGCTGGGCTTATTCAGCCTGAAGCAGAGATGGTTTGGATGAGGGCTCACCAACATCTGCAGTCCTCAACACCTGAAGGGAACAGCCTGAGGAGTTGGAGTCAGGCCCTTCACAGCTGTGTGTGGTGGGAGGAGATGAAACTATGGGCAGAAGTTGAAAGAAGAGAGGTTCAGACTGGGGATAAGGAGACCCTTTTTTCCATGGGACAGCTGAGGAGGGCTGTGGGTTGCCTTGGGAAGTTGTGCTAGCTCCATCCTTGAATGTTCCCAAGTCCTGACAGGGCACAGCCTTGAGCAGCCTGCTCTGCGCTCAGAGCTGCGCTTGCCTAATCAGGAGGCTGTGCTGACCTCCTGACCTCCCTTCCCACCTGGGTTTTCCTGTGATCCTGTGTTGGCAACTCTCAGCAGCAGACTGCCCACCCATGTAGATGTGCATGGCAATGAGCCAAGCCACGCATCCAGATCCTGCATCCCACTGATGTTGGGAGAGCCCGAGGGAAATTTTAACATCATCATAGGTCAAAAGCATACTTACCAATCATTCTGCCAGGACACCACCCATTGTATTTTGTCTTTAAATAAAAAGAAGGAACACTAGAGTTTTGCCATCACCTTCAGAGAGGTCATGTCACACCAAGAGTGTCTGGTCTTGCATTGACCAGGAAGCCTGAGCCAGCTAGAATCTGCCCTCAGTTCCTAGCAAAGTACCTAAACATAGCTGGATGGAGACCAGACGTGAGAGTTAAAACAACATTGGATATTTGGGTGAGGTTTTTTTTGTTTGTTTGTTTGTTTATGGTGGTTTTTTTTTTGTTTGTTTGTTTTTTTTTTTTGTGTCTTGGGGGGAGGTTGGTGCTTTGTTTTGTTTTGGTTTTTTTTTTTCTTTTTCTTTTTTTTTTTTTTTTAAGTTTCTTCATGGGGGGAGGTGGGGAGAGCAGAGTTTGTATGTATCTAGTTTAAGGCTGGACACAGCTTACTCTTCCTAGGAAACAAATAGCTGTGACTGATACTCAATTTTAAACTTAAGCATATGCAATATGTGCCTGAAGTGTGTGGCTGCGAGATAGCGAGTACAATTAATATTATTTTACCTGCTGACACACATTTAGATATGATATTGTGTCTGTAAAGAACTCCAGTCAGTGCTTATGCAGATTAAATTAATAGCTTCTTGCATTTCTGTAGGCGTGCAGTACATATGTGTATATATATGTGTGTGTGTGTGTGTGTGTATGAGACTTGATGTGTTTGAAGTCTCCTTCTCACTTAGAGAACATTAAAGTACAATGCATTTGAGATCCAAGAACTGACATTAATTAAACTATTTATTACTTTAGAACACTAAGTGAAACATTTCTGCATTTGTCATCCAACTCATTCCCTGACCTGTGCTGATATATACCAGTCTCTGTCACCTCCTACACTTCTGTGCACAGTCTTTGGGAAGGTTAATTAAAAGGCAAAGGCACTAGATCAATGAAACACAGGGTAAATTGCTGTAAACATGTTGAGAATGGTAAATCTATGCATTAGCATTTTAACCTTTGGGCAATTGCTCTGGATAAGAGCTTCTTTCTTAAGTTTCTCACCCTCAACCGGATCAGTTTCCTTAGCCTGGTTAGAAAGGCGTGGATTTTGCTACCCGTTTTCAGTTACCTTATTTGATTTAAACATTGTTGCACCAGAATGACTGAAATACAAATTTACTCTTTAATAAAAATCTATTGCACTAATGAAACCTTTATTATATTCATAATATTCTGTTATGAAACACTTATGCAAAGACCTCCAACAAATTTTGCATTGATTAGGCAAAAACCTGTGGCCTGATGAGAGCTACAGAAATACTTGGGGGTTCATAGCAAAGAAAACTTTATCTTTAACAACATGCAATGGAAAAATTACTTCACTCTGGAACTTCAAGAGGATCTCTCTTCTGTATAACCTTAGGTGCAAAGCTTTATTTAACTTTAGGAGTAATGAGAGTTGTCAGTATCAAAACTGTCTTTTAGGGAGGTAAATCCTCATTTAGGTGTTTCCCTAAAACCAGGGATAAACATGAATTCAAAATACACCACATTATAATTTAAAAAAACTCAACAACAAATGAAACAGAACAAACAGGCAAACATATCTACTTCTCAAGATGGCTCCATAATTAAAGCTAATTTTATCTTCTGGTCTCTATATTGCTATAACTGGATCTTTAGTCCCACACCCCTGTTTACAGTTCTTTCTTTTCCTTTGTTCTGTGAACAGATTTTTGAGCAAAATTACAGGACTGGCATGCTTAAATTTCCTCATGAATAAAGACCAATTCCTGCTTAGAAAAGACATGTCTGGCTAAACAGCTATCAAGTGGTGAGGGTTTGGCCTACCTCATCTGCGTTGTTGGCTCAGATCTGCCTCTGCTTCTATCCACAGGGCACTCCCATAAAAAAGGCAGAAAAAGGGGAATACATTTGCATTTCTTTCACTGCTCTCAGAGAGTTCACCAAGATGCTATCAGAGGTTAAAAATAATGAAAACATATAGCTTATTTCAAAAGCATACCATGAATATGATTTTAAACATTACAATGTATGGGTTTTCTCAGTGCAGTAGTGCTCCTGTATGCAAGGGCAGGGCAACAGTATTCAAATTTGTTCCTATTTTTTTTCAAGGGCTGAAGACATTGGAGATATGGGTGAAAACTGAGGTGTGCTTGAGGATCTGAAAGCACTGACTGGTTCCATGTAGAGGCAGTTCAAAACCGATACTGTGCAATTCAACATAGTCTGAGGTAGGGCAATGAAAGGGTTGAGGAGCCTCGGTGGGATGGATGGAAGAGGTCAGGGACAGTCCCCAGGCCCAGGTCTAAGGCAGACCACCCCACCATGGCATGGTGCCAAAGTGGTTACTGTAATCACCTGTCATTGCACAACTTCTGGATGTGTGCAAATTTGAGCCCAAGAAATGTAAACTTCATCATCATAATGACTAACCAAAGAGGAAGCCTTCCCTGGTAAATGTGTGCCTCTGATAAACAGAAAATAACTCACATACAAGCATTGCCTTGGCTGTTGGAATATGGCACCATTGCCAACTAAAAAGTTTCACAAAATTTTTAAGAATATTTTTATCCTGTGTCTTTTAGCAGTAAAGCTTTGTTTTGCCTTTTTTTTTTTTTTTTTAATTTTTTTTCTTTTTCTTCTTTAAAATTTCAGTCTGCAGAGGCTGGTGCTTGTTGTTTCTTCCTCAGACCATGATTTCATCCTTTTTTTCTGTTAAAGAATCTGCAGTCATGCTCCTTTATGGGTCTCAGGGCATATTTTCAGTAGAAACACATTTTGTTCTGGGAGATAGGACATTACCGGTCAGCCTGACCGAGGGAGAACACCAGCTTGTCTGACATTTGTCCACTTCTGTCCCTCTGTGGGCTGTGATAAAGATGTGGCCTGTACAGTGATTTCATACTTTTCCAGGTCAGGAGGGTTAGATTATTACTCAAATCTAAAGTGATGAAGTAAACAATTCCTACTTTGCTGAAGTTCAGTTTGAGTGGGAAGATGATGTGTATACCCAGAGCAAGTGTTGCTTGACATACTCTGGCTTCAGTGCTCAGCCATAAGATCTGTGACTCACAGGCAGTGACAAAAAAGTGTCTCAGGGAACAAGTTAACTTTGAGTAATTAGTCTCCCTTTTAAAGGCTTTGATTAACTGAAGCCAGGAGGATTAGCTGCGAGAGATTAATAGGAAGGAAAGAATATATATAGAAATGTTAGAATAAATCTATCTTTTTCTGTATTACACAACTTCATAAGGCATTTTGTCATCAGAGTTAAACAGGTCCCAGGAAGAGGACAGCACTGAATCCTGGCCTTTAAATGCCTTTTATTACCATATTGATGAAGGACAAGGCAAACAACTGAGGTTTTTCTCTTAATATCTCCTGCAAAAGGTCTTCTTCATGTTTTTCCTGGTTATTTTTAATGATACAGAGATCTTGCTTCTTACTGAGTGCCACACAAGTTTATTAAAGGCACTAGTCTAACAGTGGTACAAAGCCAAGTGACAGCTTTATATCCCTTTAATATCTATTCACAAAACCCATTGATAAAGTAGTTCAAAAGCAATTTACAGTGAACTTCTTGTGTCAGCAAGAAAGGAGCAAAGAGCTGCTCCATGGAAAGACGTGGGGGACTGCTCTAGTTTTAAACAGCCTATTTTCTGCCACAGTCCATAGGAAGGTGTATAATAAGCCAGGTAACCTGCAACTCTGTGGATTCAGAAGTGTCTCTTTTCAGCTGCAAAAGGTGGATTATTAATCTTGATTACCACCATTCTCTACAAACCAGAGGCAGTAACTGTGAATCTCTGCTAAAGAAATCTGTTCATTATAATGAAAATTCTCTTGAAATGCAGACTTTTATGCCTGCCCATTCAGACTAGATCTGGGTCCAGACTGACATGCAAAAATAGGCAGGTTCTCTGAAAGAATGTAATTTCCCTGATCAATATCTAGAACTCAAATTCATGTCTCTCCACTTTGCTTACAATTTCCAGGATAAAAGAGAACAACCAAAGCTCTAGTCATATCAAACGTTGATCATTCTCCAGGGACATGCATACCTTCTCTTTGGGAGCCAGATACTGAATTTTCAGAGGTGATTTTCAATTACTTCATTTGTGAGCCTGTAGGGCCAGACTGTTAGGAAGAAGCAAAACAAAAGGCTGAGTTTATCACAGAGTGAGATAAACTGTGTATTCTTAATTGCCTGTCAGTGATACTAACTTTTGTTTATGCCCAGAGCTTGATGAACACAGAACAGCACATCCTAGGCTTCCCTCCACTGTGTTGGCAAGGAGTAAAGAGTACAACAAATTCATTTTATAACCCAGAGTTTTTCTCAAGAGGAGCTGCTCTGTTTGTTCGTGGATAAACACAAAAGTAAACTCTAGCACAACTGAATTATTACAGAAATGGTGCAATGTAATAGTATTGATATAGATATTTACCCCCCATCCCATTAATAAGTTAAATACCTTATGAAATATAGGAAGAAAACTACATGTTATCACCAAGAGGTTAAATTAATCTACCAGATCCAAAGAGATTGTAGTCTTTGCATTGTGGAGAAGAGGAAATGAGATTGGAAAACATTTTGTACATCCAAAACTATCCAGTGTCACAGAAACTGAAGAGGGAAATACATTACAGAGGCTGCCTTCTGGTACCACTGCACCTTGGGGCACTCTGCACATTCAAAATACTGGCCAGGAAATTAATATCGGTTTTCCAGGTGCCATGATTTATGTGCATATTTTTCTTCATTGCTTTTCTCCCTTAGGCTCCAGAGACACCAGAACTTCAGCCAGAAAGGTACTGATCACTGAGGCTTGAGGCACAATTCTGTACAATAAGAAATGTTTTGGTTTTAATTTTAAACTTCCAGTCAATGAGAAAGGAGTCATCCTTGGCAGAAATCACCAGAGAAATGGAAAAATATAGCATCCACCCTGACCAACAGAAAAATGTAGGTTTTGTCACCATCAAAGCCACAGACCAATGCCGAGGGCAGCGCCATGATCACCACTAGCAGAGATTGAAGAAGGGAGTTATAAGAATTGCTGTATATATCAGTACAGGGGACTTCCTTGCTGCTCTCCAGCATTAAAAAATCCCAGCCATAGACCCTGGCATACTCAGCACAGCCAGCAAGGGTGACCTTAGCAGACAGGTGGTCTCCTTTCAGCTCATCGTAGAACAGTGTGGCTTGGTTTTTGCTTAACCATCTTCTCTGCAGCCACACTCAGCCCATGCTGTTTCCATTCCTGTTTGTAGTGTCAAGAATAATGATTATAATAACCACTGTTTTGCTCTTTTCTTCCTATTTTCTGCTATTCTTGTATTTGCTGTCTACTTCCTAATCTCAACTCTTATTTTTTGGTTCTTCTTCATGCACATCAAACCAAAACAGTGCACAGGTGCAGACAGAGGTGGCAGAACTTTAGTGAATCCTTTATGAACAAAGGAGAGGCACTGAGGCTTGCCAGTGGCCACTTTAACCTGTAGTCCTCTACATACCACCTGTTTTATAGACTTGTAGGTGACCTCTGTGGTGGAATCATAGGAGATTATAGGGTTGTTCTAATACAATATCCACAAGTGCAGGAATATATCTGTATGTGCACAGGAGGTCTGAGATCAGGCTCAGCAGTAAATAATGTGGAGGACAATAAAGAGTAACAAATAACCTGGACTTGCCTTCAGATAGAGTTTTCAGAGAGTTTTTCAGACCCCACAGACGGGGTCTGTGGATGTAACTGCCAGGTGAAAACTGTAGCTCCCTTACCAGCTATAAAATAAATTAACCTTTAGTATGGAGCATTG
This sequence comes from Acanthiza pusilla, assembly GCA_036630365.1. Classification (NCBI taxonomy): domain Eukaryota; kingdom Metazoa; phylum Chordata; class Aves; order Passeriformes; family Acanthizidae; genus Acanthiza; species Acanthiza pusilla. Next base: position 71,553,368 of record JAXCHO010000034.1, read on the forward strand.
TGTTACCTTTTAGCTATAACTGGAGTCTATCTGCCTTCTGGTTGTGTGAAGAGGAATGTGTAGCTGCTTTAGTCTCTAACTGAAAGCGTTGTTCTCTGAATAAGTGACAGAGGAAATACAAAGCTCCTGAAGTTACAGCACAAAATCCCACAGACATGTGAACAAGATTATTATTGGTTTACCCCTAAACAGGATTACAAATGAGAACTGAGAACAAAGCAAGTAAAATTAGTGACCTTCTAAAGCGTATAAAGAACGAAAGTAACCTTGCTTACAGTCAGTGGCACTGAAATAGTTCATAAATGCCAGGGTCTAACCGTGCCTGGCTGTTCATTTTACATACAACTACATTGCTCTAAGAAAATTTGCAAACACTGTGACAGAATGGAGGATTGCCTGCTCTTGAAATGTTCTATTATAAATGAACTCACAGCAGCTCTGTACTGCATTTCAGGACAGGAAGAGAGGAATGCCATGTGCAAGTGAAACTGTTGGCTTGTTTGAATAAGCTGCATGTAATTATCCAGACTGGAAGGTGGCCAGAGCACTAAAGCTGACACTAACACTAACCTTACAGCATTCAGAACCCAGCATATTTGCAAACTCTTTGCTGCACTTCATTTTCCAAGGTTCAGCATTTGACAGGAATGTATTCTCTATTATATTCTGGTGGCAGCACATCCTCCTCCCAATTATAGTCCCCCAATCTACTTTTGCTGACTAGCTCTGATAGCTTTAATCTTTTCTCTATTATGGAAATGGAAGAATACAAACAAAAACTTATTTCTTCCTTTCCAGCAGCATGGATGCATTTAAGTGGCAGTGGAAAATTACTCCCCAGAGTCTCTTCTCAAGTCCAGACAACATAGATGTTAAAATGGTGAGAGTCATGCACTCCAGGGTGAAGGTCATGCACATCAGGATAAGGGTCATGCACATCATAAGCACTTTACAAAGATACTGAGTCCCAGGGCATACAAAATATCTTTGAAATCACAGCCATTAGCAAGCCTGCCCAACTTTGCTTATTTTTAATTTCTCTGGTAAGCCGCCATCAAAAGCAACGTTCTCTCTTCCCTCATTCCTCAGACTGTATAAAGAAAGAAGCTTAACAAGCCACTACATGGAATAACAGGGAGGGAGAGGTCATTCAGTGTCTTCTAGGGTGGGAGCAGGAGCCAGTTCAGCTGTAGGGTTTAGAATCATGGAATCGTCAAGGTTGGAAGAGACCTTTAAGATCATCAAGTCCAACTGTGTTTGTTTTGGAATGATGAGAAAGGAGTGGGAGGGGCAGTGGTTTGTCGAGACAAAGGTCGGTGCCTGCAAGAAAGAGGATAAATTGGCCTGTTGGCAGAACTCAGTTTACATGAACAAAAGCTTTTATGAGGCATGACTTATAAACTTTGCCACCTGGGATTCAGTAAGGGAGGCCTATTTCAATACCACACTTCCAGATACTACATCAACCTTTGAAACTGGAACCAAACAGTGGAACTTCTAATAATAAAAATATTTATTTTGTGAGCTACTTAGTTACTTGGCTATGCATTGCACCATAGTGGCAAGGGTTTGGCCCCTGATGATTACATTTTCAAGGGGAAGAGGACAAATATACACAGTTTATAATCGTATGTATGTGGGAGGGAAGAGTGAGCGTGTTGTTGGCTGGCTCCAAGTCAGAGGAGCCAGCACCGATATGGAAAGCAAAATCCCACAAGAACAGATCTAACCATAGCGAGGAACACGGATCCCATTGTTTTTCCAAGCAATTCTCTAAAGCAGGTAAAACACAGTTATGCCTCGTGAATTAAAACTGTAGCATGGAATGACTGCCTGTTTTGTTGCTTGTAGTTAGCTAACTGATGGACACCCTGCGATTTTGTGTCAGGCAAAGCATAAGGCTTCATTTCTAAGGATAGAACAGGCTCCTCCAAACAATAATTGTTTTTTTCCCGTTTTTATTCATTCATTTTCTGTTTCCTGGGTGCTTTCACAAAGCTGTGCTTTGGACACTTTATTTGTGCAGCATTGAAATTGTTGACATCTTTAACGAGCTTAGCCAAACAAAAGAATAATTTTATGTTTTATGAATACTAATGTATTTATAAATACTGCTCCCTAGGCAGTGCCAGAATATTTTTGAAGGCTAACTGTCCCAGAGCTGTCTACAGATGTTTTTAAACTGACTACTCAATCACTGAGATTTGGTCTTGTCTGGTTTAACAATATCAGCATTGATTTAAAGACAAATTATTGAACACCAAGGCCTTCTGTCATTATTACTTCTGCTGAAGGGCCTTCCAAGCATTCACATTCTAAAGTTTCTACTGCCAAAGCATTTTTGTATTATCTCCATCTTCTCTGGCTGATGTCCTTGTGAAAAAGGTTGAATTAAATGTTATACTCACACTTTTTGTGATAGAACTGCTCATATTTTCTGCATCGCCACACTATTTACCTTTCCTCAGTGTGTGCTCTGTTCATCTCTATGTGGCTTCTCTATTAAACCAACGGTTTGGAAAGCTGGAAGAGAAAGAAGTATTGGGTGAGCTCCTTCAGCAGTAATTTGACTGCTAGAGACTTCCACTCAAAGGCATAATTGTAAAGCATAGTAATGAAAAAATAAGTGGATATAGCTTCTTAATATGAGTCAATGGAGTAGCTTAGTCCCATTGATTGCAGCACTGTTGAAAATAGAATTTATCAGGTTTTCTTTCTAAGATTCAATCTTAGCCATTTTGAGTTTCTCTAAAGACAGATAAATATACTCACACTATACTCCTGACATTCAAATTCAGCATCAGGAACTCTCTTTCGAGACAAAAAGATTCAACTTTGTAGATCACCCAAGGGGCTAAAAGCTTGTTGTTTTGGGAAAACACTTTTCTGTCTTTTCCAAAAGCAAAAAGAAATTAAAAACTCTAATTTAACTTCCCAGAAATTAATTACATATTAACATATTATAAATGTTGTAAAATATTATTGTGTTTATGTTCTGATCAAAATGAATGCTATACAAATAACATTTGAGACATTACTTTGGCTATGAGAGAACCATAAAATAAAACAGATGGTAAGGGCTAGATAAAATGAATGGTAATCAAAATGGTATTAAGTAGTTTGCAAATGGGACAATAGTTTTGATTAACATCAGCAGGAATTACAGAGATAATGAGAAGGTCTACAGAGTTCTGAAATGGATTTTAGATTTCCAGTCTGCAATAATCTGCTGTGACAGAAACAGATCTCACACCATTTCATCAGATCAGCTTTCTACATTGAATTCAGCTGGTGTGCTTTACTCTATGGAGAGGACAGGTCATCATGAAAAATAGAACATGATAATTCAAAGCTTATTGAAAATTACTTTTCACAATTTCATTTTTATTGGTTCTGGAAGGGACAGCTAATAACAATAGCCTAATATAGGAGACTAGTACTTCTGTAGTAAGAGATAAAGGAATTTTTTAGGTTATTGTATTGAAAAATAAAGGTTTAAAGGGGGATAATTTGGTGAAAGTACACTGAACATTTCAAAGCATACAAATGGTGATGCAGTATATAATTTTATTTTATAAATTAATACTTTCTTCATGTAACCTCTTTATTATTGAATTCAATTTCTAATGGATGCTTTAAATTTCACATAAAGCAGGGTGACCTCCTTAGTAGTAAGGAACATATGGGCAGCATGACACAGTTCGTCAGATGTCAGAACAGGCTTTACTTACCAGGGTGGATCTCAGCTTTGCCTGGCTATAAAGTTACACACTGGGAACCTATTGTAGAGGCAGGCTCACTAATTCAGACATCAAAATTATGAACAAAATATTTACAGTTAAATTAAGGTCAGAAGTGTGGAACAAATGAACCCCTGCTGAATTAATTTTAAAAAGTACAGAGCAGGATACAGTGTTTGAGTTCTCAAGGTCAAAATATAAGCCTTAGATATGAAATGTTGTGCCTTTCTCTTGTTTACCTCATAACAAGAAGTGAACTATAACCTCTCCTTTTTATAATTTTCCCCTCTTTCCCTTCACACAAGGACGATGGGTATTACAACCCTAAAAATCTCTATCAAGAAAATAGCATATTGTAAACTTTATTCTTTAGCTACAGCTGCTGGACTCATTAGTTCTATGAGACTATAGAGATCCTGCAGAACAAAGAATTTGTCTCAGGGGATTAAACTGAAGGGTCTAGAAATGTCTGATTTAGCTCTCAGAGAAATCAATGTGAACTTTTACAGTGATTTTGGAGAAAACTGGATCAGATCAAACAGTAAGAGAATTCAGAGTTAAAGCTGAAATTTATCCCGTTTAGTCTTATGTGCTATTTCAGTTCCCCCTCTGGTCAAAAACTGACAGAGTAAGTGAGAAATTGCAGAACAATGACTGGCTCAATATTGCTTGATCTATGTTTTCCCACAGCTATTCCTGCATAACTTATTATTCCAAAATGAAACACATAAATACATAGAATTCACTGTACACACAGTAACTTATTATAAATGGTTATTACTGGTTCCCCCAGTACCTAATGGGAACAGTACAGGTAAGGGGAAATGCAAATGTATTTTAAAATTTTGTTATAATATTCTAATAATTTTATTGAAAATAATCATTATTGTAAGTTGAAAGAAAAATTAATATGGCTGAAATTAATTTTCTGACTTTTACTGATGTTGATTTTAATGAATCTAGTTGGAAACCAGTTGTTTCTAAAGGCAAACATCTGACAAAGACCTTTAGTTCCTTTTTAGTTACCAAATTTTGGTTACTCTAAATGAAGAAAGCTGATGTTATACAAAAGCTAAACCAAGAAACTTCACAAATATTGCAGCATTAATTCTATGCTATGGGCATGCAATTCCTCTCCCACAACCTCACACACATTTTTCTTCGTGTTTTCTCTTCTAACAGTGCACACAACCTGTCCTTCAAACATCCTTTAAAAAGAAATGTTAGTACTGGCAGCCAGTGTGTTGTAGATGTACCTTGGCAGAAGAGAAGTATCTTGCTTTAAAAGGTACCTGCCCTCAAGCATTTATCAAGAATGTCAAACCCTAAACTAGGTCAGCCTTGCAATTCTGAGTAGTCTTCTTGTGACAAGAGCAGTGTAAACACCATTCCGACTGTTTCTGTGCAGTTACCACCCTCATGTTTGCCGTATGTCTCTTGGCCTACTTTTATACATTCTTTGTTCCTATTGTTTGGTATGCAAAGCTTTTATTCATGGACACTGAAAAGTTAGAATGAACTCAGAGCTGGCAGATGTGTGTCAGCTCTGGCCACAAGAGCTGCAGGAAGGTTGTTCTCTGGGTCACAGCCAGCACAGTTTATCCTCATCCAAGAAGCTTTATCTCTTTCATTCCTAGAAGAGCTTCACGCAGAAGTGAACTCCACTCAGGATTCCTCACAGCTTTTCTGCCTTCAGAACAAATGTCATTTACTTTAAAACAGCCCAGAGGAAGATTGATTCTTTGAGAGGCTGAACCAAGTTTCTGGCAGTGGAGGTGGCTGGTGGGTGACAGCAGCTGCGAGCCTGGTGAATAGTTGAGCCCAGAGCGAGAGGAAAATGTTGGGACAGGAGTGAGGACTGAGAGATGACATGATCCCTTCCCTTTGCCTTGATGGGATACTTCCATTATGGAAAATTGAATATGTCCATTTTCCTGGGAAAAAGTCACTAAGGAATGATTACAAGTGCTCTAATTTGATCGGGATATGTACAGTAATCTTAGCCAGGTGTTTCAGCAGGACTCAGGTGTCCTGCTTAATGCCACGCCATTGATTGCTGTGGCAGGGGCAAGCAACCTGGCTGAATGTACATGAAGAGCAGCGAGGTCATAAACAAGGAAAAATGCTTTTATTTAAGAAAGAGGATAGGAAAACTATTCCTCTTAGAGTAGCAAGTATTTTTCATTCAAGTGTATGTATCTCAAATAAACAGCCCATTGTCATATACCACAATGTGTTCTTTAAAAGGGTTCTTATGATCTGGTGTACTACATTTCAACACATATTTGTTGAATTTGGATTTAATGTTGGATTCACATTGTTTGGATTTAATTTGGTTTTTTTTCATGTAGACTCCTGCAATCTATTTAAGAATATTTGCACTAAAAATATTTTAGAGAGAAAAATATTACTTTGCTCTGAACACAACTGATTTCAACAACTGTTAACTGAATTAATGTAAGAAAGCGATGTTAACAAACCTCTATAACAAACCTTTTGCTGGCCATTGGAATATTGTGCTCTGTAATTCTGCTTTCCAGAATGTATTTTCATTTGCTATCAATAATTGACATTTTGTCATTGAAAAAGAATACACCATCATAGCACACCTGTTAATGACATGGGTGAAAAAAATAAATTGGCAATAAGCTTGAGAGTAAACACAGTCATTATTTAACAAGCAATGTCCCATTCCTAAACTCCTTAGTACTTAGCTTAATTATGTCACTGGAATGCATGCTTGACATTACCCTTAACAGTTAATGAGCTGATTTTCCAGTCATCAGTTCCTATTAACCAGTAATCTAATCAGGCTGACCTCTACATTTCAGGGGCTGACCAATAAAGCAGGCGGCAGGTAGTCATGAACTCTGCAGCACCACTTCAACACTCATTAATATCAGAGTTGTGAATTAGCAAACCACCTGCCAGTACAAAGTTAATCTAGATCAGGAATAAATCCATAATCAAATTTCTGTCAAAGTGACCAGAGCTCACAATATGGTGTTTTGTCACCTTTATTTGGCTGCACATTGATAAATAGTATTAAACAGGCATAAGGTCTGATAGAAAGAAATTAGGCTTTTACTCTGTATGTAATTATTTTAAATCACACTTGAACCAGGCTATGGATTTTTCCTTATTTAACTCTTAACCATGTAATTTTTCACCCCAAAGGCCACCAAAGTAACTGTTGCCCCAGAAGGTATGAGATTAAATAGGCTAGGTTTGGTTTGTAAGGACAGGGAAGGAACTGGAAGGGACATTTTGTGCCTCGATGAGTTCATGCTGCTGCACATGTCAAAATGAGCAGGCACCAGAATAATTCAAGTGGAAACACAAGACCAATGTAGTGAATTCTGCCCAGCAAGCCCAGCCAATAAATTTCTCTGACAGGGGTGATGGCAAGGCAGCAGCTAAGCAATCTGAGAGTGGGATCACTAGGTAAGATCTTCTCATTGCTGTGATAGTGAATTGCAGCACATCGATTGCAAATGAAGGACTCCATCAGGAAACAGAACTGATGGTTGGGACTGGTCAGCCACAGTATGGTGTGGAGCAGCTGGATGCCCTCTATGTTAAAATTTTTGACACAGGCATATTCTTCCATCCAAACAAATCCTTTTGAATGGTCTCTTATTTCAATGGGGCTTTGGCCATTTTATGGGTAACCTGTGTGTACAATTTCGTATTCAGTAACTTCAGAGATTAGAAAGGCAGATAAATTTTGAATTGTAGGTTTCCATTTTAAAAACAGACAAAGAATGACCCCAGACCTGCAAACTGTGCATCGCTACATTTTTTATTAGTCACCGGAATCAGAGGCAAAATTTACAAGACAAAATAAGCTGTCAAACCTGTTCTTAGAAAGAACAGTGTTTCCTCATTTTTGCTTTCTTTGTACAGTTCCCTAGAAAGCTGACTGCAATGGATGTACAATACATGGGTAAAACAGGTTTCAGAAACCTATCTCTCAAGCAACTTTCAGAAAAGAGATTTCTGCCAGCTATGGTATAGTACCTTGTCTGTATACATATGTTGATATAATTCTACCAGTTATGGCAGTTTTTCATGGACTCATATTCTGAACAATAACTTTCTTCAAATTTCAGAGTTACAGAGAGAGAACTAACTTCTGTACCAATATACCTAGGACTAATTCTGGATATAATAATGACATGCCATAATAAGTTATTAATAGTGTAATCATTACAAAATATTTATAACTAATTTCTATTCTTAAAAGAATTGATCAAAGTGGAAATAAGTTCCATGCTTTATCTATCAGTATTAGGTAAATAACCTAATAGTCCTTTCCTGACTGCATAACAAATAAGAAAATGCACACTCAGAAGGCTGTGCCTGTGTTGGTCTGGGAAGGAGTTCCACACCAATGTGCTGCCTGTCCTGTTAAATTATTTGCTCCCAGACTCCCCTCATGTTTCATTAACCAACTCTCCCCAAAACACATTTACTAGAGAAGCCGTTACTTCAAAGAAAGATGGATTTCATTGCTTGATGCTGTTGGGAGTCAGACATCAGCCCTTCTCCTAGAGCACAGTAAGGTGGTTGCCTTCCTAAGATACCACCTCAGATACTAGCCCAAACAGATTCTTGTTTCAGCTTTTATTTGAAGCTTCATATTTTGGAATTCCAATTCCAGTACTTCAAAGTTCTCATATTTAATAATTAATGTTTAAAATAATGATCTAAACTGCATGCTGGAAATTTAATTTATTTCTTTCTCAGCCAACACTTGCAACTATTGATGCCATCCATTCTATAAACAACCCTTTACATATATATAAGATCCCACTCATTCAATTTTTTTTTCTAGGCTAAGCAAGTCTCATTTTCCCAACTTTTCTTCACATTTTATGTTTTTATGAATTTTTTCTGAGCACTTTTCCATTTATTCCCCTCAGACACTTTTAAAGTGTGGTAGATAAAAGCCAATGTGATTTTTTAAGCAAAGAGCTTGGCCTTCACAATGTCAAACAGACTGCAGTAATTTTCCCCCAGATATAACACACAACACTTACTAATTAACTCAGAGCTAAAATTAGCCTTTGTTGTTGGTTTGTCTTGAAAATCATAGAATTGCTAGCTCAAGTTCAGTTGAGGAGCACAAAGGATTAGTTTGATAAGTTTTGTTCTTGACATCCGTAGTGCTTGCTGCTTAGCATTACCCTTCCCCCTGAGAGCTTGCAAGTGTGCCATTTAGCAGTTTGTTATAGATTGTTCCCTGAAGGACTTTTTCTCTTCTTTTAAAAATTAGTGGATACACTTGTCCTTCATGTACCCTATGCTGTTGCCCTTCACTGTTAGTGGTACAGGACTGTGGTGACTCGTTCCTGAAGTATTTTGCATGAAGTTTGTTGGTTGTTACTGATTTGTGTACATCTTGTTATTGAATACGTTTTTTAGTAAGTCATCTATAGTCAAAACCAAGGAAACAGGGTAACCACTACTAAAAACATATTCATTTTGACTCCTAAAGCAATAGACAGAGTTTTGAAAATTTTTGTTGTTTTATGGACATCAGGCAGTATCTTCATCATTTTCAAAAGTATCTGGTGAATTTGACAGCTAACTGCACAGCAGTGAAGCGAGATCCATCATAGGGAATTTAAACACCATATAAAGTAAGAGGGGGAGAGCACACACTATTTACAAAAATCACAAGTAGGGAATTAAGTAATTCAAAACTTTAATCATCTTATGCTCTGTGTGTAAAAGTAAAGTAAACATTGAGGGGAACAATTCTGGGCACTCGATTTTGTATACTTATCTTGGCATGTTTTAGTCAGTCCAGTTTATAGTCTCCCAGAGTCCTTCTGGTTACAATTCAGAAATTAGCATAGGCCAAAAGCATTTTTAATTGTCAATTGACATGAAACTACTCTACTTGTTGACTAAGGATATGACTGTAGCTATTCTATGCCATCACTAAAGATCAATTAATGTGCCCTTAGCTTGTTATAATCGATGTACCTACGCTAGCAAGAAGTTAAGACATGAATTCAAACTTCTCCAAGGTTCTGTTCAGGTTTGAGGAGTTTTGCTGCATTTTAATGCAGGTTTTGAGGACACACTGTCCAACCGGTTAGCTAAACCCACAGCAAAGAACCACCGTGTTTCCAGAGTTTGTATACATATGTAAAGGGTACATACACACAGAGACACAAACACGCAGACAGAAAGTGCAAATAAAACTTGTTTAAGGCAAAACATTCAAGGTGTGTTTTGCTATGTGTGTCTGACAATATTTTTCACCAAGGATGACTTCTGTTCAAGGAAATTCCTTTAAGCTTGGCTAGGCAAGGAAACATAATGAAACTTTGATGGCATCTGGGCCAATACAGCAACAGAAAATCCCTCATGATTTTTTTGGCGGTAGGAGTGAACAAGGACACTGAAACCTCAAGTAAACTTGACAGATTTGTTTTCTGTTGTGGGTTTTTTGGTTTTGGTTTTGAGGTTTTTGCTTTTTTTTTGTTTTGTTGTTTTCTTTTTTTAGGTTTTTTAAAAGTTTTTTGGTTTTGTTTTTTGTTTGTTTCATTGTTTGTTTTTTTCTCACAAAAACATACCAAATGTTGAAGAAAAGTACAAGCAAAAATGATGTTATGATCAAGCTCTGCTTTAAAATCATTAGAAACACAGAAAACATGTAAATCATATGTTAAATATCTGAAGATTAAGTCCTCATCTTGGAAAAAATCTTACTGTTATTAGGTAGTGAGTTCTCCCTGAGGATGCGTAAAGGAGGTTATGTTCCTGTGATCACTTTATTATTATTAGAGAATGTTATTATTTATCAGAGGAATTACATACACACACACACACACACACACACACACACACACACACACACAGAGAGGGTTTAAGTCTCCTACAATAGAAGTTTGAACTCCACTTAAATAAACTACAGAGCATCAAATACCCCTTTCCTCACATACCAAGGACCTGTCACAGACTCTTCTCTGCATGTGCTCAATAAAGAGGACTCTGATAGATTGATCTGAAGGGGTCTGCCCTTGAGCTGGACCAGAGAGATAAAGCTTGTGTAAACTATGGAATCCCTCCCTCCCTGATCTTTGTTGTGAGTCCCTCAGGGAGTGAAATATGCAGGATACGAAAAGATTGGAGTCCTCTGAAATTGTAAAATACCAAATATTTTAGGGCTTCATCAATCAAAACTCTTTGGATTCAATCAGGAAATCCCAGGTTCCCATTACACACGATGAAGGATAGTCAATAAGGAGAAGGTAAGGCGATGAATCTGTGATTGCATTCCTAGAGAGGATACATTTGATGTCAGAGACTCCTCAATTTACATATGAATGCAAGGTCAAAATACTGAATCTGGTACTGGGCTGTGAATCAAATAGAAGACTCAAAATGATGGAAATTTAACAGGAAAACAATGAAACACATCAAGGATGTGGTTGGTTCTCCCTCTATGCAATTTAAAAATCAAATTGAATAAATTTTAAAAGATAAGCTCTGGGTCAAACAGGAATAAGCTAACTTAACCATCTACAAGAAAAACATCTAGCCCTAACTGGACATTGGGAATCCCTCTAAAATCTCTGGAGAGAGACTGGAGTCCTTAGGGTGTAGTTTAGCCTGTCTTTCTTCATAGACATTGTGAAGATAAAACCTTTATTTCATGCTAGTATTATTTGAAGTGAAAGTTAGGAAACAAGTTTTTAATCCAGAAACTGAATATTTTTTCCACTTGAAAACCAATAAACTTTTTGATAGAGCAGGCATATTGTAAACAAACTAGTAGGATGCTTCTAAACGTCTTCTGAAACTCAAGATCTACATCCTTTCAGGTTTCACAGTCCCATAAATTTCTTTTTTTTCAGGCAACTATTTCATATCATAGTAAAAAAAAAAGAAATACCAAAACTCTGAGATGCCCACATTTGCAACACATTGCAATTCAGAATGACTCAGAAGACCTCGCAACAGGATATGTTTCTCAGTCAGAAACTTATCAGATATATTCCAATATGTTTTTCTTAGGCATCTGAGTGATGCACACTGTTTCTAACCATGGGAATTCATGAAGTCTCCAGTGACACCTCTTTCTACTAGTATGTTAATCTCAAAAAAAAAAAAAAAAGAAAAAAAAAGTACTATGATTTTTTTCTTAGTATGGTTAAAGGATGATTGTTATTGCAATAATATTTTTTAATGTATTTTAATCTTCACCAGGTTGCCGTCACCATACAAATCAGAGGTATTTTTGAACATCACTGGCGTCCTAGGATTCTGTGCACTGTGTATAACCCCAGTGATTGTTCACTTTGAGAGCTGCAGACTCTTCCTGGCTAGTAGGCAAGCAGACACCAAATAGACCAGCCAAGCACCGAGACAGCAGGGAGGCCTTGAACACTTGATCTCAAACAATTAGAGGAAAGAAGTAGCTGAAAGCATAGAATTAGGCTCTTTGAATTAAAGGATAGCATTTCCAGTGAGAGATACAATTCCAGATTTGGATTGGTTAGAGGTTATTTGTGTATCAATCAGAACAGTCTGCACTCAGAATTTAATTAAAAGGTATGGGGCTTCCCGTCAGTTTAAGAATCAAGACTTAATTTGATTGCAGGATCAATGGTATAGTTTGCATGAATCTCTGAAATACAAGCAAAATTTACCATAAATTATTGAAGCAGAAAAGAGTCTATGTCAAATAAAAAGCTCCACTGTCAAGACAAACCAAGTTTTCAAAATATTTTTCTTGCTTGAACAATTCCCTATTTGCTCATTCTATGTTACTATTGGTCTAATGTAAGCTTGACATGGAACATTACTGAAAGAACTGAACTTTTTAGATTTTACAGTCTAAGATTTTTTTTTTTTTGGTGCCTGTGGACATCTTACTTCAGTTATGAGTGGGGCGTGTCCACAATTCTTGATTCTGAAGCACAAAGGGAAGTCAGGTCTGAAGGATTTCTAAAAAGACATTTATCATATCATACTTAGAGTATCTGAGTTCTTTGGAAGACATATAACTGATATTCCATGCAATTCATATGATCTGATATCACTGTAAAAATCACCATGATTGCAGGGAAATCTTGAAGTTGCACTTACAGGGAGAGAATGCAATGGAAACAATTTTGTTCTTTTGTTTTCTACTTTTTATCAGTAGAACTAAAATAAATACTTACATAAGATTATGTAGTATGCTGGTGATTGCTCCTCAGAATGAAAAAATACAGACAGTTCAACTGATGTTCACTGTGTTGCCATAAAATGAAGAGGTACTGAATTTTGCTAAAATGCCCTGAAAACTCATAGACTGGCTCAATCCTGAGTATTCCCCAAGGGAAGATTTAAAAAGAAAGCAATGTTAAGGTCTGTAAAATTATGTCTATTTTGCCTATATAATAAATATTCCGAGAGCAGGCTGAAAAAGTTAAATATAATGTAGGCACCAAAAGGAGAAGAATGACCTATTAGACAGTAATAATACATGTACTGTTGTGTTATTCTATCTAAAAGTTTTCAGCAAATGCAGTAGCAGAACTAGCATCTCCTTTATGATTTCTATGGATTTTTGTGAATCTGTAATGAGTTATTAAAAACTAAGACACAATGTAATTAATAGCAGCAATAACAAAACCGCTTAGTTGCAATGCAGCAATTTTTCCAGAGAGATTTCCTGGTATTTAATTAAAGTAATCATGATAGTAAATGGGCACAGTAGAACTGATCTTATGGTAAAATCTTATTCTGATGTAGATTACTGTCAAATTAAATCCTGACTATCAATCTTTAGGAAATAGACAATAAATTGTATTGATTCTTTCAACCTGACTTTAATTTTTCAAATGCATGAAGCCAGTGGTACAGAAATAGCTTTGTTAATCAATAAGCTGTGTTTAAATGGCAGTCCCAAATCCTAATAACTGATTGCCCCAAATTGTACTGCAATTCTTCCTCTGTGAAAAGCAATGTAACTGCTCTGGATCTATGCCCTGTGAGTGCAAAAAAGGATTTGTCCCACTGACTACAATATTAGTTTCATCACAACAAAGACTGAACATTATGAGTTCCAGCCCCAAGCCACAGATTTGTGTGAGAATCACAGGATTGTAGAGTGATTTGGGTCAAAAGGGACCTCCAAAGATCACTCAGACCCTCCTCTGGCATCCACAGGGATATCCTCCTCTGTGTTAGATTGCTCAAAGCCCCATCTAACCTGACCTGGAATACTGCCTTTAAATCCGGGGGCTTATTCAGGGCTACATTTAATTGCTCCGTTAATGCCACAAAAGAAGTTTCTTTTCTCCTTCCTTGTTACTTGAATATCACAATCACAGATAATTTCTGCACACATCACATCTTACTTTGACAGAAACACAGACAAGGGGCAAAGAACAGTAAAAAAGGCTGGAAAATTATGGCTTGGGTAGTTTATGCCAAAGGACGTATTTACACATCTGTCACTCTTCCTAATCTATTTTTAGGCCACATATTCCTTCAGAAAGAAATAAAGGGCAGAATTTGGCCATCTGGCCTTCCTTCAGATGCATTACTCAGCTTAGCAACTACACTGCTGGGCATGATAATTCCTGATGAGCAGAGCTGGCATCCAAACAAGCACTGCCGCCAAAAAGCACTTGAGCCTGGAGGTCTCAAGATAGGCTATAGCATTTCCATTTAGTTTGTTTTATAACAACTTGTAAGTTTCTTAAATTCTACCATGCCTGTAATACCTCATTCTGATATATTGATGTTCTAAAACTGTATTTCTTTTTGTCTTCATTTGTTATGTACAAGATTAGAGAGGTGAAACAACCATCATCCAAAGACTAGCTGGAGATAGATTGCAAAGTATCCAGATCACCTATTGCTCTGTCTACTAAGCTGACACATTTTTTCACTGACCATAGAAATTGTTATGTTTAGTTCATATTTGTGTAACAAATGTGTATTTCTTTTCTGTGGATAAGCCAAAAGCAGCTGGAAAAAGCATGACCTTGCTCTGGAGATCTCATGTCCCAAACAGGACAGCAGCTGCCTCAATGCTGGCAAGCCAAACTTTTCAAGCTTACCTTTTTCCGTTGCAACTAAATGAGGATTAGATTGCCAAAGCATCTCCTGCTGTTATTTTACCACACCTTAATAGTTTCTAGAGACCATTTTGTCTTTTCCACCTATATTCAGTTAAATACCCTACAATGTTAAATACATTGGTGGAAGATGAACACTTTAGGACCACCTAGAAAAAGCCTTACAGATGTAATAGAAATCAGCAGGATTGGCTGTCATTACTGTCAGAGTACACAGAGGGTTTTGGTTCTGGGATGTGCTCAAACAACAGGTGCTTCCCAAAACAGCCTTTGAACAAGTTATCCTGTAGGTAAACCAGAATATGGACTTTCAGCAGTGTTTGCTCTTTGACATGAATGCTTTTACTACAGTTAAACCAATTCAGGTTACACAGCACCTGTTCTCCACGTTACTCAGGGAGCAGCCTTGGAGACCTGCCATGCCAGTAAATGTCATCTGGGAAGGAGCAGCACTCCAGAGCCTGCACAGCCATTCACTTGAGCCTGCTTGAACTCAATATGATGAAATATTAAAAAGTTGAGGGGCATTGGGAGTTACTGTTTCCAGAGAGAAATACAAGCAAAGAGAAAACAACATGTGCTGCATTATAAATTTGGGATTTTCTCTTACACTATAGCCAAATAAAATGCAGTTCTCTATTTGTAAAATAGATTTTTGAATCATTATCTTCTGATTTCAACCTCTATTCAGAATTTCCAAACAGATAAGAATTTAATGTTGAGCCATCTTCTTCACACTCACAAGATGTGAGTGTATCTTTGCATACGTAATATATTTCTGCAGCAAAAATAGACAGTATTGTTAATAATGATACCACTGGGCACAATTCAGTTCTTTATCATTAAAGATCTCTAGCATTTCTCACCAGGTCTTCAACTCTTCTTCCAGAAGGGCATGAGTTTTCTGAAAGACTTGTGGGACACAGCCAGTACCGTGTATATCTCAAATGCCCTAAGGCATCTCAGCTGACATGGGAATAATCAGTCTACGTTTATTGCTACAAAAATCCATTATTGATCATCTGTCAAAATACGAGACACCACAAATCCATCTGTAGGTAAACAGACTTTCATAAGTCACCTAAGGATAAAATCTTTTATGAAACAGCTGGTTCTTTGGTGAGGATTTTGCCAAGCCTTCCTTTGCAGTCTTCAGCTTCTGAGGCAATTCCTTCATTTCTCAGCATTCACCTAAAATAAACCTTGTTATACACTGCTACTGCTGAAGACAGTTAAGTGCAGTGCAAAGATCTGCATAGTGGCATTTCACTCCAAAACAAGTGAGATATGTTGTGTGTGCTACACCACGATCCAGAAATTGTGATTTAGCTTGGCAAACCTGGAATATTTGCCTGTAGATAAAATTTTCCCCTTTATGGGGTGGGGCGAAAGTACAATTTAAAGGCTTTTAGCAATCTATTGTTATTGACTGAAACTTTCCAGAAATAACAGAGAGGTAAGACACTTAACATAAGTACTGCAGTAAAAGTGCAGAGAGATGACAATATAAAAAGAAATCAATGCCCCAAACAAAACAAAAACAAACTAAGAATTCAGAGTGGGTTTTAATTATGCCCCATTTTCATTACCATGTTGAATTCACATATTTCCAATATTGATTCTTACCTTACTGCTGAGCCTGCAGATTCTTGTTTTAACAGCAATTTTTAGCGGTGAAATAAAATCCTATAGTACTTCCCTGCCTAAAGTAGGCATTAACACGTGCATGCTGAATTCTAGACTTTGATACCATACACTCTAGTTTGCAATGCTTAACATTTTCAATTTGAAATGATCACAAATAAAAAGCTGGCCCTTGACTAAGAATGCATGTAACACGTGGTTTTGATAGGATGACAGAAACAAAGAATATTCCATCAACACCCAGAGCCTTTGCAATGAAAACCTGCACTGTCCTACCATCCACCCCAGTACTGGTAACTGCTTCTGCAGCAGCTTGCTCTGTCATTGAAAGCCATGGAGTCCCCAGTGCCTTGGGACAGTGCACTTGGTCATGGTCCAGGCAGCCTCCTTCACATCCAGCCTGAAGGGTCAGCCCTTATTGGCTTTGCACTGGCTCCTGCAATTGTCAGCCCAGGGCCTGTGGAAAACTC
This sequence comes from Acanthiza pusilla, assembly GCA_036630365.1. Classification (NCBI taxonomy): domain Eukaryota; kingdom Metazoa; phylum Chordata; class Aves; order Passeriformes; family Acanthizidae; genus Acanthiza; species Acanthiza pusilla. Next base: position 71,570,315 of record JAXCHO010000034.1, read on the forward strand.
AGCACTCTGTCAATCCATTTTGGCCATTTACAGTTCAAATCAATGAGCCAGCCCTGATTGTCTCTCTGTTTTCCCGTCCCCGCTCTGTGTGCAGTCTGATGTTCATTCCCTCCCCAGAAGCAGCTCTGGGGCTTTGCTTTCTGCAGCAACACACAGCTGACAGCAGCACTCTCACTCAGCTTTTCTGCTCCCAGGTGTTTCAGCTCCACAGGGCATTTCTAACCCAGACTCTGAGCTCTCAAGAGACATATTTAGCCTCACTGTCAATCCTTGGCTTTCTGTGGTCCTCGGCCATTTCCTCTGTGTGTTCAAATACTTTTAATGGGAGAGGACTCCTTGGCATCAACCAGCTCTATTTTTCTCACTACCTGTTCTTGTATGGTTTAAGACTATAGTCGCATTCCAATAAGCTACAATTGACATTATTTACTGGTGTCAGTACTTCAGCAGCTGCAGCACAGAACAATTCCTGATGGGAATCACCAAGAACTTCCTAGCAAAATGTGATTATTCCCTTACCTGCAGTTTACTTGCTTGCTTGTCAAGAGTCTGAGTTTACAAAGAGAGAACAAGGAAAGTTTTCAGATATGAATCCACAGCAATCCTATGAGCAGCAAACTGAAAACCCTTCTACATGTCTTTTCTCCACAATTTGGCTCTTTGCAAGACAAAGAATCTGTGACAAAGAAGGATTTCCCATATGACCTTGTAAGGAGTCATTTAGATCCACAATATTGTACAAAACCAAAGTGTTATAAATAAAAAGGAAAACTGATTCAAGATGAAAATCACTCTTTTCCAGATTAGAAGGAGCTTGATTGTAATTATACCTTTCTGGTCATGTTGTTATATAACCTGGCTAGGCAGAAGAAGGGGCTCCAGGTATGAAAGAGGCTGAGAGCCTCTGCACCAAACAGAGCACATTACTGCTTCCCTCAGAACAAGGCAGATGCAGTTCCAAAGCACAACCCCTTTTTCATGATCTCTGCACTTTTTTTTCTGCCTTTCATGGCTCTTTGAAATCATTGTTGAACCGAAAAATGTGTATACATGTAAAAGTGTTTTTTTCCCCACTGACTTAAATCTGTCCCTTCAAGCACAGCACTGGTGTGTTGGCTTTGGATTCCAGTCTTTGCTCTGGGAAGAATGGCCTAGCAGACATCTGGAAAAGTAGAGCTGACTGTAGGAATCTCAAACCCATACAAAGCAACTGGGTTTGAGAAAGGATCACAGGACTTACCTTCCTTTGCTTTTAGGACTTTGCTTTGATCTTTTTCAGATCACTGGCAATCAAAACTTGTTTCTGATGGCTCCATGAAGGTTCATGAAAGGGAATGTGGCCTGTTTATTCCACTCATCGTGGGCTAATAAACATGATGCCAAGCCATAATTAGTGGCATTGATTAAAGTATCAGCAGCCACAGTTAAGGCTGAAATGGCTGGTGACTGCACTCTCTGTACATTATCCTGATGTGTCAAGGCTAGACCATGTTGTTGTCCCTGTTCCATGGACAGAACTCACCAAGTTTGCTAATCAACACATTTCATAGGCCCTATCTGCCCACGCAACTTCTCTTTAATCCCTTGCTCCAGGACTGACAGATTTAATAGCTGCTTTTAAAATTAAAGGGGAACATGAAGAAAGACCTAGTTTCTAGCATGCATTATATGTAAAAATATGAGTGTTAGTAGGCAGATAACCTTTGTTTTTTTCAAAAATATAGCTTTGGAAGCTAAAACCCAGCTTGGATGAAAGGCAGCTTTACCTAAAGGCAGTGCTACTCTGAATGTCATTCTCTCCACTCTCAAAGTAGATAAGGGCTGTTCACTGCTTCGTATCAACCTGTCAGAAAGAAAGAAAGAAAGAAAGAAAGAAAGAAAGAAAGAGAAAAGAATAGAATCGATAAAAGAAAGAAAGAATTTGTAACTAAGAGTATCTTTGTCATATTGGAGCTGAATCTGTATGCTGCAAATATATCAAAAAGCTAATGAACTGATAGAGTCCAAACACACTTTTGAAAATCACTGGAAAATGGAGTGTAAGGATTGCCCACGTGTTGAAGCCTCAGCAGCCATGCACAGAACCTCTGCAGTGCTTGTGCTTTCAGGGGCCACAACAGGCTGGATGTCCCAGTAAATCCACAGCAGTAACAGGTCTTAGTGATTTGTCATTCTTATGCTTTGAGGCACAGAGAATACCTGTATCAACTTTCTTTGGCATCAGTTAATGCTTGTGAGCATCTTTTCTTTTTCTTTTTCTTTTCTTTTCTTTTCTTTTCTTTTCTTTTCTTTTCTTTTCTTTTCTTTTCTTTTCTTTTCTTTTCTTTTCTTTTCTTTTCTTTTCTTTTCTTTTCTTTTCTTTTCTTTTCTTTTCTTTTCTTTTCTTTTCTTTTCTTTTCTTTTCTTTTCTTTTCTTTCCTTTTCTTTCCTTTTCTTTCCTTTTCTTTCCTTTTCTTCCTTCCTTCCTTCCTTCCTTCCTTCCTTCCTTCCTTCCTTCCTTCCTTCCTTCCTTCCTTCCTTCCTTCCTTCCTTCCTTCCTTCCTTCCTTCCTTCCTTCCTTCCTTCCTTCCTTCCTTCCTTCCTTCCTTCCTTCCTTCCTTCCTTCCTTCCTTCCTTCCTTCCTTCCTTCCTTCCTTCCTTCCTTCCTTCCTTCCTTCCTTCCTTCCTTCCTTCCTTCCTTCCTTTTCTCAACAGTCCAGCTTCTGGAATTTTTTTTATTTGATGATTATTTTATATGATGAGTTAAAAAATTCAAGAAATTAACATAAGTTGTTCTCCATCATTTAAATCAAAACCACTTGTGGTTAGTTTAGTCCAGAAGGATTGTGATTCTGTCTACTCCTTATGAAGTATGTTTTTATTGCTTTCTCATTGGGAGTATTGAATCTCTGTTATTTTCAAGTAAAGGCTTGGATTTTCACCATGGTGAATTTGTCCCATTTTGTTTAATATTAGGAGATTTAACATGAAGATATCCATTATCAGAAACTGTTTGACAAATACATTTTGTTCAGTAATCAGGTTTAATTCAAGCTTCAGTCAGTAGAAGAACAATGGTTCATCAACAAATGAAGCACAGAGGTGTTTGCTGTTCTCATTCTTTTCATAAACCTTGTAAAGAAAAAACTTCAGAAGGGTCTGAATTTCTATCCTGATAAGTACAGAAAAGACTGATGAGTCACTGCAAAGCTTTTACAAACTTATATGAACACGTCTGATGTGGGATTTGAGTTGGGGATGCATAGGCACAGGCACACCCAAAGCATATCCTGGAGTTTCTGGCTGCAGTCTAGTTGTGAGGATCTTAAAACAACTTTCCTTGGGGCTGCCAAGGGTTCCATCAGGGAGAAACATTTGCAATCATTAAAAAGAGAAAAACCCGTGGAAAGCCAAGCCACTTCAAGTGCTCAGTGTTTTCAGGTTTGCCTTATTTTTATGTCTAGTGAAGAATCATAATAATACCATTGCACAGAGATTCCACCTCAGCTGTAAAATTTGCCCAGGACACAGTGGGAAAGAGGTTAGAAGTTTTTGGCCCCATTAGCACCTTCACAGCTGTCCACGGGAAAGTGATGCTCCAGTGCCGCCTCGTGGCTTCCTCCTCCACAGAGAGGGGTCATCCCAGCAAGACATGGTGCCACTGCTACCTGGTGTTTGCTTTGTGTATTGAACTATTCTTTTAAATGTTTTTAAATATCATGAACACAGAGCTCTGGAAATGAGTTTGTGCATAGAGGTCGTGCTAGATCTGATGAGCAGCTTTGGCCCAGTCGGAGCTGCAGCTCACTGTGCTGCACCTGGGGCCGCTGGGTGGGATTGGGCAGCTTGAGATGGTCAGTGGGGCAAGTGCAAGCACATGGCCTCAGCCTCCTTTCTCATCTCTAGCCAGAGCACACTCCCCAGAACTGCCAGCACCCACCTCCACTCACTCAAGACTGATTCTGCTGCTAGGTATAGGTATCTGCAAATGCCATAAGAGGAGGGTGAGACACAAACAGGCACCTCTGGCACTAAAATGTGATACATCACCTTGCACAGTCATGCTGAAGTCATAATGAAGCCACAGTACTGATGAATGGGGACAGGCAGCCAGAACAGCCATCCCTACTCTCTCCTTAGACATGGCCAAATTATAGAAACATGTTTTTCTTACAGTCTCCTCACAAAACACATTATTTTCCACACTTAGCTGAAACTGCAGCATCACAAAACACCTCACACAGCCCCTGCTAGCTTAGGATAGCCCAGGGTAGATAGTTCCACCGTGGGGTACCCTGCTGGGAATAGGGAGAGAAAGGGACACAGATCCTCTTTTTTTGAGGACTATCATGTTGAACTCAGGTCGAGGATCAGCTTCAATCCTCTAAAAGTTTCCTTTCCTGAACTGGGACTGAATGAATACTACTGAGCATTTCAAACTGTGTGAGACTTTGTCCTATTTCACTTCTACTTTTCCAGGTATTTGGCAGAGCAACTCAAAGTGCCTAGACTCCAAGTACAAATCCAGGAAATATTAAACATTTCAGAAATAAAGGACAAAAGGTCAGACTTGATGTCATTCTCACTAAAGGAAACTTTTTAAAGAGGAATCAGAGAGGTGGTAGGTACCTTATCCCTGGAAACAAACATTCTAAATTTTGAATTGTTTGTGAATGTTGTGCCATTATGTGGGTTATAACCAGCCTTTTTAAAAATGAACTTGGAAAAACCATCACTCTTTGATAACGTCTGCTGCAAAGACGAGTGTGAGAAAAACTGCTGCCATAAGCATTTTCAGGGATTTAATTGCCTGCTCTGGCAGTCAATCTAAAGTCTTGATTTAATTTCTTGCATTTTGACAAGGTTATAATTAGCTTTATACTTGTGAAGATCTGCAAAGCTGAGGTAAGCAAGTTGTTTGTAGCTGGGACCACAGTTTTGCTGGGTCTCTCATTCCAAATCCTCCCAAGGACCTTGCCTATACAGTGCCTTACGCTAATTTTCCCTGTGATAAAAATAAATTTCAAAGGCCTAGCATCAATTAGTTGGTAAAACAACTAGGTTTTCCTTTCCAGTTTTCAACTTTGAAAAGTGTCCTTCTAACTTCCAATGAAGACAGAGCTTGATTTTAGATCCCAAGACGATAAAAACCTGTCCTTCTCCTTTACTATTCACCAGCATTTGTAACCTGCTTGTCTAGCCCCAAACTCTGCATGTGCGCAGTATTTTGGAGCCATGAATTTCTGTACAACTAATTTCCTGCAGTCTCAGACAGACTCTGAGACATGGAATTTGCTTAAAACTGAAGTGGATATGTTTTATGTCAATATGTTTACACATCAAACAGAACTGAAATGCTACCTTACTTTGGAAATGTATTCCAACTCAATTTACCAGTGAAATGTCATGGGTAAATATCACAGCCCAGCCTCTACACAAATGTACTTTATTCCTTCCCTGACATGTTTAAGATTGAGCGTTCTTTTGGGAAACGTTATCCCTGGAGACACTCAGTGTCTAGAAATCATGCTTCTTGTTAAGTAGTAATTTGCTTCTGCTATTCATCTTTGCATTTCTGCTACAATCGGATGCACAATAGAATGGTCTTCTCTGTGGTGATATTAGAAAAAGGAATCTGCTTACAGAGTTTAAAAAGTACATTTAAAGTATAACAAAAATTATCCATGTAATGGTATTAACGAGACAAAATGTAATTGAAGACATTATAAAGGCATAAATTTCTTTTTCTCATTTTTTCATGGTTTCAGTGTATTTTTATTGTTTGGTTACTTCACCACCATTTTGAAATGCCACCTGTGTCAGAGACCTTTCTCCAAGCAACATTTAAGAACTCACTCTGTCATCTTGATCACAGTAATTTCTATCCCCCTAGGTATCCTGAAACAGTATGCTAGGATTATTCATGCAGTTCTGTGGTGAAAAATAGGAATAAAAGTATCAGAACTCTTTTGACTTCTCTTTATGTTAACCCTGATGCTTCTAAACACTGCGAATGAGGAATCTTCTTTTATTTAATCTCTTTGCAATATGAAACAGGAGGGTGAGGAGAACACTGCCTTGGGACTTAGATACTTCTGTCACTTTATGCCACAACATTAAATTTGTTTTAATGAGGGGCTGTTACACGTCATGTCTGCCTATAATAACTATGTTAAAACAATTGGAAAAAGACACGAAAGACAGCAAATTCTAAAGCATTAGACATTTTTATAGCTAATGAGATCATTCTATTAAACTAGAAAATATAAACTATTGCATTAGAAAAGATAAACACAGCTGCTTTATTTAAAAAAAAAAATTAGTCCATATTAATCTGTTATAAAACCAAGCCATGTTGGTTAAAGGTAGACAGAAATGTTTATTCCCTCTCAGAGTTTTCCTGAAGAATTTCCTCCAAAGTTTTTGGCAGGGAAGACACATAAACCCACACAGGCACATAACGTGCTCTAGTATAGTAGATTCCATGTTTTTGCTATTCCTTGTGAATGGCATGAAGAAATTTCAATTCACTGGCTATATTGCTAAGGCAGGAGATACCTTTTTCTTCAGAACATCACAGTCCTGGAATTCTACCCTCTCATTGCAGCAGTGTGTACGGCTGTTTTTTGAGCATAGAGTACTGCATGATGCCATTCAGTGTTTTTTACAGTCTGTTAAAGGCCTACAGTGCTGATAATTCTTGATTGACAATGTCTCCTTCTGTCCTTCCATAGCAGGGACCAAAGGGAAAGGCACAAGGACAGCTGCCCACTACTGGCTTTTGACTCAAACAAACTGAAAGGGGTTACATAATCACACAGTCACCTTTACTTCCATCTCACAGAAGGGAGAGACATCTGTTTCCTTGGGACTGTCTTTATCCCCAGATAAGAAAAAAAATCTTTAAAAAAACCAACCAAACAAGAAAACCCAGACAAAACCCCTACAAAACCCAAAACCAATACAAAACAAAACAACCAAACACCTCTTCTTTTGTTGTTGACAACATAACAGAGTGAAAGATAGAACAAAATCATAAAGAATGGGGCACTGCTCCAGGTTAGATTTTGTCCTTCACTTACAGTCTGAAAGAATGAACTCACGGTTTGTCTGTGGAATAAAAAGTGCTAAGTAAAAATTTTAAACTGACTACTACTCAGGCCATCGTCCTTATGGCTTGATGTGACATGTTACATTGAAAAAAGACACCATTTTGAATTCAGATAAAGGATACAGAAAAATATTTTCTGTTCAGTCTTCTATCAGCTTTTTCTTCATTCTATATTTCATAATTTATTTTCCTCTCAGGAATATTATTTTCTTCATAAGGAAGGCAATTAACTCTTCACCTGGACAAAGAAATTTCCTGTGTGTGGATGCACTCAAGTTTTTTATACTGCTAAATGAGCCATTGCACACTTTTCAAACAGCTCAATTAACATATTTTCTGTATTAAATTTCCTTTTTTAAAAAAATTTGCTTTATAAATCTGCTACCACTTGTTTATGCTGAGGGATTTCAACATAAACAAAAGATGACTCTAATCTTTCATCCTTCAGTTTCATCCTTCTCCTTGATAATTTTGCATCAAAGTGCTAATAAAATCTCTCTGCTCTGCATCAGAAACTCAAACACCACAGAGCTCTCTTTCTGCTTAATCACACTGCTTATTCTTTTTAAACAGAATATTTATGTTATGTGATGCCTATTAGTCTGTGAAATCATTCTTCTGTTCTACTGTGAACTTCCTGTTCTATTGCAAACTTCATCTGTGTGCATTTTTAGGAGAGCAAGAAGTGTGGTGTGATCCATGTCTCCTTCCTAACAGCCTAAAGAGAATTGATGCACGGGTACAGCGTGGGTAGAGCTATAAATGCCACCCACCTCTGTTACCCTGGCATTGTTAGCATGGTTAGCATGGTTGCCTAAACATGTCCTCTAGCTAATCTGGCCAAGTCTTGTTCCATATCTCAAAACAGATCAGGACTTTAGGTTAAGCTAAGAAAACACTAAACCTTTTCTTCCAGGCATAGCATTTCCCACCCAACAGTGACGACACTTTCCGAGGTCTGGACTAGGTACAATTCACTCTATTTGACGTGTTTCATTGATGTTGTAGGCATACGTTACACTTTTTTTAGTTGCACTACAGCTTGAGACAGAGACCTCCATCGCACCGTGTGCGACAAGACAGCGCACAAATGGAGGTTGGTGTGTCAAGGAACAAACATTTTATATATCTTTCAGAGCAGCTAATGCATTCTGTCAATGAAACTTACAGCTGTTCTGTTCGTGATGTTTTACTCTTAGGTAGGATTCTCCTGCAACTTGAATTTTAAAATTGAACAGACCTTTTTAGGTTTAATTTATTGGTAAGTTCTCAATGGAGCATTTTCTTTGAAGTTTCCATTGATTTCTACATTTGAGTTTCCAGTAACTGTGAAATTTGAGTTCCAGGCACGCATATTCTGTCAAGATATACATTTTGATTTAAAAAAAAATGAAAGCTAATAACTGTGTCATGTTTCTTACTTGCTACATGACCTCTATGACTCTCACAGACACATTAGTTTCTCTGCATTTTATCCAAACGAAATAAAAATAGATCTAGTCTCTCACAGGCATGAATCAGTGCAGAGCCTCCTCCAAAGTCTAGGCAGGATGATATGCAAGATCCACAGTGTATGTCACCTCCGTCTGCAGAGACACAGAAATAACAGCTTTGGTAGAAAGCCAAGACAGCTTCTCACTAAGCAAAATCTGACAATTCTATTGTTTCATTATTTTCTCATTTCTTTTCTCCAACCCCCATCTTACACTGTCTTGTGATTCCCAAGACTATTAACTACTGAGATTGGATATTACTACATTTTTACTACATTTGTACAATAAATTCTTCTGTAAAAGAATGTGTTTGAAGCGTTTTAGTCTATTTTAACAAGGAAGCACATGAACAAGATGTACAACTGAAGCACCAGAAAGTACACATGCTTCCTCCAGAAAACACAATAATTTACTATCCATGCAACTTCTGTGACATGGGGCACTGCACAACTTAGGGAAAATTTTCTTGAGGTGACATCCAAGTCCCTGAGATTTCAAATCAGAAATATGTTGCTTGCATGGGTGCTTTCTTCATAGTAGACCACCATTAGGAGATGCTCCTGCCATGTATTATTCTGAAGATTTGGCTTAAGCATGGCTTAAGCAGCCCTTGTGAGCTGATACATGAACATTTATGCTTCTTAAAGGAGGCAAATCATACCAGAAACCTTCCAAAATACATTTCTCAGACTGGGTCTGAGTAGTGGGGTGGCAGAGACCAAGCTGTAATATGGCACTCGGGCTCTACCAAGCTGAGAGAACTTTCCAGCTTTCTGCTATCACCTGTCCCCAGCTGATCCATGCACCAGCGGTACTGGTGTTTGGAAATTCCACACAGCTCTGGGTGACATCCACTGCCAGCCATGCTCTCCCCACCCCAGCATTCCCAGGCAACAAGGGCACAAGCTCACTGGGGGAATAGCCTGTTCTCCTCCAAATGACAGATAAAAAAGTGCATGGGTATTGCACTGAATAGTGGGAGGTTTCTTTTGGTGCTTGTTTTTTAACCTGGCAAAGAATAGTGAACATGAGGAAATCAGCTGTGTAGTTCAGGCACTCATGGAGCATCATAGACGGTTCAGACATTGAAAAATTCAAAGCAGATATGAGTAATTTATTAGGAATATATTTTTAAGAGGGCAGAAATACATTTACCCTATCTAGAGTTTAATTAGTGGCTTAAGCAGTCACAGATTTTCAATAGGAGTTGACCTTACTTAGTTTTGATTTTGCATCTTTCAATTCTTTCTTTGTAAAGCAAGATATCTTTTGCTGTATGTTAGTTTTTCCTCCATGCCACTGTTTCCCTTGACATTTACCTGCCTAGCACATCTTGAAAGAGATGTGACAGACTGACTTGCTTTGAGGTGTTTGGAGCTCCTTACTCCTGGCCCTCTCACAGTAAGTCCTTTCCACAAGTTAGGTAAAGTTCTGTTTCATTGCCACTTCCATTTGCAGATGAGTTCGTAATGGTACACTGGAACAAATTTCAGGATACCTAAGGGAAAAAAGTTATCCATTTTACTGGCTAAATTATTTTGCATGGGTATCTGAGCCATCCATGCAGAAGGGATTAAAAAAAGGTCTAAGAAAGAGATAGGGCAGAGATCTGCAGGAAGGGAGTACTGTTGTGGCTACTCTGTAGGATATTCTTGCTTGGGAATGTGAGACTCAGTTCTTCAACTCTTTTGATTCTCGGAGTCACAGTTGTTCTTCTTTGTCATACCTCCACTTATTGTGGTCCTTTCTAGTCTTGGCACTGCAGAAATCTGTTGCCAAGCTGATGTCTTATTTTGTAATACTTCAGCAAAGTAGGCAGTTGTAGAACTGACTCTGACAATGATCTGTTAAATGTCTGGCAGCCCATAAGGGATTGTTCTGCTTTGGAAGGCATAATTAATACTACTCCAAATGTGTGGGAGGTGTTTTACCTTCATGAATATATTATGACATATTTTCACATTCAAACTTATATTATCAGTTTCTGTCTATTGGTGATGTTTCCATCAAGTATTTCCCATCAGATCACATGCAAAATAAGTAATTCCCTTTTACTGCTATTAGAGGACCCTTTTTATTTCCCCTTCTTCCACCACAGTTTATAATCTTCTCATCTTTTTCCCATCATATGAAGCTTCTAATGAAGCTCTGAAATTAGACTGCATAAAATAAACAAATTCAATGCAGAGTAAATGTCCCAGTATTTATAAGAGTGTTAGTCTAGACCAGTCTCTGTTTACAGAGTTTTCTCTGCCTCATATCCTCATTTTCATATATTTGTCTTGCTTATGCTTTTGGGGTCCCAATTCTAATCTGAAAGAACAATATATTGTCAAATCAGTGATGTCTCATCCTTACAGTTAATTATACATACAGACATTTTTTGATTTTGTACTCCTGAAATAGTGTAGCAAGCATGTGGCAGTGGTGAAAACAGAAGTATAAATACAGAGAAAAGGTAAGGATTAAAAACTCATACAGTGAAATCAAGGAAATTAATTAGGTTCATTCTTCAATATGAAGAAAGGTTTTCAAGACTGACAGAAGATGGGGAAATAACAACCAATTATTCTTTTTGTAAGTTCTTTGCCTTTTAAAATCATTCAGCAAATGTATTCTAATGAAAACAGAGAACCAAAAATCACAGTTTTCAAAGACCTTAACTTAGCACTCAAATTGCAGGTAAATAAAAAAGACATAAAGTGTTTTATAGAATGTGACAAGGATTTTCCTGAATCTTTTGCAGATATTTATCCCTGTTTCCAGTTTTAGGTCTATAAAGTCTAACAGAAAAATATCATGCATTCCTTTTGTAGTAACAAGGGTTTTAATTCATCCAGCTTCCTGAAGCACCGTGCTAGAAGTGAGAGTGCAGGAGAACACCAAGGCTTGTATGATACCTCAGCAAGGTGACTGAAGATCACAGAAGAAAACATGAGTCAGTGCACTGGGTCAGAGTGAATGTGATCACTTGGCTTTGGGTGCTATGCTCATGCTTTTTTGTCTGTGCCTGCCTCTTCCCATTTACCTCATCCCATGACTATTCCCAAACCTAGGCTCATCACAATTGAGATCTGAGCATTGCCTCTTTCCTGTCAGTCACAGCTAATCTCAGTCTTGTTCTTATCCTAAAGGTAACAGGTCCATTGAACTCTGCTTCTGTATGCTACTGCCCCAGTCTACCCTGTGACCTGCTTTATCCTAATCTAATGTAATCCTCAAAAAAAACCAACTCCTTTTGCAAATTCCTCTTCTCCTGCTCATGTGATTGCTAATCCAAAATCCAAGAATGTTTCTGCGGTCTGTCAAACCTGTACTGTTTGATGTGATTTCTGTTCTGACCTGCCAATGAGGTTAGTCCTGGACTAGAAAGGAATTAACTCCTTGGCAAATGGTGGTATTGGAGTAAAGTTGTACCAAGGAGGGGAGACTTTGCCTACGGAGAAGTCCTGGAGGAGCATGAATTAACTTTAGGCTACTTGCTTCTGTAGAAAATGGCATATTATTGCTCTTTTGACACATGAAACAAAAGCACAAAGTTATATTTAGAACTAAGTTATATTTAGAACTAAGTTATATTTAGAACTTGGTGAAGTGGTTGGGTGTCATTGGTGAGTACTTCTCTCACCACTGTGTTTTGAGCAGCTCCTGAACTCCTCTGTAAAAGCAGAAAGTTGTCTCTCACAGCCCACTGAATATACTCTGACCAGAATTTCTACAGACAGTTCTGCAGCAAGGTCAGAACTCAGCTCCATCCATAGCAGCATGACAGATAAGGTGACAAACATGTTTTATGGCATCGAGTCTTCCCTCACTCTCCATGACGCATTTCCCCCTTCTCCTCCCCAAAAGCTTCCACCACCTCTGCCCCTCTTTGAAGGGGCTCCAATCTCAGTCACCTGTATCCACCTTCTGTTCATGTCATTCACAAAATTAGTTCAAGTGTTATCTCTATGATGCTTACCCTGAGACTGACTTCTTTACTCCAGATTTGTCTTCTCATATGTCAAGGTTAAAAAAAAAAAAATAAAATTCTGACATCTTCCCATGCTTCTGAAGGAAATTCAGAAGGCAGTAAAAAAAAGGTGGAATTTCATGGCATTTGTTCTCTGTTTATTAAAGTCTCTGGGTCTTTTTGTGTGACCAGGGATTGTTGGGTTCATAATGTCATCCCATGGCACCCCCAGCTTCAGCTTTGGCACAGTTCCAGAATTGCTCAGGTACCTTTATGAGAATGAGGAAGCTGAGGAGAGCAGGCAGGAAGCAAGGGTGTCAATTAGATAAAATCAGTGCATACCTGAACTGGAGGCCTTCTTTAGATATATCACACAATAAAGCAGTTATTCCATTCTAAATGAAAGCTCATGTTCATACTGGACAGATTTATATGATATATATCTGTCCTTTCATTTTACTGAATATCTATTTCAGTTTAAATATTAAGATAAATTCTTAATTTTCCACTCTGTTATGTTTTATGGTTAACATAATTGATGATGCCCAGAATTTCAGGGTATTCTTTGAGACATACAGAAGTTACAGGCTTTCTCTAGCTTGATGACCTGCACTTAAAATGCTGCATTTAAGGTTTTCTCTCTGTTATGTTTATGTCTATTAATACTAAATTAATAATATCTGTTAATAATAACATTTGAAAATAATAATAATAATAATAATAATAATAATAATAATAATAATAATAATAATAATAATAATAGACATTTAAATGTTTTCTCTATTATTAGTATGCTCCTCCCTTTGCTGAAAATTGTAATTGAGTCAATGATTTCAACACAGACTAAGCTATTTTTCTGGTAATATATTAATTACAAATGGTAAATAAGCATTTATATTTACTATTTTGTGTATGTACACAAAATAGTAAATCAGAAGCAGAGCTGGCTGAGAGAGAACTACAGGAAATATTCTTTTAATAATGCTTTGTGTTGTTGATGTTGACTAGCATGCAGATAATTTATTTTCTTTCTGTTAGATGTTTGTAATTACAGCCACACATTTCTTAGCACACCCAGATCTCACAATTTGACTGCCTGCCTTATCATTCCATCACCAACTCCTTCCTGCTGCACTGCTGTGCTGAACCTTGACCTGTAGAGATTAGCTCACCCTAGAAAAGGGGCAAAGGGTATTTTGGTCTCCCAGTCCTTTTGATCTGATCTTTTCTTCTCAGACTTTCAGGCAGATTACCAGAAAATGTAGAATCTGCTACTATTGCGATTACTTTTCTGTATTTTATATTTGTTCTTTCCTCCAACAGATGAGTATGTAAATGACACTTTCTGGAATGTGAAACAGTATTATTGGATTGTAACTGATGATATGAAACTAGAAGATACTCAGCTGTTGTGGAAGCTAAATCATTTGTTAAGCTGATGGCAAAATTACAAGGGCAGTACTGTAGACTCTGAACATACGTAGTCAAAAGATGCCAGCATGACTAAGACCTTTAAATGCAACAAAATTTCTTTGAAAGAATTGTGACGATAACTAAAAGCCTTTTATTTTTCTGCCTTATGCCTCATATTGCCATCCATTCAGATACCAGTTATTCCCTTCTGGCTACAATGGTACATACTTTGATGTTCTGCTTTGAGGTACTGCATAAAAGCATTGCAGTTACCACCAGCAGTGGAAAATACTTTGATGTAACACTTTTGCCCAAACCTGCACAAAACTGTAACAGAGTAGCACAAAAGTAAATTAATTTGAAAAATGACATTCTTTAATGTTGTTAATGTATTTAATGTAATTAGTCTTCAAAGTTGTCTGAGACTCTTTGGATTCCAATTGTGTATAAGACATAAAAATCAGACTTTACAGTTTTGAATGACTTTTAAATAAGCATTGTGGATTCTATCTATATACATTTATGTAAGTGCAGAGATATTTTCTTGATTTAAAGAGATATAATACTGAACCCTGACTGATAGAGTAAAAGTATATGCAGTTTTCTCACTTCCCTGGAACACCACAATTAAGTTTTTCCAGATTTTATTCACCAAAAGGTATGCAAAAAAGTAGAGTTTCAGTAGGAACACAGAAGGCAATAGATTACATGGTCATATGGGATATCAGCAGAAGAACCCAAGGCAAGGCCTACAGACTCCAACCCCACCTACAGTGCATGAACCAACCCTGTGTTGGAGCCGTGATCTCCCTTCTGGGCAGTTTCCTAAATAGCAAGAGCACAGGATGATCCCAAGCTCATCTATACTGCAATGCCTATTTGTCTCTTCTGGAGAGCCTCAAACTGATGTAAAATCCTCCTAAACCTAGTAGAATATTATTCAGTGCTGTCCTAGCCTAATACCTGCACATGAAATTTGCCTTTGCACCCACTTCTGTTCAATCATTCCCATCTCGTTATTTACCTAGTGCTGTAGGTTGAAATTCTATGGGTTTGAAAGTTACAAACACATCCTTTTGGCCACTTGTCCTTTTAATCCAGGTTCTGAATTGATTATCTCAGTCTGACCTCAATAAGATCCCTGGAGCTGTGAACCAGAGCAGCAGATAATGGAGATGACTAACTCCCAGTTTCTCAGGTGACTTCTGATATGTCATAAACAGACAACATAGGTTGTCACATCTATTGACCTGCATTGCGTTTTTTCCAACAGTTTAATTATGAAACAACAAAGCATGTTTTTAGGAGGTGCTTGGGCCTTTAAGTATTTGCCACTTGATTACAATCTGCATGTACCATATTGTGATCTGAATTCAAACGTCTGCTCTGTGTCCTAGGTGTTTTGAAAATTGTGTATTTTTAGATTGTATTTTCATCTACTTAAGTAAAAGGAATGCCATGTTACGACAAACATGCTTCACATGGTTCTTAGACTCAGCTTTCTGTCAGGACAAACATACACACATCCTCAGGATCAATGCATGGGAGATCAAACTTTTGTTGAACACACACTTCCCTTTAATGAGGCTCTGAACCAGCTGACTTGACAAAGCTAATTGTTAAGTTTCCTCTCCACAAATAAAACATTTTGCATTTTACTTTAGCTACAGTATTGTCCAGCGCCTAGATGTGAATAGTTGTTATAATAAGCCATTATTTCTGCAGAGACTATTTGAAAATTATCTTGTGCAGAACACCAGAACAGAGTGCTGCATGTGCTTT
This sequence comes from Acanthiza pusilla, assembly GCA_036630365.1. Taxonomy (NCBI): domain Eukaryota; kingdom Metazoa; phylum Chordata; class Aves; order Passeriformes; family Acanthizidae; genus Acanthiza; species Acanthiza pusilla. The sequence continues at coordinate 71,586,048 of JAXCHO010000034.1, forward strand.
GTTTTACTGAAGCTTTTAAGTTGCTCAGTGAACTGTGATCTTTAAAGAAGCCTGACTTTGATAGCTTTATGTCCTATCAGATTCTCATCAAAACCAGTGCTGGGCAAGGATCCCATTACTGTTCAAAAGCTTTGTTAATGAATTATACGCAATACGAGACTGTATGGCTGTGTCCCGCCATTTTTTCCTACTCTTCAAAGCTCAGTCTTAATTCCTTCTCACAAAGCCTATCTGCATCTCCAAAGCCTTTGGTTAAGGAAGGGAACTCTAAAAGGCTACCACGATCTTACAATCTCTTGGGTTCACCCACAATCTTAAAAGACACAGCCTCTGGGCAGTAGTGATACCACTTTGTACTTGCAAAATTGACATTATAGCTTTTTTGCAAGCTGTGAAGTTCCTAATTGCAGCTGGACTTTCGGTGTGCTAAATTTGCTAAAAGACAGCAGGATGAGATGGATGCTAGACCTGCCTTTCTGAATGGCTAGACTGGCAATGGCCTGTGATTAATTTGTCTATAAAGGGCTATGAAGGTTTGAAAACAGCACCATGAATTACTAGGCACGAATGTGTATGTGTGTGTGAAGAGAGGTGGAAGGATATAAAACTCCTTAGAACATATTTAAACTGCAGGGTTAAGAACAAAGCCAAAACGGATGCGTCAGAGTAAGAAAAAAACATTTTAAAAGAAGCAACAACTCAAACCCACAACAACCTCTCAAAAAATAAGGTTCTTTTTGGTCTTACATGGGTCTTTTAGGCAAGAAGGAAAGATTGTAACAATATGTTGGAAAGTATTGCTTGGAAAGATCATAACAATAATCACAGAGAATTCACTGACAAGCATCTATGGCTTTGTGAAACAGGCCACTTTTCACCAATGAAAATCTGTTGCTTTGATTTATCATCATGTAAAGAACTGCATCCTGTTCAAATACAGTAATTATCAAATGTACAATCCTGAGATGGAGTTCCATAGTGTCTAGCAGGTGATAGTGCAGGGTTCAGACATGACTTTTCACTCTTTACCATTGTCAGTGGAAGCAAGAAAACAGTTGGGACAAGTATTCTCTAATGTTCAGAAAAAGGGAAATTAACACGGATGTGACACATCCAACCACAACCAACACATTCTATTTGTAATTTCAGAAGACAACTTTGCACTTTTGTCTGAGTTTGTTGATCTTCAGTATCAGAGAGGCCTTCCAACAGATTTCCTCCAAGAAGTCTGTTCTCAAAAACCTTCAAAACAGTGCTGAAATAGTAGTTTAAAAATACTGAGCCTAGAAAGTCCTTTCTAGAATAATCTAACATAGAGTCTTTCCAAGTCTCATCCTTGTCCAATTAAATTGCAAATTTCTCTATGCTATAGAATTGCAATAGTCTGAGTTATCAGTTATTGTGCCCATCCCTTGCTCTAACACTCTCTCCAACAAGTTGAAATTATTTTTGATATATTTATTTTAAAAATTTAAGTGCAAGAACTCCAGCCTCAGTGAGAAAGAAACACAGCAGTGTTAGCCAGGGGAGGGGCAGAGATTTGAGACTATGTGATAAAGAGTGAAAATTTAGTGAGAACAAGGGTCTAGATTAAAACGCAACCCAAAGATAGATGTCAAACTCAGCAGAACAAAAACAACTAGCCTGAATACATTTCTGCAAGTGCAGGTCACCTTCTAATCTTTTTATCACTTGGCTAAGCTGTAAGGCTTTCTCTCTAATGGAATATTAATCTGGTTTAGTTGTAATTGACAAAAACAGTTGTCACTTAAATGACAGAACCTGGAGATAACTCTCAAAAAGGTTTGCACTTGGTCTTTTCATTACGCCAATGAACCTGCACAGATCTCCTTTCTGGTGGCTGTAGTTATTATTCAACGAGGTTTTAAAAAAACATTAACAGGCAACACAAGCACACCAGCAACCACACACACACTCAGAGGTACAGCCTGAAGGTCACTTGGAACATCAGATTTGTTTTTTTAATCCATATCTGAAGGGCTTGTAACTTGTTGGCTGCCCTAGCAGCTGATCTAGCTGGGGTTGTGCTTTATTCCCATGTTCTCCAGTCTGCATCGTGGTGAAATCAGCAGCATTGCCCAGCCAAAGCTGAGGAGTGCTGGATAGCTAATATATATTCAGATAATTTTCTAAATTGCAACAGACATCCTTCCTCTTTTTTTTAAAATTTTATTTTTCCTAGTGAGAGCATGCCAAATGCTCTCTTAACAATTATGAGATTTTTGTGGCTTAAACTAGTTATGCATTAGTCTCTGGACCTGAGTACACACTGTTTAATAGTACATATTTTTATTATTTACTCTTTGCCTTCTCACCACAATGTATTGACCGTGACCATCCCCCAGCAGAATGCTGTAGACATTCATTTTAGCAGCACATCTCTTACACCTACATTATATATATACATATATATATTAAAAACCTACATTATTTGCACAGTGTCCCGTAAATTAACTTCCTGCATAATTAAAATATTGCATGTAGTCACTAAAGTTCAGTTTAAATCAGTTCAACCAATGCACAATTTCTCTGGAAGAAGTGAAATGTTAGTATAAAACCTGAAGTCTTTGAAGAAATTTGTCAGCCTTTCCCATGCCTCGTGTCCAGTAAAAATTAATTTTTTTACTTTGAATGCCAATGCTCATCAATAGCCTTGGAAGATTAAAATTCAGATTGTTTACCATGCTTCAGATATATTCCTGCAGACACACTCTTCAATACTGCAGTCCAGAAGGTAGAGAACAGTATCTTTCCCTTCTTTATGTATTTTCATGTATCTAGATACAAGAGAGATAAAAACAGTGATGAAAACCTACTGTATGTCCAGAGCTCCAACCCTACTAATATTTTTTATTACATGTATTAAAAATTCAGAAGTAGCTACAGCTCATTGCCAGGATTCTGCTGCTTAAAAATAAAGAACAATGACAAGAGGTGTAGGCAGGAAGAGAGGGAAGAAGGAAGTAAGGACTGTACAGTGGATCAGGAAAGAATGATTCCTGTGTTCAGTCTTCCTATTGGCAAGTAATTAGAGATGACTGGGAATATTTCCATGAAAGAAAAATTTAAATTTCCTCATATCAAGCATGAGAGACTTTGCTCAAATACGTTCATTAACTCATAGGTGATGGATTTTAGTAATGGAAAAACAGGTTATAAATCCTTTTGGCACATGCCAAAGAACATATTTGAATCCACCACCTCAAAGCATGCCTCATGGCACACAACTAGTGTGTGCTGTGAGGGAGGCTCAGTTCTTGTTCCAAAGTCCATGGCTTAGGCTACATGCTGAAGCTGTAGGAATGCAGTAAGAGCAGAAGAGCAAACAAAATTCCCATAAAAGTTAATTACACACCCTGTTTTGGCTACAGTGAACTTTGGTAAAGGGTGACAATAATTGTCAGTAATTGACAATAAGTGACCTGTTCCTTGGGCTGCGTTGTACTTTCACATTTGCTCATCTCCCTTTTTCCTCCTCCTTCTCTGGAAATGCTCCAAGCGTAACGAATGATGTTCAGCACTCTTAGGAGCGATCTAGTGTGAGCATAGAAAGAATTAACTCAAGATACTCTTCTCAACAAAGAGAGAAAAGCTGAAACAGAGGAGAAGGCTCTGGCAAATACAAAACATTCATACAATGCTACAAATTAGCATGATGGATTTTGCAGAGCTGACACAGCACAGCTTTGCAGGGAGGGCTGGCTGGGTGGGCAGCAGCATAGTGCAGACAGGTGCTGGTACTGACAGAGAAACTTCTGCTGAAAAACATTTGCACTTCTCATATCAAAGTGCAAAAGGCATCAGAACACAGAGATCTCCAGTCTGCTGCCCAGTAGTCTTTTCCAAAATATTTTCTTTCAGTAGGAAGAAGTACAGCTAAATCTGCAGAGAATACAGACAGGATATACTTATCTTTCCTAAGAATAAGTCAAAATCCCACAACACCTGAGATCCACACCAACATTCCACTTTGAGAAAACTGAATTTAACCTAGGTTTTCTCTAGGTTTAAGGGGGAATGTTGGTGATTTTTGAATCTAGGAGGCTACAACTTATAGACGGATGCAAACTAAGACTCAGCTTAAAGGGGCAGATAACTACTCGTTCTTTGACGTATTAAATTTGACCATGTCTACAGAACCAAATAATCTGCTATTTCACACAGTTTTGTATCTTTAGCTGAAATTATGACTACATTAGCAAAGCACGATTTGAAGGGAAATATCTTTCTTTTAGACAACTGATTTAAGCAGAAGAAAAAAAGCCAACCAAGCAAACAGGTATACTTCAGGCAAAACTTCAACCTTCAATCTAGCACAGATTGAAAAAAATCCCTGCATTGACTTTAACTAGGTTATATTAATGAGCTAGAAAATTTGAAAGAGAAGATACTGAAATCTGTAGAGAACAGGGGAGTTCAAGTGGAGATTGGAGAGGAGAAAGAGGAAAAAATAAGGATCTTCAGTGGAACCTTGAAGTGTGGTGGGCAGACAGGGGATGGAGGCTAGCATAGGAGCAGTAACCCTTCTCTGGAATTTTGAATCTTATCAGAATAATGATGTTTTTCTTCCTAGATTCATCTATGGAAGTTGCCCCATGTCTCCCACAAGGACAAGAAGCACTTCAGAGATGTGTTTTCTCTATGAAAAATGCAAGATTTCATGTCACAGTGTTTATAATGCATTAACTATCTCACCTTTTCCTACTAGAAAAAAGCCTGATCAAATAAAATCAAATTCACTGATTAATGCTCTGTTTGTTAAAAAAAAAAACAAAACTGAAATGAGTCAAAAAGCAACATGAAACTGGGTGATCCTGGGGGTTGATGTATGGTATTAGTAAGCCCAATGCAGATGGTTTACTGTGTTACAGCTGGATGTAATTTCACCGTATCTCACTGATATGATATCTCTGTCTACATGATACTCACTATTGGGTAAATACTGGCACAGAATTCCCAGAGAGTACCCAACTCAGCTGGTTAGAGCTGAGTCTAGGCTTGGCAGTGCCAGACTGAAGTGACCGCAGTTACCTTGCCCTGACACTGCAGTGAAACCTCTGAAGAATTGCCTTGCTTAGTACACATTTGGGTGGAGAACTCTTTTTTCCCTCTCAAAGTAATGTTAACAAAGAACAAGATTTCCAGAAGTAGCTTGTGACAGACAGTCCTCAGTGACCCTGTGGCAAAATAAGAGGAGCCATATTTAGCTGCTGGTTCTTGAGTCACAGGGAAGTCACAGCAGAAGTGTTACAGTGATAACAATCTGACTTTGCAGGGAAGGATGGAGTGACACCTTTCTCAATAGCTTTGCAAGTTCCATGCAGGAAATAGCTACTCTCTCTCAGATGAAACACCATCGCTTTTTGAACTACAAATTCAGTTTCCCAATGCAGTGCCGGATATCCTATACAAAGATATCCTGTGGAAGCAGGATGGCCTGGAAGAAACAGAGTAAACCTTAACTCTGTTTGACTTCACCTTGGAGTTATCCTTTACAAAATATTGCGGTTCAGAGAGTGTTTCTAATGTGCTGCACGGGAACAACCAGTTCTCTACAGCACAGTGTTTAGGGAATGACCTAATTAACCTGAATGTAATAGAGAATATTTCTTCCAGTGTAACAGAAGGATTTAGAAACCAATGCTACTTACCGTCACCTTCACAAGGAGTATATTTTTAACAGGTATTTAAACCTGCATATATAAATAGAACACATGTAGATCCAAGCTGCTCACTTTCAGCAATTGAATAATCTGAAAAAATGGTATTCCTGACATCCTAAAAATAAAAACTGACATTTAACATTCCCTCCTTTTTTTCCCCCCAGGAGATTGTTACAGACTCAACATCTCCACACACTGGTAATTACAACTAGGAACAAAATGTGCTTTTCTCTCCCTTTCTTTTTCCTTTTTTTCCCCCTAAACTGTTTTCAAATAGGTAGTAACATGTCACTATTATGCTTTTCATCACATAAATACTTGCTCTGTTATCCCATATTTCAAAGTGATTTTCCAGATGACTGCCTTGATAGCAAATCAACATCAGCAGGTTTCCTGTATGGAATCACTGTCATGTATAAAATACAATAAAACTGGTGAAGTTTAAATAATGATAAAATTTTCTTAATGAAAGCAGATTAAGTGGATATTTTACTTGTGTTTTGAGGGACCTTTATCAGCTTTCATTTGTGTAGAACTTTTTCTGTGAGAAAAAACAATCCTGAAATAAAGCTATTGAATTCTTTCCAGACCTCAGTCTGCTGTCATGGAGTCAATTTGAAAGTAAAGTAGAGAGGAACTTTCTTCTAAAACTCCTGTTTGTCAAGTACTTTCATAGTCATATTAATTCTCGTTTTCTGTAAGAGATGTTTTTTTTCTGACATCGTGTCGGCTCTGAAAAGCAGCCAAGTAAAGCGACTGAAAAGTGCCATCTGCTGCCTCGGGGGGAAATAACTGAACCTGAGCAGACACACCGTGACTAGAAGAGCAAAAGAAGTTCTGGCATCTTCCTTTTCAGGCCACTACGAGAAAGATTAGGAACTTGGGAGAAGAAAGCAACATTTTCTCTCTTAATTGGAAGAATCATAGAATCATTTAGGTTGGAAAACCTTCAAGATCATCAAGTCCAACTTTTGATTGAACACCACCATGACAACTAAAACATAGCACTGTCATATCCAGTTTTTCCTTGAACATTTCCAGGAGTGGTGACTCAATCACTTCCCTGGGCAGCCTGGTTCAATTCTTGACAATGCTCTCCATGAAGAAATTCTGCCTGATGCCCAACCTGAACATCCCCTGGCGCAGCCTGCCCATGTCCTCTTGTCCTGTTGTTATTTATCTGGGAGAAGAGGCCAAACCCCACTTGGCTACAACCACGTTTCAGGTACTTGCAGAGAATGACAAGGTTCCCCTGAGACCTTTTTCTCCAGGCTAAATAACCCCATCTCCCTCAGCACCTCCTCATATAATTTGTGCACCAGACCCTTCACCAGCTGTGTTGCCCTTCTCTGGGTATGTTCTATCACCTCAATGTAATTCCTGAAGTGAGGGGCCCAGAACTGAGCACAGAATTCAAGGAGCAGCTTCATCAGTGTTGAGCACAGGGGAACAATCACTGCCCTGGTCCTGCTGACCACACTCTTTCTGACACAGACCAGGACGCCATTGGCCTCCTTGGCCACCTGGGCACAGCTGGCTCATGGTCAGCCACTGTTGTACAGCGTCCCCAGGGCCTTTTCTCCTGGGCCACTTTCCAGCCACTCTTACCCCAGCCTGTAGCACTGCCTGAGGTTGTCATGACCCGAGTGCAGGACCTGTCACTTGGCCTTGATGAATGTCATATAATTGGCCTCAGCCCATCCATCCACCCTGTCCAGATCCCTCTGCAGAGCCTTCCTGCGCTCCAGCAGAACAACACTTCTACCCAGCCTGGTCTCATCCACAAACTTACTGTGAGTGCACTTGATCCCCTCATCCAGATCATCGATAAAGACATTAAATGGGACTGGCCTCAATGCCAAGCCCTGCCTTTGTAGCAGCAATAGGATATTTTGCCTTTGGAGAAATACACTTCAGCAGCACTGACCTTTCTCATCATCTGGTACATAATGCCTATGGCTTGAAAAACAACTAATGGAAATATTTAGCTCTATTTTGTATGTACATACATACCTAGATCATCCACTGCATTTTTTTTTTGGCCTTGGCATACTAGAAATAATTTCATATGTACTTTCTTAGCACAGTTCAATTTAAATCAGTTGCCAAACTCTAAAATTATAGATACAGAGTTGGTTTCTACATCTATTTCCTTATTCTTTTTGCTCTCAAACTCCTTACCTCTAATGACTTTCCGACCCTATTTATACACAGCAGACAGAAAAGCCTTAGCTCATGTCCCCTTAAACTCCAGAGGAGTTATCCTGGTATGGCTGTCCCAGTTCCTTCAGAAAGTAGCTCTATCTGCAATTGGTTTTGTTCCTCTATTCCTGCTACTGTACTGACATCCTAAATCTGTCTAAAAATGCTTTTCATCTTAATCCAGGATGAACTGGTATCTCCTAAAATAGAAGATGTATTGGCTGTAGATTTTGTGAAGGCTGGGTGGCAGCGCACTAAGCCACTGCAGTTACACTGGTCTTTCCCAGCTCCTGGAAAGTTGGTCTTTCCTATTCCTTAAGGATGATAATGAGAAGATGAGGACGCAAAAGTAGAAACAGAGGCAATGTTTCTGGGTGTGGCATTGCTGCAGGACCTAATAAAGGAACCTTAAGACTCCAAATTAGACATGGAAGTGTTGAAACAGACTTAAATCCAAAAAAATTCATGTGCTTTATCAAAGATTTATTTTTAACTGCTTTAAACATACTAAGTCTCAAATAGATATGATTGACAATTAGCAGCTAAAATGAATGTATTTATTTATCATGGGACATAAAAGGTCTGGAAAGGATTGACTGTATGGAACAAATTAATAAGATATTTTCTCATTTGCATAGAAGAAACTGCTGCTTAGGTCTTGCTCCAAAATTTGGTCACATTCAGAAGTAATGGATTACTTTTCTTATAGGAGCATATGTATATGCAGTTGGAAGGAACATGGGAGGGCCCACATAATAAAACTTTGAAGTCTAGAATACATTGGGCAGGCGGTTCCAAAAAAACACATCTTTTTCTCGTTTTACCCCACCATATGATATTTTACGTACTTCACACACTGCATACTTTCTTGAAAATGGGCCAAATACAGAAACTAAAATAATGATGTTCTCCAAATTACATCTGTCGTCTTTGTGCATCCTGGCTGAATTCAATCAAGTGTTCACATCCTGTAAAAGACAACACTGCTTATACTGCGTACGATGTGCCAAATAGCTCTTGTCATGGTGGAAGGACTTGAGGCACCACTGTCAGTCAGTTCAGCCTATTTTTCCCACAGTGTTTGAAGTGAACCTGATCTGCCTCAGTTTGGAAGCAGATGCTCAGTCATTTATTGTCTTTAACAGAGTTTAAGTATTTGCTCACCGAAGGGGCTGTAGCTGAGGCTACTGAGGATACAATAATACTTCAAGGCATTTTGTCTAGTTTAACTTGTAATCATACTTTCAACTAAATGGAGCAGCACATACAATAGATAAGTCCCGTGAGAGAAAAGGTTTGAAGTTTAGATGATGGCTGCATCAAATTACAGAATTACAGCATTATCTGTCTGATACCCACTACTGAAGGAGATCAGTACATAAAGGATAAAAGTCAGTCTGTGATCTCTTTAGGAGCTGAACTGTGTTGATTCCACCATTACTCCCCCATGTTTTCCTATATGTTTTTATGTACTCAACATTTCTCTCAATAGCCTAGCCTGAAAAGTATATTTAATGTGATCAAATTATACAACAGGGAGTAAAGGAAAAAAAACTACATTAATATTTCTAATTGTACAGTTTAATCTGAAAACAAGTTGAAAACATTTTTCTTGTCTCAAAGAACTAAACTGAGAATGATCTTAACTGAATGATAATTTTTGTTTTCTTTGTGGCAAATGAAAAATACTTTTTTTAATGATAAAAGATTTAGACGTCACTGAAGTCACAACATGAACTACAAAACTCAATGCAGTGTAAAGCCATTTTTTTCTCTTATCTGCAGTGGTTTTGTTACAGCTGTAAAACACTTTGCAGCTCTCTACATGTGAAGAACTTTCTCCTAATGCCTGATAAGCCAAATCACTTATCTCTACAATCCTTTACATAAAAGTTCCTAGCATGTTGATGGATATAGGAAATTATTCATTACACTATTGATGGGCACCAAAAAAAGTGATTATTTTGTCAAAAGTCATAAATGGAATACAAATGAAACTATGAATCAGATAGTTTATGAAAAAATATTTGGAAATACAAAATTATTATTAACCCATTTCATAGTTTGGATTTGAGAATGAGATCACTGAATACGGTGACTGGGAGAGACTTGCAAGGAAATTCATGAAATACGGAGGAGAATGAGACTTTTTTTTAAAAAAAATCTTTTTTTGCTTAAAAATCCCACTCCTCACCGTTGACGGAAAGAATACTCATCGCACTTTCCGCAATGCCACAGTGCGTTGTTCTGGAATCACACAACTCTAGGGCTGGGAACAACTGTGTCACAGCAGACAGGAAAAAAAATATACTATTAGATCTTGGAGAACAGTGTAATTAATGACTGCCCTGCTGCCATTTTCCAGTCCTAGCTTGTGCAAGATCAAAATTAATCTTTGAAAGGCTACAAACTCCCTTTATTCAAAGGGACAAAGATATCAGATCTATTTCAATATTTATCTTCAAATGCTGTAGACCAACAAGGGTACACATAACATAGTCCATAGTTTTGAAAACTCAGCAGTGTTACAAATAAGCATTTCTAAACCCCATCATTTACTGATGAAATAATGCCACTGTCATTCTCTTCCCATGGTCAAAAACATACCAACCTTTGTCAGGACTTTTCTTCTAATACCTCAAAGGTTTTACAAGCTGCTTGAATCCTACAGCCTTTTGGAAAGATTCTGGATGCAACTAGGTTCACCTGGCTTCAGATGAAGGTACATGCTTCTCATGTGCGTGTCGAACTTCTTGAGTAAAATGAAGACATTAAATTAAAAAAAAAAAGCCCCTCAAAAACAAATAAACAAACATAAAAAAAACCCCAAAACCAAAAAACCAACCCAACTGTGCTCCCCTTATGATACATAATCCCACTGCTTTTCAACAGCTAACAAAAATTGAGAAATAAAAAAGAGATTAAGGTCCCCAATGTTACTTCTTGGCATCTTTTAAAAGCCAAAAATAAATTAGTATAGCTGAAAACTAGATTTGAAAGTCAGAGACTTATCTGGTCAAAGACTGATCGTTTTTAACACCTACACCCAGTATTAAAGCAACTCTTTGGAACAATTTGAGTGACAGTCTTTGTTCAGTCAAACTCAGACACAAAGATTTTAGAATTTCCTGCTTTTTGCCTCACACACTATTGGGGTACACAACTAAGAATGATCTTTTTGCATCATTCTTCTATCTGCATCCTCAAGTACAAAACAGGAAAAAAGAAAATTAGGTGGAAAAAACATTGTAAGTGAAAGAGAACATCAACGATTGGGAAAAATCAGTATGAAATTAATGTAGAAGGGATCTTACAGTAAATGAGATGTTCTTCCAACAGCTCTGATGAAAAAGGAGAAAAATTATCTTCATGTTTTTGAAAAGCTGCTGAATGGTTTTGCACCACATGTTCCATGAGTATAAAAAAATCTCTTTTCCAAACTCTTCTAATGTGTAACACTCTACCCCCAGAGAAATCTGTTTCTGCTTTCCAAAAAGTATAAGTACTGAATTGAAATGTCACATTGAAAAGTTACTAAGGATTATTTTGAACATCCCAGCATGGAAAGCAATACAGCATTTATTGAGTCCATGTTCAATATAAAATGAAACCTGTTGAAAACATATTTCAATGTTCACACTAAAAACTCCAGCTCTACCTCCTGAGAAGGCAGAAACATGAATAAAAATTTTTCAAGAATTTATGCTAGGTAATTTTTTGGAACAAAAATATCACCATTGGCTCTCATGGCCCCAAGACTGGAAAAGCAATAGGTCTGCTTGGGGGACCACCCTGGAACTGTGGCAATCAAACAGGTTGTACAACATCATGGTGGTAGCAGGAAGGAGCTGCTAATCTGAACACAGACTCTTGTTTCTGTGGCTAAAGAAGGCAAAATATCCTGAGAGTTTCAACAAAGGTACGCTGAAAGCAGCAAAGCCTCAGGCAGCTTTGTCAGACTCCTAGGAAGAAAGGATCAAGAATAGAAGATTAAGAGAATGGCAGGGAAGACATATGAGTAGGAAAAAGGAAAATTCTGAAAGAAAAACCAAATCAAAACTATCAATGTGATTAGTCCTATCCTTTCCTATCCATGCCTGAATCTTACATCTCTCATTTTCATTCCTATTTTCTTTTATAGACACACATATCATGTTGATTATATCCCATGGTAGGTGATGAACCACAAATCTATCCAGTTCCTAACCAACTTCAGCCATGAGTTTCTGCTTCTTCACGGGCTTTGGTGGTGCGTCACAGTAACCTTGGCTACAGGGCAGCTATTGATTCAAAATACAAATACAGTGTGAGAGAATTTCACAGCACAACAGGGTTATTGTGACTGGTCTGAACAGCCCCTGTTTCCGCAGCAAATGCAGAACCCAAGTTTCTGAGCACCTTGGTAGATGTTTCGCACTGCATTCTGATTTCTTCTTGTACTTGTCCAGGAGCTCATGACTAAGATGTAAAAATCAGAATGTAAAGGCAACATACATTAACATGGCACAAGCATAGTACTACAAAAGTGTACCATCAGCATTATGTCATTTTTTCAATGATGAAGAAAATGAATGGTATAAAAATCACAAGAACAACAATAAAAAACAACAATAACAACAAACCAACCAACCAAAAAAAAAAAAAAAAAAAAACCACCAAAAAAACCCAAACAGAAAGAACCCAACCAAACAAGCAAACAACCAAAAAACAACCACACACACAAAAAAACCCCACCAAAAAAACAAAACAAAAAAAAAATTGTCACTAGTACCACCACTGAAGCTATTGCCCAACATGGACTGAACTTCTTAGCACTATATTCTGCAACTTGGCTCATCCCACCTACTGCCATCATGAATGATGCTCAAGAATTTTTCTCCAAGATTTTTATGACTTCATTTTACCTTCATTGTGACAATAGCTCACACCGGATCTGAGACTGTGTGCTACTGATTAAAGACAGAGCTCTGAGCTAAAAATTTGGTTCAGATGAGTTACTTCTTTTGAACAAAAAAATTATCTGGACACAAGCCATTCTGCAGAATGCCCATGATTTAAAAAATATTATTAAATACTGTTATTTAGATATCTTTTTACCCTTTTTCACTACCATTCAGTCAAAGAAAAAGCACTCTACCTATATTTGAAATATGAGCACAAAGGCAGAGCAGCATTGAATCATGCCCATGGGAGCCTGTGTCTTCCCCCACTGCAATCCCTTCCAGGCAGGAGCAGCTTTTCCTTGTGGTGTCCTCCCAGGTTCCCTCAGTCTGTCCTTACAAAGGGACACAGGCTGGTGCCTTTCCAGCCAGCCACCTGTGGTAGCAGCAATGATGGACCAGCGGTGCAGCATCCAGGAGGATTCGGGCATGTGCACCTGTGTGTTTTATCTTCCTCCTCAAGCAATAGAGTCACAGAATGGTTTGGGTTGGAAGGGACCTTAGAGATCATCCAGTTCCACCACCCGCACATCATGGCGGAGATATCTTCCACTAGACATAGTTTCTCTAAGCCTCATCCAGGCTGGTCCTGAACACTTCCAGAGATGGATCAACAAGGCTCGGGACTCCAGGGAAGTGAATTTTCATTAGTTTTCATTTCATGATGGGACACTCATGGTTTGGGCACAATTTTTCAATAAATTGTGCAGATGAAAGGATAGTGACTCATATAGTATATCAAAGCAATCACAATATTATGTTAAAAAAATCATACTCTTCCTCACACTTGATTCCCCCCAAAAATTAAAAGCTGATATGAACCTTTTCAATTCTCTGTGAATTCTTCCTAATTTCTGAGGGAGTCTTAGTCTTAATAAGCGTATGTTTTGAAATTTTACAGCAAAATTTTTCCCTTTCTAAAAATTAAATTTCTTCTCGTGAGTGATTGTATTATTACCTATGAAAGAGAAAATGGTGTAAATGTATGTTATTTGAAATTTTATGTATTTAATGACATATTGGACATCCTTGTGATAGTTAAAGAAGGTGCTTATTTTTTCTCTGTTGAATAAATGAGAACTCTCTGTTGTTATTTGCTTTATAAGGACTCCATATTATGTGTGTAAAATAAGTTTCATGGGAAGTAATGCATGTTTAATTTGCTACTTTATGAAGTACATTAAATTTTGTGGAAATTAGACATTAAAATATTAGTACTACGTGTTAAAACTTCAATGACTTGTTCACTTTTTCTCTTTTTTTAATGCAGTGAAACATGAAACCACAGGATAAACTTACATTCCCATCTCTTCCCATTTTATTGGATCCCTTCTATGTGCTCCTTTGCTTAATAGTGTGAAGTCAGAACTGGAAGATGTATACTTATAGAATAAAATTTGTTTGTAGCAGATATGTTAGTAAGCCTTGGAATGCATTTTATTTAGATGCATAAAACTACCAATAACTAAAAAAAAGAAGTGGCACTGTACACTCCATGATTTCACACTAATCACAAGCATCTGGCTGGACTTCTGTAGGAGGGGAGGTTCAGGCAAATTCTCAGTCTTTTTCTTTATTTTCCATATATTTTTTGCTTTAGGTTCACTAAATGAATTTGGTTTTAAGGAGCACTATGCTGCCCTTCCCACAGCAGCAAATCTTGGTACTGACTTTGTACCATGAATATGATCAGAGTTTCTAGCCCAGAAAGAGGAGGGAAACAGTTACTAAAGAATCCAGAGTTATTAAAATCACATAAAACCACTGATCCAAGCCCTGGAAACACTTTGGAAATCTTTAGTCAGTTTGCATCTGAATAGGAGAAATTTAAATGAGTTTAGGTTTAAAAAATACTCTTTCGATGCTCACTCATACTCTTGTCAGTTCTGTCAGTTAATCCACTTACTCAAATTAGAATGATAAAAGTGTTATTGTAGCTGAGGTCTGAAAATATTTTCAGCAGTAGGCTTATTTTATTTCACTTTTAATTCATGTATAGTTGATTTGTTTCACTGTGAAAAGGGCACTAAATCAAATGCTGAACATGTATGAACATACAATATTCTAAAATGAAATAAAATTATTTCTGAATAACAAGTAATGAATAAATCAATAAAAATATTATGAACACACTGAAAAGCCTCACTTTAAAAATCTATTTCTACAGCAAAATAATATTTCTTGTCAAGGAAAGGCCACTGAGAAGGTCTTCAACTCTTATACAAACTTAACCACAAAGTATTTTCTGAAGAAAATCTGGAAGTTGCAGTAATGTTTCCATAATGGAAAACTATAGCCTACTGTGTTCAGAGCAGTATGGGAAATAACCAGCAGCAAGAAACTGGAGCTGGGATTATGCCAAGTTATTTTGTTGCAGAAACACGAATATGCCCTAAAGCCTATTCTGTAAAAGAAGGCCTTTTATCACAGTAAAGCTAAACATGATGTAGGAGGTAAAAGAATTGTGATAAAATTATTTTTATCAAAATTATTTGGATACGGATTTTGAATTTCATGTACATTTGGGAACTGACAGTGTCCAGGTGCAAGCTTCCATGGTTCTGCACATCTGTGCCCTCTGCTTTGAGGCATAAATTGTAACATTGAACCCTCAGGTAAAATTACTGCACCTACTGCCTACACTGGGGGCTTTGCTCTATTGAAAGTGATTTATTTTTACTTGGAACTGCATGATCAGGCAAGCAACAACATACAACCATCTTAATGGATAATATTTTAGGAAATATGAATTAAAATGGAGGATTAACTGATAAAAAAAGATGGACAGATAACAGAATATGTTAAAAAAATCATATGTTCAAAACTCAGTCAAGAATTTTATCACCAGTCATCACACTTTCAAAGGTGTGATGTGACTACATTAGTAGTGAAAACCAGCAAATATTAAATATATGTATGTGTACAGGCATCACTTTGAAAAGCCAGGCACTCACAGGCCAGCATGAGTGCAACACCATGCTACAGACAGGGAAATCAGGCAAACATCTTGGTGAGGATTTTGTATTCTGTGATGTGTCTGGGCTTCCATTCTAAAACTTCTTTAGAAGCTCCAGTTCTGATTCAAGCAGTCAGTTTGTTTCCTAAGTGGTATATTTACAGTGCAGTGTGATAACTCTCCCTGAGGACTTTGCAATTCACAAACTTAAAAATCTTTAATTTAAAAAGGTACTGCAAATGCATTTATGTTTTGAACTTTTCTCCATCCCAAGGTGATACTTTGCCTTGCTTATCTCATGTGCCATGTCTCAGATACAGTTTTTAAACACTTGCAATCTGGATTTTTTTCAAATATTCAGAATATCTGAAGTGCTTTGTTTTTTAACAGAGCTGGGATCACTGGTGTTCTGCATAGCAACATAGTTAGTAGTTTTTTCTCACTTCTGATAGAAGAGCACTTTTATAAAATTGAGTTTTTACACCAGGCAGTAACTGGATTGAGTGTATCATGAATCCTAAATAGTTTAACAATTCACAAGTTGGACTAGAGATGTTGTTATTATTTTATTGTCATGTCTGCTTTCTCTTCACACTTTTATTCTAAGTCAGCTATTAATATTAACATTAATATTCTTAAATGAGAATAATGTATCCAAAAAGTGTATATGCTCATGTTCCTAAACCTATGCATTTTGCTTGTTAAAAGAATGGTGATAACAAACTTTATTCATACAAATGCAAGGAAATTATTTTGAAAAGTTACTCAAAAGATCTATCACTGTGCCCTGCATATTAATCACAAAGAAAACCATCCATTCTAAAAACTGCATTTGTAGCAGTTAGACAGATGTAAAATGGATTATAATAAAGAAAACTAAGAATTGTTAATATTTAGTAAAGGTGCTTAAAAATCTTTGTTGATTAGATTTTGAAAACTGCTATGTCCCCTAATGAGCACACAAGCCGATTTAGTAGAATTAGTCCTTTGTATTCAGTAGAGTAATACATCCCTCTTTGTGTTGAAGGGACAAAGGAGAAGTGTCATCAGGAGCTGTCTGCCTGCACACACAAACACACTCTATAGAAATTGCTGTGTTATTGGAAGCATGGAAGAATGCCACTAGGAAAACACAGGAAACCCAAGCCAAGATTTGAGATAGCTAAATTCATTTACCAGACGTTTTCATTCAGATTTGAGAGGGATACTTCAAAAGCCCAGTTTTGCTGCTGCCTGTTAAAAGTGCCTATGGCATTCTTTATGATTATTAGTGGAACAGAAATTAAATAGCAACTGACCCGTACAGTGCTCACTGGAGTCACATGTCTCGGAGACCCAGATACTGCGACTGCATCACGCTGTGTGATGAGCGGCACGTACATGCCCACTTAGGATCTGCTTGGGAGTGCCAGAGCAGATGAACGAAGGAAATTTGATGAAACTTCCTAAACTGATGCCACTCTAAGAATGAATGTTCTTGTTTTCTGTTTTAAACAATATATGACTTGTTTGCAAGCTTCTGTTCAATTTAAAAAAACCAACAAACCAATGATGCCTCAGTAATGTTTACTAGAAATAGGTGAACAAAAAGAGAATCCTGAAAGACTCAAAATGGCTCTTAAAAGAAGTCATAGGAAATACATCATGGCCATTAAGTAGATGTACATTGACTATCTCAAATATTGAAAAAAAAATAGCCATGCATCCTTTAACATGCAAAAGGTACATCAACATCCTAATGCCAGATAACATAAATCTGCTAACAACATTATGCAGGAAGAGGATTGTTTCTTCAGCAGAATATTTTGAATTACCGTTTGTAAAAAAAAAAAAAAAATCATTGCCATAGGTTTTAATAAAAACTCAGGCAGATGGCAAATAGTCAATGACATTGACCTCTTCCTCTGTTTCCAGCAGCAAACTATACAATGTTAGCACTAATTTCCTACTGTTCTAACTCAGGCAGCAATCTGCCCTTTTGCAGAATTCTAGAAGTCTAGAAAAAGAAGTCTGTTGTTTGAAGATGCCCAGAAATTAAAGTGTTGGTATTAATAATTTCTATTACGTTTAAGTGGTTGAGTGTGCTAAAAACAACCAAAGGTTATTGCTATTCTACATGTATCACTTTTGCCTAAATATATGCTGCCACATAATGCCTGTCAAAAGTATTAATTTCATCCAGGCTTTCCAAAATGTATTTTTCTTATAAGATATTAAATGTAGCTTATCATTTCCTCACGTCTTAATGCTCTCTAATAAATGACATCTGAAAGCATTCTGAGGCAAGTGTTAGGGAAGCACTTGGTATCTTTTCTTCTCCTCTAGCAGAAAAATGGTATTTCATTGTAAGTAGACCAAGCACACACACAGTGGATCTGTGAAGAATTAGTCTTCAGCTATTAGTTTCTAGGTCTAACAGTAACTCAAAATTTTGTCTGGTTGCTTTATATAACAAAATGAACATAATTCAGGTTTCCTGATAAGCTGACATGTGGCTGCAGAACAAGTGCCTGCACAGCTCTGGTCTCAACTTTATTTTCCCAAAACCATCTTTTTGCTGTTTTGCACCAGCAGATAAAAGTCTACTGCTACTTCTCCATACACAACCTAGAAAATTCTATTTCAAAGCACCCTTTCTGCTTTCAGAGATGTCAATTTCTGAAAAGCTGAGTTCAGCACTTGCCTCTGCAGAACCAACTACGCCTGTCCTAAAGACTTCCTTGATGCAACAGAAAAGGAACATGTAGGAACCAAAATCAGATATATGTTGGTGAAGGTCTAAAAAAGCAGTTGAACACCGGTCAGGCATGAGGCACTTTCATTAAAATTTTGTGAAGGCCCTATTTAAAGTCTCTCTGCACGGAAGCTCAATATTGCCATTGTTCACTACGATTTAACATTTTTCTCTGTTGGGCTAGATGAAGGAGATGGACATTGGACCTCCCTACACCAGACAAGCTCCAGTGAAGGCTGTCCTTCTCTGTTACCATCAAACTTTTCAGAATGAAGTGAACCTAAAATATAACAACATCTTTAGGCAGACAAATGAGTCTGGCCATTGAATT
The DNA here is from genome assembly GCA_036630365.1 of Acanthiza pusilla. Taxonomy (NCBI): domain Eukaryota; kingdom Metazoa; phylum Chordata; class Aves; order Passeriformes; family Acanthizidae; genus Acanthiza; species Acanthiza pusilla. The sequence continues at coordinate 71,604,895 of JAXCHO010000034.1, forward strand.
TTCATTCATAGAGGCTTGTCCAAATAATAACTCTCTGTCTGCAGTCACTTTCTTATGAACAACTTAATTTAAGATGATTTCAGGGGCAGAAAATTAAATCATTCACAGTGAATAGACCTTCTAATAACAAGACACTTTTATCTCACAGGCAGCAGTGTTGTCAGTACTTGGGCATAATTGGGACTAGAAATTGGTAATTTTGCTGTAAAGCAGCTAACTGAACAATAGAGACTTTTAAAATAGTCTTAATATTGACTCAGGCTGTTTACTTGAAAACTTTCCCCAGCTACGTGACATTTTGCTTTGCTAAGTATTAATGGGCACAGGGTCTAAGGTAAATCTTGTTTCCTAACCAGTCACCTCCCCTAGTTATTCACACTGTCTTAGCTGACTGGTGGTGGAAAGCACATTTATCTTCTGGGATTTTAGAAAAGTTACCTTAAAAGATTCCTTAATGCAAAACACAATCATATTGCAATCTAAATTGTAGGGGAGGGTAGTGTGAGAAGCTTGCATTTGTAGTAAAATAACCAAGTACCATAAAAAGCTTATGGGAATGTGAACAAAACATATTAAAACCAATATTAAGTGATCTAAAGGTCAAAGTAAAGATAAACATCTGAAAGTAAGACACTTCAAAATGTTGTTTTGTCAGTTACACTTCAAAATGCTGACAGTCCGTGTTTCCCTCTAAAATGTGTGTCTCTTAAGCTCTTTCTCTTAAAGATGAAGTAAGCATTGGAATTGGAATTTCCTTTGAATCCCTTCCTTTGTCATGGTTCTGTTAATGATACTATGTTTATCTTGTAAGTAGTTCATAGGCTATTTAGAAATATTATTACATCATACATACGACTTGTTTTTGCACCATAATGTCACTGCAGGAGGTGTAATGTGGCAAATAGTTACTAAAAAATGTCCCAGAGCATTCATAGCCTCTTGGGACCTGGGAAACCATGATACTAAAAGAACATAGGGTCATTGCTGGTTTAAGCCCTGATCTGCAAAGATGATCTTTTTTATTGTTATTCAGACAAGTTTCTGGACAGTGCCTTCTGTAGTTTCCTGATCTCCTTACACAGAGAGAGGCTGGCCTAACAATAAAATTGTATCATCCATATTACTCCCATTTCCTAGCTTGTATGTCTTGCTTTATCTTCTGATTAGCCATAACCAAAAAAAAGATTAGAAATTACCTACTTTCCTTTTTGAGTTCTTTTTCCTTACTGGATATGTACTGCCTTTTAGCTCACTATTGCATATAAATAAAACCGGGTTAGCAAGTTTAGCTGAAGGAAAAACAAAGCACAAAACATAACAGCATGAGTGTTGTATTTCATAATTTCTTTAGAGCTCCTTGCACTGGAGAAGTTACTGTAGATGATCCATGGATGCACAGGCCCTCATCCAAGCTCCATGTCAGAAGTCAGCCGAATTTATGTACTACTGGAAGCTCTGGTACATTATTCATTTGGTCTGTATGTCCCAAGAACAATGTTGGGTTTGAGTTTTCATTGGGAATGCAAAAACTGAACCTTTACTCATTCCCAGAATTTGAAAAAAGCAGATAAGGGATGTGCAACCAGTTTTCTTCAGATGGTTCCTTTTTAGTTCCATCTGAAAATTTTGTACGTGCATAAGAAAAAGAGGCCTTTGTTGGGAAAGCCAGACATGACAGATTGGAAGCAATTTCTCTGATGGTGCTACTAAATTGCTGAAAATCTTAGAGAACAGCCATAAACCTGTGATGACTCTGCATCCTGGCTCAGATTTCTCTGGATTCACTGAGCATCTGTCACTTGTATATAAGCACTAGGTCTCATACACCTAGAACACACCTGATTCTGGAAGTTTATGTGTGGCTCTCTGATGCATATGAGATGTGCTGGATCCACCCTCCTTGTCCTGCATAGTATACGTACCTCCACTTCCATCCAATGGGAAAGAGCCTAGAGGGGATGATCAGAGACATTAAAGAAGAAACTTAGAGAGGTTGATGTGTCAGTAACCTTATTCACATAAGGAAGAAAATCTTTAGACTTTATAAAAGGCAAAGTTTCTCATTTCCCAAAGAAAATATCTCCCATTCCCCCCCAAAAATGGGAAAATACTAACAGGACTCCATTCCCTTGAAAAGCACTCTTCAAACACTTACCTCTGAACCTTCTCTTAATTCCACTAATTGACATACTAGTCTGGGAGAGGAATTTGGCTATTTACTGATGTTTCTTTTTTGATTCTTATTTATCTACTAGCCTGGAATGAATGGTATGCAAAAATACTTTGCTGAAGGTTAAAATGATTTAATACAAATTATATGAATTTCATTATCTTCCTAAGTGAATAACATTACAACACTTACAGAAACTAGTATTTTTTTTCATACTTTTAATCATGTTACATCATAGGATATGACAGCCAGAATGTGACAATACATAGCCATAATTTACTCACATATCATAGGATTTTGATATTTGTAAACTGTATAACAAATACAACAAAATAATTTAATAAATAAAATCTCATGATTGTTCCTTGAAGTTTTAGCCGTAAGTTGTAGTCAAAATGTCACAGAATTCTTTAGGTTGGAGACTATTCTGAAACCTTGCTTAAAACAGAACCAATTCTAACATTAGATCAAGTTTCTTCAGCTGAGTTTTTAAGATCTCCAGGGATAGTGTTACATGGCAATTGGGTGGGATAAACACTAAACCATATATTTCTGAAGTTACTATTAACAGGATGGATGTCACATCTGACCAATGATTTCTGTTCCAAGATATGTGTTCTGCCACACACACTCACAAATCAGGTTCCAGTTCCTCTGGGCACAGACCTGCACCATGACTGAGGGGGCACAGGCAATCACTGCCCCCTCAGTGTTGAAGTCCTGGCTGGAAGTTTGGCCATAACAGTTCCACTTCAGGCTCTGCCTTGGCCATATTGGACACAAACACTCTCATGGTGTTTCCCTCTACCCACCCACTAGGGACTACTGCCTTAATTATTTATTGCTTTCTAGCTTAGATTGAAAACATAAGCTGTCAATGGCCTTGCTAATCACACAGCCCCAGGCAAATCTCTTTGACTTCCTGCTTAGCTAAGACCGATTTCTAATTGTCCCCAGGGAGTCTGTAACCCTCTGGTCTCCTGCCACCAAATATTACAGAAAGTGTGAAGCTAAGCAGCAGTTACATAAGAAGGTTCATCTGTACTTCTTTGTTTTCCAGATCACAGTGTATTAGCAGAGCCAGAGCTGGGCAGCTGTAGTCAAGGTCCCATTTGCAGTGTTTTTTGTTACACTCTTAAATTGTTGGTTTTTTTCCCTCCTTATATGCAGACCAAATTTCTCCTGTAATTTGTAGCATTGTTTCTCATCTTTTATTGTGCACCTCTAAGAGGAGTCTGGTTTTGGTTTCTCTACAGCTGCTGTAAAGCAAAGAGGTGAAATTTCAGTAGAAAGCATTATTAACCCAGATACATCTGCCTGAAACAGTCAATTAGAGTCAGAAACATTAGAATACTGCAACCCTCAGGTTTTTCAGATGTTTTCAAAATTTACTGCTTAATGGAAATGACTCAGGTTACTAATGCATATCTTCAGTGATGGTGGTAAAATAGGTAATTGGTTACAGGTGGGAAGACTTACATATACAGCAAATACGATAATTATTCCCATGTGACCTCATCAAGCTCTTTTAGCTTCCTACAAAGTATTTTATCTCATTGTAAAAAAAGGTTGCTAATAGTTGTTCACATTACCGTGGCACTGTGAGAAAAAAATAAGTTCATTTGCTAGTTTTGAAAACAAAAGTTGCCATTTAAGGGCTAAGTATAAATGTATAGGCAAAATACCCAAATATTTCCCTATCTCTGTCATTAAACCTTAAGGCTGACAGCAAAAAATAATAAAATTTTCTTTTGCTTGAGTTAATGAAGTCAAATTTTTGTGCCAAGTTCACCTGGAAAGGCAGTTCTGAAGACAACCGGCCACAGAATTTCCACAAGAAGAATACGGAAAAATATTCTTCAGTAGAAAAGTATTACATTGGATCCAAAGTGTTATACCTAAGTAGCCAGGTCTTGAATCAACATGTTTGGTAACTACAACAAATTAAATCAATAAAGTTATTTATTTTTTATGAACTTACATGATTGAGTGTGGACAATGATTAGGACAATAATTACATGGGGATAGTTAAGGAAATAAGCTAACTTGAAATACATCTGAATTAATCTGAAATACAGTCTATTCAAGTTCTGGGAATGCAACGATAACATTTTAGAGAATTATTTTTTTCTCTTCAGGAACACTAACTGAATGAGATCTATGGTCTCCCTAGTCCTCCAGCAGTGACAGAATCTGATTATGGATTACCTTTGCAATGCATCCTTTCCACAGAGGATAGCATCAGACTGTTTGTCTGCAACTGGTAATGTGAAACAAGACATATAGATTTTGATTTAAATGTGATTTATTCTCAATTCTAATAACAAATATTTTCTTCTTTTACTTTATGATGTAGGCAGCCTAAAACGGGACTCATTTCACTCATACAGAAAATTGAAACCATTCACTTGTCTGACAGAAAATAGATATTAAAAAAAAAAAATCTACATTTAGAAGGCAGAAAAGAAGATTTAAGATGTTCACTGAAATGTACTATAAATAGGTTTAATTTAGTGTAAATGGTAACGTAATCATTACTTAAAAGAATAATCATTTTATGCATGCACGATCACATAAATGCTTGTACAGATTTCTACATGCTTCTCACCTCTGATTACAATTGAATATACTAAAAATAAAAACAAAAATAAAAAACCCTAATGTCCAAATCATGTAAAAATTTTGCAGAATCATTTGTGGAGTCCTGTCCTGCTGCATTGGATATCTTCTTACTTGCCTTGAAACCTGACATTACAGAGTAACCACAAAACAATACAATAAAGATGAACAAATATTTAGATCAAGTATTAAAAGCAAAGTAGCTTTGATGACATGGAGTTTTGGTGCAGCTGGAGCTTTCACTGCTTGTTCTCTACTGAAGGTACTTGGTAACTAAGCTTATTTATGCCTACATGATCTGTAGCACAGCTCTGGAATGGAGAAGCAGAGGTAACGTTAACATATCTTGTGAATATTGTAACTGGCCAAAGTTCACTTTTTGCAGGATGAATATTCTCCAAAGACTTGAGACCACAAATGTCTTGAAACAACAACACTGTATAAAAGCATCATAAAAGCTGTCTTATTGGAGGACAGTTTATAAAATTCAGAACCACATCCCTAAATGCCACATTTACAAGTCTTTTGAATACCTCCAAGGATAGTGGCTCTATCACTTCCCTAGGTAGCCTGTTCTGATGCTTCACAACCCTTTGGTGAAGAAATTTTTGCTAATATCTCATCTAAACCTTCCTGGTGCAACTTGAGAACATTTTCCCTCCTCCTGTCACTTGTCTGGGAGAAGAGACTGACCCCACCCTTGTTACGACCTCCTTTCAGGCAGTTGTAGAGAGTGGGAAGATCCCTTCAAACCTCATTTTCTCCAGGCTGAACACCCCCAGCTCCCTCAGTCACTCATCAGAATTGTGCTCCAGGCCTTTCACCAGCTTTGGTGCCTTTCTCTGGACCCGGTCCAGCACCTCAATGTCATTCCTGTAGTGAAGGCACCAAAACTGAACTCAAGATTTGAGGTTTGGCCTCACCAGCGTCGTGTACAGTGAGACAATCACTGCCCTGGTCCTGCTGGCCACATCACTGCTGATCCAGGCTGGGATGCCTTTGGCCTTCTTGGCCACCTGGGTACAGCTGGCTCATGTCCAGCTGGCTGTGGATCAGCACGCCCAGGTCCCTTCCTGTCACAGTTTTTCAGTTGCTTTTTCCCCAGCGTGCAGCATGGCATGGATTTGCTGTGACCCAAGGGGCAGGCCCAGCACTGTGCGGTTTTGAACCCCATACCGCTGGCCTCAGCTCATGGGTAAAATTGCCATGAGCCCAAAGTGCTACAGAGAATCAAATTAAATCCTGCTGCTGTCCAGTCACAAGTGGTGCTCCCCTGGGCTGGGCCAGTTCTGTTTAACAACTTTATTGATCTCAATCCCCTCACCCGGATCCCTTCATCCTCTCAGTCAATTTGCGGGTGACATTAAATTGGATGGGAGCAATGATCTGCTGGAGGCTGGAGGAGGCTCTGCAGAGGGATCTGGACAGGCAAAACATTTACTTAAGTTCTGTTGCACTTTAAGGGAAATATGAAAATGTGAAATATGAAGCAACTGGAAAGAAACAGAAGAAGAGCAAAAGGAATTGTAAGAGATTTAAAAAACCCCATTTATTACAATAAAATATAAATAATTACATCATATTAATAGTAATATTTATTCTGCATGCCTGTACCAAATAAATAAACAAAAAATTCAAATCTCAAAACCAGAATTCGTATTAGCTATTAAGACAAAATTTGTATGGACATTTCCACTATGGACAGTAAAACACAGCAGCAAACTGCTTATAAAATTTTTGGGAATAAAGCAGAAAAATATATGTCAGAAGTCACAAGACAAAAAAGGAAGTCACAAGGGAACCACAGACATGGAAGTTTCCAGATGATCTTTGCAGGCTCCTTTCAGCTCTACTATAAAAATACAGAAGGGAATTTTGTGAAGATGCAGGTATGTGGTGGTGTGTTTTCTGGAGTAAAATGGAAGTACTTTATCAAACAGGACTTAACTAAACAAAAAAAAAAAGGAAAATCAATTTCAAATAATTTTATCATTAGAAATTAACATTATAAATATAATTATTTAATCAAAGCTGATTCCTTGCATTTCAGAGGAAGGAATGTTGTGTGCAAGGGATATTAGGGTGGCATAGATTTATCTGATATTCTGTCTTAAAATTTTTGAGTACCTTAAAAACATTCTGTAGATTTGTGAAAAAGTGAAATATTACAAACTAGTCCATTTTGTACCATGCATTTATTTCAAATATTTTTTCTGACACTGCTTAAGCTAGAATGTTTTGGAATGCTTTCTGTTAATTCAGTACGCTTTACTCATGGTGCAACTGGATGAAGTATTCATGGTAGAATTAAGTCTCAGGTCTCTGCCCTAGTAATTAAACATAATTTTGCCCCAAGAAACTCGTCAACATAAAAGTCAAACATACAGAACAATAGACAAGGGCAAAACCAACAAGAAAACAAACAGTACTACCAGAGTTTGAATTGCATTAACTTAAAGCCATTTCTTTAAACCTTAGAAGTCAGATATCAACTAAACTTGCCCTCTTTTCCTGAATAGATACTTAAATATGTAGGCCATCCTTTAAAAGCTGTAATCCTAAAAGATATGAGCACTTTATTTTATATTACTTAAAAGCAAACAAACAAAACTCTAAAACACCACAAAACAAAACAAAACAGCCCCCCCCCCCAAAAAAAACCCCCAAAAAACGAAAAACCAAACAAAACCCTAAATCACCACACCTGTGGAAACCCAGCATTAATTAGGCAAACTGGAATCTAAAAGCATTTCCAGATACCAAAAGAGCATACAAGAGAACTCTCCATCTTTCAGATATCCTTGTGGTAATCAGAGCACAGCACAAACCCAGCAGTTTTAAGACATGAATTAGTTTCATTTCATTTCATAAGAAGGCCATTTTGCCCCAATTTTAGCTACTGAAAAAGCATACACGTAAACCATACTCTGCCTAAAGAAAATGTTGACCTGATAATCAGGATGCTAAAAGGCAAACAAGTACATGTGCTGATTTGCAGATGACACTCAAGGTTGGGTGTATCTGAGCTTAGATTTATCTTTTCTTTAATTCTACACAATTCCTCACAACTAAACTGTACTTAACCACTTCGAAAAATTAACTTTCCCATAAAAGCTAAAATCTTTAAAAAAAAAATCAGAACTTCTTCTATAATAACAGATATAGATTTTACATAAGAAACTTGTTGGCATTTTTGCTAACTGAACACAACATTTCTCTACCTCTTAACAGAAAGGGGGAGAATGTGGCATTAACTCCAGAGCTAGAAGAATAAGAACAGAACAAGGACTCAAGAAATTAATCATTCTTACTTCTGTGCTTATCCTGCACATGTTCCCTCTACAGCAGTATTTTAAATACGTTATTTGTGTGTGTGTTTGCATACAGATGTTAGTTCATGGTGAGTGTGCTTGACTTCCGTACAATGACTGTGCTGATACTGTAACAGGAATTCTCTTTTCAGGAAATGATTCAGCTACTTCTCAAACACACAGCAATCATATGGCAATTAACATTTCTTCTCATGTAATTTTTTGATGTTTATCCTTAGTGGCATTTCTGGCAAGACTACTAACAGTAACTTCAATGATATGAAATGCTGACAACTGAATACAGTCTTTTTGTGTTTTACTCAGTAGTTTTAATTTTGATTTGTTGGGTAAGGCAGATGTAACTATAAAACCATATGCAAACATTTCCAGAAAAAGACCACTAATGTAAGGTCATTCCATCCGAGTCATCCTGAGGCACATTTTCCAGAGACAAGTGGAAATTAGGATGCCAGTCTCACCAATGTCATTTGGGAATCAGTGGCATTAAAGACTCCTTTAGCCTAGGAAGCATTCTCCACGCATCACAGTTTCAAAGATATTGAGCATTTAAAGCCCTCAATACCTACAGATAAACTCAGTTTGTGAAATGGAAAAAATGAATAATCACTTTTTTTAAAATTTTGTTTATATATAGATAAGAATTGTAAAGTATTTAATGGATTATCCAGTTCATCTACCCCAAAATTTTAGTTCTGTACATCAGTAGAGCATTTGAAATAGCTGTTTTCTTTTTCTAAAGAACACATCAGAATTCTCACAAGCCCTTTACAATTTTACATCCTCAATTTTACATTCAATGGCTCAATTTTAAATTGTTTAATAAATAAAAAAAATTCTATTCAACCAAATTCACTAATTTAATGTGCAAATAATCAGGTTCAAATAATTGACAGGCAACATAGAGTGCACTAAACCACTGACTTCAGAGGGATTATTCAAAATACTTTTTTGTATCTCTAATGCAAATAAGTTCTTTGTTTTAATTACAAGAAAATTATGAAATTATGAAGTAACTTATTCAAAATATAGAGGCATGCTAAAACTCTCTTTAAGATAAGGTATTGTTTTATCAAAGTAATACCATGCTTGCCTGCACAATTGTGCATTTCTTGAGAGCTGTCATTCATAAGACCTTGTACAAGAAAAGCTTAGTTTGACAAGAATCTGCCAGCAGATTAATCTGATCTAAAAATCTAAGTCCTGCAGCAAAATCTACCCAGAACTTTAGTGCAATCAAAAAGAAATATTTTTATAGTTACAGATTTTCTGTGAACTTACGCTCTGAGATGCCACTAATGTTGGATATTTCAAACTGAATCTGAGTTAAAAAATCAATGTCCTGGCAGGGAGGTCAATCTGTATAGTTATGCTCATGGAAACTTGCTTAAAAAGGAACAGGACTAATGTCTTTGGCAGCTGTAAGCAGACAATACACGAACCAGACAAAGTGGGACAAATTCTCTCTTATTTAAGAATCTTTAAAAATGTAAACAATTATAAACTTGCTGAGATATGACATAACAATTGCAGGGATAGAAAGACAGCTCTACAGAATCTTTGCAGGTATTAATGCATAATATGGTTTAGAAGGAAGCTGGTCAACAGAAGTCTGCCACAGAATATGAACTGAGAAGAAAAGTACTGAAGCAATATGTACTTATGAAGATTTACATGCTTTGCAAGAGAAGAGAAGAGAAGAGAAGAGAAGAGAAGAGAAGAGAAGAGAAGAGAAGAGAAGAGAAGAGAAGAGAAGAGAAGAGAAGAGAAGGAAAATATCAACTTTTTTAGAAAATAAAGCAAAAATTACAGTAATTAAAAAACTATTTAGAGTAATTCCTGGTATTGTATCTTGTTTTATAGTCTTGAATATTCTTAAGTCGTTGAGAAGTATAATTTTGTGAATATTACTTAAAAATTATCTGGGGAAAGTAAAATTAAATTCCTTAAATGAAAAATCTAGTAACAAAATTCATAGACCAAAGTAATATACAGCTTAGCAAATTATGACGAAAAATTTCATATTTTCTATTAATTTAATTTTAAATTCAAGACAATACCCAGCTGCTGTTGAGCAGCGCCTTTTGGTTACAATTGTTTCTTATATATGCACTCTATATGGCTCGTTTGGAATCAGTAGAATTATTTGAAACTGCAGTTGCGGAAGTTGTAGACAAGTATAAGAGAAAGCAATTTTTGCTGCGAGAAGGTCAATCTATATTTTTTTTCCTAGTAAATTATTTTCTCTGTACTTGGAATTCTTTCCATATCTAATCATTTGTTCACAATGTACTAATCATAGTGAAAATACTGTGTGTACAGTACCAGCTTAAACCTTTACTATATTTTGGTTTTGTTCATAAAATCAAAGGCAAGGAACTGTAAGTGTAACTTGGTCAAGATAACACATATAGTACATGGAGATTAGAGAATTAACCAGGCATTTCACAGTGTTATTTTCAAACAAGGTCTTCATCTGTCTTTTATGACTGCTTGCATAAAATCATCATATTTTGTTATAAAATTAAAGTCTGAGGTTGGGGAATCAGAAGATCAGCAACATGAGGCAGAAATGTGCTAGTTATTCATAGTGAGGAACAGATCATTTACTCCTAAAATATTTTAAGGCTTTCATACATATTTATTACAGACTATTGTTGTGACAACATCAGCTAATTTATTACATTAAATAAGGAGATTATGATTTTTAGAAAGAGACAAGTACCTTTAAGTTTCAGAGTTTTGTCTCTACAGACAAACCTCTGATCTGTTTGCTGGCATTCACCCTGTCCGTAAAACAGTGAAAAGTTACCAGGTTTTCTTATGCACTGGGTCTGAACCTGTTTTGGGACAATAGGTCTGGGATGAGGAGAGTCAAAAATGTAACATTTCTGGACATTTCATTTTGTATTTGATTTTTGATATTCCTAGCATTAGAGGCACAGAAATCCAAGTTTGTGCTTGTTCGTGCTACTGCCCAGGTGACAGGGTAAAAATTGTTGTACTGTCTATCCCACCTGTCCCATGGATCCCCCTACATATGGATAATCAGGCCCTGGCATTAAAGAAGATCTAGCATCTATTTTTCAGTAAAGGGGGCAGTGTCAGAATATTTAGTGCACTTACATTACTCCTACTATTAATTTTATTTTTTTTTAAACCAAAATACATGTCTCTTTACTAGAAAAGATAAAAGTGAAATCACGGTTCTGAAATAACCTTTCCCATTGTTCAGGTGCTCATTTGGGTTTGTGGAAAAATGTGATTTAAGAATTTTATCTAAATGAATAGAGCTTGAATGCCTGAGTACCTTAAGTACTTGAATTCCTGAATATGATCCTGAATAGCATTTCTTCTAGTGTTTAAGCCCTTATGACGGTGTGATCTGGCAGCCCAGTCACCCATGGTGCTGCAGTGCTGGTGTGTAGATTTATTGAACCAGAAATCAAAAAAGGGGTCAAAGAACTCTACATCAAAATCTCAAAAAATACAATTAATGTTTAAAGCCAGGTCTGCCATTTTATTAAAGACTGAGGTTAATTTATGAATGAGGTTCCAGGGTGTCAGAGTAATCTACCAACGAAAGAGCTTAAACAGTTAGTAAGGCACTTGTTAAAATGTAGCATAATATAATATCTATGTGCTTGTTTTCTAAAACTAGGTTTTATTTTATCAGCTTTGTCAGCAGCAGTCCTGAGCTTCCTTTCTGTATCTGATGGTTATTTATTTTCTTATTCTTTTATACAGTTAAACACTACCTTGTTTCTGTTACGTGTGGAGGAAATAAAATAAATGAACACATCATCAGACTTCATTTCTTTCTCCATGTGAATCAATATCTGATATACTTTTTTATTTCATAGATTAATTATGGCTATTACTAACAGCCACTTAGTTAGTCATCAGAATAACACATGTTCACATATTACATTCTTGGCCCGAAGCCAAAGAACTGTATAATATAACAGGACTAAATGAAGCCATGAACTAAAATGCATGGATTAAAATGTAAAATAGATGTAATTGAATAAAAAATTTAAATCTCTCACCTTGACATTTTATTGTAAAATAATGTAATCTTTATTCCAAAAACATAATCCTGTAAAAAAGATTAATTGATCTTTTGATAAAGAATCATTGCTCACGCAGGTATCAAGAGAAGGGTCTCTACTAAAAATGTCATGTCTTGAAAAATTCTAAACCTTACCATCAATATTTCTTAGATTAATAATCTTAAAAAGCTAGAATGGGATTGAAAGTTTTCTTAATATATTTCTTAATGTAAGTATCATTATATTTTAAGTCAATATACCTTGAAAAGAGATTTTAATGTAAAATGTAAAGAAGCAATTGCAAAAATGTGCATTCATGTAAAATGGCATTTTGGAGAATTTTAATTAACCAAATATTTATGTAACTTATGAGCCAGAATTTGGTTTTCTTTCTTACAGCATACATTAAACAAACAAACAACAACAACCAAAAGTACCAATCTGTTATCTGGACTGATTTCTGTGTTACTTTTTCCATTAGCTATAAAATGTTCACGAATCTGAGGCTAAAAAAACAAGAAGCAAAATCATTAATTCTACCTTTTAATAGTTCCTAAGAGGCATCAGAGCTAGAAAAACACTTGTCAGAATTTAAAAAAAAAAAAAAAAATCAAACTGAAGAAAAATATCTTCCCAAATTAAATGCCCCACTTACAGTATATATAGATTTACTTCAGAACTTGCATATTCCAAGTTCCTGGCACAGGAGTTGAGAATAGGAATAGCGTGTTAACAAATGCTATTGCTCCACCTAGTGAAAAATCTGCAACACATCGGGCTGAAGTCTGAAGCTGAACGACGTATTTTTTGAATCTATCCAATTCAGGGAGCCAAAGAAAATACATTAATCCTCGACTTAAATTCTGTTCATCCCCCTGTTGAAATGAGTTCTGATTTTGCAGTACAGTCCAGTTTCAAGACTTTATTCATAACCTTTTAAGACAGAAGCCATAAATGGAAAATTAAACTGTAATAAAGATTACAAGGAATAGGATGTGGGAGATATAATCTACAATCATGTTAGTGTTATGTTAACTGAATGGTACATTTTGAAGTCATGTACATCTTCTGTCTGTTTTCTGAAGTAAAGCTGGTGGTCAAAAAGATATATATTATTTGCCAGTTGATCTATCAGAGAAAAAAGTTGTCAGATTTTGCATCTCTGTTCGAAATCAATAAGATGATGAGGAAAGCGTTAAAGTTGTGGTCCTCAGAGAACCGTAAATGTGGGGAATTAATGGACCACTTACACTTTCCATTGAGCTGTCTGTACTTTTTACCTCAAAGTTTTATCATCCTTATTTGGTTTCCAGATTCTGTCAAGGATAAAGCTTCCATGATCCCTGAAGAAATCTAAAGATGCTACCTATTGACTGTGAATTTTGTGCCAGTTAATTAATAACTGATTCATGAAGCAGAGAAAACTGTGCTTCTCTCAAGAAGAGGACAGAAAATTAAGAAAACTGAAAAAAAGTACTGACACAGTGCAGAGAAAGATTTAAGGTAAACACAGGATCTGAAACTTGCCATCCTCAGTAACATTAGCCAGAACATGAGTTAGAGCTGGAGGCTGCTGAGTTCATGTGAATATCAGCGTCCAAAAGTACAAATTATTCAGGCCAAAGTTGCCCAGTTTTGTAAGGGAGTGTATAAACTTTGTAAATTTCCAGGTTCACTTCTGAAAACATTCCAGATCTGTGTTAGTTTGCTCAAATCTGCTTTTCTCTAGGTTTACATCTACTGATAATGATTTTCTCCTGGCTTCTCTCCACAGACTTACCACTCTAAGTCTCTGATAAAGACCTTTTTATTACACTGTAATGTAATTCCTTGAACAAAGACCAAAAAATCAAAAGGCTTGCTGACCTAAAAAGCTGCTAGATTATCTTTTCAAAGCAAGGGAGGGGGGAAAGGGAGTTCTTTGATATTTCATAACATCAGTGAGTGATGTTTGTGAACCTAATATCAAAATAACACTTCTAACAAGGAACAGTTGTAAAGGTGTATTTTATGTAAATTCAATTAGAAGTTAATCTGGTGATAGGAAAGTGGGGGGCATATTTGCTGTGAATTCTCTCATCAAAGACAGAGCAAATTGGCCAGGGTGCAGGTTAACACTGGTTGCGTCAGCTGGGTACATTGTTTTGGCACAAGAGGGCTTAGCTATCAAGATGATCTTCACGGGAATGCATCTTTTTAATGATTTAAAAATAGCTACAAAGCATGGTAGGTGGATTGTGTCATACAGGTACAGTCTATCATTCTCAATCTTCATATATTTTATGAAAATACAAGGTATTTATTTATTTAATGCATTTTAATTTTTAAGCAACCACAGATATAACTACATTTGGGCGGTTTCTTAATGGCTGAGAGCAGTTGAGCAAAGCTCAGAAACTGGGATAAATATAATTGTGTTCTACGTGGTTGAGCTACACTTCTGCTACCCATGGCAGCCTACTTGTCGCTACATGGATTGCTAGGGTCCACGCAGTAGCCAATTGTTTGTGATATTCATTTTACAAGAGTTGTATGATCTATTCAGCCCTTCAGAAAGACTGAATCTCAGTTTGCATAATGAAGCTAGTATTGTCATATTATTATTATCTAAGAAAATAAGGTAATGCAACAGGTCACATTTTGGAAAGATTTTTAGGAATGGGTCACACCCATCAGAAATTTACAGCAGTACATTACAGGATTTACAAAGGTTAAGGAGTTTGGATGTAATTGCCTTTCCATGCCAGCACAAACGTATGCAACCAAAAAAAAACCACTAGAAACACTACATTCCAAAAGTGTCTAAATCTGTTTAGATACTATTAAGTTGTGTTAGAAAATAGTTTTAATCTGAGTAGGGCACATATTATAATTTTTACTTAATCTGAAAAAATTATCCATTTTTTGATGGAAGTGCAACATCTTGAAAAACAGGTTATGTTTTTAAAACCACTTCTGATTTACAAGTAAGGGAGGAGCATTTTCCAGTGACAGGATAAGAAGTCCAGTCAAAAAATCTCCCACAGCCAAACAAAAAGTGTCAATATACACACAAATGATGAAATCTGTTTCATCCATACGTTGAAGCAGCATTGTACACTGGTGAGAGTGAATCTGTCACTCATAATGCTAATTATCTTGTAAACAATTGTATAGGCAAGAATTGAGTGAATTTTGTTTCTGCACAAGCAAAAGCAAAATTTAAGCAGAGACCTGCCTGCCTAAGGCTGATATAAATAGACTTCTAAATGAGATTCCAAGATGAAAAAAATAGCATCTTTATGTACTTGTGAAAAAATGAATAACCTTGAATTCATGTGATTTAGTCAACATTCCAATGATACAACACCACTTAATCACTCTTCTGCTGATTCTTTGTCATTTGTTCTTCAGTACTAACCTCGTGGCTAAGAGCTGTCAACTGTGTTAAAAAAAGGGGAAAAAATACAGGAAGTTCAGAGAAAAATCTGTGGATATAGCAAAGCATTAGTAATATGGAAGTATTTTGTTTATCCGACAATATATGATGATAAAAACGTTGGATTTATTGTTAATTTTAGATTAGTTGAAAACAAATTCAAAAAAAGATACCTTTGTTCATGTTTCTTTCAAAATTTCTCTCAGTGGAGATGAAAAAAATTGGAGTAAGGTAGCTTAGAGCAGTGTTACAATGACCTCTTGTGGTTAAATAACATATACGTTTTGGTTCAAAGTCTCTTGAAAACTTGCAGTATCAAAGGTTAAATTCTGTGTTTGGACCTGAAGAGTTTTGTGTTGTTAATGTTGCTTAACCTGAAATAACTTCTCCTCCCAAGCACACTATCAATATTTGTTTAGCTCACTGCTAAAAGATTCTTTTAAAAATATCTCAACCTTTGCACTCTGCAAACATAACAGGTGAGAGTACCATATTTTCTCACATGGTAATTTGTTAAAGTGAATTCACAGCTCTATATGAATAAATTAATTAATATAAAACTCATTAATATTTAATAAAACTGTGCCCACTACAAATGTGAAAGAAAATATATAGTACTAGGCACTCATTATAAGAAATAACATTATATTGATAGATTGCAACAGTAGATATTGAATATTTGTATTTTCACATAAAATTTTAGTCCATTACCTAACTATATGCATCATGTTTAAATTGCTGCTAAAGCTGTTTCTTTTCCTCAACTTTTCTTTCAACAAAAATCAGAGAACTGAGGATTTTCTGATGTCGAATGCAGTCTATTGATCTGGATCAAATTATCTGACACTTTATCCCTCAGTAGATAAAACCACTGAAGATTTATCCTTTTCCAGTTTTGTGAAATCATTCAAAATAACACTGATTTCATTAAACAACTTCTCTGAGTGATTATACTTCAAGTGATGGCACCATCCATATTTTTGGATCTCTTGTAGTACTTTCCCACTGGAGGATCACCAGTGGTGGTATTTACACCTGCCAGGCAGTATTCACATGACCTTACTAAATTTAGGATCTATTGCAAAACTACTTCTGCACTGGCTCTGCTGTCTGAAGCTTTGGAAGCTCATGGGCAGCATAACCTTGGACTGCCACCAGCTGGACATGTGCCACCTTCTGATACGCTGGGATTGCAGCTGGGGGAGGCCTGAACTCAGCTGCTGTGAGACGTTACTTGTTTATGCAACACACACTTGGGACATCTGTAGGTTAAACCTACACACTGCTCTTAGTGCACACAACAATTATTATTACCTCTCCCCACTGCTTTTCTTTGAAAAGATGAAAGCCGGAGGCTGTTGAGCAAAACTCGCTGGAACAAAGATGATGACCACACCAAAAAAGCAGGTTTAAGTTAAAATGTGGTTATCTTCATGTGTCGATAAGGAAGCACTGATGGTGGTCATGTATCCCGAAAGATCTCCCTGACTTTTGAAACATCATCAAAAAAATTCTCCTGAAAACTTCTTGCATGAGGAGGTTCTGAGCACTGCTGGTATGCAGACTTGGGAGACAAAACCAAATTGTTTGTGTGGGGGAGGGAAATGTTTTGTTTCTATTGTCTAATAGTCCTAATCTGTCTCATTCTTCTTTAGCTAGGTTAACTCTGCAGTGCTAAGAACTGACCGACTTAAAACTATAAACCCAAAGTATGAGGAGCAAACTTCAGTACTCTTGGCCCCACTGAACTCCCAGCCAATTACAGTTTACATATCTGAGCATGTGATTGTTTAAAATTTCTAAATGCTGTCATTATTTCCCCTGCCATGGGTTACAGTCGGGGTAATATCCAGCCTGAGACAATTTAAATTTGATCCTCAGGGTGCAGTAGCATCACTTTCCTGGCTCAGCCTGGCTGCCTTGTGGCCTGTGGCCACTTCTTGCCCATTGGAGGCTCCGGGCCAGCCAGCCAAGAAACCAGCTAGTGACCTTCCTAGAGGAGGTAGGGGGTGGCTGTTGCAGCAGCAAATATGGAGGCATCTTGTGCCTCATTGTGTGGCCTTCAAAGCCTGGCTGTGCCAGGAGCAGCTTGGTATAGACAGGGATCACCTGGTGAGTACCACGGTCTCAGCAGTCTCTCCCCAGGACAGGGGAGAAGGTGTCATAGTCACAGCCTTGTCACACTGGCTGCCAACTCAGAACTCTTGCTGCAGCCACATTTCGGCACAAGGGTCAATAGAGAAACCATGGTGCTTGTGTTCAGCCAATACAATATACCAAACATGTTCAAAACTCTGAAAAATGAGTGTGTGTGGGGGTGTGTGTGTGCGTGTGTGTGCTTGTTTAGGTGCAGTTGGCAGACTGGGACAAATTATGGTCTGAGGCAAGTTCTGGATACTGACTTTTAAGAATCATGAAAGTTAAACCCCTCAAAAACCTTTCACCTTTGCACATGAGCCAACGTTCACAGTAATTATTAGATGGCTTTTATAATTCACATATATGTTAGTGATAGAAATGAGCAACAGAAAATTTCCAACAAGCAAAAATGTTAAAAAAATAAACACTACCAAAAGAGAAACTACCGAACTATCTAAACTCCTTGAATAAGCCATGTTCTAAGACAGCACAGTATTTTACTGTAGAAATATTTTCTCTATAGGATTCTCGGATAACTTCCTGTTTATAATACAGTTAAGATATGTGAAAGTTTTATTCAAGCTTTGTAATGTGTTTTCTCATTCTCCAAGCAGTGCAGAACATCCTTCTAACCAGGGGTTAAATCCCGTACTTCCTTTTTGGCTTCTCTTTCAACAATAACAGGTTTATTTTCTGGCTTTGACAGGAGGGAGTTGGATTTACTGGCTGGGTGTTGTGCAAGCATCAACTATACTGGAACTACAGTAGGAACAAGAAACAGGAAGAAACCAGTTGGCAAAACACAATCATAGGCTGGCAGGAATTCCGTGACTATTTGTCACTCCTTCCAAAGAGGAGAAAAACAGTTGGTGGCAGATATTCAGTGCCATCAAGTACCCAGAAGAGAGATTAAATACATTTTTCTCCATGCCAGGATACTCAGAGTTTTACTTCAATGTGGACCATGGCTACTTGGAGGGTCTGGTCCGAGGGTTCAAAGCTGGGATCTTGACAAGTGCGGACTATGTCAATTTAGCACAGTGTGAGACACTAGAAGGTAAGCCTGCTGGTTTATTTTATTTAGGAGGAAATATCGTTGCTTAGGCATTTGAAGAAGGGAAAGTAAAAGACTGAAGTATTGAGAGCTTATCTTAAACCCCAGAGATAACCCTGGTGTCCTTTGAAAAACTGTTCTCAGATTTAAGTTAATAGCTTTCCATAGACTGTGATTTGTGTACAGGCTGTGATTTGCAAAGCTATATAGATGATGGGACTTTCTGGTTTACTGATAAGGATTAGAAATCTCATCCACAGAGTTCCTATGGAGACTGGCAACCTTCTCACAGGTTTTAACCATGCTCTAGAACAGTTTAGGTATGGAAGTTTCATACCATTTCAGCTGGATAAAATAGTTTCCAAAATCTTATTAAAAGCTTACCATTTGACTCTGAGTTTTTCTATCAAATACAGTATTTTAGTACTTTATTACTTTATTAATTTTAGGGCAGTGGTGGACACTCAGCTTACCAGGAACAGAAAACTAGACTCCACAAAGACAAAACTTAGGGAAACAGAAAAAAAGAGAAAAGCTCTTTTCAAGGTGACTTTGCCACAGTAATAAAGAGAACACATAGTAGTTTCCAAAACAGCCTTCCGTGGCCAAGACTGGTCACAGCCTGATGAAGACAGACTTGTACCAAGGAATCATATGACGTACCTTTAGACACTTGGCAGGAAAAAAAATGCAAGAGAAAGAAATCACCTTTCTAAAGGAACATAAAGTTCATTTCCCTGACTGCAAAATGAAAGCTATAATTGTACACTCAATTTGTATAGCATGCAGCTTTTTAGATCAATTTGGAAAAAGAAGGAGAATGAATAAGCTCACTCTATTTTAAGCTTTGGTTGATTTGTGCATGCAGTAATGGGTTTGGGGTAAGGAAAAGTGAAGAATGATGATCCTCGTATCCTAGAGTCTTGAGGCTGTCTAAACTATTAATATAAATAATGAGTCTGGGAAGATTGTTTGCCATTCATCTCACCGATTAAAACAACTGCATTTAAAGAAATGCACAGAGATATTCATCTGTCTGCAGGATAAAGTTCCTCTTATAGTTAAAGAAGAGATTATCAATACAGTAAATAGGATCTAGACACTGTTCATCTGACTAGGTGCATGTATCTACTTCTGCTGATAAGCTGGAGAGCTGTATCAGCTCTCCATTTAATACACTGGCACTTTCCACACACAGAATTTATGTACACAATCACTCTCAGAACTGAAATGTATTCCTTATGTCAGCTGGACAAAATCAAGAGTTTCTGTACCCTACTTGTTCCAACAATTGTGATCTATGCAACTAAAAGACTCTACAGAAACTCTCAATATTGCAATTGTTTAAGTGAAAAAGTCTTGCTGCATAAGTATATAGACTTCAGAAATAGGTAACAGCTTCAAACATCTATAAAAGACACAAAGGACAGAATGGTAGAATAATTAAACTGTGTTGTCACTTCACTGCCTCCTGCAGATGAGCTCAATAAATGACGTTATCCAAAGCGCCATGAAGGAAAAGAAAATCCTGGTTACTTTTGAATAAGAAGAAAATTTACAGATTTAAAAACATATAAGCAAAAGGGATTGTTTGTACCCTTCCCAAAAGAATACCTGCTCATGTTAAGTTTAGAATAGTTAAAAAACCCCTAAATTTTACATGATGCTACAAGAAAGTTATTTACCACCAAGAAGTAGTTTTCAAATATTTCTGAAATATATAAACTTCCAATATTCTTAAGAGCATGCAGCAGATGGACAGGTAACAGTAGAGAGATAAAAACAATTCCTAATTAAAATTTATAATAGGGAGAACAATCAGTTTTATTTTTGAAACTTTTTTTTTCCTAGTGTTCATTCAATTTTAGAATGCAAATTATTTCATCAGTAGAAGCAGCAGCCTTCATTAACCCTCCTACAAGCACATCACTACTACCCACCTCCCCTTTATTCTCTATTCAGCTACATCTCTTTCACCATTGTAACATTTTTCTACTTGTTATAGACAGCTAACAGATTCCCACCATTTACCTACCAAATGTGTAATTTATAATGAAAATATGAGAAATATTGGATTTCTACATGCTGTTAAACACACTTATCTCTCTGCACATGTGGGATGCTGTAATATTAAACTTGCACCATGAGCGTACAGTGCACCACAATCATAGACCCCTACCTTTAAAGTAAATTTCATATATTGTCTTTTGTTTCAATTTGAAAGATTCAGTAAGTGGATTTGTACTGTGGTACTATGGTGTGTGTCCAGCAGGGCCATCAGTTCATGTATTCACATTAAAAGGTAATAAATTTACCCTATTCTGCATTCTGTGGCTTAGCACCACACCACAAAAAAATGGCCTAAGTTAAAAACATTATAAATATGCTAAAATGAACAAGCAGAAAACAAAAATCAAAACCACTCAAAGAATCCTATAAATAGAAACAAGAGGTCTTTTAATTTCACAGTGGTTTTGGTATCTCTAGAAAGGAAACCATAATGTCAGTACAGAAGAACCACAAGAAAAACTGCAGATTAAAACTTTACATCTGCTTGATAATCACAGAGCAAGTGTAAAAGCGAGAGGGAAATTGAAAACGAAGACTGCTAACAGACTACTGATACCACTGTGTCTTCTCAATTCAGGGTCATGCTGACAGAAGGAGAGGCCTTCAGCTTCATTTAGACATCCTTTTGGTCTTGGTTGAACTACTAGAATTTCCATGGAGCTACTTCGTGGGCTGCATACTACTAGTTTGGCCCTACGGCATCATCTATTTCAAGGGAATGAGGTTCCCAGAGCAACCTTGCTGACAGTTTTTGAAGGAGAATATGGGGGTGTGGGGGTGTGGAGGTGTTTAAATGTAGTGTTTTGTTCTTCTCTTGCTTTTTTTGTGTGATAGAAAGACTTCTGCTCGGTATAAAGGAGGCTAGGTCACAGAAGGACAAGCATCACAACTCTGCTCCCAGCAAAATCACTGAAATAAGTTTACTTTACTTGCCAGTGACACGGCCTGCCAGCACTTGGTGGCTGAAATAATAGTGTTAACTGAAAGAAAACTGCAGCTAGTTGGTTTTTTTGGCTATCAGAGTGACGACTCAGACAAGTTTCTATGAACTTGATGCAAAGAGACCAGCTTAACGCTTTGTTCAAGTTCTTAAAATATTCTTTCTTTCTGATCAGGATCATTCCTGTGTTAACTGCATTCGTCTTAAATTAGTCTCCCTCTGTGCATTAATTTCTTTTAGTCATACTTCAGTTAATTGTCTTTGTTTGCTGTTCCATTGTGAGTAAACTCATGTGATTATATAAGGTCATACTTTTTCTATAAGTTGTTTTTCTGCATGTAATTTTATAAGAAAATATACAATGCAGATGGATGACAATCAAAATGGATGGATGACAACTGAAATACAGGAATTTTCTTTTCTAGGGATCTTTAGAACAAAGCCCAGAGTCTAGTGTAGGTCTCCAAGAGACCCTGAAAAAAGGGGCAGCTACCATCAATAAAATGTTTTGGTGAGCAGGAATGTCTGAGGCCCCTGTAATGCTCAAACATCTACTCCTGCTGAGGCACCAGGTCATGTCACTAGTGCAAGTGTCTGATTGCACTAGGTCAGGTCTCCCAGGTCTTATTTATGCCAACAGCAAAGAAAGGACTGTAATTTAGGACCACCTCAGTTCAGTCTCTGAGCTGCACTGAACTGTCTTGATGTGAGCTCTGATTGTGACATTTGTGATTGATATTATACGGTATTGGGGCTTGTGGATGACTGTTTTGGCCAAGACCATGAGATAGGGTTGAATATTTTTTCTTACATACAGTATGCATGCTGGTATTTATCAATTCAGTTAAAGAAATACATCTATAAAGCAGGCTGGGGAACTGACAGGGTTATAAACCAAATATTCCTGAGTATTACATTTCGTCCATAGCTTTTGGGAGAGCAGTAAGGCTACTTAATGCCTTACAGCTAATATTTTTCATGCCTTATATTAAGCCATGGTTTATGAATCTACTCAGTCAATCAGAGAACTGAGGGACAAAGCCTTGTGAAACTACTCTCGATCAGCGGGTTTTTGTTTCTGTTCCTCTTGTGACGATATTAAGCACACTTCAGAATGGTCAGTACTTGGGGCTGATATTTGAGGTTTACATTCTGCTTTAGGTAGTTAACCCCTGAAAATTACTTTGTTTGAAAGGCATTTACAGAGTGTGACTAAAGGTAGATATCTGTGGCTCATCTGAAAAGGAATTGAGAAAAGTTGGAATTCAGCTTGCATCTAATAAAGTAGTACTATCTAATCTCACCATATGCCAAGTATTTTTATATTCTTTGCAACAAAAAAGAGAAAAGTAAAAAGAAACAGTTTTCACAGGAAATATAGATGTGAAATCAAAATATTAGTGATTTTTAAAAAACTTAGTCTTATACAGAGTAATTTCTGGGTATAACTGCATTTTTATTTATTTCTTAATCTTGCTTACCTTTCCCTCCTTCTTCAGTTATGTTTCTGTTTTTCATATTTGGATTCTCTTTCTCTTCTTCCTACATGGAAGTCTGTACTGAAACTATGACATTTTCTAAGATTGGGTTGATGTGATTTGATATGGATTTAGTGAATAGACTATTTGGTGGATAAGGAACAGGCTGAATGGTTGAATCCAGAGGGTAGTGGGCAATGCTTCCAAGTCCAGATGAAGCTCAGTGATGAGTGGTGCTCTTGAAGGATCCTTATTGGGACCAGTACTGTTAAATACCTTCACCAATAACACCGACAGTGGCATCGAGTGCACCATCACCAAATTTGCAGGTGACACCAAGCTAAGTGGTGCAGGTGACACTACTGAGGGGTGGGATGTCTTCAGAGGGACCTAGCAAAGCTGGAGAAGTGGACCCATGGGAATCTCATGAGGTTCCACAAGGCCAAGTGGCCCAGGTCCTGCACCTGGGCTGGGCAATCCCTGCTATCAACACAGGCTGGGGCAGGAAGGAATTGAGAGCAGACCTGTGGAAAATGACTTGGATGTCTACTACTCTTGGATGAAAAGTCAGACATGAGCTGACAATGTGTGCTGGCAGCCCAGAAAACCAACCATATCCTGGGCTGCATCTCAAGCAAGAGTGGGAAATGTTTCTCCCTCCTCTGCTCTGCCCTCATGAGACCCCATCTGGACTACTGTGTCCAGCACTGGGGTCCCCAGCTCAGGAAGGACATGCAGCTGTTGAGGCAAGTCCACAGTAGGGCCACAGAGATGATCAGAGGGCTGGAGCATCTCTCTTATGAGGAAAAGCGCAGAGAGTTGGGGCTGTTGAGCTTGGACAAGGTTCTGGGAAGACTTTACTGCCAACTTCCAGTACCTAAGCGGGCTTACAAGAAAGAGACAAACTTTTTAATAGGGCCTGCAGCAACAGGACAAGGGGTAATGGTTTGAAACTAAAAGACAATAGATTCAGACTAATTATAAGGAGGAAATTTTCAAAAAGGAGAGTGGTGAAACACTGGAAGATGTTGCCCAGAGAGGCTGGAAACATTTATAGCCAGTTTGGACAGGACACTGAGCAACCTTGAGTGGCAGCCAACTTGCACAGAAAGCTCTGAAGCTTATCTCAGTGAGCTACAATGTTAAACGTAGGAGTTTGAATTCACAATGTACTAGTTCTTTTGCTTTAAGTCTCAGGGCAGGCAACCTTACTGCATACATGGGGAAATAGGCAAAAGTAGCTACTGTACTGATAAATGCTTACCTCGCTAACTGCAAATTAACTTCCTTACAGGTACATCCTTATTTCCATCAGTGGGAGTGTTGCTGTCCTTCTCCCTAACTATCACTTCAGATTTCATATAGAAATCTAATTATTATGAATGCCAAAATCATATGACAGTATCCCAGTCTATAATTTACAATAGTTTTAATATAGCTTTTGAACATAATTATGCATTGCTGTGGGAACTTTTCTAAAAGAAAACATTAAACTGCTTTGAAAAGCAAGAACTGATTCAAATGCTTGCTTTTGCCTCATGCTAAAAAATGGCAAGCAGAGAAAATTTGTCATATGAATTCTTTGATATAATGAAAGCTTCTTTTAGCTTTGTGGTCTAAACAACTTATTTTCACCAGGGTTGAGAGCTCAAACAAAAAATGTCACAATGACCCACGTTTCTGGAAGAGCTTCTTAGGATTTGCTAGTAGCAACCATAAATCAGAGAAAGCCAAACCAGAAATGCTAAGAGAGTGTAACTCAAATCCATTTGGAGTCCAGAATATGAGCCAGGCAAGATGTTTTCTCCTCCTCTTCAGGCAGCCTGATAACAGAAGATCTTCCTGAGATTTTAAATGTTTCATACAAATATTTAAGATCTCAACAAAGTTAAAGGATGATTCCTATTGATGCAAAACAGTCTAGGAGTGCAGCAGACAAAACAACTGATATATTATAATGGTGCAAATCAGTGAAATCGAAACATTGAACAAACCTGATGGGGAAGGGACCAGAGACAGTATTAAGTAACATTCTGCGTGGTATGGCTGAAAATGAAAGCTTCTGGGGAAACTTCTGACAAAGGTATAAATTATTTTTTCTTTCCTACAGCATGCAGTAGGTCTTAATTAGGCAGTACAAATTTGCATCAGTTTTGCATTTACACTATATTAGATCTAAGCAAAAAACTTTTCAATAGAGTATGATCAGTTGCTTAATATAAAATATATATTAGAAATTAACTTTTGTTTTTTTAAAATTTGGTTTGCAGACAATATGACAGTTTATTCTCATGATCTTTACTGAATTTAATTACAGATCTGAAGTTACATCTACAGACTACAGACTACGGCAACTTCTTGGCTAATGAAACTGGTCCTCTCACTATTTCCACCATTGATGATAAACTGAAAGAAAAACTACTCACAGAATTTCATTACTTTAGAAATCATGCTTTTGAACCACTTGCCACTTTTCTGAATTTTATCACGTAAGTAATATTACCACTCAGCTTACCACACACTGGTAAAAAAACAGTTAAAATAATGTAAATGCAACATAATGGAATTTCTATTAAGTTTCAAAACCAGCAAAATTACTTTGATACTGCTACATATGCATACTTTATTTGCTAATATAAGTTCTGAAACTGCATATGTATATGAAGAGCCATTGTCTTTCAACTAATTATTTTAAAGAACAGAAGCAGAGTATTTAATGCGAACAATGGCAAAGAAGTGGTAGAGATTGAGAAAAATGGTTAAAATTTTCAAATACTATTTAAGTCAGAGAACTTGCAAAACTGACTTTGGTGGGGGGTGATTCATGCAAGATTAACAATTTCATGATGTACAGGGAAGTGTTTTAATTCTTAGGCATGTGGCAAGTGGTAGGCCTTTTCTAAAAGGGGGGAAGACAACACATCCTACACCTACCACACTTTTTACACTATTTGAACCAAATAAATAAAAACCAGGAAAACTTCATGTGACATATTGCAAGATACTTAGATCCAAGTAGCTTTTCTTGGAAGTTCAGCTGCTTTTTGATGCCAGATGAAGAGAGAGCTCTGATCTCAATACCATCAAAAACAGATGAAACTTGCAAATGAATGGCTTAAACAACCTTAAGAACAGGGATCTGCTTTATAACAGTATAACAATATGGATTAGCAAAATACTAGCAGGACATTTTACATGACTATTTACTCCCCTTGATCTTATCTTTTTAATATATTTCATCAAGAACACTGTTCAACTAATTTTCAAGGAGAATTTTTATTATGACAGTAAAAAAGAAAGTATAATTTATATTCTGGTCATGTGTAGCTGACCACTTTTAGGCTAATACATTAACAGAATCTTAAAGACTGCCCTAGGACACCTGTAACCTGTAGGCATACAATGTTTACATTTTATTTCAGGGAAATAACAATGAAAGCATGAAAGTGATGGCAGATCTTTTCTCATTGACATGAATATATAGGTGTGTATGCACAACCTTTGCACACTGTTTTTTTTTTAAATAATGGATACACTAGTCAAATATATTTCACATAGATCATGAACTACATTCTACCAGATCCTCAACCTCTCTTCACAGATTTTGGATGGGAACATATTAAGCCCTGTATGTTTCTAGCTGTGTTCTAGGTCAAAAATGCAAGCTGAAGACTGGCATACCAGGGAATAGTGTTCCTATTTCCAAGACAAAACTCTTCTCAGTCTCTTTGACAGTAAAACTAGTACAAAGCTGATAGAAAACTTCTAGTCAAAAGAAAACTTTTAGTAATAGAGAAGAAATCTGTAAGAGCCTGTTCTTAGTTCCCTTATGGGAGGATGTTTAAAGCTGAGTGAGAAGAAAGCCCTAACATTGGACCATCTGCGTGAACTCTGCAGTTTTAGTGCCAAGATTCCCATGTACTTCTCTGTCCAGATGGTATATATGAAATAAGAAAATCCCAAACTAGAGAAGTTGCTACTTCAGGTGATTTGCTCTCAATACCACTCATTGTCACTTGTTATAGTGAATCTACATCTCAGCTGTTATGCTTATTATAGTCATATGTCAGTACCACCTTCTTTCTAAATATCCATTTTCCAAATGAGTCATATGTTTTAAAACATGTTCTGTGTTATCTACTTGTATTAAAAAACTTCTGTTGATTTTTGATAAGTCATTGATACAAAATGAACATACATTCTAATAATACTTCGGTATTATTGCTAATTTTCAAAAATCTTGGGTTTGTATTTTTCCAACTGAAAGTTGATTATAAAAATAATTTATTTTTACTTTTTCTTTCAAATACAGATACAGCTATATGATTGACAATGTAATTCTTTTAATAACTGGCACATTACACCAGCGACCCATAGCTGAACTTGTTCCCAAGTGCCATCCATTGGGGAGCTTTGAGCAAATGGAAGCAGTCAGCATTGCCTCAAACCCCACAGAGCTCTTCAATGCAATTTTGGTTGACACGCCACTAGGTAAAAACACTATATTATTTTTTATTTTCCTCTTAAAACTGCTAATGCTGTATTCTTAAGAATAGCATGTTTCCCATTGGATATGCTGTGTTTTGGTAACACAAAACATGAACTGTGGATCAAGCACTTCTGAGTGCTGTTCAGGACATATTCTGTCAACATTTATTAACAGCTTCTACATCCACCTTGGGTAGCAGACACAGAGAAAACACGCTACTCAAGAAGTATAATGTATATCTTTTATATCCAAAGGAGTCATTGATTTAAAACATTTAGTTTTTTATTTCAACACCTATGTGTGTAGTTAAAAAATATATCTTCACTAAGGATCAAGCAGACAGCTACTAATGAATATTAGATATCGTGGTAGAACCTAGATGCCCTCTTGAGATTTGGGCATGGTTCAAATATAAAAAGAAGTGCCATTTTGAAGAACTAAATTGAAGAGCAAAACAGGGTAAAGTTTGGCAATGTCACATGACAAAATTAAGATGAAACTCTGCTCAGTGTGATGCAGTAGCCAACACAAAGAAACCCTAACAAGCTACTGAGAATAAGATGGAACTGGATGGATCTGAATATATGTGAAACAATTACATGCCCTCATCTTCAGTACTTTACAGGTTTTGGGTTCTGCTTCTCAAGAAAGTGTGGCAGGTTGGCCTCAGACAGAAAACAAATTCCAACCCAGCCACTTGCTCACCCCCTACTCTTACCACAATGAGGGGGGAGAAAACTGTAGAAAAAAGGGGTTGTGGGTTGAGATCACCTACAAAGTACTGTTGTGGGCAAAGCACACTAAACTTGGGGGAAAATTACCCTGATTTCTTGCTGATTAATATATGTATGGCATAATTAATTACTGATCCAGATATAAGGAAACAAACAGAAAAAAATGAAACATTTAGACACTTGGGGAAAATACCTTTCCTTCAGCCTTTGCTTCTCCTTCAAGCCAGGGTCCTCTCCTTTGCCCCCTGTTATCACAGGAGGTTACACTGCATTCCTCCAGAGAGGCAGTGCATGTCACAAGGTGGGAGTTTAGGGTCACAGAATCATAGAATGGTTTGGATAGAAAGTGAGCTAAAAGATCATCTAGTTCCTACCCTCCTGCCATGGTCAAGGACACCTTCCACTAGACCAGGTTGCTCAGAGCTACATCCAACCTGGCCTTGGACAATTCCAGGGATGAGGCACCCACAACTTCCCTGGGCAACATCTTCCAGTGTCTCATCACCGTCACAGTAAAGAATTTCCTCCTAGTATCTAATCTAAACTTACCCTCTTTCAGTTTAAAGCCATTACCCCTTGTCCTATCATTACATGACCTGGTAAAAAGTCCCAATTTGGTTTTCAGGTTGGCCCCCTTCAAATACACCTGCGGGACTGAGGGGCTTGGCTGTGCCCTGTGGTGGGTCCAGCGTGGTGCAGTCCTGGCTTTCCCTCACAGAGCTCCCACAGCACCTGGGCACAGGCGCACTGAGCAGTGAAATCAGAGAAGGGACAGAGGGCAGCTAAAATGATCAGTGCTGCCATGTGTAGACAGACGAAAAAGTCCAGACTGCAGTCTGGCATGGACAAAGCTGATGAGAGACACAGATAGGTTTACAGAGTCCTGAGGGCAGTGCTTTGCTCACAGTGAGTTATGAACTGCTGTTTATCAAATCCTTCAGAAGATCAAATCCCAGCAGAAAACTAGTTTTAAATGGTAAACTAAACCACTGTTTTCACACAGCTGGTAATAAATTTCTGGAATTTTTTTTGCTAAACCATTTTGTAAAAGGAGGGTTATATCAGCTCTTTAAAGTCACAGGACAAATTTATGGACAAGAGATCTATAAGCAGATCCTGAAGGGAATCCTCAGCGCTACACTTTCTGAAGTTCTCCATTCAAAATCTGAAAGAGTAGGAGGAGACAAGACCTCAAAACATGGCCAGGCTCACATCCTCCCTGTAAATACCATCTTCCATTGCCACTGCTTGAGACAACACTCTGTCATATAGTACTGCTCTGCCCCACAGGGATAGATCAGGAACAGTGAGAAATGGGCACAATTTTGTTGGTTATGAATACAGTATTTTTAAATGGTTCAGCTGCACAAGTGAAATTCATCCTCTGCCTCCCTGCTCAAAAGCTTGGTCTTTAGTCAGTTCTGCAGAGAACCCGTAAGCACAGATGGTCAAGGTCAAAGCATGTGCCCTTTATCAGTTGCAACCTGTTGCCTTTCCCACACTACATACTCAAAGAATAAAAGGGAAAACAGAAAAGAGGATTCTCCTTAACAATTGCAGAATACCTGCATGATTTCAGACAAAAATTATTTTTCACCTCCCTCACTGGAAAGTCTCCATAATAACCAAACTATAGACTTCAGAGAAGATTAGGGCTTTCATTAGCATTTCCATCTGATTCTCTCTGGAGATACAGACTCTGGCTGCAGCACTGATTGATTCCCCTCACTGCAGATTCTCATTAAAAAGGAGGGGATAGGAGGATAAGGGGAAAATCAAGCGGATTTTTCTTCCTCTCTGTTATATCACCCTTTCCTGTAACACAGAACTCTCGGATCCCTGTTCACACACTGGTGAGCAATAGACAGGAGATGCATATTATCAGCATGCAGATTTATACTGCTGTATTATAAACTCTGCTTTCAGCTGCTTTCTTTCAAGACTGCCTGTCTGAAAATGACCTGGATGAAATGAACATTGAAATAATGCGCAACAAGCTGTACAAGGCAAGTTTTTGCAACATAATGATAATATTTGGGGTTTATCAAAGTGTCTCAGCAGAGGTCAGTATCATTAACCCTGTTTTATGGATGGAGAAACAGAAGTATGGTGAGATAAAGCAAGGTGTCTGAGGTAATCTGGTTGATCTCAAGCCCAGGAATCAAACCCAGCTGCTTTCATTCCTACTCCACTGTTTGGTGAGTTTTTAAATTTTAGGTCTGCATCCAAATTCTAATTTAATATCTCATTAATGAGAATGCTCTAGATGTCAGGCTAATATCCAGATCCATTTGTTTATTAATAACTCAGCTATCCACCGAATGCCACAGAACTCTTAGCCCCTAAGTGAGCCTAGACAGGCTTTTGGCTAACATTTATCTTTATTTATATAAAGAAGATGTGATTTGAAAGAGTCTAATTGTTTCAAGTCTGGATAATATGATTTTTACTTAAGGATTTTGTATAATTTTCTTAATTTTAAAATAATTTTTAACATTGTTACAGCACAATGCTGCAAGGATATGCATCTAACGTGTATTGCATTTTTAAAGTACTTTATAAATATTAGCACAAAGGTCACAACTCTTAAGATGGTCTCTTTAAAGGCTATACATACTCCATTTCATTAATCATTCCTCTTGGCACATTCTCTCCAAAATCTTTATTTTCTTTCTTTCACAGTGGCTGCCCCAGACTGCAGGAAATATTTTTTACAGTGATCTGATTGCACTAGAGGGAAAGAAAAAACTCTTCTGTTTGTCTTACAAATGATATTTATAAATTCCCAAGCCAATTTTTAATTCTTAAACCTTTTACTGATTCTCTCATTCAATACAACATCAATTATGCCCAAGTATTTTAATTTTTCATGTATTTTAATTCTTTCATGGTACTACTATACTATACACTCTTTTTCCATTTGGTAACATACATACGTAATTCTTATACCTTGTGTGGATGACCATATATTAACACTTATTAAATCTATTTTTTTTTTCTTATCTGAGTATTAGGGGGACCATTCTGCAAACACTAATAAATTATTAATGTATAATTTCTCCTTTGCTTCAGCTGTCAATGTGATCAATTGTTTCAGCTCTACTATCAGATAGCACTATACAGAACCTAATGCATAAGTCTATGCAGTAGAGCCCCCTTGAGATGTCTCTACTTAAAATTCACTTAATTGCATAGTTAGTGACAGCTCCTAACAAGATTGTGTGAAGCTGTAGCAAATGCATTTTAATATGAATGCTCCCTAAGACAGTATTTTGGGGGATGGAGGGGCAGGGGCAGCAGCATCTCTGAGATATTTAGTGTCCTTCCTGCACAGGTATTTTGAAATGGGTGCAGATGCCAGAATCCTTAATAGACCGGAGGGCTCTGCAGACCAGTATTACAGAAGCTTTGTCTGCTGTTCTGTCCTAATCCAGGGTTTAGGGTAGAGCAGCAGGGATTAGTTTGTGTATCCTCATACTGCTGGCCCAACAGCCGTGGCATATGCCCAAATCCCCTCCTCCACACTCTATAAATGAAGAGTTTCCTTCAGCCATCTGCTTGTTATGCAGTGGAAGCTCAATGGAGCTCAAAAAGTTCCTTCTTTAGAGAGCAAGTAAAACATAATATTTGTCCTGCTACAATTTTTGAAAACATTTGAACTCCAATTGTAATAACAGGGCATTTGCATTTGAATATTTCAACTTTCATTTGAACTAAGTAATTAAGCACATACTTAAATTTAAATTCACAGGTGGAATTATCAGTTAATGGAAGTATTTAAAAATTAAGTTCATGGCTGTCTGCAATCCTGGTCCAGGTCTTAAGCAGCATTTAAAATATTTCTCTTCTTCTTTCATATAGTCTTACCTTGAGGCATTTTATAAGTTTTGTGAAAAACAAGGTGGTACTACAGCAGAAATAATGAGACCTATTCTTGAGGTAAGAAAAATTCAGTCTTTATAAAGTACTCCATAATGTTGTCGTCATTATCTCACTTTGATTTTCCCTGTTCATTCCCTCTCCATTTGCAAAGTTATCTGTCAAATGTTTGCTTCTTCTCTAAATACCCTGTTTTTCTGAGATATAATGAATGGTATATTCAAGCATGATTTTTACCTTTTGGCTAGAGAAGCAGCTAGTTTATTACTAGGGAGGAGCCAGTCTCAGTTAATATTTTTCTATAACAGGGAGCAGAACAGAGTAAATGGTTCACTAATCTCAAACTGTTGCTCTTTAACATAACATCTTTTCTCCATTATGTAGAAAAACCAAAAGTTTTGATTATTGAATTTGGGACAGCTAAATCCTGGCATTACTGTCTGTTTACTCATCAATAACCTTTAATCTTCCTGGCACTATTATGTTTGTTTATGATCCTATTAAAATTAGTGGTTGGAGTTAGATGACCTTTGGAATGAGTGTCATAAAAAAGTTCAATATTCTGTGTTATATTTTTGTCTCAATTCAGAAAATATTAATATTTATTTTTTCCATGACATACAAAGTTCCTAATGTCCTTCCCCCTAAAGCATGCACACATCTAGTGAATGATATGTTTGTCTCTGTTATTGTAATAAAAGATGCAGAAATTTCCAAAACTGAGTTCTCAGCATTCAGGTCCCCTTTTTTTCCTACATGGTCTATCACAATTTTTTGCAGAGGCTGAGAGCCAGACCACCCACTTGCTTTCAGGAGTCTTTTTTTCTGCATAAGCAATTTTACACCCTGGAAACCAAAAAAATTCACTGAGCTCTGATGACATCACACTGAAAGTTTGCATTTAGAAGAGAGATAATAACCCTGGGAGCTCATCCCTGAAGGAAGAATGGGTCTGAATTACATTTTACAAAAACAATGTCCTAAAAGGGATTGCAATTTCCTATTTTAATTAAGCAGGTCACAATGTTTCAATTTATGATCTAAACAAAATACTCCTAATCAAGTTAAATTGAAAAGAAATTAAGTATTTTGACTTTTCTCAAAAATAAAAATCAAGAGATTGGCTGGCAGAGATAAAGACGTTTTCCACAGTTGATTCAGATGTTTCAGAAAGTTCATCTTTAAATAGAAATTCATGCTGAGAGCAGATTACTTCCTAACATTAGTTTAAGCATGTTGTAAAACTCTCTTTATACCACTGGTAACAATTTAGCCTATGATAAGCTTCTTTAAAATCCCTATCTACTGTCAATCAGCCAGGAGGATAAACTTTTTTATAGAAAATTTCCTTTTCTGTAACATTTTATTAATCTGAAGGGACACATAGAGCAGTCTGCTAATGGTCGGATTCACAAAAAAAATAAAGTTGAATTATTCAAAAGAATACTTGCTATTTATTTTGTAATCGTATATGTAAGACTACCAACCTGACCCTGTCAGAATGAGCCTGAGGTATTTAGCTCCCCAACTCCTTGACCACCAAACACGCTGCCAGACTTCCATATTAAGAGTACCCATGTCTCTTCCACCATGGACAACACATACCGCATGTTCAGCCCAGAATCTGGCAAGAAACTGCAGGACTGCACTGCAGCTAGTGCTGTGCCTGTTAGCAGGGCCCCACGCTAAATTCTGAACTAGCAGTCTCCCGTGTGGAAACTTATGCACTTAGGAAATGGTCATCCTCTGACTTCACCTCTACCTGCAGCAATCGGGTGGTCTAAGTCAGCAAGTAACTGCCTCATGGCCTTACTCTCTATTGAGAACCTCATGTGCCAATAATTTGATGAATTGAGAGGTCTGTATGGATGGGAATGATCCTGTAAATTCTCTTAGACTGGGAGCCACCAGAAGCAGAACCCAGACTTGCAACCATTAGTTACAATTGCCTCTAACATGTTTTTTACCATCAAAGAATTACTCATCTAACAGACAGATTCTACGTGATTTTAGCAAGTTAAAAAAAAGGAAGCATTTGTCCTTATAAAACAGTTTCAGTAGGTCTAATATGCCTGTTTGTATTAATAAGGGAAGTGAAATTTGTCCCTGTTATTCATTAGCTAGGAACCTTTTCAAGCACACTTATTTTCTTCTCATTACTTCTTTATTGTTTACTCCTTTTCCTTTCTTCGAAGTCAGTGCCAGAGGGTGGCTGGTTCCTGTTATTGTGTGTTCCAGCATACAGGAGTAGATCGGTGAATCTATGTTTAATGGCTGAAGTGATAGATTTGTGTTGCAAATGCAGCCTTATTATTCAACCGAAAAGAGTACCTCTCTGCTTAAAATAGCTCAAATATTCACAGCATAAGAAATTTTGTAAACTGCCTAAAATGTGCATATATCGTATATACTTCACTTGGAAGATTTTCCCTACATAATCCCTGCAATTAGCTGCTGTTTTTAGAACATGAAAGTAAGTAATAAAGGAAAGAAAACCATAGTCAATTTAGATTTCAAGACAGAAGAAAAGATTTTTTTTTTTGTTTACTATTGCATTTTTAATTCACACTCTAAAAACAGTAAGTGGAATTTTGCCTTCTAAAAAAAAGAACATGAGATCTAGACATTGGATTGGCTTTCAATCTACTGCTGCAGTGAAAATAACAGATACTACAGGCATCTAAACCTGACACAAGAAGCATAGCCTTTGATTCTATGTATTAAAAATTAACTGTTATTTGAAACACTTTAACTTGGCAAGTAAATGGTCCCCTCCACTTTATTAAATTATAATTTTAAATGTGTGCATTGAGAAACTATTTTTTTTCAGGATTTTCATTTGACCTTTACTATCACCAGCACTTTGAGTTACCCCAGAGCAGTACTATTGATTCTTTGTTCTTTCCTTTATTATTATTATTTATAAGATTATTATTTCATACTCTTACATGAGGGCGTGAGGAGATTTTTTTGTTGTCAACATCTGGGTAACTAAGCAGGGAAATGAGGAAGCAGCAGAAATTATATTTTTAGTACAAAAATAATGGAATAAAAGCTGTGGCTGCAAAACCTTGTTTGATTTTCTAATTAATTTAACTCATACTTGTGAAGAAGAATTTACAATTCCTAAAATAAGCTCTCAAGTCCATTTTTAAAAAAAATTAAATTTCCATAGTTTGAATTACCAAAAAACCCCAAAATATCACCATTCTAAGTTAGATTGAGATGTCTAATAACACCTCTTTATTCTTTGTTTTGCATATAAAGTTTGAGGCAGACAGGCGTGCCTTCATCATCACCATTAATTCATTT
Source organism: Acanthiza pusilla (assembly GCA_036630365.1). Taxonomy (NCBI): domain Eukaryota; kingdom Metazoa; phylum Chordata; class Aves; order Passeriformes; family Acanthizidae; genus Acanthiza; species Acanthiza pusilla. The sequence continues at coordinate 71,640,578 of JAXCHO010000034.1, forward strand.
GGCACTGAGCTGAGCAAAGATGACCGAGAGAAGCTGTATCCAACCTGTGGAAAACTTTATCCAGAAGGCTTACACCTGTTGGCCAATGCAGATGACTACGAGCAAGTGAAGTGTGTTGCAGAATACTATGCAGTATGTAAACTAATTTTTTTTAAACAGAAAGACAAAATACAAATACTTAACATTGCCTGATGTTGGCAAAATTTTGAAGATTATAACATAATATTTGAAGATTATATACATAAGTTAAAAGCATTTTCAAGAGAGGAAAAAGATCAACAGAGGCACTAAATTTTCAATAAAAATGTGTATGGGATCAAAAACCTTTGATTTGAAGACATAAGATTAAGATAAGACATTATTACCTTAGTGCAATACAAAGTTCCTCTTACATGAATGTTTAAGTAAGACCTTAAGTAAATCTGTTTAAGTAAATCACATCCTAGTAAATAAAACTCTTGCTATTCCATTTACTCTCCCCAAACTGAGTTTTACTTCATTGCTGCTGCCTCCAAGATTTGGAAGCATAGCCATACACAATTTTAAACTAAGCTGACCAAACAATTAATGTCACAGATTAATTCAAACCTGATTTACTGCCAGTATATCATAAAAATTCCCTTCTGGAAAGGTTTCTCTAAATCACTAATTGATGCAAAGAAGTAGATGAAGATGTTACTCTTGATGCAAATTGTGCTGTTTTAAAGATCAGTTAATCTGCAACACTTGATCTATGAATTAACTTTCATACTCTGTCTATCTATAATATTTAAGCTACATCTAAGTAGGTAGACAAAATAAAATGTTGTCTAGTCTATTGGTTTTTCCACAAAAAAACCCCCACAAAGCTGGAGCTGTGCATCTTCTTCTGTGCATAATCAGAACATTTTTATCATAAGTTCCCATGTCAATGGGGTATGGAACAAGACTATTCATGACATGGTGAGATATTTAGATGGATTTGGGAAGCATTGTAGCAGACTTATAGTACACTCCTACTTTAAGGGAAAAACAAAGAGAAGGAAATGACACAGAAATGTAACATCTAAGAAATCAAGTCAAATATACCTGCACAGGATATTCCAGGATGACCTATCAGACTAATGGATTTGGATACAATATTAATGCAGGTAAAGCAAATCCAGATGACTACTGGAAATAAAAGGAGCAGCCATATGAGGATCAGAGTTCAACATTTTGGCTGCATTTAGAGTATCTGGCTCTGATGGATAGTATATGTACAAGAAGTTCAGTGCTCTCTGCCCAAAGGAGTGAAAGGTCATGTGCCATTCTACAATAAGTCTCTTTTAGTGCCTTCAGTAAATTACTTTAAATTGTTGGAAGTGATGGTAAGAAATACAAGAACAAATGTGATTTTTCTTTCTTTTGCTGACTATATGCTTTTAACCTTTGATTTATGTAGAATTGTAATCTATACATGAGATCTTCTATACAGAAAGATGACTCAATGTAGAATAATTTAAAAAGTAATGTAAGGTGTCTGCGCTGCACAGAATGCAAAAGTAACTTATTTCCATGAAGTGGTTGTCTATGCTTTTAGGAATACAAGGCTGTGTTTGAAGGTGTAGGGAGTGGCACTGGAGAAAAGACACTGGAAGACGCATTTTTTGAACACGAGGTAAAAGCTTCTAACCTTAAAATATAAAAAGGAATGTTACTTACCTGGAATAATAATTGAAGCAAGAAGGAGGTACTAGGCTTTTGATTTTACTGTACTGCATCATTCAACTTCATATACATGAACATGGATTTTATATGGCTGTCAATATTTGGCTGAATCAAAATAGAAATATTTACCTTTTTAGTAAAATTAATCCTATAACATTTTTCTGAATACTTTTATAGAGCTGTCAATCCTGATAGCCTATCCAAAAGCCATCTCATATAGACCACTTAATGAAATTTCTTTTGAGTAGTCTATTAGAGAAGGAATTTCACCACTGTGCTTTATTTCCTGTAATATTGCTGTAGTCTATTACCAAAATTAATCCACAGCTGACATTTCAATTACATTGATACTCAAGAGACTGCTAAATATAGTCATGGTTGCAAAGTTGCATAGAAATTTTGATCCTAAAAGCTACCATATAAAAATCCCATTTGCCTTCCTTGATATTTTATCATAACACTTGTTTCATCTTTTCTACAGGTAAAGCTGAATGTGCTTGCATTCAACAACCAGTTTCACTTTGGAGTATTTTATGCCTATGTGAAATTAAAGGAACAAGAATGCAGGAATATTGTATGGATTGCTGAATGCATTTCTCAGAGACACAGAACCAAAATTAACAACTACATTCCCATTTTCTAAATCTGAGAATCTATAGTGCCTGAAAAGATGCACCATCTCATAGAAAAGAAGAAAAATCTTATTTCAAAAATTAACTCATCAGATGTTTTAAATTGTATTAATGAACCTCCTTATATACATCAAAGTAGGGAAAAAAAAGCAATGCAATTAGAGATAGAAGTATTTCATAAGGAAGGACTAATGGGTTTATTCACAGTTTCATTGGTAGATTTGATCCCCACTGTGCCTATTTTAATTTAATTGATCAATAAAAACCTCCTGCAAGGTCTTACATATATATTCTTTCTCTTTTGTGGAAGCAAGATTTGTATCAATGACATTTGAAAGCTCTTTAATGGTTTGGGATTTCTTTAATTAATGTTTTTCTCAAAGGGCCAATTAAACCACTACTTCTATCTCACAGGGTCTTTCCCAAGGCATACAGATTGTAATACACAAATAAGAGAGAAACTGAGATTCCCCTTAAATCTGAAGGGGGAGCTTCCTGAGCCTAACCATGACCCCTCTCTGCCACTAAATGTAAATAAGTATCTTCAGTTTCACCAAAATATTTTTGTTTCTTCCTTTATGGTCACATGAGGAGCACCATAAGTGTCAAACAATGGGGGTCTGATCTAGTCCACAGCAACAGAAATATCCCCTCCCAGCACACCAAAGAACTGTCTTTATTGTATGCACCAGGGAAGATTGTGAAACATGAATGAAAATGCCAACCAAGTCTGTATCAGTTTTACATCAGACATAAACAACACCAGCTCTGAGCTATTTGAGGACCTGGCTAGGATCAGTAACTAAAAATAGAGTGAAGAGTTGAAGCCAGATTGTAGCAGGACAAGATTAATTCTGCTGAAGAAAAAGGAAGGATTTTGAAAGCCTTATCAACATTCTGCCTTTCTACTCTATTCGAAGAATTTACCCTTTTATCTTTCAAACAGGCTCTACCTTTATTTTCCGCATGACTTCTCAGTTTTAGGCTGCACAACAGCAAATCTCAGTCTTCAGCTGACTGTTCCTCCAGTAAATATGATACAGAAATACAATCTATTTCTTGTTGAGTAGACAAAAAGGTAAAATATATCTGATGTCAACACCTCAGAATTCTGAAAAACATTCAGACATCATGGTTTTAAGAGCTGAGATATAATATAGTTCTCTCTGTAATATGTACATGTGCACATGCATTCATGAATAAAAAGTAAGAAACTTCGTGTGTTTTTTGTAAAACCACACTTCTTGAACTGCAAACACCAAAAGGTCATATCCCAGAACATCCTGTACTCATTTATTGCAGAATTGAGAAGTTTTTAATATTTTGCTTTATTGTGAATACCGGACAACTTCACATTATTACTTTAAAAAATACTTTCATAATTTAGTTTAGAAATAATTTAGTAGGAATTTAGAAAAATTGACTAAAATTAATAAGTGTATAAGAAAAGAATACAAATCTTATTTCTATATAGAGGCATATTTCTTTAGTAGATCGAGCAATTCAGAAACAAATAAAACGAAACAAAAAAAAAAGAAAGCAAAGATTTGTGGATTGCAGTTTCACTTTGGCATGTGTAGTTTCTTCCTTGCAACTTTTATTATCTTGGACTTCTTAGTTTGAATTTCCCAGTGTAGTCTGTGATCAATGCTTTCCAGTTCATACCTATATCACGAACTATTTCACAAACTGCAATGGAGAAAGCAATAGAAAACATTGCTTCAAAACTGTAAGTTTTTTTATATTTGCATGAAAATTACACATAATTCTACAATTGCATTAAAAAAAAAAAGAAAAAGGTTGAGAGTGGAAAAATAACAAAGTCAACTGGTCTGGGACATAGAAACTGGATTAATACAATTCAGCATAGTGCATGAATACTTTTTCTGTACTGATAAATCAGGCCTCCTTACTCGAACAAAACAAATGAGCTGACTTTCTGCCAAGAATTTTCTGAAGTGATTTGAAGGGGAAAGAATCTGCTCTCCACCCTAAATCATTCTGTGCCAGGGAAGATACGCAGCTGCTATTGCTACAGTCTGCATACTGTTGGCTCAGAAAGAAGTGAGCAGGAATTGCAGCTTACACGACTGTGCTGTCAGCAGAACTGGTCTTTAGACTATGGAAAGGACAGCATCAGTGTTGATTGATGCTTTTTACAAAACAAATGTCTAGATATTTGCTAAATGAGGACAGGATGTAATAGACCTCCGTTACATTCAATTCAAGGACAAACAAGCTAAGACTTTAAACTTAGAAGTCCTCAAAACCTAGTCTTTTTCCTATAGATATTTCAATTTACATTACTCTCTTGTCAGTAAATTAATCTTCATGATGATGTATATATAATATATATAACAGAATCAGAAAATTTGCTGAGTTGGAAGGAAACCATCAGGGGACACACACACACACACACACACACACACACACACACACACACACTATATATATATTGATATATATATAAATTATATTGATTATATAAATATATATAAAGGCTATATATCATCTCTAACAAGATCTTACAGTGGAAGTTCAGATCACAGAATCACTACCAAGGGCATTATTAAATTCTTAATGGTGATGTCAATCGGTAACATAGGGGAACAGGAAGCAACCACTTTTCACCTTCTCCCTTTTACCTCTCAAACAATAAGAACTTGTGTTCACACTCTTTAATGGCTAAGCCTATCCAGATAAATTTGGTGAGTATGATTATGTTGACTATGCTCCTTGGGCTGCATCTTTAATGAGAGACGGAGAGCAGGACCAGGAACGAGTTGCTGGTGAGCTTTGAGAGCTGTGAATCTTTCTTTCCCCTCTTTGCCTGAGCTGTAGCTCAGGCTTGATGTGCTTGCCATCTGCTCACAAACAGCTGAGCAGCACAGAACTGTGGCTGGACCAGACTGCGGTGTTCCAAGCACTTCTCATGCCCAGTCCCTCCTTCCTGCATGAATTACTGCATTAGGTGTCTCTGTTAGGAACCAAAGATTTATAGGATGAATCATATCAGAATGTGGTCATAAGACTCTCTCTGGACTCACAGTCAGCTGACAACAGTAGACTCTCTTGCTCTGATTCTGTCAATTCCAGCATGAATTTCAGGAAACACCAAAAACAATCCAGTACCACACTTGGCTTACGTTACACATTTATTGATATTAGAGAAGCTAATATGGTGCAACGTAATTTTCTTTCATGCATGATAATATGCTGTTTTCTGTTTTTTCTAAGTTTGTCTAAGTTAGAGTATATATAACTTTTCAATAACTCAACAGCAAAACAGTAGATCTAAAGTAGATGAATTTAGAGATAGCTGGCCAGTATTTGGATTTGCATCAGATTTATAAAGCTGTTAGGATGAACATTACCATAACAGTTTAAACAAGAAATAAGACAAAATCCATTGATTTGCTTGACAACTAGATTGATTTACCGAGGAATTTGGAGAAATAATGTAATATAAATCACAGAAAAAAGAAGTGATAAATGGCAACAATATCTGCCAGGAAGTTAAAACAGTTTACATGACACAAAATGTCTTCTCAAACAAACACAAAATCATTCAATATATTGGAATGTCTCCCAAATGACAAAGAGAAAATAAAAAATGGGATTCATGAAATAACAAGATAAAGCTCTCAAAGGTAAAAATTTTTATATTGATGACACACTGTGAGGAATATTTGACTAGTTGGAATCCATACTCCACAATCCTTATAAGCATTACTTAAGAAAAATATATTCTATGGAAGTTAATTACATGTTCTAACTCACTACTTATAACATGTAACAGCAAATCAGACCGACTGAAAAGGAACATATAGTACTTGCAAGGTCCTTGATAAGAAAATGGCAATTCTTTTTTCCAATCCAGAAAAAGTACACGTTCTTATGTTATTAATATTATATTGAAAATGTATAAACTCTTTGCGTTTGTGTCACAGTACTTTCTGAAACTTCTGCTTTGCTATATAACCATGCATAAACCCACATACATGTGCATCAACTACAGAATCTTCTACTGAGTCACATACCTGCTGGAAATTGAGAGAGCAAAATTAGATAAATTGGAGAGAGAAACTGGATAAATCAATCTAGAACAATTTCAAAATTGTTTTTTCACAAAACTTTTCTTAGCCAGTGAAAATGTAAAGAACAATTAAAATATTTGAGAGATTTGTAATAAATTCATTGAAGTAAAATAATGTAAAGGAAACTCTTTTTGCAATTTAAACTAAGCTGATTTAAACCATTTTATTCATACCACACAGCACAAGAGGCAAGTGACAGCACTCAAATAATTACAAGCCTGATCTAAGATCATAAAAATTCTTTATACCTACAATACTTCAGCCAAGTTCAATTGAACCCCATACCAGTATTGTTTACAACCTCTGACTATTAGCCAAAAAACCCAAACAAAGCTTGAGAATGGCAGAGTTTGAGGACAAAAGCTGTCCCTTATCTGGACAAAGCAACAAACAAAAGACAAAAAACAAGGAGGTCACATTAATTTTTTAATTTCCCTGGGGAAATTAAAAAAATTCAAAAGGCTGAAGGTATGCTTTTAAAAATCTTGCCCCTCAACCAGACCCTTGACAGAAATGGCTTAATGAAGTGTGTGTGTGTGTGTATATATATATATATATATATATATATATATAACATATATGTTTTAGGGAAAGACAGGATGGAACCATCATAACTGTTACAAAACCAAAGTGTTTTATCTATCATCTGTTACATGAAGAGGGAGTACTAACACTGTTAGAAATGTGCAGAAGCCAAAGAAGCCAAAATAAAACAGATGAAGTTTATTTATAGCAAATATTAGGACTTTCATAGATGTACAAAAACCACAAACAAATTCCAAGTTACTCTAAACAATATGTTATAAACATATAAATATATATATATATAATTGTTTGATGTCTCAAAAAAACCCAAACAAAGGACTTTATAAAAGCATATAACTATATAGAGCAAAAGCTACTATAGGTAAGAGTCCACTAATCTGCTCTTATGGGAATAAATGACAATGCATCAACTAAATTCAGTGGGAGCAGGGTTAGAGATTCCAGGCTGAGCAAACGGCTGTGTTGGTGTGAGCTGTATGCATGAGGTCTGTGTGAAAACCTGAATCTGTTCTTTGAATGGCTCGGTGTGGCAGACTGCTGCCAGGCACCCTGCAGCAGCCAGGATGCTCAGACAGTGATTATGCCAGCTAGTGACCAGCACAGTCACTGTGCCCAGCACAGGTCACAGCACACCGAGCAGCTGACTGAAAAAGATAACATTTTCTTAGAACACTTAGACGAATTCATGTTGATGACTTACCACTGGCAGGAGACAATAACTGAGACAAGTGACAATAACTGCCGACATTATTATCACCACTTCCCTCTCTGGTGTTCATGGTCTACAATAGAGGGCTTCTGAGTGGGTGCACTTTGGTCCAGGTCCAGAGGTTTGACCATCTGACTAATTAAACAAACTTATTTAATTTAGTATATGGGATCCAGCTGCATGTACGCCCCTCATTTTGCTCGATATAAACATGTGTAAACCAAACAGGGAAAGCCACTGAAACCAGGGAAAGCCACTGCTTTTAAAGTGCTACTGAAAGTGACTGCCCAGAATAATGTCATGACTTCCATATCAAAGTCTTATTTCTGTCATTCCAAAGCAAAGAGTCTGTCATTTAAAGGTGTGAACATTAATATTTTTCTCTTAAAAGCAGTAGCAACAGTTTTACAACCTCCACCATGACAGCAAGGCTATCACTCTGAATGTCATCATAGCAGTGTAACTTTTTTCTTTTATGGTTTTCAGATCAGTCCTTGCTATTGAATCATGACAAATGATATAGTTTGTAATTTCATCTCTCAGGACTTTACCCTCACCAAAGCGCAAGCCAAGTCTTGCATTAAAACAAACCCTTGCCAAAAGTATTAACTCATGAATCAAAATGCCAGCTTTTCCAATCAGTCCTACTCATTCGAATCCCATGTGCCCTACATGCTATTTTTTCTAAGTGTCTTGCAAATCAAGTGTTTCATTGCACAAGGCTTCAAGAAGTGTGGGCCAGACCTTGAACAAACATTCCATCTAGATGTCCAGTCTTATTCTTAAAGTGGGCAGTGCCATATTTCTTGGAATTAACAAAAAAAAAAATAGGATAGTGAATAGGAAATCAAGAAACTAGAAAGTTCTTTCTTATAAGTGTTGCTTAGGATGCCAGTTGCTTTATTTTATATCCACTGGAACTACTTTATGGACCGCATATGCATTTTTAAGGGTGGGATATTTATTTGTTGGCTAACTTCTTCAGGAACTGCATACAGGATTAATCTCAAAAGTCCCTTTAGAAGTCTGCAGGACTTTCAACTCCAAAAGACAATCACTGCTACAAGAAATTCCATATTGTTCCTAAATATCCCAAAATGAATGGAATCAGACATTATTTGCTCCCACAGGAGTCTTAAACAGTACATATCGCCTGGCGATCTATGTTTCTATGGCAGTACAGGCAGTGAATTGCAATTTTACAAAAAATAGGAGACTGCTTTTTTTAATGGCAGCTCAGAACAATGCAGCTGCCTCATTTTTCAGCGTGAAATACACAGATACGTTTTCATATCCCAAAGTCTTTTTAAGCAAAACCCCTAAAGCCGAAGAGTTTACTGCAATTAGTTGTAGCTATGTCTGTACACCCTGGAAAGGGTGGGAACAGGAGTTTAAAGTAGCAACAATAACCACAAAGGTACAGGATCAATGCACATACAATCTTAATCAGCATTACCTTAATCATGGTTAGATTAGTTTTAGCTGGCTGCTGTTTTGTTCAAATGTTGAGATTGATAATATGGGGAATGTACAATCTGAGAAGAATGATGGAGGACAAAGTCGACCCAGATCGCTGCCTTCTTTCAGGTTTAAACTATTGCAACATTTTTTCTTCTACTTAGCTTTGAGCTCTACAGGAATAAAAGCTTTAATCCAGCTCCCCATGAACAAAGAGCCTCTGAAATACTGCAGACAAAACTTATTTACCAAACAATACTCACTTGTATTCAAATGAAGTGATAGCAATTGGAATGTAGATGCTTTCAAATATGTTCTACCCTTCTATTTTACTTACAAAATAACTAAGTAGGTGTGTATGCATGTTTTAATTTGTATCATGATGCCTATAGCTCATAATCAAGATAATGAGCCCCTTCACCCACTATCAGAGCACACAAACAAAGAGCTAAAGACTGTCAGGTCTGTGACCACTTCACAGGGTGCCATCACATTAATAGATACTGTCTGGACAGCTTAAGCAAATTAAAATGGACCCTGCACTCAATTGAGCAAAAGACATATATTGCTGACCAACAGCAAATGCTAAGCTCAGAGCACAGCTATACTTCTTAGGAGCATAAGTTCCAATTCTGGAACAGGAGGCTGCTCCTAGGTGTAGATGCCAACAACTACATTAACTTATCAATTAAATCCCCCAGCAAGGAGATCTTGGGATTGGTCTGTGCTGCCAGAATCACTTATTTATCTAGAGCCAACAGTGAAAGAGCTGAAATGGTTTTGGCTGTCTGCTGAACAACCCAAGCTCAATGAAATGTCCTAACCAGCATGACTTCAAGCTATGAACTTGCAGGCCTGAGACATCGGAAACTAGATGAAAGTGAGCCCTGAAACCAATGGAGCTTAGGTCTCCAAACTTTTTGTAAATGTACATGGTGAATCTGCATGACAGGAAATAACTTGAAGTTGCACCAGTACTTGCTTCTAAGTGAATTTAAGCAAGACTTAGTCACTAATTTGTTCAGACTGAGACAATACTAGGCAAAAGACGGACAGAAATCCTGCCAGCCAGGAAAATTTTAAAGTCTAGTGACAGGTGAGTTCGGACATTTTGAAGAGTCAGAGGATGAACAAGGCTTGTTTGGAGCAATTTTAGATTCAAATGCTCCAAGCATGACAGAGTTATGCTTTCAGTGCCAAACTCCTAATTGATTTAAGCCCTATAAACAAAGCAGAGTGGAAAAAATATTAATACATTGGTGCTGGTGGATCAAAGAACAGAGAGATTTCCCAAGGCCACTTTGGGAAGAGACAAGAACTGAGTGCACATTTCTCAAGTCTTAGCTCAGCATTTCCATCATAAGGTTCTTTTTAAAAGACTTATTTCCCAGCTAATCTTACCAGTAATGCATAGTTCAACCCCCCTACTAAGAGTAGGTCAAATTATCATCAAAGATAACTATCCTGAACAGACTCTGTTTTCTCTTTCCTTGTGCTCAACTACCTAAACGAGCTCAGTCCTCTCCTTGTAGATCACATTTTCTAGATGTCTGATAAAATCTGTTTGTTTGCTCTGGACTCTTTCCAATTAGTTCACATCTTCTGAAGTGCACCAATTAAGATTAGTTTTGGGCACAGCACCAGGCACATTAATGAGAATGATGATTATTAAAAACTCTCTCAAAACATTTCAGTTTGTGTGCTTACAAAGTACACAAATATAAGCAGAAGGAAAAATAAACAAAACCTTTTGGAAATATAATTCTCCTAAAAGAGTTCTATCACCTACTCAAGGATGCTGGTAAACAAGGTCAGATCATTACTCAGACAGTATTTGAAGTCACAGAAAGAACAAATAACTGACATATTCTGGCAAAGTCCCACAGCATCCAGAATGGGGACAACAATCTAATTCCACTGAGAGGAAAACGGTTAGACAGTCTGTCTCCACAGAATTAGAAATTCAGAAATATATAGACCAGTACCAAAACCTGTCATAAACCTGAAAAATTAAAATTACCTAATTTAATGGTATTCCAACACCAGTTCCAAAGCGTCTAACTTTATAGAACTATTGCTTGATGACAATACTGTATTTATCTCAAGTGTCTGAATTTGAGTTAAAAAAAAGAAGGTTTTTTTCAGGAGGAATCTATCTATTGCTAGATATTGCTACAAGGTTAATACTAGCTGCAATAGGATGATTTTTACAAGATAAGGAGTAGTGCAGACCAAGTAATATTTTGTCCAAATGTGTTTGGGTGCAGTTTGTCCTTGGCTAAGAAAAATGATGCTCACACTCAGACCAATGGCTCTCTATCCCTAATACAGTAATTTATGAATTCTAACATAACTAATACCAAAATTTAAGAAAAATAATTGCTCAGTTCCCTGTTACAAATAGGATCCACCAACTTAATACAAGTTTTGACAGTTTGAAATGGTCGTGTATATGTATTTACATTCATGGTGTGTGATACAGCTGCACCCTTGCCCTGCACAGTCAGGCATGGTGCTCTACTCTTAAGATAAGAAAATACTCAACAGTGAAGGGATCCTATCTCAGAAACAAGGCAAGACATCAATAAAGTTATTGCTAAGCTGGAAAATACCTTGTTCTGTGGCTAATAAAATCTTTTGTCAAGATGAAATGAAAGTTGTAAAGCAAAAACCAAAACACTTCTTTGTCTTCTTAAAACACTAGCAAAGACTGTTTACCTCCTCCCTACATAAGATATTCAGATATTCATGGCCTACACAAAGACATGAATTATAATTACCAATAAGAACAAATACAATTGGTACACAATTAGTAATGTATACTAATAGAATAATGTGTTCCCACTTTCTTTCTGGCTGCAAGTCACATTAAATTAATTTATGACCTGCTTCCAAGCTGTAAGTGGAAAAGCAATGAAAAATTAAATTTATTATAATTTGTACCCTTTCTGTCTCAAAGAGAGCACTAGACAAAAGTAAACTTAGAAATGTATGTAACTCAAGGAAGGTATAATACTTGATTATTTAAACTTAACTAGTCTCTCTGGCTTTTGAAAGCCTTGCTGGCTTTTGAAAGCTAGGTGCTCAAGAATTATACTATCTTGTCAGAGAGAACTCCATTAGTGAGAAAAAGCACTCTGGAAAAGCACAGAAAGAAAAAAAAACGGAATAAACTCAAACTGTGTCAAAAGCACAATTAAAAAAGAACCCAAGACACCATTGCTGCACATCTTGATAATTCCTTATAGAAGTCTTCATAAAACTGCCAACATTTCATGCCATCAAGTGGATTACATACATCAGAGAAACTACAACGAGTCAGTTTACTGGCCAGGCCTAAGTCAGTTCTTTTCCTCAGTATGCGAATGACTGAACTCAGTAGAAAAACTCCCTACACGGTGACTTTGCTTGAACCACTTTAACTTGTACTACAATCTCATAACAGTCATTTTCAGAAATTGGTGGTTTCTTTTCTTTTTTTTTTTTCTTTTTTTTTTTTTTTTAATTATGAGAGAAAAACAACAACAACAATTTTGAAATTTTATATGGCAGATTTTCCACACAGAAAACAATGTATTAAATTCAAGCAAGACATTTCAGGCCAGCAGTACAGGAAAACAGCCCTTTCATAATCAAAATATTGACAATGCTAAAGGCCAGAAGAGATTTTAATAACTGACCATCACGGGACAAAGAGATAACTCCACTATCGAATGATTAAAATATTAAACTCCTTCACAAAGATCATTTGACTTGAGTCTTCTGATTGAAGCCGGTCCAGCTTTGTCAGTTATGTTTGTTGAAATAAAAAAAACTCAAAAAACCACATTGGCTGAAACTCAGTTTTGTTATCAATTACTTGTTTGCAGGTATTTCAGTATATTAAAAATGACAGCGAAACTATCAGAATCCCTCTCTCTCTCTCTCTCTATATATACACATATATATGTATATATAAAATTACACTAGACCTGTATGTTCAAGCTTTGCTTTTTAAAAGAAAATGCCTTCTCATCCCCATTAGAATGTAATTCAGATTGACTGAAAATGCAATTACAGCATCTTAGCTGCTGTCCAAGTCTTGCGTTTGCTGTTTGGCCACTGTCAGTGCAGCAGGCACAGCTGCTGAAAAATAAAAGCAATATCTTGGAATCAGCAAAGGCCAAGTATGTGGATCACTCTTACGCATAACATTTCAGGAAAAAAATCCAATTCAATTGTTACCCAGAGGGTAATGTAATGGAACAAGGATAGATTTCCATATCTTTGCAGAAAGCCCAGATAGTTATTTGGTATGAGTGAACTATTTCAGAATAACTCTGAATTATCTCTGCCTCAGAAGGGATGTTATTTATGCAGAAATATATACACTTTCTTCTGCTTTTTTTACCATTTCCCCTTCAAATAGTGACTGATCTCCAACCTTCAGGAGCATATAAAATCACTCAGACTTACCATTTGTGGGGGTGCCGTCCTCCCCACTCCTTCCCAGGCTTCAGTGTGATCTGAGAAATGCTTTTTTAGGCCTTGTCCTTGAAAACAGCACCTGGGCTCAGCTCTTTCTGACCTTATCAAAAACACTGTCTACTCCCAGAAACTCCTATCAAGCATCTGTTTTTCTCATGATCAGCTTTGGAAAATATTTCTCTGGCCTGAATGGCATAACATTCTTGTTCTCACACTTCCAAAGTGTCAACCCAAACTGTGGCCAGGATGAAACATAAACATTGTTATGACTAAAGCCCTACGAACAGTGGTCCAAGATGGCCCTTTGAGCTCTCCAGGGCCGCAGTGTGTCTGTGCCCAGCAATGTCCCTCTCAGGGGGCCTCTCAGAGCCAGTAAACCCTTGGGTTTGCTGTACCTGGAGAATCGCTGAAACTCCGTGTGTCCTGGGCAATACCCTCACTCCTTGAGGCCCAATCCTTTGCCCATCAGGAGATGCAAAAGCATCCCGAGTGAGTATTTACACTGACTTCTGAGGGAGGTTTTTCCACAGGTACCTTATTTTGCACCGATTGTTTCTGTCTGTGTGCATACACTTTGCACATATGCTATAGCAAATCTGGGAGTTAGGTGAAGTCACAGTTATAATTCAGGCTAAATGCTGTTAAGTTTTATTTCTCTGTTAGGTTGTTAAGGTTAAGCTATAAATTAAGGTCTAAGTCAAGTTAAAGGACTGAGCATAAGCTTGTTAGGAATGTTGTTAAGCTTTAGGCCACATTCCTTTTCATCCTTGTTTACACTGTCTTTATACACACACACCCCCACACACCCCCACACACCTAGGTAGTTTTCAGTTCATTTCTGTTTTGATTGCCTGGATTTTGTTTGGTTTTGTTGCCTTCTTTCCCTTGCTGTGCCTTAGTTGTCCTTTTTAAGTAGAGTGAATCTTGCCAACGGATCTGTTGTGCTTTGTAGTTTAATATAAAATCTGACTTTTGCTCATTCCCTTGCTGGTGATTTTTGGGTGATCTCAAGCACACTCATTCGGGACACCATTAAAAAGATATGTTTTTAAAATCATATGGGTTCTTGCTTTGTTACTACGTTAGTATTTTGTCCCATTTCATTCAGTTCCACTTTTGTTAACTAAGTTTCTTTGTATTTCCTTTAATAAAATAAATAAGAAAATCATAATAAATAATTAAGAAAATCAACAAAATTGGTCTGTGACTTTCCTCAATACGGCAAGACTAGCACGCTCCTTAAAGTTAATGTGCTACATCTTGGGAAAGCTGGGAGAAAACAAAATACTTACATTTGAGAAAGGCATGTTAACTCTCTCCTCCTAAATGTAGTTTTTAATTTAATTAATAATAAAATTTTTATAATTCAGGAACTTGCCAACATTTTTATAATATTATAGATATTCAGAACAAGTTAAAATGTTTCAGTACTTTCAAATAAATGGTTATTTTACCTGAAGTAAGTATTCAGAAACTTCACCAGATATTGCTGGAAAACCAAGTTTTAATATTGTGCTGACTTACATAGAGTAACCAACTGTGTGAAAAGATCTATATCAGTCAATACACCTTTTTTTCCTATAAATTTTTTAGAAACAGGGATGAAAATGAGTCATGTTCTTGGGGTTACAAAATTTTTAATTTTTGTAGGTAAAACTGTTCTTAAATTTAACAAATTCCATGTTTATACTACTCCATCTAGTTGATCATTCCTTTATGAATACTAAAGCAGCATTTTCTTTAAATTCTAGAGAGGAAAAATAACACACCTGAAAAAGAACTATGCTGGTGTATGTTACATATTGATTCTCCCTCAAGAATAGTTAGAACTGTCAGCAGGAATAATAATGAGAATGATAATGATAATGGTTGTAATAATTAAAATTTATAATACATTAATATTATGATTTCTGTTATTCCAAAAAGTCCATCGTCCATCACCTTTTTCCTTCCAACCCTGCTTTCATTTTTCTCTCACCTACAATCCAATGAGAGTAAGAAAACTGATGGGTAGTCCTATTTTCTGAAAATAGGAATCATCCCTGAGGCCATGTTCATAAAGGAGATGTTTTGTGCACAGTATCGCACGTCAGTTCAGTAATTCACTCAGCCTTTGGTAGAAAGCCAAAGGAGATTCCTACAGTTCACACACAGAGATGTGCAAGATAGGACTCACCCTTTAAAAACACAGCTGATCTATTTAAGCATATCTCCCACATATATCTTCCACATACCTTTGCCTGTAGGAATATCTGTGCTTGAAATTTCAGAACTAAGCCTTTTCTTCAAGGTCTTATATCAGACAAATAACTATGGAAAACCCTAACTTTCTAAACCAAAAGTCATGGACTTTTGCTCATTGCAGAAGCTCATTTCCCTCTGCTATACCTCAGACAGCTGAGACTACAGCAGGAAATACTGACTTAGTTGCATTACTTGCAATATTGCCAATATTTTAGTGACCATGTCACAAACTGGCCCACCAAAGCAACAGATGTCATCTAATTGAAGGCAGAAGACAAAAGAGAGCACAAAAGCAGCTTGATTTCAAACACGTCTTTTGTCATTCCATCAGATCTGTGCTAAAAATTTTACGTGTTAAACTGAATGTGCAGGATGTGGAAGAAGTGCAATGCATTTTTAAAGGCTTTTAAAGAGCAGCAGTACACTGATTTCTACCGTAAACATTAAAATGTTCTGTATTAATATTTAATTGGTTAAAATACTCCTGTATAAGTCATAAGAAAAATGAAGTCTTAAAAACAACAATTTAAAAACAGTATTACTCCCATCTATGCCTAAAAGATTTTAAATACCAAATTACATTTACATAAGTATAAATTTTATATCTACTTTTAAAATACACAACATGCACAAATTGCTAGTGAAATTTTAATAACAATCTGGGGACAATGTGTCATAGCTTCATTAAAACAGAGAATAATAAGAAAATCAAAAGTGGCAAAGTTAAAGAATTCCTAATTTATTCCCATTAATAGTTTAAACACTCATGGAAGGAATGGTTCACCAAGATTCCCATGCTCTACCAAGGAGGTGCATTGTCTTAAAATTGAAATGCATTTGACTACATTAAATATTGGGATATTCATAAAGAAACAAAGAGTACTATACTATAAATATTTGGCAAAAAAAAATTACTTTCCCAAGTTGTTAAAACACATGCATGGATTTGCAAGTCTATTTTATTACTAGTATACATGCAATACTGCAGTCTAATTCTTATGTCCAGTTGAGAAAAAGGAGAGAGGGTTTTCACAGACAAAAGAATTCTAGGGCTTGAGGAAAAGAAGAAGGGTTTTTCAGAAACAAAAGAAGTACTAGGGCTTAAAGGAAAAAAAGGCCTGCAGGTGAGAATCCAAGAAAGATCAGAGAGGCAGCTCAGGAGAAACCTGAGGTTCAAGCTCTTTGTTTTTTCTTAGAACAAAAGAAAGTCATGACAAGAGTTCTGCATAGAAATGCAGTAAGGACATAATCTATATTAAAGAAAGAGAGAGTCCTCAGCTCTTAAATAACCATGAGCACTATACGAACCACTGTAATGTTAAGAGAAAGAATATATGGTTAAGTCTCAGAAGACATGAATTTGAATATTCAAATTTCTTTGTTTTTCTGATTAGTGCTCAGAGATGGATCAACAAAAGACAAGAACAATTTGCAGCTCAAACTGATGGCTGACTCTGGTTCACTTAGGCCATGTTCTGACAAACTCAAACTTACATTCACTTGATCATTTTCAGTTATGCAATCTAAATAGGGCAATAAAGGAAAAAGGACACAGGGTTTCTTGCAACAACCAAAACCTTGATTCTCTGACTGTGGTCTCTATACCACTACGTTTCTCAACCTTGTCAACAGAAGGAGCAGTTAATCTCTGCAAGCAAAACAAATTCAAATGCCATCTTGTGCTTACTGTGCCAAAGTACTCACAATGGCCTTCTTTTAGCAACAAAGAAAAGGTAAAAAATGTAACCAAATTTTTATTCTTCTCTTCCATTCTGATTATATGTATGGGAGAATATGGCTGTGCAGGAATGTCTGGTTTTGACTTGCTTTTTGAGCTCCCTTTTGATATTTTATTGACCATCAATTACCCACAGACTATGGGCTGCATAGCATTGCTTTAGGTAGTGCTGCAATTAAATCACATCACTCACTGAGCACTGGAACTAATGAAGCTTGGTCTCTTAAAGATTTGTTTTTCATGGTTGATTGACTTTGGTGCCTAAGAATGCAAACTCCAACTAAAGCCTTCTCTTATGGTAGGCATTTATAAGGGCTGGCTGGTTTATTGTTTACTCTTTCCCTGCTCCCCATTCTCCAGTGGTTAATAGTGTGCAATTTAATCATGTAGCTTTTCCTTTGTCTGTAGCCCTTCCAGGGAACATTTACAGAAGCTTTCTACTATACTCTGCCATCTATTTGCTCAAGGAAAAAGAATTTGTCAGATTTGCTAGACATGTTTGAAGTTGGCCTATGAACTCAAAAAAGTTATTATGGAGATTTAAGGGTAATTGCACAGACTTGGTAAACATGCACCTTCCTTCCACGGGAAGTGAGAATAAAATAACTTGCCATACTCTGATTTTCTTTTCCAAAAGAAATTGCATCCTTATTGCCCATTTATTGGCGAGAGAAAATACAAAATATTGCCACTGGAATTTGAGCAGAACAAACCAAACTATTTCCCTTCCCTTATTTTAAATGCTCTCCCCATACCTTATGCCTTCTAAACAACCCCATTCTCTTCCATTCTCCACTCCCAAAGTGAGCTGCTATGCTCCCACACTCTTCTGTGACTTACCACTTCCACTGGGACTGCAGCCTCTTACTCTCCCTTAGACATGAGTCTCTATTCTCATCTCAGGCATCTAAGTCACATTCAGCTTACTTATCATTTGTGCTCAACCTCAGCCCTGCTTCCAAACCTGAAGGGCAGGCATGCTTCAAGAGAATAACCCAGTACACAACAAGAGACTTCAAACAGTGGCTCAACATTTATCTGCTACAATTTTAAGGCAGAAGTGAATTTACATTCATGCTACTGTCAGTGTGAAAACAGCACTTGATTAAAAGATAATTATATTTATCTTTTATATATGTATTTTAACTGTCTTTCAAATACATTACAGTATGTTGACATAAAATCTGAGGTTTCTGACTTTAGAGTAGACCTTGCAGCAACAGACTTACAGGAAATTACAACACAATCTCATTACAATATGAGATGAGATGTACTGGTTTGTACATTTTTTCCCCACAAAAGAAGTCTAACACTTCATGCTGCTAAAAGACAGCACAGAAACAACAACACTTTGACAAGTTGTCTTCATAGTTATCTAGGATTTGGCACACAAACCTGTAGACTTAAAAGAAAAAAGCAATAAATTGTTGATTCACTAATGTCTCAATCAGGACTAACTGATCTGAAAAGCTGACAATGTTGAGGTATTGAAATAACTGTATTCTTGAAAGACAGAGCCATTTTGGAAGACGTTTGTCCACAAAAAATACATTTTTTTAAAATGTAGACGAAAATCAATGAGTTTTAATTTAATTTTTCAATAACTCACTCAGTTCTTATAAATTAGCAACTTTTGAATTAAGAAGTTTAGGTCTTGGAAAAAGGTGTAGGAAGAGAAATCTTCTTATGATTCCAAATTTATAGACAAAAAAACTTCAGTGTCTAAATCCAGAGGCAAGCAATTTTATTGATTTACACTAACTGGAGTCAAGTCTTAGCAATTTTTCATATTTTAATTTCTCCACAACACTGCTTTAAAAACCTATTCATTTTCATTCAATCAGACACCAAATTTTTGTGAGGCATCAAGTTAAATTAAGTGTATCCAAGGTGATTATTGTTATGTATTATTTACACTACTACATATGCAAAATACCTTATATAACAAACAAGAATATGATTGTGCCAAATATTGCATACTTAATAGCAGAACCCATATCTCACACCTTAAATGAGACGCAACATATTCATACCTCTGACAGATGGAATGAAATAAATAAATAGGAGTAAATAATTGGATGGTGCAGTACCCAAGTTCCTTAACCATTGTGAAACTAGAGACTTCTAATTATACACAGTAGTGACTAAAGTAGGATTATATTCTAAGTGTAACATCAAAAACCCACATAACAACATAAAGACAAACCCTTATCCCTTACCATATAAATAAGATATTTTTAAGGACAATATACATTTAAGGTATAATATTTTATATATATATATTAAAAATATTATTATATTACTATATATTAAAATATATAATATTTATATATATTATATATTTTACAGACACAAACATGTATATAAGTCAAACATATATATAACTATACTCATTCTGCTTTCAGAACATAACAAACATGGAATCTGAGAGAGAAATACGAGAAGACTCTGACCAAATGCCAAAAGTGCAGACATTCAGTTGTTACAGGGAGTGTTTATTGTCCTGGAACAGGAGCCAATATTGTGCATTGAAAAGCCATTGATTAAAATGTCTGAACACTGTTGGGAAGCAGGACCAGAAACTAAAACTTCCCAGCTGTTCTAGCCTATGTTCCCTAGTTGCTGAGTTGTCCGGCATTACTCTGCTACACTACTTCAGTGTGCCTTTGAAAGCTCCATAGAGCTGGCATAGGAAGGATAATCCTGGTCCCAAATCAGACAGCATTAATTGGTCGCAGTCTGACTTGAAAAGAGAGATCGGTTTGAGTTTAGGAAGGCATAGAACACAGGTTTTTTCAGGTCCCGAGTTCTCCTATCATGACACGGTAACGCCTGGTGATCACTACTACCATGTTTCTCCCTGCTTCTGTCCTTGCTGTAATTTCTGTACTTTCTATTGATTCCAGATCTTTTCTGTACTGGATACACCCTCCATCATGCTTCCCTGATTCACCCTTCCATGGATCTTAGGTGACAAATCACCCACCACCTGGACCCCAAACAAACGAGGCATAAGTCAAGCAGTAATTCTTTTACTGCAATGAAGACATCAGGTGCCTCTTGCCAATGCCTATGGACACATCCACTGGCAGACTTGGGTGACTACATCTACAGGGTTTTATGGCTTGAGCTCCTGAAGGTAAAAATTAAGTTTTATCTAAACCACAGTTCAGGTGCCTAAATGCTTTTTTGAATATGGTCCAAAGAAACTTGTTCAAAATTTTTCTTACTCTGCATGAGTTTTGTAGTAAATCTCCACGTAAAAAAAAAAAAAACAAACAACAAAACAAACCAAAACCCCAACAATTACCAAGGAAATCCTCCCTCTACTCTCATTAGATACTGCTTTTTCAAAAACTTTTTTCACATTTGGAAGATTAGGGCTGAATAAACAATCAATTTAACCACTTACATTTAAGACTTGTACTACAAAATTTTGCTCATTTCAAACAGAAACCACACATAGAGTAGTTCTGCATGCTCAGGTGAAATCAGCTTGCATTGGAGTCTATTAATGGCAGAAAGATTTGGTTTCAGCCTCATCTTTTACTACTGCATTACTATTAAGGAAGATGAATTATTACACTTCACTTCCACTTTTCTAAAGAAGTTTTCAAACTATTCTGCAGCATTCAGGGATTATAGTTTAACATAAGGCTTTTGTAAGATGTTAGAGAAATCAAAGATAAACAGAAATGCAAGTAGATGGTATTGTACAGTAATTTTATGGGCTACCAAAGCCATTAATTTGCAATTGTACAGGTTTACTTCCTATTGAGGACAACAAGAGACTTTATAGCACCTTCCAATATCTAAGTGACCTACAAAAAACAACCAGAGAGGGACCTTTTACCTTGCAGATGTAGAGACAGGACAATAGGGAATGGCTTTAAGCTGAAGGAGGGCAGGTTTAGATTAGATAGTAGGAAGAAATTCTTTACTGTAAGGGGGGTAAGACACTGGAACAGGTTGCCCAGAGAAGTTGTGGACGCCCCATCCCTGGAACTGTTTAAGACCAGGTTGGATGGGGGCCTGAGTAAAACCTGGTCTAGTGGAAGGCGTCCCTGCTCATGGCAGAGGGGGATGGGAACTGGATGAACATGAAGGTCCTTTTAAATCTAAACCAGTCTATGATTCTATGTTTCCATTACTTACTTCTCTAAAAATAGTCAGAAATATTAAAAAATGTTGAAGTTTTATAAAACATTTAAAATGAAACTTGTGGCATTAACAAACTTGTGGCATTTTACATTCATTAGTGTATCAAATGTCTTTTAAGAAAGAAGAATACTTGGAATGTCTCTGCTCCCCAGAGTGAAACAAATGTATGACAAAATTTGTTTTGAAACAGGGAGGAGGCAATCTAGAGAAGCCCGTAACTCGTGTACAGAGTATTGTTTTAAGTGACTACACACTTTTCGTACTTCATAAGGCAAGAAAGAAGCACTTAGAAATTTTATACATATACTAAGAAATAGTGGTCATACTTTCCATGAAGTAGCAGTATCAGATTACTGATATTAGTAACAAGCAAAGCTTAACAGAAGAGAAATTATTATCTTACGTAAAGACCAGAGATATATTGTAATTTACACCTTCACCCACCCTTTGCAACTGGGACTATAATGCTACATCCATTTCAATTAGATTGCTTTACACCAGAAAGACAGCCAGGAAAGCGAGATGGTGCTTAGTACCAGACTCTGGAAATGCTACCAAAATATTGTAAAAGTAGCTCCTTGGAGTAAGCAAGTACCTAATTTTGGGCAATCTCAGAACTAAAGAGGGACTCCAGTTTTCTTTAAATGTAAGATTTTGTTGTTGTAGAGAAAATAGTATATGCTGAATTCTGTATATCAGATGGACTAATTAGGTTGCTAACTGCAAATAGCTAGCCTTGCTGCCCACGCCACATTTGGTGAGTGCAGAGCGCATGTATTCTGTTACATTTGCTGCGTGCAAAAGCTCAAACCATCAGTGTTTTCAGTCACTTGTACTAGTATTACCAGTCAACAGAAGCCCAGTATTTTTTCTTCTAGAATACTATAAGATACTTTTAAAGCTGATACTGTTTCTTTTCCAAACTTTGTTTGGAAACTTTGTTTTCCTGTGAATTTTCTAGGCAGAATGAGTAAGTTGGAAAGTAGTACTTTTGAGAGCATTCCTTTTATTTCCTGAAGGAATTTACATGCCCAAATCAGATTGCTGGCCCCCATGTTGTTTTTTAAGAATAATGAAATACCAGACGTTGCTGAAAGTTGCTTCAGGGTCCCATACTGTAAGCTTTTGTTCCTTTCAATTAACAGTAGTGCTGGACTTTCTGGGACAACCGCTCAAAGGCCTTGTTCATGCCCGAAAGTTCATGCTATCACTGCCTCCACAGCATTACGTTGTACAGTACGAAGACAAAGCTTCATTAGTCTTCAATGTAAGGCATAACTTCAGCCTCACATATTTGTGCATACAAGTACTTTTAGGTTTGTAAATCCGCAGGGAAGGCCGGTAGTGCCTGCCAAGGGAACGCCGGCCCTGTGCCCATGCCGGGGCTGTCGGAGGTGCCGCCGGAACGGGCGGTGTCTCGCCCTGCAGCGCGGCAGCTCTGCGAGGGCTGCGAGGAGCTACCTCTCTCCCGCCTGCATCAGTCCGCCCGAGAACGGGAAAGGCTGCTACTCAGACAGGGAGAAGAGGTGCGGCAGTGCAGGACAGGGAGCACCCGGAGGAACCGCGGGCAGGGGCCCTGTCACGGCGGAGGCTCCCGGCTGCGCGCAGGAGCCCGCCCTGCCTGCGCGGCCGGGGAGGGCGGGCGGGAGGAGGAGACACCCCCCGCCTTTATCGCTCGCACCGCACCGGGGTGTGCTGGCTCTCGGCGCCGCAGAGGAGCCTTGTCGGGGGACAGCGACTGCCAGGGGCCCTCCTTATCCTGCCCCAGCAGGCTCTGTCCCGCGGACGGCGCCCCGGGGTTGCAGCCCGGCCCCGCCTCCCCGGAGGTCGATTCCGTGCTCTCGGCTCTTCTCCCCGCCGCGGCGCCCGACTTGGTTCAGCCCGGGGCAGGCGCTAGGAATAAGCCCTGTCCCCTTTGAAGAGCCTCGGTTCAGGCTCGCCTCTTCCCTCCCACCGCCGCTGCGCACTGCTCGGTCCCGACTGGGCCCTCCCGCCCGGGCGGCGGCAGCTCCAGCGGCTCCAGCTCCACAAGTTCCTGCTGCCCGTGCCCGGGGCGCGCGCACGAGGCTGGCTCGGCCGTCGGGGGCGCCCGGCGGGAGCAGCGGCGGCGGCAGCGGGAGCAGCGGCAGCGGCAGCAGCACCAGGAGGGGCGGCGGCGGGAGGAGGGCTGTCGTGCAGGAGCCGCCGATGCCGCTGTGAGATGGCATCATTCTGCGCGGCGGCGGCGGCGGAGCGCGGCGCGGAGGGGTGAGGAGCCGGCGCGGCGGCGAGGAAGCGAAGAAGAAGAAGAGAAAGGTGGGAGGAAGGAGAAGGAGGCGGCAGCAGCTGTGAGGCTGCGAGCCACGGTAAGGGCACAAAACAGGCTGTGCCGCAGCCGCTTCGGTTTGCGGTGTGGCCCGGCAGAAACGCCGCTGCCGTCCTCGCCGCCGCTCGGCCGTGGGCAGCCAGAGGGGTGGGCGCTGGACGGGAGCGAGCTGCCCCTGTCACCGAGGGGCGGGGAGGAGGGGAATGGGCGTGGGGGCTAAAATGGCGAAGGGAGCTGTAGTCAGGTCTCGGTCTCTTTTCCGGCACTTTAACTCGTCTCACCCCTGGGGCTCTACTGGCGGGGGGCGGCGGCTGTTGCTTCTCCCTTCCCGATGCCCCACATGGTGCCCGGCGAATGGCTGTGTTTCCCTGCCGTCTCCCACTCCGGCTCGCGTCTGGACAGGGCTGAGGGCCTCTGGGCCCGCACCTGGCGAGGGGAGGGAGGGTCGCGGCTGGTGAGCCTGTGTCGCTATGGGGCGGGGGGAGAGAGAGAGGGGGAGTGCCGCCGGTGTCCGGTGTCAGGCGAATAACCTTGTTTATTCCTGTCTACGGCCTTTGCGAGGGTGACTGAGGGCTGAGTCGTGACCTGTGTCAACGCTGAGTGGATTGCGAGAGGCTTTAGTGGCCAGGAGTCAGTGAGGCAGTTCCACGGGCGGCCCTGGCTTGCTTATGTGCGGGGTGAAAGCAGAGGAGAAGGATATTGTTAGTTTAAGTTCACCTTCCTTCGGTGAAGCTGGGGAGGGAGGGGGTGAGGAGCCGCGTCCCCTCCCCGGTGCGCTGCTGTCGCTCCTCACGGTGCCTCGGCTCACGGGCAGGGGAACGGCAGGGTGGTCTCTCTCACCGCTCAACTTATAGGCGTTTGCTTGTCTCTCGGGGGTCCTTGTGATGTGTGTTTGACTGAGCAGACTCTGTGAATTGAAGATCTCAAAAGACCTGTTTGTGTCGTTTATCTTTGTTTATGTTATTGCAAAATGTTACAACTCAGTGTATTTATTTACTTGATTTTATTTGTAGTTGTCTTATTTTTGGAACGATACCAATTCTCATCCGACTTTAACTAGGATGATCTAGCTCTGCTTCCAGATCTATAAATGTTTAAACTGTACATCAAAGAGAGAAAAAGACTTAACACCATCTAATCATTTTAATGGGAGCTCTTCGATGTTTGGGTGAGACTGTAAAAAGAGGTATTCATATTTCAGTTGCATTTTCACAGGGCAGCTGTGTCATAAAAAGTCATCGGGATGTTGTGCATTGAAAAAACCTCAGGTTATGCAAGTTTAATAATACTGGTTTACTAGGGGATGCAGTCACTGACTGCAGGTTGCTGGGTTTTGTATTGTCGTACATGTGAAAGATGTTATAGTCTTCATAGTAATAAGAGTCTACCCTTAAAATTGGTATTCTGGATTAATCTCTTTGCAATAGAGTAACAAAGGGACTGTTGTTGGCTGTGATAGTGCTTGACTAACTTGGATTAGTTGTTTATTTTAAAAATATTTTCTATGCTGCTTTATCTGAGTCCACGTTGGTCAAGGTATAAACTGAATTACTATTTCTGGTCGATTTTAATACTAACAAAGATTAAAGAAATTTGCATAGAGAAAAAAACTGAAGGTTTTTCATCCTTCTGAGAAAAAGTTTACAGCCACAAAAGGAGAATTTACCTGGATTCGTAACAGAGATGCTTTCAAATGGGGCAACTAGAAATACTTTTGGTTGATGTTGCTCGTGAACTTGTGGGTTTAGAATCCCTTTGTCACCTCTTTGATGTCTATTTTGAGCTATATTTTAAAGGTCTAGTCCTGTAAGTGCTTCTAGCTTGAGAAACTTAGTAGTATCACTAGACATTCCCCAACAATATTGTAGAATAATTCCGTTAAATACATGGTTATACTTGAAAGCTTGAGAGCTTTGGGACTGATTTATTCTCTCCGTATGGGACACTTTGTTACCAAAAGAATACAGATAATTTTTGTTTTTAAAATAATTTACATTTGTTGCTAAACATCAGTGAAAAAACACTGTAAGTCAGCCAGTATGTTTTTGTTAAAGGGTTTGCTATAAAGGTAAAATAATCACTTGCCTACAAGTGCTTATTAAATCACAGGAATAACAATGGAATTCAGAGCCGACCCCTTTTCCTGAGTCTGTGGAACCCTTGGAAGAAAGAGAAATATTTGCTAGTTTTACTGCTTTTCATTCTCCTTTTTATCTTTCAGTATGAAGTTGGAAATTTTGATAAGTTGTGATTTCTACCACTGCCCCATTTCTTTCACTGCCTGAAAGAATGTGTGTGGGGCAAGAGATACCTTCTGGGTTTTGGACACAAGGAAGAATCAGAAGTAAGGATCTACAGCAGGGAGTTGGTATCGCATTCAGTTTCTTTGTGCTTCCTATGCCATTAAAACATTAGCCTTGAAAACTAAGGTGCCATAATCTAAAAATCATGACCTAAGCCATGTCTATTAATTGGAAATGGCTACTCTTTATGCTTTTAAAGCAAACACTCATTGTTAGCTTAAAAAAACCCCTACAATCTAAATCCCCTACAAAAAACCCCAAGTTAATTTTGGAATTGAGATAATGAAGTGAGGGAATGGATGGAGTGATAAACAAAAATAAGTGCTTGCTGCAAGCTGTCTTTCAGAGATTCTTGTAAGATAGTTTTAGCTGTATTAAAAGACTCCTTTTCTTGTAAAGACTGAAAAGAAAGAGTGAAGCTACTGATAAAAGTGTTATATCTTTTAAGCTAGCTTAGTACTGCAGTTGCCTGCTTCTGCACAGTGTAACATTCACCTGAATTTAAAAAAAAAAAAAAGAATAAAAAGAAAAAGCCTTTCCTTTCTGGCTCTGCATCAGTTACGTAGTGACTCAAAATCAGAAAAGCTGCTCCAGTGTGCCTGATGAAAGTATGTAAACTGGGGCAGGATTCCCCAGTTTCTATGGTAGTGTCATATGAACAAAAATCCTGTTATTTTTGCTGTCCTTGTGAAACTTGTAAACCAGCACTGCTGAACTCTTCCTTTGAATTCTGAGTTATGCAATACACAATGACACTCTTCTTAGGGCTATGTCCAAATGCAGACAGTAGGAACTGGTTACATTCAGGTCCTTCTTTCAAAGTCTGTTGCCATTGTATCATCACTAGGCCACTTTCTGTGTCGGTGTTCATTCAGATTTACTGTAAGTATGCTGGTGTTTTCCTGTGGTGACATAAAGTGGCCATAGCCTAGGACCATTAGAAATACTGGAGGTCTCACCTCTGTTTTCTTGAAGAAAAGTAATATGGCTGGAAAGAGAAACCTCTTCTTATCAGCAGGAGTTGGGAGTGTCCAGAAGAGGCATTCCAAAGGCTTGTAGAAAAGAGCAAGTCTTAGAGTGGCGCACCCTCTTTCCCTGCCCTAATCCCCCACCCTGTAGAACAGTGACATGGCATAGTTTTTGCTAAAGTTTGCTACGATACTTTTCAAGATGGAGTAAGAGGGAGGTTTTAATTGTTTTTTGTAAGTGAAAAGCTCTGATTACAGCTGCTTGGGATATGTATTTGCTATGTTTGAGGACCTGCTAGTTTAGCCAGAAGTGTATTTAAGTTTAGCTCTGTTTTGCCAGTGTAGTGTTGCTTTGCAGAGAAACACTGGAGATTCCAGGGAAGTGATCAGCTGTCAGAGTGGTTATAGTATGTCAGAATTGTTTATGGGGGAGTGCTAGGGTTTTTTTCTTTAAATTTTATAGCATTGCATGGAAAATATGTCAGGAAAAGCTTTAGGTTTCTGTTACATATAGGTTTTAGTAATTATCGCATATATAGTATGAAGAAATTAATCATTGCAGGTTTACATGGCTGTACTGCTGAAGTTCTACAGCAGCTTATGTATGGCAAAGAAACCATTATTTTTTAATTCCCTCTCCCCTCAGTCAGTGTTGAGGATTGTGTAAATTGTTAATCTAACGTACAGTTTGATAATTCAGTACTGTCAAAAAAAGCACTTTCAAAATCCTGTTAAAAGAGAACATGACTTTGGATTTAACTTATAAATTCTACTGATTTTGAAGAGTCAACTGAATTTTACTCAGCTGGTTGTGTTACTTTATAATGGCTTTTGATTAAAATAAAGCCAGCAATAAAAATTGGAGTGAAGCATGTATTTGACAAAGCAGATTACATTCTTGTATTTTTATTAATCACCATTTTCCTTTTCATTGGAGTATGTTAGATATGCTTATGTTCTGCTTTAAGTGGCTAGGGCATACTTAAATGTAACCAGTTCAAAACCTGAAGACTTAGCATCAGTGAGGTTGTTAACTTGGAGTGATGTAATAATGAGTACAGCCAATAGTCTTTTCTTCTGCATTGAAATTCGGTGTCTAATGTCTCATACAGGGAAACTTTCATTGGCTCAAATCACTTCAGAATATTTTTTTTTTCAAATATGATTATCTGTTACACAGTAGGACAGTCTCTTCATTTGTCTTACTTGTAAATGGTATTGAGAATGGAAATGCATGTTAGTAACTGACCACTTAAGGAGTTCAAATGACACAGAATTACTCCTGTCTACTTTTACTCAGTTAGGATTTTAGACTTATTCTGCATGAAATTGTTTTGGAGGTAGAAGAAAGCAATTTAAAAACTGATGAGAAGAGGCAGTCAGATTCTAAAGATAAGCAGCAAAATAATTCTGGTTTATGCATTCAAATATCTTCACCTTGCAGCCTGAAGTGGGCAGAGGAGAGCTCTCATCTGTGCTTCTGTGAGCATAGACAGCGGTAAACAGGACACCCTGCACACATTTCTCATTACTGGGGTTTTTAACCCAGATTTTTTGCTGTAAGCTCTAAATGGAGCAGGAGATAAGCAGAAGAATCCTTTAAAAAAAGAAGCAATAAAAAACTTCTATTTGTTCTCATATAAGTGGGTGAACAATATAAGAGAACTTTGGATTGTTTGCATTTACCTTTGCATTTCAAGGTAGCCAGCAATTTCTTAGTATAAATCAAATCAAATTAGTTGTAGTTCTAGAATGAGGTAAACAGGAAAGATAAAGTTGATAATCTGTAAAATTACACAATATGCTTTGGCATCGGAACTGAAAAATTAACGCATGTCCAGTTTTGAAACAGTGCTCTATTGGTTCTTGAGAAATTCAGAAAGGTTTTTTTGTTTGTTTTTGTTTGTAAGGATGAACTAAAACTGCTGAACAGATCATGAGGCCTTAGTCTTGAAAGCTGACCTTGTTTTTCCTAACTAGTGTACCAAAATTAGCTCTCTTGTATTTCCTAGCATCTGTGATGGCATAAAATTATGTTTGTAAACATAACAATTAAAAAGCAAAATAAAAAGTAAGAGGAAAGCTCAATAGAAGATGAAGAGTAATAGGATTGGCAAACTTCCCTTTTCCCCTCAGGTCAGAAGTGTGGAAGCTGCTTCTTCTCAAATTTCAGTTCCCTTTTTTCCTCCATTCTTGGCACAATTTATTTTCTACTTCCAGCTATCTTTGTAGTGTGTTATCTTTCTAAAAAATGAAAACTTTTCTTAGGAGCTGAAAAGATTTTGAGCTTAAAAAAAAGAAAAATATAAAGGTGTATTTTGACTTCAAGATGCTAGCTACAAGGACAGGAAAAATTCAGTTAGTATTGAAAATCTGGTGGAAGACTGATATCTGTGTGTAATTTCAAAATTAAATAAATCCCTGGCTGAATGTCTTGTTAGAGATTTCTGACAAAATGTTGTCACGGGATGGTGAGTTAAACTGCATTGTTAAGGGAATAGCTGTGGCAAAGAAAACTAGTTGGAACCTTAGTTCATAACATGACAAAAAGTCTGCTGCTAATGAACTGGCAAAATCTGTAGACAGTGAAATTATTTATTGAGTAATGAAAGTTGAACCTTGAGACAGAAATAAGAGTGGGTAGTGTAATATTTGGTGATAGGTACATTTCTTGTGTTGACATAGGATCCCTAATGTGTGTTGGAAAGAGTAGCAACAACTATTCCTCAAAGTTGGGTGTAATGAAGTCTTTGGTAACAAGAATCCAACATAGATAAAAATTGTTTTACAGAAATGTCCCATCAGGAATGGAGAAAAAAACTAAATGTTGGAATGTATTCAGGATAAAACATATACGAGTTAAATGCTATTTTTATAGTACTTACATAAGCATATTTGTTACTATTCTGTGGTAAGTGGTTTTGGGAATCTCCTAGCTTTAGCTTTTTTACAAATGGACTGTTGGGTTTCTTTGTTTATATTCTGGCTTTGATCAGGAAAAAACAACCAATTGAGGAGAAAACTATCAGAGTAGTACAGCTGCTGTGCAAGTAAAATGAAAAATGTTGTTGATTTTTAGCATTAAAAAAAAGTGAAGAGAAGCCTCTAGCAGAGGCCCACAAAACCTTTAATATGAGTAAATGTCAGCCTTTGCTTTTAACCCCATGTCATACAACTAAACAAAGAGATGTTAGAGCACCCTTTTAAAAGTTGAGGAGGGTAGTCTATCAAGAAGTAATTCTTACACAATTCCGTTGAGATTGATTGATGTATGATTCAAAATAAGGAATTAATTGTTTTACAGACAAGGAGAAAATCCGTTGCTAGAAATAGGGATTTTAATAAAAAAGATCAGATTGTACTTTAGCGCATAAACAAAGTCCATTAAAAATATTTTCTAAGAGCAAGTTAGTCTAGACTGCCCACTGTGGTCTTTCTTGGTTATAATTTATGTTTTGGTTTGGTTTTTGGTTTTGGTTTTTTTTGTTTAATATAACTGTCAGGGACAGCTTCCTTTCAGAGTTGATTGCTGTTCTTGTCTCTTTTGTGTGAATCTGCTATGCTGCTTGCTTCAGTTCCAAAGCTTTAAAGGCCATAAGAAATCAAAATTGATTAAATAAATCTGTATTAGCAGAGACATACACTTTGGGCTTATATTAATGTATATTAATATTTTGTGTTTCAGTCCCTCCATGATAACAGAGGGGAACTAAGAACATTTTCCCAGATGTTTATTGACACTCCACAGCTTAAAAACTGGTGGTTTTGAAGGTTGATATAGAAGATGTAGGAATAGAATAAAGAATAAAACAGACAACGTCGTCATGCCACTGTTTATATCCACAGTGCATTCCTAGCTTGAATGAATGCTTTGTGTATTTTTTCAACTTTTCCATCTTCTGCCCTGTCTCAAAAGCTGTCCAGTATAACTGGAGAAGGTCCGAAAAAGGACAGCAAGAGGAAGACAGATTCATAAGGAAGAAGACTTAAAGAATGACTAAGGTTTTTTAATACTCTTCAGGCTGAAGGCCTGTGTGTTGACTGTAATATGCAAGTGCATGCTTTGTGGGTAAAGGATGCTGGAGATGCTTTTCTCTTGCTTGTCTTTCCTCTAATGTCTACCCTTACAAGTCTCTTGAAAATCAACCTGAATTAGGGAATAGCTTTGAAAACTGACATCCTTTAGCGTGAAGTTGGATGGTCTTTACTGTGCACTTTTTGTAGCCACCTGGTTTCAAGACAGTGTTGCTCTTAAGAAAAAGCTGCTAATCACTTTAAGTTTTATAACTTAATCTTTAGCTTTTCACTAGAAAGGATACTGACCTTTGTGAGAGTGTGTTTTCTTTCACTGGTGCTTTTGTAATGATGTGTTAATATGCAATGTATTGTATTGGTCCTTAAGAAGTCAAGCTTTGGGCCCTTCTGGTAAGACTTGTGTTTTATTAATTTTCATATTCTCAACTTGTCGAGTTTTTTTTTGTAGTTACATATTGGAATCAGATTAACTCAGATTAAAATTAGATTGGAAAATAATTAGTAGAAGCTGGCAACTCTTTGTTTCAAGAAGTGAGAATTATTCATCAGCTTGGAGCCTTAGTAAGGATCAGGTTGAATTCTCTAGCACTGTAGGGACTGAAGGGTTATTTTTTAAAAAGTAAACGACAATGCTTGGCTGAATGCTCTCAGGTAGCAATAGGTAAGATTAGTGCAGTCTGTGACTGGAAGTAGGACAGACATGTTTTAGTGTTTTAACACTGCTGAGATTGACAGCTGGAAAGAGCCTTGCATAGCACTTTTAAAAAATCAAATATTCAGAGAAAAGAGAGTGAGAACATGCAGTGAATTCCACTTACACCTCTTTGAGCTATTTTTTGAGATAAAGTTACTGGTGAGAGGTGGATCACATCAAATATCTTACTGACAAAAAATGCGCAGAACCCTTTCTGCCACTTTCTCATAACACTGAGTAGGCTTCTCTTCCCCTCTTTGAACTGTTGTTTTTTATGACTTACCAAAACAGTAGGGAGGCTGGGAAACTATTTCATGGGGCAGTATTAATGTATTTCCCAGTATTGCTATTCCTTAGTTACCTTTTTTCATATCCCATAAAAACAAAGTTGGGGGGGGATGTAACTGTAACAGCAGCACTCTTGGTTAATGTCCTTAAAGTTGTTCCATGTTTGCTAATTTTGCTGTGGTTGCAGTAGAGATGTGTTTACACCAGTCAAAGCTATTGTAACTAATAAGGTGGTGCTGACAGGCGTGAATTCCTGCAAGTGGATTTCATAAGCTATCTGGGCACTCTTGGTATGTGCTCAGGCTCTCTGCCTGTTTGGAAGCTCACGCATCTCCATTTTCCATGTTGTTAAAATAGGTTACCTATATAGTTTAATATGGAAGTGCTTATATGTAGTTGGGGTAAAGTTTTCTGTTTGCAGTGGAGGTACACTAAAATCTGCCCATATTTTAACAATTTACTCTAATACATTACTTTACATTGCTCTTGATGTTACTGATGAACAGTAATTTATACCGAGCATTAGGATTATCCATAACAGAAGACACCCCAGAAAGGCTGGAGACTTGTGTAGCTAGCATATTGCATGTTCTGGGAGATATGAGAACTTCTCAGCTAAATATTAGAATTAAGGAGAAAATATTCTTCCCTGATTTCTTGACATGTGTGTTGGCCTTTAACTATCACTGTTCTTTTCAAGAAACCTGGAATTTTTTTACTCCATTTGTTTCGCTTTATGTGTGTTCTTATCTGTAATACACAGAGGAAGTGTTGTGATATTTTTCATTTTTTGATATTATTGTAGGACCTGGAAGCATCATTGTGATTAAGATACACAAGCAAGGCGTACACTAAATATTGCTGTAAGTTGCTCTGTAGCCATGGAACTAGGTTCCATGCAGACTTTTCTTACAATTACAGTTCTTTTCTTCATATGCTGTTCTAGACCTTTCTTGTAGTAAAAAAGGCACTACACACTGCTCCAGCTCAGAGTGATTCAGAGCTGTCTGTGGTGTTTTGTAGCCTTTGAGTCAGGCAGCGTAGAGAGCTTGAGCTCATGCTGCAGCCCTTTGCTCAGCAAGCACATGAAATTGTGTCTCTTTCCTCTGCTACTCTATTGATCCTCGTGAAACTCATGAGAACTTAGTGTATCAGAGGATATTACTTCTCAGTTTATTTTGAATAACTGGATCTGGGGGTGAACAGATTCACTTAGAGGGATGGAGATGAAAGGAAGAGGGGGAAGAGGCAGGTGGACAGTATGAGTCATGCATGCGATGTTTGCTTGGGAAAACAAGGCTAAAAAGGTACTTGCTAGTCCAAGTATAAGGCAGAACAGAACAGGCAGATGTGTGCAGTGGAATCATAGTCACTTGTTTGGACCTCTTGCATAACACTCAGAAATACAGTTTTTTGTAAACTGCTGTAATGGTACTATATTTTTTCTTAGACCGTAATATGAGGCAGGCAATAAATTATAGATAATGCATAGATCAGTACTGCAGCATTTGTAGCTATGGTCAGTGAATATGCTTGAAAAGATACAGAAAATGAAATATTATTTCATTCATATGTAGATTGCTATCGATATCAATATGAGTAGATGAAGATTTGTTTTCTGATGTGGAAGGATGGCTTAAGAAAGATAAATACAGAAATATTTATATCAGACCTGCTATGGAGAATGTTAGAATTTGTTCAGAAGAGGATAGAGAGCATGACTTATGAGGAGCAGCTGATGTTACTGCATTTGTTCAGCTTAGAGAAGATGGAACGGAGGCGTGACATCATTGGTGTATACAACTTCCTCATGATACGAGGAACAGACAAGGAGATGCTGATCTTCTGGTGTCCAGTGATAGGAATTGCCTAAAACTGTGTTGGGAAAGTCCAGGTTGGTTAATAAGAAATTCTCCACTGAACCATGGAATGGTTTATGTTGGAAAGGACCTCAAAAGGGTGGTCAGGCACTGGAACAAGCTCCCCAGAGAAGTGGTCATGGCCCCAAACTGTCACTCTGCAAGAATAAAATAGAGTAGAACATTTCAATTGGCAGGGACCTACAACAATCATCTGCCTGAAGTGAAATGCTGTCTGAAGACCACCTACCTGAGCAGTTCAGGGCTGACAATAAGTTAAAGCATGTTGTTTAAGGCATTGCCCAAATGCTGCTTAAACACTGACTGACTTGGGGCATAGACCACCTCTCTAGCAAAACTGTTACCGTGTTTGACCACCTTCTCAGTAAAGAAATACTTTCTGATGTCAGGTCTGAACTTCCCCTGCTCAGTGTTGAACCATTCCTATGTGTCCTATCACTGAACACCTTGGAGAGGAGATGAGCACCCCCTCCCCTGTTCCCAATCAGCAAACTTGCTAATGGTGCATTCAACTCCAGCATCCAGATCATTGATAAAAATATTGAATGGGACTGGCCCTGGAATTGAGCCTTGAGAGACACCACTGGGACAGGTCACCAGTCAGATGTAGTCCCATTTGGTACAGCCCGTTGAGCTCTGCCCTTCAGACAATACTTCACTGAGCACACCATGAACATGCTCATCCCACAGTTGGACAACTAGTCCAGAAGGACGTTGTGAGGGACAGTATCAAAAGCCTTGCTAAAATCCAGGACTACATCTGCCACCTCCCCTTCATCCACAAGATCAGTGGCCTTCTGCTAGAAGGATATAAAATTCAACAGGATGATTGCATGATCACAGCAGCCACGACAGCAACCTAGCAACCTAACATCCCCCACAAGTCCTTCTCTGTTCACAAATAGCAAGTCTAGGAGGGCATCTGTTCTAGTTGGCTCAGTGAGTACCTGTGACAAGAAGTTCTCTCCTACAGACTTCAAGAATTTCCATGACTTGTTTGTCACAGTGGTATGGTGCTCCCAGTTGATGTTAATTGAAATCTCTCATAAGGGCAAGGGCTACAAATTCAGGGGTTTCCCTTAAATTGCGTATAGAATAATTCATCCGTGATTATATCCTGGCTGGAGTATCAGTAGTAGACACCCACTGCAGCAACTCCTTTTTTTCAATCCCCCTAATCTTCTCTCAGGGGCTCTCAATCACATCATCACTAACTGTAAGGGCTGTGCAATCAAGCTCTCCCTCACATAGAATGCAATTCTTCCACCTTACCTTACCTTACTCCTGAACAGCCTATAGCTCTCCATCCCAGTGCTCCAGCCGTGGGACTCATTCCACCAAGTCTTACTAATTCCAATGATATCATAGCCCTGGGAACTGACCAACCCTTCCAGTTCAGGAAGCAGTCAGACAGTGCTCCGAGATAATTATTTAACTTTTATGTTGCACTGTGTGGAATCAGGAGTTGGATGAGATGATCCTTGTGGGTCTCTTCCATCTCAGGATGTCCTGTGTTTTAAGAAGAGTTACAGTTTTCTTTCTAGTTCAGTTCTCTGTAGATCTCCTGTGGGGTTGGCAACTTGGAACTTAGTAACAAAATATTTGGGATGTATCAGGGACGCAGCAGTATCTCTGGAGAAGCTGTTAGTTGACTGTCAGGGAGAACTGTGCCTTTTCTTATTGGCAAGGCCTCATAAACCTTGGAGGAGGAGGAGCGTGCTGAAGCTGAAATTCTACTAATGTGAAAGCAAATCCTAAGGAAGCCACTACTATGTTCTGTACCCACCACTATGTACTGTGGGCTTGGCAAAAGGATGAGAAATTAAATGCTTCTATATCCCTGACTGTTTTGGCTGGTCTGAAGATTCACTCCCAAAAGAATATTGATGAAAACAGAAAGTATGAGGATATTCTCATAGCTTTCTTCTCCTTTGTTTTGTTGGAGTACTAATTAATATTTTTGGGTGCTTTTCCAGTCCTCTTAGCCTCAAGTAATTCTTATTTTTTTGAGAGAATGTTTGTAAGCTATTCTTAAAGGAATGAGGGATATTGCCAGTTGAAGATTATTTTGGTAGTACTTTCAAGTTTTAACAGAAGAAGTAAAACATTCTGCTGGCACTAAATGGTCTGGGGGTCCTGGTGGACATGAGGTTGAACATGAGGCAGCAATGTGCCATGGGGTCAAAGATGGTGCCTGGTTTCTGGGTTGCATTAGACAAAGAATTGCCATCAGCTTGAGGCAATTCTTTATTCAGCACTGGTGAGGAGTCTACTTCTGGACTCCTCAGTACAAGAGAGACATGCATGTGCTGGAGAGAGTTTAATTATGGGCCAAGATGATTAAGGCATTGGAGCACCTGTGCTTTGACTTAAAAAAAAGTTTCCAATATTCACTATTACTTAGAATATTTCCTACAGTTACAAATGTTTTGAACAGTATGTGTTACCATCCCTTCAGATTTTCAAGATATATTTGTATAGGTGATATTTATGTGTCTGATGGAATAGGTTTTTTTTAACATACGTATTTTGAACTCATCAACATCCTAAGGAACTGGAGAAACTTTGTAAGAAGTAAGTACTAAAGGGATCTGAAAGTATCTCATGATCTTGATAAGTAGCTCACTATTCTGTTAAATAGTTTCAAGTTGTTAGTTTTGCATTTTTATAAACTACCCTAGATTTATTTTTAAGGTAAAGACCTGCGTTTCAGTCTTGTCAGTATTTGTCTGACTCAAGCTTAGCAGTAGATACCACAGAAAATAATTTGTTGCTTAGCAAACAATGGTCTTTACTACAATCTTGTCCTAAAAGTACAGTCATTGTGTGTTTCCATTTTGTGATGAGAAGTAAAATCAGTGCTCTTAGCATTATTATTTTAAATGACCAGTGAAAAACTGATTTCCATTTCTAATATTTTCTAAGCTATTAAACAATGGTTTAAGCTACTATTTATAATACTTTTACAAATGCTACTTCATACGTGAGGAGACTCTTCAGTACTGCTCACTGCATCTTACAAATTTATTGGCTAATTATTAAACTTATTCTATGCTTCGTGATTCAGAATATATTTTGTTTCATCTTTTGCCATCAGTTTGAGCATAGGACTGTTGCTTAAATTGTTTTCACAGGCATTCTAAAAATTAATAATCTTTCCTTCATTGAGCATGCTGTCACAGAATTTAGGATTTGTAATGTTTCAGGTTCTTTAATTTCATGCATAATTTTAAGACAGAGTTAGAAAAGCTGATGATAAGAGTGCATGCTACATTGTTCCATTCTCAAATATTTTCTATTTTGTAACATGGCTTTCATATGTATTTCTGTGTTGGATAATTAAAATATTTCCCAGAAAAATTCTAAATTATATGGGTATAAAATACAAAGAGAAAAATATACATAGGACTGAAATTTAAAGGTAGTAAAGGTGGAAAAAACCAAAAAATAAGGGGTTTTAAAAACAGAAAGTGTTAGAATTCATGCAGATAAAAAAATGTGTTTGGGGATTGGTTTCTTGGGGCAAAAGCAGAATACCAGAAGACATGGAACTTGGTTTAGTCTGTGAAAAAAGAAGTAACATTTCAGGGTCATATAAACAGATCTATTAAATTAAATTGAAAGAATCCAAGACTTCCTCTGTAAGGCATCCAGATTAGAAAACAAAGGTTAGAGCTGTTTGTGTAACTTGGACTTTGCTTTTCTTGCATATGTGTAGTGGGAGTCACACAATGAAACACTGCTTACTGGAGTTTGCCACTGATCCATTTCTTTCAGTATATGTGTAAGAGAGACAAAAAACCACCTGCTACTTAATGGTGCTTCATAGTTCTTGTTGTGTTCATTTACTTAATTTCGATTAAGTAAAAAAGGCTTTTATTTGATGTTAAAAAAAAATCTCTTTAAAGTTTTTGCAACTTTTAGTAATTTTAAGTGGGACTTACTGCCTGCTTAACTGTTACAATAGGTTAATTTACAGCTATATATAACTATTTTTAAAGTCCTTGTCAGCTAGAAAAATGTGTAATGTAAAATAATTAAAACAATATTATAGCTAGACAATATTTTCTTGTTCTTAAAGTTTCTTCTTACATTCAGACAATTTGGTTCCTTAAAAGTGAGTGTAACAGTGCATGTGTGAAGGAGTTCTTCTAAGTGCCTGAAGCGTGTCAAGGCACCATTTTGCCAGCTTTATGAATATTTTAAATTCTGGCATTCCATTGGCAGGAGTCAAACCAGCAAATATTTTGAGTAAGTATATAAGATGTCCATGAAATATACTTTTTTATTGGAAGTTTATGTTCACAGGAGTAGGGTTGCTCTACCCTCTCCCCCCACCCCACCCAATGCCTCATACACCAATTAATTATTGGTTAATAAAAGCTAATACCTTGTCCTGTATGATGTCTTGTCTGAATCCCTGGTTCATCACACCTAAACCAAAATTTGTATTGGGCTTCACTGTTTATTCCTGGTTATCATATATTTGTTCAGAAAAGAAAATGGAACTGCAGATATTCTGAATTGGCCTGTAATAGTAAATCTTAAAGAGGAAGAGGACATCTGAAATGGAAGAGGAGAGATGAAATTTTTGTGAAGAATAAATTAATTTTATCTTCAACATGAATCAAAAAGTTCAGTGGTTCTCAGAAGACCATACTGGTATTTGTGGAAGCCGTCTCTTACTGATAAGTGTAGTCTTTCCATTGCTTCTTAGAGTAGCATTTGTTTTGCGGCGAAGTTTGTGGCATTTAGGGAAATAAAACTTTAAGTTCTCTATTTGCCTATGTGTAAATATGACTATAATTTTCGCTTTTGATGATCAAAGCTATCCATTTAGGGAATGCCAAGTCTTAGATATTTTTGTTTGGTTTTTGTTTTTTTGTTATTGTTGCAGTGGGCAAGAGGAGTTGTAGAAATGACTCTACTATCCTGCTCAGTTTAATAGAGGCCAGCATATTTTTGGGTCTACAGATGTAGTTCTCTCCAGATCTGTTTCAGATCTGGTTTTTGTTTGCGCGTATCCAATTAGTGAGCTCAAAGTTTCCCGATGGCAAAGGGAGAAACCCTTCATTTTTTTTAATGATAATAGAGTTACTGGTTCTCTCTGGAAGGAATAAAGTTTTGGTTTTCTTTTTTTTAAAGCCCCAGTTAATTAGACATGTATTCAATTAGCTGTGACAAAATCATTGCCATTTTTATTGTTGATAAATAGTGAAATGGACTTTCTAATCAGAATAGTATTGAATAAAAATTCTGAATTTGCATAGTCTGAATGGAAAGAAATCCCCTAAGAAACTTACTTGTATCTGACATAAGAAAAGGTGTTTTTTCCTTTTTTTTTTCTTATTTTTACATCAAGAAACTTGCTTCCAACCCTATTCTTGATTTTCATCAGTGGCATAACTCCCTTCCTCCACCTCAGCTTTGTTCCTTCGTTGGAAAAAGAGGGCCTGAAGGCAAGACTAGAAGTGTGGATGATTGGCTATGCTCCCCAACATAGTAGAACAGCTGTCTTTTCCTGAAAGATGCTCACACAGAGTAGCTTTATCACCCTGTACTGCATCCTCCACCACAGGCAGAGTTTCCCAAGAATCTTTCTTTCCCAAACCTCACACTCAGAAGATAATAACAGCTACAGTATGGAGATTCTGACCCCTACAGCTTCCTGAAATCACTGTTCACTTGTCCAACCTTCAGCATTAATTGACCTTTTTCCATGAATGAAGTAATGTGCAAGGAAAAAACAAAAATGTGTGTTATTAAGTGATGGCAAAACCAGAAACAGAAAAACTAGAGATGGTATACTTGACCTTCTATAGGTAGTTGTGAGGGTTAGACTGTACTTCTTGGATAAATGTTCCATTGATACTTTCCTGATTTGCAGATCTCATTCAAAGTTAAATTGAAGAGTCATGCTGTGTAACTGCCTTTTCTGCAGATTTAATATTCTCACTATATTTTAACTGTTTTCTGTGATGGGATATTCCATGTTGTGAAATGATATCACAGATCATTAGACCATGCTATCTTGGTCCTTTTTTTTGTTTGTTTTACTCCTTGTTTGACTCCTGTGGTATCATATGAGTAAGGAAAGGGTTTTCTCTTTTGGTTGGTGTACAGTTTTACGTCTGAGTGCCTTGGTTCTTCATGAAATACCTCCTCAATTACTGATTCACAGCATCAGGCAATTTATAAATATGTGTTTGCTGCTCCAGTGATACTTCTTAACTTTCAGCTTCACAAGAAATAACTCCACCAGGTGCACTCATTACCAAATGAGTAATGCAATTTAAAATGTACCTGCTTAAATTCCCTGAATAAGTAATTATTCTACTAATAGCTGAAAAATAAAGTAATGAAATATTCACTGTTGGGGCTCCCTTTTATTTCTGATGTTTTAATAGCATTTTGAGATATAGAGACTATTCTTCACAGACGTGTAAATTTTATAAATGTCATTGTTAATGAGACTGACTGCTGTGAAACTGTTGATTCACATGAATTAGGAAATGGTCCTTTAATTTTTTAATAGACTAGTACGTTGTCCTTTCCATGGTTTTGCTGGGGTCTTATTTTGTCCTAATGGATCTGTAGTTACCCGAAATAATATATATGACTGAATTAATATTAAAATATCAGCTGTAGGAGTTAATAACTATATTGTAGTCTTCCAGTTGTTGTAAAGTTGTGTATGATGAGAGTGGTTTAGACAGAAGTGTTGTGATCACTATGGTCTTTATGGGGCTCTCCAGAGTCTCTCTCTGAATTTGAGTTGTCCAGGAATACTGAGGCTGGGGTTGTATTTGTAAGTGTTGATGAAACAATTCTGAAAGTAAAGCTTCACATTCTTTAGACCAATGAAGTTTAACCTAGATCTTGAATAAAGAGGTGTAGCAAGTTCATATTTGGAAATGTGTGGTGACTGTAGCCCTGTCAGAATTAATCCCCTGATTTTCAGGAAGATTATAACTACAAGGATGGTGACTCTTCCATTGCTGTATGTAATCCTCTTTTTAAGATTATGTAAAGATAACCACAAAGATTTTAACCCTTAATCAACATGTTCAGGAGCCAAACCAGCTGTTTATTTTGAGAAACAAGAAAAAGGGGTTTAGGGATGAGGAAAAAAAAAGTTTGTTCATGATGCAAGAAAACAGTAAATCGTGCCCCTATGACATAGTGTTCCCTTGTCCATTAGTGGTGAGGGCTTGCATTATTTAAAATACAACTTTTAAAATTATTTAGTTAAAAAAATCCTCATCTTTCAGTGTTTTTTCACCACCTGTTTTTCTTTCTCATGTGTGCTTTCTTGCAAATTAGATCAAGAAAGGACAGGTATTTTGCTTTTGATATTCTCCCTGATTGTGAAAACTACTCAGTCCTCCTAGTGAATATTTTCACTTCACTTAGTGTAATTGCCATCCCATCCATTCCCTCATCAAGATCAGACAATGCATTTAGTTGAAATTTTGTCTATTTTTGGCCGTGCAGATGTAATTTCTTCTGGCTCATAAAGACAGGAGGTTGCTAGTCCTTGAAACTTTCAGATTTTCAGTACTTTCAGATTTTCAGTACTAGTAGAGCTCATAGAAATCTCTATCAGTTTATAAAAGGTTTTACTTCTATTAAGGTAAAAGAATGATGGTAGTCTCATCTTTGTGCAAGTCTGTGAGTTCTTCTCCTTATGTGACTTCTTTATTGTCCCTGCTTAGTTTCATTCAGTACATGTGTGGTCTCTCTGCTTGCCCCTCAGAAACCTGAGAGTTTTGGAAACATTTATGTCAGCACTATTTACTTCCAGCCTTTATTAATTTTGGACTGCTCTCTCTCATGGTCTATTCTCCCAGGAGAGCTTTTCATGTCCTGTCGTTTTTTTGAATATGACAGTCAGTACTAGTAACTTACACGATGTCAATAATACTGTTTTTGTCACCATGGCAAAGAGTTCTTGTCCCATGTCTCATGTCCCCCCTGCCATGTCTGCATCAGTAATTTTCCTGTCAAAGGTTGAAGGGCTAAGTTTTGGATTATGCTTCTTTTTTTTCAATTGTGTAGCAGCATTTGTCGTATGTTCAGACCAGCATTGGGGACTAATAGGTGTTTAAAGCTCTAGATAAAATCATTCATCTTCCACAATATAGCTTGGCTGACTTTTCTTCCTGAAGGCTTTGTTTACTGTAAAAATGTGTTTGACTGGAAGTGAGTGTGACCCAGTGTGCATCAGGCAGTGAAAACTCCTTTGTTTTGTTCAGTTTTTTAAAATAGTAATGTTAGAGTAGCTTTTTGGATCTTGAATGAAAATGACAATTGTCATGTGTGTGAGGGGGCTGCCTCTTGGAAGAACCAGCCTGCACCTGAGCTGATTAGGCAATAACCTGTTAATTTAAAAATGTTGGTAGCTGAGTTTGGATAGTTAGTGATGAAAGTGATTGATGACTGAAGCCTTAAATAATTATTTTTTTGACATGTGTTTGGAAAAGAAGCTTCTAGAAAAAACAGTTGATGGGTTTTCTTCTTCTGACTCAGAGAAAATTTAATGTTTCCTTTACCCATAATTCCTAACCAGTTCTTGATTTCTAACCAGTTAAGCAAGGATGAGTGGGCTGCAGCGTTAGAATCTTTGAAACATGGTGAAAACAGAATCTGTCAGTTCAACTGATTTGCTCTGTTCAGTAAAGTCCTTTACAAGATAAACTATGACATAAAGCTTTGTTATGTATTGTCGGTAAAAACCTATGTTTATTTAGAAAAGCTTAAATGCTTTTTTTGAAAGTTCATCTATTTTGCATTAGTTTTCTAAACAGTGTTTGACATGCATGTCAGTGTTTTGTTTACGACATACTAAAAATATGGAACTGAAATCATTGCTGTGTAAATGCACCTAAGTGTACCATATTGGCAAGAATATAAAATAGATTTCTATTATAGAAGGATGTTCATTTAACAGGGGCAGAACAGAACATCTGGGGACTGTTGTTGTGGTTTGCAGTCATGTAGTTACATACAGCCCCTCAGCCTTTGCTTCATCTCCATCAGCTGTTGAGATCCCTCACATTGCAGTAAGTTCTCCATGTTAATTTTTTCCCTCAAGGGGAAAGATGCAAAACTGAGTGTAGTGAATTCTCGCTTTGCTGTTATCAGAAGATTGGCAAATGTGTTTGCCAGATGCAGTTAGCAGCTTAGGAGCTAGCAGAGCCAGAAACTCAGGTTTGGGCAGGTGGTATTCCTTGCAGGTAAATCAGCACCTGAAGTCCGAGGAGATTACGCAATGAACTGTCTACCTGAGGACTCTGATGCAGTTTATTTATTTATTTCTGTATTTATTTTGCTTTTTGCATCCTTGACATAAAGTTAAAAAAAGCACAAAATCCATCCAACCAATCAAAAAAAACCCCAACCCCCCCAGCATTTTAGATCTATGCAGGTTCAATAGTTGGAGGAAAGAAGCCAGTAAAAACAGTGATAATTCATCAATTACAAAAGGGTGCCTAAATTAATTTTTTAATGTATGGTTAGAACTAGATTGCAGATATTGGTTTCTTGTGAAAAATTTGAATTTATTTGCCTCTGAATTGTTTGAATATGTTGCTTTTATGATGCTTTTCATATCAGTGGCCTCCAAAGTCAGGTGTACAAGACCATCCAGTGGAATGTAGGAAGAAAATCTAGGACTCATATTTTATCTGAAAAGTAAGAAAGAAGTTAAGCTTTATTTGGTATACATATTGACACTGGCACCCTCTGTAGGGCTGTATGTCAGATGGTTCTGTGTCACATTTGGTTCGTGAGGTGCCCTGAAGACAGATTTTTCTATTCCACAGTATGAAGGGGTCACAGTAGCACCTTCATTTGTTCATTCACTTCCAGTGTATTGTAATGGATGCAGTTTACTTGTGCCCAGTTAGGAGGATTTGTGGATTATAATATTTAGTTTTTACTAAACAAACCCTCAAAGTGGTCAAGTGGCTTAAAAACTTCCTGCAAAGAGACTGTGGATTGAAGACAATAATAATAATAATAT
Source organism: Acanthiza pusilla (assembly GCA_036630365.1). Taxonomy (NCBI): domain Eukaryota; kingdom Metazoa; phylum Chordata; class Aves; order Passeriformes; family Acanthizidae; genus Acanthiza; species Acanthiza pusilla. Next base: position 71,684,816 of record JAXCHO010000034.1, read on the forward strand.
GAATAATGGGAGAGCTGATGCTTCTCCTACTCCTAGTATGAACTCTAGGTCAGATGTATTATGAGATAAAACCACTGTCAATTAGAGCTGACAAGAAGTCAGCCAAAATAATTTTGTTTATCAAGAAGGGTGTTTCAAATATGGATGTACATCCGCTATTGGAAATGATGAACATTGTTTCTTGAGGTATCAGCTAATGATAGTATGAAGCCATCACAATTAGCAAGGCGTTTAAAAACTAAGCACCCAGAACATGAAGACAAACACCTACAATGTTTTTCAACAATGTTAAAGTCATGCTATACTCAATCCAGGACTACAAGATTTCACTAAACTTAGGGATAGATCACTAAAAGTGTATTTTGAGATTTCTCAGCAGCAGAAGTCACAGATACTGTTGGGGTAACACTTCATCTTCCTGTGGTAGTAAAAATGTCTGAAATAATACATGGAAAACAATGTGGTGACAAACTAAAACACATTCTTCTGTCAGCAGATACTGTTGGAAGGTGTCTGAAAAACATTGCCAAAGTTCTGAAGAAGCAAATGTTAGAAAAAATTACGCAGTGGGAGTGGCTTGCTGTACAGTTGGGTGAAAGTATAGGTGTTTGTGATGTGGCTTAACTTATGGTAATTGCTAGATTCTGTGTCTCTAATGAAATTTACGAAGAACTAAGTCACTAGGGAAAGATGTACCAGACAAGAGACATTCCTAACTGTAAGTTCTAAACAGTATCTTCTTTAATAACAGCATTTTTTAAAAATAGAAAAACTGTACAAAAGTAACCACAGTTGGAGTGGCTTATTTGACCAAAGTAAAAGAGGTTCTGGGGTGTCTCACCCCAAAACATGGGGTAAAGTTACAAGGTGAGCGCCCCATGCAGAATTCATTCACTGCATCATGCATAGGCAAGCAACAAGGAAGTTGGAGCCATAAGTGCACAAAGTGCTGCAGGATGTCGTCATTGTGGTTTTTTTAATAAAAACAAAACCTTTAAATAGTAGAGTATTTAAAATAATCTATAATGACACTGGGTGTGACCAGGAAGATCTTTTGAACCGTGAAGAGGTTCGTTAGTTATCATGGCAAAGTGCTTAGAAGAGTTGTAAAACCTGAAGATCAATTACGTGTTTTATCTCATAAAAAGATGAGTGTCACGAATTTTCTGACCTGTTCGGTGATAAGAGTCAGCAGTATGCTGACTAACGGTTATTTAAAAAAAAATAAAGACACTTAAGACACCTTCCCTTGAAGGTGAAGCTGGCATTTTAACAAGCAAGAAACTGACTGCTTTTTGAAATAAACTGATGCTATGGAGAGAGCACTTTGAAAATGGTTGTTTTGAAATGTTTCCTTGTGTGATTTTCATTGCCAGAAAGATGTATGTCATCTGTAAAACCTCCCTTATTTGTACACTTAAACTTGGAAGCAGAATTTCCTCATCTTCTTAAAAGTCCCCTCAATTAAGAGTTTCAGAATCTGAATATTTATTTAAAGTATAAAAATGCAACACGTTCCATTGGTTTGCAATAAGTGATTGATATCAAGGAAGATGGAAATTTACTGGCCAAATTTCAAGAAAAGCCTTTATATAATTAGTGGATGGAGATGCAAAATGAGTGTCATGATTTAGAAAGTGTAGCCAGTGAAGCACTTTGATTTGGATGTACATATTTTTGTAAATTGTGTTTTCCAGCTGTGACAGCCAATAAACGGAATTTAAATCCAGACCTTCAAATCATTGTATTACAAAGTGTTGGGTCAACATTTAAAAAAATGCTGAAGCATATTTAATCACATGGCTCTTACAAAAAAAACCCAGCTTTTTTTAGTAAGAGCAAAATGGTTTTTTACCATTACAAATTCTTTTAAAATACTGTTTATTTCATCTTTATCTAATCCTTTCTAATTTCTGGTTCTATACGTTGTAATACATACAGAATGTATAAGTACTGTGATACATATATTTATGATTTATAAAGGTATATTATGGTAATTTATGAAGAAACACACACATATTGGGGGTATGTAATAAATTTTTTTTTACTTATAGCGGTACATGATCAAAAAGGTTTGGTGACAGCTCTTCCCATGTTATTGTTGAAACCAATTGTGTTCATAGAAACAAATATGTGGAAGTTCATTCAGATCAGGGAAAGTCTATGTATATATTCTTTCCTCATGAAAAATAGTTGTCTGACAGAAACAGAATATTTTAATTCTAGATGTATTTCAGGTGTAGTAATTCAGGAGGTCAGGAGCAATGCCATCGGCACGTGTAAATTCTGGGATGCCCCACTGGGATCTGGCACACATTGAGTGATAAGGTGGGGTAGTCTTTGTAAAGTGCTTATTGGCACCTCAGTAGATGAGGGAAGTGATTTGTGGGTGGACATCAGTGGATGACAGAAACCTGATGGCAAATCTAGGGACAGAATGTTTGTCTGAATTGCTCTCATTGCTGCTTGAGTGTATTGTTCTGGTGACAGCATGATTTTCAAGCATGTAAATGTTTCAGACGTTTTGTTCATTTGAAGTTGTTGGTGCTCAGCTCATCTGAAATCAGACAATAAATATGTCTTCTAGAGAGAGGAATATTGATATATCACAGTTAAATTTATATTCTTGCCTTACACAGTTGTTCTAAATTATGTAAATATATATGTTACTGAAGTGTCTTGGCATCCTTAGAAGTGTAACATGGGACAAATTTCCCAAGTGTTTGCCTTTTTTAACTGCTGTTATGAAGTAATATGTTCTGCCATACCTAAATAGTATTTGGTAACTTGTTGATTAGTTGCACATTTTATTTAATAGCTGTAGCTGACATGCAGAGATAAGTACTTTTTAATAAGCTACCTGTTTGCTTTTTTTAGGCTGAAGCCTAAACCTCTGACATGGCCACAGCCTCACCAAGATCTGATACAAGTAACAACCGTAATGGAAGATTACAGATGCAAGTAACAGGCAAGTAGTGATTTGTGTCATAGTGCTTTTTACGGGAAAACATATGTATTCTACAAAAGCAGTCATGGAAATGAGTGTAAAAATGAACTAGTATAGTTAATCTTTTAATTAATGATAGGAATGATACAGATAATAGTGTGACTATAATATATGTAGATAATTTGAAGCTAATTAGAGATTATACAGTGAGTTGCGTGACAGGTCTCAATATCTCTACAAAAATAAATAAAAAAAAGAGATTCTGTACAACTGTACAGACAATTGCAAGAAATTTTGCTTGGGAACAAGTGATCAATGACATGTATTCTGAAGAGGGAACATATATTACTGAAATTCTACAAGAAAGATGGGTGGTTGTAGTGAACCCCAAGCTGAAAATAGGTACAATGTTGTAGTGAAGGTGGAGAACTGGAGGAGATCACAAAATTTGCTAGCCCTTTAAGAAATTAAGGTTTTTCATTACATACCAGGTAAATATTTGTTGAATATAATATCTTTAGGGCCACAGGTTGGATTGCACAGACATGGAATAATTCAGGTTGGAAGGGACCTGTGGTGATTTCTGATGAAGGCAGGGCTATCTTTGAAGTTGGATCAGGTTGCTCATGGTGTTGTCTAATTGAATTTTCAGTCTCTCAAAGACTGTAGACTACCAGCTTTCCTGGTGATAAGCCACATCACTGTGAATGTTTTTCCTTTTGCTGTGCTAGTTCTAACGTTTGGAGGCGGAATTGAGCCATCCCAGTATCTATGGAAGGGAAGCACAATAGGCTACAATAGTCCTGGAAATTTCTGATTGTGCTGGGGATACTTTTTCAGTAGATATTCATCAGGCCAAGTAGATTATGCATTTTGCTACTGATGGACAAGAACTGGTCAAAGATGTGACAATTGATGTCAGTCTTAGCTGCTCTTTCTGTGGGATGGTAGAGCAGAACAGAGACTTCCTTGTAGTCTGAAGATAAGCAAAGTGCATCTAGGTAAACCAGTTTGATAGGTAATTGTGACAGTGTTATAGCAGTTAAAAGTGAAAATGTTGCCAGGACATAGTTAAGATACTCTGCATAAATACATCCACCATAAATATATAGGTGTGTATTTATGTATAGGAGTTTTATTTTACCATTGATAACTAACTTGAACTTTCCAGAGATTTTGAGAAATCTGGGAACGCTGAAATAAAAATGGCTTCATGGCCAAGAATGTATTAAGGCTATCCCAAACAAAATTTGGAAAAAACATGAGTAAGACACCTTGTCTTGATAAAGGCTGCATCGAAAGAAAGATGCATCTTCCTGGATGATCCAAAGATGGCCAGGTTACCTGAGAAACAGTTACTGAAGAGTCTCCCAAATGGGTATTTTATGAAATTAGGTAAGAGAGGAACCTTAAAACTGATTACCTTATGCAAGGAGCACATAACTCAATAATGTGATGAATCATCAAAACTGGCAATAACTAATGGCAGAGATGGAGCCTCCTGTAGATTGAATGTATATGTATAACTGTAACAAACTGACTTACACAAATTACCCTTAACTTCAGATCTGTATATACGGAAAGGGTAATTTTGTATCCTGTACAGAGCTGCTCCTCATGTAAATAGTCTTGTGTTGTTCTGGTACTGGGACTTCTTTTGACTCCAAGAGATCTGGGTCAGGGCTCAAATGGGAAGAAGTCTTTGCAACATTTAGGATTAGTTTTCTGAAGGTTTAGTTCTCTAACCAGTCTTTATTCCAAGATCACAGGAATGCCAGTGGCAGTACAGGGAAGGGAGTGGGAGACAGAGGAGTATGGGACTGTAGTATTGCTGACCTACACTGCATATTTATGTGCAGTTTCAGTTATGCTGCTGTAGAAGGTAGATTTATATTTCAAGAACTGTGCTTAAAAAGCACTTTAATAAAGGCAGCAAGGACCTTGTGACTTACCCTGATATTTGACCATAGACTCATTTGCAGACAAGGAATTCATATGGCGTTGTTACTTGTTTGAGCTTGGACAGATGCAGCATGTTGCAGGCATGCTTTGCCATCAGTATTTGTTCAAATTTTCTTGGTGAGATCTTGTCTTGTTTTTAGTTTTCTACATTTGAGCTTTCATTGTTATCAGGGCTGCACTTCCCTGTTATGACCCATGATGCATTACTCAGACTGGGCTTTCCAAATGTGAGGGAGTTAAGCCTGCACCTTGTACTTGAAACTAAGTAGTAAGTCCATGGCTAGTGCCTTTAGAATCTTGGATGGTTGCATCCCACTAACTTTTAAATAACTAATGTATATGTCTCAGAATACTGCAATCCAGAAATATGCCTCCCTTTCAGTCAGTTTAGTAGACTTCCATGTTGAATTAGCAAGTACCATAAAGGAAAGGAGCTGAGAAGAATTATTTCCAAATGGCTGCAAATACTCAGCCTTACTTTAGTTTGCAAGTGGAGAGAACAAGAGTCACACTGAAGCATGGGAGGAATTAGAGAGAAGGCATGGCCAGCAGGTAAGTAGAGCTGAGAGTCTGTTCTTGTGATCTTTTCAAGACAGCATCTGGCTGAAATAGAATTTAAAATCTTGGCAGTTAGGCTGTTGCTGGTCTTTTTAGTGACTTCCTGAGCTAGACATGGAAGAGGGAGAACAGATTTATGTTTGGGAGCACAGAGGAACTCACCAGTGAAAAATAGCTCCTTTGGTCAAGTGGTGTTTCTTAAATGTTGGATATTTACTTGAAACCTTTGAGTTCATCTGCAAAACTGTTTAAATAGGGGAAATCTAAGAGTAGGTTTCTTAATTTTAACAAACTGCTATGTAAAACCACAGGACAACCACACCGTAATACAGGCAAGGCAATGAAGCTCTGTATACGGGCTTTGCTATACAGAGACACTTTGAAGTAGGCGTGAACTTGCATTGACTTTCATAACAATATATAACTAAAAAATAAAGTCTGTCTGATAATCTCTCAGTTGCATTATAAGACATATCATACTTAGGCATTTTTCAGTTAAGGGAAGAATAGGAAGAAGAATGAGAAAATAGCCTATGTTATTTCCAGTGTTTATCTCTACAATAACGGTGCTGTCTCTCCAACTAGTCCTGTCAGTATATGGGGGAAAGAGTATGTGACACTTGGTTTCAACTATCTGACAAAGTAGCTTTTGAAAATAAAAGCTACCATTTTTACATTGACTTCTTTCTGTTCAGCAGAAGTAGAGAAAGTGAGGAATAACATTGCCATGCCATGTATTTCATACAGTGTGTAGGCAGTACATTTTCTGGTTTTCAGTAACAGTATGCTGTTATAGATAAAGCAATGTATTTTATTAGTTTCTAGTGCCAAACTGAAACGGAAAAAGAATTGGTTTGGAACAACTTTCTACACGGAATTAACTGCAGATGGGGAAATTAAGAAAACAGCAAAATCAAGTAGTTCTTCAAATCCCAAATGGGATGAGCAGCTGACAGTGTAAGTAGATTTTTTGGTTGTTTGATACTATTTATTAGACAGACATTGCAGGCAAATACTCACTAAGCTTGGCTGCCTACATAGTTTGCTCTGGCTGTTGATATCTAAATGCAGACATAAGTTGGTATTTATCTGAAATGATTTTTTTCTCAATCCTTACAATGTTTTGAGAATATTTTTGTACAGATGGTGTTACTTCCATACAGCGGCTGTACATGGTATAGTCTTGACATTTGTTAGCACTGTGTTAGCACACCTTGCTATAAAGAGTTACTAATTGTAACCATGTCATTCTCAACTTTAAAAGGAAAAAAGTCCCAGCTGGATACATAGTAGTTATAAGGAATGTCACTTCTTCCTTTGAATCTCCCAATGAAGGGGTGTGCACACAAAATCTGCAAAATGACCTTGCAATTTACCATTGACCAATTTAATATTTGACCATTTTAATCTTCTTGTGCTTTTATTTGGTTTAACTGTGCTAGGGGTGTAGATACACCTGAATATGACTCCATGAAGAACTGGTAGTCTTGCACTTGGCTAGAATGCTTTATTCACAAGCAAGATTGTATTGGTTCACACTTGGGTCTGGAAACAGCATAGCTCCTATCAAGTGGCCTTGAGCCTGGGCCAGTGCATTTCACAGCATCTGACCTGTCTGTGTGCAATAGCCGCCTTTGTTAATAGTAGGAACCTTGCTAGATTCCTAATAACTAATGGTGCTGGAGAGTGGGGAATGGTACATCTTGGGGAACTCTTTGCTTGGGAACACTTACTTCCTCCAGACCTGGTCTGGAGCAAGTAGGGTATTTCTCTGCCTCAATTCTCAGTATTTCAGGTTTAGTGAACTTACTAGCCCTTTGCAATGTTGCAAAAGAGAATAACATAGTCTTGGACCTGAGGATGATTTCCAGGATCAAGAACTAGAACAAGTGCAGAGTTATCAGTATATTCCCAGAGACTCAAGTTTCTCTTGAGGAGGCGGGTTTAATTTGGCAGGATTTGGTGATCTGATAGAAATGAGGTAATTTGCAATGCATAGTAAAGGCAGACTCATTTCATAATGAGTATTGCTTACTTAAGGTCTTACCCTTAAATATATATTTTAAAGTATTCTGGCCCCATCTACCTTTGACTATTGGAATGGTATTTGAGGTTAAGTGACCTCTCTGGCTTACCAAAATCCCGTCACTTCTATGGGTCAGCAATATATTTTCAATGTGTAGGTGTTGGGGATTTTTTCCTTTACTTTTGAGTTGGTCTTTTACTAAGTCTTCCATTAGAAGCAGCCTAATTCAAAATGCAAAAATATATTTGCTTGTGTTTCAGCAAAAATGATCCATGTTGTCCAACATGTTCAGGTGACTGTAGAGCTAGTCCTGCTGTGAAGAGGGTGGGGATTGTTTTTATTATTATTTTCATCATTGCTGATATAACTTTCTGTATATATTAGGCCAATACTGATGGATATGTGGCATTTGACTTTTTGCAATAAAGTACTTCTACTCCCATTTTCTCACAGCCAAGAGCACCCTTGCAGTACTAGACCCTGTACTCCAAAACTTACTCTCCAGGACCTAGCATACCTTGAACAGGGGAGAGATCAGTGCCAAAGGTTATCATAATAGTACTGCAATTGGGTCCTTTACGTTTCTGCTTCCCTTCAGTTTTTACTTTAGCCTCACCATTTGATTTTTTCCCTCTGATTTATGTGAGTATGCTTTATGGTCTTATGTATATTTGTGGATTCACGAAAAATGTTTATCAACACTTTCTTGGCAAGCTAACACCTGTTAGGTGGGTTTTTCCTGCTTGCAAATAGATGCTTTATTGCTTTTTCCTTAAAAAAAATAGTATTTTTCTTTTTAATGACAAATATACTTCCCACCTTTTTCTACACATTTAATAATGTAAGTTTTTAGGTAGAACTCCAGAGGAATAGAGGAAATCTGCCCTTTGTAAATAGAGATACGTTTTATATAACTGAGATTTGAGCTTAGTGTAGGTTATTCTGATACTTGTCAAATTCCTTATGCTATCATAGTAATGCACTTTAAGTTTGATCCTAAGTGTAAATATCATAGCGTTTTCAGTTCTTAGTTAAAATTTTCCCCTTGCAATACAAAAACTTATTTCACTTCATTAGTATCAAGAAATACAATGAGAAAGTGAATGAAGTTCAAATACTCCTAATAATAAGAATGAATTCTTTCAAATCTGTATATATATATATATATTTATTTTTTTAATGCATTTTGTATGCAGGAATGTGACTCCACAGACTACGCTGGAATTTCGAGTGTGGAGCCATCACACTTTAAAAGCAGATGCTTTATTAGGAAGAGCCACTGTAGACTTGAGACAAGCTTTGGAAATACACAATAGAAAATGTAAGTTACCATAAAGGATATTTTGAATAAAGTAGAATTATTATTACTAATCAATGTATCAAAGTGGCAACCAGCCTACTAACTATACGTGTAATTACAGCTGACTTTCAGCTGATGTCTTTACTTGTCTTCTAGAGATGTCTGTGCTATTGAGAGCAATTTAGATGTAACAATGGGATATAATACTTTTGAAACAAACAGTAGAGTATGAGTTACTGAAAATTAAATAAAAGCAGAGGTGATTAAATACAATGTTTTGTAGCAAGATAATAACTAATTTAGTAGAAGACCTGTTTTAGATTTGGTAACCAAAAAACCCCCTAAACTTTCATAAAAGCCATGTAATTTTTCATGTTTTTCTTCTCTGGAGTCACAAATCGAAAGGCTGAATATTCGTCCCTCATAATTTAGCTGCCTAGCAAGCAGTAGAAAACATTGATTAATGAAACAATTGTGATCTTCCTTTTAGTACATTAGAGACTGTTCGTTCTATGTAACTTCTAATTTTAAATATTTTTAATAGAATATATCGAATTTGCTTTTCAGGTTTTTTTTGTTTAGTACAAAAAGATGGTGAATCCACACTTTAAGTTCCACTCCAGAGTGACAGTAGAATTCCAGCTTAACCAATCTTAACTTTTTACAAAGTTAGACATACAAAGGAGAGCCAAAAAAAAGCTAAATGTTTCTGATTCTTACAGAATATTAAAATATAATCCAAAATTAAGTGGGGCTTCTTCAACAGTATTATAACGATTATAATGATTCAGCAGATTTCATAGTTAAGCATAAAATTTTCTATTTAAATGAGAAAACTGTATCAGAAAGTGGAGTATAATAATGTTAGCAAAAAAAGTTAATATTATAACTATTTCTTACAGAACAGTTAATATTTTATTACTGTAGATCCGGGGGAGGTAGGATCTAACTAGACAAATTCTTTCAGGGAATGGTTGACTGAGTTTGCTGTACATTGTACATAAATTGTTTTTGGTGTAATGTTTCTTATTTGGGCACGTCAGTAGTTTGACACTTACTGGACTATCTAAGAATTCATTGGTAGAATAATCTGATTGGTATCCTTCATTCATTCAGTTATGGATACCTGTTCTAAAATGCAGCACTTGAAAGGCTCTTTGCTGATGAATATGGAAAGAGGAAGTCCTCTAAATACGGAAACTTTAGAATTAGTGTGGTTACTTTTTCCTCTGAGCACCACCAGTATTAAATTGCTGCCCACACACCTCACGGTTTTCTTGCCAGCTCAGTTGAACTACAGCCAACAGTCGATCTGGTTTAGGAAGATAACCTGTTAAAATAGCAGAAGCTAAAACAACCACCCTTTGCAAAAATTATAAATGTGTTAATTAAATAACTGAGTGGTAGGCTAGTTCCTTCTTTCTCTTCTTTGAGGTAGTACTGTTTTCCAAAATGCAGATTGCTACATCAGTAATCCTGTAGATTTAGGAGCTTTGTGCGTGCTCCAGAGATTTAATGTCCTTTGAAATCCTTTGTAGTACAGCAGTGTGTGTCTGCTGGTAACTGCTGCCCAACTACCCTGTCAAACCTGCTCTTTCAAGTAACAGCTTGGGGGTATCTGGCAATAGGTTATGGTAGCCTCCCCTGTTTTCATGTTTACTGTTCATTAGTAATATAGGCTAAGAATGAAAATAAAAATGGAGATGTTGGTTTAATGCATAGAAGTGCCCAGTGAGCTTTAACTTGGAATGCTATCATATGGAGGGAAATATGATGGCATATCTTAAAAAACTAATCTTTTAATCTGAGAGCACAAATAGTAAAAGGTCTTAACCATTTTAACCTGATTAATGTGAGCTCCTAGCTGACTGTGTTTGGATTTATGGCACATAGCTTTAACTGTTGTACTAGTAATAGTTTATTTAGAGAGAATTACGTAGCATCCCCAGCATGTTTTACCTCTGGATTATGTATGTCTCTGTACAAGAATGTGTATTGCCTATCAGTCAGATTAAATTCTTTTACTGCACCATCAATTATCTCAAATTTTCTTTTGGTGAAAATAGTTTCTGATTTAATTTTTGGTTACCTAAGGCATCCTCTCTTACTGTTTAATCCTTGGAGTTGCAATCTATGAACATTCTAGTAAGGATTTACTAAAAATAGTTTTAAAATTGAGGGAGGACTCTATGCAGTCTTTGTATTTACTTTTTCCTCAAAGCGATGTTCTTTTCAGTGGTCTTTTAGAATTAGTTTTGGAAAGTGTTGTGAGAAATGAATATAAGCTCTGGTTGAAAAGATGAGGTTCCCAGTGACATATTTGGATGTGTGGTTCAGAAGTTGTTTGACTTTAAGCCATCATATGTTATGTAAGTAGTGCATAATTTCCCAAGGGTTTAATGGAAATGGCAGACTTTGGAAATCATTAACAACAAAGTACTGAATCCCCATGGATTCTTTAGCGTACTTATAGTATATAGTATGTAAACAGACAGTTCATTTTTAAAATAAAGTGTGAGTTTACCACAGCAGGTGTAAATGTACACAGCTCCGTAGTGATTTCTACATTGATTTGAATATCTCTCATGTTCAGTTTTATAACACTAAATGCATATATCACATTTGTGTGTTGAAAGTCTCTTTTAATATTATTTAGAATTTAATCTTTCCTTTACCCCTTCTTTTCTTCTCTTCCCCTACCTACCCTAACTCCATTTTTAGTGGAGAAGGTAAAAGAACAGTTGAAACTCTCTTTGGAAAACAAGAGTGGCATGGTGCAAACAGGTGAACTGACAGTTGTGCTAGATGGTTTGGTTGTTGAACAAGAACCTCTTACAAATCTCAGTTCATCAGCAACCAGTAAGTTAAAACAATTAAGTCAGATGATAATATTTGGATTAAGATTTCAAACAGATATAATAGAATATTTCTGTTGAATTTGTTTCTTACTGTTCAGTAGAAGTTCAGCAAAATGGCGAGGCTGTACATGAAAGCAGAGATTCTTCAGCAAGAAGTTCATCCAGGTTGGAATTTATTTTCGTGTTTTATGGCATATGAAATATATTAGCAAATTTATTAGTTGAGATGTTTGTGTTTTTCTGTATGTTTGTTTTTTTAATGTTTTTGAAGGTGAGAGATTTTAGCTGCTGAGGTCTAAATTATGTTGCCCCAGGTTTCAGAACATTATTTGTTTGATAATTACTTAATTTTGTTTGACTGATCGGAAATCTATTAAACGCTGCAGCCAAAATTAGGGGAGCAGTGGCTCTGTGTATTTTTATGTACTTATTCCATTTATTTTCTTTTGCTGCTTAGGAACCATTTCTATTAATGTCTACCAGCTTTTCACAATGTAGTACCTGAATGGAAGGAAAAGGAAAAAAAGCCTGAATTACTTGCTCCTCACCTTTTTTAAGGTTGTGATCAGGAACTTGTTTAAGAGACTCATATGGAGTTTCACAAACAGTATGCATAACACTGAGGCCAAGGTCTGTTTCATCCTGAAGTGGCAAGAAAAAGACTTTGGGACCAATTTAGAGGTTCATTCTTGGCTTCTCCATAACTGCTCAAGGACTGGCTGGAGAGAAGTAGGAATAGATTTTTTGCCCCCTCATCACTAGTAAGACAAACAGGTCAACATTCAGATCAATGTAATGTTAATGGTCTGCTCAGTTACCTTGTGTGAACCCCTTTCTGTCTAAGCTATTGACTCTCGTTGGAGTGAAAAAACATCCAGTTGCTATGCATTTGAGTGACAGGGACACATTTGTCCTTGTACGCTTGACTTGGTTCTTTTTTTGAATATATGGATGTTTGTCTCTGTTCCCCGATGGGTGCTCAAGATGAGGGAGTGAAAATAAAAAGTTGCTTCTGCCTTTTTTTTTTTTTTATTAGAAAGGTTTGGGACTGCTAAAAGTGATTTGAAACACATCTGAATACCGTTTTGAAATAGTAGTAACAGTCATTTGTTTTCATTCAGCTGCTGTAGCTGGAGATAATATCTCTTACTGGGAATGTCTCTTACTGGGATCCTGCTCTTGATGTTGATTTTTCAATTTACTGCCGTTTTCCACAAAACTATCCAGCAGTTTTAATTTACAGTTTTAAAAATTGAGAGATGAAGAAAAGTTTTAAGGTAGCTCCTCTGCATGTCTTTGGGAAGCAAATTGAATTTGTAGTCCAGAGTTGAAAGGGAATAATGCTTCAATTCTCTGTTTATACTACTCCTTTGGAGTTGGGTAAGGAAGCATGGAAATGGTACTTCCTCCCTGCTTGCTCCGTGAAGTTGGACTTTTGACTGTTCTCATGTTTTTTTGTCATCTGTTTAATTCTCTTCAATACTTAGCCTCTACTCTAAGGAAGGATAAGGAGTTGGCATTGAGTGTCATTTTCAAATTATGTTTCTCTGTTGGATGGCTTTAAGTATTCTGGAAGAGATTTAAAGAAAAACCAGTATACCACTGTAACTGAACAAAACTTGCCATTCACAATCCCTTAAACTACATTTATTTCTACGTGGTCTTGTAAACACAGAGCTGCGTATAAGTATTTGTCCTCACAATGTCCCATCCTGCCAATTCATAGAGAAGCTCATCTTATTTTCCTTTTACTGAGGGAGAATTTCATTGCCTTCTTATGTTATGAGTATTTTTAGTGATATGACCAACAAAACCAGTTCTTCCTCTTGCTTAATGAGAGAAAAAGCTTTCCGGCCCATAGCTGCTCTTTGGAAGGGTCCCTAAGGCTGTTTTGGAAGATGTGGCAGGTGCATCAGGCTGTTCAATTCAATTCTAATATGTCATTAAAGTAAAAGAGGAAGTGAAAATGGAAACTCTTACCTGTTTTAAGTATCTTAAATCCTCAAAATCGATTTTTGCCTTTTTCTTAACAGTCAAGTGCGAGATCAAAACAATCATGCAGGCTGCAAACACCATGCTATATACATTTGTGAATTTACCGCCATTTCTTTATTTGTTTCTATAGCCTGGTTTAGTATAGGATTTGGTTTAGTTGTAACTGTTCAATATGTTGCTTGTAGTAACCTAAAATCATCTTTTATTTTTACCAAGATCTGCTTGTGACATTTCTAATGGGATAGACAATCAAGCACCTTCCAACTCTGTAGTACAGAATACATTCTGTATAGAAGCTGTTAATGGAGACAGCACACCATCTCCTGTTCACGTTGCAGCCAGACCCAAAAATACACCAGTACCAAAACCACTTGAAGCTCAGCCTGTCAACAGCACTGGTAAGAATGGGAGAGTTATGGGAACATGTTCCATAAGACTTTTTTATGTAGTTGTGTCTGAAGTTGAGCTACTTTTTCTATACAATTTTTGTTGGATTTCAAAAATACTGAAACGATGTTTCTGGGCTTGAATTTATAATCTTGTGTGTCCACTTCTCAAAATTTTTCTGCAGTAGACCCATTCTTAAATGTACTGAGTTTCACACTTTATGATCAGTTCTTTTCTCTGATGAAAAAAGATTAAAGTGTCCAAAACCTTCCATTTTTCTGTCCTAGGTGATGAAACCGTATTACTGATTGTCTGGAAGAAAAATCAGATTTCTTTCACAATTAATTTGTGTAACTATGGTTAAGTTTTTCCTGACATTATATAAATCTGATTTAGGCAGGGAACTGCTGTGCTCTGAATCGAGACATGTTGCAGGCTCTCCCTGCCTTCAATTTTTTTCAAAAGTTATTCTACTTGAAAACATGTAGTAGCAAATACTGAATTTCATTTTTGTCTTAAACATAAAAACATTTATTCTGACTTCAGAATTTAGATTTGTCAGTGATTCTGACAAATCACTTTTGGTACAATGAAACTAGTGAAAAGAAAGTGTTTTTTGATTTTTATTCCCCTGGCATCTAATAATGACTGTGCTTTCTAAGCACTTTGTCTTTTCTCAGCTATTTGAGAGAGATTACAGTGATAGCAGAAAGAAAAGACAACTTTAAATAGAAATAGGCAAGTTATTACTAAATAGTAGAACAGAGATTGTCAAACTCTCTGTAACAGAGTAGAAAATGTTGGTATAGTTGGAAGATAACAGAAACAATTATGAACTTTAAAATGTAATAATTAAGTTAGGCCTTCTCTGAAGCTTTTCTCTATTTGGAGAACTTTAATTTGATTCCCCTCTCTTTTCAGCTCAAGGCTAGAGGGCATATATATTATTTAGACATTGCTCCCTTTTTCTTCAACAGCAGAGAGATCCATTTGAAATCTGTATTAGGATAGGGTAATTGAAAAATAATTGTTTTGTTCAAATGATAATATTGATGAAATCATCACTGAGTTGCACTGAGGCATTGATATAGCAGTTGTCAACTATTCTACCAGTTGGTGAAGATGATTTTAGGGCAAGGCATAAAACAGGTCTCCAGCATTTTGTGATGACACCTTTTTTTCCCACTTTTGTACTTAGCAGGATGGTAATTTTATGTGATATTGTAAGAATTGCTGTTTTAGGCGTAATTGGTGAAGTAATCATCTGATGTAATGTTTTATAAATCTTTTTGGAGATGAACTTACTAATAGAGCAGATGCTTTGTTCATTATTTTGCTCCTTACTTTATTATGTAATCTTATTCATTCTTTCATGTGGATGAGTTGAATTTTTTTAATGAAAGTTTAAAGTTGGCTTTTTTCCTCTGTAAGTTAAGTTGTTGCTAGTTTAAGCAGACATTTGAGGAAACTTGATTAAATTGTTGGTAGTTTTCATTTCATGCTCTCTATTTGCTGAAATAATATAAACTCTTGATATATCTTAATGTAGTTAATTTCTTTTGTGCCTTCTGGAAGTAGTGATGTGTTACCCTGGAAAACTTGTGTTCAAAAAGTAGTGCCTTTACAGAACTTAAAAATCTGTTGTCTCTGAAATCATGCTTATCATTATGCATATCAAGAAAATGTATATGGTGCAGTGAAAATTCCTTAAAGAAACTGACCTGCTAATTTAAATTCATTTCTTATTACAGAATTAAAGCAAATGAATTCTTTAAAATAATTAAACAGAATTTTATAGGTGTTAGTGTAGGGTTAAATTTTGCAAATGTGTCTCAACACGGTTAAGAGTATAGAGCAATTGTATTGGCTTCAGTCCTTAGAATGGTAAAGTAATATATGCTGTAAGGTAAGAGAATTGCTTGAAGCCTGTAGGCTTGAAGCCTATCCTTAGTCGTGTAGAAAATTGTTCCAACTCTAAAACAAGTACAAGCTGCCAAGTATGAATAGAATTGTCACTGTATGGTGTTGATTAGTGGTGCAGAAAATGAAAGCTCTGAATGATGTTGCACTGGTTTTTTATAGGGCCTTGACTTTTAATGGGTGTCCTACAGGCGGCTGTACCTGATGTCACTTGTCTAAGACAAGCTCTTGTGCTTACATACTGTTCTGTTAAGCTCTGCAGATGATTGATGCATTGTTGGCCAAGGGGGATTGGGACAAATAAAGCCTTCTTAGCACTACCCTTTGCCTGCTAAATCCATGCCTCCTTTAAACCTTTTACGAGATTGTTCTTGCTTGCGTTTGATGACATTTATATTGTTCTTTAAAAGACAGAATTGATTTACTTTGTGATTCTAAAGTAATTTTCTTCAGTCATTGAACTACGTAAGTTGTGTTAGCCAATAATAGTTTTTATATTTTAATCCCTCTTTTGCAGGGGAATTTTTTGTAAGTCACACACAGATGTAGGGTTAATTGTGGGGTTCTGTACCTCAGCTCTGAAAAAGGAAAGAAATTATCTGTAAGAAATGCGTCTTAGTTTTCCAAATCTCATAATCTCTCAATATTTGTTTTCATGTCATACTGATCGAGATTCTTTTTTGAACTTGATATAAGTTCAGAGTTTTAAAAAAGGCTGTACTGTTTTCTGGGAAGTAGATGTGTGCCTCTTGCTAATCTAGAGTAAAGTGTAACATTGAGTTGACCAAGACATGCAGAAACTAAGAAATAACTTTAGCAGGGAAGTGTAGAGAATAGCTTGCAAACTGCAAGTTTTAACTGAAGGCAAGTGTGTTACGACTTTTTGTCATCTTAGCACTGCTGCTTATGGCATACAGGTGCGACCTTACCTTTCAAGTGATTTACTACAGAAGCTGGTTATTTGAAAAGTAAATACCATCTTACACACAAATGTTATTTCCCATTTCTCAGTTAACGGCGAGTCATCTGCCTCTGCACCTGAAGCTGGTAATTCTTCTGTCTCTGAGGCTCCGACGGGTTCAGTTGAAGCTCCTGTGTCTTCAGCAGATTGCACTAATGATACAGCAGAACCTCAGCCAGCATCAGAAGCAGCTAGTGGTTCTGAAAGCCACACTTCTGCATCCCCTGTTGTGTCTGCTGGGCTAGAACCTGCAGCTGCAACAGACTGTGCTCAGCCTAATGCTCAAAACAGTATAGCAGCAGATGCAGCAAAGCCAAGGGAATCCTCCTCCACGCCAAGTGCATCTGCAGAACCTGTAAGACAGCAGCCTGCTAGTGCCAGTACAGAACCTTTACCACCAGGGTATGTTGTGTTGCTTTTAATACTATCATTTTGTGTCATCTAAATGTGCATATAAAGAAACAGAAACTGAATTCTATACAGGGATTGTCAAATGCAGGTCAGTTGGCTGATGGAGTTATTTGATCTAAAATGGGATTTGTACTGCTGCTATAACTGGCCACTCTTGTCCCAGAAACTAACAACTGATAACTGATTTGCTGAGACATATTGTGATCTTTAAAGAGAAACTCCTGGGCATTATGGATGTGAAAACCTTCCATTTGATATTTTCAAACTTATTTGGACTGTAATTCGTTTCTGCTTTGTTTCTTAAACTATGAGAATGTAGTAGGGACCAAAGCACAGAGAAGTGAAAGTTATTAGTCTATAAATGCTTGTAGGTGCTTGCTGTGTAAGAATGAGTTCAGTAATGATACAGTTAAACATAAGACTTGATGTGTATGTAAGAATAGCTAGAATATTTTAATTTTACGAGATTGTTAGAAACTGCTTCTTTAATCTTAAATACAAAATTGAAAATGTGCTTAGACATTAAATGAAAATACAGTACATGCTCAAATATATATATGTATGGAGATATCTGTATCTATCTATATCTATATCTATCTCCAGATTTTTTATTTATGCTTTCATGTTTAGGTGAAAAGATACCTTCAATAACAAATTAGAAATACTGACATTTCCATAATGTTGTAAATATTAACTATTTTAGCAATTTCTGATCAGAGAAAATGTTTCTTAACTGTTTCTTAATATTCAAAAGTATATATACTTTGTGTCATTGTAGCTGATCTTTCAGAGAGCCTGTCTTATACCTGCTCCCTGTGAAGAAGGTTCAGTAAGTTGTTAGTGACATTTCACTTGAGTTTCTGCAGTTAGATAAATATAAAAACAAACATTTTAAAGTGTAGAAATATTGTATATAAATTGTGGAAGAGTTACTTAGTTTTTAATTTTCAGATGCTCTGTGCTTATAGGTGGGAATTCTTTCCACACATTCTTTTTTTTTTATTAATTAAATGCTTTCCCATTGAGGGCAGGGTCAAGAGTTTCAGGCATAGTGTACACTCTGGCCAATTGCATTTCTTCAGCATTCCCTGACCATGTTTCTGTGGGCTTTTTATTTAGTAGTTACCTGTGTCCCCTTCCTTCCTCATCTCTCCCCCATCCATCACCCCCCAGTGTAACTGAGTCTCCATTATGTCTAGCCCTCTCTTCTCTTCTTGAAATCTTAGCATATAATTGCTTGAATTGCAGAAAAGCTTTCATGGTTTTGTAGGATGCACTGCAATAGTGAAGAAATGGGCATCCAATTCTATGAGTAGCAGGCCAGGTGTTCTGCCTACATTTTTAGGAGCTAATTTAGTATTTATGTAAGAAAAACAGATACATATCAACTGCAGACAAGCACTTCAGCTTTTCACCTAACATTTATCCTGGTTTCCTCTTCCTTTTGTAAATGCGTCTATTGCATTATGGTAGTTCTCAGCATCATGAAACTTCAGCTGTTGATAATATTTAGTCCTAGCTCCATCTTCAGTGTAAGTTTGTTTTGCAAAAAGAAATAATCCCCAGGGATATCAGATACAGAATTTACCAGGAGAGAAATAGGAACACAGGAAAACTGTCTGATAGCACACACTTCAGGTTCACTCTGAAAGGTGCTGTTTGTTAGATATAGGGAACAGAGCTTCTCATTTGAGAGACATGAACTTGGAAATGCAGAGAACGATTCTCTAAGCACTTTTGGAATGAGGTTATTTTAGCGTCCAAGTATTAAGCAGATAATTACTTTACTTTGTTCTGAACTTAAATGTAATAGGAAAATGCTTTTGCATGTTGATGTATGCTCGTTATGCGCCAAGTCCTTTAAAGAAGTCTTTATGGTCATATCAGTTCACTAGTAAGTAACTGATATGTATTCTGGTATGAATTTTCTTTGGTGTTCTAAAATGGGTTTTGGACCATGGTATTTTCATTCAATACCAAGATACTTTTTTGTCTTGGTGGGAAGTCCCAAGGAAGTATTTTCACCTTGACTTACATGCAGGTCTCTTTGTCTTGAAGGTGGGAGCAAAGAAAGGATCCTCATGGTAGAACCTATTATGTTGATCATAACACGCGAACTACAACATGGGAAAGACCACAGCCCTTACCTCCTGGGTAATGTAGACTTTTTTGAGTTAAATATAATAAACATACTATATTTTTGTTTTGGAAACAAACAGCAGCTCATCAAAACTCTCTTCTGTATCATATATTAAGAAATTCTAACTTTCATTTAATTATCTTAATTGCAGCTATTGTTACAGGAATGTTGATACTGTATATGTTACTAGTTTTGATGACTTGTTCAAATACAGATACTGAAGTATTTTTTTCTTCCTTTAAAACTTAAGCATGAAATAATGCATATTTGATTGCCTTTATTTAGGTGGCACCACTAAATGTAGTGCACTAGTTCCAAACCCATGCTTTCCCAGCCAAGTGTTCTCTGTGAAATCTGCCAATGTTACTTGCAGTAACAGGAGTTTACAAAGTTAAAAATGAGGTGACAGAAAGCTGAGAAGGCAATTCCTTCAAGTCTGTGTTTGCTCATTGTGATTGTTCTTCTATCAATTAAGTTGGGTCTGCCTTAGTGTTCTTAAGAAATTAAAGTCGTGCCTGTGACTCCAGTAGTTCATTCAAGTACAACTTGAGAATTTAGCATGAAGAGAAAATTGGTAACACTACTGAAAAAATTAGCTGTTAACATTTCTGTTTCTTGAAAGTTGGGAAAGAAGAGTTGATGATCGCGGGAGAGTTTACTATGTGGACCACAACACCAGAACAACAACGTGGCAGCGACCAACAATGGAGTCAGTGAGGAATTTTGAGCAATGGCAGTCTCAACGGAATCAACTGCAGGGAGCTATGCAACAATTCAACCAACGATACCTCTATTCGGTAAAGTGTGCACACAATTTAAAAATTAGTATAGAGGCATAGGTATACTTTAACTTTAGAAAAAGTGATTATATAACTATTCAACCATATGTGTTTAAAGATGTTTAGCATCAGCAATTCAGATTCTGATTGTTTTGAAAAAAGTTAAAAATCATCCTTGGAGGCAGATAGTACTCCCTTCTGAGTTTGTTCCCCAACTGGAACTTCGTGTACTGCATTTTACCTAAGACTTTTAGTGCCAGTAATAAGAGGTAAAACTAAAGCAGTGCCTTAATCTGAAAAAGAACGTAAATGCTGTTAGGGGACATTTTGAACATTAAATAGCCTTCAAAACTGTTTGGATGATAATGCAAGTGGCAATTCTTTTACTTTGAGCTTACTTTTAAGCTTGTGCATCTGGTTCAGCTCTAGAATTTTCTACATGGTTTTCCATTTCTCTCAGATAGTTGCTTCTGCCTGAAGAAAATATGAGTAGCTTCAAAGAGGATATTTCTTGAGTCAGATTTTTCCATCTGTGACTGGATAAATAGGACAGCTGTCTTTTCAGCATTAAGAGGGATGGTGCCTGTGTGTCACTATCACTTTAAACAGTGTACTTTGAGAATTATGCTTGGCTTCTTAAAAAAATGATGCTATCTCAGAGGTTTTGTAAGTGATATGTAGAAAGCTGGAGTGTTTCAAAGAAGAATCTATTAAAGTACAAGTCTGAACCATCTTCATTGAAATAGGACTCTCTGCATGTGCAGACCTAACTTTGAATCTGATGGACTTCATTCACATACCCCTCTGAAGTAAAGGATGCTGCAGTATTACATTTAAAAGGTCTCAGCCTCTCATTATTGAATTAGACATTATATCTTGTCATTAGCAATTGTAGAAATATGCATCACCACTAATTTTCTTAACTCCCAGGGCTGTGCATCAAAGTCAATTTGTTTTATGCAATTAGAGGAAGGTAGAATGGTCAAGGCTGGAAGGGACCTCTGAAGGTTATTTGGTCCAATGTCCCTCCTCAGGCAAGGCCACCTACAGCCAGCCATACAGGACTGATGTCTTGTAAATGTCTCCAAGGATGGAGACTCCACAGGGTGACCTGTGTCAGTGCTTGGTCACCTTCCCAGTAAAAAGCGTTTCCTGATGTTTAGAGGGAACCTCCTGTGTTTCCGTGCGTGCCCATTGCCTCTGGTGTTGCCACTGTGCACCAGTGCAAAAAACCTGGCCTTTTTGTACCCTCCTTCAGGTATTTATACACGCTGGTAACTTCTAATGCAAATCCAAGAATCACAGCTGAAGCACATCAAGCCAAAACCTCTTGCTGACCAACTTTATTTACTTGTGTACTACTTTGATCAGTTGCATAAAACATCTGAGAAAACTCTCACTTTTCCGATGCCAAGATTTTTTTGGAGCTAGATTTCTTCTTCAGGGAACAATATATTTTTAAAATTAAATTATGTTACTTCCTTCATTAAATGATAACCATTACTGAAAATGACAGACTCATTTCTTAAAATGTCTTCCTGTCTGACCTTAGAATTATTAAATGAGGATTTGTTAGTGAGACAGTATATACTTGAAAGAAAACTTGACTGTTTGCATCTCTTTAAAATTCTAAGTATTATAACTGTTGCAAGGTAGAACTCACAGTTTATTTAAGGGGAAAAATTGAAATTATATTGAAAAAAGAGTGTTTGTTTTTTTCTACTTTAATGTGATTCTGTGCACATTTATTCTAGAATAGTTAAGGTCAAACTATAGCTACCTGTTCCCGCTCTGGTGACATATCAGGGCTCTGCCTGTATAACAGTTTATGAGTGAGATTGTACTTTATTTTTTGGGAGAAAGTAGATGAACACTTTCAGTTAGAGAATATTTCAATTACTTTGAGTGGCCAAAGCTAAACTATGTAAAGAGAGAAAAGTAGATGGAATATAGTTATTTTAATTACTTTCATTTTTACCTGGATTAATTTATTGTAGTAATTTTGCAATTGGATCTGCCTGGTCTTTCAGTGTGTTCTGTTAAATATACAGCTCTATCTGGCCAGCAGCCACACACAAATCCTCAGACCCATTAAGAAGGTCGGAAATGTCTGTATTGTGCCACCATTCAGTTCTTTGGCAGAGAGCTTTTTGCTTTTGTGCACTATTCTTTTTTTGCACTTACCACACAGAAGTCTTTGGTTAGAGGGTCATTGTGATTGTGCAGTCTCCTAAAGCAGAAAAGACTTCATTTGCTGCTGAATTCTCTGTTCACATGTAGTAGCTGGTGGCTGGAACTACGCAGCTCGATTTTGTGTGTAACTAATGCATTTCCTTCTCATCCTTGATCTATTTCTCCTTCAGAGAAAAAATATCATAGATTTGTTTTGCCTGAATTTGCTGCTGTAAACTCTTCTATTTACTTGACATTTTTGTATTGAAAATGCTGTATAAAGCAGTATTAGTTCCTGAGACAGTCTTTGGTAAATGTTGCTTGGTTCCCCTATATCAAAATTCCATTCTGCGCACACACACACACACTAAAAGTTAGCGTCCACAAAATTTTAGGGGTGGATGCTTTTAGTTATAAATTAGAGCATAGATCCTACAGTCTGTGGGATTTCTGTCTTTTCTTTTTCCCCATGCTTTGTGTTTTTGGGAGCTACCTGGGAACTTCTGCCAGGTTACAGTATATTATGAGCTTAGCATGCATTTACATAATAATGTAAAACCTTTTTTTTCCTGCCTTTTAACCTTACTGTATGTTGTTATAATTTTACCCATCCACATATAAATGCAGCTGCATTTTCAAAAAAAGGACAAAGTTTGAAAACAGCCAAACATCCAGGGAAGTTATCATGTATTGAGGAAGTAAAACCCCCTATGTTGGCAGTAGTCACTGTGCTTGGAAATGTTTATTATGGTAAAACATGTTCTTAAGCAAAAATATTGTGCTTATCTGCTGATACATGCTTCCTCAAAACTTGTATGAACCTCTTTGTACGACCACTCAAGTTTGCTGTAGGACGGGAAAGGGAGGGTGCGTTGGGTTGGAAACAAGCGTGAAAAGCATATCTTATTATCATATAATCTGTGTTTTTTTGCAAAACCAGATTAAAAATTGCGTGGTGGGGTTTTTTTGTTTTTTTTTTTAAACAGAATAAATAGTCTTCAGGCCTAGTGGTAATTGGAAAACATATTAAGAAAATAATTTGAATAATATTTGGCCTAACTGAAAGTCCTCTTGTTTTCAAATAGGCTTCGATGTTGTCTGCAGAAAATGATCCACTTGGGCCTTTACCACCAGGTTGGGGTAAGTTAATTAGCTGTGGATTTTAGGAGGTGGCAGTTACAGAAATTTGGAATGCAATTGTTGTAGTGGATTTTTTTCTCTTTTTCCCTTAGAAAGGAGAGTGGATTCAAATGATAGGGTGTATTTTGTAAATCATAACACAAAGACAACACAGTGGGAAGACCCTCGAACTCAAGGGTAGGTGTGTATAATGACTGTGCAGATACAAAAGATTTTGCTTAATTCTTTTATATCATGAAATGGGGGAAAAAAGAACTGCCTGCAATTTCTTTTGCAGTTTACAAAATGAGGACCCTCTTCCAGAGGGCTGGGAAATCAGATATACTAGAGAAGGTGTCAGATATTTTGTTGATCATAATACAAGAACCACCACCTTCAATGATCCTCGTACTGGGAAGTCTTCTGTGTAAGTGAGAAATTAAATACATTTTTCAGTGTTTTTACTTTGTTATAGTTTCACAGTAAAGTTTTCTCATACTATAAAAGGATCTATACTTTTAGCTGGAATTGCACACTAAATTGTGAACAAGTTGTGAACAAATTTAATATATTTTTAACTTTTAATTGTGAGTTTATCTATGACACACTTTGCTGTACTGCTTTTATGTTCAATAGTTTTTATACAGTTTTCAAATACCAAAATTGTAATAATTTTATAAATAGAGAGGGGAAGTGAGGTAAACTTGAATATCAAACTAATGTAACTAATACTTGCATTTTAAAAGAAACAGCAAATGATCATTATGAGTAGTGCTTATAGTGATACACACTCTAGCAACATTAATGTCTAAACAAAGTAGTTGTAAATACTTCTGAAAAAGTTGACATGTAAATCTTCTTTGGAATATTTTGATTAGAAGTATTGACCAAATCTGTAGTGGCTCTCTTAATGTCTTATATAAAAGGTAGCATTTACTTCTGACAACATGGTGATAACTTTTCATTCAATGGGCTTGTAGAATGTTGCGTTAGATAGTCCTTTGTAGTTCCAGAAGCAGCTGAACTTACAAAGCCTAACTTAGTAGTCTTTCTCTCAGTGAAGATGATAAATTAGGTGTCTCTCCTTCAGGTTACTTGTAGTTTTTACAAGTTTCATAAGGATTTGATATCCTCTTGATCTTTTATCTTTCTATTAAATTTGGTAAATTGACTTGCAAAACAGAAATGGGTGAGGCATGGTGGAAAGGAAGACTGGTATTCCAAACCACCAGCTGCATTTGATCATATAATAACAATTTTTATGTATTTTTTAAGTCTTCATGCTGTTGTTTAGCATTGAAAATATTATTTCATATCTGCATGCTTAATGTAACTCAAATATGTTTCCTTACAGAAATAAAGGGCCACAGATTGCTTATGAGCGTAGCTTCAGGTGGAAACTTGCTCATTTCCGTTACTTGTGTCAGGTACTGATTTAGTATTTATTTACTTATTGAAACTATATGAGTTTTAACACATGTATGTGCTGCCTTTTAATGTTATTGCCTTATGATTACAGTCCAATGCACTGCCAAGTCATGTGAAAATCAATGTATCCAGACAGACTTTATTTGAGGATTCCTTCCAGCAAGTAAGCCTGCAAAAATTATTGTGTTTGTTTATCAGGACACAGCATAAGAACAAAAATGGCCATAGCCAGTTCAGACTAATGGCCCTTCAGGCACAGTAATCTTGCCCTGGTATTAGCCAGTGGGGGTTTCTTAGGGAAGACAGTAAGAACAGAAGTATTGTATATAATACTTTTACTGTATGATCTTTCAGCATCCAACTGTTTATAGTTGAAATGCTTCTTGAGCTTGAAGTGGTTTCTGAGTATTTTAATAATCCTCAAGGGATTTCTCTTCTGTGAGCTTGTCTGTGCTCTTCTTGAGAACTTTTTGCATCTACAGCCTCCTGTGGTAGAGTTCCATAGCTTAACCTACTGTGGCATCAGCCACATCAGATTTTCTTTTCTGATTCCTGTGTGTGGTTAGATACATTACAATATGTTGTTTTCTCCAGTTAAAACTGGTGTCCTGCTTCGTCCTTCCAAGATTAAATCTGTGTAATTGAAGCTTACAGTCCTTGAGCTCTTACAGTCTGCAGCCAGTGCATGATGAAAATTCTTGCTGCTGTCAGAACATCCAAGACCTCTTGGCAGGGATTCTCTATGAGTAAAAAGTATATTATAAATGAATGTATATTGAATTTATTCTGGATTAAATGATTTCTTTAAGTGATTTGCGTAAAATCAAAAATTGGATATATCAGATGAAGTGCCTTTTTGCCTGTTTTCCATTAATAATGACTGCCTTAGGAAGAGTGTAAGAACAGGGTACCCATAGAGCAATACTTTCCAGATAGCCTTCCACTTGTTAGCAGTCTGCTGCTCAAGGGTTTTAAATCCAAATTGATATTTTTGTGTGTAGTTCATTGATTGCATGTTCCATGAGATGGTCTAATTGCTTTTCAAATTTGTGTAACATTTTACATATATATAATTTCTGTATCAACATTAAATTAAATCTGAATGACTGATGTAGTGGAAACACATACTTTATAACTTATTACTTTATTTTGTAATAGATTATGGCATTAAAACCCTATGATTTGCGGAGAAGATTATATGTTATATTTAGAGGAGAAGAAGGATTGGATTATGGTGGCTTGGCAAGGTAAAAGAAATTTGCTTAAATAGTTTTTATTTTTTTTAATAGCACTCTAGCCTTGATTTCTCTTGCAGTCTGACCCTAGGTACCTTTTTAGTCCCCCTAAATGCACTAAGGAGGTGGAACTGGCAGCACTTGCTATTTTTACAGGTTATAACTTCACAATGGTAAAACTATGGTCTCAGTTGTTGAGTTCTTTGAGAAAGATGATGTTTAAATTGGAATGAAATTAATTGCTCTGGACTGAGTTATTTCAGAAACTTTTTATCAGAAAGTTCAATTTTCCTAGAAGTGGGGACTGTGGGAAAATAAAATGTTCTGCTTTTTTGGAAAAATGGCAAGTGATTGGGGCTGATAAGAACAGAAAGGAAATAAACAATAGGAGCGTAGTGCAGGCCTGAAGGAACAGGAGACAGACAGACTGTGTTGGCTCCACTGGAATGTGAAACAGCTGGACAAGTTTTTCTAGAATCTGAAGTGGAACTCAGAGGGGAAAGATCTGATAACAAGAAAATTATAGACCAAGTTTCATGTCTTAACCATGTAGAATACAACCACTGACTACTGCTGCCAGTTACTTGAATGAAATGTTACTGCTAAGATAAAAATTTCAGTACTACTGTAGATCCAGGGAATTGGAATAGGACATAGGTGATAGAATTTTTCTTGTTAGGTTGTTTTGGGGTTTTTTGTTTTGGTTTGGTTTTTTTTTTATGTAAAGGTGTTCTGTTTTGGTTTTGTTCTGGTTTTATGTAGCTTACTGTGTTAAAATGGAATTCAGTGAAAATGTGTAGTATTTATAAGTAAGGAAGCTTGCCTCTGAAGGTTGAGCTTCTTTGGGTACATGGAGTGTTTTGCTTCTGATTACAATATCTGATAGACTTTTGGGGAGTGATTGCAGGGAAGAATTCAATTTTTGCTTTGCATGGGTTTTGTTTGGTTGGTGTCCCTATTGTGAGGGCCCTAGGCATAGGATGGGAACTTGGACAGTTAAGTAGCCTGTTCCATAGAAACAATGTGTTCCAAAGAAGAGATGTTAGGATCACACACTGCAGTGTGTTAAACACAGAAATTAGGAGATTAAATAATAATCAATATATAAGTAGTATAATTTCGTAGTTTCATAGTTACTTAAGTCTTGCCCAAGATTTTGTATGTGAGAACCAGCCAGGATCTCTTTGTAACTAATGAAATCTGCATTAATACAAGTATAGATCAGCTGTCTCTCAGCAGACTAAACTCAGTGTTCCCTTCAGATTTTTACCTTGCATGTAGCAGGATCAATCTGACATTATGTCCTGTGGCAAGTCTTAGCTGTTGGTATGAAAAAGTCATTGCTTCTGCAACTTCTTATTAATGACTGATTTATCTAATTCCTCCCATGTTTTCTGACTTTGTTCTAATTTAAATGTCTATTAAATTTGATGCTTCTGTGTAGTTAATGTAATTGTCTCAGAATGAAGCTTGCCTAGAATGCTGTACAGCATTCTCGTGCTCACTGGAAGATGCACAGGACCGTGTTAGGGTTATTGGATCCTGGCTGCCTTTCTCTGTTTACTCTTTCTATTTGGCCTGTGCGTTGGAAGCATGTCACAGTGAGTCATGATCCATGGCTTGAGTTTCACAGCACTGTTAGGAGAAACATGCCAGCAAACCTCATTTCCATTCCTTGATCTTGAGTAAATACAGAAATAGAAGAGATGCCTCTTAAATGTGACAGCTGAAAGGCAGTCAGAATGGAATTCAGTCACTGCAGTTGTTGTAGGACAGACTTTTAGCTCTTTTAGGGGTTATGCTTAAGCCTGGTTGTTTAGTACCAAACATTTAGTGCCTGATAGAAAAGCTTCTGAGTGTATATAACTGTTTGAGGTCTCTGATAATATGCAAATACTATAAAGCAATAAATACTATAAAAATCACCTATCCAAACACTGAAATACCAGATTCTGGTGTTACTTCAGATGAGCTGGATTGAAAACTATGGAAGTGTTGAATAACATGTATTCATTAAATACAGCAAAAAGATATTTTTACACTGTTGTGTCCTGTAGGCTTAACCAATGCATGGTAATTTGTTAAACTACAGTAACTGAGTTTTTGCTGTCAGACTGGAAAAGCAAATAAGGTATGCTGAGGTTTCAATTTATCTAAGTTGTTTGTAATAAGCACAGAATGATCTGTGATTTTTTTGAGAAAGGTTTGAGTTGTAGACAGTAAAGCAGGTGTTAGGAGGGTAACTGGTGTGTACTGGTTGAGGCAAGGACTATGTAAGAAAAAAATGTTGCTAATAGGCAGCTAAAACCAGTGCTGTGAGGGTGTGTTCAAGGTGAAAATCAACTATAATTTCTAAACTTTGGAAACCACGACTTTCTAACATTATTTGGTTTGATAATTAAATTTCTATATTTAAGAAGTATATAATACCATATATTATTCTGTGATTCTAATACAACACTGTTTATATTATTTTTCAAAGTTTGCATATATTTTGACCATTTTGCTAGTTACCTAAGGGGAATGGTGATAAACATCTGTATTTGATGGTTTTTATGTGTATACATGTTTTTTTTCCTTAGAGAATGGTTTTTCTTGCTTTCCCATGAAGTACTGAACCCTATGTACTGCCTATTTGAATATGCTGGCAAGAGCAACTATTGCCTGCAGATAAATCCAGCATCAACAATCAATCCTGACCATCTTTCATATTTCTGTTTCATTGGGCGCTTTATTGCCATGGTAGGTTAGATTTTTAAGGTTTTATATTTGCTGTAGCTATACATTTACTCCTGAACAGTGTTTGTATGTACAGTTATTAAAGGTTATATTAATCTCATAGAAATGGAAGATTAAGGCATATAAGTTTATTGAGCCAATTCCCTGAGAGTTAAGTCTCTTACACACTCATGTTTCCTGGGAGAGTGATGAAAGTTAATATGACATTTGATATAATATTTTATTTTCATCAATTGGATGTGTGTGCTTCATGCAAACTGCTGTTTGATTGAGTGTCTGAATACTGATGCTCTGAAAAATGTGACTTATATTTTGTGGAAAAGGCTCCTCAGTTGGACTTGGTATACCTTAGTGTATTTGAAAAAATGAGTTTGAATGTTTTGCAGAGTACAGTGAGCCTAAATTTAAATGTACATGCTTGGATACAAAAGTCAGATATGGAGGAGACCAGAAACTGTCAGGGAGCTGATTCACTGCCATCAGATTTCTCTTAAATTAAAAGCTGATGAGGCATGTTGTATCATTTCTTCTGGTATCCCTGAGTCGGTCTTCTATAGTGACTCCTGTTTTGTCACTTTTCTTTCCTTCCATGTAGTGATGCAGTCATCTTTCCACAAAATCATCATGTCTACAGGCAGTCCTCAGCAACATCCCTGAACATGGTGAATAGTGAAACCAAAGAGTAGAAAAAAGTGCATTATCATATTGAAGAGACTATTGTCTTATGTTGCTCAGGCTTTTTGTATGAAATTAGAATAAATACGAGCCAAGTGTAACATAAAATTACTTTCAGACTTAAATTAGGTTTGGGTGGTTTCTTAGTTCTCCTTTTCTTACGGATGCTTCTTGAGAAATTTACTCAGTTTTGATGATGATAGCATCTCTGATTTCAAGTGTTTTATGGCTGAGTTCACCATTTTTGTGCTGTCATGAAAATTTATCTCATTGGGTTAGCACTTTCAACAGGCTGCCAACTTTGTCTTTATTTTAGAATCCTCAATAAGTTACAATGCCACTTAGCAGGAAGCATGATAAAGCCAGTTAGGTGCTAGAGCCTTTGTTTCTTTTAGTTGGTGCTTTTTGATCTTGTGTGTAAGAACTGTTAACTTTAGGAAAGCTATTTCATAACAGTACAGATCATAGTAGAGAATTTAATTAAAGTAATTAATGTGGTTAAAAGACAGAATTTTATTTCCTGAAGTATTTATGTATTTATATTTTAAATTCTCTAAGCGGGGCAGGAGAGAGACCTGTGTAATGGTGCCTGCTGTGGTCTGTTGCAAAGTTTGAGTGTATTCATGGTTTATACTGGATGGTACTTTCTGCAGTGTGTCCTGGGGATACCCTCAAATGGCTTAAGATAGCTCAGGTAATAAAGTAACTGGGAAAGGCAATTGCAGTTTCTGTTCTTCTCACGATTCTAAAATAGTAGAGAGTTTTTTGGTTTTAAGTACTGAAGTAACCACAGATTAAACATAAAGGATTAAACATAGAGAATTCTCATCTTACTTTGTAATAAAAACCTGTTAAATGAAGCTGGCAGAGGCAACTTTTATATTTTGCTGTAAAATTATCATACTCATTAAATAAGGTGTTTTTAAGAGCTTAATTTTGCAAAAAGCTGAAAATCATATGTGCAGATTCTGCACTTGACATTGAATTTCTGTCAGCTCACTCTCCCTTGGGAAGAATAGACTCATTTAAAAGGAAATAAATATAGAAATAAAGAAACAAATAAATGAAGACCTCTAAGAGAACCTCTTTAAGCTCTCCTAAAGCAGAAGAAAATGCATGCTAGAATAAGCCTAAAAGGGGGAAATTAGGTGGGGAAAAAAGATGGAGCCTACAAGTAATGGGCTGTTAATTGGTTCTTCTGCATAGGTTTTCAGCTGTGACGAAAGAGAAGCAATGAGTGCTATACATGGTCTATATTTAGGATGGTCTTTTAGAGAGCTATTTTAGTGAAGAAAGTGTATTTGATAAAGCTGAGGGGAAAAAAGGGTTTTCATGGTTATGCCTGTGCTCTGTGAGCTCTCAGATGCACTGAGTCAGTGTAGAGGTTAACACTGTGTGTGTTTGTGTGTGTAATGCTATGTTTCAGTACTAGAAATCAGCTTACAACCTGTGTGCATGTGTGGTGAGACAAGTGTAACCATGTTTTGAGTTTGGTTTTCTTTCAGTTTCATGGAGAACTTAATTCCTCAGTACTGTTACTCAGCTATAAAAAAATGTGATTCCCAGATCTCTTTCTTACAAGTTGCAGTAGCATTCTGTAAAGGATGATGTTGCTGGATGTATGTATGTATGTGGTAAAAAATGGCAGTAGTACTCAAGTAGGATCAAATATTATGATCAAGGTGGATCAGATAACACTTGGCAATTATGCCTATTCACATAATTAAGTGAAGAAAGGATGAAGTCCTTTTTTGAGAAGTTTTTTTTAATCAAAGGATTTCTAAATTGTAATAACATAGGTTTGGATAAATGTTCTCAATTTTTTTTGCTTCCCATTTTATGTTTTGTTCTTTATAAATATGGCTTTATAAAGCTGCTACTGCTATTCTGTGCTTTTTATTATTTGAAGGAGAAGAAAAAAAAAAAGACTTCAAGTCCAGAAACACTTCAATAATTCAGTAGTTCAGTAAAAGCTAAACATATTTTTCTGTTCAACAGGCATTGTTTCATGGGAAATTTATTGACACTGGTTTTTCTCTGCCTTTCTACAAACGAATGCTGAGCAAAAAACTTACTATTAAGGACCTAGAATCTATCGATACTGAATTTTACAACTCCCTAATTTGGATAAGGTTTGTAGTTTATTTTTTGTGTGTGTTTGATATTTTATGGATTTGTTTTGTTTATGTAGAATTCATTGCCACATCTTTTTCTTTTCATCTAGGGATAATAACATTGAGGAGTGTAACTTGGAAATGTACTTCTGTGTGGATATGGAGCTCTTAGGAAAAGTAACCTCACATGAACTGAAATCAGGAGGTTCAAACATCCTGGTAACTGAGGAGAACAAAGAAGAATATATTGGGTAGGAAGATACAGATGTTGAGAAAAAGCATTTCATGTTTCTCCTGTCACTCAAGTCTTTTTTGATATGGTGGTTTTTGTTGGTTTGTTTTTGTTTTGGTTTTCCTTTTTCTTTCCATGTTACTACATAATTCTTGTGACTATTATTGAAATGGTGTCTTGGTTCATGTTGCTATTTTGATACACAATCAAAATTTTGGTACAAAAGGAGACCATGTGGAGAGAAGATGACCTGTCATGCTATTATATGTACAGTGAGTGAGCTTATTTTCAGTAACTTCAGGTAACAAATTCAGGTAGAGGGAAGATATCTATTTGACAGAAGATTCTAAAATTGTTCAGAACTTTGCTGTCAATGTGGAAACTGAAATTCAGAATGGTGTGTAACATGCTGTGACTTCAACTATTTTTTAAACTCTTTCTGCTGCTCTTTTCTGCTTATTTCCTAATTTTATCACTGCCTCTCTTATTCGGAACTTGTGTTTCTGATCTGTCTACTCAGTGATCTCAAAAGCAGATGTACACAGACCCTTTTCTCTGATGCAGTGTATGTCCAGTGCTGCACATAATGTTTCCACTTAGAGATGTTTAGTTTCTCAGAGAAATAGTTTCTATCGTATATCTATCTATATAAATATAGATAAATAAAGGTTAATTATAATATTTCTTTTTAACTGGAAAGGTAATCTAAGTAACATCTTGCTATGTTACTATTATCTGAGTTTGGAGATTTGTGATAATGTTAGTATGGTAGGTTCCTTATAGTTATTGGAATCGTAGAGTGTAAGAAGTAAAATTTGAGGGAGTCTCACCTGATGGTAACACACACATGAACTTATGTGTTTGAACTTCTTCATGTTGAGTGCTAATTGATGTATAATTCATGTTTGATTTTGTTTTATCCCAGGCTAATGGCAGAGTGGCGATTTTCTCGGGGAGTTAGAGAACAAACCAAAGCTTTTCTTGATGGTTTTAATGAAGTAGTTCCTCTACAATGGCTACATTATTTTGATGAAAAGGAGCTGGAGGTGAGGTTTTTGTTCAACGTTTTTACCTTTTGCAAAGGTAATATGTATGGAGAGATTAAATGGAAAGGTCAGCTTGAATCTCTCATCTGTGCATGCTGCATTTGGTAACTTCTGGAACACGGAGAATTTATTAGGAGCAGTGGGACTAAGTCATGATGAAAATTGAATCAGTGTTTTGTGGTGTTCAGCATTAAAAATTTTTTTAAAGTTTCTGTGAAAGTATATGAGATCACTGATGGATCTATGAGACACAGAAGACTTTTCCCTCTGTAGTAGAATTACCATGTAACAGATGACCCAGAAGTTGGTTGTAGTGTATAGTGATTGCTTAGTATCACATACATGGTCTAAGACAGGTTCTTGGGTTCTTTCATTTAAAGACAGAAAGGTGGAGGAAACAGCAAGGTTTGAAACTGAACTTTGCAGATCCTCAATATGTAACCCAAGGGCTGATAACAGGGATTGATTGCATGCCCCATGTTCACTTAATGATCAGCCTGGCCTGTGTTCACTCTTGGGGTTGTGGAGTAGGGACAAAAGGCTCTGTAGTGCGGTGTTCATTTATTTCTGTGTAACCTGCCAAGGTTCCCTGTATATAATGAGCAGTTTTCTGAAAACTTCTTCAGTTAAATGGGAGGGTTTTTTCTAAGAAAAGACTTTGCTTGATCTTACTCAGCGTTCAGATTTGTAGAGCTTTCAGCTTTCATCACCTGTTGTAATGAATATTTTGCAGACGTATGCTTTGCAGTATGTTTATTAGTAGTAGCAGTAGCAGCAATGTAATCATCATCATCTGGGAATATGAGGTGAAGATTTAATGAGAAGGGCATAACATAGATTTCCTCTTACGGGAAAGGTAGTATCTTTTATTATTGAGCTATTAGTTGGAAATTACCAAGTTTCTGGTATTCACTCTTTCAGACCACTTAAATACATAAACAATTTTGGAGTAGTTCCATAAACTTTGGATAAAGGAAAATCTAATTGTGGAATAAAATTAAAACATTACCAGTCCTTTTTTCAGAGCAAAAGCCTTAATTTTTGTTACCATGTCTCATACAAAACAGAAAATATTCTTAATTTATGTGTTTAATGTGAAGAAATCATTCTCTTTTCTAGGTTATGCTCTGTGGTATGCAAGAAGTTGATTTAGCAGACTGGCAGAGGAACACTGTTTATCGTCATTACACAAGGAACAGCAAGCAGATCATATGGTTCTGGCAGGTATGTTAATCAGTTACATTTCTGACTTATTTAGGTTTTGTTTTGTTCTGTAACACAAATAACATGGGGATTGGAGGTTCTTACAGCTTCCTTTCTTTTTTCTTTTCAGAGAAGTAAAGGAGGATTTCTGGTCTTTAGGGAGGATACTTTAGGGTGAGAAATGGCAGATAGATACACACATTACATTTGGATGCTGGCTTATGGATATTTTCTTCTGTATGTTATCCTTACAGATTATTCAATGAGTTTCTTTTATTCTTAGCAGTGATCTACTTTCTAAATGTTCTTATATGTAGTACACCTGTACATCTTCACTTTCCAATACCTGAGGGGAGCCCACAGGAAAGGTGGAGAGGGACTTTTTACAAGAGCATGTAGTGACAGGACAAGGGGAAATGGATTCAAACTAAACGAGGGTAGGTTTAGATTAGATATTAGGAGGAAATTCTTTGCTGTGAAGGTGGTGAGGCACTGGAATAGATTTTCCAGAGAAGTTGTGGATGCCCCATCCCTGGAGGTGTTCAAGGCATGGAGCTCTGAGCAACCTGGTCTAGTGGAAGTTGTCCCTGCCCATGGCAGAGGGGTTGAAACTAGAAGATCTTTAAGGTCCCTTCCAGCCCAAAGCATTCTATGATTCTATGATCTAAAATGCCACACATTACTTATGATTATTGTCATATTAACTCTTCCAGTGTAGCACTGACTAACCTTTACTCACATTTTAATGAAGTTGGCTAAGGAAAACCCTCAAATACTATACAGGCTCACAGTTTTTATAAATTTTCCTAAAGAGATATCAGAGCTAGGCTGTTCCTATCTTGTGAAAAATCACCATTTTAGAGATGCTTTTGACTAAGTTTTTCTGGGAAAGTGATGCTAATCAGTTATTTCCTAGCGTATTTATATTGTAAGATCTGATGATATATCATTTTAAGATGCTTAGTACTGAAAGAATCTAAACTAGATGTTTAAGTAACTTGGATACGGTATCAGCATTTATATGCAAGTTTTTCTGAGTCAAAATTCTAGGTGTATTAATGCCCCCTCTCTTACTGAGATGTTCTCCATCTTCCCTCTCTTTTCTTCCTCTTCCTTTCCCAGTGAATTCCCTTACAAAGTGATGTACCTGTTCTGGATGGGTTTTCTCTCACTAACACTTACGCATGCATGGAATATTTAGTCTTGAAATATCCAGAGTCTGTGCCTAGACTAGTGCTGTGTTTAATCACAATGGCAGGAGTCTTCATAAAAAGCATTGGTATGATTTATATTTTAGTGTAGAATAAAATAGGTAAGGATTCTTCTTATTCGCTGTTCACATTGAAATGGCTGAAAGTGCATATAATCTGAAATCACTGTTCTTCTCCCTCCACCCAATTTTGCTAAAATCAAGAAATGCAAACTGGTACCAATGTGGTTTCCTCATAGTTTTTTTTTTTTTTCTTCAGCTGTGTTAAATATTTTTATTAAGTAATTTGAATTTCTGTGCCTAGTTTGTAAAAGAAACAGACAACGAGGTTCGCATGCGACTTCTGCAGTTTGTCACTGGCACTTGCAGATTACCACTGGGTGGATTTGCTGAACTTATGGGTAAGTAAAAGATGAACAGTTCTTACACTGTAACTGTTTCATTTGGAAATGAACCATACTGCAAGTGTACAGATAAGATGAACTTCATGTTCGGCAGCTTGGATCTAGAAGGGCGTTTTTATAACAGAAATCCCATGAATACATTTGTAAATTATTAGCTCATTTCTGTGAGAAGCTTATTCATATTTATGTAACTAATGAACTCTCCTGTGTCTGAGTTAGGTCTTATGTCATGTATATATCATGTATGCTACTTTAAAGGAACAGTGTAAAGTGCTACTTTACACTTTTCAAAATCATCTTTTCTAGGAAGTAATGGTCCTCAGAAATTCTGCATTGAAAAAGTTGGTAAGGAAACCTGGTTACCAAGAAGTCACACGTGGTGAGTTGTTACATATAAACTTTCTGTACCTTTAATGGTTTATCTCTTCCAGGCTTGCATTGGCCAAATCAAATGAAATCTAATTTAAAACAATTCTCTATCTCCATTTTCAGCTTCATTTAATTGCCCTGACATGCCACTATTGAAAATTTTTCCAATTGCCCTCTTCTTAAAGTTTGCTACTCTGCTGAACAGTTGTCAGCATCAGATCTGTCAAAAGTATGAGAACATCCTTGTGTGAAACTGAGAGGTGTTTTTCTAATTCTTTTAGAGAATAAGTCATGTTAGTAGTAGGCACATACAGTTATTAGATACAGTAATTATGCAGTAACATTATAAAAGATGAAATGTATAGTCAGGAGAAGTAGAGTGAAAGAAATCACAGCAAATGTTCAAAACAGGATGCTTAGCCAAGAATGCTGATACTTTTTCCCACCAGGCTTCAGATGGGCGCCATTATTGGCTTGGCATTCTTGTGCATATTGAACTGGTTCAACAGGTACACAGATCTCGTACAAACGGTGCAAAATGGAAACACTTTCCTTTGGCAACAACAACATTCATTATACTCTTAAACTACTTACGGGTATACTCCATTTTACATTTTCTCCACTGGATTTTTTTTGAAGTGATGTTTGCAAGAGTTAAACATATCATTTATCTAGGATAATTTTGGGGAAGACATGGAATGAAATGTTTTGGCAGAAGCCTTTTAGGGCAAAGTTTAGAGGGGAAAAACACCCACCTACTTCTAGGCATGTGTAGGAAGGAGAGAAGTTCAGCTTCTTCATGCTGTTGTTGAAATTTGGAGATGCATCAAACTAGGGTTATATTAAACTTCATGCTGAAAATTTCCTTTTCATTTTCTAAGTATTACTATTATAAGTAATAGTAATTATAAGTATCATGTTTTTCTATTATATTTTTTCTAAGTATTATAGTTCTCTGTATCTTTGGCTGTCTTTGGGGATT
Source organism: Acanthiza pusilla (assembly GCA_036630365.1). Taxonomy (NCBI): domain Eukaryota; kingdom Metazoa; phylum Chordata; class Aves; order Passeriformes; family Acanthizidae; genus Acanthiza; species Acanthiza pusilla. Next base: position 71,721,988 of record JAXCHO010000034.1, read on the forward strand.
CTTGTTTTTTATCTGGTTACAGTCTTCTGTTTCTTAAAATATTCCTCTGAAACTTTGTCTGTTTTTACTTCTTGTAGAAATGTCAAGGCAGTGAGACTGCCCTGATTGTTACTTCTTTTTTTCTAACTGTTAGATCAGAACATTTATAACTTTTACTATGACAGCTAAGTCCTGAAGAATTCTACATGGGATTTAGATAAACTTAACAAATTTTTTTTTTCTGCTCAGTTTTAATCGTTTGGATTTGCCGCCATATAAAAGCTATGAACAACTAAAAGAGAAGTTGCTCTTTGCCATTGAAGAAACGGAGGGATTTGGTCAAGAGTAGAAGTGACTTCTAGTCAAAAAGGATATCTTGCATAATTAAAGGCCCAGCCAACTAAAATTGCACACTTAATTGTATATAAGCTTTTTGTTCTGTACAGTGATCTTTCTGGAACTCTAAAAGTTTAATTGTTCTCTGTTCTTCCACAAATATATGCAAAACAGTTCAGCCTTTTCTACTTTTATTTATTGCCCTTTCAAAAGACCAGAAAAACCCCTCCATAAATTTTGAAAGCAGACAAGAGACTTATTTAAAATATATATATATAAAAATATAAATATATATACAAATGGGCTCTAGTTTTATAGAGCTTTAAGTGTATGAAAAGTTGCAGCCATTTAAAAGGGCCTGGATTTGCTTTATCTTGGCTTTATCATTCAGAAAAATGTTTAAACTGCTCCGTGTTCTCCTAAGAAACATCTCCAAGTTTGTTTTACTGCATGGCTGTTCTAAAAGGTGTTAAAGGCTTAGGCCAAACGTATCCTAAATATGTAGAAAGATGCTGCTGGTATTTGAGACGACAGAATCTGTTGTTCTGTCAATTTAATTTTTTAAAATACGTAAATAGCTGATATATCCCTCTCTACTGATGTAGCCAAGGTCATGAATTAAGCCTTTACTACTTGCACAAGAGTCATGTACAATGAGATGAATGTGATTTAATGTTGAAAGGAATTGGTGCCACTGTTCTGACTTATTGCAGGAGCTGAACAGAGTATTTTAATTCATTTGAGCAGCATTGAAATTTGTTTACATAGTACCTTGGGTTATTACCACGAGGATGTTAGGTAATCTTCAAAGAAAAAATAATAAAAGAGAAAATACTACCCATTCTCTTCTTGGTCTGGTGTCTTGCAGGTTTGGTTTCTTTTTTTGGTTTGGTTTTTTTTGGGTTTTTTTTCCCCGTTTTTTTTTCTGGGGTGGTTTTATTTTCTTTTTTTGTTTGGGTTTGTTTTGTTTTGTTTTTTGGTTGGTTGTTTTCTTTTTTCAATTTTATTTTGTTTCCCTTTTCAATCCATGATGTCCTTTTTATAACTTTGTAGAGTTACAGTAATGTAAACTGAGCTATAAGGGTATACAAAAGGTAATGTGAATTTTGCTGCTTTCTGTGTTCATGTTCAGTTTCAGATACTGGATCTAGTAAACTCAGATAAAATGAAAGTTATTTAAGCTTTGCACAGATAAAAATATTATTTAGTACTAAATACTCTCATTTCTTTAAAGTTCTTACAGAAATTTAGATGTACTTGAATGAAGTATGTCTAAAACCTCTTATTCTTTTATGTAGGTCAGGTTTGTCCTAAGTGCACAATAATATAAAAGCCTTTTAAAATTAGTTTTATTGGCATTTTATTGGCATATATTTGCTGAACTGCAAAGATGTGATTAAAAAAATTCTAAAATTTAACACCTTCTTCATGTGAGTTATATTAAATGCTACTTTTAGCAAACTGTGCTTCCTTATTATAGAGTAAAAACGTTTTAAGTCACCATTTGTAATATGCTTTAAATATTATCTGTAAATTCCATTACATTTAAATTACACACAATTTTGTACACACATGAAAATGATTTTAGAGTACAATTCAACACACTTGTGTTAACATATCATATTGCACTGTTAAAAGTGTACATGCAGGATAAATAGCTATATCTGTTTGTGTATCTTTCCAATACAGCAGCCGAATTCTGCCAAAAATTTATTTTTCTACATACTGGATTGTCTCAAGGCTTTGTATTCAATATTGCACAGCTTACACTGGAGCTGTACCTGTACAGAGCTCTGGTCACAGCAGTGGTGCAGCAGGCTCAACAGACTGCTGTCTTACATGAACTTTTCTGTAAGAGCTTCAAAAATTTCCACCACTTTGAGGGTTTTTCATACACCATCAAATATCTTCTGCAAATGTTTTTATATAGCACTAAATTCATTTGAAGTGCAAATCCACTTAAATTATCACTTATGCTGGTTCGAATGGAGGAAGTTTAAAAAAACAACCCAAGAATGTCAAAGGCCAGGCACCAGAAGTGTGTGTCACTTGCCTAAAAGACAAGGAGGGCTAAATGTCACAGTTAACGAATTTGCACTAATGAATGACTTGGTGACCCACTACCAACTGCTGAATTTTGTGAATCTGTGAGTAACTGAACAAAATAATAAAAAAAGACAGCACATCACAAGAATGTAGTTGTTTTATTGTTTTGGTAACTTCAGCTGTCTCAGAACTGGATTATTTTTTCATGGGGTTAAGGCTTAGTAAGCAAGAAAAAACCAAACCCAGTAGCTTTCTGTACATGTGTATGATCTGTGAATTGGTGCCAAGCGACTGCCTGAAAGGATGGCTCTGAGGGAACAAAACCACAATTAATATACCTGTGTGCATGTATGTACAGCACTTGAACTTCCTGGGAATTTCAGTAAGACTATGTTGTAGTTTTATTTTTCCCATTTGAATTCCCCATAATTCACCTGTTTTTGGGGGGAGTGAGTAGGTAAAAAGAGGGAAGGCAGCAATGCCTGGAGATCAGACAAGGGAACCAGGGAAGCAATACTACTTGAAAGAGCTGTAGTATAGTTCACGGGTTTTGTTGGTTCCTTCCTGCAACTCAGCTGCTTTTCATTACACACTCCAGTAGTTCTGCATATTCTTCCTCTTTGTGCAGCAGCAGCAAAGGCACCTAAGTAAAGGTGCCTCTCCCACAAAGCTGCTAGAAGCAACTCTTTGTGTGGCAGGTATTTTTGTAGTACATGAATGCAGAAAATTCAAACACTACGTCCTCCACTCTGAGACACGGAGAGATGGAGGGCTTCATTTTGATGCTTTACTAATAGAAAAATAACAATTACTTTGTGGTAGTTGAGAAAACCCTGTTTTAACTAGTTTGTGACCTCAGGCTAGAATTAAAGCCCCAGATTCTCTCTCAACCGTGAATTTTTACTCCTGACTTAGCTCAGGCTTGGTTTGTTAGTCAAAGCAATTTATGCTGTTCTTCATCTTCTTCCTGTAGCTTGCAATATCCTTTCCTAGTAAAGCAAACATAAGGTATTTCTCATCGTTTTTTTTCTAGACTCTTCTACTGACAATACCACATGTAACTGATTGCCTACCATTATTTGGTCCTCTTTTTCTCTTGGGTTACTGGAAGATATTGTTTGGCTGGACATCTAGCTTAGGTTACCTTGTATTTGCGTAGTAGAAAGACCAAGAAGTTTATCTCTACAAGTCCACACAGTTCCCTACAGTAGTTCCTTTCTAATATACTAGAATTGCATATTCCTCCTGTTGTCACAGTCTAGGATCAAGTGTGTGGACCCAGCAAACACTAACAGCCACTAAATAATCAGAAAGCTTTTCACTGCACATGCTGGTATCACCCATAAAGGGATTTTCTTACATGTTCCCTACTTGGTTTTTTGTTCGTTTTTTATTTTAAACCACAACACTACCTGCAAAGTCACACACTAGCATTTAAGAGTATTGGAATTAAGAGGCTTCAGCCTTAATGATAAAGCTGTAGGAGCATCTGTTACTCTTGAAGGCCATTGAAGCTCACATGAAAATGCTATAGAAAAAACTGCAGGACGACCCTGTCCCTCCTTTCTTTAATCTTATGCCAGTCATGTTTCTTATTATTCCTCATAAATAACATGTAGTTTAAAAGTGTAAAAACCTGTGCAATCACTCTCCCAGCCTCTTCTGTCTAAATATAGACCCTGCTTGTCCATGACGCCCCCTTCATTCCCATGTAAATCAACAGACAGGATCACGTAAAGAAACACATCTTCTAGTTGAGAGTTTAATAGAAATGAGAGGGAAATAGAAGGTCTGGGCTGTACTTTTATTAACAGCTTCAATAAACCAAAGTAGTATTTGAGGCCTTTTTCCTATGCTGCTCAAACCTGAAGCACTGAATTTCCATTATCCTGTTTTCTTCTTATATAGAATTAAGCAGCTCCAAAGCTTCTTTCTGTACCTGAAAAAAATAAATGCAACGAAACAGTGCCAGGTAGTTACAGGTTCTTCTAGCAAAACTTGCCTCACAAGCACACTAACGTTTCACTGCAATTGTGTAAATTCAGAACACTCCTAGGAGTAGTCATTTTTCTTCCGTAGTTCAAAATGCTTAATACTTGGAACATGAATAGGAATAAAACACTTAAGCCAGTGTCTTCTCTGTAATTCACTTACCATATAAACTAAGTTTATTTGTACGGAATACAGATATTAGCTCTTGATTTGCTGTGGTCCAAGAGTAGCATGTAGGAAGTTGTCCTACCTCTGACCATACCAAACCAACCTAGGGTTTTCAACATTCTGGATCACGACTAAAGAAGTGTGAGACCATTTCTGAGGCTCTGTTTGCCTAAGGTTAATGTTTAAAACCTAAGAAAATTTTAATATGATCACTAACATTCAAATTAAACACCCCCAACAACAAACTGAACAAAACAACAAAAGAATCTCAACACCCTCTCCTCCCTCAAACCACAAAAAAACCTCCAACCCAATGAACTTCTGGTACTGGCATGGTGAATCTGTGTTCACATAGAAACAGGCCATTGCAAGTGCCTGCCTGAATTTCACCAACACAGCTAAGGCTGGGTTGTTAGCATTGCAAAGATACCATGAACAAAAAAGGGTAACAGTTCTCTACTATGAATAAAAGAGACTATTTCCAACCACTATTTTCAGAGGTGGCTAGTAACATCCTAGAATTTTTTGGTGTTGATGTGATTCTGAATTGCAGGTGCCAAACTATAATTTCATCTGCATTAGTTTAGAATGATGTGTGCCATGATGTGACATGTTGGGTACAATATATGATTGTACTATTACAGTTCTTAACTTTCTACCTGTTTGTCCTCCTCTGTCTGTGCAGGATACTCCTTCGCTTTGCTTAACCACAGAAGCGCCATCTTCTTATTGTTTAGCTTCAAGTATGTTTTCCCCAAAAAGAGCAAATTTTTGCTGTAGAAATTTGGATCAGCTGCATGGAGACAGGAGAAAAGCTTTAAATGAGAATTAGCAACACCCTATACTTTGATATTATATACTATACTTTGATACTTGGTTCAGAAAACATACAGTAGTTTGGCTCTAGATCAGAAGGAAGCCAATGTAAAACTTTCACTTGATAGACTTTGGTCTCATATACAATTATATTAACTAGCAGCTTGTTAGCTAATATACTAAATAATACTATATTCCTCACAATGAGCAAAGCAGAGAGCTTAATGCATATCAGCTTTGCTTTGCAGATTTTGGGCCTTTCTGGACCTAGTAGTTACAACAGGCAATGCAACCAGCTTAGCAGAAATACGCAAGGGAAACTGGGGCATCTTCCTAGCACATACACATACCAGCTTAGTTTTTGCTGCACAGAAGAAACCAAAACTATTTGTATCCACACTGAACATTTTTAAGGGAGACATTTAAAGTTTGCTTTAATGAAGCATCATTCATTATTAAAGATTAGTCTTGGCCACTGTTCATACTTAGAGCACAGGCCTTCTCTGCTGCTGGATTTAAAGTCAGGTTTCAAAATATATGGAGGTGTTTTGGAGGCAAATTTTGAGATGAAGTTCACTGTTCACAGCTGCGTTACTTGACACTCGGAGGGCACACTATGAGCTTTTCCTTTAAACTTCACTAAATTAACTGTACAAATCTTTCATAGAACACTGTCTTCCCTTGTCTTCCTTTATCTTTCAGCTAGTCAGTTTTGCTTATGGCTTCATTCTTGGAGAAATAACACATATTTTATTATCATGGATAGTTTAACTGTCAGATTGGCAGTCTGATCATAATACCTTCTCAAATAATAAAAAGTGTGCTTTTTCTGTTGTTCTATTTAGAATACAGACATCTGAACTTTCAGAAAATTCTGAAAAAGTAACACAAAATCACTAAATCACTTCTTTGGTTTCTTCTGCCTCCCTCCCCTCCCTCCCCCCCCCCCCCCCCGCCGCGGTCTGGTTGAATTCCTTGGGGAAGAGTATTTTATTCTCAGGAAGGTACAAATTTCACTTTAATAGTTATTCTGAAATAGCTTTCATGTTACACTCTGATGTATACTAAGTGTGTAACTTACAATAAAGTGTGTAACATACTTCTAAGTATCTCTGAGGAAATGTTCCAGTATAACAGCCCAGTGTGCTGACTGGCCCACCATGTTTACCAGCTGATCACATGCTACTCTTTTGGGTTTGGTGGCTACAGCTATTAAGGTGATACTGATAGCTAGAAGTTCACTGCAAATCATCATTCTTCAAAGATCTTATTCAGTCAGAACATGCCACAAGTATTACCTTCTTCTGCCATGTGGAAGTAACGAAGAGCCTGTAAAAGATGAAGTGGTATTCTTTAAAATGGAGAATAAACTCAACACAATAGTCAAACTAAAGCTTTATGCACATAGCTGAAGAAGGAGTTCCTATCCATGATCTTATTTTTATTAATTCAGCATGCTACTGATGATTGTCATTCAATGTACAATTAGATCTGATGTAAACTTAACTGAACTAGTACTTATCCAACTATCCCCCACCACTTTTTCCATAAGTACAGTAACTTCTCTTAGTTCCTACCAAACCTGATTGTGTTTTTCCAGTTCAACTTGTCAAGATAATTTTCTATTTTATTTGTACTATCCAGCACATCTGCAGTTCTCCCCATTCATTTCTCATGTATAAATTTAATAGATGAAACAAATCCTATGATTTGGGTCATTAATAAATATTTGAGAGAGGACTCCCATCAGAGCATGGCAGTTAGTATCCTCTTACATGAGGAATGAGGATAAACATCTATGAAATCCACACATTTTTCAACTAGTTTCCCATCCTGCACATACGAAATTTCAGTCCATCCCTACCTTTTCCTAATGGTACTAGTTGGAGGGAAAACACTCTCACAGAACTTGGAAGTGTGGATGTATCTACAGAACAGACTTTGTACTGAAACTGCAGAAGTCTTACCAGTACAAGCTTGCTTCTTCAGGGACTTTAAGTGCTACAGAGACTGGCATGCTTCTGCAGTGTTTGAAATTCTGGCTGACACTTTGTATTTTCTTCTGAGGGTGATTTTTCAGCAAAACTTAAAAGCCTGACATTCCAGCAAAAAGTTTCTTTTTCAATCAGCTCTTAAATTGCTTTCTGTGTAACAGCAAGTATCCTTCTACAATTACTTTTTAATGACTCCTGCCCCCCCCACCACCTTAAAAGAGCAAAACAGTTATTGGTTGCTCTAAACAAAGATTGTAACAGCTGCAGCAAACTCTCCTATTACCAAATTAATTGTGAAGTTTCCATGTATGTATGGGTGTTTAAATAGGATGCACACTGCTTTAGATGCACACTGTTTTAAAAGATAAACATCTGGACAGTATGTTTTAGGTGTATGACAGCAGGAATCTTCAAAGAAAAGATGAACAAAAGTACTTTCAACTGAATAAAACCCACCCCATATGTGGCCAGAGAATGAAAGGGTATTTGTTCATATTAAGTAACAAAGCAAGCTGTTGCTTTTTGCATTTAAGAGGATTAATTCTATTAGGACTAGCAGGTAAAATACATGGCATAACACCACCACATAAATCACCAACACTGGACTAGTACAGACAGTTAACTGCAACACAGCACAACAGTAAATACAAACTACATTACATATAGCTTATTTTCTAATGCACAAACTACATGAAATAATTTTCACTATTCTGCGTGTGTTACAGCTAAAGAAAATTAAAGGTTTTTATGTTTTTAGATATCCCTCACTCTCCTGTTATATTCTTATTTTATTACTGACAGTTGTAAACTCAACTTCATGCTTATTCCATAACCAGAGGTCAGCTTTATCAGGAAAATAAGTAAAAACTAAATCATCAGCTTTATGGGGGAAATAATAATCTGTGAAACATTTTCATACTGTACCTCTTGAAATGTGGAGGTTGGTGGTGTGGCGAACAGCGTTGCAGCTATTTTTCTTTGGTACCATGGCATCTCAGCAAAGGAGTAACACCTGAAGCAAAAAGAAACATTTATATCTACCCTTCACGTTTCTCTTGTTTTCGAGCAACAGTCTCATAATTGTTGTTGGACATAAAAACTGGATAATTGTTCATTCCAAGAGTCAAAACTGCAGACACACTGCAAGATCTATAAGCATGTTCTTACAGCAGAACAAGAAAGCAAGATGTTTGAAGCTGCTACTAAAGAAGTTTTGGTGTGTGTTTTACTGGGAACTAACTACATTAGCTAAAACTGGGACAGTTACTAAGCATGAGACAGATTTTGAGCTTGAATGATTTTAATGATTTATGTGTATTTTGTTCTAATGTATTTGCAAAAGCAGCACAACTTAGTAATGTCATTGCCTTACCTCAACACTACTTTGCTTTTCTCAATTATTAATATAAAGCAGATCTGCAGTACATTCCTGAGACTCTGATCTATAAGAATGAAAATAAATTCAATAATCAAATCACTGTGTTCTAGGCTAAGCCACGCTATGCTGTTTTCCTATCTACTAAATAACGCAGGTAATCAATTTCACCTATCTTATTGGTGCTGGAAGGATTAAACATTTGTGAAGCATTTCAAGTGTACAGAACATTCCGGGTGTAAACATTAAACAATCCTATTCACTTTAGTAGCCTCCCACAATGAGTTTACAATTGTTATTCACTGTGTAAAACAGAGCATTCTATGGGAGGTGAAAAATTAATAAATGTAAATATTTGGAGGTGAGGGGGGCAAGACATGGAGTACACAGTCTGAGTCAATATTCTGTCATTAGATGTGCCTTATCAGAAAGAGATTCAGTCCAGGATAGACTAGAAAGAGAGGAGAAAAATACTCAAGAATTTGCTGATACCAAATGCCAGTTTCAGATCAAGATGGCTCTGGCATTCAATAATGACTATATTTAAATATAAAACATGGGAGTATTTCAGAACCAAAATCAGTATTAATCTCACATTTCTGACCATCTTTTCTAATGTTCCGTAAGAACAATGTCTTAAGTACTTTGGAGAACAAGCTTCCTATCTCAAAATGGACCTTGAGGCTTAGTCAGTTGGTAGCATATACTTCTGTTTAGAAATCTGGATTATTACAATTGTTAGATCATGTGGGAATGAATGGAGGATGCTGGAAAAACAGTTTCTAAACTAGTAAAAAGCTCTGGAGCAGTAAATTGTTTTCTTTGATACTCAGGAGTACAAAAAAAAACCATAGAGAAATTGACTGTGGTTTTTAGTACTTTTTTCAGCTGAAAATACACTGCCTTTCTTTACTTTCAATCTCTCAATACTACAATAGAGATTTCCTGTAAAACAATGTAACACTTTTGGTCTTTTTCAGACAAATAACCAAAAGTGCTGGCTGGAGTCTGTCACTAACACATAAACAATATTGCTTTTCATCACACCACTTGCACTGAATACCCTGGTTAGTACGGAAAGGTCTATTTCCAGTCCATTAGACTGCTATGTAACAGTAATTCTTAGTATCATTTTCACTGAGCAGTAAATTCAATTTCAACAACTTTTTGTTAATACATATGCATTTATAACCTCCCTTTACTTAATGTAACTTTTAAGATACAGTATCATGACAGATAATAATAGAAATATTTTAGGAATACATCTCACTTTTGACAGCTTTTCACAGATTGTATTAAGTTCCGGCCATGACTGAAATTCAGCATAAATTCAGCATTGAGTTTTGACTCCATTCACACACTCCAGAACAAAATGAGCACTACTTGCTATCACTGATGCCCACTCTGATTCTGTGAAGCAAACTTAACATCTGCAAAATGAGTTTTTAATAGTTCAATACAAAGAAAATAAATGAACAACTATATTTCACCTTTTTGAACTGCGTAAGATTTAACAGCTTGACTTTTTCAAGGCGTGACATCCTATACCTGTTCAGTATGTTTTCGTGCTTGCATCAGTTACAAGCATGTTCTCAATTATTCCAACCAGTTTTGCAATTCACGCAAGATATTTTATACTCCTGCATTTTTCTTTGCCATGTGCTAACTTTAATTTGAAAATACATCTTACCAAACCCCTATAAGATGAATTGTTGTAGCATCTTTTGGATTCAGTTCAACGGCTCTCTGGTGAGGGGAGAAAAAACCAACACATTATGTAAAGAAGTTGTTCTGACGTGGATTAAAATACATTTAAAAATACACTTGTTATCCTGCTGTTAATTAAACCAGACTGATAGTATACAGAACTTTAAGGCAATACACTATTTATTCAGCACACAAGTAAAGGAGCTCATATCCAAAAATCTGATGACACTGACAGATGTCTAAGCACTTCTCTTTAGTAGGTCATTAAAAGTTGCATTTGAGACTTGGTGTGTTCAGATTTTGATATAATCTCTGGTGATATAAAATTAGTAGTTCTTTATCTTCTCCAGTATTTGTCCTTTACTGTTACATAATCCACGGTGAAAAGGACAGCCACACAGCCATTTCTCAATATCACAGTTACATTTGACCTAGTCCTTAGAGGTGTCTAAAGCACTTCAGCTATTTCAAGACTCCCTTCTAGAAGGACTTCGTTTACTGCAGGAGAGAATTTGTACTTCTTGTTTCTGGGGCATTTCTGGAGTATATGTCACAGTAACCCAAAAAACAAAGTGCTACTAGGAAGTCTGAATGGAAGTACACTTAAGGTATTTCACCAAAAATTAGTTACCAGCTGTCACACAATCGATGTACTGGACACATTAATACTGTCTGTGCAAAACAAAGCATTACCTGGAAATGCTCTTTGATGACAATAGCATTTCCAATTTTAGTCTTGATTCCTTCATAGTCTCCAACATCACTGAGGCAAATTCCATACCACTGTAATTCAAATAACAACAATAAAACATTTAATACAGTACTATATTAAGAGTACATTTTTTAAAGACTTGCAACCAGAACAGCTGCCACCACCACAAATGACAAGCAAGAAGTATTTGTTGTGAACAGCTCAAGCAACATTGGAGCAAGCTGCTACTCTGTATGTGTAATGGAATAAACATCCTCTTCTGATCCAAGTTGCCAAGGCAAGTGACTATACTTTGCTACCTCTTTGCCTGTGAGAAAAGCAGCACCAAATAAAAGGGCAGAACAGCCAGGGCCCAAAATATTTCCAGTGAAACTCTGCAAAGCCCAGAAACAGCATGCTGAGAGTGGCACATATGCAACATTTTTAAGGCTACATCAGGGCAGGAGGAGCTGACTAAATCAGCTGTAATCACCCTGATCAGTCACCTCTTTCCATGGTCCTGCACACATTGAATCAGAAATGTTTCTGTTTCTCTAGAGGAGGTTTACCTGAAAAAGTCTGCACTCAGACCTTCCACAAGTTAGAGAGAACTAGAAGTATCATTCATTCTCAACTGAAAAGTTAAATTATGCTGAATTTTGCTAAAACAGCACAATGACATTCATTCCGGTTCCAGAAATCAACAAACATGATTTCAGTTATTTTGCATGGCTCACCTTGTGTGCTGCAAAATTTGATTCATTTTTTTCAAGTGCCTTTTTTGCATACTCAAGGGAGTCATATGTCAGTTGTTTCTTCTCCTCTGCAGAAGTACTACCAAGCTGAGCCAGATCTCGCGATGACCGTGCCAGCCGCCATAACAACTCTGCATCATCACTGGTTAGGAACACAAACAGTGATGTTTTAAAACCATCAGGGAATCAAAGCAGAGGTTTTAAAGGAGTCATTCAATGTAAATTTCAACTGAGCAATAAGGCAACAGTGCATCATTTGTCATGCTATGCTATGTACAGCCCCAATGTGACAAACAGCAAGTGAAAGCCCACCATTATAGACTGTCTGACAATACTTTTTTTCTGCCACTCTGCTCTGCAAAGAAAACGTATCTGCAGGAAAGGTCTTTGTTTTCTCAAAAAAAAAGGATACAGATTTAAAAAACCCCAATGGTACCAGTCCAAACACCAGATGGAAAAGGTGGGCTACTCTGTTCTTAGCTAGATGGTATTTTTTACAACACTCTGCTAATTTGTATTGATGTTTACTTGGAGCACTTAAAACATTATGCATATTTTCTTCCTGTAATTGTACTTAAATTATTAAATTCTTCCTAGAAAAACAGTGAAAAAACATGGATTAGCCCTACCATCAGCACATAAGACCATACATTTATGTACTTATTTATATCACCTTATCAAATGGTATATGGCAGGTTACAATCAAAGCTAAAGTATCTTAATTTTTATCTCGTTAACATACTGTTACGGAATACTGCTTGCACTTCACTATACTTTAGATAACTACCGTTTTAATTTTGGCTTACTATTTTAATAGAGACTTTAGAGTCTTTCAGAATTTTTGCTGTATGTTTTAAGGGATTCAAAACAAACAAGCAGAACTGAAAAACTTGAGGCTTAACCCTCACTTTCTACAACTACCAGTTCTTTCTTCATTCATTTTTCCATTAGGAGAAAAAAGATCACAAGTCCTTCTTTCCTACTCAGGGTGAAAAATAGCTTCTTCAGCATTCCACAATGAGAATATTAGTTGAAAAACGCATATAGAAGAGCACAGAAAAGAAGCTACAGTAATGTCCCAAGGCAATGAAGTACCTATTTTTATGCTGAACCAGCAACCGATATAGCTTTTCAGTTTCTCCACTCCCATACAGGTAGTCTGCTTGTTCTAGCACATCTTCCACTTATGAAGGAATTAAAATTGTGGAAACAGAAGAACAAAATACAATTAATTAGGACATTACCACCAAAACCAAAACCAAAACATTTCAGAGCAAGACAATCTAGCTGAAAATGACGTAGCTCATTTTTAGACCAACTTACGACTGAATAAGCATCGTGCACAATCTACAACTAGGATGAGAATCCGTACCTCTCCAGTGAAACTACAACAGCTTTCATCAAGACAGCTTTGGATGCTTAAGAGATTTAACATTCAAAGGTGTCTTTCTCAGTGCATCGGACTACTAGAATTAAGTTATTTTTTAACCTGTGAAAATGGCAGAAAAGAAAAAAAATGTATGGAAAATGGACCAGGAGAACAAAAACAGTAGAGATTTGAGAGTAACAAAGCCCCTTGATTAGTATATGTAGAGAATTTAAATTTAGTAATAACAATGAAAAAAAATCCCAACTTTTAAAAACATTCTTCATTCTCAGTATTACTCCACAGTTTTGCCAGAATATTACTGCAGCTGGAGTGGGTCTCATTATTTACTCACAAGCCAAAACAAAACATTGCTTAAAGGTTTTGACTGAAGTCCTTAGGATTTTCCCAAACACAACTCCAAAATATACAGTTAATCTACTCAAAATCCTGTGTGTTCAAGATCCTAAAAGCAGAAATAATCTTGAAAATCAGAATTGGCTTTATAGAGTATCAATTTATGAACTAAGTGCATTATTTCTATGATACTTTCTTTTGCTAGAAAATACTTTAAAACACAAAAGAGGTAGGGGAATATGATTTCCACAACTAGATTAATATAATAATATATAAATACAATAATATACAAATAAATATAGTACTTAGAACAGTGTACAGGAGACAGAACTGTGAAACACCACACAATACAGGATTATAGCGTGAGAACAGATAAAATTAGAAGGAAAAATACCCACAGGGAAGCAGGTGGATAATTCTGTTGAAGTATGTAACTGTACACGAGAAGAACAAACTCCAAGTTTACTCTTCTGCCAACATTAAAGCATTAAAAAATTACCTTTTAAGTCAAAAGCCTTGTCTATTTTACAGACATTTTACCCATGCTTATTGTCTCTTTGGTATCACTCCTGGGTCCATGATCAAACTTGTAAGTCATAGCATAAGCTCTACCCCCCTCATAAAAATTTATGTTTATAAAGTTTCCTTTTTCAAGTTACCTAGTAAATATGGTAGCAATTTTTAAAGGCAGTATAGTTTTCTTCACAGAAGAAGCAAAATATTGAAGGCTACTGAACATAAAAGCTTCCTTTTCATCTTAAAAAGATCCTAAAATATAAATCAGTGCATTCTGGATAATTTTTAACCTTGCTGTCTCTAACTGTCTTCTTTCAACCCTTTCAAAGATAACGATCTTTGTGGACTTTGGATATTAGTGTTCAAAATGAGCTTCATGGTACATCTTCAGTATTATCATCACTAAACTGTTCTGTTTGCTGACCTGAGCACTACTAACGTATCTAATGACTAAATGCTCAGAACTCAAAACTTCTGAATGTATTTCCTACAAGGTGTTTTATGCAAATTATTATAGTTTTATTACTTTACAGCATTTTTCAGGTATTTCTATTTTATCCTTATTTTCACTGTTATTTATTACATATCTTGTATAGAAAGCCTGTCAGCATTGCTTTGTTTGGTAATGTAAATGTCAGATTCAAGTGGGAACACTGGAAAGACCAAAGGCAACTAAGTTATGATATTGATGTTCCTCATGAGAAACCATGAATTCTTTTTTCCTCATTATTATTATTTCTTATTTGTGCACTGAGTAGCTATTTCAAATCTATTCACTGATGCTCCTTCTGCTATAGCACATGAAACAGCCCCTTATCCATTCAAAAACTTATTGTCTGAATTTTTATTTCTGTATGCATAAACATCTAAGATGCTCCTCTTTTTGAGACACAGAGAAACAGGTTACCTGAAGTGGTTACTACCTCAACCACACAGTAAGCATGTATCCAATTAGGCTCACTCTCCCTTCTGTCAGGCTGACTCGGAAAATCCATATTTGCCATGTGACAGGCAAGTTCTAAGCCTCTTTTAAGATATTGTTACTGTCGTTCCTGCAGTGAGACTATCCTCATTCAAAGGTTATAAAAAGATATTTTACCACTTGTTATATTGTTTTTGGTAGGTAAAGCAAGGCTTTGATTCTGCTGTTTAGTGTTACAGAAATAGAAGACATTTCTCAATTTCCTACGAAGCGCTATCTGGGTGTTGCTCAACTAGATTAAACAGGAATCACAGTGTGCTCATACTAAAAACCTGAACTAACTAAAATTTCTAGAAATAGATTAAATTTTGATCTGCATTCCTAAAAGACCCAGATATTTTCAGTAAGAGTTATTTAAAGATTGGGCAGCAAATTAGTTATCATACACCCTGTGCATGTGTTCTATCCTTGACACTAGATCTGTTCTGGTGACACCTGAAATAATCACCTGTTGAAGTGCTACAAGGTCACCCATAACCAATTCAAAATTATCCTATCATGAAATGACACTGCATGTAGTCTTAATGGAAAAAATCAGAAGCATTGACACCATTTTCCTCTATAATTCTGGCACTGAAAGTTTTAAGTTTAACATCAGAATAACCAAAATACTTAAAAATATTAAAATATTACCTTTGAAGCTTGCATGAACCTCAGCAGAGCCAGAAATCAGCTTATGAGCTTCATAAACCAAAAAGGACCCTGTTGAAAGCACAAACCCTCTCTGAAGGCCCCTTCTAAGCACCTGTGTAGAATCATAAAACAGGTATTAATGAACCTCCCAGCCACACTTAAAAAAGGTTTTCGTGTCTGTATGACCGGTTATACTTCAGATTTTGAACAAAGAAAAGACTTAAAAATGTTAAAAAACCCTCATAAGACAAAACGCCACTTCGTCAGGAGAGTATATTCAACAGGAGCTCACGACGACGCTTAAGAACACGAACAGAGTACTATACTGAATAGAAACCATTAAGTACGGAGCAAGCACAAGGTAGGAAGCAAAAACCAAACTCGCATTGCTCAAGCGAGCACAGGGCTCCCGGCTCTGGCACAAACAAACCAGTCCTTCGCTACGCCCCGCGAAGCCCGAGCCTCCACCCGCCTCCCTCCCGCCCGCGGAGCGGCCCCGCGGAGGCGAGCGGCGGCCACACCCCGTGGGAATCACACAGGGAACTGGGGTGGAAAAGACCTCCGAGATCATCGGGTCCAAGCTACGACCGAAGCCCACCCCGTCAACTAGACCATGGCACTAAGTGCCGCGTCCAATCTTTCCTTAAAGACCCCCAGGGACGGTGCCTCCCCGGCAGCCCAGTCCAAGAAGCCCCCGGAAGCGGCCGCGCTGCCCCGCACCGAGCGGCACCCCGGCTAACCTCGATCCCCGGCCGCCCCCGGCCCCAGGGGCCGCCCATCGCCTCTCGCCGGAGCGCCGTCCCCAGGCCGGCGGGGCCGCGGCGAAAGAGCCGCACCACCGTCGCCATCAGCGCCGCCATCGCCGCTGCCAGCACCGCCCCCCGCCTCCGGAGGAGCCGCTCCGCCCCGCGGCCCTGCCCGGGCTCGGGGGCACACGAGGGCGAGGGCCGCCCGCTCCGCCGGCCAGCCCGCCGCGCCGGGGGCCGGGCATGGCGCGGCCGGGCCCTGAGCCATGCCGGGCCCGAGCGGCCGCCAGCCCGGGGCGCGGGGGGCGGGAGGGGCGGCGGGGCTCTGCGCCTGCGCCCCGGGGCGGGGCGGGGCCGGGCCGGTGCGCGGGTGTGGCCGCCGCGGGCTCGGGGTGCGGAGGCGCCGCGCTGCAGGTGAGGGTGGGTCCGGCCGTGCTGCGGGGCCGAGCGCTCCGGCTGAGGGCCGGCCCGTGTCCCGGGGGGCTGCGCTCTCGGCCCCTCCGCCTCGTCCTGCGGGAGCCGTGCGGGGCTGGGGCTGCGGGACAGGGCTGCGGGCGGCTGCTGTCCCAGCCGTTCCTCGCGTGGAACGTCCCCGCAGGTGCGGCCCCGCTTCGTCCGGCGGGACACGGGAGCGCGCTGCCGGCCGCTGCTGCTGCGGGGACCGAGGAAGCGCTGCCCCAGCGCCGTCCCGCAGGTAGTGGAACTCGGTGAAGTTAAAGCTGTAGGCCTGAAAGTCTTGAGTCCGCAGTGCCGATCTCCGTGGCGGTGTAAATGCCACTCTGAAAAGCACCCTCAGCTCTGCGAGAGGAGGCTGTCGAGAGTCAGCATCGTTCCTGAAAACCACATGCTGTTCTTTCTGAGCTGCTGGTTGAGTGGGTGGTTGTTTTCTTTCTTCGCTGTAGTTGCATAATATATACAAGACAAACCTTAGATAACGTTCTTGTTGTCATAACTTATTCTTCCACTAGGGAAAAGTTTAAAATGTGAAACTTCTTCACTTTTGCTTCCGTACTGCTGTCTTCAAAGTACAGGATTGAGTATCCTCAGAATAATATGTGTTGCCCCACCTCCACCACTTAGATTTATTTTCGTGGAGGGTTATGTCCCTGAAAGTTCGAGTTAAATATCTTTCTGTGGTGGTGCAAAAAGTTTGTCTAGTAAAAGTAAATGGAGTCAAACTTAATTCCTTAGTCTTTTTTTTCAGTTGGAGCTTTAACTTTTAGATTTATGTGTGTATAATCAGGGAGCTGTTTCAAAGTGCATGCCAAACACCAACAATTATTAGAAGAAATAAAAGGAAGATGTTCAAGGAGTAAGAGACAGAGACTTTTTGTTTAATTGTTGTGGTGTTAGGAAGAATGTAGTGGTTTTGTGACAAGTATGTTTGTGTTAAATACCTTAAAATTAATCTATACAGATTCATTATAGGTGACTGTTAGAGTAATTTCAGTTCGCTGTTGGGAGTCTATTTCTGCTAGGCTGAATAACTAAGCTAATATTAAATGTCATCTGCCAGAATTCCAAAGCAGCAGAATTGGTACCACAGCATTTGTACAGTCTTCTTTTATGCACAAGTCATTAATGTTTCTCCAGATCTGAATACTAAGGGGAAGCAATAGTGTTGGGGCTAATAAAACTAAAATCCCAACTCTACACATATCTGGGGTGGAGTTTTAATTTTTTTTTTTTTTAACATTAATTTGATTTAGGAACAGGTTTCCTAAATGAGCATTACCATGGTTTCCTAAAGGAAATACCTTCAGGGACAAAGTTAAGGAATAAGATATCTTCTATTCCTTCCTATTTATTTTCCTGTGAAAGTCAGGATGCTCTTCCAACGTAAGTAATACATGATCAAGTTAGTATTTGTAGATTTTGGTTCCTGTTAAACCCAACAAAATTACTTCTGTACTTAGATCAGTTAGGCAAAGATTAATACTGGCCCCTCCTAGAATGACATTTCAAGGTGCGGTGTGGCTTGTGCAAGGAAGTTGACAGGAAGTAGAATTGTAGTGCTGTTTTTTATAACCTCAAAGGTCTTTTCCATCAACTCTGTGATTCTGTTTGATATCCTCAGTTTATCTTTAGTATTGCTTTAGATGAGATGCTGTTTCTCAGACATTTTGAAAGAGCATTAGTAAGTGTTTGGAGGATTTATGAATATACGAATTTTGCAGCTTGATTCGTGAATCCAAGCTTCTGTTTAAGAAATAGTCTTTAATGGTTTGGATCACTTGCTGTGTGCTTTGTTCTGTGGTTGAAGGAAGACTGTATCCCGTAGATCCGTTCCATCTCGTAGATGGATCAAGTGCACATTCATTGAGTGCTTTATCAAAGGCACAGTTAAGGAGGCAGCTGAATTAGTTCTAGTTGTGACAGTTTGCTTCTGGTGTTTCCCCTGTTCAGAAGGGTTGTTATAAATTCCTCATGATAGGTGATTAGCATACATGCAATTATCTGATGTTTCCAGGAATTAGCATGATTGGTGCCTGTGTTCAGAGCCTCTGCCTGTGGATGTGCAGTGCATGAACGATGCCTCCCAGGCACAGGGACTGCTGAGTGCAAGTAGCTGCTGTGATACAGAATTGAAGGGCAGCTGACAGGAGAGCTCTTGGTTTGCATATAGGAAGGTTTGAAATACATCTGGACTATAGTAAAGTGCGATTTTGTGTTGTTATTGTTTGTACTGAGATACAAAATTATGTGCTGGACCATTGTGGGATACTGATTTCATGGACTTTTCTTAGACATCCTTTAGCACTGTAAGGAAGCACAGGTTTCTTAGAACATAAACAACATTGGGAGCCGCTGATTTTGATCTACTTCCTCTAATCCACTGTCACCTTATTGAAAAAAAAAATTAATGAATAGGACAGAATGTAATCTGGTCTTTGTTCTTAAAATCTTAAAGGACTTTTCTTGCTGGACTTTTAAAATATTTATTATATACTATTTTCTAGCAAAGACTCTGAGTTTCTCTTGAATAATCTTTACATTGAGACATAAAGCTGTTGGGCAGGTTATTTATTTTAAGAGGACCTCTAGTTCCTCAAACCATATGCCTTCAGACCTCTTACTTTGATTGATCTATGGGAATAACAATTCTTGGTTTTAATTTCCTTTCATTTCACATTTTAGTGCTACTGTTGGTTGAAGCTTTAGCCTTTTGCTGAGAGGCCCAGAGGCAGACCTCTGTGGTAAGTTGCTGTAACTCATTTTTAAGAGCTAATATTTGTAATAGTGAAGTGTCACAACATCCCTTGAAACGAACTGTAAGAAGGATTAGTCTAAAACATGTTTACCTGCATCTTTTTTCTGCAATAAAATACAGCAAGTTTTAGTGAGATAAAAGTTTTTCTTTCTTGTGGGTAATGTGAATTATGTAGTCAATCAGTCAGTGGCTCTACACAGAGAAATTGCAATGAAGAATACACAATTTAAGATACTATTCACATTGCATAGTTGATAGATTGTATACAGTGAAATAACTGGTATAAAGATACTTTCATAAAGCATATAAACATATATGCAAGAAAAACATGTTCCCCTAGTTTGCTGCTGTATGCTTAAAATAACAGAATTTTGAAGGCAGGTGATCTGTATTTCTTAATTTTCTTGCTCAAGGCACAATGTTACCTTTTATAGTTTAGCTCACTTGAATCAAAACATCACCTAAAATACTTTTGTGTGAGGAAGATGCTGGGAAGAACCACAGGAATAATAAAAACAAATCAGCAGAAAGATATTTAGAAATGATTGTTTCTAAGTAATTTTGTGAAGAGGTGATCTAGAAGTCAAATGAATATTTTCTGTGCAGGGGAGGTTTTTAAAAATAGGATTCTAAACATGTTCTTTGGAAATGTAACTTAGTGATACCTTTTTATATGCAGGAACAACTGGCAAATAGTTGCCTGACTTGTTATACCAGTGTGCTGCCAATGCAATAGAGTATCATAAAGCTTGTATAAATAGATGATTCATTTTCCATACAGAAAACTGTGCTTCCGTTCTTATGTACTCTTATACCTCAGATTTCTTAAATATTAGCTTTTATTTTTGATTGTCATCATCCCCAGTAAAATGAGTGGTATGGTCATTAGGGTTTTATCAGCATAATCTTACTTGCTCAGCTCAGAATGCTTGAATTCCTTCCTGCATGCTAAATAGTGAATATGAGAATCATGGAATCATTTGGGTTGGAAAAGACCACCAAAATCATCAAGCCCAACCTTTGTCACCATCTTGTGAGCTAGACTATAGCACTAAGTGCACACCCAGTCGTTTCTTGAACACCTTGGGGGATGGTGACTCCACCACCTCCCTGGGAAGTCCATTCCAATGCTTATCAAAACTTTCCATGAAGAAATTTTGCCTGATGTCCAACCTGAGCCTCCCCGGCACAGCTTGAGGTTATGTCCTCTTGTCCTGTCACTTGTTGCATGGGAGGAGGCCAGCCTCCCCCTGGCTACACCCTCCTTTCAAGGAGTTGTAAAGATCAATAAGGTCACACCTGAGCCTCCTTTCCTCCAAGCTAAACACTCCCAGCTCCCTCAGCAATTCCTCATATATTTTAGACCCTTAGCCAGCTTTGTTGCCTTTCTCTGGACTTGGTCCAGCACCTCGATGCTCTTCCTGAATTGAGGAAACCAGAAGTGGACACAGGATTCAAGGTGTGGCCTCACCAGTGCCGAGTACAGGGGGACAATCCCTGCCCTTATCCTGCTGGCTGCTCTCATTTTGGTACAAGGCAGGATGCCATTGGCCTTCTTGGCCACGTGGGCACACACTGGCTCGTGGTCAGCCACTACTGACCAGCACTCCCAAATCCTTTTCCTCTGGGCAGCTTTTCAGCCAGTCTTTCCCAAGCCTGTAGTGCTGCATGGGGTTATTGTGACCCAAATGCAGGACCCGGTACTTAGCCTTAGTGAACCTTATACAACTGGCCTTGGCCCATTGATCCAGCCTGTCCAGACCCCTCTGCAGAGCCTTCCTACCCTCCAAGAGAGATAGTGCTATCAGTCAAGAAGTAATAACTGTGTCCATACTATTAGAAAAAACAGCTTACACTCAAGGTTTTGTGTGATTCTTCAAATACAGAATGACTCAAGCTGTGTCTGTTACTTAGCTTGTCAGCGCATCAGCTGGACAATTTTTCCAGCTGTGTTGCCTGTAAACAAACTGAAAAAAGGAGCCAGAATTCAGATTTAGAGATAGGATTTTTAGAGAAGCTGTTTTTGGGGGTTTTTTTCCAAATGCAGTGATGAAATTAGGTTGTGAAACACAGTCTTAACTTTTGTAGCCTTGCATGAAATGTCTGTTTCCTGTGAAGTGGTTTGTTTCCTTCAGAACTGAAGGGTTACTTTGAGATGTTAAAAAATATATATTTATATGCAAGTAGCCCAAGGTCACTAGCAATTGTGTTTGCTACCAGCCCTATCAGTGAGAAGAACCATCCACTTGTCATAATTTCATTGTCAGCTTCTTGCAGCAGACATGGCATTTTCGGCCTTTTTCAGTCTAGCACACAGCTAACATAAAATGCGTAAGTGTAGCATTATGGCAAGAAGATTAGCTGATCAGGAATAGACTTAATTTGCAAGTTTCTCATGGTTTTTCTGTGTCCATTTGGGCCCCGAGACATCTACAAATTATGATTTTTGGTCTATTGCCATTAGCAGTTCACAGGAACCAGGAAATGTTCTATGACAGCAATAATTTACGTCAGAGCAGGCTTGAGACTTGTGACTAAAAACAATGATGCCAAGCCCACTTCATTAGTCTTTTTGTCTCCTTCTGGTTAGGTATTTCTGCTTGTCAGATTGGATGCAGCTGTAATTGTGAATGTGTCATTGTAATGCTCTGGAAGGTTATCTGGGCAAGCCAATACTGTCCTCTGACATTGCACCATGGCAAGGATTACTGCAGTCTGGCAGTTCCCAACTGTACTGTTAGATTGTTCTGATAAGAGATCTGTTCCTTTCCAGGTAGAATGCCATGTTTGCAGTTTCTGTTGAAAAATAGAAAATGACTCGGTTGTTTGATGTGTACCACTTATCTTTATTAGAATCATCACTGGAATTCAAAGAACATTCTGATCTATAAAACTGCAAGACAAGACTAATCCCTGACTTAGATTTTTGCTTTGATAATTACAGCTTAAGCAGAGAGACTTGTCATATTCTTAGTTGACCTAATCATGCTCTCGAGCAGCCTAGACATGGCAGAGGATCCCTTGTGACCATATATTGCTGCAGTTCAGAGTCTGAATGTTGCAAGTTCTGCTGTACAATTTATATAGTAATCTTCAGTCTTTTCCTGTCCAGATTTTTTTTTAAGCCTGATACTCTCCTGCAGTCATAAAAGCTATTTCAGTAAAAATGATGATGAAGCGATCACCTGGACACACTCTCATGTGCTTTACCTCTGTTTGTGGTGTACCCTACATGGAGGGCAAACAGTTGATAGCTTGAGAAAAGCAAAGGTTTTAATTATATTTGACCAATGTGGAGCTCAGCTACTTTAATAATACTAACTAATTAAATAACTAAATTTCTTGTTATGTGTTGTAACTTACTGGCAGTCAAGGCTTGTCCTTCCACAGCCCGAACAATATAATCTGTCCATATAAAGTTATTCCAGAATCCTAAATGTTGAAGTAATCGAGTTGCATATCTTGAATATTTTACATTTGGTTTGCCTACTAGGTGTGTTGTAGAGTGATATTTCAAGGGTAATGCACTAGTGCAGCCATGATTTATTTTCACCGTCATGGAGAGGCTGTAATTTGCCAGACTCTGTATTGCATCAAATTCTCAAGAAGATGTTGTTTCTTATCTGACAGTGACTGATCCTTGAGATGTTTATCATCCTTAGAAACCCTACCATCCACCTCGCAAACCTGTTTGGAACTTTTCACCTAACACAGGCTTTTAGAAGTGAGCAGAATTGTGTGGAACTGGGGTAATTCTTCCTTTCATGCATTTGGGATGACAAGGATTTTTGCAGCATGAGCAGAGCTCCAGCAGATAGTGCTGTTTGAAAGACTTCTGACTTCACACATGTGCCTTCCACAAATTTTGTAAGCTGTGCTATGTTGTAAAAAAATAAGTGTCTCTTGTTTATTGGCTAAGTTTCACCACCTTAAATACTGCTTTGTATTAATGAAACATGACTTTTTCTTGCTAATGAGTATTTTACAAACTTTTAATGTTAATAATGTTACTGAAAATCAGGTTTTATACAGCTATTTGTTGTAAAATGTATCAGTCTCTTGGAGAAACATTTAAAGTAAGATAGCAAAATTATTTCTTGAAATGCATTAGTATTACAGACCTCTTCAACCTATTATACAAATATAGATGCTTAATATTCTCAAAACTTCTGAGGAAAATTCCTTGCATTATTTTTCAACTTGGATTTTTCAAAACTAGAAATGGTAAAGATTAAAAGACCATCTTGTGATTTATGAGGTTTTGCTCTTTGTCTGGATTTTGAACATCCTCCACTTAAATAAATGCATGTTCTTGTTACAAATTGTCTTTTTTCTATGTGGAGACAGTTATTGCATCTCAAATGAGCATCTGCATTTCAGGGAAGGGAATCAGCCTTTTTAGTCTTCCCTTCTCTGTGCTAAAAGATGCTTTCTGCACAGAACCTCTTTTACTTAATCTTCTCTTTTCCCGCATTAGATGCATAGTGGGAGAGTTGGTGACATGGAGGAGGAGAGGAAGAAACAGAATTGATGTGTTCATGTGAGAAAGTATTTGAGATGCACAAGAAGTGAGATGTACACACACAGACAAAAAGAGGAAAAAGCTGACCATATTTTTAGGTTGACTATGCTATCCATTTACCAGTGATTTTGGAAATACTGCCTTAATAAAAGAAATGTGGCTACAAGTACTTTCAAGGACTGTCAACAATGAGTTTCAGGCAAATTGAAGCAAGAAAATTTTGACTGGTTTGAAAATGCATCTCAATGCAAGTTTAAATTCTGTTGTGTTTCATGAAAACCCTTTCTACTTGCTGTTGCGGCATCAGTGAGTGTTAGAGCATCATTTTGTCAGCAAAAAGTTGTTTTTCTGGAAACTGCCATTAAGGAGTCATGTACTGGTCTGCACTGGATTCTGTGGGAAAGGCACTGACTGTTAATGAGCTCAGTCTGGCAGCCAGGAAAGCAATAGGGAATGGAAAATACCAGTATTAAAAGAGAACCAGGAAAAAAGGGGCAGACTGCTTTTCAGAGGTATGCTTTCTAAGCCTGAAAACCATTTGTTTAAACACTGTATAAATACTTAGACCTTCACTCTTTTCCCCTCAAGGACAATAAATTATAAAGTCATGGGAACGAAAAGATACTTGAAGAAGTCGCATTTAGGTGTTTTGGAGGTGCATGAGGATTTCATGAATCTGGCATGCTTCTTAAAATATGTGCATGGATGTTTGTTTCTTTTACAGATAATTTATATGTACTTCAGTCTCCAAAAGATCCATCTCTAAGACAGCAGAATGGAGATGAGACAACTTGTGATTTGTGCCCTAGTAGAATACAAGAAGCCTCAGGAAAATTCGCTCAGACCCTGCAATATTTTCATTTTCCTGTTTTCAGTTTGCTCTTTGTCTTTTGCGTGTTCCTTTCCCTTTTTGCCTCTAAAAAGACATTCTTTTTCATGAAAAGTGTTATGAATACAGTGAAAGGAAGAGAGCTGGGTTAGTTAAGTATAGTTTCATATTGAAATACACTGCATGCATATGTTGCAAGTGAGCTGATTAGACAGAAGCAGATACCTTTCCTTCTGCCTTGTTCTATTTGGTGTCTCATGCACTTTTAAGATAAATTAATCCAGAGGGATACTTGGATCCACTAGGCCATGGATTTACTGGAGAGAAGGCAAACCTGAAACTAAAGAGGCTTGGAAGCTTCCAGGGTAGGCTGCTTGTTGAAAGATTGGGAAGTTTTAGTCTCTGAGTCAAGGACGATTGTACTGTAGAGGTTTATTTCCCCAAGAGTTGCTGGAAATGATCAACTCTATCCTTGAAGTGTATAATTACGGATTTTTTTTTTTTAATATAGAAAGTAATCTGGTGCTCAGACATACTTGGGCTTGCAAATGCATGTTATCCTAGTGTCGGATTCATAACTGATAATCAAGTTGTTTCTGTAGGTTCGTATGGTCTTAGTTCCAGTGGAGAATGATTGAGGTACTTAAAGAGAAATGTAACAATGCTTTCAGTTACTCTTTTTTTTTTTTTAATTAATTTGCAGAAAGAACAGTTCCCTCAAATTCTCAGTTGTTATTTTACTTCAAAGTGTCTGTCCTTATTATTGAAATTTGTAGTTGTTTTTGTGGATTTCCTAAAGCAAGATTGCCTGTTACCTACTTAAATTCCTTTTTCAGTTCTGCCGTGCTTATGGTTTCAGCATTTTGTTACAAAGGTTTGGTAGAGGAGTGTGTCATGATTTTTTCCTTTTTCCTGGAATTATTATTAGTGTCTACATTATAAGATACTGGTACTCCCATGGGCTTTACAGGATTTCATTTAAAGTGTGTGAGGTTTTATTGTCAGCAATTGAAACCACTGTGCTTTCTTTGAGGTATATGCCATTTTTCACTTGGTTTCTCAAGCATTCTAAGAAACCTGATGTTGTTTTTTATGTGCAGATTTTGAAATTAATTTTTTATAACTGCGTGGCAAAGACAAGAGTGGGGCTGTACTAATACTGTAATGTTGGTACATCATAAATTGTAAAATTTGCATTTGTAACCTCAAATCATCACTCCTGACAAGCTAGCACTTCTAGTGATCAGTTAGAGAGTTAATGCATTGTGACAATCCCATCGTTTGCTTTTCAGTCCATTTTAAAAATGATGATTTCTGTTGTGGCTTTCCAGCGTAACAAATGGCGGCACAGTGTGTGACAAAGGTGGAGCTGACTATTTCCTGCACCAATCTCTTGGATAAAGATGTTGGTTCCAAGTCAGACCCTCTGTGTGTGCTTCTCCAGAGCACAAGTGGTCAGCAGTGGTATGAGGTACAGTCTGATGCTTCTCACAAATCTGCTAAAAACACATTCTGACTTGTTGGACCTTTTAAAACACTATAGCATATGATTTCATTAAAATATTTTAATTTTATACCAGCACTTCTGAATACTTTTCATTGGATTATGTCGCTTAACAGTTGTAT
The DNA here is from genome assembly GCA_036630365.1 of Acanthiza pusilla. Taxonomy (NCBI): domain Eukaryota; kingdom Metazoa; phylum Chordata; class Aves; order Passeriformes; family Acanthizidae; genus Acanthiza; species Acanthiza pusilla. Next base: position 71,748,635 of record JAXCHO010000034.1, read on the forward strand.
GGGTGGGTAATAATCATTTGCTACTAAATACTAACAACAGTCTGAATTTTAGCACTGTTTGCCAGCCATATGTGGACTAAGAGAAGAAGCCTTAAGTGCTTAAATGTGCTTTTATAAATACAGTGCTCCAAAACTGGGGTCTCATCCTGGATTTGACAATATAAGGTTTTATGTTGGTCTTCTCTGTGCAGGAATAGATCCTTCCGTAGAGGGAGTGATGAAAAACAGGTCAAGTATCCGTAACTTAGAGCAGCAGGTTTTGTAGTATAATGTGTATATATAACATAACATAACATAACATGATATAATTAACAAGATATAATTAATATAATATTTTGTAATTTAATTTATATTTGATGAAAGGTTTGTAGGAAGATGCAGCTTTGTACTTAAAGAACTTTTGAATGTCTTTAAAAGTATGTTATTTGATTTACTTGCTTGTTTAGTTTGTGAAATATTGGATAAAGTGGTGCCTTTCTAATTGCAGGTTGATCGCACAGAAAGAGTTAAGAATTCCTTGAACCCAAAGTTTTCCAAGAAATTCTTAATTGATTATTATTTTGAGCTAGTTCAGAAACTTAAGTTTGGAATATATGACATCGATAACAAAACCTTTGATCTGAGTGATGATGACTTCTTAGGGGAATTAGAATGTACACTGGGACAGGTAAGTATGAAGATCATTTCTCTTAGAATGAAGTTACTGAAAGTCATTAGCCACTTTTACCTTAAATTTATCACTATATTCTTGTGTAATTGGGGAGCTCTTGAGTTGAATAGGATTCCCTAAATTTGTTTTTTCAAGCTTCAGTTCAGTGTATATACATTTTATTTGCAAAAGGTCTTGAGATAATGCCCTGAAATGTGCTCTAGGATGGTGACTGTTGGGTTGCTGTCTAAATGTAAGTGGACTCTCAATGAGTACAAAGTTGTAGTAATTGCTATTTATTTATTCTAATACTCAAATTCCTATTTTTATGCTCCATAAAAAGAGAATCAGAGTAGAACAATGTATGAGTGTTCACAAGGGCCATGTTATCCTTGTAATCTGCTTTCCACTCAATGCAAGCAGTGATCCTAGTTCTGCCAGCTGTAGATTTTTGTTCCATTTCCCAGTCATATTCTGCTATTGATACTATCACAATTGAGCAGCTTCTTTTTAACTTGTTTTTTTGAATAGACCCTTCAAAGGCACTTCTCACAAGAGTTGTCTTGGGATTTTTCCTGCCCTGTGTCTTAAGTATTTTTATTTTAAGTGCATTATAATGATAGAAGCATTGTAAACTGAAATTCAGTGTAAATTAAGAACTGATCATTCATTCTTAAAGTAAAAAAGGACCTGTAAAATGAATAGACATAATTCTGAAGAAGCATTGCCTGAATAGGGTAAAATAAAATCAGCTGGAAACAGTGCAGGGGGAGGTTGATGGGTTTTTTTGAGTGACATATATTGTATTTATAAATCTGTTTGCTGAATCCATTTATGGAATATGCCTTGCATGCATTTTAAAGGTATGCGTGAAAAACTTAAAGAACTATTTGAAATTGTAACTTAAGATATTGTCTTTGTCTGTGTATGTGTATCATGTTACTAGAAGATATTTTATTTCGTTTTACTCCTGAAGCTCTAGATGTGTTCATCTGCATATGCATTTTAAAATTTTGAAGTGTATCAAGTATTACCTATTTATTTATAGAAGATTATGGGAAGTAAATGCTATCATCTTCACAATAGAGGAAAAATTCCTAAAATGAAAATGCCTCACTAACTCTTAATTCCTTTGAAAATCTGTTAAATTGCATTAATAATACTTGATACTTGAATTTTGTCTTGGCAGATAGTTTCGAGCAGGACTCTAACAAAACCATTAGTACTTAAAAATGGCAAGCCTGCTGGAAAAGGAAGCATTATGGTAAGACAGTTAAGAAATAAATCTCTTTAGAGTTCATCCTTAACTGTTTCTGGGTTTTGTTTTTAGTTATTTGTTTGAATGCAATGTGTCTACTCTATAGTTCTGTAAAAAGTATTGTAAAGCATTTTTTTTCCCTCCACGAATGTATCTTTGTCATCCAATAGCAGCCCACCTTCTGTATTATAAAGTCTCATTGCATACATCATTAGGGCATTCAATTACTGCTTGGGGCATATCTTTGTCAGTGACATCATTTATGGTAAATGGATGGAATGGAATCCCAATGTCAAATCAAATTGTTCCTCCCTCCCCCCCTGCCCATTTTTTAATGCTTCATTTGTGAGAAAACATGAGATTTTTTTAATGGACCCATCATAGGAACGCCGTGAATATGAAATAACTGTGTTGTTCCTGAATAAAAAATAAGAATTTTGCTTGCCTACCTAGATTACAGCAGAGGAAGTGAAGGACAACAGGGTGGTTATATTGGAATTAGAAGCAAGGAAACTGGACAATAAGGTATTTAAGTGATCCCTGTTTGTTTGATGAAGTAGTACAATCAGAATCTTGTCAAGGCAGGAAACATTTAAGTATTCATTCTCAATTTTACTTAAAAATAAAATCCATTAAGATTTTACTTGTACTGAAAAAAAAATTGAAGTAAGATTGCTACAGAGTAACTTCATTGATTATTTTGCAATGAATGGTAATGTGTTTCTAAGTAAGAGAAATGCATTTCGGGGCTAGTCCATGAGCAACGCACTCCCATTTAAATGTAAATTCTTACATTTATTCATAAATTTAAGGAAGTTTTGGTATATCCATTGGTTTGAATGGCTATATAAATAGTTGTCCATTACCTTTCTGAAACAAATGGTGAAGAGTGTACTCGGTGTATATAAATTTGTTATGTTAAATATAGGCTGGCTAAAGTTATTGTATGTAGAAAGACTTTTAAAAACAAAATTAGAAAAATAATAGAAAAATGCTTTTATTTTTTTACCTTTTGGTTTAATGGTACTTTTTTTGAATTGGATTAAATCTTTAGTTTCCTGTCTATCCTTTGTAGTATTTATTGATATAAGTATTCCTTTGCTTGAACTGTCAGGTGTTTGATATGGGGACATTTTTGTCCTAAATTGAAGGACATTCCCCACTTCCTTTTTCCCTTCTACAGGTGGTATAATCAGACTTGCAATTCATCATCTAAAGCTTTTGTTCCCTGAATTTGTGTTAATCTAAGTATGTGTTAACTAGAATTTGATGCTATTCATGCTACAGGCTGTTCTGAGATAATTGCATGTTATTTAAATACAGGACTTTTTTGGAAAGTCAGATCCTTATCTGGAATTCCACAAACAGACTGGAGATGGAAACTGGGTGATGGTTCACAGAACAGAGGTAGGATATTTTCAGTTAACAATGAAGAGGTTAAGGTTATTTAATTTCCAGTGTCACAGCACTAGAGATACAGTGCCTTACAAAAAGAATTGACTGGCCTGAGAATTGACGTGCAGACTAGTTAGAAATTGCATCATCTCTTCCACTGATTTTTCTAGGAAATCTACCTTATTCTCCTTGTTCTGATTTTGATTTATGCCATTCTATTTGAGAGGAAAACACTTTTTGTTTCTCTTTAGCTTTCAGCAATCTAGGAGAAAAATATTTTGAAAAAGAGCTTCATATTCACACAGGAACATTTGTCTCAATTCTACCCAGTGCTGGGGTAGGACTTGGGCATTCCTGACTGTGCTGTTCTCAGGAAAGTGTCACCTGGCTGTACCTACCCTTTACTAATGAAGGTAATGGTGCTGAGTGCTTGCATAGCAAGGGCAAGCCGAGGACAATGCAGAGTGAGGGAAAATGTGCTTGAGCAGCAGCAGCCTTTCACCCTGGAGGAGGTGTTCCTGTGGCAGCAGCTGACAGGGTTTCAGAATGTCTCACTGTAGTGGCAGCTCAGGGCCCCGCATCAGAAGTGGTCACTGTATTCATTTTGAAGTATGGATATTGAAGAACTAAAGATCCTTTTTGTCAGACTTACAAAAATAGTTTCTCTCATGAGGTGGTTCTTCTGCTTAAAGTGCATCTTTTCTGTAATGATTTCAGTCATCAACTTCAGTAGTAAATCTAGAATTTATTGTTCCAGCCTAATAATGTCTGGTGGATTAGTGCTTCATGTTACAGGTTCAAAAAATGTCTTGTTCCTAACTACTGTTTTTATTGTTTCCATTTTCGAGAGAGATTTCTTTCTGAGCACTCCTACAGTGTTGGAAATAATACTGTTGTTAGGTATTATTAATTGTTCATGCTGTGTGTAGTTTCTTGTACTTTTATAAGATCATTATTTGGTGTATCAGGTATATTTACAGATACTTAACAGTTGGCACATTTTTAAGATCCTTCAGTATTATTTGTAAATATCACTTATTTAGTGTTCAGCCTGAGAGGCCTTTAATCCTCATAACACTGTTCTTACTTTACTACACCGTGAATTTTTTGAGGGAATATTTCCAGAAATGACATTTCAGAATAAATAATAAACGGGAATGAATTCTAATCTCCAGAGCACTGATGTTTTCAGAAATTCCAATGTAATATTTTTCCATACGTTCTTGGTAACTCATGCCTTTATACGTGTGTGTATATGTGTGCTTATAAGAAGAAAGCAACCAGTATCTATTTAGGTAAAGATAAATTTAATTTTTTGCAGTGCAGTAGCTGAATGATACAGTAGGTGACAGTGAAGTCTAGCAAAATATGGAGCTGAAAGAGACGATCTCTTTTGAAACAATGGTATTGCATGTTAAGAGTAGTTGATTTGGAGTGCATTGACAGCAGTGTTAGTCCACTGGTTTTTTGCATGCAAAAATCATTGCCTGAAGGTATGACCCATTATGACTACTTTCCACCCTTGTGAACAATGGTGTTCTGTCTTTTTTTCTTTTTTTTTTTTTTTTAATGTTTTTTACCAACAGGTTATTAAAAACAACCTGAATCCTGTTTGGAGGCCCTTTAAAATCTCTCTCAATTCTCTGTGTTACAGTGACATGGATAAGTCAATCAAGGTAATATATATTAAATGTGTGTGTAAATTAATGCATTAAAAATTAAAATACATAATAAACAGAAGATGTGTTATTCTAGTTACTGTGTTTTTTTTGTTTCAAATTTAATTGAAGGTATTAGGTTTCTTATTTGAAAGGCACAGATACACATGCATGTTTTAAGGGGAAAAAACCCAAGAAACATTGTGCATTTGTGATGCATTGTGTGGTAGAAGTTGGTCTTTGAAAGTCTGGGAAACCAATTGAACACAAGTATCTTTGAAATGTCCAGTTCAGTTTCTTATTTCAATTGTACAGTTCTAGCATTGCATCAGCCAACCCTGGTGGTGTTAAAGATACTGTATAGTGAAATATGCATGGTAAAGGCTAGAATGTGCTTTGTTCTATGTAATGGATCTTGTAATACTTTGTTACTGGTGCAAGAGGTAACATTAATGAAATTCTTAATATACTGCCTGATAAATTACACTTAATGCACTAGCTAACAGATGTGGGTCAGATACAACTTGTGAATACCAGTTTTAGCAACTTTTTCTCTTCATATAAGACTGAATTTTCTGTCAGATAGTTAACCAAATCTGTGAAGTGATAGTTCTGCCTCAGTTGGTCTTAAATGTTTTGTATTTTCAGATTTTGTCTTGGATAAATTGTGTTTAACTTCTGAATATTTTTCTTCAGGAATTCCCTTTAGAGGTGGAATTGAAGCTAAAAAGCCAATCGAAATGCCATTTATAAGCTACTATGATCATGTTAGAAACCTGATATTTTAGCATTTGAAAAAGAAACCCAAAACCCCAAATGCAACAAACCACTGTATTTGATGTTCATTCTCTGGGAGGGAAAACTTAGAGCATGATTTGCATGTGATAGGTATTAGTCATATGACTTGAGGCAGTCCTGGAAAGTGCTTAACAGCCACAGGGATTTGGGTGTTACAAGCACCTGGATGGATTGAAATACATATTTATAGAGGAGACTAATGAGCAACTTTACAAGCCCAGAACCTTCTTCTCTTACTGCTTCTATGTTTTTTCCTATCTCAGTCCTTTCTGTTTCCCTTTTCCCCAAAATAGGTGTGACAGCTCTTACATCTTCATATACTATAAATATATTTCTCCTTTTCAGTAAAAAGCCATACTAAAGCTATAGACCATTGATCTAAATGTATCTGAAGAGTTATTCTCAGCTCTATCATCATTTTAATGAGTCTGTTCTTTGGAATCTTACCTCAGAAGTGTACGATTGTATCCAGAGGAAATAGACTTGAAATAGTTACGGACTTGGAGACAGGCAATTTGATTATGCCTTAACTTAGAAATACAGGACCTATCACTTCAAACATTAAAATGTAGGCAGAATTGTATTATATAATGTTATTGAAGGATTAAACAATGTCTTTAACACTTTTATATGCACACAGTTGCATGTGTAATGGGCTGTTTGTCATAGTAAGTAAAACCAGCAATTTTCTATGAGTGGCTTTTCACCTCTTTAATGGCTTAGTTTGTGTATGCCCAGCAGTGCACAAACCAAGTTGATTCTTTGTCTTCTGGATTCATTGTTATGTTCCATGTGAGTGTGTTTGCAGACACTGAAGTTTTTCTGTGTAGAAAATGTGAGCCTTTCATCTGGAGCAAGCATGCCTGGTTCTGCTGGGAAAAATATGTTATATCACATGATTCCCTAGTGCTATTGCATGTCCAGGAGGGCATATATGGAAAAAAAGGAAATGCTTCTCTCTTGTGTGGAATAAATATTAAAAATTGGCTTGGATGGGTCAAACTTGTCAAGCAAGACAAATTTTGATGTCTTTGAAATAAAAAGGAAATACCTGTACTAACTGTGCTAACAGGTATCTTAACTATTGGGTCAGGAAATGTCTTCAGTTTTAAATTTCAGATACTGAAGCACTTGGCTGAGTATTTGATTGGCATAACTTACAGCATTCAGAAGAATTTACATAGCACCTGCCATGAACATTAATTAGCCTGTTGGTTCTCTGGCTGCTTGCATGATTTAAGGTGCTATTCAGTGCATGTGCATGCATTTTTTATTTATTAGTGAATTCAAGACATTGTAGTAGTACATACTGCAAGGTAGAGGCATGTTCTGCACAGTAGGACTCCCAATCTACACATCATGTTATGTACGTCAACATTACTGTTTGTTTTCAGAAACCTAATTTCATTCAGAAGCTCAAGTGTATGTTGAAGTTGTTTGTTTTACTTTTTATTTCTAACCGAAATGCTCAAGTAATCAGCTAAATTGATTCTTGAATATAAGGTACAGTATTTTCAGATTTGAAAGATGGACATGAAAACAACTGTTCAGTTCAAGCCATACATATACTGAAAATTTTTCTTGAAGTTTGCATTTTGATTCCAAATAATGTGGGATACCTACTTGACTCTTGATTTATTATTGTAACTATTTATCATCATCATTGTTAAATTATGTTTAACTGAAATAAAACATCAGAAGTGGATGGAATTAGCATAAACATTTACAGATAATCAGCTTTTTATATAGAAATGCAGTTGAGTCACATTTTCAAAGCAAAAAAATTGTTTTTCACTGCTACCTTCTTTGGTAGATTGGGCTGGTAAAAGAGTACATTGATTAAATAATAAAGCTTAGCATTAAACTCAGTATAGGAAGAGATTTTTAGTTGACATTCAGATCCATGAAGTGTGGATTATAGTTTAACAGATCCACTCTTTAAATTTGCTAATCTTAAAAAAAAAAAAGAGTTTCTAGCTTTAGGGATGAACCTTGAAATGCTTATAAATTCTGTGTTATTTTAGGGATTAATGAAGTAATACAGTAATAAAAAAGTGTTGCTAAAACTCTTCATGATTGCTTGCAGAACTGATTTACTAAATTTTTAGCTGGATGTGCAGATTCATGATGAATGTAAAAAACTACATTGTTTTCCTATTCTTCCGCACACCCCATCACTCTCAAAACATAGTTCAATATAATTGATGTTACTTGCTTGTGTAAGACCTGACACTACTTAGTATTCTCATCTCTCCTTCACTTGAGTGGAAGATTAGATTTGAAACTGAGAGTATTGGCTTCTACCCAGTCTTAATCTGTAGGGCGAGTCTATGCAGTTCTAAGACTTCAATGCAAGAAAAACTGTGCTATAAAAGATACAGGAATGTTTGGGATGTTCAGGTTTGTCATTGCAGTGTTTAGTGCTTTTGTAGGGCCATTTCTGTTACTAACACTAAATTATGCTGCATTTTAGGTTGAGTGCTATGACTATGATAGTGATGGGTCTCATGACCTCATAGGAAGCTTTCAGACAACAATGTCAAAACTGAAGGAAGCATCTCGGTCATCACCTGTAAGTGTTATGCAGGCTAAGCTGACTGTCTGTTCTTGATAAGCTGTTTTACTTATACTGGAGCAAAACTTAGGTCCCCTGACTTGCAGGTAGCAAAGTTGTGATAGGCTACACCTTAACAATACTATTGTAGTTGAAGCTGAATCAGCATTTACATTATACATCCGTTTTCCTAGGATTAATGTCTTGGTTACAGGTTTTATTATCATCTATCTAAATGCCCAACCGTCAGCACAAACAAATTTCACTAATCATAAGAACACAGAAATAAAAAAAAAACAGCTTATCAAAAGACAGAATGCCACACAAATTTAACTACAGTTGAAAGACCAGAACTTGTATTTTTTTCAGGTTTTACTTAATCATTTATTTTAAAAGTGTGACACTTGCTAACTATCATGCATACTTTAGTGAATATGAGAAAATTCAGTATTTATGCCACTGCACAAAAATCCAACTGTGTTACACTAGGTGGCTTTTCTCTAAATTGATATTACCCTTCTTGGTCTTACAAACTGTAACAGTTTCCAAACCTTTTAATAGGCTGGGTTTACATGTAAAAGACAAAAGTTGGCATAGCAAACTTAATATAAAAGTATTTGTTTTATGGATATGTCTGTTATCAAGATAGTTTACCATATATTCCTTTAGTTCTGTAAAACCTGCAGAACTATTTCTGCATTAAAAATACTGGGATCTATAAACAAGAGTGCATACTTGTACTTTTCTAATATTTTGAGAGTTATAAATAATAAAAACAATAATAGTAACAATTCCAGCCACAGGTGCTGGAAACACTGATGCTTTGTTTGAATTGTCATGTCTTTACCAAAAGGAAAGTTGTTAGCAGAATCCTCAGGGGGAAAATGGTACAGAATTTGTTTGTTTGAAATACAGTAATCAAAACAAAATGTATTTGTAACATTTTGGGTAAGAGAGGATTTCTGTCTTCAGAATGTGTTGGGTTTTTTTCTTGCTGATATTGGGGAGGCTGGGTTTAATTTTGCTGGATTGTGAAATGAACAAATACAAGCCCAAAGTATCAGTCCTGAAATAAAAGATTATTGAATTTGTTGATATTTGATTTGTTGATAAATTATATTATAGTGTTTTTGTTGTATTTGTTTGCATTCATGCAGGTTGAATTTGAGTGCATCAATGAAAAGAAAAGACAGAAGAAAAAGAACTATAAAAACTCTGGCATTGTGAGCGTTAAGCATTGTGAGGTCTGTAGTATATTCTGGTATGAGTGTGTCTTTAAGTGTTCAGGCGTAACAACTCTCATTTAGTATATCTTCGCTTTCAAACTGTAAGAAATTTTAAAATGTCTGAAAGTTCCAGACACAGTAAATATTGAAGGGATTCTGATTCATATAAGGAGACAAACTGAGAGCTGAATTATATCTGTCCTCCCCTGTCCCTTCACTTTCTCTCGAAGAGGAAGGTCGCTTACCAGTTTGCTCATTCCTGAACCACTGCATTTCCCAACTCACTGTTTTATGGTGAAGTAAAATTGTGTAATTGTCATAATGTGTTATTTTAGAAGTGAAGGTCCTTTCAGAGCTGCTTTGGTGTCTGCCTGTAGTTTTGTTAAAGGCTTGTTTTTGATGCACTGAGTATATGGCGGCACATGGTGCAGCATGTGGGTGGGATAGCTATAGGGCAAAACTAGTGCTTTTTATGGGTAAAGACAACAAATCTGGAACCTCAGAAGCTGCTGCAGTAGTAATAACTGTTTTTTTCCCATTGAAAAAACCAAAATTTCTATCTTCTATTTTTAGATCATTGTAGAATGCACATTCCTTGATTACATCATGGGTGGGTGTCAGCTGAATTTCACAGTAAGTTAAATCATTTATATGAAGTACCTTTTGAGTTTTGGAACTAACTGAAGTATAGAATTTATTGCCCTTGCTCTTTATTTGATTATTATATTCTTTTATTATTGACTTTTTGTTCTGTAGTATGGAGCAGGAAGCCATTTTGCCAGAGTGCTTATAGTCTGTCTAGAAAAAAATAGTCTTCTGGCAAAAAGTCCATCTGTCTTCTTTACTTCTGAACCTCTGGTTCTGTTTATTAGGAACTAGCTAAGTTGTGTGGATGGAGCTCAAGGAGAAATTTACAGTTCTTTGAAAGCAACAGAGGTCATTTTATGGGTCGTGACCCTTAGGTTATGTAATTTGTGAATCAAATCCAATACAAATAACAGCAAAACATCTTCACCTAAGTAATATGCTTCATCACCAAAGCAAAGAAGACCTGTTGAAGTCAGAGAAAGAGCTCTTTAGGCTTCTGTTGAGCCTGAGTAGTTGTACTTCTGAGAGGAAAGGTGTGTGTGGCAGGATACAGAATGAAATTAATTTAACAGCTTTTGAAGAGCTGCTGTGAATGATAACTGAAAGTAAACACAGTGAAAACCTGACAGGATGCCGAGAAGCTATACATGCCCCATCTCTGGAAATGTTCAAAGCCAAGTTTGGTGGGGCTTTGAGCAACTTGGTCTTGTGAAAGTTTTCCCTGCCCGTGGCAGAGGGGTTGGAACTAGGTGATCTTTAAGGCCTCTTCCAAGCCAAACCGTTCCATGATTCAGATGAAAGTAATTTCTGCCCTTCTGGAGAGATGCAGATCTTTTGAGGGTTTTGTAGTGGCGTTGTTTTAAGAGTGTTAATATTCCAAGGAGCTCTCATCCAAGTACTGTGCCTGCTAGATTTTTTAGATGTCCTGTTTACAACTCTTTCATTATTTTCATTTTGACTTTGCCAGAGATAAGAAGCATAATTTTACCTCTTAACAGCAATCCGATATAAATACTGCATTTGACAGGTGGGGATAGATTTTACAGGCTCCAATGGAGACCCTCGCTCTCCGGATTCTCTGCATTACCTCAGCCCTAATGGAGTTAATGAATACCTAACAGCCATTTGGTCTGTTGGGATGGTTGTTCAGGATTATGATACGTAAGTGTTGGATTTTTATTTGGATCACTTTTTAAAATATGTAGACTTTTGGGTTAGTTTTTTAAACCAGTGTTAAAGGTGCCTGCAGATGTATTGGAATGAAACTTCTGAGCTGAATTACAGAACTAAAAAATAATAATCACTGCACCATCATATAATTATATGCATAAACTTGTGTTTACTGCAGACAAGCAGGGCTTTTTGTGATGTAAAGAAGAGCATTGATATAAATAAATGCTTGCATTCTTGCCAATTTGGTGTTAAGGACTAGTTTTGGTCCTTGAAATAATTATAGTGGGGAACTTCTGTTTAATTTTGCCTCTTAAATAGCATTTTTAATGATGAAATGCAGCACTGATAACTAAATTTACTGAGCTATGGCAGATTTTAAAGGAAGGCACTGACTTTGTTTTCTTTAAAATTGCTTTTTTAGAGACAAGATGTTTCCAGCCTTTGGATTTGGTGCACAAATCCCTCCTTCGTTTCAGGTAATGGAGCATGTAAATGCACTGCCTAAGACAGCTGAAATCACTTATTTCGGGAGATTGTATATACAGTCCTGACTATGTCTTCTGTGTCTTCACAGGTGTCTCATGAGTTTCCAATAAATTTTAATCCATCAAACCCTTTCTGTAATGGTAAGTCTGAGAAAGTAACATCAGACCTAGAGTAAAGTGCCTAAGGTGAAGGGATAAAGACACTTGATAAGTGAACTGAAGCATGTTGTTCTAATTAAATAATTAGTTTAGTCCTGTAGTAGGAAACAATTTTATAACTGATTTCTTCTTTAATGATTTGTGAAAGAAGTGGTTTAAATACCCATGGCACGGGGCTGGGAACAGTTCTCTTGTGTTGTCAAGCCACTTTATTCTACTTCGCTGCTGGTGTGGAGTTGTCTGGTTTGGGTGTGGTGCTGCTAATGCCTGTTCAGTGTGCCCTCTGTGATCACACACCACGCACACAAGCTGTCAGGAGAACTGCTGTAATTCAATTCCACACCCTTGAGGGTACAGTGTTTGGCCTTTCTGTTCACACAAAGACAGTCATGTTATGCATGTGCCTTAAGCATTGGTCAAGCTGAAAGACTCCATTGCTCATGAATAACTTTTTTTCCACCGTGGTTAGTTTCATATCTTTGCATTATTACTTCAAGGAACTGATTTATACAGCTTTAGGAAAATCTAATATGAAAAAATAATATGATCTATTTCTGTTCTCTAGGGATCCAAGGCATTGTTGATGCATATCGAGCCTGTCTTCCTCAAGTGAAGTTATATGGACCAACAAATTTTTCTCCAATTATAAATCATGTGGCAAGATTTGCTGCTGCAGCTACTCAACAGCAAACAGCATCTGTAAGTTATTGATGATGCTGTGTATGTTTTCCTTCCTTTATTTTCCTTCTGCTTTATAAATACTGTTTTTCTCTTTTAAATATGTAAGTGTGCTTATTTGACAGTTGGCCCTTTACCTTGTGAATAAATGTTTGTTACCCTTAAACAAGTTAAGAAGTAACTTTTTTTTTGCAGCCCTCTAGTCAGTTAACTAAATAAACTCTTTAGATTTGAAACAGAAACTTAAAAATACATACCACCTTTATGGTGTCTTCTCTTCAAAGCTCTTGAAGTACTATACAGGTATTAAAGTCTAATTTAAGCCTTTACCTACAAGAGAATGATTTAACCTCAGCTAAGAAAAAATCATCTAGACCTTGTTTCACATTAGATAGCTGAGAGAGAGAATTAATTATGGTAGTGAAGAAGTGGATAGTATAGCTCCTGACACCTAGGTACCAACACAGTTAATTAAATGTACTATAAAGCATTAGGTGCTGTAAGGGCTGTGCCCTCCTCCATATTAAAATTGTATGTATGAGTTGTTGACCATATTAAAAATAGGAAGTGTGAAGACCAAGTCTTGAGTATTGAATCATGTAGGTAATAATGCATGGAAGTTCAGAAAATCCTTAATCCTTGATGATAGCAAATACCGGTGTATTTGATGTCATGTAAAATCAGAAAATAAAATCAGCTATTTTTGCATGTAATATTATCTGTGGAAACCAGTTTGAAAAAGAGCTATGGATTTTCGTATGCTATGAGGCTGGTAAGGTTTTACCTTGGTAGTCTTTCACTAGTAGCTGTCATATATATCTATATCTATGTATATCTATATATATCAGGAAAGTAGCAAACCTCCTGTTGGTTTTGGTTTTGGATTTTTTGAGTTTTTTTAAAACTTTTGTTTCTGACTGTGTAGTATGCCTAGAAAGAGATTATTTTTCCTGCCCGAAAGGATGTTTGGAAGACGATTTGCTACCTTGACATTTAATACATATCATAGTCATTTTGGATTGGCTTTTGATTCTGATGCTGGGTTTATTTCCAGTATGGAGAAGTATGAGAAGAGAGAAATAAATCCAATGTGATGTGTTATCTTGCTGCTGTTGTTTATAGCTTTCTGTGGTCATAACTACTTTATAGATGTTCTTGCTGGAGTGGGGGAATGGCCTAGCAGAAAGCAGGGATAAAAGGTGATACCTGAACAGACGAGATAAGGGAAGAACAATTATTTGGAGGTAGATAAAGGCAGATGGGAAGGAAAGTACTGAAGAGAGACTTCTGAGAATACTGGGGGGGTATCTTTGGAACTTGAATTTCTGCTGTTCAATAATCATCTCAAATTAACCAAGTGAGGGAAGACTAGAAATTCAAAAAGCATTTGATAGTTTCCAGACTTTGTACTTCTAGCTCATTTTTGGTGCTCCGATCCAGAACAGAAGCTAAGATACCAACTTTTAGAAGTCCTGGCAGAATAGTGGAAGCAACTCAGATGGTACTTTAATAAATTGCTGAGGTACTACAAAGTAGTCTCAGATGCCTTGGTAATTAACTTCATGAAGCAGCTAGAAAACACAATTAAAGGAATTTGGAAATGGCTGTGTTTTTCCACACTAAAAGGTGTAATTTGGGATTTTTGGACTACTATGAATGAAATAAAGGGTAGTGTTTTGTAAAGGTACTGATGGACCAGAAAGGAAAGAAATAAAAGTTTCACAGATGTTACCTTTCCAAAATCTCAATAAACTGTCTTCTACCCAGAACAAATATTTGGAAAATAGGTTAACTGTTGGTTTGTCTGGGGTATTTGGAGAAAAGAAGGGTGATACCATTGGTTTTTTGGATGGTGGCTGTGTAATGATGATTTCTTTTAAAATATTATGTTGTCCTTATAAGCTTTTTCAGACTGTACAAATGAAGCCTGACTACAAATTAGATGTTTGATTGTTAAATTCAGTGAGCACATTGAACATGCGAAAGTGACACTATGTAGTCTGTGTGTGTGTTTTTCTAAGTGTACATGCCTAAATGTTCGCTATTTCTTTGTCATAACATGGTGTTTATTGATTTGGCAGCAATACTTCATACTTCTGATCATAACGGATGGTGTGATAACAGACCTCGATCAAACTCGAACTGCCATCGTTAATGCTTCCAAATTGCCCATGTCCATTATCATTGTTGGTGTTGGAGGAGCAGACTTTGATGCTATGGAGTTTCTTGATGGTGACGATGGAGTTCTTAGGTCCTCGACAGGAGAGCCAGCTGTCAGAGACATTGTCCAGTTTGTGCCATTCAGGAAGTTCCAAAATGTAAGTAATCTTATCGATAAGGCTTAATGAATATTGTAGAGGCATGCTGGGCTTGCTCGGATGTCCTACACCTAGTCCTAAGCTTTTGGAGTGTCTCCAAGATCAATTCTGAGACAGGTCTTTATCAAATGCTAAATAAAACCCAAAACCCCCTAAGTTTCTGGTTCCAGTACTGCATTTCTGACTAGTTGCTGCAGCTGAATGGCCTTTGTGAAACTTTCTCAGACTTGATTAATAAATGGATGTGGTTTTCATTTGTGAGGAAGAACTTACTATGGTTTTGTTCTTATGGTAGTTTTTCTTTTTACTGTGGATGCCCATTTGTGTGTATGGATTAGTCTCACAATTTAGTGCAGTATTAAAACTCAAGGCTAAGTCATAATCAGGGAGGTCATAATCAGTAGAAACTCTGTGTGGCCACAGTAGTGGTGATAGTTTTCATTTTCATTAAAGTAAATATACCAAAAAATGTGGTGAAAGGATGAAGTCCTGTTATTTTTAAATTTCTGTAAAACCTGATAAAGTATGTGTAGGGTAATAGAAGTCAACTTTTAAGTGTTGTATTATTGGAAAGAAATTACTTAAATAAGACCCACCAAAATTTCCTCAGGATGGGCAACATAAGATCAGTATTTTTATTTCCGTCCTAATATGTTCTAATTTTTATTCATATCTTAATATTATCTTGTTAATAATACTCCTTACAACTTCTTATTTTGCTTTTGTATTTTTGTTTTTTGCTTTTGATACAAATTCTTTGTTTAATTTCAGAGTAAATCAGTTAAACTGAAATGAGAAAGAGCAAAATCAATACAGAATATGCTTATCAAGTAATGCACTTGGGTGTAGATGAACTAGGGTCAGTATTCAGTATAATATTACATATTCAAATGCTTTCAGTTTCTAGAAAAAGAGTTGTTTTTTTCTTATGGATATTTAGTCTTACAGTAAAAACAGTATCTCCAGAAGAGCTGCACCATAGAAATACAGTTATTGTGGATGAGACTTGGTGCAAAGGATTGCAGATGATTTAGATGAGCCCCTGAAAGGTCATCTTAAGCAGATAGTGGAAGTATGTTCACATGGCTGAAGTCTAATTTCTGCACTGTGTGTTTCATATGACAAAAGGTCCCTTTAGACATGGCAACCTTTTGTGCACTCAGCTCCTGTTCCTTCAGTGGCGCAAGACAACCTTCTGATTCCTGGTAACAGGAGTGAGAAGGTAAAGCTGACAGGGAAGCTTCCATCTGTCACACAAGGGCACTGTGTAAGACCTCTGTAAAATGTCAAACTTTAAGTTGGCCTTCTAGGGGAGGTGCTTGTTACTTGCCTTAGAATCTCCATTAGCGGTTGGTGGAAACTGAAACTTGGTGTTCTTTCTTTAAAGGCTCCCAAAGAAGCTCTGGCTCAGTGTGTCCTGGCAGAAGTCCCTCAGCAAGTGGTGAACTACTTCAGCACCTACAAACTGCAACCTCCTAAGAATCCTGCTGCAAAATGAATGGGCTGGGCAGACGAGAGACTTTGTGCTTGCTTCACTTGCTGTATCTGCAGGCTTTGGTTCTCAAGATACTTCTGTATACATGTATACCTGCCTCTGTATTGTAATGTCTGTTAGCTTTTGCCTACAAATCACTTTGCCAAGTGTGCCTTTTAAGGGCCAAAATTGTGATGGTGTTGTATTTGATGTTGATTTGAGAGATAGTGCTTACATAGATGCATTTGATTTTGGAAAGTAAGAGTAGAGAATGATTTCTGTTAAGCCACCGTAACAAAATTTTGTCACAGGTGTTTCATATTCAGCCAAGTGCCACAGAGTGTAAAGTCCCCCTTGCACACTTCAGTGCCTTTGGGCAATGCCTGGGATTCAGGGCAGTAGATTCAGAGCATAAGCCAAAGAAGTCATTCAAGTATGTATTCATTTATAGTATGCCTTCTCCTGAGGTAGTATGGGAATCACTAGGGTGAATCAAGGTAAACCTCTGTCATTTCAGAAGAATACCCCTGGCCTTTGAGGCTACTATTGTAAGGGCTGTAAGATGTGTTCCAATGTGCAGTGTACTGGAAAATGGAACTTCCAGATTTTATTTTGGTGGGGGCCTTGTTTTGGGTTCTCCCCCCTTACCCCCCCTTCCCCCACCCCATAAAACAGTCAGGGCTATTGATCTTTAAAGGGCTTTTTGTGAAGTAGGAATTCGCTTTTTAGTTAAAAAGTTTTGTCTGATTTATGAATGCATATTTTGAGGTAAAGGCAGTTCTTCAAAGTGCTACATGTATTTACTTTTGTCATACTTTGAATCATGCTGCTTTTTCATGAGCCCACTAATGAAAAGTGCCTGCAAAAAACCCAATATTCCCTCTTTCTCTCCCTTTAGGAAGATGTAAGAAAGTCAAGTCTCTCAAGCCCTAATGCTGTAATCATACTACATTTCTCTAGGGCAAACAATTTCTGGTTTATTTACTTGGGGTGAGTTTTCCCTTCACCTTTTATACCAAGTGTAAATCGTGTTATGTTTGCTTAGTGGACAGATGAAGGTTTCTTGTCCCCCAGTTGCATACTGCTTGCTGAGGATCGCTTCTGATCCTGTCACTGTGTGTAACATAAGTGGATGTAAAGGTCACATTTATCACTTTTGAAATGCCAGTCTTGAGCATTAATTTTGTGGTTTCACATTTGAAGTGGTTTAGACATTCAACTGATCTCATGTGGATGGTCTGACTGTAGTATGTAAGAACAGAATGGGCTAATGCTAAATTTAGTAGAGTTGGACATTCAAGTTTTTGCCAGGTCATAGTGTATAGGACTTTTAGTTGCTGGAGCTCCTTGGTATGCTGTTTGCTTTTGGGTTTTTTTTTAAAGTGTATAATCCTGTCAAAAGTCTAAATTCACATTAACAGTGATGGATGAAAGATATATGTATTGAGATTATCTTACAGAAGACATACCAAATGCTTTGTAGACAGTTGACAGTTATCAGTCAATCATAAATGGATATATTACCAATACTCCATTTTTCTTGGTGGAAGGGGATCCTAAATACTATCAAGTAGTGAAATATTAAGGAAGAGAGTTTGTTTCATATTAAGCCAAGCTCTTTTTTGAATATAATTCATATATTTATGTAAAAAAAATCTATAATAATCTTTTTATCAGTGTAGTGCAAATCAGTTACGATTTTATTTATAAATTACAATGAAGTTTCATGTCACATATGCAACTCAAAATATTCAAATCAAAGAAGTTACTAACAATAAACCTAAATCACACTGCTGCAAATTGAGAGTATGATTTTGGAAGAGTAAACTGTTTCATGGCTACCTGCTCCATGTACAGAGATAACTGGATGCAGTATTAATGCTTCGACTACATTGATGGAAGTGGATGGTACTACTGGTAGGAATACAGGATACTACTGAAGTTCCTCTGAGCTGTCTGCCAAAAATAATAATGCTACACCTGATTTGTGTTACCAATTCTGTTTTAAGTTGCCATGGAAGAACATTTAAATGTGTAAGTAGGTATTATTATACTGAGTATCTGCTGCATGTAAAAGAAAACCTGTTGTTTTGTCTCTATTCTATACTTAAATTCTGAGTTTCTAGAGTAGAGACTTCATGATCTCTTATTAGAGAATTGCTCCCAAGTTCCTCAAACTTAGGGAGTTAAATAGCATGTCAACGACACCTAGTTCTAAATGTGTCCTATTCTTTGTAAATTAAGTGTTTCAGACAGGACAGTGGCAAGAACTGGTATAATTTAGAGGTGTACAGCTGATGCCTGTTGGAAAGTTCCACGATAGGCCGAAGTGATATTCTGAGTGAAGAAATGCAGATTGTGAGCCAAGGGGAAGGGGAATTACTGTGTTGTTTTGCCATTTTTTGTTTATTTTTACGTGTAAAAAGTGCATTAATAGCTTGTGGGTGACAAAGCAAAATACTGTCCAAGTTTTGTAAAGTGAATGTGCTCGTAGGTCACTGGCACCACCTTGTGATAAAAGTGATGTACGGCAGTCTTTGTCATGGGATGCTATTTGCCATTTATAAGTCATAATATATACATATGTACAGCAGAGAGCTCACCTGTAACCAGAATTTTGTACTTTTCTATGTATTTCAGTTCTGATGAAGTTAACTGATTTACAATGCCTATGCATTAAAATTATCATTTCAGTATACTGTTCCATTGTGCTTTTGTATTCAGCATGTTGTGCGTAATGCTAAATGCTGCTTTTGTGATTCCTATGGTGAGTATGCCACAGATTTATAACAAGTATTACCAGATGAGACGAAAAATGCCTTTCCACTTAGTGGTTATGATTCTGCAGTTTATTCTTGATAAAGCATTTTATACTAGCATTTAGCAAGAAGATACTCTGAAGTTGGATGGTTTTAGCTGTGGCTGTTTCATGCTCTGTGCCACATTGGGGTTCTTCCATGCATGCTATTTTGTACAATTGTCAGGTTTCCAAAACATGTTTTCCAGAAAAATATCTACGCTTTAGGTAGAGAGGCATAGAAATATTGTTATTTGTAGTTTTCAAATACATGATCCTATTCCACCCTTCAGTTTCTTTACATTCAAGTGTAGTCAAGTCTGAGGGACTCGATTGGGACACTAAGAGACAGGAGACAGCGTTGCAGTGGAATGTGATGCCACACAAAGCCTGAGACACTTCGATACTGGAATTTAATCTTCTGAATGCACCAGAGTAATTCATTCTGTGTCTCCACTAGTCAATAATCTACAGGCTAGAATTAGTCCCTGAAAGGATTTATTGCATCTTACACCTTGACCTTTCTTGTGTCATTCCTTCTGTTAAAAATCATACAAATAGTTGCAGTTTGGATTTGTGTAGCCTTCTTGCTCCTGCCAACCCTAAAAAGGGATGAATTGTGGGAAGGGAAAAATACCCCAACAGCAGAAATGTAGGACATTGGAGAAAACCAGACGGATGTTATTTATGTGTGGCCGCTGTCTTGTGCACTGATGCTTCCCCTATTTTGTTTTGCGTCTAAGGAACTCGACAGCTGTGCATAACTTAGTAATCTTGCAGACAGAACTGTCAGACTTTCCTGCAGTCTTGGGCTGTTTTGAGCTGTAGCAAAGGAGCAATTTGTGGGAAGCTCTGTCAATGCAGTGAAGCACTTGCTGCAGTCTCAGCCCTTAATTTGTAATTTATGTCAGTGTGTGATCGATGAACTTAAATATACCCACAGGGAAAATGTTCAGAATTACCTGGTAGCGTTAGTATAGGCAGAAGTGAATCAGTTTTTTCAGTGAGAGTGAGCTTTACTTATTTATATAAAAATATTAAAATAGGGGAGTATTTTTTCCCCTTCTATAATGCTTTGACAACTCCCTCACAAAAAAAGGTGAAACTATATATTATAATGAATTCATAGATCATTCTTATTCATAGAAGGCCTCATTCATGAAACAGTTCTGCAGTATTTCTAATTTTGAGATTTCATTGAGACAGTCCTGAACATGTAATAGATGAATAATTCTGTATGAAACAATTTAAAATATTCTCCCTCTGTTGTGATGTCCTTTTTTCTTACATATCAAATAACAAGAAGGATACAAATAAAGATGGTTCTCTCCACAAAGCAGTTGAACCTTCACCTCACTGCTAATGCAGCAGAACTTTCTTTTGAAAGAGATTAGGGTTTTGGTCACGTCAGAGGATTTGTGGAATACACAAAATAAGGAATTCAGTCATCCAGCTTTTACTTGGGCAAACTTTCCCACTGATTCTGGTTAGGCTTCCAGCTTTGCCTGTGATTACAGAAGTTGAAAAGCTTTAAAGCCCAGGCTTACAGAATGCATAGCCTGCAGGGTCATATATAGCCCGAAAAATGAGTGTTTAATTTTGGCCTGGTGCCTTCCATGGTTGGCTGGTGAGCCAAGAAGCCATGAAGCCTGCTCTTGCCACTTCTTGGCTTGGCCTCTGCATGTTTTTAGTTTACAAAACTCTTCATCCAGTCTGAAAGGGGACTGGGGGAGAGACGAGATGCAAACCCATGGAAGTAAAGAAAGTAGTTGGGAGTTCAGCTTAAAACACAGCTTTGAGCTTTTGTGTAATACTGCATGTGTGACCCATGAGTTGATGCAGAAGGGTGGCAGTGTGGGAGCTCCTGGCTGGGAGGCTGTATCCTGCAGGTGTGGCACTCATAAAGGATTTACTGTAGTTCACAAGTATGATTCAACTAAGACACGGAAAACACAGGTTTCTCTTTGCGCCATTAGTCAAAGTCTATGATGTAGATGAACAATTGGAGCATTGGTTGAAACTTTGTAACACAGAGCCAGACAGTGTAAGTCCTGCTTTTTATAAAACAGCCTTTTTTTTTGAAGTGGCTGGTTTAAATACCAAGATTCTTCAGACAGCCATATCAAGTGCTTACTTTTCAGAGAGCATGCCCAACCCCTTGACATGATCAAATAAGTAAATCAGGAGCCCAAAGTTATAGGTCACCTCTGCAGGGTGAACGATCTAAGTCTTTCCAATGTTAATTTGCCAGAGTCAAAGACAGCTGGAGCAGATGTTTAAGCTTTCAGAGGGTTGGCAATAATTCTGCAATCTACTTCCCTCTTGTGGATTTTGTGATTTATTTTTTGACAATGATTTTGTTATGTTGCCCTCTGTCCCAAGGTAAAACATCCTAATACACGGCACCTGCTGCCTGCTCTGAGCCACGCTGGTCACAGACCCAGGTCACTGATTAGAAGTATAAGGGGAGGAGAGAGAAGGATTGAGAGAAGCACAAGGAACCTTAGCAACAGTAGGGCAATGGCAAGGAAAAGGATAACTATAGGAAGGCAGAGGAGAAAATAGAAAAGAATACATACAAGAGTTGAGAGCAAACTGAGCAACAGGAACAACAATAAGAAAGCAAGGATAAAGAGGAGAGGGAAGAGGAGAAGAAGGAACAAGAAAGCGTAAGAGAAAAGGGAGAGCATTGATAATAAAAGAAGCAAGTATTTGTGAAATACAATCTGTGCCTTAATTGCTAATACACCAGAAGTTCTTTCTTCACGGTCAAGGTTAAGAATATAAATAATTTGTGTCTTTGTGCCATGAGAGGAGGGCAAGAAGAAGAGGAGCTGGAGTAGGTTTGTCTCATGGGTAGTCTCTACTTTTATCTTCTATACCCAAAAGCAAAGTCCAGCCAGCCGTCTGAATGTAGCAAGACAACGGAGGAGGACACAGCCCAAAGCACCGTCTATTTCTTTTCTTTCTCTTTGATTTCAACTTTAAGGATCTCTCCTTCTCCTGCTCTGGGGGATGGTGTCATACTAATGATTAGGGACTCCTTACTGGCTGTTTTCTGCATAACTGCAGGCTTATTGTCTGCTTTTGGCTCTTCCTTTTGAGCAGGGGGTGCAGAGGGGGCTGCAGGCTTCTCAGGCTGCTTCTCCTCTTCTTTAGGCTTGGTTTCTGGTTCATCTTTAGTTTCCTAGAAACAAGAGGTTTAACGTTTTCCAGTACTGCAGAAGTTCAGGAAGTCATTCTATTCTGTACAAGCCATGGAAAGGCACAGCATGGCAACACATTAATGCTATTAACAGCATACAAAACATGTAAATTTCTATTCAGATGCTGAAAACTGGTTTCTAAATGAAAAAATGCAAGTTCGGAATCAGAATATCAGTATAAAACCTAGGAAACACTTGTGGATACTCATAGTACCTGCTTCTTACTAATATAGAGGGATGAAACAGGCCTGTTTTAGGGCACAGAACCCTTCCTTAGGTTTTGCCTTCCTTTGTGTTCTTACACCACGGAGAAAGAAAGGCTGTCACGTAAATCTTGACATACTTCACACTGCCCCAATTCCTTGGCCAAGCATACTTGCTATTAAGTTCACAAATACACAGTAAATTGAGCAGTATTTCTGCTCCAATCATAGTGTTGTAGTAATTTGTGTAAGTAAAGTGCAGAGCTCTCTATTTAATTTAAATATAATCACAGCTATAAAGAAAAGAATTCTGCCACCTTTGGGTAAATATGTAGAAGTGAGCAGGTTCTTATTAACATCAGCATTTCTCAGAACAGAGTATAATGTGGGAATTATTTTCCATCAGTTAAAATAACAGTTTTCCCGTAAGTGCCAGATATCAGAGATTTAATCAGTTTTAGCTGTGTGGGCTACACTTTATATTTTGTCTTCAGGATTTTTAACAACTAGAGATCTGACACTGAATTGGAAAGTTCACCATGTGCCCAAGTCAGCTGGATCAGATTACTGTGTTTGGGTATTTCGGTATTTACTCCTGTTTACATAAAATTAGAAGATCAGATGCCCTTGGGGCCTTTGTAAAATCTATTTTATCCTTACTTTCTTAAAGGTTTTTTTGTTTGCTTGCTTTTTTGCCCTACTTTTGTTTACACTAGTCTGCATAAAGTCCAGGTTCTGAAAGATTTGAGCCGAACTTTAGAATTAGTGTTTCCAGAGATTAGGAAAAGTGGTTATTTCTCAGCTACTGGGAGTTTTTTCTCTTGATTGCAGTCAGGCTAAATTTTCATCTACTCTGTTTGCCCAAGCCTTCTCAGTAGATTCTACTCTGTTTTCTTTGGCTTTACCTGAGTTTCTTGTTGTCTCTTCAGCTGCAGCAGCTTAGCAAGGCCATCTTTTCCTTTTCCTCCAAGCATTGCTCTAAACAATTTCGGAGTTTCTGGTTTCTGCCCAAAGAGACTGGCCAAGCCCCGTGGTTGTTGCACTGGTGGTCCTGGAGGAGGCTTCCCCTTCTGCTTCAGCAGCACCCTGGAGACAGAAGGGAATAAGAACACACAGCAGTGCTGTGAAACTGAGCAAAGTTCCTGCAAAGCTGAAATGCCACATTTATGCAGGAAAATCTGGTGGCTTTTATTTGGCTCCCAGGTCCAGCGACAAGAGAAAGATTGGAAACAATAAAGGTTTTGCCCTAGGCTCTGGTAGAGTTGGAGGCAACTGTTCAAATCTGGAGTTTCTTATCTATATCCTGGAGTATAAACAAGTGCTGGCTCAAATGAAGGTGTCACAAAACAGATGAAAGAGTTTTATAAGGAAAGAAGAGGTGTGGAGGGAGATGGGTGCCCCATACCTGAGGTGGCAGTCTCTTACCTTGCCTGGATGCAAATTCAGAGAGCATTTAGTGCTACACTGGGAGTCGGTTGATACTTGTGGAAGAAATACTTTACCAAACTAAATTCCAGCATGGCTCATAACTCATAGGTCAGGGTAGACAAGGGTATTTATTTTTGGTCTTCTTCAGTAGAAGAGGTCACCCTGACGATATAAACACTACTGCCAGTCGTGTGGCAGACTAGATTTTCACACCATTCCATAGCTGTACTGATTCGCAGCCATAATGAGAAGTGAGACTGAATAACAACAGAAAAGATTAGATGAAAGATCTGAGATAGATGGGACCAGTGAAAAGAAGAGGGTTCCCATGCTTTCAGTTTCTGTTAGATTATTGTAGAGTTTTCAAGGCCACTTTTCTATCCTTGCAAAACTCCTGACTTAAGGCACTTTATGAGCAAGGACTTGCAGTCTGAAGTACAGCAAATCCCATAATACTATAATTTTCTCCAGCCTCTTGGACTTTGGAAATTTCAGAAATGAAGGGTTTAATTTAAAAAAAAAATCATTGTCATAAATAAAAAAAAAGAACACTTTAGCATCTTGCATGGCCTTATTATGTAAAAAACAGATAAGGGGTATGAGGCAGGTGATCATAGAACAAATTTCTTGCTTGAATAAATATTTTCAGTTTATTTCAAGGAGCCTTTTAAAGATGTCAGATGACCACAGAGAACTCTAATGTAAACCTTCCAGGGCAGAGCAACTGGTGACTTAATGCCAAAACTGCACATAGCTGCAGTGAAAACAGTGCACAGATTTCCTCTTGGTACCTTGCTTTGGCAGAATTTGCAGATGCCTAGACAGGTGAGCAAAATACATGGCCTCCTGCCCAGGGCAGGTACTGCATATCTATAAAATAAAGCAGGATATCCTGGTTTTAGTCTGATATCTAGAGAGGTCTTTGAGCTCAAATGGGAGTGCAGATACAAAAGGTGGATGATTAAGCTTCTCTGTTGAGAAAGGCTATCTGGAGGAAACAGAATTTAATGGATTGGCAGAATATGCCTAGTGTGGATATGAAAGCAGAAGAGGCAGTGACAGAGAGAGGAATAACAGGAGTGATGGTCATACTACTGTTCAGATAGAAGCTGGAGAAAAGTCAGGAATGATAGATGCTGGGGATCAGTGGATTTGTTCCACTTTCTACCTGTTAATGCTGGTTTTGAAAATTAAGCAATCAGCCCATTCTGTCTCTGGGTTCCTTGTTCCCTAGGGGCATCGTGACTCTCAAGATGCTGTTATTTGACTGCCAGAGCTGTTACAACAGGCTGACTGCAGCCATTTGCTAACATTTTCAGAGAACAAAATATCTCTCCTGCGCTATGTTTAGTCTCCTCTGGTGGAACTTCAAGTCTGGGACCAACCTTCCAACCTTTAACAGCAATTCAAGGCAACAGCTGAGAACAACAGGAGTGCTGAAGTATATTAATAATGGCGAACTGTGGTTCAAGTATTGGACCTTTTACAAGGCAGCAAGGTACTCATTTTGTCATAATTTTATGACAAAATCTGACAATACTTTGCCCTTTCAAAGCTGGGGAAATTATGATCCTAGCAAGCTACAGTCAAAGGAATGTGAAAAGCACTTTTGATTTGAAATCCCATTTCAGAATGCTTTTGAACAAAATGCACAGGTGTCTGATCTGTGTAGTTCCATCTTGTCAGGCCTTACTTTAAATCCATTCCTAACTGCTGTTTAAGGTTTTGGAAATGTATACAAGTCTGTGGATATGTTGAAGCATTTCTCTATAGAATTAATTGCAAGTATTTGATTGCATCTTTGAAAATCTGCTTCTTAACTGATATCTGTCCTGCCGTTTCTTTCTTGACTGTGTCAGGAGTCCAGATATGTATCCTTATCTCCTATTTTTTCTGGTTACCTTAAATACAGTGCAGAAGGCAGTTGCATTCAGGATTTTATCGTACTTACCACATTTCCACAACCCTGGGGATTCCTTCCAAGACCATCTTTTCCACTAGAAACTACAAGGTAAATCTGACCTCTTAACACCAAATGTGTTTTCAACTGTTACTATTCCAAGAAAGGAACGCAAATCATCTAGGAGTCACAACTGTCCATTCTGCAGCTAAATGATATGATATAAAAACTGTCATTAGGACATACTTTGCCTTCTTCATGAGAAGTTTTTCTGAGTCAGGATAGTGCACCAAGATTTCATTGAGTGTTTTCTTGTCCAGAATGAAAAGGTTGGCAAAACCATGGGCCACCACGTTGGCAGTCCTTCGATTTCCTCCACCTGCAGCTAAGAGACTGGAAAGAAAATAAACACCATCAGTCACAGCATTACTTGCCCTAGTGAGTAACCTCTTTGCTGGTGGTTGTCCTGTCATTGTAAAGCTCACTTAGAGCTGGCTGTTCTATCCAGTGTTCTGTAAAGGCTCTGAAGATGGGATTAGAAATGTCTTCTTGCCTCAGGAGGGCAGATTGCCATTGTTGGTCAGGCCCATGCAGATGCTAAGGACTGTGAAAAGTTTTGCTACATAGAGACATTTCTGCCAAGAGATACCCACAGCTCGGACTGCACTTGTTTCAGTCCACATGTGAACTCAGCATTTCCTCAGTTTTATTGCTGAAAATTATTTACATCAATAGTAGACCAGCATTATTTACAGTGGATGAGTGATTCTCCTCCAAGGATTTTCATTTTCCTGAATGAATAACTTCTGTGGGGCTCTGGTTTTCAGTTTTCTCACATACCACATCTCATGTTTGAATGTTGGCAAGTTGAATGATACAGATTAGGAAGGTCTTTCAGGCTGACAGTTACAAATTTGTCTGCCAGAAAAGGCTATTTTGTTTTGAACATAAGGCATTAGACCAGTTTAGCTAGCAGCAGTTGGCCAGAGGGAGGATATCTAAAAAAAATTAGGTGTACAAATAAAAATAAATTGTTCATCTTGCACTAAGCAATAAAAGACTTCACTTCTCAGCTGTGCCGATAAGAAAGACAATTTCCATTTTGCTCTTAGTACTAAAATTGCTCTATCACCATATTCAAGATCTACGCTAAAATCTGTCCTTTAAAGATTTCCCAGTGAATTAATATTTTTGGAGAACATTTAGTACTATCTAAGTTCAAAAGTTATTAATAAAAGATAGTCTGGGCCCTAGTAAACAGGAATTGATACCCACCTGAAGTAATAATCAAGGATATATAAATATTTGTTTTAATATTAAAGATACTTATAGAACTGGTTTCTAAATATTGAATCATATCGATAATATATTTAATTTATAACAGCTTGTAGGAGACCTCTGCAACAGTATGTGCAAGGCTATTTTTACATACCCACAGAGTGCTTTTCTGCAACTCCAGACAGCAATCAATACATGAACTGAAGCTGAAAATGCAGTTTATCGTCTTCTTTATAAACAATTCTGTACGATTCCTTAGATAGAATAAAACTCTTTGCACAACAGGAAAAGCTTCTAAAGAAAATTGCAAACACCTTTTGAGCTCTGATGAATCACTTCTCAACAAGTCATTGAACAATCATTTTTAGGCTTTCCTAACAGAAAGCTCATTTTATCAAGGTAGACGAGAACTAAAGAGATCAGCTTTTTCATTATGGTGATGATGTGAGGTGAATTTTACAAGTAAGGCAGTCTTTGACTAAGGACAATGTTGTATACTTGGGCATTCAATCTGATTTGGTTAGTGTGTGAAGAATTATATGAACAAATTTTTAAAACCAGATACATTTGCCTTACAGTGGTTCTTGGTAATGTAATATCTATATTAATCACAAAATTTGCTTTTTTTACCTAACATTTTTTACTCCAGTTGTGAGCCTGAAATGCTGTAATATTAGTACA
This sequence comes from Acanthiza pusilla, assembly GCA_036630365.1. Taxonomy (NCBI): domain Eukaryota; kingdom Metazoa; phylum Chordata; class Aves; order Passeriformes; family Acanthizidae; genus Acanthiza; species Acanthiza pusilla. Next base: position 71,776,541 of record JAXCHO010000034.1, read on the forward strand.
AGTTGATAACCTAAGAATTCTTATGCGAGCAAATTAAATTTCAAGCTATAAAGTTGTCAAAGTGATGACTCAGCTTATCTATTCTTTTTTTATAGCTATCTCTGTAGGAAGCTGCTGTTCATTGAAATTAGGGAATGTCTTGTGTTATCAGCTCACCCTGCAGGGTTGTGGTGGCTCAAATTGGGACCCATGTGAATGAGAGGAGAACTGGTAAGTCAGGAAAGGGAAATAGGTCTGGATCTTGCTTCTGAGCAGGATGCCAAACTCCAAAGGGCAGAGCCCATCAAAAAGCAGCAGCTACCAGCTTGAGGGAAATCATGGACCAAAGTCATGGAAAATGTCATTTCTCACAAAACGAAATACTCCCTGTAGCTTTGATCTTTTATACAAAGTTTAAAACTACAAGACAGCTGAAATCTGAAACCGAGATCAAACATTTAGAGATATTACTGTCAAAAATTTACATAAAATGGAGAAATGTTTTAGTTTTTCTAGAATTAACATTTTCTGATAGGAAATATCTCCAGTGAAATACCAGTAAATGGATGAATGAGGACATCTGGCTTCAAGTGTAACTTTCTCTGGGCTAATGAAGTGTTGTTATAACTCAATTTCTCTCATTCTGAATTGTCTGTGCTGGCAGGCTCTCATTAAGGCAACAATCTGTTTGCTTCTGATTCTGAAATTATTTTACTTCCCCAAACTGATATTATCTACACAGGAAAATAGCAGTGAGGGTAAGATGTTAATTGGAACTCCTCTTACTTAATCCCTTTCTGTAATAATTTTCAAGGATGAAATTGGCAAAGGATGTGTTTGATCTTACTCTTGCACTGGCCTTCTAGTATAATTCAGGGAACTTTTTGGAAATAAACAGTTTTTATTTTCTGCAATTCATTTGTCCCTGGAGATATTTAAGCATCATTTACATGCATTTTGAACAGGGTGAGATTAAATAGTAAGAGTCTTATAAATCGTGTACCTAAGCCACTCAGAAGGAAGTGGCCATATTTGTCTAAACAAACCTTGAATTGGAAATCAGAAGGAAATCAGCCTGATATCAGGTTATAACTGTTACGAAGTGTGAGGAAAACTTGGATATCCAAAAAGAAGAAGCATGAAATCCATTAAAGATTTTTTCCCCATTTGCTTCTGGTATTCTGTATTCAGAAGACCTTGACAAAATTTATACAGAAAAGCACAATACAAACTCATTATTTTCTAGCGCCTTGTCACAAGGAAGAGCATCTCTCTACTGATACACTTAGTGCTTCATGTCTGCCAGTTGCTGTGGTTTTCCTCCTTGAGATTATCCACTGACTGACATTTTATATGCAAATTACATGTATCTGAATGAGTTTGCTGCTGCAGTAGGTCAGTGATGAATAAAACAAGACTAGAAGTGTAGTGTTATAGCATTGCTGAGGGTTTTGCTAGCCATATTGGCAATTATGTAAAGAGTAACACGTACTGGGAAATGAATCTTTAAAGGTCATTGTGTGGTTCTCACGCGGAAACAAGTGCTCACCTGTGTTTGATCAAAAGTGTGAAAAACCCTTCTTTGTTTTAAAACCAATCGTTATTATTTCTCAGTTTAAAATACAAAGTTCTCACTTCAAATGCCAGACTAATAAATTATTGAAAACCATGTGTGTGTTACATGTGGGGGCTGCTTTAGCTTTTTCTTTTGTCTTTTCGTTATTCAGCCCTTTCTGATGAGTTCATTCTCAGTCTTTCTTCATAACACAATACAGCTTCTTGTTTGGAGGCTTTGCTCAGGTTTTATATTGTCACACAGAGAAATACCTTTCAAATACGCTTCTCTCAAAGAGCTGATATAATTTCACTTTCCCACTTAATGAAAAAGTTCCATAACTATGAGATAGATCAGATGTTTTCCACCTGAGGTCTAAGCAAGTTCTGTACACACATCATTGGATAAACAGGAATGTTTCCACTACTGCAAAGACAGACACAACTGGAAGACAAATGTAAACCTGGCACAGAGCTGATTATTGCTTTTCAAAAGGCAGATTAAAGCTACCAGCGAGGGGATGAACAATAACAGGGAGGCAGCTGGAAGAAACCAAGGATCCAGTTTATCACATGCAGCAGCACATTCATTTTATTACTTTTCCTCAGGCCAACCTCAGCAGGGGGGCACCGTGCCTAAAAACTAGCACTTGATTGGCTAATTGGGGAACATAGCACATAAGAGTTAATGGATTTTGCATAGCAAGCACATGGAGAATATAAAAACTATTTGTAGCCACCAGAAAAAAATTCTTATCCAGCTAACTCAGACAAAAAAATCTGGTTTATCCACCTGTTTTTTTTCTTGTATGCTCTTACATAAATATTTTTTCAAGTTGGTATGTCTGATTTTCAGCAATTTAATCCCTACTTCAGCTCCTATATGAATTATTTTCAGCTGCTATTTTAGATTTTTGTATCTATTTAATTTTCATCTTTGCCATCTTCTGTTTAAGGTCACCTAGGCTTGCTATACAGACAATCAAATGCATTTGGTCCTGCTGTATTGCAGACAGCATATCGGGGAGATGTGTTAAATCTTTAAAATGCTAAAGAAGAAATTTGTCTGTACATCCCTGTCTACATTGATCAAAACATTGGTCTTAGATCTTGCCTATTAATCATTGATGCTTCACTCAGATTTTCCTTCACTTACCACATATCCTTGCTCAGTGTCACCTTTGTTGATCCTACCCACTTTCTAGCCTCCCCATGACAGCTGTCATGCTTACCTCAGAGAAGTTAAACAACCCCTGAATGTTTCACAAGTTCTAAAGAAAGTATTAAAAATAGTGATGGACCTACCTGATCTCCCCAAACACAGCTCCTGCTCTTAGTGTAACCAGGACTTTGGTACCATCAGGGCCTCCAAGGACTTGAACTTCACCCTGTTTGATGATGTACATCTCTCTGCCAATCTCTCCCTGGGCATACAAACACATAAAGAACCCATCCTTAGCAGTGGTTTTTGTTGTTAGAATAATACGACAGATTCTTCTTCAAATATATTTCTACTCTCTCAAAAACAGAGGGTGTACTGGTAGTATGAGGCAAAGCAGCAATTTCATTTTAAAAGTGAAAAGGAAGCATCAACAAAGCCAGGACTGAAAATGTAGCGACTTGCAATTTCTATCTCTTCACTTGGTCCTCCAAGCCCTCCAAGCAGTATCTCCTTGCTGAAGCAGAGTGAAACCAACATACATCCACGGGGAAGGTGGTTCCAGCAGGGTTTTATTTCCTGTTACGTGATGCAGCATTAATAGGATTGCTTTGGTTGTTGGTCACAGAGTTGTACAAGTGAGAGGCCTTTTAGCTCTGAATCTAGCTGTAATAAGCTGATACTTCAATTTCTCATAATCTATCTTTGTTAAGAACCGTTTGCAGATGACTGCAGTATCAAGACATTGAATCTCTTGCTGTCCTGTAGACTCTCTGTTGTGTCAGTCCCAGCTGCAGTCTAAGATCTATTCATGCTGTGCATTGTATAAGCAGAACCACCAAACTACTCTTCCACCCTTCTTAGCCAACAGCAGTTCTGGGATTGGTCTTTGAAGGGACACGCTTGATCCTTCAGTGTATTCACAAACATTTAACTTCCTACACTGTGGAATCAGTGGAACCAGCCCAGCATTCTGGAGGCGGATTTTATGCTTAACTCTTGGAGGGAACAGGACCTTAGTGAACACCTTGGATCAGAACTGGGAGAGACAAGGGGTTCTGATGGTCACTTCTCAGTGTGGTGGGACCTGTGGGTCACTTCCCAGAACAGTAATAGTACTGATACTTCATCCCCACAAGATTTAATTGCATCTTACTTTGCCCTGTGTTTACATTCCTTCTGGAAAGAGGCTTGGGCTCCCTGGTCAGCAGCTGAGATATTTACCTGTCTGGCCAGGTTTAAGTAAAATGTTGAGAGAAGACAGATATCTCTGCTAAAGGACAGTGTGAGAGCTTTCAGCTGGAAATGGAGGTGGCTAAGAGCTGTGAGTGAAGGCAGACAAGATCCTGCTGGAAGGAGCTTTATGGGATGCAGTGTATTTTCTACATTCTTGCATAATTCTACTTAAGAGTGTTTGAGTACACAAATGAAGCACAGGCAAAGCATAACTGATTGAGATCTGTAGGCTGTGTTTGTATGCATATAAGTATAGAAACATTAAGTCTGATCCATTTAAAATATTAAAATTTTATGAGGTATAATTAGATAATCCATATTTACATTAAATACTTTCCCATATTACTATAATTTCATGTTTGGTAAAGTAAGTAATAAAATCCATATTGTCTTGTTCTAGGCTGAAATTTGAGTGGACATTTGTTGTTATTACACAAAGTAGCTTAATTAATTTTATGCTGTCTAATTCAGTCAGGATTAATTTTATTTAAAGGACATTGTTGACCGATATCTGAACTCTTTCTCTAAAATACATTATATAGTTATTATTTGAACAAGAAAAGAATGCTCACCTTTTTGCAGACAAAGTCACCAGGTAAATACACAATGGATTTCAACCTTAGCAGCATGTCATATATCATCTGGGTATCACAGCCCTGTTAAAATAGAGTTGATCACTCTGCTAATTCAGTATTAAAAGTGACTATTATGCTTCAAAACTCAACAATACGGAAATGACCCAGGGATTCCATAAGTGGAATGGAAACTCAAAACATCATAAAGATCAGCTATTAGTGCCAAGAAAAGACTGAGAGAGTTGGTATTTCAAGCACCTATAAAGCTCTCTATGGGTTGAACATGTTTTCATTTTTTACAAAGAGAGCTTCTGTTTGTCCAAATTTTCTGCGGAAGCTCAGTTGGTATTATGTCCAGAGCTTTATGTGCCTTTTATGGAAATTTTGTGGGATTTTTTTTTTTTTTTCACTGATCCAGGGGAAAAAAACAGATCATGTCAAATGTTGGTATGAGTCTATGAATTCCATGTCTTTAGCAAGTATGGAAAAACTGTACAGCCATGGAAAATTTTTACAGATGTATCATGTGATTTCTTGCAAATATCCTAACAAGAAAATTTGCTCTGTGTACTTCTAAAAACTCAGTTTGTGTCAAAAATCCAATTTTAAGTAAACATTTAAACTGTAGCTATGGAAAACTACCACAATAAGAGAAGAGAAAGCTCCTTTGCACAATAATTGACTACAATCCAGCATTCACTACACCAAAGTTATGTTGCCAGCACACATAGCATGGGTGATCTCTCAGGCAGACCTGGACAGCTACAGCAAGGTGGACTGTGGTAAAAATTAGATTATTCTCTGACTCTTGAGATTAGTTATAGTCTGATCTCACAGTCTGCCATCATCTATAGTATGCCATCATAACAGGACTTTGTCTTAATTTGTTTTCTTTAAAAATCACTGCCTTAACACAACAGAAATCCAAATGCAGGCACTTGGGGTTGTTCTGAGATGTCTCCATTAATTGAGACATTCCTTAGACTTATTTTGCCTTGCAATGCAAGATGCACAAGGCAAGGTTTCTGTCTCAGGAATATCACATATTTCTGCATTCTCCTGTAAAACTACTTGCTTTGAATAAGTCCACTTTATTGACAATGGCGAAGTTCACATCAATTGCGACGGCTAATTGCATTTTGGTTGGCATCTGCTCCAGTAATTCTGATTCATCTGAAAGACAAAAAAAAAGACAAATGAAAGAATATCCACAAAAATGAGCAAAAAATTACTTAATGGAGGTTTTCTAACATTTATGAGTTCAAGTGAGGAAGCAACTAATATACTTTTAGATATGCTTAATATATCATGTCCAAAATTATTGCCAAAACATTGGATTAGTAAATAGAATTTGTGAAGTAGTAAGAATCATATTGGTCTGTAGCATCTTTCTTTTCCAAAGTAAGTTGAGTAGCCTCCTCTCACTTCCCACATGCAATTTAGGGAAGGAGAAATGTGAATTTTACCCTATATGTGTATCTATACAACCACTCTCACTCAGACATGCTAAGCAACTGGAATTGTGAATCCTTACCCAGCATTCCTTGAGAGTCCCAGGTGTATTCATACCAAGTTCGAACACGGTTTTGCACCACTCTTGGAATAGAGTAAGTATTCATATAGGAGACAGTGTTGTCCACACAGGAACGAAAGTAGTTCTGTCCTGCTGTTGCTGCTCCGATTACATCTCTCATCTGCAAACATCAATTGCTGTTACTGCACAGTTCAGCAAAAAGAGTCTGGATTTCAGTATCTTGTCAGCAATATATAAAAATAATAGAATGCTTTTTCAAAATCATTGACTAATTATTCATTTGGCTGCATGTTTTGAATAGGTGCTTCATCCGCTTTTTTAGAAACATTACAGATTTATTCTGATTGTCTTGGAAAGTGTAACATTATGATTATAAAGGAATACTTTCTGGGTTTTAGCTTATTCTTCTGTCTCGTATTTCTGGACATGGATAAAATTATAGATAATACTTTTTTTAAAAATCCATTGTAAAGTTAATATGCATTTGGCATGCAATGTAGGTCAGAAGTGAAGCAAATTGGGCTGATTTTCTATAACAACATCATCTGATGCCACTAGAACTAAGATTGTGCCACTATTTAAATAGTTAAGGGATCAGTCCTAAGCTCTGTGAATTGAAAGATGACCTTAAAGTTTTCAATGCAAGAACATCACTTAACATTTCAACACAAACATAATGCAGTTTTTAGAAAGTGGATGAGTTAATGTTCATAGATATCTGTTCTTCAATAGGATAAGTATTCAGATGTGGTTTTAGTGGAATGGCTTCATGTGGCAGCTGCCAAGGATTAATGTGCCATGGGCTGAATTTTGCTCTTTTTTGCAGAGATGCAATTGATTGCAATGGGAATAACAACTTTTAGGCAAGTGTGTTAAGCAGGAATAACTCAATAATTTTAATGGTTCTTTGTAAACAGGAATTATAACAAACAAACTCCAAAGAAGCAGTTTGTGTGTTAAGGTTTAAAGTTTGAGACTGCAAATGACTACACTGGTTACAAAAAGTAATCTGCAGAATCTTCTTGGGGAAATGAGGCTTTCATCAACAGTTAGAACAATTCAGGGAAAAATTATAAATATACAGACTCAGAAGTTTAATCCTATATACTTGAATTCAATAGTTTTTCAGAAGAAATATTTTATATGTGTGCATTGTTTTATTTTTGGTAATTCTGGTTTATGCAGGAATTTTAAATCCTATAAGGAAAAGTCTCTTTAGTGACAATTACCTCTTCTTGCATTTCTAAAGAGTAAGAGATATATACCATCCCTAACTGCTTGATTGAACTTTCCAAATGTTGTATTCAAAATAAGAATTAAATCTCAGTTTAAATGTCTTTTTTTTTTTTTTTTTTTAAATCATTCTACAACAGCTATGGACAAATGAAGAAGTCTGGAACGGTTTCTAGAGAAATTGATAAGACACAGCCTCACATAGCAATCTCAGCATTTGTTCTACTGTAGGCAAGGTGTTTTAAAACCTATGGATCTAAAGTCCAAGTTTAATAGTTACAAGCCAGAAATATTTCAGTTATATTCATCTGGAAATATAACTGATGTGCTGTGCTATGGGATTTTTTTTTTCCTCCTGCCAAATGGGGACCAAGAGACACAGAAACCAGTTAATTTTCAGTTTAACAAATATATTGTAACTTGTGGAAGAGATCAGAATTCTAGTTTGACAAAAGTAATGGAATTTCCATTCACAGTATTCTATTGGTAGTAGAATGACTTATTCAACAATTACAATTTTTATGTCCGATTTAATAGTATAATGTGAATGTCAAGGAATTGTCTCCTTGGCTGTAAGGAAAAAAAGAAGGGAATTCTACATAGTTTCAAGAGTCATCTGTGTCCTGCAGAGTCTTGGCTTTTAATCAGCTTGTGTGCAAAAGAGCTACAAAACAGGGAACTGATTAAATATATGTATTTGTCAGAAGAATAAGTATGGATGACATTAAATAAAGGATGGAAGCTAAACTTTTTCCCAGAACTAACTCCATTAAATTGAACATGCTATCACTCCATTACAGTAATTTGAATAAAACTTGTTACGTACCTGACCAATTAAGCTGGAGAAGACAAAGACACCCATAAAATAATTCAGCAGTTGAAAAACTATCTCAAACAGTGTGTCTGGTTCTGGAAGGCCACCAATGGTGATTAAACTACGAACCGCCCAGTAGTAACACCTCAGGTACCTGTGGATACAAATAGCATTTTTGTTAGACTGTAGCTACTTGTGCTGTTGAAGTTAAGCATATGCCTACCTGAGTTGGGCCTTTCAGTGATGCTTTTCAGTCCAAAAGACTCAGCATTTTTATAAACCCTTATGAATTTATAAATTTCTAATTACACAGGTCAGGTTGAGCTGAATGTTCTCATTGACAGCAAAATAAAAATGTATGGGAAATGCCATGTGGGAAGATAGGAACAGGCTGCAGGTAGCCTAGACCTAGATAAGTTACAGCTATAAATTATCAAGAGAGATAAACAGCCTTGTGGGAGAAACAAGCAGAGAATGTGGATGGGTATGACCAATTAGAAAAGGCACGTGTGAATAGTTTGCTAACCGACTGTAATGCAAGAAGGAACACCTGTTATGCATGTGATAAAAAGGCATAAAATGTGGTGTCCTGGGATAATAAACTGCTGATGTTTGCCACCATCTTGAGTGTCAGCCTTGAATCCACTGTCAATGCAGTGCTAATTTACTGCTCTCTAGTAACTCTAGGTAGCATTACAGAAGACTTGTGTACAAAATGCCAAGATTGATGTTACAGCATTAGAATGCTACCAGTAAAGAAGGTCAAAAGCAGTGTAAAAGTGTTAGGGACTTCCCAGAGTCTCTCTGTAGAAGCAGATGAGATGCTCAGACATCTGAAGGTCTCTTTCATGGGCTTCACTTGATGACATCAGTGAGAAGCCTTATGATGGGACTGACAAATGCAATGTTGCTCTTCTTGTGTCCATTTCTACCCTTGAACCACGCTGATCTTCCTCCTGCTCTGCTTCCGAGTGCCCTTCATTGGTGCTACCTCCTGGGTTATGTCAAACAGAAGTTACATATTTCCATGAGCTGTGTGTTAATTCAGGTTCTCCAAACCACTTCACTAATTCAGCACTGAAAAGTTGACTCCTCTATTAACATCTCCGAGTTGCTGCTCTCCACTGCTTCTGTCACCTTAACAAACACTTCCTTGCCTTCTTCTCTGCAGAGCCTGTTGCCTTCAAGTTGTGTATTCCTACTAGTATGATATCACAAGTTTATGAAAGCAAAAAGGGACCTGGACAGAAGGCTTTAAAAAAGTGCCTTCGAATCTCTAAAATTCTGGTTTAAATTTCATTCTAGGACATGGTACCAAAAGTAATGCAGCATTGCAGTGGGGAATAACTAGTTTAAATCATTGTCGTGAGAATGCTATCATTTCCTTCTTTTCTGAGCAAACAAGTAATTGGTTTAGATATATTTTTAAAAGCCTGCTATTAATTAGAATTTGGCTACCTAAGTTTCTGTACAACAGGACTTCAACTTTGCTGGTGATTAGTAGTGGAACATCATTTTCCTTAACCATAAAGTGAGATTTTCTATTATTTTAGCTGTGCCTACTGCTTCTGAAGCAATGATGATTCCTTATTTTTGCTGAATTTTATTGAGTTTTAAATAATAATTTAAAAAATAACCCTCCCCTCCCCCAAACACTAAGACACAGAAAAAATACTTTTGGAGGTAAGTTTGTTTTGAAATAGAAAGCCTCACATGTATCTTCTAATGCCTGCTCTGAATCGGAGACCACCTGATCCGCTTGCAGACCTTGGTGTACATTTTATTTAATGAACTCCACTAAAATAAGAAGTTCATGTAATAATACAACTGCAGGGTTGGCTTCATGCAAATATGAGAAAATAAACTCCCAATAACAACCAATTCCAATGAGGTTTGTTTTTTCTTAAATCACTTGAAAATGTTTTCAAGTTTTTCACCTAAAATGTCAGGCTTTACTAAGCAATTGATTTCTGCTTTTCATTCCGAAGTCACTTTTTTTCTTGGTTGCAGATTAATGAAATGCAGTAACAATGATCACTTTTACCACACTTTTCTAGTTTTAGATTTTAACAATCAGAACTGGCCATTTTCATTCAAAGTCCTTACATAAAAAATTCATTGCATATTTTCCATCCTACCATTTTTCCTTGTTAGGGATGCAAAATGAACTGCTGGATTACACTACTATAATATTTTCACTTGGGTTAAAAAACAAACCAACAAACAAACCACATATGCATGTTTCCAGAAATGTATGCATAAGTAGCATCTTTTTATTAGACTTCTGTAGCATAAATAAATAATAAGACAAAGACACAGATCCAGTTTGGAAGAATTACAGATTTAAGAATAAAATTGTGCTTCTAGCTTTGCTGAGGGGAATTATCATATAAAGTATATTAATATCGTATTGATTTGCCATAACTGAGAATGCTGTGGTGCTTGAAACATGTATAATTGAGTAATATGAAAGTAAAGAAATTAACATTATTTCTGTGCTAGTTACTTTAGGAAACAAAAGTAATTAAGCAACTCCCTCACCCTCAATGGCTCTGTGTGCCAAGTTTGCTAAGTCCACCAAGATAGACACTATAATCTTTATTCTGTAAATGTCTACAAAGAATGAAAGCAGCTCCTCAGAGGAATTTAGGGGTCACATCTTTCTTTGCAGTGTTGTACGTCCAAAATGTGAGGTGTTTTTTTTTTATATCTGCCTACCCCTTTTTTAAGATGTAGTTAATACACTATATTCTTCTGTAATTTTACTTCAAAAGAAATTTTCTACTGGCACAGGCACATGATATTCACTATCTCTTAGGCACAGGTTTTCTCCATTTATGCATTTTTGTTTTTATTTTAATCTGAAATGAAAGTTGTACAGTTGAAATACAGAGCAGCTTTTTTCTTCCCTAAGAAGGGGAGAAATGAGATTGTAAATTTTGTTTAAGGAAAGCCAGAAAAAACAGACTCCTATTTCAACAGTATTAGCAGCTCTGCTTCCTACCAGCATGTGTCTGGAAACCATCACTGTTCACCATACCGCTTACCAGCCTGCTATAAAATTACTGTTGAAGCAAACAACAGTCGTGAGACAAGAAAGGGATTTTTTCCCTCTGCACATCATAGAGAGTGTGTTTATCCTTCAGGCAATCAAACTACTAGATTTTTCCTAAAAAAAAAAAGAAAAAAAAAAATCCTAGGTATGAAGACATTGAGAAACACTGCAAATAAGATATCTTGTAATACTATGCCAATAGAAATATCTTCTTCAGAAAAGTCCGTTTCAGAATACACTAAACCTCTTTCATGGTTTTGGTTTGTGCAGGTAAATAAGTCTTTGTGTGTGTCTCTCTCAGCTTTTGAGGTGGTATTCACATATCTATTTCAGCCCAGGGAAGCACTGTTTCAAGGCTATCATGTTTGATTCCTCTCAGATTACAGCCAGGATGGGTTTAAGCAGAGTAAAGAAGCAGCCCATATGAATGACTTCCTTCTTGGTACCTCTCCTAGAGTGATGTGCTCATCAGGTGCCTGTGGGTCTGATGATCTGAGACACAATGGAGCAAACTATAAAGCTTTTACCTAAAAGGTGTGGCTGTGGGTAGCAGGTCTGGAAGTCTGACATGTGAGCTGTGCATTCACAGCTTGTCTGGAGGCACAAAACTGTCTTTGCATAGCAAGCGCTGCAAATGTGACACAGACCTATTGCAAGAGTAACACACAACTGATAGCGACGAGACACATTTCAAGATTTGCTGTCTCACCGTGCATTGGGCAACACATGCCAAAGGAGTCAAGTGGTTCCAGACACGTACAGTGACCATTTTCTGGGACTTACAGATATCCACTAAGTCTGCGCATGTGGGAGGTCCATCCCTGGTTGCAGCTGTCCCCCGATCCAGCTCCACCTCCTCGGAGGGAGCCGCCCCCTTAGGGGAGGATCCAGGGGCATGAGACCTGCCCCTGTTCTGGAAGGGAGGCGTGCCCAGGGCTCTGGACCAACCCCCTCTTCCTGAACCTTCTGTTGGGTTTGCTGTGTTATTGGTTGTTGTTTGTTGTACCCTCCCCTTTTATGTTCTGGTTGGACCCTGGACCCTTGCACCCTCCCCTTGTCCCTTCTCCTATTGGTTACCCCTTCCCCTTTTTAACCCGCCGCCCTGGGGACAGCCCTCAGGATTTCTCCTCCGCTCTCCCTCCTGATCACCCTGCACCCTGGCCCCCGACAATAAAGGAGATCACGGAGGAGATCCCCTCCTGCACCCTTCGCCTCGTCTCGCCTCCTTTTCCAGCGGCACCTCATTGCTGACCACTTGCTGGGAGCAGCCCCACCTCGGTGGGAGTCATCCCCACAGTAGGCTGTGGTGGCCCGGAGGCTCGCGTCCTGGGCAAGGGCAGCCAGGACAGCCAGGTGGCTTTTTATTTTAAAATACAACATGTGCCCAGAACAGGAAGGCAGCAAGCTACAGAGAAGCATAATTGGGATACAAATAGATGTCTTAGATTTCGTCAAAGAGTTTTGCAGACTGCTTGTGGATGACTTGCAAACAGCAGAAATATACCCCGAGCAAAGTGAAATGATTTGTTTTGTCTAAATTTACTGCTGACCTGGAGGGTTTGCATGAGAATTTCAGCTCCCTAGTTTTAGTTTCCCTGCGAACAGTGATGAAAGAGAGATACTTATTGGGGCAATTCAGAACAATGACTTAATGTTAAATCGCTTAAAAAGGATTTATCCATTTTTCCTCAGGAATTAGGGAGATTGATCTTTTCCTTAGGCAGTTAAATTAGATTGTAAATAAACATATATAATTCAAATTAAGAGACTATTTCAATGACCTGCTACTGTCCTTGCACAGACTCTAACATTCTAGTGTTGCACTAGTGATGCTGTGCTTCTGCATTAGGAGAGACTGAGGTCTTGCCAAACTCAAGCTCATGGGTGCACTTTTAATGCTGAAACATCGTGTGTGGTTAATCTGGGTGGCAAAGTTGACTGCCTTTTGCACCTTAAGTCAAAGGTTTTGACCGAAGGCTGCTGTGCAAAAGAGCTCAAATCTTGTATTGACACTAACACTTTAGAGTCTGGACAAGAACTGGGAAAAAATAGAACTTGAAGAGATTTGCGAAAGGGCTATTTTGATGACTTTGCTTGTGGTTTGAGTATTGTGTATAGCTGTTAGTTATAGATTTAGCTCAGCAACTAGTGTGCCTTCTCAGGAACGTGTACATAATCAAACTGATAATGGAAACTGTTTGTTAGTTCTTTTTAGCTTGGAAAAGAAAAAAAAATCCTAGGAGTGTTGACATTTTTAAGAACTGGTTTTGGCCATAGCTATCAATATTTTATGGACACAGCAGGGATCCTATATAAAGCATTAATGGCACTAAATCAGTCCCAGATCATTTGCTGTGGGTCAATGTAATCTGAGAGTGCTAGAATTTTGATTTACTTGTCAAACTACTTACTATCATTTTAAAAAATTAGCTACGTAGCTATGTTTGCCTAATCTTCTTTCTGAATAAGTTCTCAGTCTTTGTGAGACTTCTGGCATACTTTGCTTCAAATATTGTAAACCCTGAATGCTCTGTGAAAGGAAATCTTACATGCTGTGCCATCATGTATGCTGCAGTGCTAGTCACTTTTTCTGACATATTGTGCTTATAATCTGCTTTCCAAATAAATGAATATACCTAGAAGTATCTTGTCTGATAAGTTTAAGTTCACATTGCATCTCCAGTTATAACTAATGTTTTCATAATTCCGCTCTAGGTGAAAAAATCCTCAGACATTTGAAAATTAGATACTAAGTCATGTTTAATTCTCTAAGGCAAAGGCTATCCCATACAGAGAGCATTTGGTGTTAGTGGGATACAAAACTGAACTTTATGAAATGCAGCTCATTGTGGAATACTCTTTGTGGTTCCATGTTCATGGCACTATATATTCCAGTATGAGTTAGATACAGGCAAAAAGAATAAAGTCATACATTCACCAACCAATGTCAAGATAAAGTAGATTAATGACTTAAAGAGGTTTACATGGATATATCATAGCATTATTGAATGGTTTGGGTTGGAAGGGACCTTAAAGATTATTCAGTTCCAGTCCCCCTACCATGGGAAGCGATAACTTCTGCTAGACCAGGTTGCTCAGAACCCCATCCAGCCTGGCCTTGAACACCTCCAGGGATTCAGAGTCCACAGCTTCACTGGGCAATGTGTTCCAGTGCCTGAGCACCCTTATAGTAAAGAATTTCTTCCTAATATGTAGTTTAAATGTATCCTCTTTCAGCTTAAAGCCATTCCCCCTTGTTCTCTCTGTATGGCCTTGTAAAAAGTCCTTGTGCAGCTTTCTTGTAGGTTCCCCTTTAGGTACTGGATGGTGCTATAAGGTCTCCCCAGGACCTTCTCTTCTCTAGGCTGAACAGTCCCAATTTTCCCAACCTGTCTTCACAGGAGAGGTGCTCCAGCCTGGAGATCATCTTAGTGGCCTCCTCTGGACTCGTTCCAACAGGTCAAAGTTTTTCTTGCATTTGGATATTTGCATATCCAACATGCATTTTATTTCAGAATCTAGTGTAAATGAAGAACTTAAATTTTCAGATTATTATCATTGTTTATAAAACAAATCTGTTCTTAATTCCATGTGATTACAGTGCGACTTCATTTGAGAAATTTTTTTTCTCCTCTTGGAAGAGGTATCACAAAACATTAAAAAACCTGGCTATTGCCAGGGCAGAACTGCATTGTCTGTGGTAAAGCAAGTAAATAATTCCTACCAATTGTTTCTTTGAGTGAAATGTGAAATATTTTTTCTCTGTGAAAAACAGGTAATTTTTTCTTGTTCTCTAGACTGTTCTGAAGAAGCATTAAAAAGCTTCAAGACTGAGTAAACTCTGTACTTTGAGAGTTTTCAGGTTTCTTAGTCTTATGTACCTTATTTTTTAGATATGAGGCAAGTATTTCCAAGAATCACATTAATAAAAAATTGCTATAATGGAAATTGCTTCTGCATTTTTCTTGTCAGATTTCTGGAAACCTTGATCCTGCAAATAGAAACCTGTCTATAACTTCACTTACACAAGCGGTCCCACTGAGCTCCATGACCCTGCTTGCACATGTCTGACTGCAGTACTCAAGCTGTGTGTTTTAGTAGTGTGTGGAAACTGCAGACGTCATTTTTTCCGAGAGATAACCCTAATTCTAAAAAAAATCAATGCTGCTTTACACAAAATGTGTTTTGCTCTGAAAGGCTATTTTCTTATCCTTCAAGACAGTGACTTGACACCAAACTTGTGAAGCCTGACAAAACTACAAACAAGAGGAGCACATCTCCAAGAGAAAGGTAAGAGGTTCTTTGGAAGGTGATTTATGACAGCAGTAGGATACTATATGTTGTTCTGCAAGGAATGTAATCAAAGAACAAATTGAGCTTCTGTGGCTTTAACTATATTATAGCCTTTGAAAGAAAAGAGTGTTCATACAACTGAACCTACTAGATATATCTTTATAAAACTACACACAGAATATATTAAGGCTTTGCTGTTTCCTCTTTCTTCCTCTCCATCATCTTAATAAATGTTTCTTACTTGGCACCCAACCTATTTCTGTCACAAGGTGTTTGTAGAAAATTGTGCCAATATCCAGTCCTTTCCCCTGAAGACACTCTGCCCATGTTTAAGCATAACCTTCTCAAAAGATCAGAGAGAGCTGGTGGAATTTTTTCAGACCAATCACCATGGTGTAGAGGGAATAAAATGTTGCACTTTAATGACACAATGCTGTGTGGAAGAAAAAAAAAGCCCAGACTATCCCTGTTTCCTTTGAGGGATTGCTACACAATGCTTTTAACTGTTCCCATGTGCATATGCAATCAGTAAGTTTAATTTATGACCCTTGTCGCTTTCTAAATGTTTAATTAAGTTAGTGCTTTGCACTGACTCATAAACCTATAAAAACTGAAAGTGGTGATCTGATTATTCACTGCACCTACCCTCCAAATATGTGTTAGTAATGAAAGCTGCTGATCAGCAGTCATGGTGCCAAAAGTTTGCTATTCAAGCACTCACACAGCAAGCGCATACCCTGCAAGCAAAGGCATGGGAGAAGGATGGGAAGGCAGGAAGGAGCAAAATCAACAAAAGTCTCTTGCAAGAGAAAAGGACTTACATGTTTCCTTCACCATCGTACACCCATCTAGTGCTGCCAATTCCTTCGTAGTCTGAAGCCCAATAATACAGGCATGCATTAATGTGCAAGATAAACAGCAAATATCCAGTTGTTCGAATGACCCTATAAAAGCAAGAGATTCCTGTAAAACAGCTTACATTTTTCCTTTCTTTTAGTATAGAACCCATTACTTTTTTTGATTAGCAATGTTAATGTTAAGCATCCAATAAGTCGATTCCCACCTGTATTGATCTATGAAAAAAATAGCTGGCAGTTACCCATGTCTCACATCTGTCCAAGGTCAAATAAATATCTTTCCTAGAATATTTGGCATGGGGTAATTTTTAAATTATGGTTCCCTGAGGAGTTTATAGTCCACCTCTTTAAATGGCTATGAATATTTACAGAAATTTGAAGCTATATTAATGAGGCTACAGGGTACAAAATAATGTGGTTGCCAAACTCTATCCAAGATAGGCTCTAAACTTGTGAACCAAAGCCAAGAAATGTCTGAGGTCAGAAATTAACTGCTTTACAAGACCTGTAGCCTGCAGTAGATCCTCTAAATAGTATGATTTTGTGGCTACAGCAGGAGTTATATCATTCCTAATCCCCGTTCTTATGCTTATGGCCAGTTCTTTGAAGAATATCAATGATGAATGACTTAAGCACCAAGCAGCTTTCTGTTTAATACAATAATGATCTCATTGTTTATCATCTGTTCAGTGCATGTGGATCAAAAGAAAGATCTCCTGGATTTAGATCTCTATTCAAATAATCATACAAGCAGGGGATAAATAATCAGGAAAAGTGCAGGACTTGCCTAAACGCAGGCTGGTAGGTAATGAGTTTATCTGCTACAGCTAGAATTCAATGCAGTATGCAGTGCAGGATAACTGAGTAAGTGGTTTTATGAAAATTTAATGAGATCTAACTAAGTAGGGTCTATAAACAAAGGTAATGGGAGATAATATCTTTGTGGTTGCTTCATTAAGCACTCCTTTGCTGGTTCTTCAGGTGCCTTTGCATGCCCTCCTTGGCCTCTCCATGCTGTTAAGTAATCTGCCTAAGTGTAGTCTTTATGATGCTCACAAATGAATGCTATTTCTCTGTTTAAAAGTTGGCAGGCTTCCAGGAGAGCTCTGTTTAGGATTGCAAACTGTAGGTAACAGCAGATAGCTGCTGTGATCTAGTAATGTTGCAATGTTGCCCATACTAGGTCTTCTGTGCAAATTTGAATCCTTGAAAGTAGACTCCTGAGGGCTGAGTGAAGATTCTGGAAGCCTTTGCTGTGTTGTATTTCTCTAGATGTATGTTGAATCTGTCACAATGAGAAGATAAGATGTAAGTAATGTTTGACAGCTCTATTTCTACCAACTCAAACTAATTAGTTTGAGAAGAGAATCCACCCAGGGATATCCACTTGCTGTGTAGAAGCTGAGTTTAATATTGTCTAGTTGACTGGTGCTTTACTGCTCAAATTGTGACTATAGCAATCCCAGACCAAAGAAACATTGGTATATTAAAATAAAATGCAGTAGTTTGCACAAAAAGCCTGGGGTTTTTTAGAGTTTTTTGCTCCTTGTACTTTTCTTCTGTATAACTACCCTGTTCTCCATTTGCCAATGAGCAAAACTGTGAGTCAGTGTTTTGTGAAGTATGAGGTAGAAAACAGATTCACTTTGTAATATTTAGATTCTGTAGTTTACATTCTGCAAGTGATTTAACGTTGGAAATGTCAGTGGGCTTGGATCAGGAAGCAAAGACATGAGCAGCAGCACACAGTAGTGGTACTCAACCAATATCATTCTAAAAAACTCTGACAAGGCAGAAGCACATTGCAGAGTAGCTGGCTCTGTCTTTTCAGCTGCTGCACACTTTTTACTGGACCAGTGACATCTTGCTCTGTGTGTCTTAGCCTTCCTAAACAAGCACCTTGCCTGTTTCTTGTCATGCAAATAAACATCACATCCTTTGAAGGTGGTCTAGCTTGAAGACATACACATCCCCTTCTCAACTTTCCTTTAGAACAACCATTTCCCATTCCGTATTATATAGTGTGAAACCCTGTCTCCTGAAAAACTGTTTATTTGGGTGAAAATGAGTTTAAAATTTATTCCCATTTCTTTGAAATCCACATACATACAACAGTGTTGTTACATTGAAAGTAATTACTTGATTCAGAATTATATATAATATTATATATTATCTATATTATATATACTGTACCTCCCAGTACTCACTGTGAGTATTATAGGAGATTCAGAAAAATCATTGAATTATGACTCCAAAAAGCAAAGGATATAAAATAGAAAATACTTAATTTTAAAACAATTAATTTTCAAACTTATCAACATGAACAGATGAAAGCCCATTCTTTTTAACAAAATCCGAAACTGGAGGATATAGGGAGGCAGAGATTCAGAATTGGACAAGAAATTTCTTAGTCTCGTGGAAATTCATTCCTCTCTTGAAACAAAAAAATAATAATAAAAAAAAACAAACAAAAAAACAAAAAATACCCCAAAAACCCCAAATCAAACCACAAAGGAATCTTCAATAAGTGATAAGAGAGGGCAACATAAGAATAAGCTTTGTGAAGGTCAGCATCTCAAAAATATTTTAGTAGAACTTTCAAACTTTTAAGTTCTATTTCACAGATACTTGAAAAAATGAAAAAGATGATGTTTCAACCTCCTTTTGAAATTTATCTTGTTTTTAAATCTTAAAATGTCTCATTTTAATGTATAAATATCAAGGGTACTGTTTAAGTGCAACGATCTCTGAAATAGATTAAGATGGTAACCGACACATTATAATTTCTGGAGAACCAACAGACAGGAACAATAAATGCTCCAAAACTGGGACAGGGAATAGAATCTGTTGGTGGAGGTATTACGTAAGATAAACTAGGACTGATGATATTGACAATAAGGGTGACAAAATAGATGGGTCTTAGCAGCATCACTGACAGATGAGGGCCCCATGAAATTTGCTATAGCTGTGTCCACGGACTGCTTGAGTTGGAGCCAAAATTCTTTCTGTCAATGCAGAAGGTGAGAACACAGTTCGGCAGACTATGGTTATAATCACATTTTGGGAACTGTGCTGAATTGATCCTTGCTCCAGCTGTAGTCAGTGCAGTGAAGGATCAAGTTTCTGTATATGCCAGGTTCATGGGGAGAGCATGTTTGCAGAAATATGTTGATACAGGCTCAAGCTCATAACTCCTATTAAGTAAAAATAAACAGCTACTGAGAATTTGGAACTGCTATTAGTAACCTAAAGAAAGTGTTCTTTAGCTGTTTCACTAAAGAAACTTCCTTCTGATACTTCTGGTCAATTAAATTTTGGCATCAGCCTCAGTTAGGTGAATTTTTTGCCTGAACCAGGCCAGCTGAACTGATCTAGATTTCATATGTAAGTGAAAGCTTATATATATTGTTTTAATGATCACCATAAAGACAGATATTTTAAAAAATCCTTAAAATTGAGCAGTTAAAGATGTATCATATTCCACCCAGTGCTTAACTGACAACTCATGAAATCATATGAAATCATATGAAATGCATTCTGTGCCAAGATTTGCATGCCACTCGAGTTTTATCAGCACATACCTGTAGATGTATGCTTTTTCCATAATAGCTTCCAAACGATCATTAAACTCAAAGAATGTGTTATGCTGAATGGAAAACAAATGAAAGTAATCAAATCACTATTTCTCAGTGTACATAATTTTTATGATAGCACTGACATTAATTCACACACACATTTTGAAAATGGATTTTTCAGTAATCAAACTTTCTTTAAACATTGTGCTGGTTCTGGCCAGGGTAGGCTTAATTTTTGCAGTAGGTGGGAGGGACATGGCTAGGATTCCTTGTTACTCTATACCATGTCAGGTCATTGCTGGGGGGGGATAAAGGGACTCTCAGGGAAGAAAGATCTTCCTTCCTGTTGAGACAACCTGTTGGAGGGACTTGCCTGATATTGTTAATTATTGGTGAGTTTTTCCATGTGAATAATTTCTTTTCTAATACCCTCTGTCATTAGCAATGTTGTTGTTAGTGTTCATTTTCTTATCTCATTGCTGTTTCCAGTAAATTGTTCTTGTCTCAACCCATGACCATTGCCTTTTGTGCCTCCAGCTGGAGGGGGGAGGGGGAGAAGAGTAGGGTTTTAGTGGGAGTACTAAATTGGACAATACCATTCCTAAACCATGACAAACATTTAACAAAATGTGAATTGAAAAACAAAGATAAATTTTAGTGAGATGGGTTTTTTTGGGGTGTTCAATGCACCCCTAATCTGATCATAGAAATAACCTTGCTGTTTTGGTTGGACTACTGCAGATGAATGACTCTACTTCCTCAAACATGTGTAATTGCTTGGGGAACATGATCACAGAGAATTACATGCTTTTTTTCTCTTCCTGAAATTCCAGTAATTCTCCAGTAAGAAATCATGTGTATCAACAGCAACATACTAGATGATACTCTCTGGTATCAACTGCAGCTGTATCGAATTCTTCCTGTTTAGTATTTGTAGATGGTCTTTAGTGATTGCATGTAGTTTTTTCTTTGTTTTTCTTCAATGCACAGCTGGTTTCCTAATAAAAGGTACCATTTATCTTTTCATTCTTGCATATTATTTTGGTTCTAGTTTAAGGAATTTTGAAGTTTTATTGCATACTGAAGAGCACCCTCATTTTATTGTCAGAGTTCTTGTGTCTCCCCTCAACTTTAAATGAAAACCAATAATTTGTCCACATGTTTATTGTGTAGGAAAATGCCATTAGCCACACAGTGGCCTGCTAGCTACTGTGTTCTAATCCCTTCTCAGACCTTTCATTACACAATTCCGAGTGTCTTTTGGACTCACTAACAAAAGTGGGTTTGTGCGTGATAGGTATTCTGTGTATAGTTTATGTTGTCCCTAAAATTACCTCATTCGCTTTTAAACAATTGACATAAGCAACAGAAGGGGAAAATACATAAGGCATTAGTTGTGGTTTTTTTAAAGTCTTTGAAAACCAGGCAGGAAATTTGAGATTAAGCTAATTTAGATAATGGAAAAAACAGCTTTAATAGCAAACTACCTTTTGAATGTAGGAAATGGTAAATTCAGAAGAAAAAATAGAGAATAAGGATTTAATTTGGCTAGACTATAATTGTATTTTTGTTGGTTTATTTAGTTATGTTGTACCTTAGCCTGAAGATATTTTACAATTTCTAAATTTCATGGTAAGTGTTATAAAAAACTTTATACTGGGTTTCAAAAACATCTTTGCATGGTTAGCCATCCATTGCTAACACAGATCTTACCTTTAGCATCCTGTTTGCTCTAAATGCTGGACTAAATCCAAAGAAGAAGGATAAAACGTCAAATGGCAACACTGATATCACATCAAGCTGTTGAAGAGTAGAGAGGTCAATTTAAACTTCATAGTAATCATAATGCATTTATTTGCTGTCAAAAACCTGCTTAGACTGAATCATGACTGTGATTATATTCGAAGAGTCAGCATGCTAAGCACAGAGCTTCCCAAGTACTGGCAAGCAAGATTATCTCTTTGAAAACACTAACAGCTTGGCTCTGCCCTGCTTTTGACTCCCCTGCGCCTGAGATTTTAATCTGTTTCATGTGGATTATTAACAGTATGTCATATATTTGATTGTTAATACATTCTATTATTTCAATTGCAGTTCTGACCAGACTAAAATGTCTGGCATGTGGCTGGTGAACGCAGGTGGGGAGGACACTACTAAAACACTTCTTAAAAGTCCTTCAGCTTTTAAAAAAATGCTGCTTAAAGCAATTTGAGGGAGTACAATGAATTGGATTTCTTGCTTGGAACCTGCAGAAGGCATGTGTTCCAAACAACAGGTTCATCACAAGAGATAAGTTTGGCTGGGTTTTGTTTGTTTGGTTGCTTGATTGGTTTGGGTTTTTTAAAATAGATTTTGTCTTGCATCATATTTGTATGCTGCTTCTTCCCATATCACTAAGGTTTTCAACATCTCCCTGCAGTCCATCAACTATGTGATTGCTCTTCTTATCTGTATGCTTTATTCCTTCCAGGAATTCTATGGAGAAAAGGAAAGCTGTGGCAAATTTATGTTCTCCTTTTTAAAGATCCTGAGATAAACTTGCTTCGTTGCTGTTATTGCTTGGGAATAAGAGAGAGATGTGGAACTGTGGGTTCATCTTACTGTAATCAGAAATGCCTTTGCTCTGAGGGGTGTAAATTGTGTTGGCAGCAACTAGGCTGCAGCACTGACCTTTTATTCCATGCAAGTAAGAAGCAGTTAATACTTGAACAGTGTGCAAAACAAACCAAGAAATTGATTGAGGAGAAACAGCCTCTTATGAGCTCTCTCTCCCTCTCTCAGACACATGTCTAAGAGGAGGCACAATTTAGTCAAAAGTGCATTAATATCAGTAACTGTTAATTAGTACTTAATCATATGTCAAATTCCCAGAGTATATCTATATCTTGCATGTGGTGAGAACACTCAGCTCTCATTAGTTTCTCCAGAAATCAAGAGCACTAAACATATAGCAAGTGTGAACTTAAAACCATACAAATCCACTTAGGTCTCTTGCTTTAAGTTTGACACTGTCATACTCATTTTCCTGTATTGTGTATATCCTGCACTTTTGGACAGCTTAATCTCAAGTATTTAAGTAGTGATAACAGAGTCATTGAGAAAAATTTAACTCTGAACAAGACAGGTGCAAAAGTATTTAGAGAGAGGAGAGGGCAGTAACTGAGACGTGTGCTTAGTGTCACAGAGTTGTACATGTATCAGGAATTCAATAAACTACCAATCCTCTGCTGGCAAAACCCCCCCCAACATTTAGGAACAGCATGAACAATTTTCCAAAATCAGATGCATCTTTATTTTTACAAAGTGCCATGAGCATCAAAAATCTTAGTTTGAATTTTTTGCTGCCCCTGTGAGTGATAAGCTGTTCAGTACAATGAGGTACTTCATAAGAGTTTACAGAATAGAGTTATGATCACTCTTCAAGGGTTTTAATTTTATTTAATAAATCTCTGTCAAATGGTGCTATTGTCTTTAGTGTGTGCTGGGATGACCTCACAAAAATTAATAAAATTCTATTTTATTAATTTATTATAATTCCAAAAGAATATTTAGAATTGTATTTATAAGCATTCTCTCTTCCAGTTAAACACTGTTATGAGGATGACAATGTTCAGCTGGTGAGCACTGACATGCCATTGAGCCAGTGCTTTCTGGTGATAGTCTTAAACCAACCATTTTCAGTGAATGAAAAAAATCCTGTGAAATCCTACAGCCAGAACTCCATATTGGTATCAGTAACATGATCTACTTACCCGAAACTTCACTGTGCTGTGGTAGAATTTCTTCGTTTCCACTCTGTCTGACTACAGTGATAATGAAAGTAGAAAAACACATAGTCAAGAACAGAATGTCAAGGATGAGCCTCTGCTACTCAACAGGATAGTAGGGATGACGACAGTTAAATTAATGATGGTCTAAAAGTATGAATGGAGAAATATCTGTAGATATTTTTGAGAAGTAGTACTTTTATTAGTCTAGCTCACATTAGATCAGATTTAATTAGAGCTACTTGAAAAAATGAGGGTTGGGGTTTGTCTGCTTTTTTCCAATCTGGTCTAGAAAAGTAAATTACATTTTTCCCACAAAATTTCCCTCTCAAGACATCTGTACCACTTCATGCTCAATGAAACACTCTTCAATTTCAGGGCGAAAGACTCAATTTACCCACAGTAATTCCAAGAAAAATGTAAGAGTGTTTCTAACGGTGCTGTACAAAATTAGCTCTTTGAATGCTGGCAGTAACATGCCAGCATTACTAGCATTATAATAATCAACACTGCATTCATTAGTAATGATTAGCTATTTATTTTTAAATTGTTCTTCATGGGAACTGATGTTAATATCTTAATAAGAAAGGGTAATCACAAGTATATGAAGAAATTATCTATTATATTTTCTGTATTTATATCAGGGCAACTTTAAAAATAGCTAGAAGATCTTAATCATATGACAACTTTGCCTATTATCAGTTTAAACATTAAACTAAATGCAGGAGATCAAGCAGCAGATGATTTCTGTGCTCTAAAATCTATGATTTATAGAAACAGCTTCAAGGAAAATACAAGCTGAACTTCCTAAGTTACAGTTTTAACTTTTTTCATAAAAAATGAGGTTTGTGGGATTTAGGCAAGATCCAGTTACTGCATGTCTTGGTGTGGAAAAACACATTCCACTACACTGCATTTAATACCTATTTAAATTATATTTGCACAGCTTTGTCTGTAAAGATATCAGTAATATCGTGTATGTACAATGTATAAAATTTTATGTAAAAGCTCTGAACTAAAGCTAGTTCCAAATTAGATTTTAGAATATATTATTTTGAATTTTCTGTCTGTTGGGCACAGTAATACCATGTTGAAGTTATCAAAACTTTTTTTTTTTTTCTGAATTAAGGGTTTTTTTCTATAAGAAGTTAAAAGCAGTTAGAAAGTTAATGTTCTAGATAACCTTTAGTAGGTTAAGGGCAAGCTTTCACCCTTTTTCAAATCCTTGTTTAAAATTTTATTTTACATTTTTCTGTAAAAAGATAACACAAAAATAGTAGCAAGAATCAAAATTGAACATACATATTTTCCCAAATTAAATTATCTCAAAGAAATTATTTTCAAAGTATCCTAAAGTTACAGGGATTTGCTCTGATTTTTGGAAAAAAATTAAAACACAACCTCAGAACCTGTTACAAAACACCCATATCCTGTCCAACCTTAGCAGAATATGCCTTGTCTTCTACTATGATTCTGGTACAAGGCAAATGGAAAGGTGAGTTTCACACAGACATACAGAAAAATGTATATGTGCATGGATACATATGATATAATCACTGATTCCAGTGAAGAATCTGTTTAGAGCCATATGCCTGTTTCAACTGCTCTCATCTGTTACTTTCAAATCTGCTTTTAAAATTTTTAATAATTTAGGTAATAGATGGGTTTCTTGCCACATAGGATAATGGAAGGTCAGTGAAGAAGAATATATGTCCTTTGATAAATAAAAAAAAGTTACATAGACTTGACATAGTGATAAAAAAGAAAGTCAGATTTGATGAATTTCTATGCTCTAACACACAACCACTGCCCATGGAAGTTCCACTTCCAATACTTACTATTATATCTCCCCCTTTGATAAATCGCACTCGGGGCTGGAAAATTGCTAAGTCACACAGGTAGCAGAGATCACACATTACATCAATGACAAACCAATATATTGAGTTACTGGGGGTTTGATATGGGAACACATAGCGGAGGGGAATGAACCAGCAATTCCAGTTATAGGCGATTGTCACAAGCATGAGCCAGGCCACGTAACGGCGATCTGAAACAAAAAACATGGAATGTAGAGGCATGAACTTGGAGTCTATTGTCATTCTTTTAGACACATTCATTCTGCTGCAGTCTCTGGGAATGCTTCTGCCCAGAGCAGCCTACCAGTCTCCCTTTTTCGACTGGATATGGTGCTAAAGTGATAAAGCTTGGAAATAGGGGTCAGACAAGGAACTTGCAAATGGGAAAAAAGATAAGTTAATGAGACCATATAAATTTCTGTGCATCAGAAGAAACATATAATTTGAATTATAATTTATTAAATAATTATTATAAAATTATAATTTTGCATGCTGGTCATGTATGTTATAACTGACAAAAGAATTGTTTGGACCTAATGAATGGTAGAAATTCCAGATCAAGAACGAGAAGACTTGGGTTCTAATTCTGGTCAGTTTGCATAACATCTTTGTGCGTACCATCTTTACGATTGGTGTCACTTTTCGTGATTAGATTAAATGTTGTTTAGGGCAGGACCTCTGTGTCCCTGTGAATTGCAAACTGGAATGGGTATCTTATGGCGGCTCACAGGTGCCATGTAATACCAGGTCACTTCAATATGACTTTATCCCATTCTATTACACAGTTTTTAATTTACCTGTGTATGAGTCAATGGTATCTGGTAGCTTCATAAACTCCTGGTATTTTTTCAGTAGCGGAGGTTTTTCGAATTTACAGCACAACATATCGCAGTAATGATCCTCCTCTGGCTTTGCTTCTGCCTCCTCTTTCTTTTCTTCTTTTTTTTCATCTTTTTTTTCATCTTTTTTTTCTTCTTTTGGTGGAGGTGGAGGCTTCTTTGGTGCTAAACACATAGATTACCAAAAACGTTGGCATTTTAATAACGGCTCGATTAATACACCCTGTTTTAACATGGACAAAAGCTTTATCATGTTGAAATGTCTTCTAAAACCACTGGGCAGTAACTAAAGTTACAATTAATTATATTAAACACATAAGAAAACACTTCAAGAATAGAATCACTACTGGTATAAAAATGTGCATCTGCTATCATGAACAGGGCACTTATGTTACAGAGGACAATATCTATATTGCTGCGTTTCCCTGGGCAGAGCCCACAAATTATACTTTTTATAAGACTGACAAGAAAAACATTAATTCATAATTCAGCATTCATTAATGCAACTGAGCATTTCTCTTTACATGGCTGTTGCAAAGAATGAATGCAGTGAGGATGGAGATAAGAAAAGACACCTGTGCCGTGGGCTGACCTCTCCCCTCTCCTGAAACCTGATATGCAAGATGCAACAGGTGAAACTAGTGGGAAGCCTATGATTTTGTACACTTCTAGGCTTATAAAAATCTTGCAGTGCTCCTTTGAGCCCAGTTCTTTCATCTGTGGGCAGGATAATGTTGTCTACACATGTCCTATTAATTCTGGTTTACCTCTGATAAGGATACACAGTCTTAGCAGTAAACTGGCAAACTGGATCTGTAATAAGTCAAGAAATAAAGGTCACAAGTTCTAAAAAGAGAACAAGAGGTAGATGACCAAAGAAATAGTTTTGAAAAAGGGTATTAATTCATCAGTTGGTATAGGTTATAATTCTTCAGGCACCTTTTTTTTTACAGCTTTTTAAATAACATATAAGTGATGAACAGCTTCTAAAAAGTGTCATAACATAAAATAACCACAACTCAGTTCTTTGTGGAAAGGAAAAAGTCAAGCTTTCCTTTAAAGAGGAAAAACATTGATTTGTTTTATATTTCATATTTTGTCAAAAATCAATGATAAATTAATGTCTGATGAGCTTTTTCTATTTAAAGCATGGACTTAAAGTCCTCATTGTGTCCAGATTTCTGTCACAGTAAAAATTTTATTTACTTATTTACACAGCAGATTTCATATCAAAGTGACTAATATCCACTCATAAGATATGTATGTTTCTTCATATGTTTCAGATTCATCTCCAGGAATAAACATATCTGGGAGCTATTTCAAATTACAGAAGACTTCTTGGTATGGATGATTCTAGATACTGCCTCTATAAGGTTTTTCCCCAAATTCTCCAATAATGTCATTCAAAGGGAGCTTGTACCTAAGGACTCTGGCTTACTCTAGAAAATAGGGATAAATTGACTTCAGTGGGCACAAAGTGATCCTTCCCAGTAGATAAACACACGCTACTTACAAATAATTTATCGCAGTACTTTTTGTTACCACAAAATAATTTTCAGCTTGAAACTGAACAAAGGCACAGCTATTTTTATAGGCACTTACAAGCTGTAGGACTGCCTTCTGGTGAAGATATCACTGGGTCGTTCAGCTTTTCCTTATAGACATTTGCCCTTTCACGCAATTTTTTGACCATCTCTTGAAGTTGGGCATCAACATACTCATTTGTTTGGAAACGTGTTGGCTTCTGTGTGCTAATCAAAACAAAACGGAAAAAAGCTTAATGTACTGGAAATCAGTGGAAGGAAACAGCACTAATTCTATTTCTGATCTGAAGTCAGGCATTGAGATTGGATGTTTATTGAGCACAGTGCTTATTCACATAATTTCATGTCAAGGGGAAACCTAAGTTACCTGTTCTTGCCCCCTGCCCCTGCCAGCAACAGTCTGTGTGTTATTTCGAGCAGAGAAGGTCTGCACTAGTGGCTTCCCACTGCTGCTTTTTACCAAGTTCTGCTGTGGCTGTGTAAGGCCTAGAGCTTCTCTGATGTATTCACTAAGTTACAAGGCATGCTCTTCACATCTGTGCATACAAATGTGCTTGTCTTTATATGGTAATGTCCCAATGATGACAAGAAATGCAGGTGGGAGAGGAGAGACTTATGCTTACTTTATACTTTCTAATGTTGGAAAAATTGATTTAATCTATGTTTTTTATGGTTTGTTATGGCTAATGTGAGGTAAAAAAAATTGCATCTGTTTTCAGTGGAAACAAAACTCTGATCTTCTTGCTGAGGTTTCTTCTTTTTTTTTGGTAAGAGTTTGCTCAGGGTCATTGTAATGCTGAGCTGATATTCCAGCACTCACAGCATTTCTTGAAACCTGAGGACTCTTGATTTTCAAACAGCTGCAGACTCATACTGTGCACTGAAACCAATGTTTTCATTAGGCTTTACACATACTGGACAGTCAAATAGAAAATCTAGGTCAAAGTGATTCTTGATCACCTCTTCTGTGCTTATTTTTACTTGAAATTTCCTCCTTGATTACTTGCTAGTGTCTGATTATGCAGACTGGGGTTGTTTTGGAGTTCCACTCAGCTGGCAGCTGGGCCACACATTCGGACTTTCTCCTGTAGAGACCAGGACATGGGATTTTTTTTCTGTATCCTTGACTCACACTTTTCAGCTGATGTGACACACTGATGCCAGAGCTGGCTGGAAATCACTGTGGCTGGCACAGGGCAGCTCAAGACCTTGTCCCCCACAGGTCACAATTTGCACCCCTGTACTGAAACCCTGAAAGCTATGCCCAATATAGGGGCTACAGCAGGGCATTGTTCTATTTTTCATAACAGTTTTTCAACTCTGTCCAAAGTACCACAGAGATGTGACTACAGCGAGAGTAGTGGCAGACCAAGAGTG
Organism: Acanthiza pusilla; assembly: GCA_036630365.1. Lineage (NCBI taxonomy): Eukaryota > Metazoa > Chordata > Aves > Passeriformes > Acanthizidae > Acanthiza > Acanthiza pusilla. The sequence goes on from JAXCHO010000034.1 coordinate 71,805,788, forward strand.
ACAAATGCTTGAAATATCTAGATTCTTGAGAAAGTCTTCCCAAAGATGAGCAGAGGGGAAAGTGGTATGACAACACCTTGGGTAGGGAAGAAATAAAAACCACTGCAAAGTGATCTTTGAATAAACACCATGTCTCCTCAAGACCTAAACCTACTTTGAAGTTCCTAACAGAAGGAGCTGTAACTAAAAAATGAGAGTGTCAGAGTGGGATGTGTGTAGCTTTTTGAGAAGCAGTTTTCTGGAGACACAACACACATTATGGTGCCTGAGGATGTATAATTTAAGCATGTGAAAATCCTCCAGCAACAAAACCATTGGATAAAGTGGAGATATGCTGTTAAAAGCAACAGAAGTAGAAGTTTGGAAGTATATCCTTGTCATTCCTCCAATTTAAGTCTTGTATAATGTCTATTTCTTAAAACTTCCCAAACAAGAGCTTAATCAAAACAGTTCTGATAAACTTTGTGATCTCATCACAGTTCCTTTTGTGTCACATAGTCCCCCTGCTCAGGCCATCTGCAATGTAATGAAATCCTTTCTTGTTTTGAGCTAACGTGTCACAATTAGTTTTTTGCTTCTATGCAAAAAAAATTAAGATAGTTCTTAGTCGTTGCTGTTGCTGTATTTGCTCAGGTCATTAGCTATCTTATGGTTAGATACCACTTACCACAGTGTCATGCCAAAGGCCCCTTACATATTTCTAGGAATAAGCTACAAATTGCTTGGGATTTTCCTCTTATTTCACAGACTTTCCAACAAAAGTTAAAGTCTCCTCTATCATGAATTTGGTGCTATATCTTTGCAATGTAGTGCAGAGGAACCATGTTTTCATTTGGTAGCAATTAGAATCTATGTGAACTTAAAGTTATTTGCCCCACAGTTGATGAGAAATTGATTTTCCTTGCCCTACTTCTCATTTGGCTTGCATTGCCTCCTACTCCATTATTTTCTTATAACAAAATGCTTACTTTAAGTTTTCTCTGGTTAATACAGATGGAAGAAGCTGCATGTTGAGCACTGCTAATTTGGGGATGTTTATTGTACATGTGCTTTGTGTGGGGGTGCGCTTTAAATTGTCTGGGCTAATGTAGCCCATTCAAACTTCACTAAATCACTTTTAATTAAACTTGACTCCTCTTGCATCATGTTAGGATTTTGTTCTAAGCTGTTATTCTTTAAGAATTTTTTTCTTTAAGCAAATTTATCTTTGAAAATTTATCTTTGACCTTTGTGCAATATGTTACATTAGGCCTAGGTTTATATTACTTACTCTCCATGTAGACCTTTACAGAGTGGAAATATTTATTCCCTGTGCAAATAATAATTTCATGTGGCCTAGGAAATGAAAATCAGGGCCACAACTCATGTGCTATGCACACAGTCTTGTTACTACTGTTACTACTGTTACTACTTAACATATTTTGCTTAACAATAGCAACATACATAACTTTAGACGTATAATAATAGTTTTCTGATATTTTAATTAGTAGATTTTATGTTTGTAACTTGTAGATTTAAACTTGTTTGTTTAGTGAATAAAATTACAGTGCCTCAATTCTTCCCAAGCCGCAAGAAAAGATTTAGACACCACAGTTAAAGAATATGGCCTTGAAATAGACTGTGGAAATACTGTATTGAGTGTGCTAATGTATGCAACAGTTTCTAAGTACTGCAGCTTGAGAGTTTTCTGTGTTAAGAGTTCAAACACACAGTGATAAGAAATGCAGTAGTTATTTCAGAAGGTTTGCCCTTTTCTAAGTTGCAATCTAGAATTTAATTCCTTCTTGTTTCTGGCCATGAACACCAAATACCTGAGTTCGATTCCATCTTTTATCTACCGGGAGACCCCTGAGAAAATGTATTTCATAAATGTATGCTGCCTGGAAAATACCTATACCATTTTTGCTAATTTCAGGTACAACCCAATTATTTTCAGGACTTAAGAAACTTTCTGCTAACTACATGGAAATAGATTTCTTGATCTCTCAATAGAGCTTTTGATGCTTTTATTGAACCCTCATGTTGTGATTTACGACTGCATTTACAACCTGTGTCTTGAAAAAAATTATTTGTCTTTTATGAATAAATTATGGAGAATCTCTAATTCAGATAGTCAATTTTCAGAAAGATATTATAATGCTTAATATACAGATGACCAGAAAACATGATAGTATAGAGAAGAAAGATTTCAGTGAGACAGAAAAATGTAGTTCCAGGCATTATGAAATGTATTGATTCAAAAAACACATCCTCAATTTGTGCTGACAATCCCAGTGTGAGTAATGTCATAGAAGCCAGAACCCTCTATGTGCCCTGAGCTCCAAGCCTAAGCTCATTCGTCGTAAATTATTAGGAAAATTAGTAACAGAAAAAATCCCATATGTTAGTCACCTGCTTGGTACAGCAACAGAGGTATTCCAAAAAACTAACTTTCACTATTTTGATTATGCTCTCTTTATAGAAAGCTTCCATGAGGAGAAGTTCAGAATGACTGAGATAGGTTTCTGCTCTGAAGTGCCTGTGAAGAGGGACTTCTTTACATGACCAGGACACTGACAGGGTTTTAAGAGTGAGCTCTAATTTTCTCTTTCATGATTTTGGTACAAAACATAGTAGTGTACTAAAGATATTTAATAGGACATTGGATTTGAAAGATTAAAAAGTAAGAATGATTCCTATGCAGGAAAATTTGAATTATTTAGTCCAAGTAGTAGAAATGAGGGCAAATCTAATGCCCCATACTGCAGACATGTACTTAAGAATCAAAATGTAAGAATTTCTTCTGTAAATGCTGGAATCACCAGTTGCAGGTGACAAACGGATAAATATCCAAGTGTTTAGTCAAAGGGAAGATGCCTATGAGCCATACATAATCTGGCTGTGAAAAACACTGGTGCAAATATAACTCTATGATGCATGTGATATAGTGCCAGGGAAGTAAGCATTGATATTGGGATATAAACCAATGTGAGAGTTATTCTGACCAGTGATACTCAAAACATGAATTTCTGTAGGAGACTCTATAAAGCCTCTTAGAATGGCCAAGGCTGCTGGAACATGACTGTGAAAAGGACAACAAAACTAATTAAGACATAATAAGATCATTGTCAAATGATAAAATGTCCAATGATAAATTCAAATTTTGGTGGGAAGCCTTGGGAAAAGAGGTATTTGAGCTGAGAAGCAGTATATTAATAAGAATAAATGTGAATGGAAGCACAGTGAATTGGCATCAGTTAAATATCTGAAGAAAGTTTCTAGGCCTTTAATGACCAGAATTCTAGGCAGCCTTTTAATATAAGGAGCAGTTTTAGCAAGTGTGACAGACTTCAAGATTATATTAGCTAAGATCATGAAAACTGTTGTAGGCTGTGATTCCCAAGAAAGCAAAAGAATTTATGCAGCATGACAGGAAATCCTTTCCAGCAAACAAACTTGAAATGTATAAAGGTTCGGAAAGTGCGTAAATGACTTAATCTGTGTATTTACCACCGGCTCTACTACTACCAAAAAGCCTAACAGCTCAAGGGCTAAGACAGTGAGTTTCTAAGATAAATATATTGTCTTAAAGTCTTGGAAAAAGCTGTTCACACATTAGGTTCCATGGAATTTCAAAAAGCTCTTAATTAAATTTTAGTTTTCATCAGCAGTCTTGAAACAAGTGTCTTCCTCTGTCCCATCATCTTTTCCTTTAATCACAGAATCATCAAAGTTAGAAGAGAACTTCAAGATCATCTAGTCCAACATTCAACCCAGTACCATCATAATCATCCCTAAACCAAGTGCCACATCCAGATGTGTGCCTGGGCAATTTATTCCAACGCCAGACCACTCTTTCGGTGATTTTTCTTTCCTAATATCTAATCTGAACCATGTCTGGCAAGGGAAAGTGTCTGATAAAGACCCATCTTTACTGATACAGAAGATTATGTCTTTTTTCTGCATTTTTAAAATATTGGCATTATATTAACTTTTCTTTGCAATAAAACAGAACAAAACACATTTTTAATTTCATTTTAGAATTGAATTGTCCTTCACAGTGGAATTTTATTTTAAGTTAATTTTCCTTTTTCTTATTATATATGTTATTACCTGTTTCATTAATTTAAATTAAGTAATATTTAATATGATAGTGATACCATAATATTTGGGTTGGATTTGTTTTTACATATATATAAGCAAGAATGGGCCATAAACATTTATAAGCCTCATGCAGACAGCATATAAATAAAAATTTCCATTGGAATTCATGACTTTCCCTTAGTTCAGAGTCTTTGTACAGAACTCATGCTTGTTTGGGCCCTAAGCAAGTGTTCTTGAAATAAAATGTAGTGATCATCCATTTCCCAGATTTCATGTTGTATTCATAAAGCAAAACAGATATGGAAGCAACAGTGTTCAAGGAAGGCACTGTCTTTCAGACTTATCTACTAGTATTGAACTCAGAACAAACCTCTTGGTGCAATGCAGACTGAAATCTAATAATCTAGGCTGCAGAGATTCCTGCTTTTTAGCTCTTTTTTTTTTTTCACAGCAGCTTCTTTGACAATCCTGCTAGTTATTCAATCTCAACAATCTGTGAATCCTCTAATCTTCTTTACTGTACTCTCAAAGGAGAAGCCTGTCTCAGTGTTGAACACATGGAGCTCTCACTGAGGTACCAGATTAAAACGTGAATAAGATTTTATTTTAATTAAAAATTCTGCAGTAGGAGCTGTAGAAGTAGCAGAAAGAAAGTAGTATGAATATTGAAGGTATCAATTAGCTATGGAAAAATCACCTTTCTTTAAGGTAACCGGTGATATAAAGTTGTTTAATTGTACTAGCTATTTATTATGATGTGAAAAATAAGGAGAGCATAATTTCTGATACTAATTGCCTTAGAACAAATGTATAATAGTCCAAAGAAGTCATGCTCATTTATTTCCTTATCTGATGCTGTTGTGTCATTGGGGCTTTCTTATGTGTAAGTAATTAAATCTGTCTGGGGCATCTGCCACTTATCAAGAATTTTTAAAGGTATTTCTTATCATATACACATAATGTCTGTTGCATTCAAACACATTTAAATGCATCAAAACTTATTTGCATAAGCCTATAATTTATGGCTACAAAAAAAAACTTAATCAAAGTATGATCCAGCACTGTACAGAGCTCGTGAGCACAGCACAAAACCTTATTTTCTATTTTTCAGTTTTTCTTAATATGCAAGGAGTTAAAAACTAAGATGAAAATGCCATAAAATTTCCCATTGTGATTTTTTAAAAGGTTGGAAAAAAGTCTCAAACTTGAAAAACTTAATTTCCAATAGATGCTTTCATTTCTTATCTGTTTTCATAGAGTCCCTAAAATAATCATACAATCATAATGCTGTAGAGAAGTTTGAGACATCCTGTCCCCACAGTTCAAAGCAGGATGAGGTACATCTGACAGATTCTTATCTAACCTGTTCTTAAATATGTCTAGTGATGGCTATTCCATAATCTTCCGAAAGAAGTTTTCTCTGTGCTTCACTACCTTCATCATACAATTTTTTTTTCCTGGACATAAATCTCTTTTGGTACAATTTGTCCTATTCACTGTGAACATGGGATAAAATGTATTGTCCTTTCTCTTTTATCTCAATTTTTGGCCATTTACACATTTTAATTTTCTTACACTTTGGTTTTTTTTTTTCCCAAATGAAAAAGATTTGGGACAAGGGTAATAATTGTATGACTAGAACATCAGTTAATTCTATAACTTTCAGTGTGCAGAGGTGTGTGTTCCTGAATAAGAACTGTTTCACTGACATTCGTTTCAGGAAGCTTTATTTCAACTAGCAAATTTAGAAATGAAAGAGAAAGAAGTGGTGGCATAGATTCAGCTTTTGTGGCAAATAAAGTTGCTCCAGTACTGGGAACCCTGGCAGACTTTTACAATACCTTGAACTTCACGCCATGTGCTGTTGTTGCCTGTGCTAATTATATAGAATTACCTTGGTGTGACCATCTTTGCTGCAATTCTACCTTCATTAGTGGGAAACTGTTATACAGCAACCTGGGCAGGAACTGGCTACGTGTACCTTTCCCAGGACCACAAAGAAATTTGAAGAATAAGAACATATTCCTATGAGATGACTTCCAATTACTTCTGTTTAAGATCATCCTTTCCCCTTCTGCGAGATCCTGGCACATTCCTTTCCAAATTCAGTAACAAAGTAGGTATGTTCTCTGCAGACACTTCTGATCATCACACATCTCCTGAGTCTCATTTACACAGGGCACTGAATAAAACTGGGCTGCCAGATGTGTTTGACTTCTCATCAGAGCCTCATATCTCCTCCTTTCACTGTTTCCTCTATTCCTCTCCTGGGCTGTACAACATGGGATGTTTTCACCATAAATTGTTAAGATTTAGAAAAAGAGTAAATAACTGGAGACATGGTGTTTTAATAAAATGTGTTGGACAAGATTAAACATAAGCAGAAATACTTACACTTGCCATGAAATAATAATGTTTTCTTTTACTAAATGATAATAAACATTATGTCTTAAATTTATATGTCTCAGATGTATCAAGAAAGACTCTGATATATTCGCAAATGTTTGGCACAAATGTCATTTAAATACAAATGCAATTTAAATATAAATGTTTTATATTGCACACAGTAATATGGCCATTGTTTTCTTTTTTCCTCCAAGAAAATGACTCAACATATAATAGCAGACATAATATTTTGAATAAATTATAATTTCTTCCTTTACAAAAAAAGGTTTCTTCTTACTTTGAAAAATATTAGGTCAATGGAGGATTTACACAAATGCACAGAAACTGCTTTTAATTGAAGAAATAAATCAGTGGCAAAGTATGACAAACTATACCCTTACTTTGTTGCACGTTCAAAAAAACCCAGTTTCTTCCATTGATGCAATTAGCAATAAATATATATGAATAGTATGTGCATACAATTAAAAATAATGCAAGGGGAAAAAAAGGCAGCATTTCAGTCTGTATAATGACATTCCTATCCCTTTACTTGCTTCATTTAATCTTCAATGAAAAGCTTCTGAATCCACTACTTTTTAATTTCAGGCTACCTACTTGATTGCCAGGCAGAGTGAGTGACATTAAATAGCGAGGGTAACTGCATCCTGCAGATTGGATGGAATTTAAAGGCTCTAGGAAAATACATCTCAGCAAAGATTACAGCAAGTTTAATCCATTTTGGTACAGACAGCACACTATCACCTATCTAATTTGCAGGTTCTCAATGTAGTAATTCCAGAAATTCAAGTCCAAGAACTAGAAGTGACAAACTCTGAAAAAATATACCTAAGCAGAGGGAATATAAGTGCTAAGAAAAGACTTTTTATTTTTTAACACATTAATGACTTTTCAATCAGACTTAAAAAAGGTACTGGATGCATTCCATCTGTTTACAGTTTCAAGTACTGCAGTGATTAGCTGCAAACAACTAAGGAAATGTAATAGCCTCTCCATAAAATGTTCTTGTAACTGCATTTAAACTGTGATTTTTTGAAAGACCCAGCACTGGCTTTGTTTTACTTCATCTAAATTTGATTGGAGTTTATTGCGATGAGTGCCATCTTCCTATATCCCTGTTGTTCCTATGGTAATCGAGGATTTCTAGAGACTCTGCAGAGGGTTGATCCTGGGTCTGTTTCACTAATGGGCTGAGATTTTGGACTTGTGATAGGACATAGTTTCTCTCTGAGGTGCATCTGCTTGGTGAATTGATGTGTTGTAACTCGTGGATGGCAAGCACTAATAAGCACAGTAATTTTCTTGGTGGAGGTTATTGAGGTAAATGAAGTGCATTACTCACTAAGAACATGCTACCAGCAGGAGTTCTCTTTATTAACCTGGCTATGCACCACATAGCAAATTGCCTTCTAATCTTTGTTTTGTTTTGTTTTCTTGCTATTAGCCAAATTAAAGAGGGGAAAAAATCTTCTCTATAGAAGGACTTGTAGAGTCTATTAAGTAATGTGGCTATGAGAAAGGCAAACCACAAGCACGAAGTTCAGTTTTCCTGAACCACCCATGCTTATATGAAAGTTTGCTATACTGGAGCTCCCTTTTTTTTGAAAATGGTGAAATCTGTGCTTCTGCATTTGAAAAAGCAGAATCAGAAGAGTATGCTTTCTGTGTGGGAATGCTTATTTTTTTGGTATAAATTGAATATTTTATTAAAATTTCTTTAGTGCATTTTATATTAACATATTTTGTTTGCAATAGCTAGATTCTGAAGGTGGCATATCAGATATAATTTTTTGTTTCTTTCTAAACATAACTGAGAATATGTATGATTTTAAGATGAAATCTAAAAGCATAGGAAGTCCTAGTTACCTACTGTACTTTTTTTCCTTTATATGCTCTTGAATATTTAACCTCCAAATATGGATTATTATTTTATGCAGTATTTTGCACAGCGGGGTTCATGATCTTTGACTGAGGTTTCAGCATAGTGCCTTAGTATAAATAGTACATTGTAATCGCTTTGGTAATCTGGGAGGATGAAATACTCTTACAAATTCAACTGGGCTTAAAGGCTTTTAAAAGACACAGAGGAGAGAAGACGTCATAGAAGCTCTTTGTGTCCCTGTTTTCTCTGATCTATGCTCTCAGCTACTTTGTTTACCATTCTTTCATACTCTACTTTTTCCAGGACTTGCTGCAACTTCTTTGTCTCATACCTTGAAGGTTTGTGCTAGTTTCTTGTTAGTAAGACTCCCCTGTCTTCTATTAGAGTGCAAATGAGGTGCTGAGAGTTGTTCTGCTCCCTCATTTCTTGCTGTGAAGAGACAGGATAATCTTAGCCCACCATCCCAGAGGTTATTATTGCTCAGCAAATAGCTATTCATGAAAATAACCTATTGCTCTGATACATTATCAATAAAGATAGAGGGGAGAAACAATATATTGGCAGACAGGGCCAATTTGTGTGCAATTCTATCCAAGCCATTAGGAAGCAGACATTAAAGGTTTCAGCCACGAGGCTCTAATTCAGCACTTGGCACATCATCCATTCTTGTGGGTTTCTTCTTTCAGACATAGTGTTCAAGTGGCTGAGACCAGTGCTGTGTCTCTCTACTCATTAATGTCTATCACCATATACTGCAGTATTTTGAAAAATGAAGATGTGCTGAGAGGGAAAGACAGGTCTTTTTTTCCTTTCCTTTTTTAAAATGTTTTTGTGGACAAACAATTTCTATGGGAATTTTTAAGAGCAAATGCAGCCTTTGTCTAATTTGTCATTCACTTACAAAGCAAAAAAAATTTTGCTCTTTTACAGGAAATTAAAATATGTGCTGTTCCAAACAGGACAACTGCCTTCTTCCCTCTTCCTTATTCTATGTATCTGAGCCTAATTTTTAAAAAAAATTAAATGTCCCAGTAACAAGAGATAAGGTGAAAACTTTTCTGTTAACAACATTTCCGTGAAAGTTGATGTGCTCTGGTTGTATGTGGTCTGTGAACAAATATGTATCAACAAACGTTATTTCATTGTGTACATGATTCACAGTCAATGGGCATACTGATGATTTCTTGCAGATCAAGTGACTTTTGATTAAACTTTGACTCTTGAAAGATGATTAGTATAAGAAAATAGTCTATATAAATTAATTGCCCTTGGACTTTCAGTGGGGCTTCCACCCACACCCTATGCCCATGTGTCTTTGTTGTCCACTTCAGGTCAGGCCTTGGTCACTGCCTGAGCTATGCCTGGTGTGCATACCTCCAGTTCTGTCTGTGGTCCTGTCTCCCTGATAGACTTTGGACCTGTGTTGTAGCCTTGTCTCCAGCCCTGTCTCTGACCCTGTCTTTTTTGCTCCTGACTGGGCTCCCTGGATGGACTCAAAACCTGGTGCATCACTTGGCCTTGTTGAGGGAGCCTGTTGCTAGGATCTTGCTCTGCTTGCTGTGCTCAGACCCTGTGGGGCTGAACCTTGTTGGTAAGGGCACTGCTTGTGCTACCGTTATCCTTGGCTCCCGTCTCTTCTCAGGGAGCCCTTGCTGCAACCCAAAATACATCTGAGCAAAGTCTGAAATTTCATGTAAGAAAATTCTACCAGTGATTTGGCCAACCTTGATTTCCATAACAGTATCATAGAATCATGGAATTGTTTGGTTTCCAGGAGACCTTTAAAGATCATTTAGTCCAAGAGACTTATAAAGATAATTTAGTCCGTCCCATCTGCTTTGGGCAGGGACATTGTCCACTAGACCAAGTCGCTCAGGGCCATGTCCAACCTGACCTTGAACACTACCAACAGGGCATTTACAACTTCTCTGACAAACCAGTGTCTCACCACTCTCATCACAAAAAAATTTCATCCTCATATCTAGTCTAAACCTTCCCTCTTTAAGTTTAAAATTTTTGCAAAAACAATTGCAAAAACAATCACAATTCTCTCAGCCCTTCCTCATAAGAGAGGTGCTCCACCCCCCTGATTATTTTTGTGGCTCTCCTCCAGACCTGCTATAACAGATCTTTCCTGCACTGAGGATTCCAGAGCTAGATGCAGCACTCCTGGTGGAGTCTCAGCAGTGTGGAGCAGAGAAGGGTGAATCACCTCCCTTGACCTGCTGGCCACACTTCTTTTGATGCAGCCCGGGTTACTGCTGGCTCTCTGAGTTCTGAGCACACATTGCCGCCTCATAGCTAATATTTCATTCACCAACATATCTCCAAGTGCTTCTCTGCAGGTCTGCTCTCAGTCTGTTCACCACACAGGCTGTATGGATGCTGGTGATTACCATGACCCATGTGCAGAACATTTCACTTGGTTTTTTTGAATTTCATGAGGTTTGTGCAGGTCAAACTCTCAAGCCTGTCAAGGTCCCTGTGGATGGCATCCATTCCCTCCAGTGTGTCGACTGCACTGCACAGTTTGGTGTCACCCAAGGGACAGCACTTGTTACTAATCTCCATTTGAGTGGTATCCAAATATGGATTAAACAATGACAGAGAGACCTCCTGGAAAATGAGAGTCTTAGTTGGCTATCCTGACTATCCTAACAGTCCTTGGTACGGCTTTGACTAATAAACAAGCACTTTCCCAAATAACTCCTGGGTATGTAAATACCTAGAAATTAGCAACGAGCAAACTCTCCAGGAGGCATTTTGTATTGTTCTAGTTGGCCTCAGTGCTAGACAGCAATTTGAGCATGTTTCATTTACTGCAACTTTTGTAGACCATATAAATCTATTTGATTCAAATTTTCAGCTTTTCTCACATGATGAAGGCAGTTGATTTCCCTGCAAATATTCTAGTGAGCAAATTTGAACACATAGACTCAATAAGGCAGTAACCTTGATCAGGAATGGTGTCTAAATAGACTTCCATGAACCTTAAGAAACAATGAATTAAATTCTGTCAAAGGCACATTTGAAAGATTATTCTCCCTCCATCTCTGACAGTCATACAACAGATCTGATTAGTTTATTTTCATGCTAGTGCAATGACACCAGTGCCATGCCTTCCAAACTCTACTGCAGAATTTATTGGGCAGCTCTTTTGACAGTAGAATTTACCAAATATTTACTGTATTTTTAGAAGCTTTTGCTCAAATTAGATTGACTATGTATATCTGGATACACACATGACATTGAGTCAGAACAGCTCTGAGAAAGCAATGTTTAACACAAACATTTTTAATTTCCTTTTAAGAGACAGATTTTGTTTCTACTAATAAGCAACATATCCTTTTGTTGCATAAGCACATAGTAATTATGTTAACCATGGTTACAGTATTTACCAGAGGAACTGTAAGCATTGAATAACATATTGTATGATGACAAAAAAAGGAGATTCTTATCTATGTTTTCATTTTTGCCCTACTGATTCACACTGAAGTGAATAAGTTATTTATAACTTTCCCATTCTTTCTAGTCAGAGTTATTTTTAATTGCATCTATTATTTTATAGAGGCATGTGCAGTAGCATTTTGCTTGATTATTTCCAGACACAATCTGTCTTAGTAAAGGGGAGGAAACAGGTAATCATCTCTATAAATTAACTCCATGTCAGGGAAAGACTTTTGCTTTGTGTCATTAGGATAATGAAAATAATAGAACGCAAAGACCAGCAGGAGGAGTTTCTACCCTGCCTTGTATTGAGTGTATCTGTTTTTCTCCACTCAAAGTGATCTCAAAAGGCAGGAGCTTCGTGATGCATAGCAATAGGCCATGTGAGACTAAAGACTTGGAGCTGACTGACTAGATAAAAGCTTTGCATGAAAGGTTCTGGGTGTCCTGATGGACAGCAAATTGAGCATGAGTCCACAGTGTGTTCTTCTAGCAATGAAGGCAAACTACACGCTCTGATTTAGAAAGAGCACCAGAGGTACACAGCAAGAGTATGAGACAAAAGAAGCAAGCTAAAGCAAATGAAAATTTAATTATATTTAATTTTCATAATACAGGTGGTCAAAGAGTGGACCAAATTGCCCAGAGAAACTATGGAAACTCCATTCTTGATAGTTTGGATTCACAATTATACTGAACAAATTTTTGGGTGCCTTGATCTTACCTGGGAGTTGGGTCTAACCTCTAAATATTTTCAGCCGGAGTTTGGACCTCATTCCTTCTGGAGGAGCATTCCAACCTGAGCTGTTCTATGAAGATCTTTATTTTCCACAATAGCATAGACCGTAGCATCAACAGCACACTCAGTGAGTTTGCAGATGATACCAAGCTGAGTGGTGTAGTTGACACATCTGAAGGATGGGCTGCCATCAAAAGGGACCTTGATAAGCTTGAGAGGTCAACAGGAGTCTCCTGAGGTTCAACAAGGCCAACTGCATGGTCCTGCACCTGGGTCGGGGCAATCCCTAGTATCAACACAATTTGGGAATGAAGGGATGGAGACCAGACCTAGGGAGAAGGACTTGGGGGTGCTGGCGGATGAAAAGCTGGGTACAACTCAGCAGTGTGCACTTGCAGCCAAGAAAGCCAACTGTATCCTGGACTGCATCAAAAGAAATGCCAGCAGGATGGGGGAGGTGATTCTACCCCTCCTCTGCTCTGCCTGGAGACTGTATTCAGCTCTGAAGTCCTCAGTGTAGGAAAGACACAGACCTGTTGTAGCAGGCCTAAAGGAGTGCCAAAAATATAATCAGAAGGCTGGGACACCTCCCCTATGAGGAAAGGCTGAGAGATTTGAGGTTTTTCTGCTTAGAAAAGAGAAGGCTTCAGGGAAACCTTATTGGTGGCCTCTCAGTATTTAAAGGGGGCCTATAAGAAAGACAGATGCAAACATTTTAGCAGGGGTTGTGATATGAGAAGGTTTAATGGTTTTAGACTTAGAGAGGGCAAATTTAGATTAGACGTAAGGATGAAATTTTTTTACAGTGAGAATGGTGGAACACTGTCACCTGAGAGGCACTTGAGAGGTTACGCCCAGAGGTAGTGGGTGCCTCATCCCTGGAAACATTCAAGGTCAGCTGGGATGAGGCTTTGGCTTTGAGCAACCTGATCCAGTTATAGCTCTCCCTGCTCACTGCAGAGGGGTTGGGCTTGATGACCTTTAGAAGTCCCTTCCGACCCAAAGAATTCTATGATTCCATGAATCTACAAATCTTTGCTTCTTTTGCTTCTTCTAATGACTGTATACTGTTGCAAGATAATTGTTTTCTATACCTTGTATTTATTTCTATTTTAGCAAAGCAGTCACCTCAGCTTTTTCCAAAGGCTGAATGACCCTAGATTTTCCCCTGGAGGAATATTACTGTTTCATTTATTTGTCTCTTCTCAGGAAGAGATAGTACTAATCCTCTGATTGTAGAGACTAATGCTGATTTAATGCTATAACTCAGAAAAAAAATGTGCAGGGTAAAAAGTTTCAAGTCAGAATGATGTGACAAACATTCTAGGTATTCAGGGCAGCATCCTGGGACTTTCTTCTTTGCTAAGATATAGTAATAATTGAGCAGCAGCACTGTTAATACTAGCACATAACTAGCTGAGCAAATCCTTTTCCTCATTCCTGCAATTTAGGATGATGTACGCAACAAAGAATCAAAAGCACATACTAAACAAATGCCTCATATATATGCTGTCTTGAAACTGAAATAAAACTGTTCAGATCCTTGCAGGAGGGACTTTTAAAGAAGTGATATATAAGTGACTGTTAAGTCAGGATGTCAGGTAGAATCTTCAAATTTTTTAATTGCATTTACTCACTTAGCATTTTCTTGCCCATCTTTGGGTTGAGACTCTTCCTGTTGAGTTGTCTGAGCTGGTTCAGTTGAGTTTTCAGGTTTTGAAGGCTCAGGTGCTTTTGCTGATCCTGTATCTAGAAAAAAGGTTTTAATTTTTGAAAATGAATTTTAAAACAATTATAGTAATACTTTTGAAGGAATCGCAGTCTGTCTGACATTATTTCTTCACTGGACAAACACTAAAAGACACTGCTTCTGGGACCTGACCTTTGAACAATTCCCTGTATAAATATATTTCAGTGCCAACTGTACTCAACATGTTTATGATAAAAATCTCTTTTAGAATGTATAATTTACTTGTGGTTTTTAACTAGATTGATCAGTACCCAGCTCAACAATGGTCAATACAGAGCTCTTCTCTATTTATGAGGGACAAGAAGTCATGCAGCATGGTAGAGGACATAGATCTGTCCAGAAATGTCTTGTGAAATACAGGAAGAAAAATGAAGAGTAGCTTATTTGCTTATGAATAGAAATGCCAGTGACATTATTTATATTCTGTGTTTGTAGTGCATCAAAGTTGTTATTGCTGCACCTGCCATGACAGTCCTGTTCATTGCTGAGTAAATTATGGTTGAAATATATCATTAAGAATGTACATCATACTTTCTCTAGTCTATTTCTTCTTATCTGTTACTAGTAACTTCTTCAAAGGAGTCTAAGTAGGAAGTCTGTAGAGTTTGAAACAAATGGATGGTCTCCTGCCACTTAAGTGGCCTTAAGTGATGATTTTTTATAATTAGTCCTATATCTTCGCTTTAAATTTTCATGTTGAAAAAAAATTTGATAGCTCTCACCAGTCTGACACCTTGCAAAATGGAGGAACAAGCTCAGCTTTCACAATTACTTTAAGTAATATGGTTATAGAGGAAAAAGCTTGGCAGCAAAACATCACAGCAAATAAATCAGGAGCCTGTTGTATATACTGTATTTTAAGTTTGAGACAGCTCAAAGAAAATCAAACCTTGAATATTTTGGATGGATAGTGTAAGCTTACTTCTCTGATAGTTGAACTCCATATTTAGAGAGTTATTCATTTCAAAGGGGTAAAAATCCAGCACCTGTTGCAGTTTCTTCTCCTGTCTGAATTCATGGTTTGCAGTTTCCCAGTACTCCATGCCTGTACTCCACCATCCAAAAAGCCAAGCACTCAATCAAGAGTGACAGCAAGGTTATTCTCAACATTTCTGCAATCGCCTCACTTCGGGATTTTTCTTTGTTATAGTAGTTACTCCTAGTTGTATCTATACTAGCACAGAATACAATTTGATATGAACAATTAGAACTGATAAATGGTGCTGAAGGCCTGGCATGCAATTTGTGTCTGTCAGATATAAATATCTGGCATATCTGGCAGATAAATTTCAAATGAAGTCTATTGTGAACCACTGAAATTAGTGACAATCAGCAGCTTGAGTAAAGTAGTTTGACTCATGGAGTTATTCTTCTGGTTTGGTTTTATTCTAAAGGAATCCAGTTATGAGTTCCTCAAAGGTTTTTGGTTTTGTTTTTTGTGGGAAAAAACCAGCACATCAGGGGACAATCAGGAGGGTTTTGTTAGAAGGGCATTCTTCATTGAAATAAAATGGCAGTGTAGTCACACTGTTTAGTGTAACAGGCTCCTGAATGAGATCATCCATCTCTGGAATGACAACATAGAAGAGAAGCAAAAAGCACAAAGTAAAAAATATATGGTGCTTGCATGTAAACACTCCATGGCAGAAGGATAATCGCTTCTAAGCCTGATAGATATTCTCAAGATATTCAGTCTCATGTCTGAACCCACAGTGACCATTAAATGCTGACTGCACTCAGACTTGCTTACAAGGAAAACCTTGCAATCCCATGAATATGTCAAATTTTCACATTAAAGGATTCATAAATTTCTAGGACTTATTTGGACAGGGCTTATTTGTATTAAGATTAGGATATCGTGGCCTAGCACCACCAATAGCTGTGTGTCAAGTTTTATTTTTTTCTTTCTGTCTGAGAGGGCTGTCTGTATAGCCACATAAAAAACCCCCAAAAAACCAAACAACAAACCAGTTACTCTTCACTGCTTGAATCTAGCTTGTAGCCCTCTAAATTCTGAAATCAGGCCCAAAGGAATGCCCTTAAGAACAGTGTGGTAGTCATTTTAGGGAAAATTTAGAATACAACAGTTGGTGTCCAGAATAAATGATCCATCGGGTAGGTGGCAGGCTTACAGGACACCAAAGAAAGCTTCTATTTCCTTTGCATAACTTTGGTCATGGTGGTGAAATAATGAGTGAGAAGAAAGGCAGAATCATGCCAAGGCACCAACAAGGAAAGCAATTTTCAAAACATACAGATCCATGATTGCTCAACAAAATAAGGGGTTTGAGTTTTTCTGAATTATTTGTATTCCCATTGCAATGGAATAAAGGTAGAGGAAGTTGCCAATGTATTAGCAGCAGGAGTTGAGGAATGGTGTCTACACATTCTAGATATTTGGCCATCCTGTAAGGATAATGCATTTTAAAACTGAATTGGGATAGTGTTTTAAGATGGAAGAGGAAAGTGACAGCTGTGGAAGTATTATTTTGTGGGAAAAACACTGCTTAAGGGAATCCCTCCAAATGTATCTGATTAAATTTAGAGGCCCACTGGAAACTCGTCATACCAGTGATCTGCCTAGGACCCCAAGGTGCAAGGAACAAGATATAATTTATCAGACTTATTTGTTTACCTCTCTTAGTCTTTCAAATTTTCTCATTTTCCACAGGATTTCTTTCAGTATAGAATTAGGTAAGGGGAAATAAACAATTAAAAAAGGCTATTGGTGGGATCTCAGTTTTTTGTCTGTAATATCCTAGGCTGATGATGCACCCAGCTGAAATTTAATATTATTAAAATTTTCTTTTTGATTCTTGTCCCCTATTTTCATACTTCTAGTAAGACAGCATTGGAACAACATTGCAGGATTAGATTAGAGTAGCCAGAAGATCTCTGTAAATTGGAGGAGTATATCCAACTTTTTCTGAAGCTCTCCAGCTCCCTCTTTTATGTTTCTGTAAAACATTTTTTATCTTTAGTTTTAACTTCACAGTTTTGGACAGAAACCCTTGACAGTCTTTCCAAATTCATTTGATTTGCTGGTCACGCACACAGACACACAGATATACACTGGCAGAATAACCTGTAGCAGAGTATTTCCCATTTCTTCAGAAGAGCAACTAGAGAACACTTTTTTCTTATCTGTGGATCTTAAGCCTTTTTAATCGTTTTAGGGTTTTTTTCCTCTTCAACTCAGAAGGTTGAATGTTAGGGTTTGTTTTACAGCTGTTAGATACGCACGTGAAACCAGGAGCTCAGGGCTTTCAAAAAACAGAATACTGTGACGCTAAGCATAACACTGGAAGAGGTGGAAAAGTTCTTTTTAGTTTCAGCCTGCTCATGTAGGACCAACTCCACCGTCCTAAAACTAAAGGCATTAGTCCTGTAGGACCTTTTCCCAGAGAGGAAGGTGTTATTACAGGCAGATTTGTTATTGTCAGGAGACAGCACGACCCAACAAAACACAACACAAGAGTTGTCATTCTTGCAATAGTAATTTTGATTCTACTAAATCCCTTAGTCCAGGGTATGTAAGTGTTGGTGGATTCAAAAATCTCTGTCATAGGGCTAGCCTAAAGAGGTATTGCTGACTTATCTTCTGGCAAAAGACAATGTCAGCAAAGGACTCTAAAACTTCATGGATCCATTCAGATAAATCTTATTCCTTGCCCATGAACACTATCATGATCCTATCAGGAGAAGAACATTGAGATGTTATTTTCTACTGTAGTAAGAAATTAGCAAAAAGAAGGACAGATTAAGTCTGTCATTTTACACTACTTCATAATTTCTTCTACTTCCTAGTCCTATTTCTGCTGTTACTGATGTTACTCAAAAGCTCTGGACTTGCAAAGGGTAAATCCCACCTCTACAGCCTGGCTAGGACAGCTCCTTACTCCTATTCCCTCAGAAGGTCAGCATGGAGCCCAAGGTGCTGAGATGCCAACCTGTTGTTCAGGGCAAGAGAAAGCCTGAGAAAGCAGCGGCAGCAGGGCAAGGACAGAAGAAAAGCACTTTGTACTGTGGAGATCACCAGCCCTACTGGTTATTCAACATCAGGAGGTGTGCCTCTGCAGCAGTCAGACAATCTGAAGGGACTTTCTTCCAGAAACTAATAAAACATAGACCTCTCAGTCACTAGACTAGCTTAAAAAAATTATTATAATCACAAACATATTTTCCTTATTGCAAAAAAAAACAAACCCCAAAACCCAAAAAACCACAACCCCCCTCAAAAACAAAGCAAAATGTCAATAAAACATTAGCTTTTAGATATTAAGATAGGAATAAATGTCTGCAGATGGATAGTAGCAGTCTGAGGACAGAACACAAAAAGTGCTTTTGCTTTGCTATACTTCAGGAAGGGGAGAATTTCTTTCCCAGAATTCCCAGCCAGCTCCATTGCCTCATAGTAGCAGTTTGACCAGTGTCTTGTCTGTGCTTCCTGGCCTGTCTATACTGGTTCGGTATATGTGAAAGTAGAACTTCTCATGGCTAGCAGTTACCTATATAAAAAGCAAAGTTCCCTGCGTTTCTTCTTGTGTCTGTTCAAAAGCACATTTTAGCTTGACTTGACTTTAGCTTGACTTAGCTCATCATCTGACATAATCTCATTTCATTTTGAATCACAATATATTGTTTTACAGGGTGATTTACATAACATTGACTCACTTTTATGCTCTTTTTCTTTGGTGGAAGCAGTATTTCCATCAAAAACACTACCATAATGTCTATTTACTATTAATTAAATACATGGTCAAATACTTTCTTCTACTGCTAACTTTTTAGTGACTTTTACAAAAATGTAGGCATTTTTGAATACACTGATGCTTAAAAACTACTGTATGATTGTGCAATGACAGTATTGTACTAATTATAGCTAATTGAGTTGCTATGTATGTAATACAGTTGTAAATTTTAACACTCAGTTCTGATGTTTATTACCAGAATTAATGTAGGCAATGTTTATTTAAAGAACATTTATTGTTGTTCTTTTTTGTTCCTTCAGTAATGAAAAAGAGTCCTGAAAATCTAATTGGCCTCAACTATCTTGATCTGTTTTCCAATGCTTGGCAGAAACACAGAGGGGAATTAGTCATGGCAGACAAAAAGACAAAGATAAGGAATACTTTATTTTTCTTCTGTTAAATATATGTATTTGATAGTTGCTTGAAAACTTTGTGTAGCTTCATGTTTGTGCTCTGTGTTGGTTGCAGCTGGGGTAGACTTAATTTTCTTCACAGTGGCTGATGTTAGGGCTGTGTTTGGATTTGTGCTGATCTCAGGGCAGATAATACAGAGATGTTTTTGTTATTGCTGAGCAGGGCTTGTGCAGAGCCAAGGCCTTTTCTGCTTTTTGGAATGCCACACTCCTGAGGGGACTGGGGATGCATGGCAGGTTGGGAAAGACATAGCTGGAATGGCTGACCCCAATGACCAAAGGAATATTCCAGACCATATGACACTTTATCTACTGAGTAAATAAAGTGGGGGAAAGAGGTAGGAAGGAAGTTTGGAGTGGTGGTATTTATCTTCCCAAGTAACTGTTGAACATGATTGGAACCCTGCTTTCCTGGAGGTGACTGAACACCTACCTGTCAATGGGAAGTGAATTAATTCCTTGTTTTGCCTTGCTTGTGTGCAGAGCTTTTGCCTTCCCTAACAAACTGATAAAGCATCTCAACACTCAAGATTTCTAGCTTTTACCCTTCTGATCCTCTCCCCGATTCCACTGGTCAGGGAGTCAGTGAGAAGCTGTGTGGGACTTGGTTGCTGGCTGCGGTTAAACTACAGCATGCTCAAATGATAAAACTGTTTCAGTTAATATACAAACAACGATGGCAATTTTAACGGTGCATGGAAATACTTGAGGGAAGACAGTATTGTTTAAAACAAGAAACACTGTATAAAGACATGGGTAGAATCTGCTAGTAGGAGGCAGAGTGACTAACATTTCAACAACCAGTTCTTTTTAGTAGTGTCGTGTATGTCTTAGAAACGTGATTTTAAGCACTTAAAATCTGTGATTTTTGGGGGCCATTTCCTCTCTTTGCAAAGTGTTAAACATTTCAAAATATGTTAGAAATTGGCTTTTAAGCGTTATTGCCTGCAAAGAAATGTAGAGGGCAGGTTCTCTTGAGCAGCCAGAAAAAAGACTGACTTTTTGATTTGGTGCAACGGAATGGGAATGAAAGAACTGGTCTACACACTCCCTGTGATACTTCTGACAGAGTTAGTCATTTGCCTGATTGTCCTTGCCTCACAGAGATGTTCTTGAGCTATCCAAAATATCTAAAAATGTCTAGAGGGTCATGAAGATCTCAAGAAAAAAGAAAAACCAAAAAACACAGGAAACCTATGAATGAAGAACAGAAAAGACTTCACCGCTGACATTACAAAATGCACACCTTTGTGACTTTACAACCAACATTTTTTGATATATGTTATATGCAGGGGAAAAAAGTTCAGAAATCAGCAGGAGTGAAATAAAATAATCAGTAAGTAGGTCCATCTTAACCCAACCCTCAACTTCAGTGGCTAACAAAAGTATTATTTATTTTCTATAAAGAAAGATTGTATGAAGAAGTTGAGTTTGTTTTCCTAGCATTTAGACCTGTCACTCATGTGAAAAATGAAGATCTGAGAGGAATTAAAAGGCTTCACATCAGCAGGAGTGGAAGCAAGCTGATTAAACATATTCAAGTCCTTGGTAATCTTTGAAAAAACATTTTATGGGAATAATAGCTGCCTGTTTTCTGAGTGCCAGTGACGAGCATAAAGGATAAGGCAACAAGGAATAAGATTATTTCAAACTCTCTTTGGATTGGCAGGTTTAGTTCATTGGGTGGAAGCTTATTATATCACATACTTCATTTGTATTTGTTGAAATAAAAAACACTTATTTAACTCTGGATTTTTAGGTGCTAAGGGACAGGTTTAATAAAGCTGCTTAAGAGAATCTTAAGAGTCAAATTCATAACAGGCCAAAGGGAGGTTTTAGCTGCAAAATTTCACATTTAACTCAAATCACCCTTCTCAGAGGTTTAATTCAGTTGTAGTCCATGTAGAGTTGGTACCTAATTAACCAGAATTAGCCAAGGTTTTACAGAATAGTATTTTGATACCCTCAATAAATACATCTGCTTTGTTTCTCTCTCCAGGAAGAGAGAGTGACCATATTCTGTATAGCAGCTAGTGATCAAGACTCTCCTCTGAGAAGAGAAAATTTTGTCTCTGGGCCTTATGTATTTGAGATAGTGTCAAATACCTGTTGGGAGGATTTTTTTTTCTTTTTTTAAAGATTTAACCAAGTTTTAATATAAATACATACTGAAATAAAAGTCCTTCATTCTTCCTACATGGTTACTATTTTGATTAATTTCTAGGTTCATTCCATGTTCCATGTTTAGGTTAGTTGCATGCTCCATGTTGCATTCTAACATCTCAGATTTCACAGGGTTTTACATTCTTTTTGATGGCCCAGAGGCTCGGAAGGCCACAGACGTTCCTCCCACAGCTCTCTAGGTTAGGTTTTACACAAATAGCTAGGGAACTCTACAGGAATGTGAGAAATACAGGTTTGAATTATCTTTCTATGAAAGAGGCAAGGTGTAACAGGTAGGCTAATACATGAGAAGGGGGCAGCTATCAACAACTTCTGCTTTTGCTTTTTTTCTTAGTGGAAAAGTGAATGTTCCTCAATTGCCAAAGCAGAAGAGGGGGCCCGGAGGGGATTGAGGTTCCTTTCGAGCAGCCCTTCCTCTGAGGTGCTGCACTGCTTTCTTGAGATACTTTCCAAAGCATCTAGGCTCTGAAGATACTAAATACCACTAAACAATAACATGATAATCTCCCAGATGGGAAGTTCTTTCTGCTTTATGATCTAGAGGTGCAATTGTACCATGTATAGAAATACCTACAGTATTTTCACTTTAGCTTTCTCACTCAAGTGCTAGCAAGAACAAAGCAGCGTCCATATGCACTTTAGTAAAAGCTGAATAAACGTGACTGTGATTCTGGAAAGCATCTTTGAGACACTTGTTGATTTAGTAGAAGTAGGAAGATCAAAAACCAGAATATTGGAAACAGACTAGTTTCTAGTAAGGGAAAAGTGTAAAGATGAGACAGACTTCAGAGAAGAAGTACTAAAATGTTGTTGGAAAGAATCAAACTGGAATTATCTGTCAGGAGGATGAAAGAAATTATAAAACAGAGAATGATGACGCAGTCAGCAGCTAGCAGGTGGAGGGTGGATTTGTCTTTCTAAAGAGCATAACCACCAACAGAGCTATTGAACAGCAGTGGGTAAAACAAGGGAAGCATTTGTGTAGCCAGTCAGTTATGGGAGGTGATAAATATGCAAAGAAATTATAGCAATTGGATTCAATATCACGGAGAACCTGTAATTAGGTGAATCACGCTTTGTTAAGGACACAAAAAAATGCAGGGAATAAATTAAAAAAATTAATCCATTATGGAACAAACTGACTAGGCACAGAGAATT
This sequence comes from Acanthiza pusilla, assembly GCA_036630365.1. NCBI lineage: Eukaryota > Metazoa > Chordata > Aves > Passeriformes > Acanthizidae > Acanthiza > Acanthiza pusilla. Next base: position 71,828,598 of record JAXCHO010000034.1, read on the forward strand.
AATTACAGAGTGAACTAATTATGCAGAGAATTAATCACAAAGCAAGCTATTGAGTGAGAGGGCAACTGAGGAGGTGGAGATGGAGCAATGAGTAGCCAACAAAGAAGCCAAAAGTACCAGGTGTTGCTGACTGACTTTAGTGGCCAAGTTTTAATCAAACAGGCTCCAGTGGTACCTCCTGCTGGATTCTCATCTGTGCTGGAAACTTTGTACTGCTTTGTGAAGTAGGACCAGAAAGAGAGAAGGTAATGGCTGGTTTTGGTCATATGGAAAGAAGGGGGCTGAAGATAAGCTCTACTCAGTCTGTTGATTTGTATTTAGCACTATGGAGCTGCAAACTGATACTATGATTAAGGGCTTTACTGGTCTATTTCATTTTGATTATACCAGAGAAACGAACAAGAGACCTTGGAAAGGCTTTTCTCTAACACACTTGGAATTCTCCATTTAGCTGATCTCTCTTAACTAATGTTTGAGCCCTGGCGCTGCTTTCAATAATTCTCTCAAAATTTGTACATACACCACAAAATGCTTTCTCTGGTCCCTTGTCCTCTGCTTACCCAGAGAAATTTTTATTTTCTTCTTCTGGAAGATATGCACATGATTTTAGGTCTGACTCAAAGTTCACCAAATTTTGCAGGACTTTTATCTAGACAATCCTGTGAACTGCTTTAGACCCACTTCCCTGTTCTGTCCAGACATAAAGGAGTTACTTATTTTGCTCAGATGATAGGAACTTAGGTTCAGGGTGCTGAAATTCACAAGCTTCTCCTGAGGTGTGGTCCCTGTGTAAATACTCTGGCTTGTATAGCCATTGTCTATCTAACTCATTAATATTCTCAGTGTCTTGTGGCTGTTTGAGACTTGAAGTGCCTTCCAAAGAACTATGGAATTCAAAATACCCCTGAAAAACATGGAGCCTGTGTTATTATAATTTCCTAAAGTAATTAATAGTGTAGTTGCTACTATACCACCACCTATCTTATATTTTAAAAGGAAAAAGAGTAGTTTAGTATTCCAAAATATATCTTAACGAGTTATATTAATCTGTAAAATTAGATTAAGCTTTTAGTGGAAACAAAAGAAATCTTGATACTCATACTCCATTCTGCCATGGGATAGCATCTGTGATTTAGTGTTGCTAAAAAACCAAATTTGATTTTTTTCCATTGTCGCCACACTTAATTCATGTTAGATTTTGTTTTCCCTTGATTTCATGCTACAGCCATTATATAAAAAGATAATTACATTAAAGGACTTTGTTTAAAGTTTCATTATATGAGGAAAGAAATTGTGACACTTGCTATGATTACACAAGTAAGGAATACAAGTAAGGAATATGAAAGTTTCCTTGTAAGCTTTTTCCAGTTACTCCACTCTTCTTAGTTATTTTTTATCAGAGAAAGTTGGAGATTCCTCAGTCTTTGCATTGCTGCTTCAGTGAAATGAACATGCACTGCTCTCCTAAAGGAAAAGCATGAGGTGACAGGAAAACTGGACTCTGTTTTTCTCCAGAAGTGGAGGATGGGAAAGGAAAGGGCTGCACCACTGATGCCGTGAGGGAGAAGAGGATATGGCCCAGCAGCAGTTGTTGCTACACCCATCCTGAGCCTTTATTTTGGCAGCTGCTGTAAGCAGTCATTTAGGCTCTGGTACAAGAAAAATAGGCTTGGCTACTGGAGGTGGGGAAGAGGAGGGCAGGATAGCCATGGCCAGCTGCCTCTGTTTTCAGAAACCAGCTACTTAGGCAAATAATTACCTTGTTTTAATGCCCTGAGTTCTATGTTCCTGTGTACCAGACCTGAATAGCTTCTGAATGGTGAAAGCAAATATTTTAATGGTACTATTGCTGTTTTTTTTTTTTTTTAAGAAATTATTTGGTATTTTTTGTTTTTGTTTTTGGTTGGTTTTTTTTTTTAAATTTTTGAATGGCTGTTCAGTGAAATATTTGAATGTCAGATAATTTAAAGTCTGTCTTATCTTTTCTGGTACACGTGAGAAGTACCCCAAAAGTAACATTGCAAATATGTTTGTTTGTTTTGCTTTGTTTGGGGTTTTTTTTTGTTCGTTTTTTGTTTTAAGCTAATAAATACCTTTATTGTGAGATTTCTAAGGAGTCAAAATGCAGTAAGAGGAAATAGAGTTTCCTAATCTACCTGATTAAAGTGGGCAAGCTCATGAAGGGACTGTGCGCTTGAAAGCTCGTTGCCTTTTGTTATTGCCGGACACTGTTGCTATACTTGTAAAAAATCATTGGTCTGCGGTCAATAGCAATTCAGAGATCTCAGTTTCTGCCACAAATAAAAAATAAGAGCTCCTGCCAGTGCACTATGGAGAACAACAGTTGTATTTACAATCCTATAGAATATGCATCTACTGTGTCCATACAATCTTTGGAAACTCATAAATAGCTAATTACTGACCTTGTTGCTTTGGTACAGGCTCTGCTTTATTATTGGCCTCTTCTTTCTGTGGTTCATTTGTTGTTTTATTTTCGTCCTTAAATAGATAAACAGGATTAGAAACTTGAGAAGGTTGTTGTTGAGAATGAAAAGGGTGGGTAGATATCTGCAATTTTGTAGGGATTTGATTAAGTTGACACACACTGACCATTGCTCCCAGGTGTTCTGTGTGTTTCCAGATGTGTTGGGCTAACACACCTGGTACATTTTGAGTTACCACAATGACAGATCTCAATCTCTACAAAATAGCGAGATGGTATCACTTTTCACTGCAAAAAATTAACTTCCTCCTGCACTTGCTGACTTAGGTCCATTAACCAAATCCTTGTGTGCCTGTACCTTGGTTCAGCTTGGCTTTGACAGAGTGGCCTTTGGAGGAAGGAGTGAGATGTTCATGGGAAGTCCTGGATGTTCACAGAACTACGTAAGAGCATCATGTTAATCAAGCCCATGAGCATTCGCTATCCCAGATAAAATGAGTTTTCCTGGTGGATACCATGTTTATTAATAGAGAAAGATGTTAGATTGTATCAGCATATGGAAAAATTATTTGACATTAGGAGCTTTCAGGTCTTCATGCACTTTCTTTCATTTCCTAGATCAGTGACTTTCTTTTTGTTTGTGCTTCTGAAAAGAATTTTTTTAAATGAAAGTATTTGTGTTTTCCTGTCTGTTTTTGTTCAGAGAATCAGGCACTGAAGTTTGAATATATCTGTACACATAGAGAACTAAATTATAAATTATATATATATATATATATATAAAAATTAAAATTCCAGTCAATGTCTGTGCATGCTCAAGATTCTTGCACAATATTTTGTTGTAAATGTTGTTTTCTTTGTTTCGGGCTTCCTCCTAATAGCATAAGTACATGAATTAGTGCATTAATTAGTATATTAATCAGTTGCTAGATATGATGTATTTTCTTCTTTTCTCTTTGGATAGTATCTCCTTGCCAAGGAAGGAAATGTCTTTATCCCTGATCCATTGATGTGCCTCCATCTTAGCTGTGTTTTGAAGAGTGGAGGCTGATGGTGATACGATCTGAGTGTTGTGCTGATATATGACATTATTCTCACCAAAAGGGTAATCCATGTTTCCAGTGAAATCTAAATATAGCTGTTTTCCTAGAGCAGTTTGCCAAGTGAGATATCAGCCTGCACAGAACTAACCTGTTGATATTCAGGAATTTTCTTCTTTTAAAGCAGTATTTTATTGCCACAAGAAAACTGAACTGTAAAAGAAGGATGAACAATGCCTACAGAGGAGCAGTATATGAAGGTTATTTAACATAGACATTTTTGCCTTTTTTTCTGGATGACAGTATGGATATGCCTGCTCATCTTATTTATACCAATCATAAATCAAATCTGAATTGTAGTCGGGCTGGATTAAACCACACCTCTTCATGGGGCTGTTCAAACCTATGAGGTTTAGAAAACATCAGTTCTAGGAAGTGATTCAGTCTTACAAACATTTCTGTTTCTCTCGATTTTACTTAAAACTTTAAAATTAATGGAAGTCTTGTGCATGTAAATCAATGCTCCCAGAAGTTATGTGAGAGTCTTTGTAAAAGTTCAGCTGTTATGAATGTGTTAAAAGAAATGCTTACTTAAAATTAACTTTATAACAGAGAAGTTTTGATTGTTTCAATAAACATGAATGATTAATAACTCAAGCTGATACTAAAGAACCTTTTTCACTTCCGTCATCATATGGTGAAACCCCTAATTGTTGCCATTTTGCCTTGTATACTTTTGATTATGTCAATCTGGAAAAAACACACTTTCTGGGACATTGGGAAAAAGATAAAAATTCAAAGGCAACAAGAGAAAGAATACTGATCCTTTTGCTTCAGTTTAAAATATCCCATTAATTAAATTGAAAAGAATGAATTAACTTTTACACTAAAGAAATACTAAATTAAAATACAAACTGTAGACTAATATGATTTACTGTATTTTTCAAAGAGGAGTTATGTTAGTAAAACCAAGCTGAATAAAAGGACTTCTTTAAAAAGCTACTAAATTACCCTGTCTTTCCAATGTTTATCAGGAAGCAGACTGATATATACCTGCATGACATTCTAATATTCAGAAAGGACACAGTGACATTTCCTGCCAGAAGGAAACAAGATGCAGAAAAATATATCAGCATATGAAAAGCAGCAATATCTGTACCTCTAGTTCTCCATTTGTAGTGTTGATCACGACCTCTCACAAGCCTGTACTATTTCAGGCTAGCCCTATTTGGAAAGCAGATTTCTAAAGGAAAAAATTAATTTTCTTCACAAAGAAAAGATGTTAGGGTGGAGGAGAATAAAGACATTTGTTTCATTTTTCTAAATAAAGATTAATACCATGTTCAGTAAGTATATTTGAATTTGTAACCTTTGGCATTTACTTACATAAATACATTCTAAAGAAAAAATAGCATTAATCAGTCTATAATAGACAAGAAAAACCATACCTGGCCTGTTGATGCCTTTGGTGGTGGAGGGGCACCTTCATTCTTTGGATCTACTATCTCAGGTGCTAACTTTGGTCTAGAAAATACTGATCTTAGTTTTCTAAACATCTTGCCTCTTCAACTCCCCTGAAGCCTCTATAACTCTTTTACCATGGACAGGTTTACAGCACATGTTTTCTTGCCATCAGTAATCAAGCCAATTAGACGTTAATCAGGTTTAGGTCTGATTAGTGCCTTAAAGAAATTCCTTGCACAGTCAGTTGCAGTGACATTTTTCTGTCACCATTAGTACCTTTTTTTTATGTTGTAGACAAAGTTATTTCTAAGTTATTTTTAGTCTTGCAAGTTGCACCATATACAGCTCCACTTTTCATGCAAAAAGTCAGAGGAGAGTGACTCCTTTCTGTTTAGAATAAACCAGTGTCTAATCTTTAATGTATTGCATATTAAGCATTTCATTTATATTTAGAAATAAGGTTTGAAATAGTTAGCATGCCTGTAGTTTAACTAGAAAATGAAAATAATTAATTACTAAATAATCAACAGTATAATACCCGAGATCACAAAAAGTTTTATTTCTCTGCAGTCCTCAACTTATTTTTTGAGTGAGTGACAATAAAATGTCTTCTCTTGGTGCTTGTTTTAGCAACTTTATGCCTTGTCTTATTTAATTCTTCTTATTTTAAAACATGGGAAAAAATTTGTCTTTCATTTTCTAATACATTTACAGGCAATACCACTTTATGCCATCTTAGCTACAATTTTGATGAGAATAAATGTTAGATAAATGAATATCTTACAAATTAGTAAAATATAAACTATAACAGTTTATAACTGGGATATGATATTGAGATTCTATAGGCTTTGGGTCATCTTCTATAAATCTCCATAAAATCAAGCATGGTGTAGTTTATAGCCAAATTCAGTTGCAAGTATCTCTAATGCTATGTTGATTAAGCCCCTGTTATCAAGGACCTTTACAACTTAATTGTCTCTTTTTGTCCTTAATTTCACTTTATGTATTATGTCTTCACTTTGAGCTTTGGATTTGAACTAACAGCCCATTATTGATTTATACTGACCACCAAGGCATCAAGAAATGTTACTTCACAGAAAGCTACTCTGAGTTATTCCTTAAATGACATATTTAACAATTACATCAAAATGTTGAAAATGTCTCTCCTTGTGGCTTTATTGTCTGGCAAGGAGGGTTTCTAATCCTTATTCAACCATAGTAGTTACTGTAAGAATGAACCAACAATTTTCATTAGTTTGCAAGTTTTTTGTTTTTCCAGTGGCACTTATGAAGCAAACCTTATAATAGTTGGCCAGGCTTTGGTTTTGGAACTGGGAACCTCCCCACATGCATGATGCTTGTAGTTGTTAGATGCAACAAGAGCTTAGAACCTCCCCTTTTTATTTTTGCTTTTTATTAATGGTAAAGTTCTGCGTGAAACACTATGCAATGAAAACATATAGCATTTATTAAAGGAGAATACATATCTTAACAATTTCTGCAAAATTATGCACATTCATCTTTTCAAAAATGTGAAGAAACGTTTTAATGCTTTTAAAAAATATAATGTTTATGCTGGTATATAATTTATAATTAATAAGCATGCAAAAGGAATGTAGCAGACATTAAAAGGAAAGTGCCATTGGGAATATGCTAATAACTATTGAAATCCACAGTTAAGGTATTTTATATTAATTTAGTCTATGACTAATTAAACAAATGTTCAAAACCCCTTCATATGATCTGATTTTGTAAATAATAAGTAGACCACAAAAAATCCTTGTATTTTGATACCAATAGAGCTACAATTTCATGTCCTGACCCTGATAAAACGATTAATCTGCTTCGATGTTTCATTTTTCTTCTATGTGCAATGGCTATTTAGGTGTTTTTACCACACTTTGAACATGCTAAAAGCACTTCAGTGAATTGAATATCATGATTCACTGTTAAGTAAGAAGATTAAGAGTGCAGCAGAAAAGAAGATAGCCTGTGTCCAGTTATCTCCTTAGCTACATTGGCTTTGGCCAGGGCTTACCAGATGCTGTATTTATGGCAAACCCCAGAGGGTACAGGGATTTCAAGCCTGTCTCATACATTCTCTACAGGTGAAGTATGTCCTATATTTATTAATGATTTACCGCCTATCCCATATCTTTTTCTTTAAGGAAATATTTGTCCTCCAGTAAAAAATGTGACATATGCATTGGCTTTTCAAACTTTTAATAAGATTTTTCTTCAAGGGATTTTATTTTTAAACTTCGAGTATAGTACTTAAATCAGTACAATATACAAAAGGAAGCACGACTTTCTGCATAATTAGGAGAGTTGCAAGTTAGAAAAGATTCCTTTTTTCAGGACTGTTCTTTGAGATGGTTTGGGTTTTGTTAGTCTTTTTTTTTCCTGGGATTTGTAATAAAATGTTTGAAAACACCATGGGTGCAGATTTAACTACCAATGTAGTTAATAGGCATAGAGTGAATCCCAAGAACTACTTTTCATTCCTCTAAAGGCAGTGGCAGTTGCTCCATTTGTTTGAATGTACAGATCAATAGATACCACTTGGAATTTTTATTTTCTATTAAGTCATGTGTAACATTTTAAAAAGATCAATGCCTGGATTTTACTTCTGTTCAGATATTCCCATGATGCAAAATATAGCATGCAGATGCTTTTCATAGGTATCTTTCTTCAGTTTATCTTTGTGATTCAAGGATCTTGACACTAAGAGTAGTACATCTTCCTTTAGAGCTCTGTAATAGTAGTCAGACAAAAGCTGAATCTAACGCTTTTCATAATTTTTGCCTCTTCACAGTGTAAGATTTGAAAATATTCACTATTTTTGTGGATCAATGAAAATTATAACAATAATTTATCTGTCTTCCTTAATGCTGAGATTTTTGTTAAAAGACTTTTTATATTTTCCTCAAAAAAAGATTGGTTTTGGAGCTCAAATTTTTCATATGTACTTATTGTCTTCTTTTTTAAATGGAGGTGATACTATCTTCTAACTAACTCTACCTTAAAAAAGAAAATTAATTCATGCTTTCAATGGAAATATATCTCCTTAGGCATATTATCTCAGTCATGTCCAAATGTATGCATTATAACTTTAGCATTCAATGAGGTATCTCTAGAAATTACAAAGATTACTTCAAGGATGATTCCTTCACCATTTTGCTATATCTAATTTTGCTCTGATTCATAAGGCCTTTCTTATGTTGCAGTTTATACCATGGCACAAATCCTCTGCATCCTAAGTTTGAGGCAGTAACAGGTCTTATGGTCTGGAGGAATCTGAAAATACACAATAATCTTGATTGTTTTGGCCAGAAAGGGATGCAGACTTTCCTTTTTTTTAGTTTTATTTGTAAAATAATTCAATTTTATTTGTAAGATCCAATCAATTGGATTTATTCAGCTTACGACAAAAAAGAAATCAGAACACTTCTTTGGAAATATGCTGAAAAAAGACAGAATGCTGTTATTTCCTGTTCCTTTTCACATTTCTCTATATAAAATAGCTTAGTTAAGTTGGGAGCCATATCCTAAAGGCTCATTTTCTAGAGCCTGCACCAGATCCTGGCTAGCTTTGAATGTGATCATAGAATCATGCTATAATGTGATGGGTGGGTTGGAGGAGGTGACAAAATTGACTGTCAGTCTGCCAAAATGATAACGGCTGATGCCACTTTTTGCTAGTGACCTCTTTTGATGAAAGTGACATGTGAATCAAAGGAGTGGGATGTAAGACAGAAGAAAAATGTAAACCTCCTTATGTTTAATTATGACATTCATCTGCAGGCATAATAAAAGCTGAGGAAAGGTTCTTTTCTACTTGTAGAAGGTACTCTTCCCTTAGCATGTCTGGCTGTTTTTCTTACTTTTTTTTCCTGTCTTTTTGGCATTTTTTTTTCCCACTCAGAACAAAAAAGAAAAGTACCACCAATAGATATTTATGCCTGTATTTCTTACATGTCCTTATGGGCAGAATTTCTTTGGCAACACCATTGTTACTGCCAAAAATGTGACTCATCACATGAGAAAGCTTTATCTGCTAAGGTAATGCTCAAAAGTACCTCTTTCACTTAAATGAGTATCCAAAATTAACCTCTGGACCTAGGGCAAAGAGGAACAGACAGAAAGGCAGCTGCGAGACCTACTCAGAGGATTCTCAGCCAGGGCTACATCACTGAAAGACTGAGGTGTCCTACAGCCCCACCAGGAAGACCACATAGTCTCCAACCATCAAAGTAAGTACCTTCATGGGTAAGCAGCACTGGTCTGGAATGTGTAAGAGGTCACACTTGTGTCAGAAGCAATCTAAAAGCCTGTGCTCTTGTGCTGCATGCAGCCATTTGGTGACCTGCTGAGGTCATAGTCGCCTTTCTTTTCCCACTTTTCATGCATCTCCATGGAGAATAGATTACTATAAAAGGGAATAAATTCTCTGCCACAGCATTTAGATGGGAAATTGCCTGTATGTGGTCTGTTGGATATTTCTCAGGGGAAGCCCTCTGTGTGTAAGGCACTTTAAGGGAGACTGTAGTAGTTCAAAATATGAAGTTCAAGTGCTAGATCTTCTCAAAATACGTGTGTGCTGGTTTAAAACCCTGTGGGAACATTACACCCACTCAAGCTGTTCCCCTTTTCCCTCCCAATAGCGGAGGAAACACTTTGAGAGATTATAAGATGCAATCACAACTTGCTGAAAAATTGCAATGACCACAACAATATGAGTGAAACAGTGTACAAAACAGAGTGTGATTTACCCACAAAAGGGTGTTTACCACCGAACAAACAAAAACGCTTCCCGAAGAGAGTGCCCTGTGTGGTTTTCCCAGACAAAAGCAAAAGTCGAGACTGACCCCTGCCATGATATTAGTGGTATAGAATTAAACACTGCTAGAAAATGTACAAGAATCCCTTGTCTCTCTAACCATGATGATGTGAGATGAGCTCAAACATCATTATCATTCTGTACTGTTCTATTTTTTGGGTGAATACACACTGCACCTGTTTACAGCAGGAAAGCTGACAAGGGCTCCTTTGCTGAATGTCTCAGGTAGGAAGCCCCAGGAGGAAAATAGGGAGGCAAGACAACCTTTTCCTTTGAAAGGTCTGTCTCCTGGACTGGAGCTTGCATTTCAGAGTGGAGCTGTTTTTGCACCAAATTTAAAAGTTTTTACTGGAAACTACTGGACAAGTTGTTTTTTTCTGCCTGAAGGCTATTTACATCAAGAGTTTGAGAACTAAGTCACTTTGGTAAAACTATTTTCCCTCAAATGCTAGTAGGAGCAGTAAGATCTCTGAACCGTGCAAGCACACTAAAATAGTAGGTTGTCAAAAATTTCAGTGAAATGTCAAGACTCCCAAAAAAGATGTGGTTCTGCTGCTTTGTTTTCTAGCCCTGTAAAATGGCATTAATCTGGAATTCATCTTGTTGTTAAAAAATTTGAATATCCTTTTCATGAAAGATATGATAATGTTGGTTTCAGAACCATTGTTTTACATGAATCTTTATACTCAAAGTAAAATGCAAGGGTTACTCTCTAGTAACTACATTTATACAATTTCACACCAGCCTAGCTGGTTATCATTGACTTATTTAACACCAGTAATCATTGCTTCTTTTACGTAGAATGCCATGGATAACAAGGATGGCAGAGTGGTAGAAGGGAATTTCATTCCCTTAAGTAAAACTGTAAGAAAACATTGGGTGAGTTTGCCTTTCATACGTGTGAGTGCATCAGGAAAAGGAAACGTCACAGTACTTGAGAAGAAGAGATCTTCTTGAACCACAACTGAATCTCAAATTTTGGTAAGGTATAAGTCTACATCCTTCATTTTGGAATTCAAAACCATCTAATGTGAGGTGAAAAGGACCCCCATAAAGAAGGACTTTTTTCTTTAAAAAAATCACAACACAAAATCATAAAACCCCACAGCAAAACAACCAAAACCAAAAACCAGGTCAAATTAATGAAATAAGTATCTCTTGTTCAGAATATTTGCAATATATACTCTTATTCTTGATGCCTGGTTTCTGACCAATGTTGTCTCAACATTCCTCAGTTATATTCTCTTACAGGAGTAAAGTTGCGGGGGGGGGGAGAGAGGAAATAGTTTTTTACACTGAAAAATATCTGAAGGTGATCAGGGTAGAATTGGAAATTCATGTTCAACATTTGTGGGCATTTGACAATTCCCTTTTAAATAAAAATGAGAAGTTTAAGAAAGAGAAGCAAATGTGGTAGCCTAAGTGATACAGTCCCCCTGGTTTTTTTCTTAAGACTACTTTATTTCTCAATTCCTTTAGTTATAAGACCCTGACACACTTTCTTGAAGAGGGACTGGGAGATGATGACATGGCTTAATTTAGATGAAAAAGGACCCAGAGGTGCAAGACAGGTACCTGTGGGGAAGCACAGAAGTAGGTGTGGAGGAAAAACATCTGTGGACACTGAACTCTCTTGCAAGAAAATGATCACTCTGGGGAGGGGAGGAAGAGAGGGTTATACATTTTGGGTCTTTCATGCCAGCAGTGTTAGCACTTGTGTACGTTAATACTTCTATCTGAGGGAAATGGAAATACAAATTTGGTTATAAATTGCATCTCTTCTGTAAAGCTGAAATTCACTGTGCTATCAAAAGAAGAAAAGCTCTCAGAAGTGTGTAATGTATTCCTCTAAACCCATCATATTTTCTACATACCCTCAGAGCATCCTATTCCCACTGCAGTGGTGCTAAGCCTTATGTTTCTGCTAACATAAATATTTAAAGCATGCCACCAACACAAACTACCTCATCTAGTCAACAACATGGCAACAAACTGAGAACTGAGTACTGCACAAACAGTGCCTTAGCAGAGAAAAAACCCAACACTTTAAATATGGAGGTAGTTTGATATAATTGATAAAGCACTGAACTGGGACTTGCCCCACTTTCAGCCAGCCCATCAAACTTTTACATTTTTCCTTTGTGTACTTTTCTTTCCTTAAAAGAAATTATTGTTTGAGGATGCTTTCCTTGCCATGCACAGATCAAGACCTATCTATTTTTTTTCCAATTCTAGTTCCTTTTTTGCAACTTCTAGAGTTGTCATGATTGAAAAATAAGTTGTTTGGATAGACAAACATCTGGTGGAAGGAATAGGAATTCTTAGTGTTTTAAATTCATTATGAATGATACTTAACACTCCAGTTCCCTCTGATGAGATAGTGCAATGAAAATATTCACATTAGGCAAACATTAACTCTTTGTGTAAGTAGCTTGGCTCAGAAAAGTTGTGTCTATCATAATTAAATTCTTTCAAGTGCTGTACTGGCTTCTGCTTTCTCTTTTCATCTTCTTTTAAAAGGGAGCAGTGAGAATATTTTAATGCTATTGTCTAGTGAATTCTCTCATAAGCTTAAATACAGGACCTGTCTTTGTTTCTGACCTCTGACAAAAAGGGATTCATATTCACAGTTCCCACTCTTCTGCAGTACTAGGCTGACCTTTAGCAAAGATGAAGAGAACTAGCAACATCTCCTGTTGAATCAGTATAGCTGTATATATTATAACTCAGAGATTAACACAAAATTAGAAGGAGAGCCAGATCAAGTGTTGGCCCCGTGCTCCCATCATTTGGGAAGGGCAGAGCAGACTGGCAACTTCTCCCGTAAAGATGGGAAATTTTATATAAATTAATTTCCATTTAGTGGATAAAATACATAAAACTTGTAGGAGTCAAAATCAAATGGAAAATTCTTTGAATAAGTCTTGACTTTAGAGTAGTCATGACCTGTCTGGCCTTCAATTCATGAGGGTCTAGTGTTAATGACAGACTTGATTTGGCAACTCCTTTGAGTTAATTTGATTCAGTAATAAAAGGCAGAAGAGTAATGAATCTATAAGCAAGTCAGGCTTCACTTCTAGTTTCTCCTGGACCTCTCATTTGCAAGTATGACATTGATGGTACTTCTGGTAATGTGATCAGCCATAAGAGAAGCAGCAGAAGCTAGTGTTGCTAGAGACACTTCCATTAAACAGTGAGATAGATTTAAAAAGAAGAGCATTTCATAGTAAAAAAAAAGTCCTTTAGTTTGGTTGACCTGTTCTATTTTCTTTATATTTGCAGGAATGGGTTTGCTTATGTTTAGGTAATGCTATGAAAAATTCACATCCCCATTTTACTAAGATTTTTTTTTGGGTGAATGAATAGGTGTTCTTTATTCACAAATATAAGTTGATAAGTTGTTACTCCCACATCCTCTTCTGATGAAAAAGAAATCATCAAACTGTGACATTTCTATCATACAGATAAGAAAATCCTACAACATCCATTGGACCTTGCTAACCACAACAATATTTTTAAACTTACCTTATTTCTCTTCATTTTAGTTGATTATCTCTTCAACCTTAATATTCCCACCTCTTCAAAAAAGGGTCTTTCATTACTTTTAAGGTTATCTCTACGCAGCTGTCACATAATTTAAGGAGAAGGGTACCTTAACTTTCTTTAACTCAGTGTGCTGAAGTAAGCTTGCCTCTGTTTGTCTCCTGTGTCCCCACAGATCACTGGAATGGTTCTTGGGGGCATACAACAGCTGTGAAAGAGTTACTTGCATTAGTGATTCTTCTACTTGCCATCATCTGTCATGCTTTTTGATTCTGGTTGCCTATGTGCATATGGATAACTTTAAAAAAGGTGAATTCCTTCACTGAAATTGTAAATGGAAAAAAAAAGTGATGTAATTAGTTTCCTGTTTAAGGTTTACCATGACCATAAGTCTTTGAAAAACTTTGTCTTAAGTGTTAGGAGTTAAACTTGAATGTTCTTAGACTGCAGTAGTGTCTGCTGGACAGAAACCTAGATAAAGAGATTCTTAAGGGTGATATAACATGTTTGGTGGTAAAATGTAGTAAAACATTTGCTTTTCTAAGTCACTAGTACCTCTGTTTAAGAACGGAAAAAAAAACCTTAAAGAACACCTGAAGAATTAGCACTTCTTTTTCCCCTCCTGCATTAAACTTTTTTAATGTATTTGATATGAGGTTTAAGCTTGTTCTTGGAAAAATTAAATTCTTGCATTTTAGGAAAACAGATTTATTTAGACGCTTAGTATTTAGAAGCTCAATCAGTGCTGTACAAGCTGGAAATAAGCCATTTCCTTTTGGTTATAGAGTTAGTTCAGTTATAGCTCTCACTGCTACAAAACTGCCATTTCTTATTCAGATAAAATATGACTTTTTTTCTCTCCCTAGCCATTAATCAAAAACATTAGTAAGTTCATGATTAAGCAGTTTATGAAGCGCAATAAATTTTATCAAGGAAAGAGAAGATTTATATTTCTCTTTAAAATTACAGTTTTTCCAGAGTTATTGAGCAGCAGACCAGTAGTCATTTTTCCTTCAGATGAAATCCTGAAAAAGTTCTTAGTTGTAACTTTCCTGTTTATTTATACATCTCTTTCTGGTCTTTAGCAAAGACCCTGTGTTTTTAAGGGCACCTGACTGATGGGGGGTCTAAGAAGCAAAGCTCTGTGAGCTCCAGGATAATACCATCCTTCTACTTCCTTCTATGTGCATGTGTGAGAAGAGCATGGGGAATGGCATCTGCTCATAAGTCCAGTTACCCACATCTTTTGCATCCTCAACACCTTTGTATTGTGAGAAACATTTTCCTTCACTACATTAGTGAAACTTACATCTTTTTCCGCCACCCAACCTAATGTCAACCCAGAAAACCAATGAGTCTTGCTGTCAGTCATACAGTTATTAATTTTTACTTGTATAATGGTCTGAAGTTCCTTCCTTTCTCATTTCCATTGTGCAAAATGTCTCTTAAATCTTATGGTTTCCCTCTTCAGCTTGTTCACAACCACTAAACATTGGAATTGTTGGTTCCTACCATGCCAGTACCAGAGAATCCTGAGATCCAGGATCCCTTTGTTTTGAGACCACTAGACCTGCTCCTCCTTCAGTTCCAATGCCGTTTCTTGCTTAAAAATCACACCAGATGTTACAGCAGGTCTACATCATCTGCTTCCTCACTCTAATTTATTTTCTGTTAATCTTCTATAAACTTTTCACTTTTGCTCTGTCAAATCTGTCAGTGTGAAAGCAACCTGTACAAGCTCACAGTTTTGCTCTTTTGGGATCCCAATTGGTGCTCTATGAGCAAGAGCAGATGCAGATTCTAGTGGCAAGTGGAGCTTCTTGCACCACTAATGCACAAAGCAAATCACAGTCAGAACTCTTCAGATAGGTTTTTGGATAAGGACATTGTTTAGACCAAGCAAGGGATAACAATTGTCTTATGGACAGACATGTTTTTTCTGATAATTGAGCAAAACTAGTTCATAAATTGTGAGTTGAAAAATCCTGCTATTTAATAATACACATATTGAGCATTTTGAAGGTAGTGCCTGCCCCAGTAAAAGACTGAGGGCCTTCTTTTCATACCAGTAATTTAGGAGCTCTCTACTCTTTGGCAAGAGCTGTGTGTTAGATCTGCAAAGTGGCTTCATTGCTTGCCTCCCTTTTAAGTCAATAAATACTGAATGGATGTTGCAGTATAAGGCACACAGAAATACCTTCTGTGATTGTAATCCTGAATGCTTAAGGGCCATTTCTGGTGAATTTACAACCAAATGCTATCGATTTAGAGCTTCCTGCTGCAGCCCCTACTCTCCTGTAGGATAGTACTTAAAACCCTTCATGTATTAATTTATTCTAGTAGATAATGTTGTATGAGAAGGCACTTCTTGTACCATCAAGGTCTTGCTTCCTTATTACAATTTATAGCTATGTATTGCAGTCTTCTGCAAACTTCAACTTAGGTATTAGTACAACTTTAGGTTTCCACTCTCCCATCTCAAGGTTGCTCTGAAAAGTTGTGTAGCCTGTAGTTAAATTGCTGATTTGTCCTGCTATTTTTTACAAATTACCAATCTCTGCTTTCAGCACTGCTCCTGCTTTAGTGGTGCCCTCAAGCACAAGTGATGGGAAAATTGTCAGATAATTGCACCACTGTACAAGAATGTACTTTTTTTCATATAGTCTCAGCTGTATGGGTTTTGATAGACAAAAAGAGGTAAAAAAAACCCAAATATTTTCTAGGTGTGCAAGTGTGATCCTGGACTCAAAGGAGAAGCAGCCTGTTCATTAAGATAATGTCATGTCTTTACGTTTTCTTGTAACATAGACTGAAAATTACATTTTGCTCTCTAAATTAAATAAGTAGTTAATACAGAATATGTAAACATTTTAATATAGATGTTTCTTAAGTTTTTTTTAATAGGAGCAAGCAGGTTTTGCTGTACTGTTATGTAGCACACAAACTTGAGATAAATATGTCCTACACAATGAGCTACACAGGGGAGTTTATGCATTCCCATTTGATTCAGCAGCATAATTGCATGCAAAGCTAAAAATGGCTTTGAGGTGCTTACTGCCTACAGAATCTGCCAAGAAACTGTTCTTCATTAATTGAAAAATACAATAAACTCAGCCACCTACTATGCTTTAGTCTTTGATAAATATCAGGCTCCAAACAATCCGCCACTTTCTTGCCAACTCTTTTTGTGGTATTAATTCTTTCTTAATCCTGCTTTGTACTTTATTTTCTCTGTTTATGTTGGTTTACTCTTTGTCACACACCTGTCCAATGAATTTAGAAACAAAAATGTGGATTTTTATTTTGCAATAAACACTGTATTAAAAAACTCTATATGGTAATCTAAATGTAACATATTTATTCTCATGTTTTTTATGTAGTACAGAGACTGAGATTCATCCCAACTATCTGAAGGGGGAGCAGTAGGCCTCCTGAAGGGAGATTAGGCTCGTTTATGCCTTTTTTCTCACAACGTTATGAAAGGAATCAGGACAAATGAATTCTTGAGTTGGACAATGCAGATGAGTCTCTGATATGGTAGAGGTCTTGTAACAAAGCCACAAGAATGTAAATATAGAGATTTCTTCTCTGACAGATGGACAAATTTTGTTCAGTGATGCATGTTAACTTTATAATAAGTCATAGCACAGAAGGCATGATACTGCAGTAGCACTCAGGGATGAGAATGTCCTTCTTTATTTCCTTCTCATCTTGGAAGATGCACAGCTTTTCTGTGTTCTGGACTGAGTCACCAAGTCCCGCTCTTAGCAGAATTCACAGTGTAGAGTTCTTCTGCACCATCTTTCTATGCCTTTTTCTTTCTGTAAAATGGAAGACCACAGCTGCTCTTCAATATTTTGCTACCTTTGCAAAGATAATTCAAAGAATAGCTTGGAGGGGTGGTAGGGGTGAGGTGTCCATGTTTTTCCTGTACTTTCATTTGGGAAAAGACTGACTATTAATCATAGAATCACAGAATGGCCTGGGTTGGAAGGAAACTTAACAATCATATAGTTCCAATCCCCTGCTATGGATAGGGACATCTTCCACTAGGCCAGCTTGCTCAATTCTCCCTCCAACCTGGTCCTAAACACTTCCAGGGATGGGGCATCCACAGCGTCTCTGGCCAGCTTGTTCCAGTGTTCCATCCCTCTGACCATCTCCATGGCCTTCATCTGGACTTGCTGAAGCAAGTCCACACCCTGCTGGTCACATTTCTTTTGCTGCAGGGTACAGTTGACTATCTGGGCTCAAGCATGCGATGCCAAGGCATGTCAAGCTTCTATTCAACCAACATCTCCTAGTCCTTTTGCCCAGATCTTCTCTCAATCCATTCTTCACCCAACCTGTATTTATGATTGAGATTGCCCAATACAGGTGCAAGACCTTGCATTTGGCCTTGTTGAACCTCATTGGATTCTCATGGGCCCACATCTCAAGCCAGTCAGGGTCCTCTGGATGCACCCCTTCCTTCTGGAATGTTTACCTCACCTCTCAGTGTTTTTGGCAAACTTGATGAGGGTGCACTCAATCCCACTGTCCATGTCCCCAACAAAGATGTAGGTCCCCTGCATTGCCTCTCGTTTGTCTCTGCCTGGATGTTGCTTAGGGATCCTCCAGTTAGTGAGGTAAGGAAATAAATGTACTCTTTACATCTCATCTGTGGTTTTGTGGTTCTAGCTTTCTTCCTCTGTCAACTCACATAGCCACTCATCACTGACCTCTGTTCTGACACTGAGCTGTTGACCAGAGCTCTTTGAAAGTGTCCATCCAGTCAGTTCCTTATCCACCAGTTGGTCAATCCATCAAATGAAAATTCATGTTTCTCCAGTTTAGAGCAAAGGATATCATGTGGGACAGTGTCAAATTCTTTACATAAGTCCAGGTGGATAGCATCTGTTGCTTTTCCCTTACCCACCAAATCCATAGCCCCATCATAGAAGGCCAGCAAATTCGTCAGTAACAATTTACCCTTAGAGAAGTCATGTTGGCTGTCGCCAGTCACCTCCTTATTTATGTGCCTTAGCATAGTTTCAAGGACAGTCTGCTCCATAAAATTGCTGGGCATGGAGGTGAGACTGACTTGCATGTCATTGCCTGGGTCTTCCTTTCCTAATGTAGGCAGAAAAAGATCTTAAAATGGCTGCTAACTTTGGATGTTAGACTAATCCAAAGCATGATTATACACTGGGTACCAGACATGGTTACTGGACATATGCAATACAAATAGGGAGATAATATTGGATTATGATCTATCAAAAAAAATAGTTAAAATTAGATTTTAGTGCTTTAAGGAGGTGGATCTATTCCATGTTGTCATGGCAAGACTGTGAGTTAGGATGAGAGCATATTAGATGATTCAGTTTGCTGGTCATGCATTGTGGACAGATGGAAGGGTTGAGGTTATTGCTGGGAGATTCTCTCTCCTTACTCCTGTTAGTAACTGACATACATTTTTATTACTTTCTCAGGTACGCAATTCAGGACAGCTCAGTGCGGGAAGGGTGACTGACAGTGCCATGCCATCTTAGATGACTACCTCTTTTGCTTGTGTGGCTCTCAATTGGCTGCCTTCTTTAGATTTCCAAAATATGATTGTCTGTAAAATGTGCTAAAAAATCCCCATAATATTCAGACATTTTATGTCACTTATCTTCTCATTTGACCAGCTATTCAGAAGTCACCGTATCTTTCAACAGACTCACACTTCTTAACATCAATGTGCCAAATATATACTGGAAACTCAAAAATACATGAAATCCTTGTGATCAAAAAATACAGAGCTCCGTTTATGATCCAACACACATAAAGGACATTGTGTGCAGGATGTACAAATATTTATTCAGCTTCTGAACAGACAAATTAAACATGGTCTCAGCTAGGAAGAGTTAATGGTATAAAAGGTAGTCAAAGAGGCAGGGTATTTTTATAAATTCAAGAGATATGTGCATATGTGAAAAAATTAATGAAGTGCTCTCACTTGAATTTAACAGAGACTTAGTTGAGAGAATATGTTATGTTCCATGCCTGAGTTGAACATGGTATGAATGATTAAGAGGGGAAGAGAAGTAGCAATTAAATAAGCTATTGAAAACGAGAGTGCTAAGACTGGAAGAGCCAAGAGGCTATTTGGATGTTCAGTATAAAAAAAATACAAATCGAGAGAGCAATATCCACAGAATTTTGAAGGTAAAAATAATGAGATATTTATATATTGTGAAGGGAGAATTTTCTATAGAGACAGTTCTATAGAGAACATGGTGATTATACATGGCTGTATTTTAGGACAAACAGGTAAATGGGACTTGATGTCAAAGTCATGATGGATCCAGATGTCACAAAGTCTGCTGATGAGAAAAAGAGGAATAAATTTCTTCATCTTTTCCCTTGCTTACTTATCTTATGTATCTTAATCCTGGAATACATCTTAAATTTAAAGACCCTCCCTCCATTTCTGCTGTGGTTTAGAGCCATAGTGAGTGGGTTCTCACACTATTCTGGAGTTTGTTTAATTGTTCAGTAAATGTCTTCCTGGGAATAAAAACAAATTAAGCAAATAAAACACTTTATTTCTCTGTGGATTCTGTTTCATTCTATGAAGCCATAAACTCAAGAGTCATGTCCTTTCTCTGTTCTGTATAGTTTCTTCTTGCAGTGTTTTTACTGACTAGAAGTATGACTGTGTGTATATATTTTTAATGTTTTGCAGTAATCCCATAGGATTTGTGAATCAAGGACTGTAGTGTGTCCGTGATGAGAATTTGTATTTGGATAGGAATATAAGTCTTGCAGTCCCTTGGGATAAGAATTTTTATAGCATTTCTTCATATAGGTTTGTTTATTCAGAAGAAAAGGTTAAAATTACTTGAAAGATATTTTGAGAAGAAAATCATTAAACAAGATACAGTTTTCTAGAGAAACTGACAATAAGTAGTATGAAAAAATTGCTGCATTTTTAAAAGCAAGGTAGTGGAGCAGTTACTGAGCTATAAACAGAAGTAGGCTTAAATATATTAGGGTCTCAAACAAAACATATTTAAAAAGCACTACGTTCAATTTTCAACCATGCAACCAATCACTCAAATCATACCTATTGTGAAGGAAAGTCCTTGTCTTCAAATCTGTACAAAGTGAAAGATTTCAAAGAACAAATCCCAGTTGATTTTTGTTTCTGCAACATTTATTTCATATTTTTACCATTTACTGGCTTAGAACATTTTCAATACTCTTCAGTTTAAAAAAGGTTCACAAGAGGTTAATAGGGGTTCTTACTAGAAGAACCCATTTAGGAACGGATGAATTCTTACCCATTGTCCTGAAACAGAAGAGTGGTTTGAATGAGAGTGCCACATCATTAAGTCTGTCCTTGTCAAGTCCATTTTATTTATCGCTAAGGCCACTACAGATAAATAAGCTTTCACATGGCATTGTACTGTGTACACCGTATATATTGAATACTATATTTGCAGTGGTTTACATCTTCCAGCTAAGCAAATTGTTTTAAGTGCTGCTGATTGCATGCTGAATTTCGTTCCATTTTGATTGAACTTGGATGATGATATGTCTCAGTTCAATTTCACAATAGACTTCTTTGGCTATTTTTTTCAATAAGAAACAACAAAAACATATTAATCTGAAGAAATATTTTTGAGAACTCTTCCTTACAACCATGCCACAAATTTGAGGAGACAGGCCTAGTCATCTTCCATCTTTGGTGCACCTTTAGGGGTGTATGGAGTTCCTAGTTTGTATGGACAGCACAAACCCACTGGAGGTTGCAATGGCACAAAATCAGAATTAAGCTGTAATGAAGCAGTGTAGAAGGGACAAAAGCATTGCCTTGCAGCAGATACTGCTCTAAGAATGTTTACCTTGCAAGTAGGGGCGAGGAGGAATGTTTCATCTCTGTGACTTCTCCCAAATCCATTGGATGGCTGAGTTAGATTGGAAGAGGTGCTGCAGCTGAGGACAGATGGCAACGAGCTGTGCCTTATCTCCTCTGCCCCACTGGTGCTGCTCTGCAGTCTCAGAGTGAGGAGAGCAGGGGGCAGCTGCTGGGCAGCTGTGCACAGCTGGATGTGTGCTGCAGGGCAGGAGGTGGCACCAAGGACATGCAGCACAGCTGAGAATTCGGAGTCCTTTAAAACTTCTGCCATGTGGCTGCTGCTCATATCAGCTTCAGGAACAGGCATTTTAATACAGGAAGGGTGAAAGCTTCAGCTTTAGCTGGCTTTTAGGTGGGCAAAATACCTCTGGGGTGGCCATTTAAGGGACTCAGGACTTCTAGGAGAGCAGCATGGCCAGTTTGAAATTATGGTGAAAGCATAGCAGGAATGAATCTTCTTGGGACCTCGAGGAAGAGAGCTGGATTGGAGTTAGTGGGGAATTTTCCACAGGAAAGGTTTTTTACATCAGAAGATGTTGCTTCAACAAAAACAAATTTTTCCTGTAAAAGCACATGCAGAATCTAACGGGAAATACTATTTAATCAAGGGAAGATTTCTTTAATCAAAAAAAGAGCAGGAGAGAGATGAGACGTGAATGGCTAAGAGGTCATGTCAGGATCAATTCAGCATTTTTTTCAAATGGGTAATCTCCTTGAGTTATGATATGGAATTTTAAGAAAAGTAGCTTCAACCATAGAACTGAGTTGATTAAGAGATGATGGAAGATATTTCTGTGGGAAATACATGCCAGCTGACGATCAGACATGCTCATGGACAAAGCGGATAATACTTTATATAAGAATAACTTTTTTCAGTGCTCCATTCTCCACAGGTGTAAAAATTCTTCATGTGTATTATTCTATTTTCTAATACTGGTAAATATTTTTTTTCCCTGAAGGTATCACTCACTGTGAAATTAAGTAATAATAGTCCTACATGCAATCTTTTATAGCTAACTGCTGTAGTCCTTTCATTTTTGAGCCTCACTACTTTCTTGGAAAGTTGTTATTTATTCTGCTTATAAATGATTTTGCCAATGTAAGCATAAAAGAGTCCAAATCTGAATTAAGAAATAAAAACGAAATGAGTATCTCTACCTTTCAGGATATGTCCAAAGACAGTAAATTAGCTAATTGCTAAAAGCTTCTTTGAGAGCTCTGCAGCCTCCAAACTTACAATAAACCCCAAGGCAATCTCAGGTCAAAGAAATAATGCTGCAAACACAGCATTTCTATTGTTCTGCTTTAATTTAAGGTTTAAGTTACATGGACCATTGCATTAAGCTGTTAGAACATCATGAAAAGTTTTCCCAGGACCAGAAGACGAAAGTACTGCAAGGGGATGATAAACAGTATTTTGTTGGGATTTACAGGATATACTTGTTCAGAATTTTTGTAATTTTACAGTGTTTCAGCTACCCAATAGAAATGAGACAAAGTGTAACAGAACAGTATTGATTGAAATAACAGTCATCATGCTTTTAGCCTAACTTTTTAATAGTATCAGGCTTAGAAGGTCATGTTGCCTGCTTTAGTTCACCACAGTAGTTTTTAATGTTAGCTTGTTTAGACAAATCTGACAAAAATTGAAGTATAAACCTCTCAGAATATTAAAGAGAGGTCTGAATTTGTGTTCCTGCTGATGCTGCAGGTAGATGTTAGCTGTGAGCTGATCAAAGGGAAGTCAGCCAGCCAAGAGGCCTATGAATAGTTGTTATTAACTATTAACTGTCCATAGCCGTGAATCAACCAACAGCGTGGTGGCTTGTGCTTGGTCAAAGTGGTGGGGCAGGATACAGGACAGGTCTGGGATCTAGAGGATGAAATGAAAATATAATTTTTTGTTCCTTGGGAAAGGTGCTGTGCCACACACACTCTGTGATCACTGAATTTTTCTATTTCTCCTTAGAAAACAACTTGGGAGGCAAGTGATGGCCACACCTTTATTTTTTTTTCCTGAAAAAATATAGACATTTTTCTATTTAAAAATATTTTTAGGACTACTACTGTGTGTCTAATATCTCATTGTAATAATTTGGGCTTTGGAGCAAGTTCTGTGTCTTCAATGCTCAGAATCATACTGATTCCACTTAAAAAGTCACATCAACATTTTGGAAAGAGAAAAGGAAGCCCTGAAAGACTAATAAGTATATCTATTATAAGGTATAACCCAGCAGTACAGTTCATGTTTCATTATTTTTTTTGAATGATCCTCACCAGTTGTTTTGTAATTCTGCCTTGATAAATTACTGTAATACTCTTATAACTCTAGAGAATTTCTGCTAAGTGTTCAAAATGCTCTGTGTTTGAGATCTCAAGCCTGAAAAATACAGATTTTGTTCAGTACTAATTTCATTTCCCTTGAAGTAGAGTAAAATAGCAGAAAACTGGAAGAATTTAGTAACATTGGAGTATAGGGCAGAGAAAACAGTCTGTAATTCAAATGATTATGATGGGTAAATCTCTTGACTTTGCTTCTTCAGCATTAGCAGATTTTATTTTCTTTTAGAAGAGATGGAATCAAATAACTTAAGATTTAAACAGACCCACTTTCACTTTCTTATGATTTTCTGTGGATTAAATCATGTTTGGAGCCTGACACTCCTTCTCCTATTAAATTTAAATGAAGACAACCTTCTTTGAAGATAGTGGAATAATTCCAGTGCAAACTCAGCTCCATTGTGAGGGTAATCAGGCCAGTTAGAGGCAGTACGAGAAAGATGATGGCAGTTTTACCCATGGGAAGTAGATACAGTTACTTTAGTCTCTGCAGGATATCTCTCTATGCACTTCAAAGAGTGCAGTCAATAGAATAAATACGCTGGTCACATTCTGAAAATTACACTTACAAAATGCAGTTATTAGTAGTTTGATTTCTAGTGTTTGGAGCATTTAGAGGTGAGATGTGCAGCCCTGCATACTGAGATCCAAAGGATGGCAAATAGACATAAGAAGTTTTCTCACTTATTTTAGTGAGATAAAGAGAATGTAAGATCAGGAAAAAATCACTCCTGCTAGGATTGGAGACAGCTTTCCCTTGGCCTCTGCAGTAACTCTGTTTGAAAGATGATTATTACCATTTTTTAATGTGAGAGGAGTAGTAGTCTTGCATTTAAATCGTGCACCTCAACATTCAGGGTTTCAGATGGGTTTCTCAATATTCCTTGTGATGTGTGAATAGGGTAATTGCTCTGCTTCCTCATCTAAAAAATCTGTATATTTCCAATTTGTCACCATTAAAAATTCAATTTTCACTAGAAAAGTATTTGATGTTCTATTTTCTGTCAGGTTCTTTTCTCTACCTAAGCTCTGCACACAGTGTAGGAATAGGCTTGGGTGTGTAGAAACAGTGGTAATACTTTCATCCTTAAAACTGAATTGTCTAATTCCTACCCCAGTAGCATGTGGTCTAGCTGCAGAAAACCTGGTAAGCTGGGGTCTGTCCACAGCAATGTAGAAATACTCAGAATAGCTGTGGTGGAATTGGGTTCCACCCAATAGATAAGTTACTGGAAGCAGTAGAATTTAACAAGTTTTGCTGCAGGAAACACGGACGCATAGACAATTATAATCTTCTACCATGGAAATTCCTCTGGGTGTGAACCCATAAGGCACACTTGTTCACCCATTGTCAAAAAGCTGCATCTCAGCTGGTTTCTACTACATCCTTGTCCTTGAGAGAACACTAATTGCCTAGTCAGAATTCTACTCGTGGTTACACCTGTGAAGTTTGTATATAAATGCCATGAAACTATGATGTTTAGCAGTAGTGAGAAAATGTTTACAAAGATATTCTTGAAGTATCATTTTTAGGGAAATAATGAGAAATTGTGAAATGCAAATTTCAGACAAATATGATTCAATGAACCAGAAACAAATTAGCTGCCACTTAAAAATGTCATTAGCACATGCAGAAATGCCTTATTTACTAATATCTTCAGATAAAAAATAATCCTAGGCTTGAACAAAATCTGACCTTGAATTACACTGTCCAAATGCATGAAGGAAATATTGTCTAATTTTATAAATTCTAGCAGGCTTAATATGTTCATATTTTACACTGTGAAACGGGGAGAAAACAAGTTTCATTCAGTCTCTCAGAGTGGCAGCTTACCCTGGAGAAGGATGACCACACTGTGCACGCTGCTTTGGAAATCTATTAAAACCAATTGGGTACTCCTTCGATAGGAGTGCAATGCCACCAGTGTAACTATGCCACTTTTTCTTCTTCTTCCTAAAGCAATTGGTCATATTTCCATTGACTTACAGGTGCTGCAACAACAACTGACTCCCTCCAAACTGATATTGCTTCTGTTCATCAGGCAACATGCCTGGGTTATGTTTCTGTGTTGGTTATGCACACATTTTTGTTCTCCTTCTCTGCCTGGTGTATATTTGTAGGGGGAAATTCAGGTCTTTTTGTGTCATTAAATTCTAAATGATTATCTGCTCTTTTACACAGCTCAGCTCAGTGAAGAACTTCAAAAAGATGTAAAAGAATGACATAAAAGCTTGAGATTCTAAATTCTGTGTGGCTTGCCAAAGCTCATTTTAAGTCTGATTGATGTTTGAGGCATATCTGTGTAAAACAATGGTAACACATAACCTAAGTATTGCAATATCAAATTATAAACCCGGACTTAGAAGTACACAGACTCCTGTGTTTGGCTATTTCTTGGAGTTTCTGTGAGAGTTCACTTGGGGTATTGAACTCAGTAGGATAGTAGCAGATGTGGAAATTATGAAATTCTGTACTAGTTATTTTTTTAAAAAATGCGGAGTAGGTACCAAGGAAAAACTTATTCTGATTTACACTGCATGCTCTATTTTCCTTCTCTGAAGTGTCAGAGAAAAACCATGGAAAAAATGAAGTGTAGAGATGGAGGCAAATGAAGGGCAGAAAAGCAAAGCTATTAAATGAGTTCTGAGATGAAACAAACTATTTCCTCATGGAGAGAGATTAACGGCAGCTTCAAGTCACTTGAATTTGGATTACTTTGCTCTTGCATATGCCTTAAATCAAGTAGAACAGTTAGTAAACAACTTCAAGCATTTCTTTATGAGCATCAGAACTTGTAAATTTGTGTCAATGAAAAAATGCAAATATTTGGAAGAGAAGCTAGGGTCTGCTTCTGCTGAAGTCATGTGCAGAACCCCAAACTGACTCTGATGTTCAGGGTGGGGGACCTGCTCTGGGCAGTAGACATTGTCCAGCACATCCATGCATTTGAAACACAGCTGCTTTAGAAAGTGTACCATGTTCAAAAGCTGGAATTACAGAATAATGAAGGGGCATCTTTAGGTCATCCCATCCAATCCCTGCTCAAATCAGGGATGGTCTAAGGCATTTGCTCATGACCTTGTCCAAACAAGTTTTGAATACCTTCAAGGAGGAACATTAATCAGATGTTCTTGTGGCTTATCACCTTCATTGTGGTTTTTTTCCTAATACCTGTGTCTATCACCCATCACCTCACTGCTGTGCACCACCAGGGACAGTCTGACTCCACCGTCCCACTGCTTGTTAGGCAGCATCTCCAGCCAGGTCACCATTTGCCTTCTCCTGTAAACTGAATAAACCTGGCTCTCGACTTCACTCTGCATGCCATGAACTTCAGCCCACTGTCCCTTTGGCTGGCTTCTGCTGAGCTCATTTCACTGTCACATCTCTGTATCCCTCATAAAGTTTCTGTTATGCACCAATGGCAAGGGATTTTGCTTTATTTTCTTTTTCCCCTTTTTCTGGGTGTGCTTGCAGTTTCCTTTCACTGAAGGTAAGGAGCAGGAGAGAAATTAACAGAGTAGGGTAGGTAAATCAGCTCTTCTGCCTGTCTGCATAGTACAAGAATTTTGCAGCAAAAGAAATTGTACATCTGCAACACAGGTGTTTTTTATAATTTCAGATCAAACTGTTTTAAAACTGAGTTATAATAATTTGTCTGAATGACTGAGGACAAATGAGGTTGCTAGGAAGCCAAATGTTGTTTATCCAGGGAGTTCAGAGGAGGAATGGGTTTAGGTCCAGCTGTGTAAAACTATGAAATACTTATCCAAGACACTTACATAATCATAATTCTACCCTACTTCATTTGCAAGGAAAGATTAAGTATGCTGGTTAACCCACTTAATTTAACCAGAGTTCACAAACACTAAAATGTCATAGCTGGAAATATAAGGTTTTGTGTGGTGCCAGAAGACAAAAAAATTAAGGCTCCATTCTAAGTAAAATTTCATTGTAATATAAAAATTTATCCCAAATCTTTGCACACAGATTTTGTGCAATGTTTCAGTGGTTTATAGCTAGAGGTACATGCAACCGTGTTGCGAATACTGAACTTTGCCTCCTACGACACTCAAAGCCAAGAGTCACATGGCAAAGGCCATCAGGAAACTCTTCATACAGTTTTGCAAAATAGGTTAGTTGTCTTAACCTGCCAAAACCTCAGAAGTAAACTTCAGCTTCCTCATCACTCTCTTAATAAATGCAAAACGCAAAAAGCAAAAACTCCAAATTAATATGAAAATGCTTCTCTTTCATTAAAGTGGTATTCTTCATCAGGGAAAAGAGAAATAGTGCTTATAAACCCACATTCCACAAATTAGGCTTATAGATAGCTGTTGTATTATGCCTCACATCACCAATATGAACTAACAACCTTCATTTAAATATATATTTTGTGGGTTGCATGAAACCTTTGAAGTGATTGAAATTTATATTGAACCGATTAAATGTTTCCCCCTTTCTCGCTGCATTGTTTGCAAAAGGTCAATGTGTATATTAACAAAATTCTTCTGGAAATTCAGAAGGGTAAAAAGCAAAGCCTGCATGCAGAGAGATAAGCAATCAAACAGAAAATACAAATTAAACAAAGGATCCTTCTTTTTTTATAAACTATCCTATTATTGAATTTGTAAATACATAATTTTCTTTTCTCCCCTCTGGCAGTCTTTTATCTCTTCAAATTATTAACATTAGAGAAGATATGAAAATTATAATCTAAGGGTAATTAAAACCAAGTTTTAAAATTCTGAGCTGCTGAAACATGATATTTCAGAGCCTATTATAGGACAGAACAGTTAATATTTTAAAATCAGCTTGATGATACAGCTAAGTAGATAGTGTTAAATGTTTCAGAAGTTCTGGATACAGAAAGATACTTGAGCACTGTGATGCAGAAGCCTTCACAGGACCTACCCCGAGACTCACAAGCACATGGCAAGGGCCAGGTGCCTAAATAGGCCAACAGCTTGTGCTGCTCAGTGGGAGCTTGCTGAAGCTCTGCTGCACCTGAGTTTCGGTACTGAGGAAATGTATTTGGGCGGGACTGTCTGGGTTATCCCTGGCTCCTGTAATGCAAACCAAAGTGATATTATTCTGGGCATGTAAGAGATTCACTGCAACCAAGCAAAGCCCTCAATTTAAGGTCTATGCACTTGTTGGAACTCTGTGTTCTAGGCACATCTCCTGTGTTACAGAAGAGCACCAGGACAGATGGGGTAGGCAGAAGTGGTGGTTTTCCTGTCTTTTGGTAAGTCTGAACCATCATGCAGTTGGGAACATGAGATTCAAGGGGCAGTATAAGGACACGTGCATGAGGGATCATGCCTTTGCTTTAATGTTAGGGTGTATAGTGGGGAAAGGGAGGGAGCCACTCCACGGTCTTTCCTCCTAAGGACGTTTTATGCATTTTAAACCAAGCAGTTGTTGAACAAAGTCCCCATATAATTGTGAGAACAGAGTTTAGTACCATATCACTCTTTTGGGGGCAGTGAGAATACCCTAGCCTTTTTTGTATGATGAAAAGTCTCTGATATCTGGAAAGCTTAGGTGTCCTGCTCTGTAGAGTTCTGGGTTAGAATATCAGGTTGGCAGCACCTTTTTATCTTACATCCATGTATTTAATAAGAACAGGTGAAACTTAGTGTTTCTCTAGGGCTGGGATACCTAGTTTGTGAACCCCAAACAAGCCTGCATGTGAAAGAGGGAGTACATCGCTCAGCAGATAGGAAACAAAAGGTTTGGACCATAAACGTTAGCAAAACTTAAAGTATTCAAAATCTTCCTTAGGTATGATAGTAGTAGTTTGCATTTTTCACTTAGTTGCTTCCATACCTGTGAATTTTCACTCAATACTTTATATATTGAGGATTTTTTAGTTACAAACAATGCAGCTGCATTCTTTCATCCTTAGGAATAGGAAGAATAATGTAAGGAATAATATTCTCCAATTGTGAAAAAGTGTTGTGGAAATACATGCTGCAAACTGAAGCGCCAAACTACTGTGATTGAAGTGGTATGTTAAGTTTGAATTAGATAAGTTTGTTAAATTCATGTCTGTTCACTCCTTGTTTCTTTGTCTCCGTAAGGGTAACAGGGATGATAACACTATTAGCAAATCACCAACTCTTTTCTTCTAAACGATGAATATTCAAGTGTCATCTGGGATTGTTTCAGCTATGACACACAACCAAATGCCATTCCTTTCTATTTATTGCAAGAACAGTAGAGCTAAGAAGCAGGGAAAGATAACCAAGAGCATTTGGCTGTTCAGAGAGTTTCTAACACCAGACTGAAAATACAGCTAACTCCCCAGATGTCATGGTTATGCTTTTGCTTTCCCTTATCTCCATTCTGACAGTTCTGGTTGGTTTCAACAAGACCTGGAAGTTGACACCATTGATGCGGGTGAATCAGTGCTGTATTCTGACCATGTAAGTAGAAGAATTGCAAGTTAAAGTAAGACAAGTGAGAAGAGCATCATTATCACCAGAATGATTCATATCAGTTGCAACTTCTCTTTCCAGTCACAATGGTTTGCAATCATTTTTATCACATGTCATGTTTGTGCTTATTTTACAAAGTCAACCACCCCTTCATGTTTGTGTTTTTGCTAAGCTACTAACCAGTGTTTTGCATTGCAAGGAATTGGTTCATTTCTGGGCTTTACTATTCATTTATTTTCAAGAGCGTTTATATGGGCACATCTTCTTGATAATGATGAAGAAACTTATTCAATCCCTGTGGAGTTTTGAAAGGATGTTTCTTCCGTCTACAGAAGTCTGCCAAAATACAGAGTGTTTTTGATTGTTCAGGATTCTGATGGCCAGTGCACCACTCCTGACCACTGTTCTCTTCCTTCTAAGCGTTCTTCTGTCTCTCACCAATATTCCATGGAATATTATTGATTTTTACTTGTCCTGTCGTGTTTTAGACTATGAGATTTTAACAATGGGAAACACGACACTTCTATTTGTTCTGCCTGGATTTACATTTCTTGATTATTTAAACATTTTATTATCACCTACAAAGGTGTCAAAGATATTGTCTGTTTCTTTCATCTCCTCTTTTGTCTCATTTTGATTAATGTTTCAATTCCTGCCTCTCATTGTCTAACAATGGCTATGATTCCTCCCCTTCTGATGAAAGACTGTATGAAACTGTTCTGTTAATGCTAGAGAAGGTGGAGAAAATTCTGTATAAATTGAAATGTAAAAAAGCTGGCATTAAAAATGTACTGCACTGCAATGTCCCTTCAGTCATGCATCATGACATTTCAGTTTGCAGTAGCTCAAAATGTTTGGATGAGATAAAGTGAGCTGAAATGGTGAAAATGAGTAGTTCCATCTTGCCTGCAGTGAAATTACGATGACAGTCATCTTACAGTCTTCCTCAGCAACATGGCTAATAAATTTTTATAATTTCTGAATACAGTAGTTTATACAAAATAAAATTGAGAGAAATAAAGGTAACACTCTTAGGTTTCCCTTTTATCCTTTTTTCCTTCTTTTTTTTTTTTTTTTTTTCTTTATCTTTTTGGTTAAAAAGGAACATTTAGAAATGTTGAAGAAAATTGATGGAAATCATGAAGTCAATGTCAATGCTCTAAGGATTCTTCTGCAGTTAATTAAAACCATTTTACTCTTCAATCTCTTAAATGAAGACATTTGTATAGGGATTTAACATACACTGAAGATGAGAATTGAATTTACACTCTTGATGTGTTTGCCTTGCTGTTTGGAGTATTTAACATTCAGACTGTAAAACAGGAACAAGTGACTACCAATAACAGGATATCTAGTGTAAAGCTTTATTTTTAAAATTAAGAATAACACTTAGTGGAAGATTATTTGGCATAGAGCTAGGGAGAAAATTCTTGTGAGCTTCAGATTTCACTGGGATCAGAGAGGAATACTAATCAATTTGTCCTTAAGCCCTAACTTGCAAGATGTAGGACACTGGTCATAACATTTATCATGTATTCATTAGCAGGCATTTTTCAGTTGTTGAGAATGTTCATATGGGACCATACCAAAAGGCAATTTAACCCAATATCCTGCCACTGAGCATAACCAGAGGAGGACACCTAGGAAACTTTGTACGAGTGAAAGCAGAAATAACATCAATATTTACCCTGATGATAGCTCAGATTCTAAACTTTTTTAGATCAAACCAAACGTAATTCCTGTGCAATTACTGACCCTTGGTGGTTTTTCCCTCGTGATGCTCTCCAGTCTTTCACTGAAAATATTTAACTTGTGTAAATGTTTAAAAGGATGCTTTCCTTAGTTTAGATTCTAAAACTAAATAAATATAAAACAGTTGAAGAGGCGCAAGTTTTCATAAACATAGAAAGAGCAGAAATATAAAAACTTGATAGAAGGACCTTTTTCTCTTCTTTCATTTCTCATTTCCTTCCAGGAAAATCTGGAGTACATGGTTCTTTGTATTTTTTGGAATTGGTGAAAATTGGAAACTAAGGAATATTTTTGTTGTTTATACCATACTGGAGAATTTGGAGAGACTTGGTAATGTTTCCATTGTTGAGGGTGTCTTGGCATTAGTAGTAAAACAAAATCCAAGCCAGATATTTTTTAAAGACAGCTTTAAAATTATGATTTTTACTTGCAACCAGTTTGAATCAGAAAGTTTCTAACATATGGCAGAGAAAGAATATGAAACCATATGCACTGGGACTGTGTTCCTGAGAAAAGAGTTTGCTATTTTTATGATGGCCAGCAGGTGTCAATACCCCAAAGTGAAGAAGCTGCCCAGCAGCCAGATACAGCTAGAAAGAGGCTGGAACAGGGAATATAAGTATTTTGGATCTCTCACTTTGAAAGTTGTCTTCATGAAGTGCTTCGTCACCACCAGGAAGGAAGCCATCTTCTGAAGGGAAAGAGGAGAGTGAAATTAAGCAGCCCTTCACTTCCTGTAGTAGATACCTCTTACTTTCTTTTCCTACTAATCCCAGTACTAGTATTTTTATTCTTCATCCCCAGAACAGCAAAGCTTTGTGGTCTCTGAATTCAGTCC
Organism: Acanthiza pusilla; assembly: GCA_036630365.1. Taxonomy (NCBI): domain Eukaryota; kingdom Metazoa; phylum Chordata; class Aves; order Passeriformes; family Acanthizidae; genus Acanthiza; species Acanthiza pusilla. Next base: position 71,861,187 of record JAXCHO010000034.1, read on the forward strand.
TCAAGCCCTTCTATGCTCCCTATCCATTCAGGCCAAATCCAGAGCCAAACACTGGAAAAATGTCTAAAAGTGGGATACTTGGCTGTTTTGATCAGTTCAATGGACTTTGAAATTAAAGCTGTTGAAGTGCTATTGCATCCTATCTATTTTTCTCCTAAAAGTGCTATTCAAATCCATACTTTTTGATGTTTTCTGTGATACCTGTTAGTTGCTAGCATAAAAAAAACTTAAGTGAAATTTATTTTCAAGAGAAATTTCAGCATTTAAGTACTCCCTGTTTTTTTAACCATTTCAAGCCTTTCTGAAACAGAATCTTGTAATGTTTTGTGTAGTTACATCATGCCCTCCTAGATTTGGCTTTGAAATATTTTCAATTGGTAGTAAAAACATCCTTCTCTCCATATTATTATAGATTGGGAATAATGAGCACAGATTGGGTAGCTCTTAGGAAAAAGATGTGATTCCTTGACATATTATGGACTTTTTTACTGATTTCCACAGTGGTAGTGCCTACGAGATTTATTCTTATGTTTTAAACACTGCGTACCTCTAATAATGAAATAGTCATATCCATTACATTGTTTCACTAATTTTTTTATTTTTGCGTAGCTTATTGAGGGGGAACATTTTGCTTTGGAGATCTCCTGTTCTCTGAAAGCAAGCAAAATTTGACAAAAGTTGACATATTTTAGGCAAATATAAAATTTATCATATTACTCTCATAGTACTGGTGTCTATCTATCACTCATGGAAAAATCCTGTCTGAAATTAAATGTTTTGAGCTATTGAAATTCTGGCCTTAACTGTCTACCAACTGCTCTTTTACAGTGAGCTGGTAAGAGTTAGGAATTTACATACTCCATTTTTAATTTAATCAAATGTTGTCAGTCAGCATCACATGTTAGAGACTATTTCCATCAGAAGGAACTTAAAAGCAACAACCTGAAAGATTAAAAACCTCTGCTTCTTGAAGATAATAATCTTAGTGAATTTTAACAGATTGCTTTAGCAGATGGAGATGTGATATTCACTATAGTAAATTACACTAACATGCTCTCAGACAGAGATGTCACATTTGCCACAGTAATTTACATTAACCTGATTTGAGACAGATTTGTTCCCCAAAAAGAATTAAAAATATCATTTTATCAATTAATTTTGTATTGCCACCTCTTCAGATAATTGTCAGTCTGGTGTGGGACATGTTTTTTATCAATGGATGTCATGATGAGCAGGACAGAAATACTGCTATGCTGTAGCCATCTATAAACTAATTATATGATATGCATGATCCTGCATGGTACCAAACCAATGCCATGTGCCAAGACATAAAGAAAATGAATCCCATTGCTTGGTACAGAGTTACTCTTGACTCAGTTACTCATATTAATTTGACTTCTGGATAAGATATCTGCTCTTTTGCGCGTCTATATATCTTTCTACCACTGTTTTCAGGAGATCATACCTTAAAAGTTCGATGAAAGACATTCTGAAGAGAAATTTAACCACCTCTGCTGTGTGTTGGCATCTTCAGGCAGAAGGCTGTGTGGGCGCAACTTAGCTGTCATCCAATATTGTGCAGGGGATCTGGGAAATTTTTATAATGACAACTGCTCTACTGTGTGAAGGAAAGTATGCCTGCACCTCTGCAGACCATCTGAAATCATTAACTGTCTCAAGATCCTTCATCCAGTCCTAAAACCAGGACAGAACATGCAAAACGTATAAGCAACAAACAAGCCTGAAAAAGCTGCACTGGGAGAAAACAAAGCAGCTTGAGCTTTAGAGAGTTGCTTTCAAGATCTGCTCCTCAAATTACTGGATTTCTGAGTAACACCATCAGGAGACTCCACAGTTCCTGCTATAGAGTTTCAAAGGCATTCTTATGGTCAGAGGCTTACAGGCCAGCCTCAGAGAAAATATTTGAGGGGCATTTCAGGAGAGTAACTTGAGGCTGTGGTGAGACCGTTTCAAATTATGTGACTTGTCTCACAATAGATCTTAGCAATGACCGGAAAAGTTTGGGAGACATGTTTCTTTAGACTATGAATCCTGAAAGTTCTAAATCCAAACCGGCTTAGAGAAACTAAAAATGCTCACATTTCTTCAGTTAGGCAATTCTATATCAATTATAAATGTATATACAGCATCTCTGTATATATTTTAGAAAAATGATTTATGTACATTGAAAGATATTGAATTATATACTTGGCTGATTCGAAACAAGAAGTGTTTCAATGCAGGACTTCATGAAAGTCCTAATGCCTCTCCAAAACACTGCCAAAATGATCTGTGTAGTGTCACACCGTGAGATTTGTCTGTTTTGTTTTGGTTTTTTTCATTCATTCGTGCTTGAAATCTTAAATTTGGAAATGAAAATGCTACACAGTTGTAAATCAAAATAGGTTAGATTATGATTGCTTTTTAATTATTCAGTGTGTAGTGTTGAGTTGTGTCTAGTTTTGTTGTGATTCAGGTTTGTAGTGTCTGTGAAGCACACTGCAGTTTGTGGCTTCCCCAGCTCAGTTTTAAGGAAAGTATAGAATAAGATGGCAGTGAAGCCAAGCCTTCTTCCAAAATGATATGCATTCACCTTGAAGAAGTGACTGCTGATGCTTTCTGGTTCACAGAGCTCCTTTTAATAGTAGGCAAGCCACTAAATCCAGTCTTATTTTTCTTATTTTGTTTGCCAAATGTCTCATACTTTGTCTCCTAGGGCCTGACTGAAGGCCTTGAGTCATAGTTTGCAGATGCTCATCACCCTCTCAGACCTCTGCACTGTGCGGGGGAGTGCTCACTGAGACCCCTAGGAGAGGAATCAAGTATTTAGGACCTCAAACCAAGTACAGAGAGCCGGTGAGATTTGGCTGGGATATCTCATTGCCTTCTCTATTTGTTAAATGGGGATTATCCCTAGTCATCATCAGTCAGGGACAGTTGAAGGGAAAAAGGTATCTGTTGTCAAGACACCTTTTAGAAGGAAGAGCATCATGGGATGGGTAAAAGAATTTAATCATCCCCTTCAGAGAAGTTTTAAGGTTAGTGCTATGATCCAATTATTCAGAGATGCCTCTAGCTGAGTTTAGGTACAAATGAGACCTTATGCCAAAGTCATGTAGTGTGTTGACCCTGGCTGGCTGCCTGGCATCCAAAAAAGCTGCTTTCTCACTCCCGTCCACAGCTGAAAAGGGGAGGGAAAATATAACAAAGAGCTCATGAGTTGGGATAAGGACCAGGAAGAGATTACTCACCAAAAACCAGCACAGGTAAAACAGGCTGGAATTAGAGATATTAATTGAATTTATTACTAACTAAATGAGAGCGGGATAACAAGAAGTAAAATAAGGCCTTAAAACCCCATGTCTCCCTCACCCCTCCTTCCTCCTCAACTCTACCTCCTCCCCCCCCGAGCAGTGCAGGGACACAGGGAATGGGGTTCTGGTCAGCTAATCTCATGTTTTTCTGCTGTTACTCAGGGGGAGAGTCCTTGCGCTGCTCCAATGAGGGAGCCCCTCCCACAGGAGAAAGCTTTCTGTGAACTTTTCCAGTGTGAGTCCATCCCACAGGCAACAGTTCCCCATAAACTGCTGCATGGGGCTTGGTTGCTGTTTGGGGTTCAACCCCATGTTTGGGCAATAGCACCACCTTTATCTTATCTCATGTTCCTGTCAGGTGGCTTAATTTACAGTCCAGATTCCATCACAAGGGCATATTCGGGGGCAGGAGTGAGTGTGCGTGGGCAGGGGGGCTTCAGTGTTCACAGATGCCATCAGTCCCATAATTTGGGGTGACAGTAGTGATATGAGTACGAGCAATTGCTGTTCCACCCAATTTGTCACTGGGGAAACCCTTGTCTGGAGCCAGTGTCACCCTGCTGCTCCATTCCACAAAGTTCTTCTGTGGTCTTAACAGTGCTTGCGACAGGCAACTTTAATTTTTAAGTCCTTACAGTTATTTAATTAAAAATTGCTAGAAAAAAATTGCAGTTATGGCAAAACAAGACATGGTATATATGCTCTTTCAATTAGTAGCCTCCTTTTAGGAATGAATGAGACAGATGTCCTGAGGACCAAGGGGTCTTATCACCATACATAGGGAAGCCTATCAGGATTTTATGAGCAATCTTAATTCTATAATTTCCTTATTTTAGAGTGTTTTAATGTACTTTTTTATTCTCAATTTTCCTTATGAAGGGAGGTGGGTTGCTATTTACAAGCCATTTAATGGACTATTTAAAAGAAATGGAATAGCAGTAAATGTTTGCCAGCCTAATTTCACATCAATTTAGCATGATCAGGCTATATTCCTTGTTCAGTGAGGCAGTTCTGACTGTCTGCATCATCCACAGAGATTTAGGTCACTTAATTTTGACATTTGATCTAATTATCCTTAGGAAAATATAGGTCAGCTGCAGTGCTGATCTTGTGTTGTAAAGGGAAGTCAGATCTCTCTGGTTTTGGATATAAGTTAATCTAACACTTTTTTTTTTTAAGTATATGAAAATAGATTTTACTATTCTTACACATAAATCAAAGTCCTTCTAGCCATTTTAGCTGGATAGTCTACTTCCACTAACTTGTCTTTTGCAGTCAGGGGTTTTCTGATTGCTCGTAAAGCTCAAGTGTTGCTTGTTGCTGTGTTTTCTCAGTCTCAGTCCCAGTTTTACCAAAGCCTTCTCAGAGCTTGCAAGAGTTTAGAGCAGTCTGGCTCTCACTTTAGTGTGAAAATCCACTACAGTGTGATTGCTGAAGCTAGGTAAGGTATTGCCTACACTGGAAAATTATATTGATTTAAAGTTGGTGCATTAGGTAAACTAATCCACTCCCTCATCTCAATTCCTCTTCCCCTACGGTTAGCATATAATAACATGTAAGATACATGTGATGACATGTGCCCATATTCTGTTCAGTAAAGCATTAAACTTACAACAGAAAGATTTCATCAGTAAAATCTCAGATAGAGAGGGGAGAGTCAAAAATCACCTGAGAAGAATTGATTTGTGTACTAACATCCCTCCAGAAATGGCTGCAAAGTGTATACCATCTGATGGAAACCTCACAAATGTCCTGTCTCTGTGACCTCTTTCCCCTTTGTCTGAGTGGGAAAAAAAGTACAATATGTTTTTCCTCAAACAAAAATTTTTTTACTCTTGAACAAACAGATATTCACTCCTCTGGGTCACAAAAAGTTCTGTTTTCTGGATCTAATAGTACTTTCCAAAGGTCTCATATGGATTGCAGAAGTCACTACAATGGCATTCTGCCAAATAATTATACAAAAAAATTGAAATATGTCATTACAAAACTTTAAAGGAAAAATCACAAAGGGGGATATGAGTTAAAGAAGTGTTATATGAAGAGAAGCATGTTGGTGTTTATCTTAAAAAATTCCATTATATTACATATATTTTATTGCATGTAAACAAACAGAAGGTAGTACAATGACTCTGAATAGTAATGTTGCTATATTAGAGCCAGTAAAGACAAATATAGAGACAAATGTTACTTTCCTATCTGCTTTTGCTTCAGAAAGAATGAGGTGCAAAGAGCTGGAAGCCTGTGTTAGTCATATGACTATATACTTGAAAAAAGCTTCACAGGAATGGGTGGGGTTTCATTGAAGAATTAGGATCCATCTTCATGTGTCACCTTGGAAGACTGGGTTTGAACAATGAACACATACTAAAAAGTAACACTGTAATAATCTAAGATACCTTTAGTAAAACTGATATATCTAACTTCATTTATTTCTCTTGAAGCTGTTTCAGAGCAACAGTTTGTATACTGAGGGGAAATGCTGTGTATGACCCTATGATATTGTTTGCATTCAGAGGCAACTGAAAGGTTAAAACTGAACACAGTTGGATAGACAAAATGCAGGGCTGCCACAAAAATGCTGTTTTCACAGAACTGTTACTTAAGGACCAGTGATGGCTGGGAAATGCTGTTCTGCACATCTCATTTGATCTAAACCCAAACTTTTAAAGAGAATGTAAAGTCTGGCCAGTGAAAAATCTTGGACACTTTTGAAAATGTTACTCTACATTCCTGAATGTAGGAAGTGTGATTAATATACTAGTTAGAATTGCAAAACATGTTTTTCAGTTTGAATCTATTAAACAGATACATTTTATTACACTGAGAAAATAACTTCAATCTTCTATTTTTCATGCTTTGTGGAAACAGAAGGGTTGAGCTGAGTTTATTTTTATCAGTATTCTGCACTTGCAGGTGAAGTTTGACAGAATGTCACAACTTACTTTCCATTTAATTTCTAGCAATTGCCAGTCTACACCCTCTCTTGAATTAACAGCCTGGAGACATGAAAATTTCATATTCTGACTCAGTTGCACTCAGATTTTGGTATTCACTATTTCTCCCATTCCTTGAAAACTTTACTGTTATGAGCGGCAAACACTATTTTTTATTCATTTTATAAAAATTAAAATCTACATACCTACTATGAGATCATCTTTCTTGACACAAACCAAAGTTCCCAATGCTGTAATCACTGATGATATTCCTTACATTATACACAAGTTTATATTCAATCCATGGGTAAACTAATTAAATAAAAGAGACCTGTACAGATTTCCTTTTGTTTCTTTTCAGTTCAGTACTTCCAGCTCCAGCTGGTGGATCTTCTGCAGTGTGGGAACAATGCAGTTGTTCAGCATGTACTTTAGTGTCATATGTTCTGGATACCCTGGTTGGGAGACACAAGGAGAGCAGAGAGAATAAAGAGTCCAAGCTAAATTACATCAGTGGGGTGGATGCAAGTAAATAATGATTGTGTTGAGCAAAGGTATTTATTTTTCTGGTATTGCCATGGTTATTAGCAAAACTCATGCTGGTTTAAGATTGGGAGCCAGCTGGGCCAACAGTTAAGAATAATTGTTGTTGCTGCTCTGTGCAATGCTTTATGAGTTCCTGCTGGGTTTATAATTAATTCAAAGTGCACTGGAACTATTACATGGCTATGCATGTTGCTTGTTCGTTCTCAACATCTATGGAATTTCTTGGATTTGGATGCTGGGATCTGGATTGACTTAGAAATTTGGTAAAAAGAAAGTAAAAGGGTGTTGTCTGATTACAGTGGGGTTAGATTTCTCTTCCTTCCTTTTTTTCCTTTGCTCTTCTGGAATAAACTCAGTAATTGAGGTGAGGAAAATACAGGAACATACCACATTCTTACCTAGAACAGGAAAGAGGGAGATCTTATCCCAGATCTGAGGTGTCCTTTGACTCCTCTTTCCAGTGCCAGGGTCCTGGTTTATGGTTTATTCTATGTCTTAAAATTACTGAATGATAATACCAATACTATTGAGTTTAAGGATGAAGACAGTAAGATGTTGTTTTCCCCACAGTCTGACATTGACAGTGATGACAATGTGGGATTGCTGCAAAATTTAGCACAGAATTCCATTGTCCCCAGATACTTGAGTTTCAGCCCCGGGATTAACATGGATTTTTGTCAGCTGAATATTGGGGAAACTTTGGAGAAACATCTGAATTAAAATCTTCAGACCTGTAAAAAATCTTGGGGACAGCAGAATTGAGAAGTCTGCAGACCAACCAGACTATGCACAGAATCAACTGAAGAAAGAAATGAATCTGGTTTAACACTGGATTTGGTGTTTGTTTTCACAAGCCTTTAATTCACTGATGTGTCTTTTGATAGTCTGGCTTCAGACGTACAACATTCGAGGTGATGTTGCTGTTAACCTTAGAGGGGGACCTGGGAAGAAGATAAATGGATAAGGATAAGCTGAATTCTATCATTGCAGGTGCATCCTCTGAGTGACAGCATCTCGGCCATGAGTCACATCTTAGAGCTTAGACATTTAAAACCTAGATGTCTAAGTCTTAGATTATTATGTCAGCTCCTTCAGTTGGAAATAAAAACAAAGAAAAAAAGTGTATTTACAGGCCAGTTCAACTCCTAAAACAGGTCAGATGACATTGAATATGTATCAGCCTAAGTATATGAAGTAAGTTGACATGAATCTCATCAACACTTTCATTTAATTTATGAAACTTTATCTTTCTCGAAAAAAAATTAGCATGGAAAGATATTAAGGCTCCTGTTTTGTGTTCACAAGTGAAGAAGTTTTGAATTTCCTGTACTTACAGACTGTGTTCTGTTATAAAAATAAGAAGTTATACTTTGAGGGATTGTTCTTTGTGTAAGGACTGTTCTGAGGTCTCAGGCAACTGTTCTAAACTGGCCAGCCATACAAATAATTGCACACCATTTCTGAGTTCAGTGGAAAATGGGATGAGAAATCTGAGGAAGGACAGGTTTTATGATTAAAAGTACACTTACATTTTGTGAGAAACTTTTGGAGATCTTGAAAGAACAAAGTGTCCTTCTCCAGCACCCTAGTAACCCCCATGGGTTACTGTTTATGAGGAATTTTCACTCTGGTGGGGATTTCAAGAGCCTACAGTCAAACAGGAGTGTGGGAATACTGGAGAACTCACCATATCTTTGCTGCTGATTTGGCATGTGTTCTCTAGTGTATCATTGAAATGGTTGCCTTTCTCCAAGACAAAGGAAAAATAGTTATGTTCTACAACAGAATAGAATAGGAAGCTTCTGCGCTCTGGTACCCACTTGATAAGATACCAATATGGAAGAGTAGAAAGAGCCATTAATGAACCTCAAATGCTTTGGAGGCTATGTAGTGAATAAAACCTGGAATTCTGTGTATTAATTTCAAAAAATGATTTTGTTTATAATAAATATTTGTTAAATATAATAATAACCATGAAGATCTTTGCATTTTTGTGTTATCTTACTTCATGTTAGTTGTAGACTGGCCATGAACAAGCTTGGATTTGCAATGACAGGGAGGTCCTGGAATTGTCTCTGATCACGGCACTGGAGCAAAGAGATGAGATGCTTTGCAGATAGATGGTGCTACATGCACTAGTGAGAGAGTGATAGGTGTCTGTGGTAACAGGGAGCTGGACTCAGCAATGCAAAACGTTTAACCAGGAGACTAGATTTATCATCCTGAAAGGCTGTAAAAAAGGGAATACAGTTACTACAGTGGTATGATTCCAATGCCTTGCACCACAAAATAAAATGCCACTGTTCAGATCTTGTTTAAAATTCCCCATGTAGACATTCTGTAGATGCACAAATCTGCAGGGTATGGAATAGCAGAGAATCTAACCCTCTAGTCCTAATTGCTGGTGTAATCCTATTGAATTTGATTACAGTGTTTTGGTGCCTTTTCCGGGAGAACACTTTATAAGTGAATTACCCTGGTTACTGTCTTGGTTGAGTCTCTGTACAACCCAGCAGCATTTGCTTCTTCAGCCACAGACAGTGATAAAGTTTGCTCTTTAGTAGATATAACTCAATTCTGATATAAATAAGGGGCTATAAAAGCAATTGAGTTGAAGCTGTTAGTTCTATACAGAAGCCGTGGTTTGGATGTGATCTCATATCTAAGACCTTGTCACAGACTACCTCACCAGGAGGGCTCTTTATTTCTGACAGATTTTAAATTAGACTGCTTTTTGCCTAGCTATCTTGTCTGGCTTCTGGTATTTTTCTTAGAGTAAAGGCAGTTCTTGCAGAGTGCATCATTTATATAAAACTTGTTCTAATGTCTAAAGCTTGTAATGACATATGGAATAACAAAAAAGGCAGAACTTGCCTTCAAGTCAATATGCTTCCCTCATTCAGTCTTCATGTTTGAAAATACCTCTTATCACAGCATTTGAACAACACTGTATGAAACCAGACTAATGTTCCAACATGTTTTGTGTGTTGAGCTATTTCATGCTGAAAGCCAATTGTGAATGGTACTTTTGAGATATTTATTTCTGGAGGTGTATTTGTTGTACATAAAAGAAAAAAACAAACCCACAACAGTGCCTGCATTCTTATTTCATTCTTGCTGATGGAAACCAATAACTGAACAGGAATTCTTTAAGAGCATAAAAACGTCCAAGCATAGAAACCTGTTGAATCAAGGCGATTGCACAAGCCTCACAGTATATTTTTCTTTTTTGGCTGGTGACAAGTGAAATTTAATGGGAAGATCTAATATAAAGCAGTGGAGTATATTAGTCAATAAAAACAGATGATCTATTGTTGTCGTCCACTCCGCTGCTGTCGGCGGTGGCGTCAGCCGCCCAGGCTGCACGTCACCCTAACGCCGGGCGAGGCAAAGGATGGTGAGAGGGACTCGTCGTGAGGTATGAAGAGGCTTTATTGGAGGCACCCAAACGGGGTACCAGCACACTCCACGGGGGCACGAACGAAATCAAGGGTAGAGGGGTCGTACAGCGGCTTAAGAGGGGAGTACAGCAACCAATGGGAACCGGGAAAGGGGGCGGTGTCGGGATCGCGAGCCAACCGGGCTACAACAAGGGCGGGACAATAAGGAGAATGACCAATCCATACTGCGGAAGTACAGGACTTTCCAGAAAACCAGGCGGGGCCGGTCCCTTCCACACGCCCCTGCCTCCGCCCCTTGGGCGGGGTTAGGTCATGACGCTCTGGGGCCTGCCCCTTAGAGGTGGAGTTTAGAGGGTCGACTCCGCCTCCTCCGCATCTGCAGATGCTGAACTAGTCCCGCTTGCTGCGGAGGTGGGAAATTCACCCTCCGCAATCTATCACAAACTTCCATTGTTGGGTGCTTGAATTCTCTTTGTGCTGCTCTGATTTTCAAGTGAATTTGTCTATGCACAAGGTTAGAGACAGCCAAATAGTGATCTTTGGTACTCAGGGTATTTTTGTTTCATTTTTGTTGTGCTTCTGAAGGAAATTACACATGCTTCAAAAATATTTTTCAGATTCTGTCATGGAAATATCAAAATGAGCTTCCCATTGGATATAGAATCTGCATGTAGAGACTATAAGAAAGTCCTGTATCCTTAAATTTCAAAACTAATGCTGCTTCCTTGCTCAGTGTGAGCCTATTACACAGACAGTTTTGGTTGTCAAGACCCTTTTTGGGTTTCACAAGCAAGGTATTATAAAGCTGAGAAAAACAAAGAGGGGCTATGTGTGTATGTTTAAAATTGTCATTATTGCAGCTGTTCACCAGGATAGTAATACTGAATAAAGTCACCCCTTATGGAAGTCTGACCCTGGTTTATGTGAGTATAATTCACATAGTTTCAGCTCCTTTGCAAATTTCTAAGATTTTCTGAGAGTGCCATGGGTGGATAATAACATTTCATAGAATGCAGTGCAATTAATGATATATTATTTCTTATGTCCATTCACTACTTCTTCTAGATAATTTAGATTCTCTACCTTTTTTGCCCCTACATTTTTCAATTTTTTTTCCACATTATCACTCTATACTGTGACTTAAAAATCACAATGATATAATAGCAATGGAGAATAGTTTCACCATCAGTTTGGAGACACTGAGGCAAGGTCTGGCCATACCTTAAAAAATAAGGGATTCTAACATATAGTTATTTAAGGTGGTGTTGAGTATGTGATAGGAAGTTTTATTAAAAAAAAAAAGAAAATATTCTTCCCAAATTCCAACAGCTTAACAAAGCAGTATTCACAATGAATAATTTATAAGTTGAAATAACTAAAATTTTAAGACGTGAAATAAAATTTTGTGCCCCAAGTATTTGTCATTATGCTTAAGCTAAAGGATTACCATATGCCTAAAAACATGATATTTATTAAAGAACTTTTTCAAGAAGAAATGTATTTTTCAGCATGCCTTTCATCCACATGAGGGCATTTGTCTATTCATTCTATCACAAAGTAGTAAGACTGAAATGTAACTCAGCTTTTTTTTCCAGTTTTTTAAATAGCTTCTCTATTTAGGTTAAACTATTAGACTTTAAAAGAAGCACCTTCAGAAATCTCTTGAATGAGGCTTTATGCCTTAGTACTTTTTCTGATACAAAAATGTCCTTTGTGCATTGTTTTTGTAATGTTGGAAAAGTTTCTAAGGGAGCATAAAACATTTAAAGTCTTTTGCCATGAAACACTTCAATTTTGCTCTTAAAATAATGTTTAGACAGCTTCACCCCTCCACTGAAAACTATTCTTGTATGTTATACCCCACAGCTATCTTTGAATAATAAACCTAGGAAAAGGATCCTTAAAGATAAAGTAATCTCTCTTTCTAGTCAAGCACATATAAAAGTCAAGCACATTTTCTATAAAAATTCACTGTCTACTGGCACTCTGCTTTCCATAATTTGTAAATGCCCTCTTGGTCTCTACTGCCATGCACAGCAGAGTGGCAAAAATATTGAAGAGATTAATTCCATTTTTGTAGGAAAACATGTTTGTCAAGTTTTCTATCCTGTCAAGATCAAATTTTGCTTTTCATTTTTAGTTGCTGGCTCAGAGTATCATTATGAGAAGGGAAACATTTCAAACTGGATCTAATTATTCCAATAAGAACATTAAAAAAAATTATATGAGCAAAATTGTAATGTATTTCAGCAGTAGTCATTTTGTGCCCATAGTCTGTTAAAGTGAAGGTTGATATAGATTAAACATCATAGAATCATAGGTAATCCTCAGTTGGGAGGGACCCACAGTGATCATCAAAGTCTGACTCCTGGCCATGCAAGGCACCATCCCCAAGAGTCACTCCGTGTGCCTGAGAGCATTGTCCAAAAGTTTCTTGAACCTCTGCCAGGCTTGGTGCTGTGACCACTTCCCTGGGGAGATGTTCCAGTGCCCAAACACCCTCTGGGTGAAGAACTTTCTCTGAATTTCTAGCCTAAAACTCCCCCAACACATCTTCGTTCCAATTATGTTTGCTTGTTTTTAATGAATTCAATGTTCATAGATAGGAGAGATGATACGTAATTGATCAGTTTCCTCAGAAATACATAGGAGTTTGAGAGTTTTATATGATCAAGATGTTTAAAATGTGCTTATTTGTATCTTGCAGTGAACTTCTCTGATAATTCTTGCAGATAATCTAAAAGAGCTGTATAAAAAATCTGTAGTTTCACAGTACGTTTTCTTCTTATAAAGAGACAAGGTTATACTTTGAAGTATCTGATTGAAATACACAGATCACAGGATACTACGTTTGGCTTTCTGGGCTGGGAGTGCTCATTGCTGGGTTATGTCCAGCCTCTCCTCCACCAGCACCCCCAAGTCCTTCTTACAGGGCTGCTCTCAATCTGTTCATCCCCAGTCTGTGTTGATACCAGGGGTTGCCCTGACCCTGATGCAGCACCAGCACTTGGCCTTGTTAAACTCATGAAATTCCCATGGTCCCACTTCTTGAGCTTGTCCAGGTCCCTTTGTATGGCATCCCATGCTTCAGGTGTCTCAGCTGCTTCACTCAGCTTGGTGTCATCAGTAAATTTGATAAGTGTGTACTTGAAGATATTAAATAGCACTGGTCCCAATATGGACACCTGAAGGACACCATGGATGTGCATTGGACTTTGAGCTGTTGACCATTACCCTCTGAATGCAACTGTCCAACCATTTCCTTATCCATATAACAGTCCACTCATCAAATCCATCTCTCTCCAATTTACAGAGAAGGATGTAGTGGGGACCATGCCAAAGTCCTTACAGAAGTCCAGGTAGATAACATCTGTAACTCTTCCCATGTCCACTGATGTAGTCACTCCACCATAGAATAACTCACTCTTGGTGAAGCTGTGCTGGCTGACTCAAATCATCTCCCTGTCCTCCATGTGCCTTAACATAGTTTCTAGGAGGATCTGTTCCATCATCTTCCCAGGCATGTCAGGCTTACAGGTTGATAGTTCCCAGGATCCTCCTTTCTACCCTTTTTAAAAATGGGTATAATGACTTTTTCAGTCACCTGGGACTTCACTGAGAATATTTTCAAATATCATAGAGAGTGACTTGGCAACTACATCAGCCAATTCCCTCAGGATTCTGGGATGCATCTCATCAGGTCCCATAGACTTAGTTACATTCAGGTTCCTCAGGTGGTCATGAATCTGATCTTTACTTACAGTAGGAAGCACTTTGCTCCCCCAGTCCCTATCCTGCTGTCACGTTTTGCTCCCCCAGTGCCCATCCTGCTGTCCACCCACTTGAGAGGTATGGGAAGAGAGGGGTGGTGAAGGGTGAGTAAAAAATTTTTTGAGTACCTCAGCCTTCTCCTCATCCATTGTTACCAGTTTTCCAGCATTGTTTATCAGGTGGGGGTACACCTTCTCTGACCTTCCTTTTCTGGATATCATACCTGTGGAAGCCCTTTCTATTTTTCTTTGCATCTCTTGCCAGGTTCAGTTCCAGCTTCACCTTTTCCTAGTTTCCAGTTCCTGTGCATTTGCTTCTTTCCCTTTAGTTTGGCCAACGTGTTTGACTTAGCTGTGCCAATCTCTCACCTTTCTTGCCCAATTTCCTGCTGCTCCATAAAGATGTGGGATAGAAAACACATGTTCCTCATGTCATGACCTAGTGGGTAGATATGGAAAGTTAATATGCTCTGGTTTATTAAGACAGACTGGCTAAATCAAATGCTGTCTACTCTCCTTGGTTAACTTGCTCCTCCTGGGATTTTTCAAACTATATGATTGCTGCCTTTTCTTAGTCTGGCAGCAGTCTACCTACCACAACAATTAATTGACAAGAAGAGTAATCCCAGAAGTGTTTACTCATCAGAAAGTTGTTCATATTACTCATCACCTATTTTTTGCTACTTCCTTGAATATCTTTCCTTGGATATAGACAACATGAGATGCACACAGTGGTTTTGATAGTGATGTAGGATTAATCTCAACCAACCTGAGATATTCCTAGTGTAACTAATTGATTAGATTGGCCTCTAATCCGTTGATCAACCATTGTTAGTACAAATCTCTTAGATGAGTGCAGTGAATCATGCTTGTAAGTACCTGTTTTTCTCAATTGGTTTTAAAGGTTGAATACAATTAACCTGTAAAAAAATTCGATATATTCCAAAGTTGGTGAATATGAATTTAATTTCAAATGGGTCTGCCATCTCTCAGTTAGTTCCAGCTCTGGGCTCTGACAGGTGATATATGAAAAAGATCATGTTCCAAGTGCAGGAATAGTGGGACAGCTTTTCAGCATTTTTAGGTGTCTCAGAAAATGTCATCTTGTTTAGCATAATGTGTTTTGTAAACCATCTAAAAAAAGTCTGAATCTTCTTATCCATCAGGGTCTTCCATCCATCCATCCATCCATCCATCCATCCATCCATCCATCCCTGTAGGATATACAGGGACAGGATGACATCTTCCCTAACTCATCTTCTTGCTTGCACACTTTCACTGCTGTTCATTGTTGTAAATGCAACACTTTTTCTTGGAAACTCCTTTAAAAAAAATCATTCTGGTACCTGCTTGTCAGGAAAAGTCTGTCTAGTAGAAGAGGGATAAATTAATGCTATTTAGACCACTTAATTCATGTGCTGAAAATATTAAACCCCAATGTGTATCTGGACAGCCCCTTTGGCTGACAGTCTTCTCATGAAAGAATACCAAAGCCATGTAAATCTGTCCAAAGCATCAGATAAAAATCTCATCTATCTATCTAATCTATCTATCATCTATCTATCTATCTATCTGTCTATCTATCTATCTATCTATCTATCTATCTATCTATCTATCTATCCATCCATCCATCCATCCATCCATCCATCCATCCATCCGTCCATCCAGCTAGCTATCTAGCTATCTAGCTATTTATCTATCATCTATCTAAAATTATAAGTCTTACAAAACTTTTAGTCCTCACAGCAAGAGTAATTTTGTTCATTGTTCATTCTTACTCTCTGGCCTGAAAGCATAGTAAGCAGGCAAATCTGTAATAACTTTTGTCTTATTGGACAAGTCTTCATCTGACATACAAAGAATTGCATACAAGGTTTAATTTTTGTCTTGCCAAATAAACAAATAGTTTTAAGCTCCCCCGATTTTCATATTTTAAAGATATTCTTCTCAGGAGGTAATAAAAGGCTTGTAAATAACCTGAAACACTTGAAAGAATAAAATTATTATTAATAAATAAATATTGTAATAACTTATGCAGTTTTCTGCAGTATTGAGGATTTTTCTTTTGCTGTGATTTTTCTTCTGATGAATTTCCTATCTATCTGTAGCTGACATACACCATTTTTTGGACTCATGAAACACACTTTCTTTAAACCATGTCCTGGTTTTTCTGTCTCTCAAATTTAGTTCTCTGGGGTGGACAGCTGTTCAGCTTTTTTCTGCTTATAATGAGAATGTCATGTCTCTTTTCTATTATCCAAGGGATAATTTTCTACAGTTTTTCTCCCTCTGAAAATTTCCAGTTGCTGATAGTATTCCATATGTCACTCTAGTGCTGATGTATACCCTTGTGAGATTTGAGTCCAATATGATCTAAACCTGGGAGAACTTTAATTGTTTACGTATAGACTTTGCTTTGATAAAATGTAAGAGGCAGCTCATATTTTCAGAACAGATGCTATCCTGAGATGTCATGAATTTGTTGCTGTTATTTCCCTGAATTTATCAGTCAGAAGTCCAGATCATGTTGGGAAATTCTGAAAACACATTAATAGGCATGCCCAAAACTTGCAGAGAAAATGCATTCATTAAGTATTTTTTTAATATCAAACTACTGCTACTGACTGTAGATTACTAAAGTCAACTAGAAGGTGAAGGTGTGTTTTCTACGAATACATCATAGCTATGTTTCAAATTTTTTAATCTCTGAATCTTAATCTGTGGTGGGTTAATTGTTTTTTTTTTAAGCGATGAAACTCCTTCTTCTTGATCAGTGGAACAAACTCTGAACCATAAGAGGATTTGGACTTGTGGCAGGCTTTTTTTCTGTTTGTTTTGTGGAGTTTTTTGTTTGTTTGGTTTTTTTTGCAAACATTTACATTTGCTTGATTAATCCAAAAGTACAAAGGTGGCCCCTAAGGCAGAGTAGATGAAAAAGTGAACATTGCAAAGTCAAAGGAGCATGCAGGATCCCTTGTCTTGCAGCATGAAACTCAAAATTTAACTGGATTATCTGCTAAATTTATTTATGAACTTATGAATATAGTCTTCCTTTTGACTCTGCCTTGAAACTGTAGGCTATCTCTGAGGTAGTTACTTTACCAAGATAATTAGCATAGTAAGATGCTTGCTTAAGTGTACTTGCTTTCAAAATTTTGATAACTATTATTAAAAGTGTCCACAGAAGACCTATTCTCTTGAAATGCAACATGAGTCACAGAGCTATTGGTAAATTTTTGAAATATGTTTGTATATTTTAGAACATCCTTTTAGATTATATCAAAGGGTTTTGGTATTCAGTGTCAAGATATTTGTGATCATTCTTCAGTTTAATCTTGTGAAATGTTAGCAAATGTCCAGGATAATATTTTTATGTGGCTAACACAGGGAAAAAGGTGTTGGAAGCCTGAAACTGAATGAGCTGAAAAGATAGTACCTAATTTTATTTTCTTCCGGTTTCCCCTCTACTCCTCTTGCATTAATTTATGAGATTTATAGCTTCTTTTTAGGAAGTGTATACCTCTTGTATATTTCTACTTCACAGGATAATATCTCCAGCATTATCATCTTTACCCATGCAGGAGCTCTGCCTTCCTGGTCATGAGATACTACAGAAAACGAAAAAGTGAACATTTCTGGCTTGAGGCTATTTCGATGACTGTGAATGTCAGACTTATGAACAAACACAGAATGAAAACACTCCTAATGAATCACAATCCATCCAAAAAACTTCACCTTTTATTGGATCAATTTAATTATCCTGACTTTCATGCAGCACTCCTCTCCAAAGCCCCAAAAGACACATATAGACCATAACCCCCTCCCCCACAAAGAAAGCCTGTAATTTTTTTCCACTCTTCTACTAATTTCACTAATAATAAGCTGCTTTGGAAAAGACTAAGTTGTCCTCTGATAGCAATAGCTTTGGCCTTCTATTAAACATAACTTGCATAGTTCTATAGTGCATACCTTCTAGAGCAATAGATAAAGAGAGTTTAGATTTCTGCACCTCCATAATTGCACTGTTATTCACCCTCTGCTGAAACGGTTTTCTACAAATTAATGTTTATCTTTCATGTGTAGGATATCTTATGATTCAAAGTAGTTAAAGAAAATGCCTAAACTTTCTAAAATAATCCATATTTTATTGTCCCTGACATCAAGAAGTCTCTCTTGTTCAGCTGTAACAGCCCCCTTTGTGGAGCTAATTAGATTTTAATTATGCCATTCCTCAACCAACATCCTATCCTCCCCATAAATTGATATTCCTGTGGCTTAAATATGAATTCAAAACGTTAAGACAGAAAAATTCTTGTTGATTTTTTTACTAAGATTGTGATATTTAAAATTCCAATGTACACTGAGAGTTAATAAAGACTTGTCTGAAAATGCACACAAATTATTTTTCCGTAGACCTCAGTAGCATTTAATGTCTGGTTAAGGTCCAAAGCTTAGATACCTAAGCTTTAGCTACCTGTCTTTCATGACCAAGGTCTATTATGTGTTTTCAGTGTGTGCCAAATGTATCAACTGAACAAGATCTTGAGGTATGTCACTGGGGAGGCCACCCCTCATATATAAGATATCAGAGAATAAAGCATGCAGGCAGGACAAAGAAGATTGAACTTCAGTTCCTCCTGATCAGGAGTTTCAAACTCAAATCTCTTATGAGGAATATATATTTCCTATTCCATAGTAAAACAAAGAAAATAAAGGATTGCTGAGATAAAAAGACTAAATGAAAGTTCCATCTTCCTGCCAAAAGATTTTTTTTAAATTTTGTAAGCAAAAAATTAAGTGCATTCTTCAAAATTTTCTCAGTTATTTACATCCTTTACCTGAAAAATGCTATGAAAAAAGGTGCACTTTTCTAAGTCTATGTGTAAAAACACTGTTATTGAGCCTGTGCCCAAAAAGGGGAACTATTTTCTTTAGGCTTTGGAAGTAAAACTATTTTTGCTCCTGATAACCTAGGAGATGTCCAGTGAAGGGTTCTGGGCTGTGGACTGGGAGGAGGTGTTCCATGGTAACAGTGAGGCTCTGTAAGCCCTTTCAAGTGAAATGCTCAGACCCTGAATCCATCCTGCAATAATGTGAGTAAAGTATTTGGCTTCACTGCAAATATTTTAGCACTGTATTCCTAGATATCGTAGAACAATATAATTTTTTGGGATGAAGTCCAATTAAGAGATGCGTTATGATTCAGAAATTTGGGCGAAGTTTTGTGGATTACACATAATAAAGATTAGGTGGGAGAGGGGGAAGAAAAATATACAAATAGGAGAATGGGGCTCCAGTCATTAGCAACACATGATTGGCACTTTGATGGAAATTGTGAAAACCTGACATGAATTGGCCCAACTATGATCTCAGCTTCTCTGCTATAATTATTTACTTTTCCAGAACTACTCTTTGTTCAGAAACAAGAGAGATCAGAGCTAAGATTCTTGCGTGAGTAGGGATTAATGATGTGTAAAGATTACAAGACCAGACAAGCATTTTATTAGCTGAGTTGCACCTGGAAATTTAGGAAGTTGAGGAAGTTTTGTTGGTAAAGCTGGAAATCTCAGTGCTGTTCAGTGTCACTTGTAGGCTAGTTCCTGCCCCACTCCCACAGCTGTCTGTAGCAAAGGCCAGCAGATCTCCAACATTTTATTTATTAAACTCTTATTCTGTGAGTATTTATATGTTATGGGGTAGTGAAGAGCCACTTCTTCCCTCAGTTTTTTTCCCAGAGATACCACTTTCTACATTGAACTCTTGCAAAATGAGATCTAGGAAATCTCCATCTTCCCTGTCATGCCTTGTTACAAACAATAGCTTTTCTTGCTAATCCTTCACTCCTTGAAATGGTTGGACCTTTGCAGAGCCTGAAGGTGCAGCCTTGGAGACAGGAACACTTGTTACAGCTTGGTACTCGGGGGAAACAGAAGAAGGTGGTGTAGGATGTTTTCCTTGTTGTTTCCAAACAAGGAATGCCTTGTTTATTCAATCATGTTGCATGTAACAGGATTTAAAATGATATAGATTTAGATGTAAAAAAAATTAATCAAATTCATTAAAAAGTTCATAAAATAAATTGTTAAAATGCATTTAGCAATAAAGATTCTCCCTAGCAGTTTCTGCATCTAAGCCAGCCTTCAAATCTGACTAACAGGCCAAAAGAATAACTTAGGGATTGGTGTATCTTTAGAAGTGCTTGGAACTGCAGTTCCCTGACTTCTGTTTTGGAAGGTATTTACTGAAGTAATTTGTGTTAAGGTTTGGGGCAAGGGTTTTCTTCTTCAGTCCCAGATGATATTATCTGCATTTCTCTTTCTTGTTTATTTCCTGTAATTTCCTGTGAATTAGCACCAGGATATCATCTTCCAGTGCAGGAAACCAAATCCTTTCCTTTCTCTCTTCTTCTTAAGTCTCTTGATTAATATCTGTGCACCACAATTAGCATATTTCTGGCTTCAGGCTTCTTTCTTCTGTTACTGACTTCTGAGAAGAAACTGGTAAAATAATGATATGAGAAATGTTTATGTATGGTTTTCTTACTGGATGCATAATTACTTTTTTTCTCTAAGCTTTATGTAAATATTAAACATGAGATAGCAGATGGTAAAACTGGGAATAGGTTGTTCTGAATAACAATCCCCCACCCTCCACTCCTGTAGTTTTAGGGGGAACCTCAGGGGGCCCTGCCTATTGCATTTCCAAAGCAGAAACTACATGTCAAGACACTGATTTCCATTAGCTACCAGTTTGTAACTATGATATGTTCAATCTGTCAAAAGAAAATGCTTTAGAATAACACCAGTTAATAAAACTTCTAGGATTTCATTTACTTGTTTCTGCATTTGTAATTGCAAGCATGTGTTTTCATTCATCTCTTTCCTCAGAATACTCTACTGAGAGCTTGGCCTTCTCTTTGACTGTCTTCCTCTGCTGGAATATGTAAGTGGTTTAGTCTTGTTTCTTGAGAAATCTTTGTCAAGAATAGAAATGTTTTGATCACTAGTATGGATTTGAAACAAAAAATTCATCAACTTCATTTGTGTTGACAATGTCTGAAACCAATTCCAGGAGCATGAAGCAAAAGACAAAGAGGTCTTTGATCCTTTTGAAGATTTAAACAGGCAATGGCTGTCACAACTTGTTTTTTTACTCAAGAATTGTTCGTCATGTGAAGATTTTTAATCTTGTATAGCGGCAAAATATCTGCTTGGACTTTTTTTTTAACAGTTTAATAATGGATCCTTTTAAAATTATTTTGTCCCAATACAGCTGTTACTCTTTAGTCTCTAATCTTTGAGTCTTTTGACTACTTTGGAGGCAGTGTTCTACCCTACCTTGCAACCTTCTGATGACACTGACTAGGGTTTGGTTCTGGTGATTTAGCAGTGTCATCATGAGACGCCAGAAGGTTAAGATTTGATTTATATGTGGCAGACCCAGTCTGAAGCTTGCTTCAGCTTGTGATATTTCCACACATATTTGCCCTTATTGAAGAATGCCCTGGAGCACATGATATTCTTTGGAAGTGTCCCCCTATACTACAAAACGGTCAGGGCTTTCTGGACTAAGAGATGCATTCACATTTCATCACCTCATCACCCTGCATTTGCCTGAGGCTGAAATCCCACTACCTGTTGTATGCTTTTTGCTGCAGGTTCTGACATCTCAGGCTGTGGTCAGAGCCTGGATCTTCTTCCTGCTCATTCCCCTCACTGCACACCCATTGCTGTCACATTGAGAAATGTGTGTGACATAAAGAGCCCTGGCCCCAATACTTACATTGTCCAGTCCAGCGTTGAGGACTGCAGCATAAAGCACTGGATTGATTCTTTTGTAACACAAGCTGAAAATCTATGTGCTCAAAGTAAGCATTTCGTATCCTAACCAAACTGACTTCTAGACGTTAGAGAGGATTGAAGATACACACTTGTGCCAAAAGAAATACTTCTAGGAATCTGAGTCAACAGTTCCTCTTGAGAAAATCATCTCCCTCTTATCAAATTATTTGCAACACACAAGTAGTGATTCTATTAAATCATTTAGGTGATTTATCAACTTTAAAATCTCATTCCTGCTTATGTTGTTCCTTGGTTTTTGCAAGTAACAGCATGGTTGTTTTTATAATCAAGGGAGCAAGAAAATAATTATCTTTTACCTCTTCTGAATTCATTATATATTTGTGGCACATCGACAGGTTCTCCATATCCAGTTTTTCTCAATGTTTATTCAGCTCATTGAAACAGAAGTGGGAAAGAGAGAGGAGCTTTTACATTAGGGAGAAAACCAAACCAAACCAAACCAAATCAAACCAAACCACAAAATCCCCACCTAAAAGACGTTGGCTTGAGACTCAAACAATGTGTACTACCTAAAATGACCCTTGAATCTGATTTTATTTGTTTCCTTTAAAACCAAGGATATATCAAGGTCTGATTTCCCTGATGCAGTATTCCTTCAAATAACCTGAAATACTTTTATGACTATTGAAGAATAGTAGCAATTCAGGTTTGTTCAAGGGGTACACGTTTTACTCTGTGTGATGCATGTTTATTTTCATAAAGACTAAGGATTTATCTAAAGTTTTAAAAAATCCATGTGAGCTAGAATATGAGCTTTTATCAGAACTTTAAGCAAAAAGAGATGTGGTACCTGGTTTCAGATCAAGTAGCAGTAGCTATTGTCGTATTGACTCATTCAAATGCACAAAGCAAGTCCTAGTAATAAACATATTCCTATATCTTCTGCTTATGCAGGACCATGATTCAGGCTGGAAGGGACCTCAAGAATCCTCTAGTCTATCTGACCTCCTTCTCCAAGCAGTGTCAGGGGAAAAAATGCTTCTTATCTCCAGTCTGTACCTCCTTGCTTCAAGTTACGCCTGTTGTCTCTCCTCTTCCTTCCATGCACCGTGGTGAAGTAAAACGTTTGCACAGGTAACTCACTGACTGGGAAGATCATATTTGAAAAGTTTTCACCTAGAATAATCAACAGCTAGTGCTTCTGCTGAGCTGTTGCACCTGCTTGTTTCTGTGCTGTAGTAGTTTCCTTGCTGTCCTTAGATTGGGCAGTGGCAGAGTAGACCTGACTGCAGTGAAGAGTGCTGAGGAAACAGAATTTTTATGAGCTGAAGCTCCATGGTTACTTTGAAATAATCAGAATCAGGTTAAGACCACTTTGTGTCTGTGACAAAACTTGCATTCAGTTCATCAGCAGCAGAAGAGATGAGATTTTACCCTCAACACTTTATTTTCAATGCTGTCAAATGGCTACTGCTCCTTTCTGGGTCAAACATCATCTTGTACAAGCAGGACAGTTATTCCATCCATTCTTCTTTGGAAAACACATGAAAATCCCTGAACAGTGAATAATATGAGTTCTAATACTGATAGTTTTCCATCTGTCTAACTGACTTGCTAAGAAGGCTTAGAAAATAAAACTAATTTACCAGAATTAAAGTAAATTAAGTAATGAATGATAGTAAATTACGGAAAAAACCAGGGAACACTGCAACTTTAAGAAGCAAATAAACTGTTTTGTTTTTAAATTCATTTATATTCAAAATGAGAATGTGCTTTATGTTGCCAGCTTTTATAGGAGTTTTATTTTGGACATTGCTTCTCCTAGTTGAAATAATTATGACATTTATATGTTGAATGACATATATCTCTGGCACTCATCTGATATCCTTTAGCTTGGTCCAATTATTTTCAGTGATGTGTCAGGGGCAACTGAATGTGTTGCTTACATCCAAAGGCTAAACTAATGCTGCTTCATTAGGCACAAGCTGTATGCCCAGGGATGCTGAAAGCAGTTAAGCATCTGGGCCAATTTAGACTTTTATGTTTTCAGAACTTTTGCTTTAAATATTTTGCATCTCTCCACACCCTTCTGCCTGTCTCATCAGAGCACACTCTTCTGTCCTTCAGCCCCAGAATAAGTGTTAGCATATGCAGAATATAGCTCAATGTGAGTGGATTTTTAAAAGTGACTTGAACACTGCAGGATATGCAGTGTTGTTTTCAAAGGAGACACATATTCAACCACGTGCAAAGCCTGTCTTGGTGAAGTGTATGTTTTACCAAGCAATAAAGATTTATTGGCCAGCCTCTGAAAGCTAGAGGCAACACCACTATGATGCTGCGTTTGTGTAGGTTTGAATTAGTATGTGCACACCAATTCCTTTCATGTGAGGGTGTGTATATGCAGAGCGAGGGTGCAACTGCACTTAGAGGAGGGCTGGAGAAGGGGATAGATATTCCTACAAGATATGCCAAAAAGCAAGCAGGGAAAATGTTTCATTTGACAAAAATGAGCTCTCTGTCTGTGTGTTTGTGCTCACCTAAGTACTTCTTGCATGCGCTGCCCTTTGTATATTAGGAGTACTGCTTATATTTAAATTTGGTGTTGTTAAAGCTGATTTGGTATCTAACGAAGCACTCAGTGCCCTCTTGGGATTCCATCTGGCCATTTTCTCCATGATTACCACAAAACTCTAACTCTTAAGACAGTGTACTAAAACCATAAAATGCACAGAGTTTTAATATACCACCCTCTTCACTAAAAATTGTTTTGTTTGCTTGGATGCCCTACTTTAAGGTTGTAATGGGAGCTCTGAACTCAAATTGGAACTTCAGTGCCCATATGAGTATGATTTTTTCAACTCTATCTTCACAGGAGATAATATTTTTTCTTTTGGACAAAAATTCTATTCTTTTGGAGGGGTTTTTTCAGTTCTGTACACATTTTACTCTTTTCAGAGCTCTTTCAGGCCTTCTTAGCCCCACTCCATCTATCATTATCCTTAAGTGTTTTAACTGAAGATGGCATAGAAGATGTTTCTTACCACTTTTCATGCAGAGTTCCTGGGTTCTGAGTTTCCCTGTATTTTCTCTCACATAGCCTGAAATCACCCCTTCATGGTAGACATATCAGGACTTGCTAGATATTCTTAGGGTACTAAAAAGAGGGGAGTTTGTGCAGGGTGTTTGTCTTAGGTGGTTTATTGACTGTTTTTAACTTCAAAGTGATAAGATAGAATCATCAATATGGTGGGACAAGGCCTTTAAGACCATCAAGCCCATATGTTAACCTAACAATTCCAGAGACCATGACCACTTTTCTGGGCAGCCTATGTCAGTGCCCGACCACCCTTTCAATGAAGAAATTTGTCCTACTACCTGATTTAAATCTGCTCTGGTACAATTTGTGGCCATTTCCTCTTGTCTTGTCAATGTTATTGTCAAAGATATATTTCTTCTTCTGTATTATTTGTGGCCTAAATACTAACTATATATTGTGTGTTACTTCTTTAAGCATCCTCCTACAGAAATAACATGTAAATTAAATTTTCTGATTCAGAAAATGAAATTTGAAATAGGTCATAATGGAATAAGTAAACTAATGAAACAAAAATATATAGCATAGCAACTCCATTGCTGTAGAAATTTTATAATGAGGAATGGAGTAGGCAAATGTGGCTTACTTATATAATCAGTCATTTAAAGTATTTATTATAATTAAAATTGTAGAAATTATGTGGATAGTAATCAGTTTTCATTACAGTTCTTTGCACATTTCAGTGCTATAATTAAACTGTGGCATCTGTCATCGCTGATTAATTTGTAGACAACTCTATCTACTCATTAAGATTTAATGTGCACCAAGGCAAAATTATCATTATCTAAAAATACAAAATAAAAAGTGGTAGCAGTTTGGGGGTGTAAGCTGTTTCACTTCATCATTTTGGAATTGAGAACATCCCAGCAGGGTCTGTACCATTCTCTGTGAGCACCACTGGTTGGAAGGAGACAAAGCAGATCTTTTTGGGCTTAGAAAATAACAGCCATTTTTTTTCTTAAAGCTTTTCGCTATATACTTACACACTTCGGGCTCAGCAGTCCATGAAAATCTGTTCTAATGGTAGGAAGAGAAGAGCTTTATGCTATCAGGCTGTGAAGAGTAATAGTATCATCTAAATTGCAAAAGATTTAAATACCTCTCGTGCTCCTGCTGTGTTCCATAAAAACTTGGGTTTGGCTTCAGTTGTGCTAGGATTTACTCCTTTTTTACCTGTATTTGCTTGTTTGGCTGTAGTATCGAAAAGCTTTCAGCCATAAGCAAATTCAAACTTTAATGTCCCTGATTTGTTCGCTCAGCACCTGGGATGCCAGAATGTTGTGCTTCCTTATTTTTTTCAGCCATATGCAATATACCTTAGCAGAACTATGAACTGACTCGTTGATCGATGTCCTGGATAGGTCTGTTTTGTCATAGCTGCTGTGTTGCTTCTCCTGGGGTCTCTACCTGGATTGTACTCCAGGATTTGCTGGATTTAACAGCAAAGGTAGTTTACGAAGTAATTTGTGAAATGCTTTCTCCTACTTCTTCTTCTCTGTAAGATTTCATAATCTCCTTGGCTGTGCTGTCAGGTTTTCTCTGTCTTCAGTAAAAACTGAATCAGCATGGTCTGATCTAAGCTAAAAGATAACCTTCTGAAAAAAAGCATAGAAAGCAACATATGGGCAGAAGCAGTCATGACATCCAGCGAGATGGGAACTTTTTGATCTGTTTCTTTCCCAAGATTAGTATGTTGAGGCTGTAGTCTAGTCTAGTCTAGTCTAGTCTGCTGTGAACTAAATCACAGGGAAATCAGATATGCAAAACCACCAAACCAGGACATACTTGGCAGGTGCCATTTCAGGACTGGACATCAATGCACACCTGAGCTTCTAGGAGATTTTCGTAATTGTGGAGCACCTCTTTGGACTAATTCTGCTGTCAATTTCTTTATCCACCTGTATTACTGTGCAAATTTTTCACTTTGAGGCTGGGGGTATTGGAGTATTGCAGTTTATACTGAGAAACACTACAGAAGTAGTACAGCTTTTCAAAACTGACATGTATTCTAGCAGGGGAATATATTTCTTCACTTTTCCAATACTAATAAAAGCGTTCAATGCTATTTAGGAGAAGACAATATCTTCCAACACACATTTCAAGTTGGTTTAACACCACTTAGAATGGCAACCATGATAAAACTGGAGTGTGCAAGTCAGGGTGGGTCACATCAACAAATATTTTTACAATTTCAATTACTTGACAATATTGTATTGAAAAATAAACTCTCATGATGATCAAATCTGTACTACTAATGAATCTAGTGTTAAACAAAAAGATAGCTGACTGTATTAATAAAGGCATCTTGTCTTAAGTCCTGTGTACATATAGAAGTGTTTTGTATGAAATGCTTTAATGTGATATGGTCTCCTAAAACAACACAAGTACACAGAATTCTGTCCTTGAAAGAAAACAGAAGTCTCAGGTTGTCAAGATTTGTAAGCATGAAGAATCTCAGCCATAGCTCTTCATTAATGCAGTGATTTCATTTATTATGCCAAAGCTCGCTTGTTTGTATGTGCAATGAGTTGCTTCTCTGATTTCTGGATGAGATAACTATCATGCAAATCACTTTTTTTCCATAGATATGAAGCCATCCAAAAATTTTAAATTGAAGATTTTGATTTCCTAATTAAAAATAAGATTTAAGGCATATTAAGCAGAGAGATTGCGTTATGCAAAAAGTATGAAATGAGTTGCACATTGCTGTGACTGACTAACATATTGCACGTATCATAATCATATTGCTCCATGATAAGCAGCTCATGATCAGCAGCAAGAAGAAAGATTGAATTAATAGAAAAAGGGACATCTAAACATTTATACCCAGCATGAAGACTAGTGAGAAATCCAAGATATGAAGGTAGGCAGGTAAGGTGAATACAAAGTTGTAGCAACAACTATTATGAATGTGTGCTATCATTTTCCAACAATTTTCAGTCATATTCAGAATTATCCTAAATCTGGTGTTAGGATACTTCTAAGATAATTCTAAAAGATGAGTTGGACATGTAATAAAAATAAATGTCTTTTCCAGTCTTGTACAGTTCATACTCTTGCAAACTTTTTTTTTTGTTTTCAGCAGCACTTTCAACTGGTCCTTGTTTTCTCCCTTTCTTCAACATTACTGTGCCTTTAAAAGAACCCCAGTGATACAAGTGTGGAAGGAACTGGAATATCATCCAAATTTTTATTTTATTACTAGTAAAGTAACATCTTCAATGGGCTGACTAAATCAGTAGATAAGGTAAGAACTACCGTGTGACCTACCTGGTGTAAATCTTTTTATACAGTTACACAAGACATTTTGGCTACTAAATTGGAGAGAGAGGGATTTAACAGATGGATTATTAGATGGATAAGGAATTGACTCGATGGTCACATCCAAGGAGTTATAGTCAATGGCTCAATGTCCAAGTGGACACCATTTAAAAGTGATGTCCCACAGAGATCCATACTGGGACCAACACCATTTGATATCGTCCTCACAGATATGGATGATGGGATTGAGTGCCCCCTTAGTAAGTTTGCAGATGACATCAAGCGAACGATGCAGTTGATTCACTGGAAGGAAGAGATGCCATCCAGATGAACCTTGACAAGTTTAAGGTGTGGGACCACATTGATCTCACAATCTCATGAACTTCAACACAGCCAAATATAAGGTGCTGCAGCTGGGATGTGAAAATCCCCAGTATCAGTACAGGCTGAGGAATTAAGGCATTGGGAGCAGCCCTGCAGAGAAGGACTTGGAGACATTGGTGCACAAAAAACTGGACCTGAGCCATATGTGCTTTCAGTCCAGTTATATCCAGGGGTCTGTCCAAAGCAGCTTGGCTGCAGGTCAGGGGAAGAGATTCTGCTCTGGTGAGACCACACCTGGAGTGCTGCATCTGGCTCAGGGGTCAGCCTGGAGAAGAGAAGGCTCTAGGAACATATTAAGGCCTTTCAATACTTAAAGAAGATTTAAAAGAAAGATGGAGAGAGATTTTTTAAAAAATTTTATTTCCAGGGCCTGTAGACATCTGGAAGAACTTTTTTATGATGAAGGCAGTGAGACACTGGCACAGGTTGCCCAAAGTTATAGATGCCACATTCCTGGAAGTTTTAAACATCAGGCTGGATGAGGCTTTCAGCAATGTAATCCCTGGATGGTGTCCCTGCCTATGGCATGAAGGTTGGGACTAGATGATTGTTAAATATCCCTCCTTATCTAAATATGTCTATGAATATGTTATAGTAAATGAATGTTCAAGGTGGCTTTTTCACTCGGAAAATCCATTAGCAGAAGCACCTACTCAAAGAAAAGGTGCCTCATTTTTAACTCCATGGGTTTTTTTACTTCTTACAAATATACGGCATAGATTCTTAGAACAAGCAAGTAGTATTGCAGGAATGGATTTTTATTTTATATTAGATCAATTAAAAGGGATGGTACTTAACAGGACAGATGCAATTCTTTTTTCTTCAAGCAGTAATGCTTACTGGTTTGTGTTCTGACAGTATTTCTTCCTTCAGGAAGCCAAATTGGCATTGTCAGTTTCTGAGTCTCAGGAACTAAATGCACTTCTTCCTGGATTCCCGTAAATAGCAAAATGCAGATTAAAACAGCAGCAAGGGAATTAGATACATGTGTGCATTCATCCTATTCGCACTCTGGAAATTCTTTGCAAATGAGACTAATCTTGATTATCATAGTTTAGAGAATTTTCCTATGTGTAAATAGATTAGAAACATGTTACAACAGCTGTCCAGGAACATGCAGGATAAACTGATTGTGAATATCAATCTTCTAGCTGGCCATTTGTTAGGATACTTAGGAAAAAGTGTGAGCAGTTTGCTTGGAAATTTGGCTTGTACTAAGTAATGCAATTTTACTCCCAACTTTATTTTTTTTTTAGGTGTCCATATGTTGTGGTTTAGGAATGTTATTTCCTAAATTAGTGTTGCCACTGAAACAATGAGCAGCTCCTTTGCTCTCCCTTCCCCTTCCCATACAATTGGAGACACAAAAGGTAAAGATCACAGATTGAGATAGGAAGAGTTTACTGGAAGCAGCAAGGAGACAAGAAAATGAACACTAACAGCTACAATATCAATAACAAAGTGTAAAAGAGAGGCAAAGGTTTCACGCGTGACTGCTCAGAACTGGGCTTTACCTGACCTTTCCCTCTGCCACACTTCCTCACTGGAAGGAACCCCTTCTCCCCAGAAATTATTCCTTCCTTCTGCTCCTGGCAATGGTGTGAGGTGGTACAGAATACCCTCCAGGTCCTAGATGTGCCCTCTCCTGGCTACTGCAAAAATTAACCCTGTCCTTACTGGAACCAGGACACTATAAAAATACAAATTCTTTCCATGTGCTATATCAGATTCCAAGAAAAATCTGTCACACTCACCACAGCTCCAGCATGATGTGCATACCTCTCCTATGGGTCATGCAGTTATTATTGTTACCATGTTGTGCAGAGTTTACCCTGAACCCCCATGCTGAAAATATAAAATGTGTGAATTACTCTTTCTGCTCTAGTCTGTCAGTCCTGGCATCAAATAATCTAGGAAACAAAAGACTGGAAATGGGAAAAGTCCATTTTGCTAGGAAATGGCCTTGCCAATGTTGGCAACATTTAGATATAACTACAATATGTAAGTACGTCCTCCAGCAGAAAAAAAATATCCTCTCTGCTGCAGTGGCATTCCTGTTTGAATTTTTTTTTTTTAATATGAACTCCCACATGACAGATCTGCACACAAAAAATTGTGGGAATGACTCTGTTGGAAAATTTGTAATATAGCCATCTATGAGACTTTCTTGCTGTTCACTGTTTTCCAGCTTAGAAGAGACAGAGTATAGTCTGCCTAATGTGACCCAAAGTTACAATTACCACAGAGCACATGGCACAAAAGATAGTATGAAAGCAGCTCTGCAACTTAGCCTGATGCTAGTAAAAATCTCTGGCATTCTAAATAACTTTTTTCTGGTTTATCTGAGAAAATAAAAAACACCCCATACATTAATTAATACCATGTTTAAAGGCATGCCAACAGCTCTCCGAACATTGTGCTTTTCATAAAGTAGTCCCATGGTCTTTCAGATAATTAGTGGGGAGAATTGGGGACAAGAAGTGAGAAACAGCTACACAACAAACTTACATCCTTACCAGTTTTATTCTTTTACCGTTTTATGGTCATAAGTTGTTGTCTTTTTCTCAAAGAAAAAGAAAAAAAGAAAAAAAATCCACAAAAAAACCACACCAAACCCACCAACCAGCCAGTCAACAGAAACTCCCAACAGAAACTGCAAGCATGAAAATATTTTTACTCAGTAGTGTAGTGTTCTTATGGCACAGACATCTTTATTTTGGTTCAGCAAACGTGGTTTTTTTGCTGTATTTGAGGAGTCCCCCATATAAAGCCAGAGCAACTACAGATCTTTACTGATCATGGTACAGGATGTGATAGGTCTGTCAGTATAAAAACCAGACAGCTTGAGGAGACTTGTATAGTATATTTATGAAATCTGCAGTCTAGACTGATTTAATTCATACACCAATTCACATTCACATATTGCATGCAGTGCTTGCCTATTTGCTTCAACTTTTCCTAAAAGAAAAAAGGCTATTAGACGGTTTGCCAGGGGAGACATCAAATTGGTGATGTTTATGAGAATAACTGCTTGGTCTTGACTACAGAATTTTGAATTTTCCTTACTGATGTTCTTCTCAGAAGAAAAGAAAGGTATAATTTGTTGTTGCATCTATGATAGTTATTGCAGAATGTGGTTTTAAGATATTTGTAGAGCAAAGAAAACTAAAATCCATAAATGTGCCTGGTACCTTAAGACTACCTTCTTGTGCATTCTTAGCAACGTAACTGTATTGGAGACTAGATTGACTCTTGGGCTTAAATTCCTGCAACTGTTCTGACTAGTGGAGTGTTTGTTTTATAAAGTGGGGGAAAAAAAGTGGCACATTGTAACCTCACAAGCTCTGCTTTTCTACAACAAACTGAGAAAATGTATAGTAACACATTTATCCAAAAGTAAATGTTTCAGAAATTGTATGAATTTTAAATGGTATCTGAATAATTTACTGATGGTTATAACCTTTTAATTTGAAACATGTTAGGAGCGGTTTTTTTTCAAAAATTATAATAAAAGTTTATTCAAGATAGGATCCAGATGAAATAATTCAGCTATGGGTAAATTAAGAGGTTTTTGAAATTGGTTGAAAGTATATTTAACTGTTTATGGTTTTTTTTTTTTAATGAAGTAGAAAATAGGGCTTTTCATTTCTCTTTTCCAACAAAATATTTTCTTTAGAGGACTGTTTCTGTGCCTAACATGTTTGAAGGTTCATCTTAGCACTCAAAGAAAGAAGGATGAATGTCCTAACTTGAATATATAGCAATACCAGGCTGATCTTAACAACTAATAGGGAATTCATTGATTTTCACAGAGCTTGATACTGTGTTATGAAATTTTTTATTATGAGAATAACTTTTTAATTTATTTTAACAGTTGAAAAAAATTACTTACTATCTTCATAATGCATAGAGATTTTGCTTGTCTGTTTATTATATTATAAAGTACTACGTCTTTAGAGAGAGAATTACAAAAGAGGTGTCTGTGAAACATAGTAGAGGAAATATCTCAGTGTCTTTTATTACACTGATTGGAGAAATGAGGAAAAATATAATATTTCTGAGAAACTAAAAGATTTCTTTCAGGATCAACTATAACGGCAGAATCTTCCCTCTTTTAGGCTTTGAACTGCCATCTACTAATTCCTTTGTAACATCCATCACTGTTTTTCAATTTTTTTTCATTACTTTCTCAAGGTTATTTCCACTGCACACCTGCTGAGAGTGTACAGCATAGAATAACTGTGGAATTGTGCTGCTGACAGCTGACAGTCTTTGGTGTGTATGTGCCCTAGCAGGACACAAGAACTTTTTGCATGGTTTATAGATGTCTACAGGCAAGAATTTCTGTAGACACTTGAATGAGAGATGAATACTGTTTGTCCTGAACTCTTTGGTGCCATATAAAGGCTATTTTTGAAAGACTTTTGTCAACAATTTCATATTCTTATGGGAACTCTAGTCTTGAGATAGTAGTTTCATTTCCTCTGGAGAAACAAACAAACTGTTTTGTAAGTAGTACATGCAAGGAGCTAAGCAAAAGTTTACTCAACTTTATCCTAAAGTGCTCTACCAAGAAAAGAATGTTTTGCCAAGATTTACTGAAGCACATCTCAAAAGGCAATAAAAATCCTTTTGATCTTCTAATTTTTTTAGTGGAATGTTCTTTTTTTGTTTGTTTTCTTGCTGTTCTTGAGAGATATTACAAAGGAAGAGCATAAGATATTATCAGGTCAAGCTTTACTACTGAATGCAATGGAGCAGCTGGAGGAGATATAGATTAGTAGCTAGTGGTAAATTCATTTTCTGCATGAACAGAAACATCTGTTCATTGCTGAGAAGTTCATTTGTCCAATCTTTCAAAACTTTTGGTTACACACGCCCACTTCTCAGCATGAAGCTGAATTTCTGTATTGGAAAGAAAGATTTAAAGTGTAGCTGCTTTTATTGAATTTTGCTTGCAAAAGTGTGAGCTATATAGAAAGTACATTGCAGATGAGAAAATACACTTATGTCAGTCTAGTCACATCATATTTTGCACCTGTGTTGTAACCCTTGACAAGCCTTACTTCGCATGTGGTCTACTAAGTGGTGTTAACTTCTACATACGGTTTAATTTTTTTTTTTTTTTCACTTCTTTCCTACAGGGTACACTACTGTCTTGTACATAACAATGATTAGTATTTTCCCCTTGAATTAAAGTCAGATTTTTCAAAGAAAAACAATTTTATGAATCTTTTAACCAAGTGATAAAAGTGAATCTTCTTGTACTCTTCACATACAGGAAAAAGAATATGGATACTTGGGAGTGTATTTCTGAAATTCAGTAGTGAGTCTGGACTAAAAGGGACAGTTAAATTGGTATTAAAATATCAGTGAAGATGCCTCAGGAATGTGTTATGTTCAGCACTTAGTATGCAAGTGTGCCTGCTGTAGAGATGTGTCAAAGATAAATTCTGAAAGTATTTTGTAACCATTTACAATTAAGACTGATTTTTAATAATATTTCGGTTGTTAAGCAAAAATGTAGTATGCTTTTGAGTTATTAAACCACAGACAAATATCTAATTGCCTTATGTAAGATATCTCTAGAAGTGTTTTTTGCCAAAATTTTCACTTTTGTTTAGAAAATATGGTATGAAATTTCATGTGAAGATATCCTTCTAATTTTTTATTTCAATTGCTTTTAAGACTGCTGTATAAAAAAACAGCTTTGGTGAATCACTGTTCATAGATGCTGATTATTCTGTCTTAAAAGGTAACCTTGTTTACTTTTTTTTTTTTCATTAAAGAGTATTGCCTTTGGTATCTTAAAGTATTAGAAGTGTTAGAAGAGAAGTACTGCTTTTGGTATCTTAAAATAATGATGAATTATTTCTGCCAATGCTCACTTTTTTTTTTAATTTCAAATTTATGTCCTTTCATGTTTTCTCACAGAAACAGCACTCTATAAAACACAACTGAAATGAAGATTGTTGGTATTGTACAGCTACAGTTTGGATGGAAAAAGAAACCCTACATTTTTAGGTCATTGATCAAATTATACCTTGATTTACAGATTCACAGCCTTCCAAGAAGAACTACAAATCTTGCTGAATGTGATTCTCTTATAAAACTTCGAGGTGTGAAATAGCTGTGTTGACACATTTTTAATTAAGCACTGTAACTTTCACCCTATCAGTATTAGCTTTCTGAAATGTATTTTATTTTATTTTATTTTAATTTAATTTAATTTAATTTTATTTTATTTTAATTTAATTTAATTTACTTTTTATTTTATTTTATTTTATTTTATTTTATTTTATTTTATTTTATTTTATTTTATTTTATAATTTTATTTGTAGAGGGTTTGTAACATGCTTTCTCTGTTTCTTTACCTTACCCTTGCTAATGTTGACAGAGACCAGGATCCAAGCCCCTGGAAAATTCTCATTTCTTTCTTTGGAGGGAATTTGTCTTATGTGTATCAAAGGGATTATTACATGTGTATCTGAAGACAAAATCTGGCATAGAGACTTAAGCTTGTTTGCATCAGGCTGAGATGCAGAGTGTTATATAGGGAATTCTTCATAGTACTAGGCAAATATTGTAATTGCTAGATTGTAGACAAGAGCCCTGCAGCAACAGCACTGAACAAAGCAGTTTGAGCTTTGCATATTTAGATTTTTCTGCTACTGAATTCAGGCTTTGAGGCAATCTGCAATTCGATTGTTTTCTTCTGGGGCTGTTGAAGTTAGAATGCAAGGTCTTAATTATGTGCAAGCTGCATCCAACTTAGAATAATTTACTACTGCTTATTTAGGGAAGGTCTCTCCCTTGTCTTATTGAAACACGACTTCCAGAAGATTTCCTGCCTCAAACGTTTCCTCCCCCCATAAAATTCCTACGTGATCATGTGAACATTTTTTAAAAGTACTATTATATTCTGCCTTTGATTCCTAATACGTGTATGTGGAGCATGTAGAATCACTGCTATAAAAGTGTGAGCAGCGCAGTGTCTTGCTTTATAAACCACTGTATGACACATGAGAAAGTTGTTGGCTTTCATAGATGGAAGTCAACCTGGGAATCCTAAGAAGGACATTCTTTGAAAGCTGCACTCTAAATATACCAAAAAGCAGTTTGAATGTCTGTGGCTAACCTGACACTGTTATTTTTTTCATACATAGTGCAGTTAGCTCTCTACAACAGCCTTGTTAAAGGTCTGCTTTGGTTCTCATGTTGAGAAAAACTCTGTCACAGGACAGGTGAAGATTTATGGAAAACCAGTGAACTAGATCACAAAGTTAAGCTGCTGGGGGATGCTGCAACAGCCTACAGCAGCCTGAGGAAAGGGAACAAAAAACCACTAAGGTACTTAGATGGAGCTGGGAAATGCTGCCATCATTAATTTGCAAACCCAGATTAAATGTGAAAATGAGAAGTCAAGCTTAATGTCAAGCAAATAGTCCACCAGAAGTCCTGAAGACTGATGGCAAGTGCCATCATTTTGCACTTTCTAAGGGTAAGGAGGTTTTTATTGTAGTAGGTATTAGGCATTTAATTCCAGGAAAGACTTCAAGGTTGTGCATCTGAAGACTTCTCTTAAATAGACATACATGCATCAATCTTTTCTTACTGGAGACCACTTGAAAATAGGAAAGAAAAAAGTGATTTCTCTTATGTAGTCTTCTTGTGATTATGGCAAAGAGGGAGATCTGAAACAATTTTCTGTCTTTCTTCCATCCTGTAGTTTACATGGTATTTTGGGATGCAGTACTCTTGATTGAGTCTTTGGAGCTGCTGTTTCACAACACTTAAATCTTTTGACTACAGCAAATTTTTTTTTTTTTAGCTCACTTCTGTTCAGCTGACCTTGGGCCAACAAGAGGAGTCCAGTGTCTTGAGAGCTCTCATGCTTGTTGAGTTTTGTCTCCTTCATCCCATTCTTTCAACTGTACTTTCTAGCTAATTTCAGATAAATGTCCTTGATGTCTCACTGGTAGTGCCACATCAGCACAGTGGATAAAAGTGTGCTTCAAGACTACTGAATGAAGACTTGGAAGGTGCAGCATGTAGGGTGGGGAATGGGCAGTGTACGCCATTCTTCATGGAACTGTGCACAGTTATCACTGCTAAATTCCTATTGCTCTCTATGCCTGCAGTCTGGAATGCACGCTGGACAGCGCAGCACATTTTCCTGACCTCTTGATGTTCTCCCTGCTCGTAGTAATTAGTCGTGTTTCTTTGGGTTGAGTCATACAGACTCACACACAAATATGCCATGTGAGAACAGTAACAAGATTTGTTACTCTGGGGCTACAAGTGGTAAGAGCTGGGAATTTTTATCATAACTTCCCCTAAGTGTGAGCCACACCCAGCAGTACCGCCTGGCCAGAAGTGCAGCCTGGGTCAATGGCTCAATGACTTGCTCTCCAGCTTGAAGTAAGAAAGAAGCTTCGAATGTTGAAGTATGGGCATATGGCCTATGATAGTTTTGGTTTACTACATGTTTAAAATTAAAAATAATAAAAAAAAGGTGTGATGATTCTTCTCCCATGTCTTTTAGACTTCTTTCATCTTCAATAAAGTTCCCGATTATACCAGCGTATCTTCAGATCCAATCACAGAAATGTATATCTGAGGATGTTTAAGTCCAAAAACAAGAAAGAACAAAGAATCATAGAATTGTAGCATCATTTAGGCTGAGATAGATCTATAAGAGCATTGAATCTAATGATTAATGCATAAACCATGTCCTTTAGTGTCTCATCTATACATCTTTTAGATACCTCCAGAGTTAATGATTCAACCCCTTCCCAGTTGTCCAACGTTTGGCAACTCTTTCTATGAAGAAATTTTTCCTAATATTCAATTTAAACCTCTCCTGTGACAACTCGAGGTGATTTCCTCTTGTCCTGTCCCTTGTTACTTGGGTGAAGAGACTCACCCCCTCATTCCATCCTCCTTTCAGGGAGTTGTAGAGAGCAATAAAGTTACCCCTGAGTCTCCTTTTCTCCAGGCTAACCCCCCCCAGCTCCCTCAGCGTTACTCATCAGACTTGTGCTGCAGACCCTTCACCAGCTCTGTTGCCCTTCTCTGGACACGCTCCAACACCTCAATGTCCTTCTTGTAGTGAGGGGCCAAAACTGATCACAGAATTTGAGGGGCAGCCTGTACCTGTACTGAGTAGTACACCTGGCCACACTGGTTTTCATCAAGCAAAGACATCTTCATTTATACACTGTCTAAGGTCCCAGTAAGCTCATATCTTGTAGCTTGACCAAGGAAAACCTAAGATTATCGCTATGAATTTGCTATTTTTTTACAATTGTGTAGAGTTGACTATTGCATCAGGAAGACCCTAAGGTAGTTATGTAAGGGTAGAGAAGTTGCTTCAAACTTGCAAGTTCTGCCTCATAGAAAGGGAAGTTTCAAAATCTGGCATTACTTTGGCACTTTTAATATGCTAAGATATATTGACAGATACAGAGAACACAGCATCAAAACTGTTCTCAATTTTTATTCTTAAAGAGCATTCAGTATGTATTATATATTTAGCAGTAATCATCCCAGTCAATAGCCTTGAGCTAACATGTCTCGGAGGGAGATGGCTGTAGAAAAGAATTAATTCCTTTATGGAAATTTATTATTTGAAATATAATCTATTCTGGTATTTACAGGGATGGACCTTTGTAGCAGTCATGGTCAGTCAGTCAATCCCTTTCCTTTCAGGAAGCTGTTCAATAAATGACAGCACTCTGGGCACTCTTACTTATTTTCTTACAAGAGAAAAAGAGTTTCAGCGGTGATGACTTTGTCCAAGATTCAGATAGAAGCAATATATATGCATATATTTTGAAGCAGAAGCCTTGACTCTTCCTCATGCACTGAAAACTCTCTGAGATATATTCTGAAAGATCCGTTAAATCACTGTTGTACATCCTGTGTGGCTCAGTTTACAAACGAACAAAAGTTGAATAAGCTAAAAAGTCTATAGGCATATTAAATACAGGGTATTATGAATAAATAAAGATATACATGATTTGTTAATCGCTTGGTATAAATGATCCTGATAACAATGCTCAAGCATTGAATAAAACCCAAAAAGGTCTTCTTAATCAAACCAAATTCACAGTTTTACACTCCAAAGAACAAACATAACATAAAGACAATGCGTTAACAAAGTTTGTCAAAATGGGAAAGGGAGAGTAACTTATATGAGACAAAAGCAGAAACCAGTCACGTACTTTGCAAGAGCAAAATAGAGGCTTCCACATTGCAGGGAAAATGTTTACATAGCCTTTTGTCATAAAAAGAATGTTTTGGTTGTTGTATTTCAAATGCCCTGCATTTAAAAAAAAAAAAAAATCCCCAAAGGACATTGCACTTCAGTTAAAAACACTAGAATTTTAGGAACTAAAGATATCAGGAATTTAATGAAAGACGAGAAAGAATGGGTTTGGGAAACGGAATTTATGCATTTTCTTTAAGTTGCCTCTTGTGTTTTGCCAGTTTTTCAAACTCTTGACACATTTTCTCATAAGCACTGTCAAGGGTATGAGTAAAACAATCTCATAAGGACAGCTTTATACAACACCATTCACCAGAGTAGGACACTAACAGCTGGTTAATATTCATCACTGCAGCTTATGGGCACTAGTGGAGGGCTATGTCAACAAAATCAACTTTTGTTCAGATAAAGGTTTTTTAACCGGTTTTAAAACTTAAGTCTTTTTTGTTAGCGGGAAAATCATGGTTTTGCGCTGTGTGAGTCTGGGCACAGCTGTAGACTTTGCTTCCTTTAAATAAATATCTATATTGCTATCTGTTTAATCAAAATGCAATAGATGTAGTCAAATCATCTGCTGGTCTATAATGGTGTTTCCCAAATGCTGGAAATTTAAATTAAACTTTCAGAAAAATATATGCTTTTTATAGCGTAAAATCTGTGCTGTTAGAAGCTTTATCTTGATGCGTTTTAAAAAACAATGCTTACTACAGAGTGGAAGACAGGTTATCCTGGGTTGGTTTAAGTGAACTTGAATGTACATCCAAATTGAAGGGACATAAGTCATTCTAAATTTAAATGTGAATCTATTTATGAATTTATGTTAAACCATTGCCATTTGCAAACTACTTAGAAACTTCTCTGTCTTCTCACTTTAGTTCTATACTTTGTATGGAATGTTTTGTATACATGTGCAGCCTTTTGAGCCATTTTCCTACTGTGGTCCCTGTCTTTATTACTTTTTCTAAAGTGCAGCTGATGTTTGTACTTGTGTGTAAACTGTGATGATGCAATATGATAGGCAGCAAAATCTTCAGATCTGTTTGTTGAATTGCAGATCTCTACTCCTGTCATTGCTGCTCCATTTCCCATGAACACAGCATCACACTTGCTGCAACTGTGTAGGCAAACTCCTGGTACTGGA
Organism: Acanthiza pusilla; assembly: GCA_036630365.1. Lineage (NCBI taxonomy): Eukaryota > Metazoa > Chordata > Aves > Passeriformes > Acanthizidae > Acanthiza > Acanthiza pusilla. The sequence continues at coordinate 71,901,109 of JAXCHO010000034.1, forward strand.
ATGACATAGACCGAAATAGAGGCTTATAAATTAAATCCTTGTTCTTTCTGACAGCATTTGGAGAATTATCTTCATCTTGTTTGCAAGTGCCACAGCTTGCTTTTCTCCCAAGTGAATCTTGTCTTAGCAGAGGTGTTAATGTGATGTTGTTCTGCAAACTTAATACATTTGCTGTCTATTCACATGGCCACGTGTGGATGTATCAGGGAATGCACATATATTTCCCAGTACACACCATTTATGCTGTGGTATTTGTAAAAGGAGGCTCTCTATTTACAAACCATTAGAGGCCCCAGTCAGATATAAGTATTCCATTGAGCTTAGCTTGAGACAATTTCTACAGCAGAGTTTGTTGAGTATAAAGCTGCAAAACAGAGCTGCTCTGCTCAGCACATTGTGGCTCTTACATGTGCAGAAAACACTTATGACTTTAATTGTGTAATTAAATTTCACAGAAAGAGCCCCTTACAAGAGCGAAAAACAAACAATTCTGACATCCAGGCTCTCACTGATGCTAGTAGCTTCTTTTGTTTGTATGGTAGTGACAGCTTCCAAATGTTGATGCTTGTATTCACTGACTTATCCCTGTTTATCCACTTTCCCACCTTTCTCATCTTTCACATACCAAATATATCACTTTCTAGTGAAAAGGACATGAAATGATTGCAATACAGAGGTAAGATCACAGCTAAGCCCTTTATGTATTTATTTTGTGAGTGGAACGTATGGTTATTGTGTAGAGGCTCATTTTTAATTCTCTGGCTTCTTCCTTGTTAATCTTCTGCTCTGATTTTTTTGTCCCTGCTGCTAGTATCCATGTCTTCCAGTTTTCTCAGATTCACAGTTTTCTGTCCATGCCACTTGGAGCAAACAGCTGTGAGAAGAAAGGTGCAATATGACTGTACACTGAGGAGTTGACAGTGCACTGTTTTGACAGACAAAATTGCCATAACCCAGCAGATTGGCTCTTGGCTATCCATGCAAAACGAGTTTCAACCATTTGAAGTTGGTGGTAGTTCACAACTTTCAAGGCACACTGTGACTGTTGTGTTTAACCTGAGGTGTTTTGGAAGGGGAATTGAAAACCATGCTCCACAAATCTGAGTACAGAGGAAGAAACACAAGGCTGTTTTTGAAATCTGGGATCCTCGTATGTGGGCAAGGAGAGGGAATTCAAAAGTCTATTTTAGTCTAATTTTTGTATATGACAATCTATGTCTAAGCCAACAATGTGCACCCACATCCTGAAAAGCCAGCTGTGTCCTGGGCTGCATCAAAAGGAATGTGACCAGCAGTTCAAGGGAAGTGATTCTGTCCCTCCACTGTGTTCTTCTTAGACCCCATCTGGAATAGTGCATCCATCTCTGGGGTCCCCAGCATGGGGAAGGCATGGATCTGTTTTAGCACGACCAGAAGAGGGCCACAAAGATGATCAGAAAGATGGAGCACCTCTCCTATGAGAAAAGGCTGAGATTTGGGATTGTTCAGCTTGCAGAAGAGAAGGGTCTAGGTGGTTTTCAGTATTTATAAAGGGGGCTACAAGAAAGATGGGGACAAACTTTTTAATAGGGCCTGTTGCTATAAGACAAGTGGGAATGGTTTTAAACTAATAATGGGTAAATTCAAACTAGATACAAGGAATATTTTAGAACCAAAATAAACGTTGAGATGGGACCTATACCACTATACCTGTATCAGAACTATTGGCATATGTATGTTATTATTAAGAATTACAAAACTCTGATAAAGACATTATATTGAAGATTAAATTAAATCCTGACATGGTTATAGTGTCAATAGATGGTAATTTCCCTACCATCAATGACTTTGTATCAGTATCTAATTTAACTGATATCTTAAAAATATTGTTGCTTCTTCTTGAGTTTCTATAACTTCTGTTCAGCATGCTGCAATCTTTTTTTCCCATGTAGTTAATTCATTTTTCATGTATGTGCAAATAGCTTCCTCTGGTGTATCTGTATCAAGTGAAACACAAATTGTATTGGCACCACTGGGCTTAATTAATCTCCTTTTTTCTCTCTTTTAAAGAAGATGAAGAGCAGTAATATAGGAAATAAATAATGTGGGAACAGATTATTTCCCAAGTGAGAGAAAACAGACTGTATCTCTAAAGGAGAAGTTAGTTTGGTCTGTTGTCTGTTAAATCTGCAAGCAAGGTAATGGTCATGGCCAAAATAAAAATGAGGGATAAGGGGTGTAATAGAAGAGCCAGGGTGAGTATATAATTACCTAATTAAATTTCTTTACTTCTGTCTGGTCAGTGCCTCTTTTTATCTTCATCGTCAGGTTATACAGGATGCAGAAGTGATGGTTATACACAGCCAGCAGACAAAAGCAGAAGGGAGTGAAATCTTAAAAAAATCTATGGAGCTTAAATTTACCAAACAGAAAATTTAAGTCTCCTCTTCAATTGTCTACTGTCTTAGAAGCCTGTAGGAAATAGTGAGGGAAGAAACAATAGATAAACTTGCATAATTTTCACTTTAGGGTTTGAATTAAAATCCATCATTTTTGCATTATAGTGTCTTGATGTTTGGCATTCTGCAAGCCAGAAATTTATCATTTAAATCTATAATAAACTTTTACAGAAAGGAGCTTCCCTGTAAACTTCCATTTGATAATTTTAGATTTTCTTCTTTATTTAAATTTAATCAGGAGTCTGCATTTTTTAACAGCTTCCTTCTCTCTGTTCCTCTAATTTGCTGTTTCCTATGGGCAAGTGAGGAAACACATGGTTTTAATTTCTCTTTGTTAAATTTAGGCTTTCAGGAAGCACATATTATTAATACTGTAAAATTATAACTGATGATGTTTAATTAGCTCATAAAGTAATGCTCAATTTTTTAAAAACTTTTTATGGCAAAGTACATATTTTTATGTATTTTAAAGGTTATACAATGGCTTAAAAGATGGAATGAAAGTTTGTTTTAAATAAAAAGGAAACATTTCAGAATTGTATATTTCATATATGGGGGAATGGCAAAATGTGCTGGTGATAGGTGAAAAGAATCAGATTCACAAGTCTTATGTCACCTAACAGATTTCAGTGACAACAGAAAATATCCTCATTGTGGGTTACCCCTGGTGAGGAGTCAGGCCTTACCCAGCTGCTCACTCACACCCCCTCAGGGGTGAATTGGAAGGCTAAAAGTGTGAAAATTTGTAGGCTGAAAGAAAAAAAAACAAAACAACATTTTAATACAGAAAGAAAACTGTGGACACAAGCAAAGTAAAATAAAGAATTTATTCACTACTTCCTCTTGGAAAATAAGTTCATAGTAATTTCCAGGAAAGCAGATCTCCATCATGACTAGCATTTAATTGAGAAGACAAACACCAGAATTCCTTATGTTCACCCTTTCTTCTTCCCTGTAGCTTTTATTATGATGTTACATGGTGTGAAACATCCCTCTGGTCAGTTGGGGTCAGGTGTCCAGGCTGTGTCCCCTGTCCACCCCTTGTGCACCCCCAGCCTCCTCACTCTGTGCTGTGTAAGCACTGCTCGGCAGTAATGAAAGCTTCGTGCGTTATCAATGCTGTTTTGGTTGCAAACCCAAAACAGAGCACCAGGCTGGCTATTATGAGGAAAGCTCACTCCATCCCCAGCACAACACTTCTGTGCATCATTCTCTTCGCAGTGCTGGCAAATGTTGTGCAGTTAGATCTTTAAGTTACAGACCGTGCGCTTTGATAGTGATGCCCAGATGGGCTTACCTAAAACAGAGGCTAGACAAAGTTAAGAGAATAAAAAGCAGTTATATATATTAAAGGGCCTTCAGGTACATTTAGGGCAGTCACAGCCCACCCAGGCGCTACAACCAAAATGGACGATGGATCCCAGGTTTTTCATACTTTATAAGTTTTGTCCATTTGCATATCGAGGGTTACTCCTCCAATAACAGCTTCAGGTAATGAAGTCAATCACTCCAAATTTACTCCCCCCAGTTCACTGTTGTTTATGTATCTTGGGGCCTGAGACAGTGAGGTGTCCTTGAGTTTCAGGCTTAGAGAGGAACTGTTTTGTCTAAAATGAGAGAACAGTAGCTTAACACTGTATATGGAGTGTAGAGTTTTACACTAAAGAATTACAGGATTAGAGACATGAAAAATATAGAACTTAAAATCCTAAGGCATCAATAGCACATTGTGAATGGATCCTGAATGAGACCCTTAGGTGTCACGTAATGATGGATATTAATTTGCAGTGCTAAAATATAAAATAGAGGGAGTTCACTTTGATTTGCAGAGAGTTATTACCAAGATTTGTATGCAAATGGAAAAAAACCAAAAACCTGAGGAATAAAACTTCTAAACTCCTGTTGCCTGAAGAATCTGATGTGCCTGAGTGCTCCCTGTGGGAGTGGTTTATTGAGTAGTCACTGACATACAGAAAGGTGAAAATTATAACCACAAGGAAAGGACTCGGTTCAAAGTCAATTTATGTAAAATGTGTGAGTGGGTGCTGAGGTTGACTCTGTCTCCTGGAGGCTTCCACCCCCAATTATAGATTCCAACCTGATGCCGTATGTTGGCCTGGGGACACATTGCACTGAATTTGTTCAGCTCCGGACCCCAGGTGGTGTAGACTCAGACCTTCGTGCCTTGATGGGCAGAGGCTAAATTTGAAGATTAATCAACTTTGGCACTTACTGTGTAAAACTGCAATGTTTGTATGCTTTCAGTAATAGGCTGAATTAGATGTGTGTACTCAGACCCCTAAAATTCTAAGTGAAACTTAAGTTCAGACATAGATTTTACAGTCACTGTTACCTGTAGTTCATATATCATGAGGTTCTCAGTGTTCAATAGGTCCATGTCTTCATCAATCTTATGAACGGTCCAGAACTGGTCATTTCACTACCTGGCTTTGCTGTAATGAACCCTTAGGCTGTGAAATTCACCTAAATTAGAAGTTTAAGAAGCTCTGAAAATTTCTTCCCAGCACACAATATGTGAGTAAAAATTTTTAAAAGCTTTCCAAGACTCATCTTGAAGGAGGACACAGAAGGAATAAAAAAGTTATCATAAGTGAGCTAAGCACACTTCACCAAAGAAGTATTTTAGTGTCTTGAAACATATAAAATGTATATACTGTTCACCACCAAGAACTGTTTTCAGGCTGCCTGAGTGGTGGGTTGTTCTGGTATGGAAAATGATTGGTGCCTATTTATGCAGGATGCCTGAAGGGATGATAGAGCCCTGAAGAGCCACGGATCTGTGAGGTCCTCTCTGAAGAAAGCCATGTGATCCAAATATAGCTTAGAGCCAAATATTTTCTTTTGCCACACAGTGTCAACAGGAAAAAAAACCAAACCAACCCACAATGAAAACAATTGTAGTCATATAAAAATTAAAACAGTTTGTTGCAGTGGCTGGAGGAGAATACCAATGAGGCAAACTCTGAATAAGAATCAATAGCAAAATCTTTATATAAGGTAGTTTATTTAATTTGCAGAAGAACATAGTTAACAAACGCACTATTAATACTTTAAGGCCATACATGAGCTGCATGACATTCTAAGGGACAAAGCTTACCTGTGAGCTACTTCTGGACAGAAAAAGGTGAAAGTTACTTTGGGCAAAAGTTGGACAGTTTTGCACCACTGTTGTACTCACTGAAGACACAACTTTTGCTTGTATTTCAAATTGCTGGTTAGCTAAGGAAATTAGAATTTTTACCAAAATGCAGACAACCCTTTCTAAATATCCGTCTCTTTCTTTCACTAATGGTATTTTCCTTTCTTTTTTTGTACACTTTGAGTTACTTATACACTTTAAATTGAAGTTTTAAAAAAGAGTTCAAAGAGTTAAGAAACACAGATTTTTAAAACAGAAGCCCTTTAGTAGCCTAAATTGTGTACAACCATGCTTTTTTAGGTGTAGGAGACTCACTTCTAAAGCTGTCTTTTATGTTTTAGGGCACCAAAGTCGTCTGTCAGTGTCTATTTATGTACACATACACATTTATGATACAGGTACTTACCTTAAGAAGCTCAGAGATGTTCAAAAGTTGAGTATGAATCTTTCTAGGAAAAGGCCCATATAGACATCTTAATAAGAAAATATGAGAAACTGTAAGATATAGGATCAAAATTAACTTTTGCCATTGACTTTGAAGGGAGAAAAAGATTTTTAAATGGATCTAAGAGGAAATTCCAAGCATAAGAAAAGCATGCTAGTAACATGTGGAACATGGTCTGTAATCTTCAGCAACTGGCCACCATACTTTCCTTTTTTGCAGTTCTTCCCCTTGCTCCTGTTACGTCTTTAGGCTGCAAATTATTTAGAAGTACATATCTTGAGTTCACACCCATCAGTACAGTACACACTGTTAGTGTCACTAATTTAAAAAAAGAAAGGAAAAACTGATGCCTAACCTCAGAAGTTGTACTTCTCAACTTTGTCTTTAAAAAATAAGTGGTCAGTCACTTTATAAGTGGTTAGAAAGGTGGTTTGTTTTCTACAGTTTTAGTAATAAAAGTCACATTTAGGACATATCAATGATTCTGTTGGAATCAAAAGCAAGTGGGGCCAAGGATCTCCTTTGCCTGCGTCCTCAATATTTCTGTAACTCTGCTGGAGGTTTCTATCCCCACACTTCTGCTGACATAAGTACATTTTGAATTGCTTATTCAAATGAATATACAAATTATCTGCGTAGAAGGCAACAAGTATTTATTTAGTTTTGAAGGGGTTTTAAGCAGTGTTTGTTTTCCTTAACCTAGATAATTTCACAGATCTGCCTTAGGGAAAAGGGTTAAACAGTCGTGTCAATATAACTGGCAGGAGAGAAGTGTGGGAGCAAACAGCTGACAATGGGTGAGAGGTGATTATGATATAAACCTCTCTGCTGCTGAGGAATCCCCAATGTAAATCTTTGATATAAGCAGGCTGTTACATTCCAAAAAAGGGAAAATGGAAATTATTGGAGATGATGCCAGTGTTCAGCAACACCAGAATTCCATATTAGAACAAGATCAGTGGCAAACTACCATTGAGCTCAGTTAGCCTGAAATTCACTGGACAGCATGGAGTAGTCAACAGATACTTTCCGCCTTTCAGTGTCAGATACTACATTAGCCCTAATGTGGTGTAGATGTGAACTGTGTTAAAACTTCCTCCCTTCTCTGCTCCTGCTTTTGGCTGCATGCGTCCAGCATTTCCCTTGAGTCAGATCCAATGACAGAAATTTAGCCTACCACTAAAAGAATAAACCCAAAGAAAACAAAAATTAGGTTTCCATTAGATTAGGTTGCTAAAGTGACTCATCCTGCAGCTGTGGATTAGTTACATTTGATGCACGGAAATGAAACAGCAGCTGGGGCTGGGGAAGAGACCACCCTGCTCAGTGACAGCTCACAGTTTCTCCAAACATGCTGTCATGTTCTGGAAGACAAAATCTCACCCTCAGCCCACTTCCCTCCCTTCCTGTCAGCAGGAACATCTGTGTGGCAACGATGTGGAGCTAAAGAGCTGACCTGGGACATTGCTAGCCTTGTTCAAGTTTACCAAATAGTGATGCAGACTCATGCTTTGCCATAAGGGAAAGTGCAGAGCAGGGTTTAAGGGCCAGGACTAACAGGGTTGTTTGCTTAAAGTCCATGCAAAGCTCTGGGTTTAGGATATAGCTGTAAGGCATCTTAATCTAATCTAAAACACAACTTCAGCACTCATGCTGCATCTTCCCTTACGTCTGGGCCAGTATTCCTGTGATTTGATGATGGCAACCAAGTTTAGAGAAGTAATTTGGTAAAATAAAAATCAGTTTTAAAAATAGCTTTTTGACCATGTGAGTTCTCAAATCACCTCATTGCTTTATCAGGTGACTAACAAGGGAAACAGAAGAAACGCTGACTGTGGTAGTCCTGATTTTAAATCTGTTCAGGCAGCCAGTGAATTTCATCCTTAAATGAATCTACAGGGGGTTGATGCAAGTAAGAAACAATACTACTCTGGAGCTTCCCTGGTGTCCCAAGTGCTAACAGCAACATGATTTTAGTATTTCCATTTTGGAGAGAAAAAAAGATTTGACTAATTCTTTCCTGTTTAGTGTTTCTATTTTGACACCTACATTGCAAATAGGTGATAATAAAACTGGCACAATATTAATCTGCTGTTTCCAAGTCTTAACACAGTAGAAGAAATCAGTGATCAGAATCTACATTAATGGAAAAAATAATTTTTCTGGTATAATTTCTTTGTGCAGCCAAACACAGTGCATAAAAATGTGTTTCCTGATAATGAAGGCGATCAAAAGCATGGCTCTATAAGATCTGTGGCTGTGAAAACCTATTTTTTTATTACAAAAAGAAAGCTTTGTTTTTCTAAATTGTTTCAATTATTTCTGGGTAAATTTCTATAACTAATTTTGGAGGAGATATGAATTAATAAATTGGTTGTGAAAATATTCAGTTTGAGCTTTCAGCATACCTAGAGATTATAAATTCTCTTGTCTTTTCAATATGCCAGGGTGTTTCGGACCCTTTGAGGGAAAATAGGAAAAAAAATTCCCATTTACTCCCACCAGTTTAAGTCTTTCTGTATGAGGATGACAGATCTGAAGATCATTATCTTTCTCTAGCATAACGACACAAGGCTTTTTCAAGGAAGCCCTCCAGAGAATGAGTGACAGGAATACCGAGAGCTGGGAGCTCAGACTTTGGTCACAATGGCTGCAGAAAGGAGATGAGTGATGCTGGTTCAGGAATTCTTGGTGTCTGGGAGAATGGCAGGGTATCTTTGGTGGTACCTGTGCCTGTGTCTGTGGATGCTGCTGACAGTCCCAGGGGATTGAGGGAGGCTTCCCCTTAGCCAGCAGATCATTGTTTTGCTGTCTGTAAACTGACACATTTTATTGCCTTACTTTCCTTCTTGTAAAGCTTCTTTTGAGATTTTCCTGTACTATTTGTGCAGAAGAGAGAAACAGACACCCTAATTTGGTGAGGATGGACCACATGCATGTGTGATTTGAAGGCTGAGCCAATGCTGCAGACCAGACTCAGGTTCAAATGCAAATTAAGGATAGGAAAGGACTCTCTATATAAGAAAATTCTGTTTATCCCTGAAACTAGAAGGCAAAGATGTTTTAATGGTACTAGGGTACCCTGGTATGGATCAGTTTCTCCAGAAGATATCCTGTGCTGATCCAGCTGCACTCTGACTGGTAAACCTGGACAATTTTTTTAAACCTGGTGTTAGAAAGTTTGGGTATTTTTTTAGAGATAAACACTAAAAAAAATTAGTTGCATTTAAAAAATGTCACTTGAAATTCCTCCATTGACCCAAAATGTCAAATTATTTGATTATATGTTAACTTTTATTTTAAATTTATTTTCTATTTTGAACAAAAAGTATTGCTTTGATTCAAAATATGCAAGAAAGTGTTTTTACTTGAGATTTGTTCTCACTCAGAAAATTGCGATGGTAATAAAATTATACTTGTTTTTAATTTTTTCCATCAATATAACTGTTACCTAAATTAAATCCAAATTAATGATTAATTTGGATCTCTATAGCTCCATTTTTTTACCTGGAAAATTCATTATTTACTTCAATAATCTGTACCTTCTTTATAAAAATCATGGGTCACAGATATGTAACTCTAGAAAAGCAGAGTCTTCACCCTGTTTCATCCTTGTTCCCAGCGGAAATATTTGTGTAGGCATTTGCGGGAATGTAATTTCTTTCCCAGTTTCTTTCCCTAGTGATCTTGCCACAGGTTTCTTTTTATGGAGAGGTAAAACTAGGTTTTGTATGTGCAGCTTTCAAAATAACAAAATAAAACAAAAAATTGTTCCACAACTGATTCACAATCAGAATGATGCGCAACTCAAATTAATTAAACTTATTAGCCTTGTAAATTCATACAATTGTCTTACTGAGAGTTATAGTCTTTGTGTTTTATTCTCTTCCATTAAAATCTAAACCAAACAAAAAATGAAAACTCTTCAGTGCCTTTTTCGTGCTCTTAAAGTTACAAAAAGTAATGGCTTCTTAATTTTATTATGGGACCTTGCACCTTTTCTCACCCAGCTTTGAACTGTATTCCTGCCTACACCATGTGAAATAGAATCTATTAAAGTTATGGTAAGGGATTTTTAAAAGTTTTTCACCATTGACCTACATCTGCTCCTTTAATAATATCAGCTGAAGCAATGAGAAATTATGTTAAGTGCTTCTGGAAATCCTTCCTTTCAGAGGAATCAAAAGGGTAGTTTGGGACAGTAATGTTTTAATAAAATTACACCCATTATTAAAAAAAAAATTGTCATCTGCAAGTTCTGCTCAACATGTGTTTTTTTGACTTCCCTGAACAGAAGGATGAATAATAACTTCAGGATTGCTCCCTGTGTATTTTCTTCTTTGATCTTACAGTATTACTTTCTGGTGATATTTATCCTTTTTTCTTCTGGGTTCCTTTGGTAAATGAATATATGTGGAGCTTCTAAAAATTGCTTCAGTGAAACTGGCAAAAAGGGAATTACACAAACCCATTCTCTCCCCCAAAAAACAATCCCCTTGAAAGAGCTAATTATTTTAATGTTTGTGGGCATCTCTACACCAAGACTCTTTTGAACTCCCACTGTTCTAGACTGTCTCTGTTTCTGACCTCCCAAGTAAAACTTTTAGTGGAAATTCAGTGTCAAAAGACTTCTCCTTGATCTCTCTGAAAAAACTCTTTCTTGTTACAGCTTCAAGCTCCTCAGCTGCAGATCTACTAATTGCACAACAGACAATTAGGTCCATAAAAACTGCAAAAAATCCCAGATTTAGAAATCATCTCAAAATAGAGGCTAGATCTCTTTGTAAATTGGTTAGTACGAGTAAAGGATTAAATTATGGAATATTCAAGTATATTCCTCATTATTATCTGAGAAGAAAAGAAAAATCATTCTAGGTATTGTCTTTGGGGTAGTTCCAGGATTAAATTATAGAATACTCAAGCATATTCCTCATTATTTTCTGGGGGCGAATTAAAAAAAAAAAAAAAAAAAAAAATCGTTCTGGGTATTGTCTTTGGATAGTGACAGAAAGAATTCCCTTTTCCCACCTCTTTTCTTTCCTTCTAAAATTGTGAAAACAGAGTTTAAAATTTCCTAAACTGACTGTTATTTTCTATGTTTATTGAAATTATGTATATATAACAGTTTACTAAGGTAAATTGTTAATATTTTATATCTAATGTTTTTCTGTCTAATACATTCAATCTTCTATAAATGTAAAACCTGATAAGACCAAGAAATAATGATTTAAAAGAACCTTTTCCTGGATAAATATTTTGCTTTCATTTAAATGAATGTATTCTAGATTACCATAGGGTCATGTGTGTCAGAACAAAGACAAAATTTTGTTTAAAGATGGGTTGAGTTTATCAGTATTATGTGATAATTATCGAACTTCATGTCTTTTATTTCCATGGCCCTATTAAATTATATTACTTTCCGTAACATCTTATTTTAATAACAGTAATTTTGGGAATAGGTGCAGACATTTGCAGAACTAATACAGGAATTAATTTTTCTGAAGGCCTGAGACAAATTGTCTATTTAAAAACCTTTTATAGAACTGTGTTTGAAAATGTTCTTTTGATATTTTATTCTGAAGTGACATCTTATTCTAAATTCACCTTTCCAATCATGACAAAAAATATCAACTGGGGTCTTTAATATTTACTTCTAAAATATATTAAATACATGATTATGGTTAAACATAAATAATGTTATTAGGTATTTATACTGGTTACCACTGTTGGTGATACTGAAGTGAAAATTTTGTAACACTGGAATCATTAACATGGCTAGGAAAAAAAGTGCCATTTTAACCTTGCCAGTGGCATAATAAATTCAGGAAACTTCTAAGTAATGTAAGGAAAAAGAAGTAATGAATGTATTTTCAGTGGTTAATAACTTCATTCTTCTGTCTTCTTCAGCGTTAATCTGTACTAGTTTTTCCCCCTGAACCTTTTCCCAGTCACTGTCAGGTGCTTCACTCCCTGTAAGAATCCTGTCTTATGCACCCCAACATACAGGATGACTTTTCAATACATCAACACTGATATTTTTACGCCTCCCCCCCCCTTTTTTTTTTCTAAAATGGATGTGATTTTCTAGAGGATTTTTATTTTCAACTAAAACTTTCTGCCCACATGATTATATTTCCCGTGATTTGATAGTCCTAATTGTACACCCATTAATCTATGTGTATAATCCCTTCGCTATTAATATCTAGTTTTTCAAATGTTAGCAAACTTAGCTGCTACTTCTAAAGAAACCCCACAAACAATATTAACACCCACTCCCACTCCTCTTGGAAAAAAAAGCAAAAACAATCTAGCAAACAATCACACAAAAACCTGAGGAAAACCCGAGGGACACAGGTCATCTGCTTTGAGTAGAGGTAAAAAAAAATTTACGCATTTCTGAATTGTTTTTCTGTATTAGTTTAATAGCTTGAGACACCAGAATGGTCAGGATGGAGTAATTCTGAAGAGTGCTATCCAAAAATCACAGTCATTCCCACAGCCCAGGCAGTAGTCAGCTGTTCCCACAGGGTGTATTAGCAAAACCTTTCCACATCAGCAAAGCCTTTAGATCAAATTTCACTTCTTCAGAAGTTATCTAACAGCATTACTGAAAAAAAAGCTTACATAACTGAGAGCGAATTTGCACTTACAAGGTTGTAATTCGAATCTTTGTGAAATTATAAAAAACCTCAATGCACAAAACCAAGAGCACAATGAAAAAATATAAGTATTTGAAAGGGAAACATCTTTCCATGCATTTCCTCTATCAAAGTTAGATGAAATCTTAGCTGGTCATACTAAGTTTTGTCATGTAGGTGAGGATCCATGCCTTTGGTAGGGGCAGTTCTCATGAGATGAGCACATGCTGGCCCATGTCAGCTTGGGGTAGCACGAAGGCATTTGGGTTACCTGAGAAAAACAGTTCTGGAAATAGTTTGTGACATGCTAATTTCTGAAATGAGATGAAAGGTGGTCCTTTGCTGCTTTCGTAATCTACTTTGATTGCTTATATATCTTTTGTTCAAAGTCTATTTTTGGCATCTACTAATTGCATGTGTCTTAATCAAAGCTCTTTCCTAAAACACAAGTTCAGTTTGCCAGGATCTTCATGATCTTTTATCCCTAAAAACTGTTTCCTGTTTGCTGAAGTAAAAGCTTATCTTTTACATTCATAAGAGTAATAATTATAGCCACCATGAATCTCACAAATCTAGCTGATTCCCATGGTGTGAAATTATATTACAGGCTTGATACTGTTGTTATGGTAATATTACTGGAGCTGTGGCTTTGAGGTGATGGATACCCTTGCCTATTAAATTGTTGCCATATAGATTGATCATAAAAATCAGTTTTAACAGCAAATGAAATCAAATATCATAGCAGTATATTGACATATATCTGGCATTTTCATGTAAATCAGGTTTTCTTGTTAGAGTAACTCTGTGCGACTTGGTTGGTTCAGTATATGGTTGAGAATAAGAAAAATATTTATAAAGTTTATGAAGTTTACCAATTTAAAGTATTCTTCTCCCTAATATTAAAATTTTGCATTCCATTATTCCATAATAATAATAACAACTATTACTCTTTGGTTGGTGGAACAAATGATTAGCCCTATCAAAGCAGTGTCTCTTGCTCTCTGAAGTACTTCAGATCCCTTTCTTCTCTGGAAACACCTAATCTATCTAGCAAACCCCAAAAAAAAGCAACTATGTATGAGTAATATCATATGTAAAAGTCCTGTTTTCTTTGCACCAGGACTCATAAGTATATAAAAGAAAATAATTGAAAAAGCAGCAGCTCAGAGTAGAACTAGAATTATTATTGCCTCATCATGACAACCTTTTTTTTCAGCCCAACAAACACGGCATTCTGCTGAGATACTTGTACCAGTGCTTATTTCTTTCTTTCTTGTTTCTCTGATGCTATGTTTGCGCTATTAGGCAGGATTCTGATTGTGACAAATTAAATGATGGTGGATGAGACACCTTACCTCATGATATTATGGGCAGAGCAGGAATTTTGGATAATCTTTACAATTTAGAAAACTTGCAGCGACTTATGTTTTATCTCACTTTCTTTTGAAGATTAATATTGGTCTTTTGATTTTTTGATCCCTTCATTACTGCACTAGTTACAAGATTTCATTAACAATGCCACATTATAAATTACGTCATCATAACAAAGCATGTGTCAAATTTGTTGTTGGAAAAACTTTCCAATAATTTATTTTCAGCTGAGCAAATTGCACAAAGTAGTGTTTAAATTTATTCGCTTATCAGCATTTATGCACAGATGAGTTATACTGTTTGTTACTTTTTTATCTAATGTAAGTCAAAGTCCACACATTAAATGAAGCTACTGTCAAGCTGAAGACTTACTAATTTATCTTTGCAGTCTTATACAAAGCATATATTGCCCCCAGGTGTAATCATAATAATAATAACAATAATAATAATAACAATAATAATACAGCGGAAACTATTAAATAAAAGTTATAAACACTACTAGATTATATATACTGCAATACACAATATGAATTGGGTTTCTTTGTAAATAAGTTTCCAGTCTGTTATCATAAGTTGTGGTGAAAAATTTGTCAGTTTGTAACTTGCCATGCCTTATATAAAATTTTATTTTTTACAGTTGCTAGTTTTACATTTTCAGTTTAAGAATCACTTAATGTAGGGAACCGAGCGTTCGACAGACTTTGTTTTGGGTATGGTAGGTTTGAAACTGTGGGAGGTCCATCGCTTGTGGCAGCTGTCTCCCGATCCAGCTCCACGTCCTCGGAGGGAGCCGCCCCGTTAAGGGAGGATTTGGGGGCATAAGACCTGCCCCTGTTCCGGAAGGGAAGCATGCCCAGGGCTCTACATCAACCCCCTCTTCCCGAACCTTCTGTTGGCTTTGCTATGTTATTGGTTGTTGTTTGTCGTACCCTCCCCTTTTATGTGCTAATTGGATCCCCGACCCTTGGACCCTCCCCTTGTCCCTTCTCCTTTTGGGTATCCCTTTTCCCTTATAACTGGCTGCCCTGGGGACAGCCCTCAGGATTTCTCCTTTGCTCTCCCTCCTGATCACCCTGCACCCTGACCCCCGACAATAAAGGAGATTGTGGAGGAGACCCCCTCCTGCACCCTTCGCCTCGTCTTGCCTCCTTTATCAGCGGCACCTTGTTGCTGACCACTCGCCGGGAGCAGCCCCACCTCGGTGAGAACCATCCCCACGGTAGGCTGTGGCAGCCCGAAGGCTTGCGTCCTGGGCGAGGGCAGCCAGGACAGCCAGGTGGCTTTTTATTTTAAAATACAACATGAAACAAAGCTAAAGATTTATGTATTGCATGATATGTGCAATGGACTCCCTTAGTTTTAAATGCCTCTGTTCCAGCACAACTGATCAAGACTAATAATTTTGAAAATACCAAGAAGTGAAAACAAAAATCTGAACTATCATTACTAGACCATGTGGTAGTTTTGCCTGGCCCAGTTTTTGCCAGTGAGCAGGGTGGGGCACAAAGATGGCTCCTGCATGTCCTGAGTAAAGATTCTGGAAATTTTTCCACCATGTCCAGCAGAGCCAATCTCTGATGGCTCTGAAGATGATGGACATGCTGCTGGCCAAACCTGGGCCAATTAGAGATGTTAGTTACGCCTCTGTGAAAACATATTTAAGACAAAATCAAAACAATGTGAGCACGCACTTCTTTTTAGCCAGGGCAGGAGGAGGAGGAGGTAAAAATATGTGAGGGAGAACAACATGGAAGCATCAAGGTCAGTGGAGAAGGTGGGGGAGGAGTGCTCTAGGCGCCGGAGCTGAAAAACTTTCTGCCAGCCGTGGTGAAGACCGTGGGGAAGCAGGTGGTCCCCCTGCAGCCCATGGGGTCCAGAGGACGCAGAGAACCCCCCACAGCCTGTGGGGAGGTGCCCACGCCAGAAGAATCCAACTAGCAAGCTTATCTCTCAACTGCAAGCTGCTTTCCTTGCATTTTCAGGTGCCAAAAATTCCAGCTGCCCAATATCCTACTGTGAAAATCTTCAATTTCCCCTGGCAGCTTTTGTGGAACAGCAAACTTTATCAATTATAAAAGCCTTACAGAAGATCTGAAGTTGAAAATGCCACCAACAGTCTAAAACCATCCAAATAAAAACTTAGGGTTTATCTGCTGGTTTGATTATTCATGCTCAAACTCATTTAAAGAGAATCCTCTTTTCCTTAACAGATCTGAGATTGCCGTGAAGTTTTCCCAGAGTTGGTAAAATTGAGAAATCTCAGTTGCATTGAGGGTGCTTCAATTTGGTGGCCACAGGCTTGGCTGTGAACGCTTCTCTTTAGCAAAAGTGCCAACAGAGCCCAATGTAGGGCTGTTTGCTCCAGCAATGTTCGGAATCAGAGCACTCACCAAATTTCTCAGCTCTAATACTTACATAGAGAGCACTTACAAAACTGTGTATTGAGGGATTGTTTGTTTCTTGGTTGGTTGCTTTCTGTTATTTCGAGGCTGCTTGCATAGGGGATTTCTCTCCAGTGACTGTGCTCATCAGGTTTCTGTGCACACAGAACTTGAACTGAGTCCCCCATGAGCTTTTTGAGCTAAATAGAAATTGGGTTTTGTTACTGACCCAGCAGAACTATTTCCATCATCAAATGGATTGCACAGAAATTCTTTGTTCTGCACCATTCATGTACTCAAAACATAGCATTTTATTGTATTTTCTGTTCTGTTACTCTATTTCACTTTGATTCTCAAATGGTATTTTGAAATGCATGAACTTTGAACATGTGATGGCACTGTTGTGTAATCACTAAACTCTGTTTAATGATTACATGACCCTTGCCATGTGTGGTTTTGTTTTTCGGAAAAAAAAAAGCTGACAAAAACTCCCTAAGAAGGCTCCAGAAAGTAGTCTTTATGGTTTTGTAAAAAAACCTTACCTCAATAGGTCGTCTATTTTCACTCATCAGTGACTTTCAACCTCATTTATTGACCAATATCTTGATCTCTTTTAATTTATTCACATTTTCAGTGATTTCAGGCTTTTTTCTTCTTTGTGTTTTGAAAAGCATTGGATGAAATATTTGATTTTCTTTCTTTATTTGATTGTTTACTATCAGCATACTTCTGGCAACTCATGGAGGTTGATTGCAATGCCAATATTCCTAAATGATTTTCCCAGCAGAACTCTGGACCTGCAAGTGTGTGTGCACAACCCAGTGAGATTTTGTAGCCCCTGGGGCCTCATCAAAACAACTTTCAGTCTATTTGCTCAGGAATGATAATAGAGGTATACCCTGCAGGAAGCTAGATAGAGAGCTTCCTGCCTCCTATACAGGAGCAATAAATGGAACTCCAAAGTTCAGGGGATCTGGGAAGGTCAAGTGAAAGGAAGCTGTGTCCTTTCATTTTCTAGCTAGCCGAACCTGGTACAGTCTGAGAGGATTGGTTTTGCTTCAGAATTCTTGTTAGAAAATAAAAGCCAGCTTAAAAGAAAAAAATATGGGAATCACAGGTCTCAGAAACTTTTGTTCCATTCTTTGGGTCAGTTCACATGTCTTCGGGTTTGTACTGTCAGCAGCAGTAGCAAACACAGACGACTCAGTTTGCAGCACTTTGTGATTGTTTCCCTCCAGGGAAACTAGAGGCAAGTATAAATAGTGCTCCTTTTCCCTTTAGTTAACTCATTAAAAACATGCAAAGCTTTCTTTTATTAATATTATTTTTTTACCCATGGAATACCTGTCACCCTCTAGCAGCTTAGCCCAGCGTTTCTATATGTAACCAGTAGAGTGTCATTTTCTGGCCAATAAGTGTTTTATCTGGTGTTTAATTGCTTGGCTGGAAGATGACACAAACAATTACTCTCATAAAACTATTATGGGAATACAGAACGAGACAGGTATGAGTAACAGCTTCTCTGAAAATTGTTAAAGACACAGAGGACTACAGAGTGAGCAGAATTCAGTAGATTGTGATTTTGAAAGATGCTAGAGAACAGAAAGCATTAGTAGAAAAATAACTTATGAGTGATGTACCTTCCCACCATTCTAAGCTGGGACACTCTGCCCATTTTTGAGTGCTGCTGTTGAAGAAATGAAGATTGGCTGCAGGGAGTCTAGGCAGAAGTCACAAAAGTGATCGCAGACATAGAAAACTTGACTTTTGAGCGTAAAACAAACATTTTGCAGTTGTTTGGTGAAGACTTACAGAAAATTATAAATAAATGAATGATGAAAAAAGGAAAAGCTCTGTATGTTTTAGTTTCTGTTTCTGTGGTGGATAACAAACCAGTTGGAAGTATGGCAGGCACAGCCTTAATCTCACTTGCATTTTTTGATTATACCTATAGTCAGTCAGCAGTGGCTGTTTGACCCTCCATTTCTGGTTGCAACCAGGAGTAACAGAAATAGCTGTAGGTGTGTGATTCTCTGAGAAAAAATTATTAAATGGAGGGTAAATTTCTTAACATAATTAAGACAATTGTATCAAAAGCTCTCAATGATGAACAAGGACTGATGATTTTCAGGAAATGTTTTGGTGGGAAAAACCAGTCCTCAATGCACAGTCCGTTGAAGCAGGAGCTTGTGGTTGTCATTTTTATCCTGTATATGAGTGGAAGAAAGCAAAGACAACACACCTCGAGTTCAGCTCCATCAAGGATAGCAACTTATTCTCTGTATGAATCCATCTTCCATTTTCTTCTACTTTGCCTTTTTTTTCCCATCTAATACAATACAGCATTTTAGGTCATCGTGACCTTTATCAAAGGAGTGGTGTGTCCTCCATATGGCAGAGATTTGCTTTAATCTGTACTCCCTCAAATATTTTTATTACAACAATGACTTGTACTTTGGATAGGAAATTCCCACCCTACAAAAAAAACCAAACCACTCCCCCAAATCCCCAACAAAATATCTGTTGTTAAATGACACTGCTTCTCTGCTTGAGAATTTTATTTTTTTCATCTGTTGCACTGTTTTTCCCACGTTTCAATGTGTTGTTAGATTTGTGTATGTGTATTGTGGACATGGGGCCTTTATTTCAAAACCATGTCTAAGCAGGGTGAACCAGATTTGTTTCTCAGATATGTGCTGGCAACATTCCTAAATGCATTTCATTTGGTATTTAATCTCCTGCAGCTCCTGTGAAGCTGAGAGAAGATTTTTACTGTGTTTATGTTTTTGCTTACTGGGTATGTTATTTTTCAATATGCTTCAAACTTTGAAAATTCCCAAAGTGCAAAGATACTATTTTAGTCCTCTTTGGAGTTTATTGAAATGCAAAGCAAATAATGTAGTTAACCCTTGCTCTTTAACAACACAATGATCTAGATTGTAAGAGTTTGCTTTCCTTATTTTTCTGGTTCTGCTTATAGTAAAAAGCAATTCAATGGTGCAGTAGTTGGAGAGTTAACTCTTATGGAGAGCGAACACTTCATTAGTTGCCTCTTCATTAAGAGAGCTAACTCATTCCTGAGCGAAGAGTTAACACCCAAAAGTGAACTTTTCCAAGGCTTCCGAGCCGTATCATGTCAAGAGATCCAGTGTAGAATATTCAGTACTTACACTTATTTCCTTGTATTGTGTCTGGTCTCCGAGTAAGGCTTTTTGCAGTATTTCTTTCCATTCAGGTTATGCTCTTTGATAATCATTCTTAAATGCATGGAAATACAACTTTATCTCTCCATTATGTTTTTCTACTCTACATGGTGAAATAAGAATACTAACAAGTTTCCTGTAGCTCTTGGAGATTAGTTAGTGTCACTAAACTTATCACTGTATATGAAAAGCCCAAATAATCTTGACAAAGTAGCCTCTATCTATTTTTTGCAACAACACTGTTTTAAAAAAAGTTACTGCAGTGAAAATTATTATGCTTTGATCAGACAATTTGAACCAAAGGTCTTTTTCATTTCTTCCTAAATAGGATGGGTTCCCACACCAGTATGGAATTACTCAGTTCATTAAAAATCAGAAGAAAAATATACCAGTAAGCATCAAATTATTACATCTCCTAGCTAAATATTATTTTTCCTTTTGGAACCATCACACTGTACTATAACTGAAATATATGATTTTATTTTCAGCCTGAATTCCTAAGGAAAAAGCAATGCTTGTGGGAATGAATTCTTTGCGTTCGGTTCCTCATGATAAGTTTTAAATCTGTTGGCCAATCTTAGTTTAATATATAACACAGGTAGTCAGACAGATATGACATTTCTGCACTGCTATTTCTCTTCTCTTGTATTCCCTTTGGTTGTCATACCATGAGTTCGAAAATGCAACCTTTTTTGGGACAAAAAATTCATTTTACCTGATCTTTAGCTTGCTGGACAGAGAAATAATGACCACAATATTCTATAATGACCATAACCTACCTAAGCTGACATTTTCAGCAAATAGCTGGTTATTTTGGGGTATCTGAACTAAAACACAATATTGAAAAAGATGAGGTTCAGAGCGAACTGAGTATCAGTATTTAGGTAGTCAGTATTCAATAAATGTAGCATTTAGAATCAGTAGAAACTAAACTTCTCAGTCAATATTTGTAAAAATATGTTTCTATGGAAATGTACAGAATTGATCTTTGTTACATTTTCTAAAGCCTTTCTGTGAGGCAAGTCTTCAATTTTTTCACTGACCGAGCTGTTACCAGGCATGAGTTCTCTCAGACTCCTGTTTTTCCTTCCCTGTTTGCACTGTTAAATTCCTGATCCCATGAGATAGGAATGATTGGAAAAGTCTAGGGTAGGTTAGATTTTTAAGTTCATGGGCCTATTCTGTCATTACTAGATTTCATTAACATTTTAGGAAATGCAAATAAGAGCAATAGGATTCAACATTGACTTGGTCCTGACTGCTTAGTGATAGGAAATTCTGGGGAATTATTCACAGCAGAATTAGGTCCTTAATACTCTCTATTATTGTCTTCTGAATAAATTTGTTGGGTTTTTTTTATATCTGACCGGTACCCATCATTTTACTATGTATTTGTGAAATTAGTTCTAAGCCATGCTTTTTTAATGCAACTACTCTCCTTGTCCTAGATACTTTTTGTTAGGAGTTCTAAAAAGACTTTTCTTATTAAATTTTTAAATTATTTTTATACCTGTTGCATTTACAAGCTTTTCCACAGTGTTATTTTTCTAGTTTAGTATCATCTAAAGAAATGAATAGGAATCTCATGCATATTGCAGTTTTCAATTTCAAAAGTGTCTTCGAACAAGTTTTGTAATCAAAAAGATAAAAGAAGGGAAAAAACCCAACATGCCTAATGTACTGCTCAATAGTAGTCTTGCCTGGTCCAGTAAAAGAATAAATGTGGTATTTTTTTCCAAGTAACACAGATAAACTCGGTAATATTAGAGGAATGGCTAAGATAATGGACAGAATGAATAATTTTTGATGGAGCAGGTGGTGCTTGAATAAGAATTAAGGCTAGTTGCAGCAGAGGACACCCAGCTAACATCTTGATAATTCATCTGATGCTTTCACAAAATTATCTTGGAAACTGAATAATGTCACATTAGTAAATGCAATTCATGAAAGGCAGAACAGATATAAGTCTATAATCTCGCAAGTTCATGGTGGTTTGTGGTTTTAGTCTTTAAGGGACACTAAACAAAGGAATATGAAAACAGCAATGAAACAGGGAACGAAGCCATAGTCTGTTAGAGATGCAGTCTGATAAATCTTACAGCTGTGTAAGTTTAACTGTTTCATTTTGAGGGCTAAAGAAGACTGTATTTTGCCATTTAATATATATATATATCCTTAGAATTTACTTAAAGCAATAAAAACTTTCCCTCCTGTGCAGTGATTTGGATTTTTCTTGAAGTTATGCTAACAGCACAGTCCAGGTGTTTGATGACTTTGACCCAGAGCACTGCTCTCTTTGGAAGGCATATCCAAGTCTACAGTTTGAAGGCTGGTGGTTTTGTCCAAACATGAGCCTTTTTTGTGTTTTGTCCTAGTCATGTTCCCCAACTCTGTGTTCTTCATGGTTTGGGGAATATCTTTATTGGCACTGGACACTCAAGGCTGGTTGTTTTTTTCTTATTGCTGTTCATGTTCTATTATTCACATATTTCTCAATGCATGACATTTTGTACTTCACAAAATTACAGAATCATCAAGGTTGGAAGAGACCTTCAAGATCAGCTAGTCCAACAATCAACCCAGAACCAGCATTATCACCCTTAAATCGTATCTGGAAGTGCCACATCCAGATGCCTCTTGAACACTTTTTATAAAGAACTTGAGTGTTGAATAATGCTTGTTTGACTCATATTTTCAAATACTCTACTAAAACAGCACAGAAGAATGCATTTTGAAAAAATAATTTTGTGACTAATGTCAACTGACCATTTTTATGTTAATTTAGTTTAATTTTTTAGTTGACCTTCATATGTGAACATGCTATATTTCACTTAGATGAATTCACAAATTCTGTCCTTAAAAGCTCTTGTATTCATTTATGCAAATATCTTACTCAAAAACTAAATTTTGTTAGTCAAATTTTTGTTCAAGAATCACATTAGCATTTTAACCATTATTTGTTGCAGACATGAATAACAAGTAGTTTAAATAATGCAGTACCTTGGAATACTTAACTACTGTCTTAATTAGTGAACATGCTTTGTTGGAGTTACTTGATGTCTGATACTCCTCAAAAAACATCAAAGCAGATCTGTTTGATTTTATTCTTTTTTTATTGTTTTGTTTTCTACTTGTAGCTAGTTGGCTCTATTCTTAAATTCAACCAAAGTAATTACTGCATAAAAAATTTAAAACACAAGGAGTCAATATGCTTTGTCGCATATTTGTGGTCACTCTCAAAATAATTTTTTGCAAAAGCAAAGCCATAATGAAGTCACAGACAACTGTGCACTAATGTCTTCCCAGTAAAACTTCTGGGAAGATCTAAGCATAAAGGTTATTTCCAGCAAACATTTATTTATTAAAAGTTAAGGTAAGTGACAATATTTCTAATTCCCATATCTCTCTTTTTTTAGTGGGTTTTGTTTATTAGTTTGATTGTTTTTAATATGTTCTTTGATTAAGAAGAATGCTATGATTTTATAGATTGGAGCAAATTTATTTTAGTGTAGAAGACCCAGAAGGCCTATTGCTCATGTGTAAATCCCACTTTTGTCTTTGTCAGAGTGCTTTCTGAGACAGAAGGAAGTAGGTTTCTGTCGCTAATTCCAACTGACAGTGTATTCACCACTAGCAGGAGATCTTATGTTGTCACTTATAGGTAACATCAATGGTTGGTTGTTGTGGAACTAACCCAGACTTGTCCCTAAACACTTGAAAAGTGGGGGTGAGTATGTAATTTCTGTTTTCTGTGTCAGCCTTTTGAAGAATGATAGGAAAATAAGCCGGGGGAAAACCTCAAGAGGTGACGAAGTTCATTGCAAATGTCAGGATTAAGTACACGTAGATTGTACCACAGTATGTGGTAGCCTTCTCCTAAACACCTCAAAAGTGAGATTTCAGATGTCTTTAGAATACCTACTGGTATGTTTCAGAGAGGGAACAAATGTCCAAGCTATCCAACATAATTTTTTTTACTACAAATTATGCTGATTCCTTTGAATTCTGCTTCAAGACACCTGGAAAACAATTGATTGTCTTTCTCTGAATGTCAGCACTTAGTTATTAGAAGATTGTTATCAATGTCCTTCCTTCCTCAGTCTTCTCTTTTCTAGACTAAACAAAGTCCTTCAACTTCCTTAAGAGGTTATTCTCTATACTCTTAACTATTCTTGTAACCTCTACCACGAAATCTTTCCAATTTGCTTTTTTCTGTTTAAACATCTCAAAGCTAGATTAAAAACCTCTGCTATTAAAACTATGGCCTTATTAATTTACTACTAATTATTTTTATTTTGTTTAGTTTTAACTTTGGCCTTTTTATTTCTTCTTCAGTTTTGAATAAATGGAATTATTTAAAATTGTGAATTTCATATTCTAAAAGATTAACAATATTCAATCAGCATCCTTACAGAATCTAAACTTACTTTTCACAGTGTTCTGTTTATTTTTTGAAGTATTTTCTGGACTTTAGCAGAACTGGAATCATAACTGAGTGACTAATAATTTTTAGACAT
Source organism: Acanthiza pusilla (assembly GCA_036630365.1). Classification (NCBI taxonomy): domain Eukaryota; kingdom Metazoa; phylum Chordata; class Aves; order Passeriformes; family Acanthizidae; genus Acanthiza; species Acanthiza pusilla. The sequence continues at coordinate 71,925,262 of JAXCHO010000034.1, forward strand.
CATCTCCACCAATCTGTGTGTATTTTTTCAGTGAAGGAAGAAATGGGACTGAGTCACAGTTCTATTATCTATATTAAGTTGAACCTGTGGAAGTCAAAGCGGATTATAAGATTTATATGTCATCTTTGGGGAGGAAAGAGAGAAAAGGTCTGTTTTGTAATTTTATTATGTGTTTCTAGTGTGTTAATAGTACTATTCAGTACTAAGAACCTTCCTAAGAAATGAAAAATGTGGTCAACAAATTAATATCTTACTAGCATAATTTTATGAGGCATTTATTTTTATTTGGTTTTCCATATAACAGTTTGAAAGCATAAATTTAAATATGTAAAGCATTTAGATTCAAAATTTTTATCTGGAAGATGTATTTTCATCTTTGTTCCATATTTAAATAACAGCATAATGCTGTAGTATGATTTGAGACATTGTTGTTTGACATATAGTTTTCCCTGCTTTCAAAAAGTTGTAATATTTGAACACTTATCTTTCAGAAAATTGATATTTTCACTTTTTTTTTTCTGTTCTAAATTTTATGCTCAGTACTCATTGTGCAAAAAGTTAAATTATGAGACTACCCTGTTATACAAAGTCTGTTGTCTAAATATAAAATCAAATCTTATTTCATTAACCTAAAATCAGAATACTGAAATAATTTTCTCATGATCAGATCTCTAAGACTGATGAAGAATCAACATATTTACATGATGTCATATAGTTGACTTCTCCAATAGTTTTGTAGTATTTTATTTTCCAACGTGGAATTTTGTGTATCTTCTCTGCCATGTTAACATATAGTTCATTGTACCTAATGTTGGATGCTTTATGCTCGGCTCTCCATGTGAGCAAACCTCTCCAGGCTACATTTATAGTCAGTGTAAAGAGTGGAGTGTTTGGCTGAGTTGAAGTAATTTGTCTAATCCTAAAACAAATGTCCAAAATGGGTTAGATGACCAAACCTTAAATCCGTATCCATCATTCGAAGTTAAGTGAGCTGAAACCTAACCTCTTTTTTTTTTTTTTTTTCAAATCTCTGAGATTCACATCCCTTCACCTAAAGCTTACGTCTTGCCCAGTGTATGCATGATTTTTCATTATAAGGGAAGAAAAAACAAGCCATATTGTAAAAGCTTCCAAAGAAGGATTGTCACTATGCCTGCCAAAGAGAAGGAACTCTACATTCTTTTCATCTTGATGCCGTTTTCCTCACTGAAGGAAATATCCAAATTTGCATTTTTGCTGATTAATCAAATTTCTCAATGAATTTCCCCGTTTAACCTCAAAGAATCTGTGGTGCTTTAAAGGAATGCTGACACATACTGATGATAGTTTCTGTTTATGTTATTCAAATAATTTTGTATACACATACCATAGAGACAATTGTCCCCAGCTTGTGTTCAACACCAGAGGAATGTTTTTTAAAGGCAAGGTATGTGATAACAACTATTCCATTCCTGTCTATGAGGAAATTTGATTTGTTTAAAGTGATTGCGCTACTCCTTGGTGAGCATCTCTCTTCCTAACAGTGCAGAGGATCACAACACTCTGCCTTATCTCAGATCAAGCAGTTCAGTGGGGAATGTCAAAATGTCACATTCAGAACCAAAATTTCAGAGGTGGGAGACAGAAGAATATTCAGGTGTCATTACCCTTGCTGCAAGTCAGCACAGATTGACCCAACTTGCATCTTTCTTTTCCATAAGATTCTCTAATGGTTGCAGACCCACTTTCAGCCTGAGTCAATCAGCTCTACTCTATTATATCTCTTCCCTGCATGAGAATATGTGGAGGAAAGCAAGCAAATACTAGATATAGATTTGCCTTCTCTTTTCTTAATGCCATATAATTTTTTTTAGAATTTTTAAAGGTTTACTTCTCATTTTATGAAACTTCTTTTTCCCATGGTGACTGACGTACCTTTTCATCCAGAGTGATTTCTGCCAGTGCTCTAAGAAGAAGAAGAAAATAATATATTTAAATGCTTTTAGCTGTGTAATTCACAGGCCAACAACCAGAAATTATGTATTCTTGCTATAATATACACAACTTTTTATTGGTGTCTTAAGGAAAAGAAAATGAGAAAGGATTTTGTGTATATATATATGTATACATGTGTGTGTATATATATATATATGTATAATCTTCCACTCTAATAAAAACAGGCCTCTATGAATTTATAAAATAATGAAAGGGAAATCTCCCCTTCTCTTTTATTTGAAATGCATGTTACTCTTAGTTCATTATTTAAATAGTTCTGCCATTTCATGGAAACCTGTCCACATTTTTGTTGATTGGTTGTATCCAGGGCTCAGTCACCTGATATTCTCTGCGTTTTTCTTACTGAATTTAAAGAATCAATACAGAAATGGAATCACAGAATGGTTTAGGCTGGAAGGAACCTTAAAGGTCACCTAGTCCAGTCCCTTGCTATGGGCAAGACTATCTTTCTTTAGACCAGGTTGCTCAAACTCATCCAACCTTACCTTGAATACTTCCAGAGATGGGGCACCACAACTTCTCTGGACAACCTGTGCCAGTGCCTCAACACCCTCACAGTAAAGAATTTCTTCCTAATATCTTATCTAAATAAACATTTTAATTTTTTTATTTTAATTTTCATTTTTATTCTTTTTTAAGTTGCACAGTTTTCATGGTGTTTGGCTAGTTTGGGAGTTCAGAGATGGCTTTCTGCTGGTTTAAGTGGGAAAGGAAACCATGGTTGCTGGATTCTTTACAAATGCATGTAACGTGATTTTCTTTCCAGATGGAATGTCGTTTAGAAAGGATAGATATTCAATTATAACTTAAAAAGGCGTGACTGAATAAAAATTCTGGTGTTCATTAATTAAAATTCTCAATTTTCTTTCCAAACTAAACTATGTATCTCACCATGTCCTTTGGGAGAGCAGAGAAAATGAAGTAGTTTTTTCCCTTCACCCTTATTTTCCTGAAAACCTCACTCCCTCCTGGTCCCCCTTTTTCAATTATGATCCCTGGCCATGGAAGGGGATGAATGGGAAAAAATTTCCTCATGGTAAAGGAAAGAAAACAAGGAATAAGGGGGAAGAATATAAGTTATGGGTGCATTTGTTTTGAAGCTGATGTTGAACTGTAGTGTGTGTGTGTGTACATATTTTAATTTTCCATCTCTGACCTATGTCACCTATAAACACAAGACAGATGCTTGAGCATATATGCTCAAGTAAGAAAATATGTTACTTGATTCATTTATATGACCTATCCATGGACACTGATTAATATGTAATGGTATTTTATAACGAACTGCAGCTGCAAAAGAAGTGAAAATAAGAAATGATAAATTAATAAATTTGATGTATTTTTCTGGTGTCTGCCCTCTAAAAGAGTCAAATTCAAGACTTTAGAATATGAAATAGTGAGTGATGAAGTAGAATGGAGAACTACTGGGGATTGATTGAGGCCGTATCAAAAATTTCAGCTAAACAGCTAAACAGAGAATACATTAAAAAGCTTCAGAAACAGAAATTTGTGAGACCAAGTTTCAGAAGACATTTAATATTTGCGAAGCATGTATGTACTAAATGTATCACGGCAATTCTTAAAAAGAAACCATAATCCTGTGCTCCATTACAGAATATGGTTGGCATGGGCTGCAAACAACACATGGGCCATCAATGAGTGGTCATAAGACAAGGTGTTTTAAGCAGCATGACTACTAAGTATTGAATGAAACAAAAGGTTCTGTGAAAATAATGTTATACCACAACTGAAAGTCTTCATGACGTTAGTCACCCTTAAGCTAGATTTTACACGGAAGACCTTGAATCAAGGCCACCTAATTTTTTGTTTCCTAATTGCCTTATGTTGCAAGGACATAAATATGCTTTATTGTACTTGAAAATTTAGCATGTATCTATGCTAAAACCAGTGTTAAGGCTGCCAAATTTGGAAAATGCTACCTCAAATTTATAATTGGGTTCTTCAGTGAAGAATGTATAAAATAAAAAGTAATTTCCAAATTATTCTTAACTCAGTGTTCTTATGTAAGCATGGCTGTAGCAATTATGCAACTGTCTGTCTAAGTGTTCTGATTACGTATTAATTATTTAATGCTTTGGGCTTTTACTTTATATGGAAACAAGAAGCAATTACTTCTAGAATTACCTAGAATATTTACTGCTCATGTACGAAAAGGAGCAGGAACAGAAGCAAAACAGGTAAAATCAGTTGTCATTTTAATCTGCAGTTATGGTCTCCTGTGGAATTGGTTTAAGACAGAGGAAGTGGGATAAGTAACAGTATTGAGTGTTTTTTCTTTATTTTCTTTTTTTTTAGATGGATGATTCTGCTAAGGTTGTGACTTGTTCACTAGAGAGAGATAAAAAGATTACAGCAGAAAGTGGAATTGGGGACTTACATTAATGCAGAATCGATACTGCACTGTAAAATCAAAATTCATTGGACTGAGAATTGAGCATTTTCTCAAATTTTAGCAATTACCTCTTGTAAACAGTTTTTGTATGAAGTGTATTGATTATGTATAATACTTTTGTTCTACTGACCCCTGCCACCATATAAAATTAATTTGACATACTGTGTAGCATCACTATAATATTGTCTAATGCAGCTCAGTTCTACCTTTGAAAAAAGCTACGATTATCCTCCTGCTTAGCAGCTCAGATTGTTGGGGTGGGTAATGTGAGAGCAAGAAAAACTCCTGGCATTACAATTGGATTCACAAGTATGAACCCTTGAGCAAATTGCTAACCCTGTTGGGTTTTAAAGCTTCACCAGAGAAAATCTTATTGCATATTTGAGGGTACAGCATACAAAAGGCTTGCAATCCCTTTGTGTGCAGACAGAATTGCAGTAAACTGTAAATATTTTTTTTTAAATTTCATTCTTAAGATTTTAACAGCTCAGCTTCATTATGAAGTATTGGAATTTTAATCACTACCCATAGAAAACCTAAAATCTCATCATCATATCTCCTTTCAAGAGCCTTAGCATCTCTCCTAATTTGGCGTGGTAGGTTTTGACACAGCCAGAATCCTAGACTGTTTAGGATTGGGTGTGCTTGCAGATAAAGCATTTTCACAGCTTCATAGTTTCCTGTAATAAGGCTATTAGATGAACTCATTTTCTTCATGCTGGAATATTAAATATTTCTACATCTGTTGTTCATATGTGCACATGAAATCTTTTTTCTGTTATGGAAAGGAGCCATGAGCTCTCCCTTTCTCTTATCCACTCTCCCTTCTCCCTCTCTCCTCACTTTACAAATACTATGTATTTGGCAGAATGCACCAAAAAAGTGGAAAAAAATGTAGTAGTGTTCCACTCTAAATATATACAAAATAGATATACTATCTTATAGAGAACTTGAGCCTTTCTTCAGGAAAGGGCTGTGAATGCCTTATAGAGCAGGAAGATTTATCTTTCCCATTGCTCTGCATGTAGAGATAGGCAACACACAGCTTCAGGTAAAACCCGTGTCTCATCATTATAATATTCTTTCAGACCTACATTCATTACAGAGACCTTTCTTAATTTATATATGAAGACGTGGAATCATTCTTGTCCTCCTATTCGTATACTGTGTATTTTACTGGAGTTTGGCAATTATTTCCTCAGAAAGCTCTCACTATTGTCAGAGCTTCTAAGGGCAGAGCGGCAATTTGATGATATCAAGACTTCTAATAGAGAAACAACAACAACCAAAATAAAAAAAACCATAACAAACCAAAACAGTTATAGAAAGAGAGGTGGATCTCTTAGATGACTTGTGCTATGTAATCTGTTTATCAGAGTATGAATAGAAACATGACTGTGATCTAGATCATAACTAGACTGTTCCTTCTATTCTTACCACCTAGAGAATGGGCAATAAAATCAATGCAGTAGCTTGTGCAATTTTTGGTTTTATATTATATTTGATTTACAAACAGAAATACCTATCTTTTCAGTTTTTGGCATGCCACCAAGTTTTGACACAACTGAATTGTACTGATGGGAAAGAACATTCTAATGCATGAAAGGGGGGACTTATATCAATCTAAGATATTTGACTGCTATGTGTGTATTAATGGTATGATGAAAATGATTGACAATACTTCCTTTTTAAATGACAAGAGTAAAAGGCTTTGCATTTTAGTTAGGACCCCAGTCAGATGAGTGGGATGTTTTTCATCTGACAAGTCTCTGGATACAAATGTTCTGTCACCCGAAGTTACAAGCAGGTGAATGCTGGAGGGTATAGACAACTTGCAGTCTTTGATACACAAGGACTTGCTGATGTGACTAGTTAGAAGCCTTAAATATTAGCAGCAGGATACTGTATAGAAAAGTGTACCAGAGTTTTCTCTTTCATCTGCGGCCCAGGCAGTGGGCTTAAAAGTGCACTTGAAAATAGGGCTCAAGGTATCCTATTACTTTTTTTACACTTGTAGGATTATGGTCTGACACATAAAAGGGACAGTGAGATGTAGCTGGTGATAATGGACCTAATGTAGGTGAAGCAGTGTAAGTGGAGAGGTCAGCTCTGAATGGCCTATGGAGTGCAAGGAACTCTCATCTCCGGTGGCTGAGGAGCTTCATCTCATTCAGCGCTGCTCATAGCTGGTTTTCATTCTGTACACACATCAAGTAACAAAATATTCCCCCTTTTGTGGTAATTTATAATACATAGAAAACCCATTTGTGTCTCAGTGAGTGACTGAGACACTCTTCAAAATGCTGGCTTTGATGTACTGTATTTCACAAATGTGAATTCTAGAATGGAGTGCATGGCACAGACTTTTTGAGTAATGGTGTAGATTTTAGTGCCTCTTTGTGTCTTCTAGTGCTTATTATTGTAGTACTCAAATACTTTATGACCAGAAAAATATTCCTTCAGCCTGTATGCACTCAGAGTATGTGTTCCTGTTCAGAGCTGTAATTGGCCTTCAGTGGAAGACCCTGCCTACATCCACATTGCTAAACAGAAAAGAGGACCATGAACTAATAGCTGTCACTGATTAACTCTTATCCTGATAACTGGTAGCTATAGAAAAAATTTATTGGAAATTGTTGCCTGCAGTAGTCCAGACCAGAGTCAGGGGTAAGGGTGGTAAGGGCCTCAGTGTCTGAGCTTCCTCCATGAACTTTTATCTAGGAGAGTAGTTTCAATCTGGATGCTGTCAGAGGAGATTGAGACAGATACCTGAACCTGAACTTGATTTGTACATACATAAGCATGCTTTTTTGTTGATTTTGTTAATTTTCTTCTGATTTGACATTTTAATTTTTTAATTTTTTTTTTTTTTTAATCTAAAGCCAAATTCAGGTAGCCAGGAAGCTATTACATATTCCCTTCTCTCTTTTGCTCTTAGGGAGAAATGTGTTTCTGTATAGCAGACTACAGTCAAAGGTTTTACATTTTAAAAATAAATATTTTTTCAATTATAGATTTGGAAAGTATTGCCCAAAAAGTACATTTTAAAAAAAGGTATATACTACTATGCTGTGAATTCAAAAAGATGACTAATTTTTATATCACCAACTACTCATTTTGTGGCAGAAGCACCCTTGTTTTTGTTTGATTTTCACTTGGCAAATGTTTGGCAAGAAAGACGCCTCTGGGTAAAAATTCAGTTTGAAAAAATGCTTTGTAGCTGTATGGCCTAAGCATGCATCTATGAACCTTCCTATGAGAATTTTCTGGGTGTTGACAAAGGATGAGCAACAATTTCTGTACTGTATATTAGCCCTAAATCTTCATGGGAATACATTACACTATAAGAAATTTAATGATGTAATTAAAATATGAAATTAGATGATAAGCTCAAGAGTATTAAAAGATCAAAATTTAATACAAGAAAAATCAGAAAGGCAAAGGATTAAGAAACCTTTTCACAAGTGACTTCATGTTTTTCCTGTCCATAAACATATGGAAAAGATCAAACTTATAAAATCTGTTTATTCAGATAAGAGAAATTCTCTCCCTCAGCTCTAAAAGTGGGATTATTGCTTAAAGTATAGATATAAACCATACTCATAATAATGTAATTATGATCAATTTATGACACAACGTTCCACCGTAACTGTAAAAATAAAAACACTAGGAATTTTGGAGTGTTCTGGTTTGTCAGTCCCAGATATTTAAAATTCTGATTGCTGACTTTAATAAGCCTAAAATATGATTTTGGCTTCTCTATTCATAAATGTTTGTTTTGCTCCTATGACAGCACATTTTGTCATTTATGTTGCATTTGTAAGCTTTTTGCTGAAACTGGTGATCTAGGGATTTTGTGAGTATCTTTCTTGACTGAAAGAAAAGACTCATTCACTTGCCTTCTGAGAGCTGAGCTTCTACCTATTTATGGCAAGTAGTGTCAGACTATTCAAAGAGCAAGAGTTAATAACATTTGGAATTTCTAATCTAAGTAATATCAGTGCTCTTTATGAATGTACAAAGTGGCCCAAATTTGAAATTTGGAAGCCTACTTGTAAAAATGTAGCATTCCTAGTACAAAACCTAGTTAAAATACTTGCAGCTTTCTTTGGAAAAATTGTCAGTATGCAGGTTTGATGTTCTGGCAAGAGCTACAGTATTAAATTGCATTGGCCCCTGGATGTTACAGGTATATGTGCATATAGCTATGTAGAGGTACAGACAAGCATACCTATATAGAAAGTGAAGCAGAAAATTAACTCACTTCCATTGAAACAGACATTACTAGGTTTAGGCAGCTTTTCATAAGTATGAAGTTGTGTTCTGGACATAATATTCTGATGCTAGAAGCAAAGACCAGGTCAGCTTGATCAATGCTGGAGTGTATGCCTTTCGTGGTTAAATATTTGACTAAAGTGACCAATCTATTTTGACTCTGAAACTCAGAGTACAGGTTGGATTGAATGCCTGCTTTGGTCAATGAAAGTTTTCTTATGGCTTTGAGACTGGTTTTGTATAAATGTCTAGCTGAAGGAATTTTTACCAGTCTCAAGATAACACAGCAATAACATCTACTATTGCTTTCCAGAGCATTTTTGCATAGAAGACCTGATAGTACTTAAGCAAAAGTTTTGTGAAATTAAGGAAATACTTGAAACTTCAACCACTTCCTTACTAGTTCTTGAAGGGTATGCTGCCTTCCATGCAGTTACTCCAGCAATGTCAAGGTATTTCCCTATCAAGGAATACTGGGAACCAGGCTAGCAGGAATGCTCTTTCTCATGAGATTGCCTGTTGAAGTTGTATTTTCTACCTGTTGGAGTACAAAGTTAACCTAAGATTCATTTCTATTTAAATAAATGTGCCTAGTTCAAATCAGACAAAAAAGACAAGTCCTCCCACATCTTCTAGGCTACCTCTGAACTTTCTGTTCCAGGGGTGCCAAACACAAACCCTCCAAACTCAGTTTGGTAGTCACAGTTTACAAACATCAGACTCTTCTATTCTAGTTTAAATTCAGTGTGACTTTATGGGTACAGAACTTGACCGTTCATGTTCAGGAATGTTTCTGTCACCAGCTCCAGTTCTGGTCTACTTGGTGAGTATGAAAATCTGTGTGTTCTATGTTGCATTCGACACGCAGCGCGGTGGCCTGAGTCAAGAACAGCACGATGGCCACTCTCTGGCCATTCGGTCCATAGCTCACAGACACCAATGTGGTGGACGGCAAATGGCGTTTATTGGTGATTAGCACCGTGTAATATACCTTTGGTTTACAACGTCACGTCCGCCTGCTTACATCATAAAACTAATTGCTATTGGCTACCTGGGGAGGGGGTCTTATCTTTCCGTACAGCGCGGTTTCTTCCGATCACCAGGCCCTACCTGCCCACATTTCCCCCCTCCCTATGCTAATCTAAGAGAGCTAACAAACGTATAAAAGGCATTAACGAGGTAAAGTATAAGGCACCTTGAACTAATAAACGTATAAAAGGTATTGACGAGGTAAAGTATAAGGCACTTTAAACTAGTGGTAACTAGGGGGCATAAGGGGGCAGGATATAAATTGGGGTAACTAGGGAGAGCTAGGGATAATACTGCATAAGGAATTAGGGATAACTGGGGATAACACTACAGAAGTACATTCTTAACACAGTTGTTTGTTTTCTACTAACAGAATGTTGACCTTGCTTAGTCGGTTCTGGACAAATGACACGAGCTTGCTCAGTATACAGGGCCCGAAGGCCAATGCCAGTATGATCATTGCGATCGGTCCTATCAAAGTAGATATCAGGGTGGTTAGCCATGGCGAATGGTCGAACCAGGATTTGAACCAACTCTGCTGTGCTTCTCGCTCTCTTCTTCTCTTCTTTCTTTTTTTCTTTTTCTTTTTCTGCTTTGCTCTTTTCAGCAGCAGCTTGCAGGGAAGGAGAAGATGCTAAAGGCTGAGCAGCATCAGATGATATCTGAGTAGGAGGTACTGTAGCTGCTGGTAAAGGATTAGAGATCATTGGGTTAAAGATATTTAGGTTATTATTCAGTGTTGTGACAGTAGCAGTGTTTTTAATCCGTGAGAGGGACTGGACTCTCTAACGGCCTCTCCTTATTCTGGGTTTTAATTCTGTTTGCTCTCATCTCTTTCCACTCTGAGTCTGAATCAGTGGAAAACCACTCACTCCAGCTTGTGTCTGACTCGGAGCCGGAAGTTAACTGGCTAGCTACTTCTTGGTTTCAGTACTTTTTGGTAGGGCTCCGGCCTCGCCCACCGCCCTTGTGGGCGGGCCGTTCCCTCCCTCTTGCCTCGCCCTGCCTTCTGCTCGGCGGGGGGTTGAGCTTATAGGGGGAGTGTTTAAAATAGGCGCTCTGGCTACCTCTCTGCCCCTCGCTCGCGCTCCCCTCCCCCTTTTGGTTGCTCTCGCAGTTTCTCTCCTTATCACATTCCTTATCACTTTCCTCCCCCACTCGTTTACTTGCGCATGTTGGATTCGGCACTATCTCTCTGTTCCCGCCGGGCACACCTCCGTCCCGCCCACTTTCTTTGTTCTCGGCACCATGCTGGGGTGCATAGGGAGGTGGTCTGGGCCAGCTTTCTTCGGCCCCCCCTCCCCCCGCGGCGATCTTAGCTTCTCGGGCTAATTCGTCCGAAAAAGCCTCTGCCTGCCTCGGCTCCCCCGCAAAGGAGCCTGGATTCGGGGATTGCGGGGGTGCAGCACCCCCCCGCGAGTCCCCAGGCTTAGCCGAATCGCCATCGTCTGGGGGGTGCAGAGTCTGGGTAGCCGCCCCAACCCCCAGCTTTGGGACGGCCATCAAACAGTTTTTTGCTGCCTTCCAGGTCTCCTGCTCTTGGATAGCTTTTTGCAGGGCCTGCACAACTCTACCCCACGATTTAAGATGTTTTCCGCTACCTGAGGACATCGTCTCCTCAGCAAAAGCCTTAGTACATTTATCCCACACCTTAGGGTGGAGTATATCTGCCGGTTGGTCTATGACCCCGATCTGCATAAGTCTCGCAACAGCGAGCGTAAAATCTTTGGGTTTGCAATCTACCCGCCACTGTCTCTGAATTTCATATACGACCTTCACAAGAGCCTCCATCCTCCTTGTGGGTCCCGGAGCGTCCTCCGTCGCCAGAGACAGTCCAGCTGCTCTGGCCGCTGTTCACCTGGTCTCAGGCGATCTCCCGAAGTCCCCAGTGGTGTCCCGGGTTGTTCGGCACCACTTTGTTGCATTCGACACGCAGCGCGGTGGCCTGAGTCAAGAACAGCACGATGGCCACTCTCTGGCCATTCGGGCCATAGCTCACAGACACCAATGTGGTGGACGGCAAATGGCGTTTATTGGTGATTAGCACCGTGTAATATACCTTTGGTTTACAACGTCACGTCCGCCTGCTTACATCATAAAACTAATTGCTATTGGCTACCTGGGGAGGGGGTCTTATCTTTCCGTACAGCGCGGTTTCTTCCGATCGCCAGGCCCTACCTGCCCACAGTTCTACTGTTTCCATCTGTAAAAAAAAAAAGACTACTCCTTCCAAAGTGAAATATTTTCTGCTACTAAGTTCTTAGCTGAAAAAATGAAGAGAATAAGCTTATTTTGGAGGCCTTTTCTGTAATTACAGGTGATAAATTTCAGTGACAGATGTAGATGTACCACATCAGTTACTGATTATCTGTTCAGAACCTACAGGATATTAATGGTTACTGACGGGAGGGGAAAATAAATGTAGACACTTGTGTGTTAATCATGCTTAGGTCACTGGAAAAAAATATATATAAATGTATTTCAGTCCAGTTTTCAAGGGTTCTGATCTGTTCCTCATACACATTTGGAAATTCAGGGTGGTGGTTCAGTAAGCACTGAAGAGTCTACAGAAAAAAAAACAGATAATTTGCTGGATAGTAATTTGTTATATTCACGAAGCTTTTTTATTTCAAGAAGAATGTAGAAACCTTTTCAAATTTTTTTTGCTAAAATCAAATATGTCCTTAGAAACCGTTTTTTTTAAAGTTTTTTCAAGTGGCCCTATGAGTAATATAGTGTACTTATCACAAAAATATAATACTTCCTCTCTCTACCCTTTTTCATTTTCCTCACTTTACATTCTCTCCCCTCTTCTCCCAAGAAGGTGCAGTTTCTATGTTAGACTACAGTAAAAGTTACAGAATATATAGGAAAATGCATATCTGTTTAACTGGCTTTACTATGATTAAGATTTTATACATTGAGCTGTTGAGTATGTGATATATGGTTTAATGTACAAGAGCATTACTTCTCAATAATTATGCATTTCCTCCAGAAGGAAAACACAAAACAACTTTAGGAACAGCAAAATCAGATGTGAGACAAAAGAAAAGATTTTATTAATTTAAAGACAAATTTAAAGATGGTTTGAACTAAGGTTTTGCAAGAAGCTCTAAAAGTTCAAGAAAATATTTTCTTGTAACAGAAAGCAAGTTGGTATGCCCACACCTATATTTATAAATGGCTAGATAGTTCCCTTATCTTTAAATAGTAATGAATCTTGTATGTATGTCATAATTTTCCTCACTTTGTCATTAGATATTACATATGGACAAATGTTACAACTCATTTATGATTTCCTTAAAAGCCAATTTTTTGGAAAGAGATTGTCACCATGTCTCAGAGTAGAGACTAGTGGAGATAGCTGAATCAGAGCTGCTTTACTGCAAGCTTTGGCAAGAGCTATTATACCAAATAATTATAGTTTACAGCAGACACATCCAGAAATCTTCCCCTGCTGAGTTCCAGTTCTCAGTTCTCTTTGGCCTGAGATTGTATATGACCCTGTATGGGTAAGATTTGAGACCAAGAAAACCTGAAAGAAAATGCATCCAGGTTGAAAAAAACTGCAAGGTGGAATAAAATGGCATTGAACAGAGCAGGATAATTTGAGGCTGCAGGGACTAGAAAAAAATATCACTGGGATCTATAAACAGGACATTCTGCAATGTATTTCTGTTTAACTGTGTGAACACCTTAACTAGTCCTCCAAAATAATTGGAAAATTTCCTGCTTTTCCTGGACTGAAACCTTGCAGGGGGATGCAAGCATCGTGGTGATGATGGGACAACAACTACATCTTCCTGCTTCCTCCTCTTCTGCCATTTTCCAATACCATCATCCATTACAAGATTTAACAATATTTTATTATTCTGGAAAAATTTCCTATCCAGGTACCGATGTAGCTGGCTGATGTTTGTTTAGTACACTAATGATGTAATTAGTGGACAAGATTCTTTGAATCCCAGTTGTCATATGCGAGAGAACACCAATGAGAACCGGTATGTCTGCAAAGTAGAATGCAAAACAGATTTTAACGAACTTGTGGAGGAGTCAAAGCAGTCCATTTTTTTTTGTCACAGAGATCACATCAAGCTAGTATCTGCAACTTATTTTTCGGTCTAAATTGTCATTTCCAGCTATGTATAGCACCCACATACTATAGTGCACAAGTTCCCTTAACTAATGTTTATGTATAGTATACTTTGCTAACATTTATTGTGTTGTGTGTCACAGTTAGAGCAATTCCATTCCATAGAAACTATAACATTTGTTTTCATTCCACCTTGGAACAAGACCAAAACCTTTTGGACCACTGCAGCAGAAATGGAATTATCAAAATCAATGTTTATGTATCAAAACATGTGGATGTGATTAGGGAACTGGCCTGGCACGGGGGAAATCCAGCTTCAATTATATTGTTCTATGTGAACCAAAACAGATTTTCTCCCGCTAGAACATGTTGAATCAGGAGGGCTAAGGATTTTAACCTCTAGTTCCTCTAATAATGTCTATTCTTCCCTTCTCTTTCATCAAACTTGCTACTTTATTTTTTTTTGCAAATGATTTTCTCTTGAATAAAAGGTTCATTTTTTTGAAATATCATACAGTAAAAGAGTGTTCCAACCAAAATTACTCACAATGCTCATAGTTTAGCATGCAAATATAGCAAATTCCACTTCATCAGTAGAGAAAGTCAGTCTCAGGTGTTAAGTGATATGCACAGGATCATGATGCAACTCAGTGAAAAACGTTGGTTTGGGACTAAGATTTTTTGTGCTTTATATAATCAACCATACTGTTACACAGATGAACTATATAATTATCCGGACCTTCTGTTTTTCCATTTTGTGAAATATATCCAGATTGGTATGCATGAAATATGAAAACAATCAATTTAGAATAATAGCAATTGTTACTTTAAGTTCTCTTGACTATGAATGCTTGAAGTTGGGTTGCTCACATCAGCCAACGAGGAATGCAAAAACATCTTTGCTTTTGTGTGTATGCTCTGACCTACATTTGGCAATAAAAGTCTTTCTTCAAGGCTGGATTGTTGACTGAAATGCCAATCCTAGATTCAAGTTCCTGAGTTATCTCTCTAGTATATGGACTATGACTATGCTTCATTTAGAATGCAAGGAGACAGAGTTGTGATTAGGGTTTGCCTCGTGACTTGAACACTCAACTGAGGAAATGAGAAGCACACATTTATTACTTTCAGGCTGAGGAAGTCTGGACCACAGTTTCCAGATCCCCAGCACAATCAGAAACCACCAGCCTGGAAGAGATGCTAAGGGAAAACTTTCTCTTTTCTGTGTTGGTTCATGCTGGGCCACTAAGAAAAGGAAAAGTTATGCAAAGACTAAACAAGGAAAACTGAAAGCATGACTTGCTTAAGTGAGACAGGGTAGGGATAGGCAGTGTAATAAACCCGGGGTACTGTACAAGCTTCTATTAGTGCTTGTGTAATTTTTTTTGGCAGTGCCTTGTTGCTGCAACAGGCTGTTAACCAATGCAATTAACTTTTCTTCAGGAAATGGCAGTAAATAAAAGTATAGTTAATTAAATATGCTGTCTCAATTATTGTGAAGAACAGATTTTTTGTTTTCCAATACCCTTTCTTGAAAACAGTTCAACTTGCAGTGGAATATGGCAGGGATATGATCAGTTTGTTGTGCCTGGTCACCCTACAGGAGCCTCTAGGTCCCTTCAATTTCTGTGAAAATGCACAGCAACTGCTGATCTCCCCTTGTTGGTATCCTCAGGCACACATGGGATCTAGCTTGGAGGAATTTTGAATTGGAATGCTGTCTGATTTGTTACTGCGAAAATTGACTTGCTGATGAGGGAAAAAAAGAAAAGGGGGTTAATGAACGTTAAAATCCACCTGTATAATGCAGGGGTGAAATTTGCTTTATATTATATATTTATATCAGATGTGTTATATATTTGGTAGCTTTGGTCAGGACTTGAGATGTCATTTGATTGCATGATTTTTTTTCCTTTTAAATAATT
Source organism: Acanthiza pusilla (assembly GCA_036630365.1). NCBI lineage: Eukaryota > Metazoa > Chordata > Aves > Passeriformes > Acanthizidae > Acanthiza > Acanthiza pusilla. The sequence continues at coordinate 71,940,992 of JAXCHO010000034.1, forward strand.
AGATTTTTCAAACTGTGATTCAAAATGAGTAAAGCTTTTGATTCTGTCTCCTATAACATCCTTCTTGGCAATCTCATGAAGTATGGGCTAAACAAATCAACAGTGAGGTGGAATGAAAACTGACTGAACTGCTGTGATCAGCAGAGTGAAATCCAGCTGGATGCCAATTGCTAATGGTGTACCTCAAGGATCAATATTGTATCAACACTTTTTAACATCTTCATTAATGACATTAAAAATCTGGATGGTGCATCAGAGTGCGTCCTCAGGAAATTTGCAGATGATACAAAACCTGGAGAAGTGACTGATGTACCAAATGCTGTGTGGCCATTTACAGGGGTTTTTACTGGCTGGAGAAATGGGAGCTGCACGAGGTTCAATACAGGAAATGTAAAGAAATAACCCTCTGCACCAGTACAGGCTGGGAGCCACACAGCTGCAAAGCAGCTTTGCAGAAGAGGACCTGGGAATCTGAGTGGACAAAAAGTTAAATGTGGACAAGGAATGAGCCCTAAAGATAAAAAGGAAAATCCAGCAATGTCCTGGGCTGTGTTAGGGAAGAGCAGCAGGTCATTGGAGGCGATATCTCCTCTCTACTCAGCACTGGGGAGATCATATCTAAAGCACTGTGTTCTGTTCTGGGCTACTCACTGCAAGAAAGTCATGGGCTTATTGAAGTAAGTCCAATGTAGGGCACAAATATGATTGTCTGAAGCATCTTTCCAGTGAGAAGAAGCTGAGAGAACTGGGGTCTCTCTGGACCCCAGCTGCATCCAGTCTTGAGAAGAGAAGGCTCAGGCACGGATTTTATCAATGTGTATAAGTACCACATGTGAGGAAGTAAAGAAGATTGGAGTCATAGTCCTCTCAATGGTATATTCAGGACAAGTGGCAATAAGCACAAGCTGAAACCAGGAAATTATATTTAAATTTAAGTAAATTAGGATGGCCAAACACCTGAGCTTTTGCCAAGAGATATTGTAGTGTCCCTGTCCTTGAAGGCTTTCCAAATCTGATCGGATATGGCTCTGTGCTATCTGATATAGCTGTCCCTGCTTCGAGCAGCATGAGGTGGACTAGGCAATCTCCAGAAATCCCTACCAGCCTCAGCTGTTATGTGTGTATTATCCTGAGTGATTTTCTGTGTATTAGTAAGTGAAACACAGTTGATACTTGCTCTCTTTGCTCTTCATTGCCTTGAATGCATTTGTCTTTTTGTGGCATTTGCTCTCATTTCTTCATGTAGATAACTGAGGAAGTTTAATCTGGAATTAACAAAGGTATCTAACTAAATTGCTTAGAGTGGGTTTGTTTTTGTGGGTTTTATCTTGGGGTTGTGGGGTTTTCTTGTTTGCTTGGGGTTTTTTGTTTGTTTTTTCTTTGAGAAGAGATAATAGAAGCTGTATTGACATATGGGGTAGGAAAGTGAACTGATGTGACACATTACAACAGAAGACATTTCCCTTCATTTTCCTTGCAGAACTAATGTGCATTTTCCATGGTAAGTACTTCCACAAAGTGTATTTATTTCTGTGGGATTCACTCTGCAATTAAAACATTCAGTTTAGGCATTTGCATATGGCCTAGCTTTTAGCCATCCACAGTCAGGACCAAGGTGATAATTCCAGGTCATCCTAAGACAGGCACCAAGTGGGTAGTGATCTGAAGGACTTCACAGACCACACCTGATGACAACTTTGACCAATTCCCATTGGCTCTAATGGAACTTTAGGTACCCATAAATTTTTGCCCAGTGCTAAATCCCACTTGTCTGACTGAAAAGCATTTCTTCTCATCAAGTGTGTGAAGTGGTTTAAATACATGTTTTCAGCTTTCTCTTTCATAACCAATGCACAAAGAGTTAAGCCATGTATAGCATTTTCTTCTTCAGTTTTCAGTGAACAACCCATTGTCAATTATGAGACTTTTTCATTTTTTGACCTATAAACAAACCTCATACATGTTCTCTTTTTCTAATTGATTCTTGCTCCAAGATTTTAAAATGCAGATCCCTATTAAATTGGGAAAGACTAGCTGTATTAAACTTCCACAAACAAGGATGTGAGCTTGTTGGTCATTAAAAATTCAGATGATCATCCAACTTCCGTTCATCTTCATGGTTGGCTACCAAGTGAATCTGAGTATGCTTATGGAATATGTGAATTTGTGTTCAGATTGAGTCTGGTTTTGAAATATATATATTGGAGATGAACATGACGTTTACTACTAGGAAAATGCAGTTGGATAAGCTGAAAACTTCTGTATGTTCTGTATTTAATACCTTCTCTCTCCACATAATACAGGTTTCTTTTAAACGTAGTGACACAGAAATTGGGGGTTTCAAGGTCCTGAAGCAAATCACAAATTAAATTAGAGGAGTATGGATTTTGGACTTCTGGAAAACAGATTTTGGCTTATTAAGAGAGTTGATATAGGTCCTGTGGGAGGGAAAAATGCTCAGAAGGTCTTTTAGGGACAAGTTCCTCCAAGCACAATAAATAGAGGTCTATCCTATACAAAGGTAAAAAAGAAGATGTAAGGAAAAACTTGCCTAAGCAGGCAAGTCTCAAGAGAGATTCTGTTCAGAAAGGTTATATATGTGTAAGTCTTCTCTGAAAATATATACGTATGTATGTATGTATGTATGTATGTATGTATGTATGCATGATGCAAATATATACATATATGAGATGAAAATGAGAATGGGCTATGAATGAGCAATAAAGAAACATTGCCATATAGGAATAGCTCTGGAAAATCAAAGACCAGCTGGAGATAAAACTAGCAAAAGAAATCAAGGGCAGGAAGATGAGCTATGTTATCCTAAAAAACACATACAAGGGAAATGAGGGGCTTCTGCTGGATGAGGCAGGTGTACTAGTCACAGCAATCACAATAGAGGCTGAAGCAGTGGATATGCTTTAATCTGGACCTTCACCAGCAAGGGTTTTTATGCTTTTATGCCCAGAAACAGGGTTCAGGAAGGTGAAGTATTATCAGTGGTGAAAGAAGAACAAGTCAGGATCTCTTGAGAGAAATCAATTCCTTAATTTCTGTTTGGCCTCATTATCAGTATCATCCTGGAGAAGAAGAAAGAATGCATGCCTGTCAAAATGCAAGTGAGGCCATACGGGGAGGATGTAGTCAATAGACTTGAAACCAGGGCTGCTCTTCAAAGGACCTTGACAAGCTAGGAGAATGTGACAAATAATAACCTGATTAAACTCTACAATGACAGATGAAGTCCTGCATCCAAGAAAGAAAACTTCAGGTCCAGTTAATTTTGGAACAGTTTTTTGCCCTCTGAAATATACAAAAATATGTAAAACAACTGAATTTATAATTAATGGAATCATCCTTTAGTGGGTCTTCCATGGATGTATGGAATTGGGGTCAAATATTCAAAGGAAGCAATTTAGTTTTACATATCATTAAAACACGTTTCAATAAGAAAAATCACAGATACAACAAAGACTTCTTAATTTATCTCAGTACAATCTGCACTCAATAGTATTATATAATTGATTTAATTTTTATTTATTTCATATAGATAGAGAATTTGTTGACAGTTTTACGTCAAAGTCAGTTCCGTTTACAGCACAACTTCCCAAATGGTTATATTGGCAAAGTGAAGCAGTGAATTCTGTGGCAGGTGCTGTAGCAAGTGGTTTGCGAGGATGAGCTTCTCAAGATCCATGTGAGTCAAGACTGCAGGCAGTTGTGTTGAACTGCCTTGGCTTAAGGGAGCTACCTTTTTATGACAGCCTGTCTCAGTGCAGTTTCTGTTGAACCTATGTTTGTTTCTTAGGATCTTCTTTGAATGAATGCCTTGGGAATGCTATTCTCTCCCTAATGGACTCAGCAAACCTTCCAGTTTAGATGACTGCGTCTGAACATATGTGTATGAGAAATGTGCCCTGCCCCAGCACATTGAGTAGCAACAGTTACTTCTTTGCTAAATATGGATTTAAGTGCTTTATGACATGTAATTTCTGCATTGCTTTATACCCTCCACAGCAGAGCAATAAATGTGTCTCTCCCAACTCCAGATAAAGATCAGACATGGAAGCCAATCGGTCAGCCTTAGGGCAGGAATGTTTTACTCAGTGATTCCAGACCATGAACAAAGATTTGGCTGTGACACCAATGTAACCGAAGATATTAGAGAAAAGAAACAGTAGTTTCTTGTGAAAGGGAAGTGAAGTTTAATTCAATGGCAATACATTTGAATTTCTCATTTAGGTGCCAAATTCCACTGTAAGAATTCATTTTCTGGTACTGGGCAATATCAGCTTTTATCTATTGTACACAATATTCACTGATGCAAGATATTTGTTCTGATGTGTTTATATTCTTATATCATATCATGCATTGATTTTTCAATAAATGGGAAATACTGCAATCATACACCTCAGAAATAGACTCACTCTAGAGTAGATATTCTGGATAGTCTACATGCTGCTTATGAACGTTTCCAGTTTTAGAAAAATATTTTACTACAGCATTAGCACTTCATGGTAATGATAGGTATCACCTGGATTTCTTTACATGATCAGCTTTGAGGTATAAAACCAACATTGTTTGTGTAATTTTGTTTTTTTCTCAATGAACGTAATTTTCTGTTTTCTCTAAATGCATTTTATTACATAAATGCTTCAAACATTATCCCATAGTAAATATATTTGCCATTTCCTAGTGGAACTGGTATCCTTGGGATAGTTGTGACCAGGTTGCTCAGGTCAGACTAGGCATTTCAGTGTCTGTAAATCACCTATGGAGGGAATTTCATTACTGTTAGTGCTACATGTTTTTACAGCAAATTTGGCATAATGAGCTCTGTCCAGAGAAGTTTGTATGCTTGGGACAAAGAGCGACCTTCTCCTTCAGTGTAGCTGAGATACATGGTTTGGGAACCATATCAACTAGATTCAGAAATGGTCCAATGGAATTGAATTTTTTTTTAAAAGATGATAAAAAGAAGAGGTTTTGTTTACCCTTTGGAAAGGAAATGTGGAAAGACAGGTGATATGTCTTAAATCATATAAAATGGAAATTCATAGATGGAGGAAACAATTCATTATATGTGACTATTGTTCTTAGAATAAGATAAACTTTAACTGCAGCAAGAATGAGTTAGGTTGCACATTACGAAAAAACTTTAAACTGACATAAGAGGATGCGCGTATTGTTCTGTGGAGACTGCAGAAAGAAATTCCACCTCTGAAGCTTTCAAGCAATGATTTCAGACAATCATCTAACAGAGAAAGATTAGATCTTGAAGAAACAGGCCTTTGGCCTTTGGTAATTAAGTAACTTTTTTCCTCTCCTCCTCTATGATTCCACGAAGATTGTGACATCACTGTGGGGATTATTGTAACACTTAAATCAAGAAAACCATGTCTACTCAACATATTAACCTTAAAAACACTTGAATATCAATCAAAAAACTGTATTGTATATAACTAGTTATCATTGACGCTTTGATTGCATATTATTCCAAAACCAGAATCTGGAAAATATATCCAAATAACTGGATATGTTCTTATTATGTCAACAACAGTTATACACATACATAGAAGACATGACAGGGTATATAATCTTGATAATTACAGAGCCCATACTCAGACCTATTCCACTGTTTTACATGTGTTTCTTTTTCTCTGTATTAATAAAGCTTTATTTGAGTCATTGCTGAAATCTCAGAGTGAAAATTTCTTTGCTCACATAATTTGGAAAAAAAAAAAAAAAAAGAGTTGTGATGTTTTTCTGTCTTTCAACCAGGATGAAATATCATGAAGTTTAAATTATATTTTACATTATTTATATGAAAAAAATTTCCACATTTCTGAAGTGTTAATTATATGATTAGCTGCTGTAGGGCTCAACATTGTATTGCCAAAAAGTAAAATTTGCAAATGGAAGTAAAATGGTTGGTAAGGTCCTACATAAACTAAAATTATTTTAATTAATATCATCTTGTATTACAAAACAAGTAATTCCTTATATTTTGCGTATCTTCTTCTGAAAAAACAAATTCCTTTAGCACACAAAAATAAGAAGTACTTTTTCAACATTTTCCACAATGCTGAGTTTGTGGTTTGGTAATATCAGAAATACCTCTATAATTTCTTAGAGACCTCAAAACACTTTGTCAATGGTGACAACTAAACCCAGGATTGTTTGTGTCAGGATGATAAATTTAGTCTTTATCTTTCAGAAATTATGCTCTGTCTACTACAGCTCTTACATAAAATATTCAACATTTTGTTTGCTCTAATTTAATAACAGTTTTATTCAATAACAGCTCTTGTCAAAATTTGGGAAAATAATGTTTTTCTTTTCCAAATATTTTCATATACTGAGCCACATTAAAAAGCCTGAAGCAACTTTGTTTTTCAGTATTACAAATTATATGCTACTTCTGCTTGTTGTGTAGGGTGCTACAGGGACAATTTCAGTTCAGAACAAAATAGAATATTTCCTCCCTCTACTGGGTATAGACAACTCTAAGAGTTAACATTGCTTTATATATCTCCCTCCCTAGTTTAAGAGAGGAGTGTGATTTAGAGAAATCTTTTTCTGGGTATAACAAAAATTGTTCAGACAAAATTTTCCAAAATAACTGATGTTTTAATTCAATGCACTGAATTCTGTTTTGTGAGAACTGAACAATTGCCCAATGTTAACACTGCATTGTAGACAGATTTTGGGGGGATTGGGGGGGTGGCGGCAATCACTATTAAAAAATCTCATACTGTCTTAGCATGCAAAATGCACCTCATTAGCAACATAGACTGATGTGAACATTTACTTTGAGGCTGTGTTGGCTTTCCACTCACTTCAAAGCAGAGTTCAAAACCCTGATCCTAATAAAAGCACTAATGACAAGATTGTAGAAATATTCAACGCACTCAGCAAAGGCCATTTTTTAAAACATGTTCTATTCTCATTTGGGTGACAGATAAGTGCTTAAATTCTCAGAGAGATCACTGCATTAGCTAGTGAGTTGTTGGAAATCTGGAGATTAATGCCACTGGATGCTAAACAATTCTGAATATCTGCCATTTATTATCAGGTCTTTCAGGGAACTAAAGCCTTGTGAAAATAGAGTCTCTTGTTAGAATATTACCTGGTGAACTCTCAACTCCCTCCTAGTCTCACTTTCTATTATTTCTATGGTCTAGGAAAATCTAATCCTGAAATTAAAGTTTTCTCTAAACAGATTGGTATCTGTTTGCCTTTATGATTTTTTGTATAATCTATGAAATGATAACAATTTTTCTATCTTACAGAAATGTTATTTTCTGTTTTGCTGGCATAGATCCTTGAACATATGATCCTTTCTGCAATTTATTGTCTATAGCATTATTTTATACTGAATATTTTTCCTCCTCAATATATTACAAATGTTTTTCACTTAAATCTTGCTATATTGGTGGTTATTTGAGGCCTGACTTTGACCACCATGGTACTCATACAATGGAATGAACCTCCACTATTTTCTATTGAAATTGTCCAATAAATAGTTCAGTGGAGATTAATAAGTGCCCCTTTCTCCCCAGTTCTGCTCCAGATAACTTGTGCTGTAGGTGGAAATGGGCTTCAGAAGTTCCTGCCGAAGTGTAAGTGGGAAGTTAGCTCCTATGTTTACATATTTGTCTTTGCTTAATTTTACTCTTTTCACATAAAAGACAGCTAAATTTGCTAGAAAGACATCATAGCACAGACATGGACTAGAACCAGCTAAAAAAATTCATCTGTACTCAAGTTGTAACATATATTTATAGAGGCCCTTCCCTTGGGCTTGTTATGTTGCTTAGTAGAAGGCTGAATTAATCTGATCTAGGTATATAAAAGTATTGATATGGTTGCTCAGTATTCAAAATCTTGTCCTGTAGCTGTGGATCAGAGCTCAAGAGCAGGAGGCCAAATGGTTTGCAAGATAATTGGTCTCATTTTTCTGTCAGGTCTTGGCTTAGAACTGGGCAAGTAAAATCTACATTTTGTAAGTATCTCAAAATTGTCAGCCAAGGATCAAGCACTTCACCCGTTGCCGGATGCTTGTGGTGATAGTACAAATGTGTTATTAAAAAATCAGTGCTTATATAGGACAGAGCTACTGGAGGTGGAAAAGCCCCCAGACAATACCCCTCACATACCGCAATAAATCTTACGAATCAAAATTTAATAAAAATCAAGTATCAGGATTTTTCGATGTGAAATTGAGGGGCTACCCATATATTAGGTTGCCCTGAAGGACCTACAGATAGGTGTTTGGACTGTTGGGATGACTTGGAGAAATTAAATTTGTATAAATGTTTCTTTACAGTACATGGGCAAGTCTAGATTCTTCTGGTATCTGTGAGAAAAACACAGATAATTTTGTGTGTAATATGGATTGAAGGAGTGAATTTAAATCTTCTTTCAAGTGTTGCATCTTGACAATGTCCCATAAAATGACATCATCAGAGCTGAAAAACCCCTAGACTGAAAGCTTTCTGTATCTGTGGGGATAGGCTTAAATTCTGCCGTGGTTTTAGACATCAGAAAAGGCTTTCAAGATCACCCCATAAATGTTTTTGCAAAGATATAAGAAAACAGCAAGTTGTTTACACACACACACTTGTTCTGCTCTGGTAAATATGATTTTCAGTTCATGTTGATTTAAAAAAAAGTCTCAATCATCTCAATATTTTTGTACAAAATATTTCTTTCTGTGAATAAAATAGGTATCTGATACTTCATTTAACAAGAGCCAAACTGTTATAGTTTGCTTCTCCCTATTAGTTGTATTAATGAGATGCCACAGTGGTACTTAGGAAAATTTTCAGTCAGTGCTAAATTAGGATAAAATAGAACAGAATTGTTCCAATTGGAAGGGATCTACACTGATCATCTAGTCCAACAGCCTGACCAATTCAGGGCTGACCAAAAATTAAAGTATATTATTAAGTGCATTTTTCAAATGCCTAAACACTGACAGGCTTGGAATATTGACCACCTCTCAAGAAAGACAATAATATATGTGAAGGCACATAAACATCTGGTGTAGCAGATGTTTATGCACATAGTCTAATTTCATGGACATGGATAAGGATTCAAAAGTGAGTTAGTGTGTTTAAGTATTTCATTATTTAGAATTTTGTGATGTAAAATTACTGTAACACCAAGTTCCAGAAGAACAGGAGAACTAGGAACCTTCATCCGTCTCATTAAAGGAAACCACAGGAATCTATAGTTGTTGAATAGCTCACTTAATGCTGAAAATTCTTTTTAGAAAATATTTGTTAATCAATACAAGCAAAAAAAAAATATCTTTCTAGCTATTTGATAATTATTGCTTACATGGTTTATAAGGAACTACTTTCCCTAATCACCCTGAAAAGAACTTTAAATTATTAGAATCTGAAAGAAAATGAGACAATTACTCTACAATCTTGAACAGAATACTTGATACGGGATCTAAGTGGGCTAAATAAAAAAGCATCTATCAAAGCAAAAGCATATGTGCAAAAGCACATTATTGCAGCAATAATGAACACAGAGTAAGATAAAATATTTTCTGACAGCAATACACTATCTACTTGTAAGCTATTTACAATATAAAAATGTTTATTGAGAAAGAAACCTCTAACGTCATGTAGTACAATCAAATCTCTCAGACTTTTTGAAGAAAGCGTTTTCCCTTAAGAAATATATATTAACAGATGTGAAATCTGTATAAAAAATAAGAATACCTGAGAAGAACTAAGTCAAAACACAGGTTTTATCTTTTAAAAGGTCGACTAGCCTGTTGAGCTAGTGTTCAGGCCCTCTCTAAGGTTACAGAAATCTCAAGAAGAAAAATGTGCTGAAGTCTAATAAGGATCATAAACTCCTCATTCAACAGTTCCCAGACTGCAGTACATGTACTAGAATAAGTATCTGCCCTAATGAAGATCATTAAAATTTCTAAGGTGATGTGCTGAGTACTGTTGAGTGTCTGAGGGTCTGAAAATCACTTAACTGATTATAAATTTGTCATGCTGTGAAGATTTTTGTAAGATGCTTTTAATTTGAGATACCTCACATTTGTAAGGTAGAAGGGAAAGGTGATGATTCCATGAACAATTTGACTGCAGGGAAAAAAAGTAAAAACCCCTAAGCATCAGGGGTGTGAGGAATAGTACTGTAACCTTGTTTCCAAAAACATTTTTGAAACAGATACAACAAAAAGGATGAATACCTGAATATTTCTGTCTAGGTTCTGAAAAGAAACTGTATGTAGCTGTGATTTTTTTTGGAATGTACTAGTATAATAATACCCAGAAGAGGCTGTGGGGAGACCTCATAGAAGTCTGCAACTTCGTCATGAAGGTAAGTGGAGGGGCAGCACTGACCTCCTTTCCCTGGTGACCAGTGACAGGATCTGAGGCATGGAGTTAAGTCAGGGGGTATATAGGTTAGGTGTTAATAACAGGTTCTTCACCCAGAGGGTGGCTGGGGACAGGAATAGGGTCCCCAGGAAGTGGTCACAGCCCCAAGCCAGGCAGAGTTCAGGAAGCTTCTGGACAACGCTCTCAGGGACATGGTGTAACTCTTGGGGTGTCCCAAGCAGGAGCAGGAGTTGGACTTTGATGACCCTTTTGGGTCCCTTCCAACTCAGCATATTCCATGATTCTATAATTCCCTACCTAAATCAAGCAGAGTTGCACTCTGGACCTGTAATGTCAATGGACTATTCCCATGGATCCCAGGGGACTTTTAGCCAGGCCTTTATTTTTGTAGATTCAACACTGTGACTTGAATTCTTAAATAGGTATATATCTGTGACTACGAATGTACATAATTCCTGCTGAAGTGTGTCTGTGGTGTGCACATATCAACTGAGAACAGAACTTTTAAAAAATTTAGTTTCTATAGTCATTTGCTGTCTTTTGTTTTTCCTTAGCAAAACTAAATTTCATCTCAGCTTTGCTTCAGTCAGTAAAGCAGCTCTTTTTTCTCATCTTTGTTTATAACTAGATGTAACTTTTCCCTCAGTTAAATTGTTTAACGCAGATTGTTCCTCCCTTTGGAATAGGGGGCGGTTTGCTGTTATTTCCCAACCTCCCTCTTCCACTCTGTACCTGTCAAAGGATGGCCTTAAAGTTAATGAATCCAAGACAGCAGGACCCAAAATGTTGCTGACGGTAGCTTTCTGTCTTAATTCCAAACAGTGTTGGAAAACAGCCTTATATTATCAGGCGCAATTTAAATTGATTTGCAATGTGAGCAGGTCACATCTATGTCTCAGCAATCAGGAGCAGTGAATCCCTAGTGAGCCCTTGCTGACTATACACAAGGTAGGATTAGAGTTAATTTTTATTCTCTTCCAATACATACACAAAAAGCAGAAGAGTTATCTACTGTAGCAAATACAGGTTTCAGATAATATGATTAAGCCATGGAAGTTAATCTACTTTCCTCCGTGCTTGTGGATTGAATCAAAATTCTCTTAAGTTCCCATCAAGCAATGAGATTTATATGATGAAAATTTTCAACCTGAAAATAACTGGTATATAGATCCTGACACTGGGTGCTGTTCGAGCTGGGCACAGTGTGACAAGACAGCCTTTGCAGCACCCAGAAAATTCTGCATTTAAGTCTCAGTGGTCAGACATTACTCAGTTGCTCTCACGTGTGTGCTTGTCCCCAAAGCAGAGATATGTGAAGTTTGCACAAAAAGCCCTCCACTCAATGAATGTTCCAGACGCTAGTAATCTTAGGACTTGATGATATATCCTAAGTTCTGTCCAATTCAGGAAGTGTGAACAGGAAAAAATAGAGAATGAAGAATGTGCTATTGACTGTATTTCGCATGATATTATTTAATAATAAAAATTAGTTGTTAGTACCTACAGAAGCACCTAGAGATTTCTTTGTATTGAACTCATGCTATATCTTATAAAACAGTCATGAAATTTAAGTTCCCTTTTTTTTGGCTCATCACTACTGGCTTATATACATCCAAGTGAGGTCATCCTAGTTTTCATATAGTATTGCTGCATAGTTGGCATATTACAATTCTGCATTACTTGAAAGATTTAGCTCTATCAAGTAGTGTGCACATGAACCTGAAATGCAATTTCTTTTACCAGCCAAATGCTCTTACATTTTTATCATTATTATGCAGTTTTCTCACATTCCAGTATTTGAAGGGATAAAAACTCCATCATGTTGTGTTGCTGATTTTGTTTTTTTTTTTCTCAGTACTGGCCTCAGCTGATTTCCATTTTTATATAAATGCTTCAATTTTTCCACCTAACATTTTCTGACCTTTTTTATTAATTTTTATTATCTATCAATCATCTATCTATCTATCTATCTATCTATCTATCTATCTCTGTGTATGTGTGTGTACACATTCACATTGTTGCAGACTGGACTTCCAGAATAAAGTCTCATGGACTGTAATGTCTTTAACCCACACATTCAAAAACCAGAGAGAAAGCCATTTCCTCATTGTATGAGGCAGTCACAGTGATAGCCCTAATTTGGAGGAGCTGTGGTTATCCACCTATTACCTCCTTATTTACACTTTTTTAAGGCCTGAGCAGATATTGTTAAAAGATTTTGTGAGGGTCCACAGTCCAGGACTCATAATGAGGTTTGACATCAGCTGTGATTGTGCCATGAGAAAATCCCTATTGAGCAGAGAAAGGTTGGGACAAGGCTCAGTTTACCACTGAAAATAATTAATAGTTAATAGTAATTTTCTATCTGAAGATAGAACAGGACCATCTGTGCTTAGCTTTTCTGATTCCAGGGGAAAAAAAAGCAAGCTATCAATGTTTTGCAGCTTTCTATAGTTTTCACTGGTTTGCATCTTGAGTCCCATATGGAATATTTTCCCCACAGAAGACTATCTTTAGGTATCAAACTATCTCAGCAGGACCCATAAAATTTGGATTATACTCCTGGTCTTTCTTTTAAACATAAACAGCATGAGAACTACCTTTTGGTAAAGGGCTTAGAGATTGATGGATAAAATGTGCTATACATTAACTAAGATAGTATTATTGCAAAGTGGTAAGTTCTGCTCTGATCTAAAGTGTAAGCTGTCTTCATTTTATTTTTGTTTTAGTTGACTCATGCCACAGCAGGGGCTTAGAAATTAATGTAAAACTCAAAGAGTGATTGAAATATACTTAATAAATCAGGTCTTTTCATGCCACTCTGTTATAATATGTGGCTTTTGAAATCTCAAAAATGGATTGACCTGTTTTTATGTTCATTTTACATTGTAAAACTATTTTTCAAACAGGCTATTAGGCTTTAAAAGTTCTTGGATGTGGTCTGACTGTATAAATTCCATACTTTTTATACACACTCCTTATATAGTTTTGCTCACTGCAACAATTTTGGCATTTGGAGCTGATTCCCTCTTGTTCCCCACATTTGCTGAAAATTTTGGGACAAGAAGCTGTTTTCTGTAGTTCACACAGAGATTGACATTTAGCTCATTATTCTATGAAAAATGCTTTGTAATCCTAGAGTATTTCTATGCACTATGGAAGTGCTGTCATTAATTTTTTTCCATATAAAATTCAGATTTCAGGGGTATACTCAAATTGCTGTTAACATCTTTCCTCTGTTGGGTGAAACGATTGCATCTGTATGCAGGGGTTTATAAGTACTGCATTCATGTCAGACCTGGTCTGCAAAAGGAGAGGTTTCAATAAACGTATACCTCAGGGGTATGTCTGTAGAATTGAGGCAGTTCTGCCCCCTCTTCTAGTGGTAGCAGTGACCCTTCTGAGGCCTCATAACAATTTCAGCCTCAGACAAAACAAAAGAACTGCAGCCCATGAGAAGGATTCACATTGGAGAAGTTCATGGAGGATTGTCTCCCTTGGAAGAGGCCGCAGGCTGGAGCAGCATCTCCCTCTGAGGAGGAAGGAGCAGCAGAGATAACATGAGGAATAGTCCCTGTGCCTCTGGGCCACTGCAGGGGAGGAGGCAGAAAAACCTGGGAGTGATGCTGAACACAGGAAGAAAGGAAGGGTGAGAGGAAGTTGTTTTGAAGGTTTTGAAGGTTTGCTTTTACTTCTCTTTATCCTAGTCTGATTGGGTTGGTAATGAACTAAATTTGTTTTCCCCAAGTGGAGTTTGTTTTGCCTGGGGCAGTAACTGGTGAGTGATCTCTCCTGATCCTTGACCACCAAGCCTTTTACTCTCTCCCCTGTCCAGCTGAGCAGGGAAGTGATAGAGCGGCTTTGGTGAGCATCTGGCACCCAGCCAAGATTTGCTTCAAGAATTTGTTTCAGAAGAACTTGTGGATGTGTAAGAAATTACTGAAAACCAGAGATACAGGGCAGGTCTTATATTTAACCTTGAAAACTCCATTCTAATGGAAAACCACCTTTCCTGTGACATTGGAAATACTTGTTTTGTGAAAGCTCATGATGTCACAAGTGAGAACTGAGATAAATATGCTTCATTGATAAAAGGTTACACTTTCATGTCATTGCCCTTAGTAATAACATCAAGGTAAACTAATAAACTGAATCAAATATCTTTTGTGAAATCTCTATGCAATTTCCATAAGGAATTTCCAGGAGTGCAATCTGGTATTTCGAATATCTCTTTCAAAGGGGACTTTTTTCCCCTGTAGATTATGTTATATGCTAGTATTTAAACACAATGTATCATTTGTTTTAAGAGAATTTAGGTTTAATTGCTGTTGACAAGATATGGTTCTGCATCAAGGGAATTTTAGAAAGCCTTTTACCCATCAAAATTTATACTTATTAGTGACCTGATGACCTGTGATCAAATAGACTCTCACTGTCTGGTAGAGCCCTGGCAACAAGTTTCCCTCTGAACTGTCCAATCTCCCTCTGAACTATCTAATAATTTGCTCTGTCAGGTCTCAGTTTTAATTTTAAAACCCTGTCCTTTTCAGCTGTCTGAGCTGGTTTTGTGCTCTATCTTCAATCCCTCTATAGAAATTTCAACTTAGGTAAAAGTTCATCTCTTCAGGCAGTAGCTAAGAAACACACAGACCACATAAGGGTTTTGTAATCACTTGTTATTTTAACCACTAGAAGACATTTGCAGATCTAGAAAAGTTAATTAAAAAATACTTCAATATTTTCTCTTGTTCTGATTTACATAGGTTTCTCAGCATGCCTTGACCTGCACAATCCCTAGTACAATCCAGGGGTCTGCCACTGTTCCTCAAAATTCTTAAAATCTTGGTGCAGATATTTACACATTTATATCTTTCCACTCTTCAAGTTTCTTGCATGTCTATTGAAAAACTTCTCACTTATTATTTTCAGCTACTCAATTTAAGGATTCATTGCTCAGCTGTGTCATGTAATCACCATCCCACACCAGACGATGTGGGACAGCTCAGTTACCTCTTTTACAGATGTGAAAAACTGTAAAGCCAATTATTTACCTTAGGGAGCTCCAGCTGATTGAAAGATCATAAAAATTTAGTGATTTTTCCACTGTTAATTGTATTCAAGGTATAAAAGATTTGCTCTCTTTTGGATTTATGTCAGTATAGAGACCAAATGGGTAGAGGAGACAACCACATACCATGTTTAAAATTAAACGTTAAAATTAATTAAATTAAAATTAAAGAACCTAAGAAAAGTTTGATCATTTTACATACACCATTCAGTGTGGATTTGTTTTTTCTTTTTTTGGTAGAACAGCTGGATATCTGGCAACACTTACACTGGGGAAAACTTTTTCATTCAAGACAGCCCTTAGAGAACAAATACCTTGTCTATGCTGTGGTGTTTTGTAACATTTAGATGTCTGATCCAAATGCCTATATAACTTATCTTTAAAGAGAACTGAAAGCTCTGTTTTTGTAGGTCACATTCCTGTTTGGTTGTCAATGTAATATTTGAAAAGAAACTGATGGACCTACACCATATTACTTAATCTAATTCTTCTTGGAACTCATAGTTTTGCTCTTCATTCTTTTCTGTAGAGGTTAATTACACAACTTAATAACATTGTAAAAAACAGACTCTATTTTTTCTATTCCACTTCTGTTTATTCTATATATTGATTAGTGAGTAATAGTACATAAGTGATTCCCAGTGAATACACTCTATTTTTCAATTGTTTTTTTATATATATCTAAATATCCTTATGTTCAAATTAAAAACTGAGACTGCTAAATACATGTAGAAACCTATTCATACCTCTATTTGCTTTGTCGCCTTTATGTTATATTTACTGCTCTATATTTTTTTTGTTTTTCTGATAAAACTGTACACTGCATTCAGGATGTGGCTAAACCATGCCTTTGTACAGTGGTACTATATTTCCTGCCTTGTTTCAATGGCTGCTCTAAGAATTCTTAGCTTCTTATTAGTCTTTTAGCCACAGCATAGCTCCCATCTGTGGCTTGCAGAGAAGATATTTTCTCTTTGATTCTTTACTAATACTTCCAAAATTCTAAGCAGTTTCATGTCTCTCTTGGTTTTGAAAAGGTGTTATCATCAGGAGTTATGCTTCTGGTAAGCAGTTCTTGGAATATTTCTGGTCATGAGATTTTTTAAAAATCTTTTTCCTAAAAGCTGTTAATTTATTCAGTATTATTTGTGATTGAATAGTTGGACTTTTTTTTTTGTCTGCATTATTTTCTAGTTAGAGATATAGAATATACTCTGAGTACTTTCACATCATCAGCAAACTTTTTTATTTTGCTTTTGACCCCTTCTCAAAGATTACTCACCCATATGTTGTGTCATAGACTGCATGTGTCCCCTTGGCAGACCTTTCACTGGTCTAATTTCAAACCACAATTTTTCCCCAATACTGTGAATTCAAAAGGACTTTATTCTTATCTCATGGTGGTTTAATTTCTGATGAGCTTATAGTAAAACAAATTTTTGAAAGCTCTTTGAAACCCAAGTACATTTCATAGATCATAATACCTTCATACACCTGTTCTCAGAGTAAAAATTTATGAGGTAAGACTACTCTTTTCTTAGGGAGATATTTCCCAGAATACTTTGTTTATACACACATCTCCTCATTTTGTTCCTTATGACATTGATATGCCTGGTATGAAGGTTAGTCTTCCTGGGCTATCATTCTTTGATCTCTCCTAGGAGCTTTTTATCAGACTGTGTCACATTTGCTACCTCTTGGTATGGAGAATGACTTAAATGATAAGCTGTACACTGCAGCAATTTCACATCTGAATTCTTTTAGAGCTCTTGAGTGAATAGCATCTGCTCTTGGCAGTTTGCCACTATTCAGCTTGTTCTAAATCCTCTTTTAGTGGTAAACCAGTTGGAGAAAATTCCTCAGTCTCCCCTTCTGTAAACAGTGACTCAGTTGGAAACCTCAGCTCCAGGGTTCATGATGCCTTGACTTCCTTGAACCCTTCTTTTATATTATCATTGGCAATACAGTCAGTGGTTATGCCTGCACTGGCAAGGAGTTCAGACCAATCTGTATGTGATGCAACTGTTGCTGGGGACCTGCTACTCCACTACCCATTTTTCAGTATCCTTTTTTTTTTTTGTAAGTACATATATTTGTATAATTCTAATCTCATCCCATGGACTGAACAACCACCTGGCATGTATTAGGTGCACTCCTCTCCAACTTAGTTTCTTTTGAAAGCAGTCTACTTCATGCACTCCAAGATTGCACTCAGCCTGGAAGAAGGGATGGTGAAAAAAGTTCATGTTCACAAAGATTCCTCAGATTCCTCCATGGGGTACATAGCTGATGTCACACACTGATCGAAACAGAGAAAGTTACTTCTGGGGATCAACTGAGCAAATCAGGCAGAGTGACAGAGACTGAGAGAGTGGAAAGAGAGAACTCATACTAAGTGTATAACTGGGAAAGGAAGCGGTGGAGGGCTCGCAAGGTGAACATATTCCCTGGGCTTCCTCTCCAGTGCAGCAGGGTCATCCAGCAATTCTTTGGCTATGGTAACTATAGAGTTTTTGTCAGAACTCATTCAAAGTCCCTATTAGTTTTGGTGGGGTTTTTTTAGTTTGTTTGGTTGGGTTTTTTGTTAATTTTTGTTTGTTTGTTTGCTTTTGTTTTGTTTATATTTTTCAGAGGGTGTTTGGTTTTTTTTTTGGTTTTTTTTTGCGGGAGTTCTATTTGTTGTCTTATCAACACTGATTAGAGCACATTTTACTAGGGACAGTTGTGTGATGACTGGGTCTTAAAATTTTTGTATGCGTTTTATTGGGTAAAGTAAAATAAATGTGAGCCCTAATGTGAAAGATACAATCCAAGGGTGGAAAAGAGGAGAAAGAAGGAATGATCCTCGTGTGAGTGTCCCAAGAACTAGCTGTAGGAATAACGCTGGGATTTAAGAGTTAAAGGCCATAACAACAACAGCATGAGATTCATGGGGAAAAGTACTGCCCAGAAACACTGGAAAACTGTACCAAAGCAGCTTGAGTGGAAGAGCAGAGGGATGCAGGAAAAAGCTGCAGCTACTGAGCTGCAACCAAAAGGCCATGAGCCGTACAAAGGCACTGTGCCCACTGAGAGCGGGGACTGTATGGGGAAGCTGCAGTCTTGATCCAAACTGCAGCCTACCAGTGCATGTCCAGCATCTCTGCCTGTGGGCAAGGTCCTGGCCCTGAAAGTTGTTTCTGAAAAAAGAATTGCAAGAAAAAAATAATTTGAAACAAGATACTCTAATTCTTAATTTATCTTGATATAATTAGCAGTATGTTTATTTTGTCCACTTAACAACTACTTATTTTAAGGTTGTCTTCCTACTCCTCTTTTCTTTTTAGTTTACCAATGAATAATTTTGCTTTGTGCTATACTGAATGCAAAATAATTTGTATATGTTTTTATTACTGGAATCTTTTTACTTTTATTTTTAGCAGTCATAATTTGACACATAAATATTTTGTATTTTCACCACACATTTTTAATTCCCGTTTCATTAAGCTTCTATCTTTCTACATTTTCCCTTTTAAAAGTTTAAGATGCATTGCAGTCCCAAGCTTCTCTCCTTTATAAGAAAGTTGAATTGGAGTGCATATAATATGAGGCAGCATATGCTATAGTAGTGGACTGTAGTCAGAAAGACACACACGGAGGTACAATTAATTTCCAACTCCCATTTGAAAATCAGCGATATCTGGTTGCTTCTTGCCCGCCCTCTGCCCATTCCATTCCATGCCTCCCTCAGCTTTGGGGATCACCTACCTTGTGTTTAAGCAGCATGGCACACAAGTTGTGAAGCATTTTAAAGCCCTTCCTACATAGACAAAAGACTGATTAAATCACTTGTTTTCTGTGACTCTTTTCTAATTTACCACAAACCAGAAAAAGTATTTTCATGCTCATAATATATAGTTTCCAGACAGAAAATTACTTTATTTGTAATCATTGGGAATGACACGCTATGCACCTAAAAAAGCTGCTCAGAGGGAAAAAGTCTTTTAAATTTTAATTATATTTCTATAATTTTTGAAACAGAAACTAACTCATGAGAACTCAAATAAAAAAACCCATTTCATACTTGAAAGGCTCCAAAATGTGGTACTCTCGGCTTCTGAGCTCATAAAACACTTTTGGGTACTGCATATCTGACATATGCATCTTTCTTGGTATCTCCCTCGGGTGTTCTGACATTAGAGAACACAGTGCTTGGTACACTGCTCACCAGCTGGAATTACTTACGGCTAATGGAGACACCAAGGAGGTACAGTGATGTTCTTTAAATAAATTTGGTGAAAAGATAATAAATCAGTATGACTTTTATTTCTTTGGAAGTGTGATAGGAAACAAATTACAAATAATGGATTTTTCTATGCTTGATGCAATTTCTGTATCATATGCTTGTTTCTGCCTTATTTGTCTTCTATTTCTGTCTGCCTGGTAAGTAAGGTAAGTAAAAAAGTAAGAACCCTAATTTCTACTATATAGTCTACAAACTTGCTAACAAACATGCATAAGAAATCTCCTAGCAAAGCAGTCTTCTTTTCTTTCTTTCTTCCTTTCCTTTTTCAGTTAGACAATTTTTAATTGTATTTAATTATTTATCAACTTTTCCAATTACAGAGACATGAGCAAACCATGAAGGCAGTACACATGTTCTGACCCAACCTGAAAAGTGGTGTGTATCCTTGAATGCTTTGGTTAAGTAATTGAATAAGGTGGTACAGTGATTCACAGAGAGAATGGATGTGATTTTGTTGGTGTATTCCAGCACAGCAGAGGCAGCAAAGATTCTTCTCTTCTTCCCAGATGCTTAAAGTTCCTTGACCTTTTAAATACATTTTGGCCACTAGCACTTTATTAAAAGATGAAGATGAGTAGATATTAGATTGACATTTCATTTATCTGGGGACTGAAAATAATTACTTGAATGTAGAACACTATCAAAATATGAACATAACTTTGATTAAAGGTATCTGTTTTCATCTTTGAAAAAGAAAAATTCTTATTTTCTAAATTGCCGGTTCTTCCACTTCACCTACTCACCCTATTCAGTTTTGCAACATTTGGCCTCGAGAGCGGTCTATCATATTTTACACATAAATTTCTTAAATGTTTCTTAATGATGGTTCTAATTATCCTAGGCAAGATAGTAAATGAGTAGGACACCAGAACTAAAACTGACATGTCAGTAAATCCAATTATATATTAAAATTCTTTCTGTTAAAAAATACTTAAAGAATTCCAGCAGCAAAATCTAACATATGTAATGGTTAATTACTATTGTTTTTTAATTCTTTTGCTCACTGGATGATGCAATATGTGCCATATCCCAGTATTATTTTGGATTTTTTACTTCTGTATGTCATCCAGTTTCCAATAACAACTGAAAAAAGATCAAGTAAATTAAAATTGATGAAAACTGAGAATACTATATTTATTCAAACTGAGGTGGGTCTCTTAACATTAAGGATGATTGCAAACCTCTGCAAATTAGGGACATGTAGCATGGTATCATCAGCAAGAGAAACGTAGCATTAGTAAAATAAATGTATACTCTGCATAGTCTGTCTTAAGAGTGACCTTCAGAGAGTAATGGAGTCTGTATTCTCTTATTCACAGTCTTTTTACACAATGAGTCTGGTTGCAAATGTCACAAGAGGAAACTATTAGAATTTTCAGCATTTCTACCATTAGACTGAAATTCTGCAATAATAGATTTTCTTTCCTTTTGAATGTCATCAAAAGAGAAAAAGCTGGGAAAGGCAGAGATGGATATGTGTGTTGGGGAAGAATTTGTGAGTCAGTCTCTTTACAGCTTTGAGAAAGGCTTTGACTCAATTTGAATTTGAATTGAAAGTCTGAGGCACTTAATTTTTTAGGATCAAGTTGCCTCTTTATGAAACTACTTATCAAAAATATAGCAACAAAGCATATACTTTGAGAGGTACTTGAAATAATGTCTAGAAGCTTAAGAGAGATGAGCTGCAAAAACATCAGACCGCACTATTAGCTCTTTGAGCCTTGGGAGGGACTGCAGAGGAGTTCAGCAAGAAGCAACCAGACAAGCCAAGAAACCTGGGCTCCAAAAAGGACTTGTGCAATGCCATTAGATTTCTGCTAAGCTTTTTGATTCATATCTTCTGAAAACTAATGGCATCTGGAAGTGGACAGGCCAAACATGTATGCGTTTATATTGTCAGGTGTTATTTCTGAGCAATAGGTGAAAATGATATATCCTAGTGAGAGATATGTAATTTTAATCTCTAGCCCAAAGACTGTGAGGCATTTTCACTGCACAGTTTCATCAGATTATAGGGAAGGTTTAAACTCATAAGCATTCTCTGTACCTGGGCTCTGTGCCTCTTCAATCATTATAAAAAGCTTTAATTGGGTAAATGGATATCTTAGGGTTTTACTACAACTAAATTTCACTCTCAGAAAAGCATCCAGACATTAGCTGCATCCAGAATGAACAGCTATGGTACACAAGATAAATTGATAAGGTTTGCACTCCATTTGTGCTCTGAGATTCCTGAAAATAAATCTCTCATTGCAATTTCTCTTTAGAAATCTTTTCAGGGAAGCTTTGCTTCATAGGACATAGGATATTTTACTTTTGTTCCTTCAGGCTCAATAATTGTTTCTTACTGAAGAAAAGGTGTCCTTCCTCTTCTACCTAGAAAGACATAATAAATAGCTACACCTCTTATGTCTAAAAATTGATTGTGAATTGTCTATCTCAGAACCTATATCATTTGAACATATTTTTTCACTGCCACAATTCAAATAATTTTTTGCCATTTTTACCTTTGTATTCAGAGAACTCAGTCGCAACTAACATAGCGCTAAGATGACAAACTTTTTTATTCTTGTTTATATGCCATTGAAAATATTTACAATCTGAAGACCACTTTAAAATGGGAAAAAATGTTCTTAGAGGCATGCCAACTCTCTTGCACTAAAAACTACTAAGACACAGACACTCATTTTCAGGTTGAAACCATGGGTGAGTCAAAGAAGAGTCCAAATCCTTTGCCTTTGTAGCATTTAAAGAGTTTATTAATCCCCTGAAAAAATGGAACATATTTTTGGCAATGATTTTATTCTTATTTACTAAGAAACCTCTTTTGCATATTTCTTTTCTAATGAATGATTACATTTGAATAATTGACATGATTGTTTAGCATTAGGTTTTTAGAAAGATTTTGTTGTTTTCTTCTTATAAGACCATAAATTATGATGATATTTAAAAAAATGTGATAATATATAAATATGGCATTAGAATATTGTATAAAGAAGAACATTAAAAGGATCCAGAAGTATTAGTTTTCTACCATGCACTTACAATTAAAATTTACCAATTCCCCTTTCATATATTTTCTTTATCAGTTTGTTATAAGTAAAGTTTGAGCTTATTATATAGTTTTACTTTCACTAAGGATAGCTATAGTACCAGAGAACTGAAATTCCAAAATGGGCTACTACAAAAAAACCCAACGCAATAAAATTTGGTGTTTTGAGTACACAGTAAAACAAGGACCCAAAAGCTTTCTCTATTGGGGCACATCTGTGATAATTCTTCCCATATTATACAGGTTTAGTGTTAGACATATATTTATGATTATCATTCTGGAAAAAAGAAGTCTTTATTTTTTTAATCATCTGAGGCTTTGAAGGTTTGCCTTAGAAAATCGAGGGGTTTTTTTGTTTGTTTGTTTTTTTTCCCCCCCATAAAGGCACACTATTTACAGGGCTCTGTACTGGAATAAAGTTTTGGAGTTGTTGCCTCCAAAAAGGTCCTTCACCGTAGCAACAGGCCAACAGAAAGGAATTGCGCCAAAAACACTTCCTGTAAAAAAAATAGACAACAACATAAACTTGGTGTCCACACATTTTTCCACAAAAATGGTGTTTCATAATATAAATGTCCCAACTACTCCCAAAAATTTAGTAGTGCGGCATTCTGATTTTACATTTCCACATTTTCCAAGTGACTGGCTAGCACTTTTGTTCTTTGATTGTCGATGACCTTGTTAGTTTGGGGGACAAGGTGTAGGTGCTAGCCAAAAGATAAAATGGTGAAAAGCTAAGGCCCATTACTATATTCCATTGTGGAGAAAATTACTTACCTGTAACTGTTCAGTGAAGAAGTGAAACTTTTGAGAATCTGTTTCTAAATGGTTTTCCTTACTGAGTTCTGGAGCCTCAGTACCAGATAAAACAAAACGATGGGCAGATTTTTGAATTGCTTTTGTCTCTCTGCTTAACCCAAGTGACCTTTTAAAGTCCAGTCTGTGAAAGGTGTCTTGAGGGTTTGAGGAAACAGTGATTAAAGAGAGAGAGATCTATGATTAGTGTGGAGATTTGTAATTTGTTCATTCATCTTCATAATGTTTAGGGCTTAGTTTTGCCTGGCTATGTATGCTGATGAACTCCTGGCCCTGAAAGCCCAGCAGCACTGTTGGTTTATTCTTTCCTGTCACATGCAATTCCTTGTCAGTTTGTCTCATGGTCTGGAGCATAGGAACCAAAAGCCAGTTCTCTGTTCGCTGCAATCCAGCAAGGTTTGAGGGATTTCAGGGTGGCCCTGTGTTCCTGAAGATAGATGTCTCTGTTTCATGTGTCCTCACATCTCCTGGGCTGTTCTTAAATCCCTTCTCTCATCCAAGAATGGGCAGTTTACAAATCAGGTGAGGTATGCAGTCCTCGATAACCTCTAAGTCCTGTACCTTGTAAATCTTGCAACTGAAAGGAAGGCAGATTTGTGTGAAGTCATACAAAGCATAAAGTAATCTAAGAGGCAGATTTCATTATTTGATGCATAGTTGGAATCACATTTAATACAAAATCACCTATGGAGTCTTAGCATTGGGAGAGAAATGAGAAAAAGTTGTGAGTCATTTGCATATTCAAATTGCAGAGCCTGACAAATCTGCTGACAGGACCAAGCTATTAATGGGATTCCAGTACTATCTAGAAAAGTATACACAGCATTTATTTTATTCCTTAGTTCTGATAGTTTTCCTTTAACAATCTATGAATTACCTAAGCCCCACTCTGAGAGTAAAATTATTGCATCTTTCCTGAGTTGCTGGTCTTGTTTATTGGAAAGGTATTCGGAAGAGCTAGTGTCTGTCTGATTTCAGAGTAGGTTGTATTCAAATACTTCCAGTGCCAGCTGTAAATCTTGTTTCTGGGCTGCCCTTTGATCTCTATCCTGTATAAACCAATTCAGACTGTGGCCTACAGTGACTCACTATGGAAACAGATAAAGCAAGATTTGAGTGTGTATTTCATAGCTGTACAAATGTTCAGCATTTCTAGAATTTATCGTTTCATATGAGGAAGGAGTTTGTCTCACAGGTGGGGAAACCTGTAAGGCTGGACAAATCTTCAAGCTTATATTTTAAACCCTGTAAAATGCTGTATTCACTTTAATTTAGTCAAAAATTCTTTAGAATATAGATATGAACACATCTGGCTACAGGAAATCTGCTTCTGTCAGAGTAACAGGAACTGGATCTTAAAAATAGGCAGGTAATTGCACTATGGGAGATGGACAGCTGCTCTGAGGACCAGATCTATCAGTGACATAGATCTGTCACTGTTGTGAATCACGTTTGAAAGATATAAAATCATAGAAGGCCTAAACATTAAAAAAAAAAAAAAAGGTTTTCTAGGTTCATTTCATGCCAGACATATGGAATATGAGAAAGTCATGGATCACCCTTTGTGATCAAAATCAAAACAGTTGTTTATTCTATTTATATTTTTTATCTTAAGATTGTCCAGCAGAAGCCTGGCATGAGGTCTAATACTAATGCGGGAAGCTCCAAGGAAATGTCCTGTGTACATGAATTTTACACTCTA
Source organism: Acanthiza pusilla (assembly GCA_036630365.1). Lineage (NCBI taxonomy): Eukaryota > Metazoa > Chordata > Aves > Passeriformes > Acanthizidae > Acanthiza > Acanthiza pusilla. The sequence goes on from JAXCHO010000034.1 coordinate 71,966,291, forward strand.
TTTTAGCATTCATTTTCTAATAATTTCTTATTAGTGGTTAACAGTGGTTAACACTGGAGAGTGTAATTATTATTGGCAGCACAGATCACTTTTAACAAAATTACATCCCTACTTATTATCATATTACCATAGATACATTATTATTATAGAATAACCTTTATTTAGCTACTAACCAAAAGTAATTATTGCAATGGATTTGAACTTTCTAATTCAGTGAAAATGTCCTACTTCCCTCTATGAACAGCCCAGTGTCATCATACCCAGGTAATAGAATCGCTCACATGTATCAATGTGCACCTTATACATAGTTCTTACAAATTCTTCAAGCCAGAGTGCTCTCTCCTGTATTCCTGCATAACTGAATGGCCATGGTAAGATTAAACTGAAGAGAAAATCTGATTCTCTTGACTGGCTGTTGAATCTGTGCTTTTTATGTCATGTGGCAGTAATGGTTACAGCAATGCAGAATACTTAGTATGTGCTTATTATGAAACTTTGACTGAGTTTTTCTTGAAGACAGGCGACAGAGTGAAAATACTCTCTAGTTTTAGAGACTCAGAAAGCTTGGACACGTTTTTTATATGGAGTGCATCTCTCATTGTTGCATGCTGTTTAATGTGTGAAACAGTATTTTGCTGATAGGAAAGAAAAATAACTTATTTTATGCTACATATTATTTTGGTATCCAATTGTTGAGACATCTCCTAAGAATAAAACAGGATATGGTCAGGCAGCTGTAGTACTGGGATTAGATCAATAGTTATGAATATACAAAAAACTTCACTCCAAAAATTCTAGCTGTTGAAAAGGAAGTAGATAAGAAAAGCCTGTCTTTACTGTGGGATTAAGGGAAAAAGTTTAGAGAAAGCTAGGAAACCAGTTACCAAAATAACTATATGTAAAGAAAGGCTGAAAAGGCAATGGTGGGTCGGACAAGCAGGTTCACAAAATGCACTCTTGCAGGTGTGCATGCTTGTCACAGCACACAGCTTTACAATACTTAGTTCCAAGGAGCAAGAGGGAATGTGTTCAGGGAAACAATAGTAGAAATCCTGGTAAAGCCACAGAGATTTAGGAGAGAAAATATTTTATATTGTGCAAAGGAAATAAAAAAGACAGTGAAGCAGAGCCTAGCTCATGTATGGGGAAGTTTCCAAAATATAAGGGCAACTTCTGTGTAGTTTTTGATAGAAGTAAAGAAATATTATGGGTTATTTTATGTGAGTTATAAGCTGTAAGCCAGTAGTAAACAGAATCAAGCTTGCTATCAAACATATTTTGAGGCTGTGATCTTACAGTTCTGAATCCCTTCAGAGTACTCAGCAAGACAGGGAAAGGAGAGCTAACAAAACTGAGCTGTACACACACAGCTTCGCAGACAGGACCCCAGAACAGCAGCACTACTGAATGCAAGTGAATATTCCATCTTTGCATTACTTGCATTCTCCTTGGCATGGTCAGGCTATAGGAGATGTGTTGCATGTACTTGCATAGACTTCAAGTGTGAAGTTTGGTTATTTTAACCTGCGCTGCCAGCAATTTGCAAATCTGAAGTATGTAGCGCTTGCTAGATTTTCGACTAAAGTCAGTGAGATTGGCAGATCTTCATGAAGAAGGGAGGATCATTTACTTTTTAGTTTATGTGAAGGGGAGTATGTAAAAAAAGAGCAACATTTCTAATCTGCAATAATTACTGTGAAGTATTTAAACAGTCTTTCATTGCAGCTGTCTGACAGGCAGTCTGAATATAGAATGACTGACATTCCTTAAGGTAAACACACGGGCTTATTATGCAAAAGGAAGCACTGCCTTGAGATAGTGATATAATACCAACACTGAAGAAAACCCACTGCTGTGGTTTATGTTATCATCTACAGCCTTATAAGCAAGTTTCTGAAAATAAGGACTTTTCTAAATAGGAACTTGTAAGACGTTCTTGTAGGCAGTGACAACTTCTCTGAAAGATGTCTTCTTAGACTTTTGCTTTATTGACAAAATTAGTTTGACAAGATATGAAATAAATGAAGAAAATGCACAGAATAATCTGCTCAAAGAGAAATAAGAAAGGGGACACCAGTTTTGAAAGATATTTCATCTAACTTTTAGTAATGGAAAATAATCAAAATTATTACATGGTTTACTACAGAGAAGCTACACTTTTGTTACTTTTTTTTTTGCAATTTGCTTTCATAACATTGTTAGGTTATTATTTCAATAGAAGATATTACCCCCACCACCCCTAATACAGCATACCACAAGTCTGTGTGTGTCTCCAACTTGATTTATTGTTACTATCCTAAGATTATTTGTATTGAAAAGAGCCATTCAGGAAAATATGGCTAGAAACATTGTCCAAATTTCATGACTAGTTTCTTTTGAAGGAAAACATTATTCAGAGCCAGATTGTAAAGTTCATTTCAATCCTTAAGCAATTTTTTAATGCCAGTTAAAACCAACAGACAAAAAAAAAATTCTACCTCTGCTGCCAGGTAACTGAATGAACAGATATGACAGTGTTTCACTCCTCCCAATGTGCAGTGCATAAAGGCCAAGACGCTTTTCCCAAAAGCATCATAAATACCTTGGAAGTCATCAGCTTTCCTGACCATAGTACTGAGGGCCTTTCAGGAAAACAGGGTTGCTGGATTTCATACTCAGCTGCAGATCTGTTCTCAAAGGCGTGGATCTGGAATCGTCTAAATGCCTCTACATATTATTCCAGTATACCTTACTTGAACATCACTTACAGAAGGAAAGTCTCGAGATTAAATTAGCTCCATGGACAGTATAACATTTGATTGTTAAGTGTGAAAATATGTCTTTTAGCCTTAATGTTGTCATCCCACAATTGCACTGAAGGCAATTACATATAAAATCTATTAGTCCTTTTCTAATTATATCTATCATAGTATGCTATTTATGGTTGCAACAGCTCCATGTTTAATCAGACTATTGATTGGTTTCTCCTTATTTTTTTTTTCCATAGTGTTTTGAGCCACTAAGAAGCTGTAAGTGTATATAAGGGCACCAAAATAATCACTTCCCTGTAATTTTCCTTCCCTTTGTTAATACATAATTTTATCATTGTTCTGGACAATTTTGTTAATTTTTTGCAATCTTAGGAAATAAGTCATCACAAACAGCCTCTTTTGCAAGTTTATTAACTTCAAACCACTGTTTAAACTTGTTTAACCATCTTGATCCCTGAAATCAACGCACTATTAAATTATTTTCAATCTGAGAGTTACACATTATGAAGCTTGAGAAACTGTTCTTGAAGGATAATCTTCACTCTGAAAGTAGCATGTTTTTTCCTTATTTATTTCCATTTCTTAAATTCCTAGTCTCCAATTTTATCTAATAGTTTGCAGTATTAATCAGTTGTTTTTCAGTCTCATTTTTAGTAAGTAACTTTTATTAAGAGCTTTAAAAATAAATTGAAACTAACTGGTTTGCCTTAGACCTCCTATTCTTAAATCTTTAATTATACTCAGAGGAGAAATATTAAAGCTGGTACTGAGATTTGTAGTTTCTTTCATGTGAGCTAGACATCTACACAATAGTCTTATCTTGCTTAGTGGTAATAGAACTATGTTTTTTAAACATGAATAATTGCCTGGTTACTAGCCAGGAAAGTTCTTTTGATATCTAAGTAAGTGTTGCACATGGGGGAATTGGAACAATAACTGAATACTGATTATGGCTATTCCTGAATTTTCCCACAATTTTGATACCTGGAAATAAAAGCATTATTCTTCTAGGGCCACTAAAACTATAATAGCATTAATGTAACTTTTAAAATGCTGTTTCCTTCCCTCACATCATTTAAGAACATTGTTCTAAATGAGTAAAGATTACCTGATTAATATAGCAGTTCTACTTTAGAATGTATCTATTTTATAGTCCCTGTCTGCTTCGTATAAAATTCCACTTCCTCAATGTTTTAAGTGATATTACATAAGTATTGCATTAAAACATAAGAGAGTTTAAGGGAACATGTTATTTGTATTTCATATGTTGCATAGGTGCCTAATGGAATATCAGAGGATATGTTTAAGTTCTTACCTTGACATTTCAATCTGTACATAGTCAAAAACAAGCTGTAGCCAAGTATTTTCCTGTATTTTATTCTTAATTTTTTCACAATTAATGAACAAGCAATATACTTTAGACCAGTGACAAACATCCTTTTCATGATACGCGATTCATTCTTGCACAGCAATACTTAATGTAGAGAGGACAGGGACAGCTGGCATTATAATGGAGGTTTGTGACTGGCTGCCTGAGCAGATGGACTGGGTGGGAGAGGCCCTTTGTAGACAGATAGCAGCAGCCTCACACTCACTGGTTTTCATGGAGCACTTCAACCACCCCAATACCTGTTGGAGGAACAACACGGAAAGGCATGAGAAATCCATGACTTTCCTGAAAATTTCCTTCTCCAGGCGACAGAGGAGGCAACAAGATGAGGATCTATGCTGGACCTTGTTCTCATCAACAGAGGGTCTGGGGGGAATGTGAAGCTCAAGGGCAGCCTGGGCTGCAGTGACCATAAAAAGATGGAGTTCAAGATCCTTAGGGCAGTGAGGAGGTTTCTACAGCAAGCTCACTACCCAAGAATTCAGGAGAGCAGAGTTTATTCTCTTCAGGGATCTGCCTGGGAGTATACCATGGAATTAAGCCCTGGAGAGAAGAGGGGCCAAGAAAGCTGATTAACATTCAAGGATTGTCTCCTCCAAGCTCAAGAGCAATTTCCATGAGTAAAAAATCCAGAAAAAGAGCCAGGAGTATATATGCATGTATAAGCAAGGAGTTTCTGGCAAAAATCAAAGAGAAGAAGGAAGTTTACAGAATATGGAAAAATCAACAGGGCACTTGGAATGAATATGGGAACATTGTCAGAGTAAGCAGGGATGAGACGAGGAAGGATAAGGTCCATATGGAATTCAATGTTGCAAGGGATGTCAAGGACAACGCAAGTACATCAGTATCAAAATGAAAATTAAGGACATTGTGGGCCTGCTGCTGAATGAGGTAAGTACTTGGTGATGAAGAATACAGAAAAGGCAGAGCTACTGGATCCCTTCTTTGCTTCAGTCTTTATGCTAAGGCCAGCCCTAGGACCCCCCAGATACTGGAGGCAAAAGAGAAATTATGCAGAAATAAGGCTTTCCCTTGATCAAGGAAGTTTGGGTTAGGCAAATGACACTCATAGAATCATTTAGTTTGGAAAAGACCTTTAAGATCACTGAATCCAACCATTAACCCAACCCCAGCATGTTCACCACTAAACCAAATCCCCAAGGGCTGCATCCACGCTCCTTTTGAACACTTCCAGGGACGATGATTCCACCACTTTCCCAGGCAGCCTGAACATCCTTTCAGAAATTTTTCCTAATATCCAATTTAAAACTCCTCTGGTGCAACTTGAGGCTATTTTCTGTCATGTTACCAGTTGTTACCTGTGAGAGGACACACTGACTCCTGTCTTACCATAACTTCCTTTCAGGCTGTTGTAGAGAATCATAGGATCTCCCCTGAACCATCTTTTCTAAGGATATGCAAAACCCTCCTGGATATGATTCTGTGCAACCTGCTCTAGGTGGATGTACTTTTACGGGAACTGTAAAATATCTGGACTATATCTGGACTAGATAATCTCCAGAGGTTCCATTCTCTGTTTTTATGACTGTAATTTTGTGAAACCAGATTTTTATTAAGAAAAAAAAAAACATTAAAAATCAAAAGAAGCAGAACATAAGGGAGATTTCTATTTAATGGGCAGAGGAGACACTGGTCACTAAGTGCCAGCACATGCAAAATCTCATGCTTTATGTTCAAATTCCCCAAAAAAGATGGTGTATCTAAGTGTTACTGCAACAGTTGCAGCTCTGTTGCTGTGTTGGGAGTTAAATAATAACAAACACAAATGGGTTCCTTTTTCTGTAAAGAGCCTTGATAACCTAATTCATGGTAGACACTTAAATGTTCACTTTGAATTCTACAACCTGTGTTATACAACCTTCTCTCAAGTAAATGGCTGAGTTCCTGCTCAATAGCATTAAAAACATCTGAAATAACTTTCCAGCTTAAATATCTAAAATTATTTTACTTCCCAGGATATTAAATATTTGTGGCTTAAAAGCACTAAACTTTATTTTTATCATCTGTTAAAGAAGAGCACTTTTCTCTTAAGAATTTGGAAACTGCCCTGCACTGAGGTCTGTGATCAGTTTTGCAGTGCTTATTATCGCTGTGGAACTGCCTCGGCTGAGCGTTTCACAAAGACTAAAGCTGGCAAAACCAATTGTGAATGAAGTGACTGCAAATGCATAGATAATACTCCAAGAATGACCCATGATTTAAACATTAGATTTGATGGAACAACTTTGAGAAACTTTAAATACTATGCTAAGTAAGTGAGATATGTGGCTTGTGTAATATAGAGGGACTTAACAGTAAGTTTGTAGGATAGCATAAATTATATGGTTCATGGCCACAAACTTGCAAGGTAGAGCTCATGTGAGTTGTACTTGCTAGACTTAGTACTAATTGTAGTGCCATCAACTGGAAGAAGCTAGTTAAAACAGTATAAACCACTAAGGTTGAAGTAATGGTTCTTTGACATTGAATTTGGCTCCAAGAGAATAAATGAACTTGCTAGACATCACTGTCAATAATAGTGACAAAATAAAATAAGTGTGAACTTCCCAAATGGTGCATATATTCATAGGTGTTAATAACTTATTTTGCAAATCTATTCAAATAGCAGCCAAAAAGCGTAAGATAATGCACACGATAATGAAATTTATTCCTGACATAATTCAGCTTTCTAATGCAGAAGAAAAAGACCTCAGCATGCATATCATCAACTAATACTGGGAAAAGGAAGCAAAGGTAGCAGTGTAGCTAGCACTGAAGTAGCAACATAGCTATCAGGTTATAAAAGAACAGTATGAAGATTTTGCAGGTGCTGAAACAGTTCTGCTCTGTCTCTTTTGTGTACGATGTCATCTGTTGGAGTTACATTCTGGGGGAAAAAAGTGTTCTTCTCTCCAAAAGCAGAGCTGAAGATACTATCAAAGGCAAATTCCATATTCTTTAAGAGGAAAAATTTCATATTCACATTCTTAAGAGGTTCATTATAGATAAGAATTCTGGAAAGGAATGCCTTTGCGGTGTAAGATATTTCTGTTGGAATGAATAAAAGATATTTACACAGTCCTTGTTCAAGAAATGTCCTTTCAGAATGGCTGCTAATTCAGAGGCTCATTTAAAGATTAACAATAGGAAACACTGCTCAGATTTCTGAATTCTGACAAGTGAAGTTGGGTGACTCACTGGTGGAGCCTTAGCTTTGTAGTTTTTCCTTTCCTGTTCTATTTTGTGACACTGTTGTCACTCCCAGCTATGCTATAAAATGATTTTTTATTTTTTACTCCTAGAGATATCCTATTAAGTGCAAAGTAACTTAGAATAACTATTTTGGTTCATTTCATGAGTTAATAATGCGTTATCAAATCCCTGCACATTACATATGATTAGGCAGAGCAGTTATTTTTAACAAATAATTTTCTTTTAAAATCATGGCAAGGTTTCCCATACATTCTTTACCAGACCTGCAATATCAAGAAAGGCTATTTTGCCTTGTACATGGAGGACAATCATTTTGATGATGTATGACATTTAAGTGTCCCTTTCTTATGATGAATAACACTAGGCAACACTGCTGAAGTGATGGATGACATAAAGAGGTATTGCTCTGGTGATGTATTCCAGTAAGGGGACAATTGTGATGTAAAACACATAATAAGAGCAAGTTTCTTGGAGTTATCTATCATCACAGCAATAATCTCCAGTGCTCTATACTCTGTTGGTAACATTGGTCTGACAGTACATAATATGAAATGGAATCCCTTTACAGATGTGGTATGGGTCACTGAACTATTTTACTACATAAAATAAGGTTGAAATGAGAAAAGTTAATCCATATTTCTTGGGTGTGTTCTGTCTTTGAAAGCAAGTCTCTCTTGAGAAAATAGAGCTATAAAAAATAGATACCATTGGTTAGTAACTCTGCTTCCTGTGACTCCAAAATGAAGCACTGTCTGGAACATGCAAATTAATCATTGTTTTTGTAGACAAAATGATGTTTCTGACACTTCTGGTTTGATTATGGAATATATTTCACTGTCACAATATGTAGAATGTAGCAGGTTTTTTGTTGTCCACCATGACTGAACTAGCCCATGAATTGAAACGTGGGCCATGGGGAATAAATGTCAGTGATGGCATGAGGGATTTAGAGTTTCAGCCATGGGACCTCATTATGTTACATATGCACATTTAGCTTTTATATGAAATATTTTGCTAAGTGTTTGCAATAGCATGTTAAAGTTATTATACAAATCAAAATGTGAAACTTGAGGTGGAGGTACTTCTATTGCAGCAGTGCAATGCAATTATCAGGTAGACTGAACTAAGATGGGAGCCAGCAGGGACTATATTTGCATAATGTTATAGTGATAATGAGGAGGACAGATGTAAAGTCATAGCTCATATCTCAAGTGATAGTCATGAAAATCAGCTTCTCGATGCAGCATTCTCATTTGAGAAAGAATAAGGAACTTAGTTGAGAATTACCCTATAAATCTTGGTCACCAGGACATCCATGCTGTGTTAGACAGGGTGCTTTATTGATTTCTGTAATAGCTAATTTAGAATCATTAAATGGTGTAACATGGAGGAAAAACCTGCTGATCAGGTGACGCAGCGAGAGCGGGCTGGTCTCGCTGGCCACCTGGGATCGGTCACAGCCCGGCAGCGGCGTCTGCTAGCGTTCCTGAGGTCCAAGTCCACTGCAGTCAGAGATAGATCTCCTGGCCGCGGGCTGCGCTGTCCCAGAAGCAGCCACGCCGCATCTCAGCCGGAGTGTTGCTAAGAGAGAGGGTTCTCCCGCCCAGACTCGAAAGCAGGCACGGAGTCACACGATGGTCAGCGGCTGGAGTCTGGGGCTGGAGACCCCTGGGCTCTGCCGGGCATCAGACTTTATTCAGAGGGTAACAACCAATCTTGGAACCACACAGGGGAGGGACCGGGGAGGACAAAGGGACTGGGACCAGTCGGGAAGGAGGAAGGGAGGAGAGAGGGAGATCCGAATACCATTATGAACTGAGGGACGGGGGGGGGGGGGGGGGTGAAACTTGACCCCTCTCTGGGGCAATCCACCTTCGACTCTACTCCAGGGGAGTTTTATTCTCTAGGTCTCCAGAGGTTCCTCAGGGGGGAAGAAACTCTCTGGGCTTGAACCAATGCTACAATCAGGAAGAAGTGTGACAGAAAAAAGATGATTTTTATGACGCACTGCTACATTATGCCTTGCAGATTAGGTTTTCTCACACCCAAATGCAATTTTCATTTTTAGTCATATGTGATTCTATGACCTGGAAATAAACAATAAATTTATTTCATACTAAGTAAAATAGACTTTTTCAAAAAAATGCATATCAAGTAGGTTTTTACTCTCTAAAGATTGTCTTTCAGAGGATAGATTAAGAAAATAACACATTCTTTCTCTTATACACCACAATATATTCTGTAACAAGTGTTTCAACACTCATTTGCCTCCAGGTGCCTTTGAGACAATTACATCTGATATTTTTCAATTCAAGGGATTATTTTTGTGACCACTAAATGAAATGCAGATCTTCCCTTGACTTCAGTAGATAAAGTGATAAGATCCCAAAAGACTTTTGCAAATAGAGTGCTGTAAAAATATCAAGAATTATCTATGATGAATCAGCCAGTAATTTATGTCTGACAAGGCTGATTGTAGGCTGTAGCTTTAGACCATAGATTATTAATTTTATATATTTCATTATTGAATTCTCAATCCAAAGTCCAGAAATCCCACCAGAAATCCTCAGATAATTTCAGTTGCATGATTTCACTGGCAGAAATGCTGAGAAAACTGGAAATTTTAGAGAAAAAATGAGTGAATCCAGAGTCTGATGGGATTGGCTTGTGTAGAAAGTGAGGTTTTTTTCTTCCTGAGAAAAGATGAATTAAATAATAAATGTAAGATTAATGAATAGACACTTTTTGACGAACTAGAATGATAAAGAGGACAGAGAAGTATGACACATGGGATTGAAAGTACAGCGCTGACTGGAATTGAGATAAAACTTAAGACTCACAGTGAAGTGCTAAAATGCTACTGGCACTAACCCATGCCATAATTTTACCTATGATTTATACTGCCAAGAGGAACTGTCACTTTTATAAAAACAAACTATTCAAGCTGGTTTATGTTCACAGGTCATTTTTTCTATCATCACACTCAGTGGTCAAAGATGTTTAATAAACACAGTTTTTTAAAAAACCAAAGTGTATGGACTTGTATATGGTCTGTGGTCTTGTAGGTGAAAAACTGAAGTAGAAATAGCTCCTGGACACATTAATACAGCCAAGAGGATAGAAGTAAGGATGAGTACTTTATATATACTTCCAGATGCCATGGTCAGCATCTTAGGCCATGAGATTGCAAAAAGGCTTTCTGCTGCTGAGACAAATTGTAGCTCTTGGAACTGTGAATGGACAGCCTTGTTAATCTAAAGGACCCTTTGTAAATCATCTGAGAGATTACCTAAAATACTACTTATCACACCATTTTGTAAAGACATATATTGCAAAGATTTTGGAAAGTTGTTCTGCCTTGAATCATTCAGAATTAATTAAAGCAAGGACTTTCAAATCTCTCTGATATGAAAGACATCACCAAAAGTTTTCTGAAATCCTGGAATACTTACTACTTGGTAATACACATTTGAAATTACCTCTGTTCAGCATGTGTATGTCCAAGTAACACAAGACCATGTACTTTAGTTTTGTGACATGACCTAGATGGAAGTACAAACTGTTTAAAAGTAATTTTAAAGAGTTCTTTTTACCGCAGCCAAATTATTTACAGGTGCTCTTCATATGATTTACCAGCTAAAATATGAAACCAGCTTTTCTTAAAAAAAACCAAACGAACATATTTATCACATTAAGTGCTTAGCTTGTAGCATTACTTTTTTGCTTGCATTTTTGTCTATAATATGCATTTAAACCATACAAAATCACATTAATTTATGTATAAATTGTTCCATTGTTTACCCTGCAGAACTATTAATGCATGTTAAATGATTTAAGAATCTATGTAATAAGTCTGTCCATAACATGAGAAACTAAACTCTTTTTTATTCCAGGAGTTGAAAACTAAGGTTTTTATTAAATATTTGAACCCTCCTCTAAATATTAAAGAAGACTTTATAGAAGAGTATTGAGAGAAAACTTTGATTCCTGTGGAGACATTTCCCATCTGCTCAGGGTTCAGTAAATGATTTATCTAGACAGGTACGAGTTATAACAAAACCTAATACATTGAAGGCCAGTTATTACTCCTGGTAATATCTTGTGCCCAATGCAAGAGTGTGAAAATACATTAGCCTCAAATCTTGTTTAAAAAGCAAATGTACTACATCAGGTTGATATTTAACTTGTTTGTATGATTTAAAGTGATCTACTTAGATATTGAGAACCTTTCCTTGATCTAAGGTATATGGTGATATATAGTTACGTAAACACAATTGCGCAATAACTATTGTTTTAATGAGAATTATAAAATGTTGTAATGTTATATACACTTTCTCCAGTTGTCTGTAACATAAAAATGTTATTCCCTATCAGCTTCATATAGGCTACTTTATAAAAGTACGATGGAGATTTGTGAATGCTTCTTATCAGCCCTTGCAAAGTGGAAAAAATCAGCAAAGCTTTATATAATGAGGGTACTTTAAACTTATATTTTCTTTAGTCATGTTTAAAGCATTTTTCCATCTGTAAAATTGAACATAATATTGCTGACTTTGAAATCCCTGCACACAAATTTCAATATAAAAGCTTTTCATTACCCTTTAAAATTAGTCCTCAAATATCTAGCTGCCATATCTTGGCAATAGCTCCTTAAGAAGTCTTTGTGTTAAGCCTTTTCAGAGAGAAATATAAAAAAGCTTATTTTAATTTTTTAAAATTATTTATAATTTTTTTTACCGGTTTAACTAAAGGATCGAGTATCTTACTAGACACCTAATCCAATCATTTCAAGATTTCTATTTCTGCATTTTCCGTTTAATTCTTAATAGAAAAAAAAGTAAATTATATTTACTTGTCTGTTTACTTATTATAATGTGTTACATAAAGCATGTACCTACATGTTTAACCTTAACTTCTGTTTATCATTTGGGAAAAACTACCATTATACTGTAGCCTGTTCCTTCAGGGAAATAATATGCTTCCCACTAAGCCAGTGGTTGTAGGCTGCTTATAAGCACTAACCTGGATGATTAATTGAGCACCAAGCAATTACTGACTGGGTAACATGAAGATGATTTGTGAAAATTGGAATTGCCTGTCCTTGCTGTTGTATATTCTGAATAGCTCTTACTGACATTTGGAGGTTTGGGAAGTCATTCGATTTTGTGTGAATGGCCTTGTCACTTACAGTGAGCTTACATCAACCTGCTGGAATTGATGCTGTTAAGCTTTCCTTCAACCATGCTAAGCATTATTGTCACTCAAATATTATCTTGTCTCATTGAAACAAGCAGTAAATGAATTCTAAATGCCTTCAGGACTGAGACTTTGTGTCTCACAAAAGGGTACATTCAAATTTCTTGATGCCTTCTCACCAAAATAAAACAGTTCACCTTGAGGAGAATGACAAGGACAAGGATCACTTCTCTTTTACTTTTTACCCGGTCCATTCAAAATTAGATTATTTTTGCAAATGAGAGGCACTATTCTAATTATCTCTTAGGATTTTTTTATAAACTCTCTCTTTGTATGTTTGATGATAATCCCGATCTGACTTTCGTTTTTTAAATTCACATTGTGTGAAATGTGCAATCCAGCAACATAGGTTGAATGTTATTTAGGTGATGATGATTGCTGATTTTCTGAGCCTATTTATTTTAGGACTGGGCCTTAAGTTTCCAACTACTTACTTAAAACAAACATTGTTTGACTGGTGTCAAGTAAAATAATAAATTCTTCAGCTGAAAACCTTAAAAACAATGACAACAAAGATGATGAAATGTACTAATTCCCTGCTAGAATGAACACTGGGTTATAGAAAGTAGAAGGAACTATTTGCTTGTCTATTTCAGTTCTTAGTTTACTAAGACACTGGAGAAATCTGTTCCTGGAGGACTGACCCCATGGAAAAGACACATGCTGGAGCAGGTCATGGTCTCCAGCACACACTGAACTAGGTCATACAGGTCTTCTGTGAGAGGGACCCCATGCTGGACCCAGGGAAGAGTGTGAGGAGGAAAGAGCAGCAGAGATTAAGGATACAAGCAGCAGAGATTAACTGATCACAACCCATGTTCCTCCCCCCGTGCGCTACTCAAGGGGAGGAGGTAGAAGAGTTAGGATTGAGTTGAGTTTGGGAAGAGGCAGGAGGAATATGTGTGTGGGGAAGTTAGTTTTAGTTTTGTGCTTATTTCTCACTATTTCATTATATTATTTATTGGCAATAAATTCAGTTAACGTTCCTAAATTTGTTTTGCTCATGACAATAATTGGTAAGTGATCTCTCCCTGTCCTAATCTAGACCTACAAGGTTTACCTAATGATTCCTTCTATCCTGTTGAGAAAGCAGGGCCTTGATGGGCACCTGGAAGCCAGACAACCCACCACGTTATGATATTGATTGTTTTTCTTTTGTTTTACCCCAAGGACTTTATAGACAGCAAAAACATCCCTATCAGCATTTTTCTCCTTAAACTACATTAAACAATTTAGGCTTTTCCAGCATTCTCTTTAAAGTAGTCTCTTCAGAATCCTGTGCTTCCCCTTCAGATTGCTTCCACAGGAATTGCTAGGTAATACAATTGTGCCATGCAGTTATGCTCTAATGGCATTCATATTTCTGTGTTCTCATCAGAAACTGCTCTCCTGATGATGTCCTAAGGTTGGCAGTATCTTGTCTATTGTGTTTCATCCTTGACAAAATTCTTTTATTCTTGTTATGACCTCCTGACATTGGATGCTTGTAGCAAAAATTATTACAAATCTTTAAAAGACAACTTTCTACAGAAATACATTTGGAACAACCCCAGCATTGATACAGAAACAATTTCTTTGCCTTGTCATTTTCTGTATTCTCTACGCTGCTAAGACAATCTTTGAATGAGACTTCTTTCCTTCCCACTCTCCACATTCTGCAGAAAAAGGAGAGTTCTCTGTTATAACTTGTTTAAAAAAATTAAAAATTATAAGCATTCATAAATCTAGCATTATTACTTTTGGTAGGTCTGGGTATTGATCTGATCATTTCCTAGATGCTTTAACTCCAACTGTCTTCAGGAACTCAGTGGAGGCTGTATTTCTGTTTTTCTGTATTTTATGGTTCTTAGTTCTGTGGTATATTTGGCTCATCTATCAAGAAGAGCCATGAGATAGAGAAGGACAACTTCTTTAAATAAAACCGTCACTGGTAATAGCAAGCATGTGGCCAAGAAAAAAAGAAGGGAAAAAAGGAAAAAAAAGCAAATGCAATATAAATAGATGAACTAAAATGGAAATCAATATCAAAGGCACTCTGATTAGATAAAAGCTGATGAGCTGTGAAGAGAAATCATTTAATTTGTTTCTATTTTTAGGAATACATTCCAAACAAACACAGTGATTAGACAAAAGATCCTCTATACAGGGGAATGACAAATAAACAAGGGGTACAAATTTTATTTTTGAATCTGCAGAAAATCTCATGCTGCAGAAATACTGATTGTTCCAAGGATTATTTAAATTTATATGCCAATACTTTGAGATAATTTATATGGGAAATATAAAATTACTATAAATCTCCTAGTGCTCATACGCATCACACTTCTAACTATCAGGAAGAATCATTTACAGAATCATTGAATATTCTGAGTTGGAAGGGACCCAGAAGATCATCGAGTCCAACTCTTATATATTCACTCTTTTTGGGACTTTCCATCATATTTTGGGCTTAAAAGATTTAACTACATACAACTAATTGGATTTTTCTAGCTGGAAATGGATGTTATTGATGCTATTTCCAGCTGCAAGTATTTTAAAATCAGGATATGCAATGAAGTAAATTTCATATTTATGAAATCACATGGATGAAGTTCAAGCTATTTAACTGCTAGTATTTTGGTTTTCTATTTCTTATAGTATGAAGTGCAGATAGATACTTGGCTGGTTCTATTTCATAAATTTAAGCAATGATTCAACACAAGCAGTATGTGTATTTATTAAACGTTGTATCTCTTTGCAGCTCTTCAGTTTGAGCAGGTTGCATGCTTCAAGCAGAATTATTGAGAAATCCAAGCATGAATTTCTTCTTTCTGATGTCTGCACACTCAGCACTGGCAACACTAGCATACATTGTGGACATACTTAAAATTTCAGTACCGTATTATAAGCTTATCTACTTGAATGAAACTGAAGTGCATGAAGGGTGATTAAGGATATAATTTTAATGCATCAGCCAAGATAAACAGTAAATCGAAGCTGTGTCTGTGTTATGGCACTGGGCTGAATGCCATAATACAATTTATGCACCTGCTGAGCAGTTGGAAAACAATTTCCATATAAGAGGGAGAAATATGTTCTAGCCTCAAGGGTTCAGAGAGGTCTGGAGCATCAAAACCTTAGCAGTTCATGTGGCTTGTGCCACAGGCGTGGCACCGTAGACTTTCCCTGATGCGCTGGGTCTGGGCAGGGTGAGCCCCAGAAGGTCAGAGGACTCAGAGTGCCAGGAAGTTAGATTTGACATCTGCTCTAGCCTTCAGCAAAGAAAGTCTCTGTGGAGAAACAAAATTAGCTCTACACCAATTGCTTGGAGGAGGTAGCTGAATTCCGTCCCCCGGAATTGTAATTATTCCTCTCCATAAAACCTAATTTACTTCAGGTTTGAAAAAGGGGTATGTTCCCCTCTGAATGATTTTGAGAGGACATGTGTTTAAGTAAGTGAGGTTTTTATGTATAAGTAAAGGCAGCATAATAGACACAGAGTCAATTTCAGTTCTCAGTGTTGAAGGATCGAGAATACAAAATTATTATTACATTATTACAAATTCTGCACTTTTCCTCTGTGTCATTCTGTGATTTATTATGCACATTAACTATATGGTGGGACAAGCTCACCAGCTACATGGTGCCTAAATGTGTGTTCTATAATATAAAGACAAATTAGGGAGAAAGGTACAGAAAATAATTTTTGTGAAGTACTGTAAGTCTGTTAGACATAGGCAATACAACAAAAAATTTAACAATAAATTCATTAACTCTAGGAGAGCAGATCTTAAAGCATTACATATAAGTAGTTCTCCCATGGGTAAACTCTGATAATCTCAAGTTTATCTTTGTCACTGTATTCTGAAGCTATGTAAAACAAACACACTTAGCAATGCCTGAATTCGAAGATAAGGTTTATTTTGTAAGCTCTTTATTCAAAAGAAAAGGGGCAGTAGCATTGGTGTGTTTGAGGTTCTATTTTTCTCCACCTTTTAAATCTGTCAAAAGCTAGAGGAGTGATACATTTGCTCTTGTTCAGCAGGAACAATTTTGTAAATAAAACTTCTTCTCCTGCTATATTTCAGGCTTCTAAAGATAGATTTTCTTTTAGTTTACATGAGTGTGTACAAAGAGGGGCCACCTGAAGGGCATCTGTGGGCTGAGACAGAGATCCCCAGAACTCTGGCTGGCCCAGATGAGAAAACTGTAACAACTTTCAGAAAACTGCAGCTTGCTCAACCTCTCATACGAACTTTGCTCCAGAGCATTCACCAGTTCCATTGCTCTTCTCTGGACATGTTCCAGCCCTTCAATGTCTGACCTGTAGTAAAGGAAAACTGAACAGAGTGAGGACTCCCCAGTGCCCAATGCAGAGGGACAGTCACTGCCCTGGTCCTGCTGGCCGCACTATTGCTGATCCCAGGCCAGGGTGTCATTGGCCTTCTTGGCCACCTGGGCTCATATTGCTCACGTTCAGCCGCTGTTGACCAGCACTCCCAGGTCATTTTCTGCCAAGCTGCTTTCCAGACACTCTTCCTGAAGCCTGTAGCATTGTTTCCTCCCCACAAAACTGTTGAATAGGAACATGTTAAGCAGAAGTGACCAGTCTAAGAAATAAATGTCTGAGTTCTATAGATAGATAATTAAATAGATATATTTTCTGACTCTCCACAAACAAGCAAAAGCTAGCTATCCAAGAATGACTGGAAATAGCTGCACAACAGTCTGTGAGGTGACTCTTCCAGGCATATTTACCATGTCCAGTTTCTATATTCCGACAGGGTGGAGGAAACAGAATAACCATCTGGATTCATTTGGTTTAGGACTCTACAGCCTATAAAGTGTGAGCATGTGTTGCTGAATATTCTGAAAGTCTTTGCAATTTTCCTCCATTATAGAGTAAACGTAGCCATGGAACTGTTCACATATATTTTTAAGGGAGACTGAAAGCATTATTGTGTATTGAATCTACTTACTGGCCCTAGCGTTAAATACATGAAAATGTTAAATTTTATTAGCATATATTAAACTTGCTTACTGATATTCTTTACTGAAACAATAAAGGGAGAATTTCCTTTGTGCATAGTTAATCAACTCCATTTTGTTACTACTATGCCAGTGAAATGCCAATGCAGGAACCAAAACCCATGATCACCAAGTAATTTTAGTTTGAAGATTTTTCCAAATATCTTGTTTACATCCTATCCTATTAAGAGAGATTCTTCTATTTTTCTCTTCCAAAGGGATCCTTTTCATTGTGGGATTTTCTCTTGTTTCTTCTGTTACACCACATTTTTCTAATATTTTACAATGAAAAAAGAAAAAATCTTGTATAAATCACTTATTTTCCTGTCTACAGATGATAAAACTACACAAGATTTAAAACAGAAGCTGCTGTTTGCTAAAGGGAAACATCATCAGTTTTTATTATGTTTTCACTGATACATAATGTGTACTTCATTTTCTTCCAGCATATTCTGTTAAATTATAGAATCAAAAAATGGTTTGGGTTGAAAGGATCCTAAAAGAACATATAGCTCCAACCCCCTTGACTTGGGCAGGTATACCTTCCACTAGACCAGCTTGCTCAGCGCCCCATCCAGCCTGGCCTTGAACACTTCCAGGGATGGGAACACACCACTTCTCTGGGCAACCTGGGTATCTCATCACAGTAAAGATTTGATCCTTATATCTGAACTAAACCTACCCTCTTTGAGACTAAAGCCATAACCCATTGTCCTATCACAACATGTCCTTGTAAAAAGTCCCTCTTCATCTTCCTTGTAAGCTTCTTTTAGGTACTGGAAGACTGCTGCTAGAAGGTCTTGCAGAGCCTTCTCTTCTGCAGGCTGAACAACCCCAGTTCATTTAGCCTTTTCTCAGAGCAGAGGTGCTCCAGCCCTCTGATCATCTTTGTGGCTGTTCTCTGGACTCACCACAACAAATCCACTGAGAGACCCAGATCTGGACACAATGTTCCAGGTGAAATCACACAAGATCTGAGTAGACAAGAAGGGTCACCTCCCTTGATGTGTTGATCATGTTTCTTTTGATGCAGCCCAGGATACATTTGGTTTTCTGGGCTACGAGAGCACATTGCAAGGTCACATTGACTTTCTACACCCCCAGTCTAATCTGTCAGGGCTGCTCTCAATCCATTCTCCACCCACCTTGTATTTGTACTCCAAGTTGCCCTGACTCAGGTGCAGCAGCTTGCACTTGGCCCAGTTGAACTTCAGGGGGTTTGCACAGTCCCATCTTTAAAAGCTGTTAAGGTCCCTGTGGATGGCATCCCTGCCCTCCAGTGTGTTGACCACACCACAAAGTTTGGTGCTGTCAGCAAACCCGCTGAGGGTGAGCTCATTCCCACTGTCCATGTTGGGATGTTAACATGTGTCAGTCCCAGTACCAAGCCCTGAGGAATGCCACTTGCCACTGATCTCCACTTGGACATCAAGCTGTTCATCCTTTGAGTGCGATCATCCAGCCAATTCCTTATCCACTGAGTGGTCCATCATCACATCTATGACTCTTCAGCTTAGAGACAAGGATGTCAGTGGAACAGTGTCAAATGCTTTGTCCAGCTTTGGAAAGAAGACATCATTTGCTTTTCCTCCATAGACCAATGCTGTAACCCCATTGTAGAAGGCCACCAAACTGGTCACGTACAATTTTACCCTTAGTGAAGCCAGGTGGCCGTCATCAGTCACCTCCTTATTTTCCATGTGTCTTAGCAGAGTTTCTAGGAGAATCCATCCCCTGCTCTCAACAAGTTCAGAAGTGAGACTGACAGGTCTGCAGTTCCTCTGCAGGGGTTATATTTCCCCTTTTGCAGTCAGAGGGAACTTCACTGCACTGCCATGAGTTTTCATATATGATGTATAGTGTCTTAGATACATCTCTTGCTAGTTCCCTCAGGACCTGCAGATGCATCTTATCAGGTCTCATGCATAGTCTTGTGCAACTTCAGGTTCCTTAGATATTTGTGGACCAGATTTTCTCCTGTGGCATGTGGGTCTTCATTCTCCCATCCCTGCCTTTGCCTCTGTGACTTGTGCAGCTTTACTGGAGCACTTGTCAATGAAGACTGAGGCAAAAAATTATTTGAAAATTCTGAATCAAATTACCTTACAGCAGATGTTTGATTATTCTATTTCAGGAGTTTTATTAAATCATTGTTTAATGATGTTTTCTTAAATAATAAATGAATGTACTTGATAACAAGTATGACAACTGTTTCATTCTCATAATTGCTCCTTCTTAGTAAGGTGATGCTGTCATGGAGTAATATTTACCTGCTCCCTGTGGTTTAGACTTTCAAGGAAGGTACTGCCATTTATGAGAACTTGCATCTGTAGAAGTCCCATTTAGTGAGAAAATGTTGAGGATAAGGAAGCAAAGAAAACAAGCAGGGGGATGCAAAGAGTGATTAATTATGAAAAACTGCTTAAATAACATTCTTCCTGAGGCTTATGAGAGCTGTTTAACCTTTACTATTCATATCAAAACTCTTAAATCCCTGATGAAGCCATATTATGCTTGCAATGATGTACACAGAAGACTTAACAAATTGCTGTATGAGTTGTGCTCCCAAAACAGTCATGTATTATGCCTTCGGTATAGTATGTGTGTTAGCTGCAATTCATGAACAGTACTTTGTGTCTTGTGGCTTTGGAATGTACTGATTTCCATAGCTGTTTGATAAAACTCTTTCATTAGTTTATACTCCCAGTTTATTAGATGAAGAAAAAAATTAAAGTCTAATTTCTAAGTCGTGGTAAAAACAGTTTCTTATGAAATATTCGTGAGTATATATTTTATACAGTTTTTCTTGATAGTGGGTTCAGATACATGCCACAGTGGCAGGATAGTACTGGAAGTTATATGGCTGTGTGTGCCCATAGCTTTCATCTCATTAGGTTAAATACTAGCAGCAAAAAAGCCATTCTTGGCATAGGCTAACTTTGGAAGCAAAATCTTACAAACTGAAGTAAGTTTGCAAGGTCTGGGTTGTTAGTCTTAGCCCTGGGGTTTTGCTTTTGGTATTTTACAAGTCTGTTGGGGAAGTTAGCTTGAGTTTATTGACCCACGTTGCAACAAATCTAAGTAAATTTTGCTACTAAAAGGTTGGTTTTATTTATCCCAACTTTTTCTTCTAATTCCATACATATATGTAAATATATACATGTTTATGTTTCTGTTTCAAAGAATATTAAATAATTTTTAAGACATCCGTTTGGAGACAACATAGCTTCCTGTGTTAGAGAAGGCCCCCCCCTTTTGGTATTCAGAAGGGCCTTTAAATCCTTCAAAACTCCAAAGTAAAACAAAAATATGACTAAATTAAGGGTCATTTTACGGAAAAAAATAACCAAGTAAAAACTAAAAAATAAACACCTTTACTGGGAGGTGCAAAAACTGTTTATATAATTTCTCTTTAATAAAACTTTAAATATATATCCCTGCAGAGTAAATAATATTTTCAGAGAACTGTGCCAAAGTTCTGAAGCAGAACATAAAGACCCATAAAGAGAACAGTGAAGTTAAGCTGCAGAAGTAAATTATATCCATTTCTGTAATAATGTAGTATCTACTCCAACATTTCTGGCCAGCTTGGCCACATTTTTTACAGTCCATCTGCAAAGACACAGTGGGACTGGTGCTTCAGGGAAGGGACAGACTTGCTGCACATGCTTGAGTTGATGGCGCTGCATGTGGCAGAAGTGCATGGCATAAGGACTTCCCTGAGTTGTCACAGAAACTAGTGCACATTCCCACAGCATGAAAAACTCATACAGCCTATTCCCAGCTATATTCCTTCCTGAGAATAAATCAGAGAATATGGTGAAGTAATTGTAAGTAGTAATAATGATCCTAGCAGTGTGAGCAGGGAGGAAGCCTTTTCCTTGTGAGCATGATTTTCCATTAGTAATTTTTAAAGTGTTTCAGATTTTGGCTTTGTTGTATGCTGTTTACTGTAAATACTCGATTCTCAGCATTTCCCACAAAAGTTGTGCTGAAATGATCATGTTATTATATATAACATTAGTATTATTTTTCTTGTTTTGATTCACTTATAGTCAGAACAAATTGAAAAAAATGCTGATTTTTTTTTTTTTTTTAATTGAGGAAAAGACCCTTTGGTAATAAAGCAGAAAGGTGGATGAGAAGAAACATTTCTTAGATAATGATTTTAGTTCTGTTTCTCCAAACCAGTAAACATAGACCATAGACCAAATATATAATTCAAATTTCATTTTCCTCACTCTCACATATAGTGGACACATGCTCAATTGCATTCCTGGCTGCAGGTTTTGTGGTCAGATAGTTTCCCATGCATGCTCAGCCTGATTCATAATGTGGAGATTTCCTATTGGCACTACCAGAAGAAGCATTTCAGCCTTTATTTTTTTTAAAGTCAACACCTGAAGAAGACTTTGTGAACTGTGGCTACTGGCTAAGAGTGTAAGCAGTGTCCTGTCATATCTGAAATTTACCTATTCTTAGACAAATATCAAAATATATGAGTTTGGAATTTGCTTTCTTCACATTTTACCACATTGTTATTAGGTCAATAGAAATAGGAAGCAAAACAAAAACAGCTACCTTGCTTATATAACTGCAAATTAATAATGTTGATGCTTAGTACTTAATTCACAGGATAAGGAAGTTACTTCTGTGTCTTCATAAATGATTTTTTCTTTAGAAGCATAATCTATTTCTAAAAAATAGATCTTTTTGGATCAGCCTTTCCCTTATCCACTAGATCTGTCACCTTGACATGAAAGGGAATCAGGTTGGTCAAGCAGGACCTGCCTTTCCTCAACCCATGTTGCCTGTATTTGATCTTCTGGCTGTCCTTCACATTCTTGTGATGGCAGTCAAAAGGATCTACTCCATGACCTTCCATGGCATTGAGGTCAGGCTAACAGCCAGCAGCTCCTTGGATCCTCCTCTGGCCCTTCTTGTAGCTTGGTGTCACATGTGCTAATTTGCAGACAACTTCAAATTGCAGACAACTGACCTCCACAGTTAACCAGGATTGCTGATAAAGGATTGAAAATGACTTTGTGAACACTATAATTTGAATTAATCTACAATGAAGTAGTAAAAGGTAGGTAAAAACTACCACTTTGCAGCCTTCCAATACCTAGAGGAGTTTTACATGAAAGCTTGTATTCAGTGTGTTGAATTGGGTTGGATTTGAACAAACTGCTGTCGGGAAAGATGTCCCTGCCGATGCCAAGGTAACTAGAACTAAATGATCTTTAAGGTCCCTTCCAACGCAAAATATTCTGTGATTATATGATCCTTTGATTTCTGTTTAAATAACAAATAAACAGGAATAACCACACACTAACCAGTCAGCAAATGTTAAAAAAGAGTGTAGCAAAATATTCTAACCTCTCTTCTATTGAGCTCTTCCGATTCTTCCTTGAATGATACTCATAAGGTGTGTCTCCTTTACAGATTTCACGCAGATGAGAAGCATGCTGTAGAAGATATTCTCCTGACCTTCCCCATGTAAGACGCTTCAGTTTGCATAGTAGAATAGACTTGGAGAAGTAAACTTTCACCCTTTTAGATGAAATTAAACTGCTAATGGTCACATGCTCGTTAGACCTAACAGAACTAATCTGCAATGCACTGAAATCCTCTCAGTGTAGGTGTTGGGCTTTCAGTTCATTCACTGTACTGCTTGGGTTGCATTATGTGCTCTTACAGAGTTGGCCATAATGAGATAAAGTAAATTGTGACCTGAAAATTCTAATAGGCAAATGTACTGATTAACGCCACTCTACAAATCTTATCCAACTCTATAGCTATCAAAACTTTTTAGAAAAGCTCAGCACTGGCAAGGATAGGAATTTCCATTTATCTTTGTTACACTTGTCAGATTCTTTTGATGCCAAGATTCTCCTATATAGAATCCTTTTAAGCTTAACTTTTACAAGCAGTTGTAACATTGAAATATAACATAGACAACTTCTCTTAAAATCTTTTTTCAATTGCTTCTAACAACTTTCTTTGTAGTTCCAACTCAGTGAGACAGCAGCTCATCACATATTCATGATTCCAGAAATCATAAATGTCAGTGCTGTCAGTATTCTTACACTGCTGTGACATAAGAGGCATAAGCTGGTTGTGAGTTACTGATCTCATTATTCCCTTATTCCATTTGCTCAATTATCAACAATAATGTTCAATTAACAAATAATTTCAGCAAACGATATTCAATATTTTCTCTGAAATTAAGGTTCTTTTCAATGCTGCTTTCACAAGAACCTTCAATAATTGCATATTCCTCTAATATGAAGGTATTTAAATCTATTGAGAATGAGGACTATTAAAAACAGAACTAAATTAATAATAACTTTTTAAAATTTCTGTTTTCTTTCCCTTATAATTTTAAATGCTTATAAATTTCAAAACACATTTTGAACAGATTTAAACCGATTTAAACATTTAAAAAACATACCAAATTTTTATTTTTATTTGAAATATTTTCTTTTAAAAGTGTCTATTTTCTTTATATTTCACAATTTACTTTGTAAGTTCATTTAAAAATATAAAAAGTATTTTATATTGACAATTTTAAAAAGACTTTCAAAATAACAAGGTGGAAAATCATCTTAATTTTAAATCATGCTTTTAGCATATCTAAAGTCAACTAACCTATTTTTTTCTCAGATTGGATTAGATTGGATATTAGAAGAAATTTCTTCACTGAAACAGTGCTAAAGCATTGGAACGGACTAGCCATATAAATAGTGTAGCCAGCATCCCTAAAAGTATTCAAATTATATGTAGATATGGCATTTTGGGGCATGGTTTAACGGTGGATTTGGCAGTGTTAGGTTTAATTGTTGGGCCTGATGATCTTAAGGATCCTTTTCAAATGAAATGATTCTATGGTTCTATATAAATTGATAAAATTCTGTGATATATATCATCCTTAGTCTTTGACACATCCTCTCAGGTGCCTTTCATAATGTCTATCTTTCACAAACACTTTGCTATGATCTTCCGACTATGAACTTCTTCTAAACAAAAGAGACAATCAAAACATTTGCTATGAGATCCTGCACAGAGGCTGTTTATCAAACACTGTTTCAAAGTGAACTTAATTATCATACTATTCTAATTTCACCATGCTTAATTGCCACATGATTACATGTTTAATGCATAAAATATCAGTCATTGACAAGAAGCACAACTTGTCTGTGTTTTGCAAAATTAAAATACATCAAGACTCAGTACAGACAACTGCATCAAAATATTTGCCTGAATACAAAATAATCTTTGCAAGTGGTGGAACCAAAAAAATCTATTAGTCTATTTAACAGGGAAGCAGAGAATTTACTTTTGTTATATTTATAGTTTTATTTGTTGATTTCTGGTGACTTGTCCAAGGAAGCTGTTTTGGAACTTTGGGAATGCTCCTGTCAAAAATGCATGGTATCCTGCTATCAATCATTACAGAAAACTGTACAATTCTTTAAATTTCCCACTCAGATTATCTGAGAGTGAAAGATGTAAACTCTAGTAATTCTTAGAAATTTTTTTATTTTCTATAGTTTATTTGTAGGCTGAAGTATCTGTCAAGTAAATTTTATATATATATATATATATATAAAATGTTTCCAGTTATAATCTCAGATTTAAGCCACATAAGTGTGTAAAGAAAGTCGTTTTTAGTTACATTACATTGTACACTGTTTGAACCCAGCTCAAGATCTGAAGTAGCAGTCACAACTTTCCTTCTCATAATGTTACAAGTCCAAATCCAGTTTTAAACTGTTGCATTCAGACCTCTGAAATACATCCTCCAGTCTGAGGTGTATCCTCAATCATGAGTTATTACAGGGCTTTTCTGCTGTGAATTTGTTCTGCTTCCCTGCCAAGCACATTAACAAGACAACACCTAGTTCTCAACCTCATCAGTACTCACCTGACACCTCACAAATTGTCAAATGCCAGTTCAGGCACTGAAAACCAGAGGTCTCTGTGGAATTTTAACCTAAACTGAAAATTAGTAGTAATGTGCCTACCTGTGGCTAATCAAATGACATGAAAAATTAATTTTTATTGAGTGCTAAGAAAGGCTGACTGAAAGGTTTTTCTAGTTCTTCATCCCCCAGCTAAGTTTGAACTTGAGAACTTTCTGATTTAGAATATAGTTCCATGCACCTTGGCAGCAAAGTTAGAGACCACTCCCATTCTTTCTTCTCATGACCACCTCTTTTGCCTTTATCCCCTTTATTTTTCTTTTTTTATTCTTCTAGTTAATTAACTGTGTATCTGCATGGCCCCATAAGCTTTTGTGCTGCCACAAGTGTCAGCGGAAGGTGAACATGGGATGAAATTGCAGTCAAGCAGGAAGAGGTAGGAGAAAGCAGGGATTTCTGATATTGGGTGCTGGAGAAAAAGCATCCAAGAGAAATTTTGTCCAGGAATTTGAGATATGTTTACAGTGACATTTTATTTGGGATTTAACCTGGCATGTCCCAATACAGAACATAAGATCCAGGTTTTCAGATCAAGGTTCAAAGCCCTCACAGATGAAGGCACTTTGGGAAATAAAGTGTAAAAGCCACTAAAACTACAAAAAAATCTATGTGTCATAGTAACCCTTTAAATTATTATCAGGAAAATATTACTTTTACCAGTAAGTTACTAGTCATGTTTTTTCAAGCTGAATTATTGCACAGTCCAAATGCTCACCATGTCCAAATATAAGACCAATAACTGGAAAATACTAATTGCTAACTTGGGAAATTGTGTTCAAGTACACATTATATAACCTGGGTTTGTGTTCACAAATATGTTATTTTCCACTAGGCTCTATGTCTCCACTAGGATACTTGAAAATGTGACAGCTCAGAAAAAGGGAGACATCTTCAGTCTCTCAGTTTCTGATTAGTCATAAGACATATGACTAAGATAAAGTGGCTATGCAAGTCACGCGCCTAAATGCTCGTGGAAATGACTACTGAAAGTCTTGCAGCTGCAGCTGCTGCTGAGACTGATATGTGGTGTTCTGTTCTGACCAGATTCCACCAGATGGTGTTTCTCTGGCGAGTCCCAGGGAAGTGTGCAGGCTGTCTTATCAAGATTGAACCATGAAATTTTTCCAGGGCTTAGCTTTACCTTATTATTTTGTAATTCTCAATGTGCAGATCTTCTAAAAATGCTCAGAAACATAGAAAAGACACCATAAGTTTTCGAATGATCACCATTATTCAGTAAAGTACACAGTGTATACTTTGACAGTGATTCAGTTAAAAATTTAGTCAGTAGACTTGAAACAAGCAGCCATATACTCTTTCAAAAGCAAGTTTGGAATTTGTAATAGATTAATTTCTAAAGAAGGAAAGTTTAAAACCAGCGGTTACTGGATTTTCAAGTTACATGGGTATGAATTTTACATTGATAATAGAAATGATGGACCCAGATTTCTTTGAGGTGGCCATTATGCTTTTTAAAATATTGTTTTTCTCATTCTTTCTACCTATATGTTCTACCAAATATTTCTGGATAGGTTTTCTCTTTTGAGTAAGGTAAGGTGTTATGTGCTAAAAGGTAAGGTAATGACTGATGGAAATAGACCAGGTGACTCTGGGGTATCATATATTGTGTTGTCTTTTTTGAAAGATCTCAGTATTAAGTCATTTTTATGCTATGGTGAGATATTATTCAAACAGCATAGAAAGACAACTTGAATGGGATACTCCTTTTAAATATCATCTTGTAGCTTCATAGGTCAGCTGTTTTTGATTTGCTAAACAGAACCTTAATACTTCAAAGTATCAGGACCTCTGGGCTGAAAATGACAAAAATTGTCATTTGTATTTAATTTCTGCAGCACAAATAGGATTTGAGAATATTCTTTTATTCATTAAGAGAAATGGCCCCAAAGAATTTCACAGTTAGGAAAACTAATTTCAAATAAGCATTTCTCAGGTTATAATTAGTAACACTTAGTAGATTCATCTGTGCTTTAGTAAGACTTTTTAAAGGCAAAATTAATGATTCAGAAAACTTTCTTTGTTACACAGAGGTTTTAAAAAGTAAATATATTTTCTTTATTTTTTGTATCCTAGCTCTTCTCTGTTTCTTTTACGTGTTGCCTCATGTTACTGTTTGAACATTTTTCAGGAAGTTGCTAAGGGTGAAGGAGTTGCTAAGGAAGAATTAATTCAGAATTGCTCATGTTATCAGGGCCAAGCACAGCTGTATAGACTCCAGTTAGCACCTCATTTGCAATGGAGACAGTTTCCTGCAAGCCATAGTTAGTTAGTCTCATTTTATTTTTGGTTGGGCTGTAAATTCACAAAACAAAGTCAGCTTTGTGAACATCTAGAGTAAAATAATAGGTTATACATAATTAAAGAAGGATTAATGTAAGTGTTTGTTCTCTTACACTATTTTTCAATTATTTCTCATTTTAACTCCATTTAAGAGTGCAGTATAGATGTAATTAAGTAAGATTGGAATCTCTTAAGTTCATATGAAAATTGAAAGAAGCTTTTAATCAGCTAGCTAGTGCTGGAATGAATTATATTTATAGTGTCCACCAAAATGAAAAAGCAGCAACCTTATCATAAGATTTTGATAAATATGCTATTAAAAATGCCTATTCTATGCATAGTTTTAACTGTTGCTCATCATGGCTGTCAAATTCCCTATGTTTGTGTACCTTCAGAGGCTGAATTATTAGGGAAGAAAATACATTTATAATAAATATCTTGTAATTTATATATAGGATATGCAATATAACCTTATTAGAAATCATCATCCTTTTCACTCTAATTTGATCTTTACAATTTCTTTATTGGGTAAGCTCGGTGTAATATTTTAGAAAGGCTTTCATAGTTTTGAGACACGCAATTGTTCAAATGAGTCAGTGAAACTGAGTTAGATGTACATATTTGTAATCAGCATCATTCATCAAAGGGAACTTTTTTATATTACAGTTATAGGATTTCCACACACATGCCTTATATCACAGAGAAGCGAGCTCTACAAAGGATGCCTGTGGTTATTTGTCAGACTCTCAGCTGCACAATAACTTTTAGGAATAAAAAGTATTCATAACAACATTCCTGTGTTAGTCCTATCCATCAGGTACTCTTTTTATAGTGGGAAGGTAAGTCATTAATTTCGCTTTTTGATTACAATCAGTTATAAATTATTAATAACCATGGTGAAAAAGGAGAATAAAATTTTAATTTGCAGGGTAGCTGGAGGAAAGCACATTACTCCAACACTCCCTGTTTTTCTCCTGGCTCTCCACAAATCTCAAGGCATTTTCAAGCTTCCTTAAAGATCATGTCTTCTTCTCTACATAGGATGATGCATAATGCAGGACAATTCAGTGGTGTATCCCACATCAGTCACAGAAACTCACAGATGTATTCTGCCCAGACCTATGGCCACTTGGACACCTGGCTTCCATGATGCTTGTCCCACCCAGTGGCTCGTCTGGGTGGATGTCACCCCACACTTCAGTAGCTGGCACGCCAGACACACTCACACACGGCCTCTGTGACGCATGATTGCAGCACTCAAACACCCACACAAAACATGTTCACAAAATAGAAATTGTCTCATCGAGGGTATGAACTCCACCCCTTGGAGCTTATGACTCTTCTGTGACAGACCTGGGAGCAGCTGAGGCAAAGCGTTGTTTCTCTGACTGGGTAACTGGGGTTTTCCCCACAAGCTGTTTTTCCTCCTTTGGAACCCTTAACATGTGCAGAGCAAGACATTGATCGCATAATCTAACAATATTTACAGGGTCAAACAAACAACATCATGTTACAGCAAACAGCTTTTCAGGATTTTTTTTTTAATCTCTGTGCCTTTCCAACTTTGAAAATTTAGGGAAAGATTGTCTAGACGTGTCTACCCTAAACTGAAGATCAGCTGAAACAGACACTTAAAGAAATAAGAAATAATCAGCAGACAAAATAGCTTATTTGTACATATTTATTTTAAGAAAAATTTTTGTTTTTCATTGGATATGCATGCTTTTAGCGGTCAACATTAGCATTTACAAAAGCCTTCCAGCTAGGCAGGGAGGGCACTGATTTCAACCAAACCTTTCTGATGCTGCACAAGCCTGACAGAGTTCAAGAAGCATTTGGATAATACTCTCAAGTACACGGTGTGATTCTTGGGGTCCCCTGTACAGGGCAAGGATTTGGACTCAATGGCCCTTGTGAGTCCCTTCCAACTCAGCACATTCTGTGATTCTCTGAAAATCTTGGCCAAAGGTTGTCTTTTGGCTCCCAGTAGCAGCTCTGTCCTACCACTAGAGCTCAGCAGTGTTGCAATAATAGCCTTAACCCCAGGAATCCCATCATGTTATGATTGCAGATCTTCCTATTAACATAATAATTTTTTTTCCTCTGAAAACATACACTGTAAAATTGCTTTTAGAAGTAGTTGTGATTGAAGCACTTGGCCTTTCCTATTAGATGATTAATTTTAACAGTATGTGAGCAATAGGTTATATTTCCTGCTAGAAGCTCAGCTAGTAACATATAAAATCATTAATTCGTCTAGGGTGCAAATAAAAATACCCTCTTATGTATACCAAATTGCAGTTTGAAATGAGAATATACTCCCAATTCTCATAAGAAAAAGTAATTTTTTTCCTTTTTTGCAAAAAAGGTGAATAATTGGAGAAAAATACTTGTGCTTATTAGAGAACATGTACTGCAAAATCATGACCTTCTTTCCAAATACAAAACACCTGACATCCTTTACAAAGAGCAGACAACAGGAAAACATTGTTTAAATGTTTAAAGGTTTTATTTAGGTTTCAGAATTCTGCATTCACCTTGCCCTGTTTCTTTCCTAACCTAATTTCCATCTCTATCTGCTGTCTTTGTGCATCTGCCTTTCAATTAAACCTCACACCTGCAGTGGCTTCAGTTTAGTGACCACAGCAATTAACCCTTTCCAAATTAGCCGAGTTCATTGAGTACTTGTGTGACTTAGAAATAAACAGGAAAAAAAAAAAAAGAAAATAGGATAATGAAATGGGATGATTCTTTTATTTTCTTGTATATATTTCTGGTAGACAATATGTTCTATTGACAAAACAATTTCTTAAATACATTTACTGTTTAACAATTCCATTACAAGATAAAACATTGTTTTGTGCAATGACACATCTCAAAACCATGACTGTCATTGTGTCCGAGTCAAAGGGACATAAAGTGAGCACACATATTGACAGATTGAGATTGAGGGGTTGATTATTTTGATAACTAGATGTTAAACTTTGCTACTTTTGACTGAGTAAATAGGAAAAGCCTCAAAGATTTAATAAAGAAAAGGTGGGATGGGATGTATTTTTTTGCAGACACAGTCTTTTTGAGGCATTTTAATAAAACTGTGCATAGAGAGCCGCCACAGAAACTTTGTATTCTACTGGAGATGTGTAATTAGTTTACAAACCAGGTTTAAAGTAGTTACGGTCCCTTTAAATTTGAGCCAGACAGTTTGTTTTTTTAGACCCATTGTAGGCACTCTAGGCTGTATTTAGACAAAAGAAACATCATAATGGGTAAAATACTGAGGCTACTGAAGAACATTGATATCAACGTAATTCTGGAGTAATGTTGTTTTTCTTCAAAATCTGAAAAATGTCTGTTACATGTTGTGAGAATAGGGCTTTGCCCACTGTTGTTGTGAAAAGTTTCCCACTGTGAAGTAGAATAACTTGACAGTTAGCTGCTGCCCTTTTTCCAAGGGGCCTGCTGTGATTTAGCATGGCTCTCTCAGCCTAATTGGTCAAACAGCAAATGTAAAGTGCTATGTAAATGTAAAATATTGCAGTATACTCAACTTAATTGGGATAAGTTTTTTATTGAATTTCTCCCTAGTAACTAATTTAACCAAGTGATAGTATATTGTAATGACTTCTTTTCAACCAGTTGATACTAGCATATATTTTGCAGAACAGCTATATGTACACATGTAGCTGATGCCAAGTAGTTAAATAGTACTCTGACAAAAAATTAACTTAAAGGAGACAGGGTGGAATCCTGTACCCTTTAAACAAGTGACAAATCATGCTGTGATGACCAGTATTGTACCCATAACTTCTGAACACCTCTTAACTTAAAATGGAAAGATTTTCTTCAGGTAGATGGGATTTTGTTTCCTGGAGAAGATCCTGGATAGTTACATACTTGCAATTTCAGCTTTACTCATTGGTACAAGATGAAGAATTTAGGTGGGTTTTTCCTGATTGACATTCATCAGGCATCCTAGGTTCACTCACTGTAATAAGACTTCCATCCTTAACAATGCCTCCTCAGGTAGAACTTCAGATCTGTAGGGGGGACCTCAATCAGGAGTGCTAAACTGGTGAGCATTAATATGCTGTTCAGAAAGAAGATGAGTCACAGCTGAGTTTCTCAGTGTGCTAGTTGGATGACAAAGCTGATTTAAAAAGCTCTTGCCACATGCTGCATTTCATTATTCACTCAGTGGTACTGGTTTAATTGTGTATGGATCCCATTGTAAGCAAGGTTACTGGAATTATTGAAGTTAAAAGAAATCTGCAAAAAGAATAGATTGTAATAAGGATTAAATCAGTCACCATCCCTAGAGTCTCGTAAGTGTTGTATTGACACAGCTGGTCTGATGATGAATCCCAGTTCGGGTACGTACTCTTTTAGAAGGCTTTGTTCTCAAAATCAGTAGCCTAAAGGACTTACTAGTAAACAGCTTCTGAGCATTCCTTGATGCTAATTATCAGTTTATGGATGAGATGAGAATGAATTATTAAATGGAGACACATGAAATTGCTATGATGACTGCTGATTGGTTCTGCCTTTTAGGGAAAAAAAAAAAGCAAACAACCCACACTGCTGTAATTTGGGCTCTGCATTCAGCTGTGAAGCAGGAATTTAGAGCAGGATTAGCTGAAGCTTTCTTTTCCAGTTCCACCTAAGACAGCTAACAGTATATATTTTCCACTGAAATCAGAATTTTCCTGGCTCAGCAAAGTCTCCGGTAGGAAGAAACAATTACCTTTGGGTAATTGCTAACTACCTTCTGTTGTGTGGGACCTGTTGAATGGTTGTGTGACTGGCAAATCAGTCAAATTTTAGGCTTAAACCCAGTCTGAGCAAAGCCTGAGCTTAACTGTAGATTGTCAGTTCCAGCGTCCAAACAAATTGCAATTAGGTAGTGTAAACATCTTCCATATCCTGTGCTTTCCCCGGTTTCTCACTATCTTTGACATGCATGTGCCCTCGACATGTGACCTTTTCAGGGCAAAGAACACCCCCTTGTGTGGAAAAATGAGCACATTCTGGCTATTGCTATGAGCAATAGAGGGTGGGTTTTTTTGCAAAAAATCACAGCTCCTTAATGGCTTCCCCAAGGGTGCTTCTAACTGGGAGAGGCAGAAGGAAGTGTTGGAAGCAGGCTTGTCTAAAAAGATGGTCACATATTTGGCAGCTAAATGACAGTTATCAGACTTGAACGCTTTAATAAACAGTCTGATCCATAAACAGTTTTCATTTGGTCCTCTTTCTATTACGTTAGTTTGGATGGAAATTAATAATGGCATAAGGTTTCTTCTAATTAAAATGGTAAATCATACATTATAAACGAGATTTCCTATCAAATTCTATTTACAAGTACATGTACTTCAGGCATATTCTGGTTTCCTTTGATGATTTGGATTCATAATACAGATAGAGATAACTAAAGAAAATCCTCAATTCAACAATTTTGAAGAATTGAACACTTAGGTTTGAGTTTATCTCCACTCTGAAACACTTCTGCAGCTAAGATGAAACTTAAATACTGAAAGGTCTGATAATAATACATTTATAGAGGAAAATGGTCTTATAAGGAATGTAAAATAGAATCGTATTCATTACTCTGGGAGCAGTTTTACCACCACATTGTCTTTATTGTATACATATTTCTCTGGTATATTGAAACAGCTCAGCACACAGAGAAGCCATAGCCTACTCTTGTTATTAATTCCATTTCAATTTTTTTATCAGGAAGCAAACTTTTCCTGGTTAGGAAGTTATTTGATTCCAAATTCTATACAGAAATCGTAACCCCACACTTTTATGGGCAATACAGTCAAAGCTGAATCTTATTTATCTGGTGCTTTTCCTTACTTTTTAAAGCAATTATTAATGTCTCTCACAGTATTAAGGTAGTCTAGGTATCTGTGC
Source organism: Acanthiza pusilla (assembly GCA_036630365.1). Lineage (NCBI taxonomy): Eukaryota > Metazoa > Chordata > Aves > Passeriformes > Acanthizidae > Acanthiza > Acanthiza pusilla. The sequence continues at coordinate 72,000,109 of JAXCHO010000034.1, forward strand.
ATACAGATTTTTAAGACGCATATTTAGTGAAATATCTCAAAGTATTGTTGAATATGTGGGTTTTTGTGAGACCTTGAACAATGAGAAATCTGCAGATTTCATTTGAATATCATCTCCATTCTACCCAGACTGAGAGTTTGGTTTTCCTTACTTGTCTGTTTTACTGGAGATAAATTCTATTTTGTTGACAGCAATAATTTTGTTCAAAGTAAAGGACATGGTTGGCCTTTTTGTCAGTATTTCAAATTATTCTCTCTCTAAAATTAATAAATTTCTGCATATTTGTCTCTGCATTATTTCTGACTTTTTTTCCACTCCCTTCTTTGTTGCCTTTTTTGCTTCTTTTTCTCTGGGGGTAATTTTACCAGTTTCCATGTAGTTGGAGGTGATCCCTAGGGAGATATCAACAATGTGAGCCTTCGTGTCTTCTTTCAGGCTTTTGTACCAACATTTGGGAAATGAAGGAAAACAGAGTTTCTGATCATTTCAAACTGAGGGCTAGGAATTGAGGAAATAATTAATGCCACTCTGCTTATTGGCAGAACCCTTTTTCCTGGAACTTTCTTTTTCCTCGATTTTAGAAAGGACCAGAAGGGTATGAATTTTTCTGTCTTTGTGTCCTCATACAAGAATTGAATAAAAAAGGTACATTGATTAAATGAAGAAAGCAAAAGAGCTAGAAGCAGAAGTCAGATGAAATGCAATGATGACTAAAACACTTTCTTTTTAAACAGAAAGATTAAATGAAAATACCTCATATCAAAGGAAAAAGCTTCTTCTCACTTATTCTTTTTTCTGTTGAATTCTGGAGAGTTTTATTCTGGAGGTATATTGTAATTTGATGTATTTTATCAGGTTCAGGAGTAACTGGATGGAATTAGAGGACAACTTTTACATAGACAATCATCTGGGCAATGACGGTGAACAGCTGAAGAAAGCAATGGTCACTGTGGTTTGAGGTTGCCTACTGGATTCAAGCTTCTCAATGTAGATTGAAAGACAAAGATAATTTTCAAATAGTGAAGATGTTTATGGTTGAAACTTGCACTTATTTGCACAGTGACGTTAAAGCTAAAGAACCACTGTAGATGCCTGGGAGCATAAATTAAAAGACTCAAGACTGATTATTGGTAGCCTCATTCTTAATTATATAAAGGTTTTTGAGTCTCTGTTTTGAGATGAGATGCTTTCATGTGTCTTGAAACTTGAGTAAGAAATATTTGTCTTATGTTTTGCTGAGGTTATAAATTCACAGGAAAAGCAGAGTGGAATCTCTTTTCCTCAATTTTCTGTTTTCTAGATCATTATTTATGTGATGTAGTATCCCTAAATTCCTGGTAAGGGAGATGTGGCTTGGGCACTACTAATGCCATTCTAATTCACTTCAGGTTTTTTGAGTTTTTCTGTAGGCAGACATTTGAAATGTCACGTGCTTTTTATTTTTTTTCTCAGTTTCATCTCAGTAATGGTTGGAAACCAGAGTGTAATGGGCCTCTCTCAGTTCATAAGAAATGTAAAATGGAATTGTATTCATTACTCCGGGGATAGTTTTTTCATTAGAAAAAAAAATTTTGTTATCAGTTCCAATGTTCATATTTCATTTCTATTCTTTTCTGATCAGATTTTTCTTTCAGTAGCTTTTCTATCTTTGATAATCTGTTAGGTCACATTGTTATATTAAGGACTATGGAAGAGTTCCTCACTCCTGTATTGTTTTTTTTTTTTTAAGGAAATACTGAAATTTGTAGTAAGAGACATGGAATCTCTACCATCCAAATATATTAAAAAATTAGAGTTATTTCCCCTAGCACCATTTTTATCATATAAATGTTTTCGTTAAAATAACATTTCTTTTTCTGTTGGTTTGTTGACTATTAATTTACTATATAGGAAGTGTATGTGCAACACATTGCAACATAAAAGGCTTGGTATAAAAAACAGGATAATCTTGATGCATCAGACAACTGCATAAATGCAACTATTCTGCTGAATTTGGTCATGAGTAACAAATGGTTGAAAATTTTTGTTAGGCTTTTTGACTACTTTGTCTTCCTTAACCTGTAACAGGATTAAGTACATATTTTTATGTGTGGGAAACCTGTTTTTTCTTTAGTCAACATAGTGAAGAGAATGGGCACACTGGACTATAGAGGAGTGCTTAGAGAATTTGTCCACAGATTATGCCTCATATATTAGAACTAACCTCACCTGCTCAATTCACCTTAATGTGATTAAATGGTAAAGAAAAAGAGCAAAAAAAAAAAACCCCTCATGAAAGACCTGGTCCTGCACATTACTATGCAAATTGTAGCTTGTAAGTTTACCTGGAGCATCCTGATTTCCATGAGAGCATATAGAACAATTGCTTTCATGTGCAGACCCACTTATGGGAGCAAAAGCCACAGCAGTTTGTTCTGTGAATAATGGTAGAAATAGTAAGGTAATTGTGATGATCTACTTTTCTGATAGAATATTTGTGGGTAAATATTAACCCCATGGAAACTGCAACGATGAGTAATTTCTGTTTGAGAGCTACTTAAGGCTGGGTATGTTTGGCTAGCTTCCTATGCAAAACAGTCTCATTATTTTTTATTATTATTCCAGCATCAAAGCCAAGAACAAGTGGTTGCACCAAACATATTTTCTATTAAAGAGATTTCAGTCTTCCTCTAAAGTGCTAAGTAATTTATCTTACCCTTTAACAAGCTTGTTTCGGTGTCAGATTGGTCTCTCTATTTTAATTAAATTTTAAAATTCACATATTTAATTTTATCTTCCCCTACTTCCAGCTAAACCATTGCCTGTTAGATCCATATTCAAAGAACTTCCATTACTTTGAAAGACAATATTAGTATAATGCAACTGGAAGTAATAGAGAGTAGGAATTCAGTTGTAATAATATATCAGATTGTGGTTGCCAGAGAAATCAAACAAATGGCAACATAGATTTCAGCTGGTTGTCACAAAACTGAAAAATGACCAATATTAGAATTTTGCATTCTCACTGTTCTGAGATTTAAAAAACTTCTGTCGGTAATGATGTAGAGCATTGCCTCTTTTTGTTAAGGGCGTTATTAATCTGATTAGCCATCTTTCTATGAAATCGCAAGCAAGCATTAAAAACTCATTCTTCCCCTTTTATTTTTTGATACTGACATTTGGTGTTGATCCAAGCAAAAAGTGTGTTTTGTCTTCTAAATATGTGTAAGACAATGAATTTTAGAAAAAAACTGCTTTACCCAACCACTGATTATTTCTTTACTCATATATAAAATATGTATTGCATATACAGAATATAAACTTTCTTGCTTTTGGATTGATTATATCTATGTTTATTGAAAACAAGATATTTTTCAAATAAAACCCCTATAATTTCTTTCCTGTGAAAGAGCTGGCACTGACACTATTATTATATTTTTGTTGTCCCACTTACATCAATGTGGCATATTCCAGCCTTAAAATTTTAGCTTTTAAGCTCCAAATCAATGGCTAAAAATGTGTTGTTTGGGTTGTTTTTTTGTTTTGTTTTGTATTACTTTGGAGTTTTTTTGTTTATTTGTTTGGGTTTTAGTTTAATTGTTTAGGTTTGTGGGGTTTTGTGGTGTGGTTTTTTTAATTTTTTAAATGAACATTTGAGAGTTGGTGGTGGGAGGCTAATGCAATGAACCTAAAGAGATTCAAAAAAGTTCATGGACCAAACACAAGTAGGTCTGCTGAGAGTACATTTCGTTCATGACATATGAGTAAACAAATTGTCTCACTCCCTAATATTATATGGATAGAACAAATGAGTCCAGAGATCTTATCACTAATGAAAGTCTTCTGAAGCTGAGTTCTGCTCTTTTTGAAAAAATGTGAAAAACCAGTGGCATTGAGATTAAACACACCATTATTAAGGTGACCATCATCTTTCATAGGCACTACAACCATGCTTATGTACTTCATTTTCACCGAAGCTCAGACACAATTATTTATTAATTTAAATAATCAAATATAGCAATTAATTAATTTGGACCACTTCTTTTGGTCATTGACTACGAAATGGATGTTTGATTTCTGTCTTAGAAAACAACTCCATTTAAGCCTTAGAACTTTGAGTAGAATAACACAGATTATCCTGTACAGACTTCAAAAGAAGTCTCTTTATAAAGACACAGTCACTAGAAAAGGTGGTCTTCTCTCTATGTTGTTAATGGGGTAGTTGATTAGCAGAGCAGGTAAAAGATGGAGCAGTTCATATTCAATTCCTTCTTTTTCCTCAAACTGCAAATAAACTCCATGGAAAGTACAGTAATCCACCAATCACATGGGTGTTTTGTGAGATGGAGGTCACCAGTATTTCTCTTCAAATTACCCACATTGGATGGCACATTTGAATGCTCATTACAGTTTAACGAGGTGTGGAGAATAGGGGTGAAACCATAAGTATTCTATGATGGTGTGTGGAGTGTTCATGCCCAGGTACAGGCAGTGGGGCTGTAGGGCAACTCAGGGCTGTCCTGTGCTGGACACAGCCAGATCCAGCAGGGACCCAGTTAGACCCTTTGAGAAAATGTATTTAAGTAAGAGCAAAATGCTAAGCAAGAAATGAGCAGTAAGGAAAAAAGTGAAAAATAACACTGTGAGCACTAAAACCACAAAAAAGCAAGGAGAGGAGGTCTCCCAGGAAACAGAACAGGGATTGCCCAGCAGCCCATGGAGACGGTAGAGTGGAGCATATATTTACATGGCAGCCTGTGGTGGACCCTGTGCTGGGGCAGATTGGTATTTCTTGCAGGGACTGAGGGCCATGGAAAGTCCATGCTGGTCTTGGTTTATCCTGAAGGATTGCAGGCCGTGGTAGAGCAGGGGAAGGAGCACAGAGAACTGTTATGGACTGACCCCATCTCCCTCGAAGTAGAGTTGGCGAGTCAGAAATGAAGAAATGAAATTGAGCCTGGAAAGGAGGGAGATAGAGATTAAGGGAACGATGTTTTAAGGTTTGGTTCTCACCACTGAAATATATTTTTAATTAACAATAAGTCAAATTAATTTTTCCCCAAGAAAAGGCTGATGATAGTAGTCAGTGGTAAATTATCTTGTCTTTATCTCAACCTCTGACCTATTCTGTCTTAATTTCTCCCCCTTGCCTTTTGAGAAGGTGGAGAGAGAGAGAGTAGGTGGGTGAACTTCTGGCAGCCAGCCCAGGTAAATATTCATGACAGAATATTATGTCAGTTCTGTCAAAAGGTTTCATTTACTGCTCTACAGAGCACTTACACAAAGTTGTTTGCTTTTCAGAAACTTCAGTGTCAATACATTTTGGGTTTCCTTTTGGAATGTATTTATTTATTTACTTTTTGGAATTTGCCTTGGCCTGAACAGGACAGACATAACTGCATTAAAAAAAACAAAACAAAAAATAACCTGGGGAGATAGATATGCTGACTTTTTCTATGTTGTTAAAAACTTTTGTGAAATATGAGTTTCTCTAGGCCTTTCTAGGCTGTGCTCTGTAACAGATCTCATTCACCTGCTTTTTTGTGAAAGTTTCCTGAATGTAAATTATTTCAGACAGAATATTAATGGTTGAGTGAACTGGATTTTTCCAGTGAAACTTTGGCTTGATCTCCAGTGCTTATATAATTAGCTTAATCTCAAACTTGTCATAGACTTGACATGTTTACCCATATTAAATTCATTTATATGGGTAGCACTCGCACACCACTTCTGAATCAGCAGACAGTAACTGACTGCTGAGAGGCACAGAGGATGAATGGCTTGAACAGCTTTTTGAACTGCTTCTCAGCTGTTTCCTGGCTCTTTGAGCACTCACAGTCCATTTCATGGCAAAATTAAACATTAGTTCAAACTGTCACTGTGGGTAGTTTGAGACAACATGCTTTACTTAGCTTTAGAACAGTCACTTAGAGCTAAGAGGGATCTTACTGCCCCTCAGCTGCTAGCTGGCACTGGGTAATTGAGACACTTTCTAATTGTGTGAGAACATTTCCTTCATTCTGTACCAGCATAAATCACCCCTTTCTCGTTCCAGCTCAAGCTGCTTCAGAGGAGGTGTACTCCTGCCATCTGACACCCATTTCCATTGTAATTCCGTGGGCACCAGCAGCTGTTGCTTTTTAGACTTGTCCAGCTCTGGATGGTTGGGTTTGTGTGGTGCTGTGCATTCCCTCCTTACCTTTAAGGCACAAAGCAGGATTGGATAAAGTCAGAGAAGGCTCACATACACACTGATATCCACAGAGGGATCACAGAATAAGAGTAGTGGTTTTATTTGGACTGAAGCTGATGGAAAATGGTGCAAAGAGTCTGCCCAGAAGTTCTGCTCTTGGTTTTTATGCTCGAGCTGCTCAGAGCAGTACCACTAACCCAGCCTGTTTCTGATGGATTCTTACTTAAGAGATAGTTATTAACAGCTGAGAAATAAAAAAATTCTTAAGAGGCCATAAATTATATTTACGTTTGCCTGTCTCTTCATGGTCAGATTCAGCCGATTTTCTCTGGAGATAAGGGAAAGGTGAAAACCATTGTAATGATAATTCCCTTTGAAGCATTGAGAGGTGTGTGCCACGTGTGTTAAAACACCAAAAAAATTAACTATAGGACAGGGGTTTCAAAATATAATGTTTATTCTAGAAAATAATTAAATCTGTCATCACAGACATACAGCTGAAATTCTGGTTGTGCTTGAATAGTGGGTGACTACATCAACACTGACTACATCTTTCTGTGTACATCATGCAGTGTACGATCAATTCATAGTCAACCCTGAAATTGTGAAGGATCTGCTGCTCCAACTGGATTACTACAAATCTATGGGGCCTGACAGGATTCATCCAAGAATCCTCAAAGAGCTGGTTGACGTCATAACAAAACCTCTTTTGATGATTTTTGAGTGGTCTTAGAAATCTAGAAAAGTCCCAGTTGATTGGAAACTGGCAAATATTGTCCTGTTTTTCAAGAAGAGCAAGAAGGAGGACCCTGGACACTACAGGCCTGACGGTCTCACTTCAGTGGAAAGTTATGGAGAAGGTTATTCTGGAGGTATTAAAAAACATCTGAAAGGCAATGCAGTCATTGGTCACAGCCAGCAAGTCTCCATGGAATGAAAGTCCTGCTTGTCAAACATAATTTCCTTTTATGACAAGGTAATCCACCTGGTTGAGCAAGGGGAGGCATTTGATGTGATCTTTCTGGATTTCAGTAATGTTTTTGATACTATGTCTCACAGAATCCTTCTGGATGTAATATCCAGCCCACAGCTGGATAAACACACCCTGTGATGGGTGAGCAACTGGCTCGTGGGTTACAGTGAATGGGGTGACATCAGCCTGGGGACCTGTCACTGTGGGGTTCCACAGGGCTCCATCTTGGGCCCTGTGCTCTTCAACATCCTCATAAATTACTTGGATGCAGGACTGGAAGGGACACTGAGGAAGTCTGCAGATGATACAAAACTGGGAGGAGCTGTTGACTCCCTCGAATGCAGGGAGGTCCTGCACAGAGACCTCAACAACTTAGAGGGCTGGGCAGTCAGCAACCGTATGAAGGTCAACAAGGGCAAGTGCTGGATTCTGTACCTGGGGTGGGGCAACCCTGGGTGTACAGACAGAGTGGGAATGAGATGCTGGAAAGCAGTGCAGGGGAAAAGGACCTGGGGGCTCTGGTCGATGGAAATGGAATGTGTGTCAGCAGTGCCCTGGCAGCCAGGAGGTAGAAATGTGTCCTGGGGGGCATCAGGCACAGTATCACCAGCTGGGCAAGGGAGGGATTGTCTCACTCTGCTCTGCACTGGGGCAGCCTCACCTTGAGTCCTGGGGGCAGTTCTGGCCACAACAATATAAGAAAGATATTAAGCAGTTAGAGAGAGAGTCTAAAGGAGGGCAGTGAAGACGGAGAAGGGTCTTGAGGGGAAGCCAAATGAGGAGTGGCTGAGGTCACTTGGTCTGTTCAGCCTGGAGAAAAGGAGACTGAGGGGAGACCTCATTGCAGTCTGCAACTTCCTCCTTAGAGGAAGAGGAGGGACAGACACTGATCTCTTCTCTGTGGTCACCAGGAACAGGACATGAAGGAATGGCCTGAGGTTGTGTCAGGTGAGGTTTAGTTTGGTTATTAGAAAAAAATTCTTCACCCAGAGAGTGGTTGGGCACTGGAGTAGGCTCCACAGAGAAGTGGTCACAGCACTAAGTCTGCCAGAGCTGAAGGGGAATTTGACAATATTCTCAGGCACATGGTGTAACCCTTAAGAATGGTGCCATGCAGGGCCAGGAGCTGGACTCGATGATCACTGTGGTCCCTTCCAATTCAGCTTATTCTGTGATTCTGTGGTATTTTATTACACTTGCCGCTTTGTTTGACAAAGTACTGCTCTTAGTCTTCCTCTGATAGCAGGCCATGGGAATATTGCCTATTTGTGTTTTTGGAAGCTTTTCTGACACATTTCCTAACTAGCACTTATTGTTTTCCTTATAGCTCAGAATGTGCGCTCTTACTGAGTTAGAAAGTTAATTTTCTGCTGTCCCTTGGAGAGAAGTTTGATTGTCAGATTAGATGAAGTGAACATTGAACAAAATGAATGGGTCTGCAGTAAGAAAAATAAGACCGGTAAGTACTGGATTGGTGCCAATGTCTCAGAAGTAAAGGTGTTAGGCAAAAAGTAAAGTTTGTCCTTTTGTTTTTATGTCAAGAAGATATTGTTTCTGTAAGTAATGTTTCTGACCTTAAACTGCAAGGAAAGGACTTTGGGTTTAGTTGTGCTCAGCATATTCATCTTGGGTCTCTCATTGGGAATTCTGGTTCTTATCACCAGAATTGTAATTTTTGATAAGTTTACTTATATGTTTTTGATAACATATCGTGGTAGATTGACCTGGGCTGGAAGCCCAAGGGCTAAAGGCCCACTAAAGCTGCTATCACTGCCTTCCTCAGCTGGACAGGGGAGAGAAAATATGATGAAAGACTCATGGGTTGAGCTAAGGGTTAGGGGAGTTCACTCACCAGGTGCCATCATGGGCAAAAAAGACTCTATTTGGGAAAATTAGTTAATTTATTACCAATCAAATCAGAGCAGGATAATGAAAAGCAAACTCAAATCTTAAACCCACATTCCCCTGCTCTCACCTCCACCCTTCTTCTTCTGGGGTTTAACTTGATTACCTCCTCCCTGCCAGTGGCACAGGAGTGTGGGGAATGGCGGATGCAGTCAATTCATTCATCACAAATTGTCTCTGCTTCTCTTTTCTCCTCAGGGTGAGAACTCCTCAGACTCTGCCCCTGCTCCACTGAGTGGTCCTCCCCTATGGGAGACAGTGATCCATGAACTTCTCCAAGACAAGTCCTTCCCACAGACTGCAGTTCTTCACAAAATGTTCGAGCGTGGGGTCCCTTCCACAGGGTCCAGTCATTCAGGAACAGGCTGCTCCAGTGTGGGTACCCTGTGGGGTGACAAATCCTGCCAGCATACCTTCTCCAGCATGGGCTTCATTTTCCATTGGGACACGATTCCTGTCAGGAGCCTGCTCCAGTGCAGGCTTTCCACAGGGGTAATCCTTTGGGCATCCACCTGCTCTGGTGTAGGGTCCTCCAGGGGCTGCAGGTGAATGTCTGCTCCATTGTAAATCTCCATGGGCTGCAGGGGCACAGCTGCCTCACAATGGGCTGCACCAGGGGCTGCTGGGAAATTCAGCTCAGACACCTGGATCACCTCCTCCCCATCCTTAGGTGGCCTTGGTGTCTGCAAAGTTGTTGCTGTCACATATTATCACTCCTTTCTCCAGCTGCAAATGCTGTGGAATTTGAAATGCAGCAATCTTTCCTTTTCTTAAATCTGTTATTCCAGAGGCGCTACCACCATTGCTGATGGGCTCAGCCTTGGCAAGAGACAGATCCTCTTTCAAAATGTCCCAGTTGGACTATATTTTTTAGACCTATTTCAATCAAAAGATTCTCATGTCACAATAAAACTTTTAAGTACTGACTAGTTATATATAAAATTTTAAAATAACATCATGAAACATTTGCAGCTAGAGAAACGAAATATTTGCAATGTTTTTTTCCTTTTCATTTTACCTGTAACAGAAAAAACCTTAATGAAGTTCAGAAATTTCTCAGGTCAGAGACCCAATTTTCAGTGATCTCTTCTTTGTGGTTGTAAAATTGACTTTTTAAAATATTTACATATTCATAACTTGAATATTAGTTTTAATTTCCCTTGTAATTTTTTGTTAGTGCCATGTAAAGCACTCTCTCTAATTCTTAGTTACGACTTAAAGGAACACTAATGAGAACAAAGGTACAATGGATTAAAAATAGTACACATTCTTGATTAGTATTTAAAGGAACTCAAAATCCCTAGAAAGATTAAGCTTATTCTGTATATTACACACCAAAATAGGGTAAGTCACTAAATGATACATATAAGTATGGAATACATTTTTGAGGAATCAAACTAGTAATATCTTTTTCAGTGTATAAAAATAAAAAATGCAGTAGAAACAGACTGATTTAATTAAATAGACCCATTGCCTAATTCAGTTCCTCGTGAATCAAAATAAAATACATTCCACAAGGCTCCAGTGCTCTCCTAAGAAAACAGCAGCCAAACAAAATCACATTTAAAAAAATAATATTTGGCTTCAACATACTTACCTGTTTGGTGGCTGCTTATTGTACACATCTGTTAGTGTTCCAGTTTATTTCAATGGCCTATACAAAGAAATAATAGGTAATATTTTTCCCTCCCAGACTCTTTCCTGTATCCCCAGTGGCACCCCATCAGTCTCCTTGCAGAAAAGCTCTCATTCATCAGCATCTTTGGGAACACAGAGCCACAGAGGTGTGAGTTTTTATCTGGCAGCTACACAGAAGGTGCGGCTGAGGCAGTATTTTAGAAACTCCCCAGCATTTGGTGTATAGCAATTTACAGGAATTTGAAAAAATTCCCAGCATAACACAGCTTATATAAATACTTTGATTGAAAACTCTCAGAACCAATTTCAAAAGCGACTGTTCTCTCCTGCCTCTGTATATGTTCTTTAATAGTAGTATTCTAAAACTTTTGGCAGAGTATAAGATTATTTTCTAAAGAAGCTGAAGAAAATATTTACAGACTATTTGAAACCAGTGATTGACTCCAAAGAGCTTGGGGAGGCTTGAAACAATTACTCAGTTGGATAAGTAAGGGATAAACTTTTAGTACTACCGGTGAATGTGTAAATAAATAGTGAGGCAATTTAAAGGAAATAGTCTTTTAAAACATCCCACAAAGAACAACAAGACATATTTTGGGGAAGAGGGAGCATGGTTCGGCTCTTTTGCAGCTAAGAGGCTCATTTAAGAGGAAGAGTTGTTTGTCCTGCAATGAATACAAAATAATCCTTCAAAATACTTATCCTAGAGTACAGGGCATACTGCACTCCAGTATCCACCTCTACCATGGGATCTCAAGGATCTCATGATTGTCTAAGTGCAAACTGAATCATGTTCTAAACCTTCTGCCTGGGAAAAACTGAGAGCAGACAGCCTCTGTTCACTAGCTGTTCTCAGAAATTATAGGTATTCTATGAAATATATTTTTTCCTTCTGAAAAATTTGTTTATATGCTTCAACCTGTAGCATTTTAAACCTTGCTGTTTGTCCAGATAATATCTAGTTTCTTGTATTTTAAGAATAAAACTAGTAAAATTAATAATAACAGCAACACTAAAAATAAAAAGACATTATGCTCATTCAAGTAAAGAATTATTCCCAACACCATATGTAGAATCCAAGCATGTGACAAACAAGACAGTGTTAAATTTTTCACAACTAATAATTTAATCTGTTGCAACATTAATCACACATTTGATTATCCAAAAGAACAAATATATTCTGTAATGTATTCTGGAGAGAAAAAGAAAAAACATAATTAAGACAACCTCTCATGTAATGCTTACCTGGTAAATTTCTGATTGTTCATCTGTAAAAGGCCATTATTGTTAATAAAAATGTGCCATGTAGTGCAATGTAGCTATGAGCATTTTCATTTAATTTTTCAATACCCTACTATATTTGTATTCATGACACCTTTAAACTGAATGAAAGCAAAGACATCTATTCATTGTTTGGAGAAAAACTGCTAAATAAAGATGAATCTTGAGAATTGTCCAGGTCTTAATATAGCAAAATAGTGTATTATCACTGATCTTGATGGCAGCTGAGAAAATCACTAAGGAAAATTATTAATATTAGCTGCAGACTCAAACAAAGCTTGGACATTTATTTATTCAAAGCCTTGCTTAGTTTTGACTATATTTTTATCTACTGTGATTTGGCTGTTTGCTCTAATCTTCAATGTCATTCAGAATATATTTTCCACATTTGCCCTTTTACCCTTTTTCATGACTTTAACTTCCCCTCATTTCCTTTCTCCCTTTCTTTCAGTCTATCTTCAACTAGCTCTAAGTACCCCTCACACTATTAAAAATGTGAATTAAAACACTGTTGCCTGTTACCATATAATTCACTGTGTCTACTTTTTTCTTCTGCCTTCCTGTGTTTTAATTGGTTTAGCTCAGAGCTCTTTTAGACAAGAACCCCATGTATTTCCCCAAGAAAAGGACCTAACGTTGGGGCTCTGCGCTATGCTGATCCTTGGTTACAATCCTAAAAAGCATGATTTGCTTATTATCCACAATAATACTTGTTTTCAGCTTGAATTAAATACACTGAAGTCTGTGTTTGATATATGCTTACTTTATATGTCCATAGGTATTGAATTAGCTTAAAGGTGAGACTGTCACATAGGCAATAGAAATCCGCTGTGTTAGTTGTTACAAATTACATATCTCAAAACTAACATTTATGATCTCACACATGGCACAGAGCAAGAATTTTTTATTCCATTCTAAGTGCTCTCTGTGTATATCTGTGCCTATAAACGATACTTATATTTGAAAGCATAATTTCAATACCAACTAGATCACAAATTACATTCTCAAGACCATGCAATGGTAAAAGTTAACTTAATGTCTATCCACCAGGTATTATTCTGGACATATGTTTTGTGTCACAGAACATGGACAGGTAACTATGCAGTTTAGATACAAACTAAACCTGTTAAAGTCCAACATCCAGCAATTCACTGAGTGTGTGGACATAATTCAACTGAAATGTATAGGAATTTCATCATAGGCTTTCATTTGATGTGATGCTCTGAATAATGAGGTGTTTCTGGGTTATATATGTTTCATTAGAAAATTTATATTATGTTGTCCTTTTATGAAGATGGCATTGTACACTTTATGATGCTGAACTATAACTGATATCCTATATTAGTTATATGTGTATGAAAACTGAGTACATTTTACCACTAAAATAAATCCCAAAGAAATTCCAGAAACAATTGTTAAACTACTATTTTAAAGTGTCGTATGTTGAGTCAGTCTCTGAAACTAGAGATTGCCCTTGATCTCTTTCCAAAAGCAACCAATTCTTTAACCCTTACACAGATAAAACACTTCAACATAAAGAAGTAAGCCTCCCTCCCCTTAAAAATAAAAGTATATTAAATACATTTTTTCTGTAAGGGTGACTGAGCACTGACACAGGTTGCCTAGGCTTTAGAGTTTTCATCCTTGGAGATTTTCAAGAGCTGTCTAAACAGTATCCTGGGCACTAAATGATCTAGTTTCAGCAGGTGGGGTGGACACGATGACCTCCAGAGGCCCTTTCCAATCTCAGTCATTCTGAGATTAAATGATAAGTTGCATTTGTTGTTGGAATCAGCTTCCTATTTCCTCTCAAAATTCTCAGGCAATACATATATTCCTTACTGGGCAATGGCAACAAATCCACAGATGTTGATGGTGAGAAGAAAGGATCTAGAGACATACCAGCTGCTGGCAATATCCACACTGGAGTCAGTACTTCAGAAAATCTTTTCTATTTTACCATATCATATGTTAAGATCTTAAAATATTAATCAGTGTTATCTCCTGTTATGAGACTGCAGTAAAAATTATTGAATGGAATCTGGGAGATTTAACAAAGACACTTTCTGTACATGGTTTCATGCAACAGTCAGTCTGACACTTCTCACATATAAGCTCCTGATGTATATGACATTTATTGGGTCAAATCTTCACTTTGATATCCACGAGAAATAGTTATTATAAAGAATTCTGTTTTTAAATCTATTTTGCATATGCCAGTTTCTATTTAGATAGTTCTTTTTTACTTAATCAGAGCTTCTCTACTAGCATGATGAAAAGCACTCCTATAAGTAGATTGTCTCTGCCAGATTTCAGCTTCTTAGATCCAGATAATTCTGTGCTAGATGTTTGCAAAAAGTGGCAGTGAAATATATGATATTGAAGTGTTTTGTTCAATAATTGTAATTTCATTCAGTCTGAAATGTTTCAAATTTTGTCTCGGATTAGAGACAAATATCCTAGGTGGAAAGCACTCTGAACAGGTGCCCCCCCCCCACAACAAGGTTTCTGGCACCCCTTCCCCCACAACAGAGTATCTCAGCCCAGAGTGGAAAGAACTGTTTAATTAACAGACAACACAGTGGAAAGGGAAAGGGGAAAAAAAGGTCATTAAACCTGAATAAACAGCTGATAAACTTAGTGTCCTTTTCCTCGTGGCTTCCCCTTTCCGGGGTCCCCCCCACCCCGAGGGCCCGGGGGCTGTTCCTCCGGCTGCTCCCTGGAAGATTCTCGTCCGCTGTCCTCCGGGGCTCCTCAGGTTCTCGGATGAGAAAGCAAGTCGAAGAAAAGGATTCACAAATGATGGAAAAAAGAAAAACAAATCCCGGGAAAAAAAGGAAAAAAAGAAAAAAACCCAAGCGGCAGCCACACCAGTAGCACCAGCCACCCGCAGCTGCAACTGAACTGAGGGAAAAAGGAAAAAAAACCAAATTAAAAAAAACCAGTGTCCCTTCCTCCCTCTCACTCCCCCATAGGAGAGCCAGGGAAAAGTTTCAAAACATCCCGCGGGCAGAGCTTTCTCCCAGCTGCGGGACACAGTTAAAGCTACAGGACCATATTTCTGCTCAAGTATACAAACGATAGGGAATACAAAATATCATTATGCCACCCCAGGACATTCCACCCCTTATTCCATATCGTTGGCTTGAAGTTCACACTAATATGCTCCAATTCTATACACACACTTATATACATATATACATATTTACATATATACATATATACACACATATAAGTATATACAAATAGAGGCAGTGATATTCAACAAGCAATGGTACTCCAGCATCCCAACATTACACATGGCCCTCACCCAAAATCAAATCTCCCTGAGGTACACATCGTGTTTCCCCATTTTCCTGCATTACCCACCAGGTACACCCTGGTCCCTGAGCGAAAACAACCCCACGGATAGGTTTGTCTTTACACCAGGCAGAATTAATCCAAACAGTCTTTCCTAACAAGCCTCTGGCATATACTGCTGGGACCTTATCTCCATCTACTCTGTTGAGGAGCTCAGATTGGGCAGGGCCTGCTCGGTTGATGGAGCCTCGGGTGTTAACTAACCAGGTGGCTTTTGCTAAATGCTGCTCCCAATTTTTGAAAGTCCCCCCACCTAATGCTTTCAAGGTGGTTTTTAACAATCCATTGTACCGTTCCACTTTGCCAGCAGCAGGGGCATGATAGGGAATATGGTATACCCACTCAATGCCATGCTCTCTAGCCCAGGTGCTTATAAGGCTGTTCTTGAAATGACTTCCGTTGTCAGACTCAATTCTCTCAGGGGTACCATGCCTCCAAAGGACTTGCCTTTCAAGGCCCACGATGGTGTTATGGGCAGTGGCATGAGACACAGGGTAGGTCTCCAGCCACCCAGTGGTGGCTTCTACCATTGTGAGCACGTAGCGCTTGCCGTGGCGGGTTTGAGGCAGTGTGATGTAATCGATCTGCCAGGCCTCCCCATACTTGTATTTGGACCACCTTCCCCCATACCACAGGGGTTTTACCCGCTTGGCTTGCTTGATCTCAGCACATGTCTCACAGTTATGGATCACCTGGGAAATACAGTCCATGGTTAGATCCACCCCTCGGTCTCTTGCCCACTTATAGGTGGCATCTCTGCCCTGATGGCCTGAGGCGTCATGGGCCCATCGAGCTAGAAACAGCTCTCCCTTATGCTGCCAGTCCAAGTCTACCTGGGACACCTTTATCTGTGCAGCCTGATCTACCTGTTCGTTGTTTTGGTGTTCTTCATTAGCTCGGCTGGTCTCAGAATTTGTTCAAGGGGAATCTCCCAATCTATTGGGTCAGAGAATTTCTTTAAAAATTGGCCCATTTCCTCCCATGCTCCACACCACTCAATTTTCCTCACATCAGGATCAGGTGTCTGCTCCTGCTCAGCCCCTCTGGACATCTCAGCCCTCATTCTGGAAAAGCCGACCATCATATAGATGAAAACTACCAGGATGCTTACCTGGGTAAGCACCATGAATACCAGGACAGTGGTCTCTTTAACATCCAGAGGAAACTGAAAATTCTGAAAAGGTGATGTACCAAATTTAAAGGGGAAAACATAGGTGAAGAACCAGGAAGCTTCATCCTCTGCTTCTCCTCTAGCAGGTTGGGTAATATTACCAACAAAACCCCAGAAGAAGCTACTATAGCTAGGAGAGGAAAGCAACCGAGCATATACCTTCTTACTAGCTTCCAATACCGTTCCATAGATCACCCATACCACGCATATTACCATAACAAGCCGCTGTCGTGTCCCTGATCTATAAAAATTGTATATCAGGGACACAATCCTTCTCATGTCCACTAAATTTCCCCTGAACAGATACCAGACCTTGATATTTGGATAGGAGAGAGATTTGGAAAGGATTACTAGAGGAAATGTCAGGCAGCCTTTATTTTGTGAGAAATATTTTCACTGAAAATATCTGAGTATAAAATAAATGCAGTGGCCATGGTCTCTCCTTTTCCAAAATGTGAACTTGGTAATACAACCACTGTTTCCTCCAGATGGAAGGACAACACAGACTCTTCAGAAGAATTTAGACACATCCACAAGTACAAATAAAAAGTTCTGAGTGGCTTACCAGTTATCTACTTTCTTTCCCACAGCACAGAACTTCTCAGAGGTCACTGCACTCCCAAGTGAATGTGGTCTTGCTTTGCTTGGAAAACTACAGGAGATAGTGTGGTCCTTATGTCTGTACCTGAACTAGTGACATAGGATGGAGCTGTGGTCTGTATTGGACCTGATTTTATCTAGATGCGCATTATCCTCTTTTCACTTCTTGAGAGAGAAGGAATCAAAGACAATGGTATGAGAAAATAATGCACTGCAGTCTAGACTTGAGCTTCATGTGAAGGAACATGGTACTGGGACCTTTGTGAGGCATCGAAAATGAGTTCTGGGAAATCATCTGTTTGACTGACTGAGACCTTGGAAGGTCTGCTGCTGTAAGCATAGAAAACTTTCTGTGCTTAAAAGTGTTGTCATGACGCTTATTTTATCCTCCAAACCTCATCCTAATTCAGGTTATGTTTACTAGTTTGTTTTTGTTTTGTTTTGTTCTAAGAACACGCTGATAGGTCTAAAAGACTTTAATAAGACTGTTCAGTGTACTCCATTGTTTGAATTTTGACATCCAGCCTATTTTACCCCAGAATATGCTGTAATGTGAGAAACACCGACTGATGTCCAGACAATAGCAAAAAAAATATCCCACTCCGACTACTTAAATCTCGCTAATTAAGAAGCTTGGGGATGATTGCATGCCATTTCTGCTAGGTTAACAACTGCCGCCAAATCAGGATTCAGTGAATTATATGAAGTAAATGAACATTCTGTCACGTTGTTGTTTATTTTGTCAAGTTGCTGGATTGGGTAAACTTTTTTCATAGTTTTGTCATTTTCCCATTTCAGACTGTGTTAGTTGTTATGGAAATGTTTGTAATTGTCATGAGTCAAGCTTAGTCATAGCCACATGGGCAGAATAAAACTGGTTTATATATTAGCTGAGCATTTATGTGAAGGTTTGGGATCTAATAAAGATTTTTACATTTGTGGCTGTTCATATGTGTACATGTACATAGATACATATATATAATTCATAAAGATGAGTTTTACAGTTTTTATCTACATAGGCTTGAAAGGAAGGTAAATTGTATGAGATGTCCTAAGACTCTGTTAATAATATTTTTTAAGCATTTGGCCAGCACTCTGAGGTCCCTCGTGTGATTCTTGGCATGTCCTGCACAGGACCAGGAGTTGTGCTGGATGATGCTAATGGATCCCTTCCAACTCAGGATATTCAATGATTCTATGATTTATCTTATGACCATATCTTATATTTTGTATGTGATATATTTTGAAGTAAAATATTTTTCGAGGTACTTTAGGGCTGTGTGAAAATATAGAGGATATGTAAGAAATACATAGTATAGGGTAAGTATAAACATTTAATACACTTAATTTCCCATATTGTCTTTGTGGTAAGTTTTTAGTGCATTTAGAATAGCAAATCCCTTGGTCACAGTTCTTCATGTTGCTCATTCCTTCCACAACTCTAGAGCTACACACTAGTTTGAATGAAAATAAAATCTGTACCATGGGAAAATCTATGATATAGGAAGGCAGAAGACCTTTTATACCATTTTTGTGTTGCTTAAACTCCTTTTTAATGAGCTGACGATTGCTATAGGTTTCACATATTTAGTGTTAAATACATGTATTCTACTATTTTAAAATAAAATATCCTTAAAAAGTCAATGAAAACTCCTTGATTATAACTGGAAAAATATCCAGGCAAATAAAGGCATGTATAATTAACCATAAAGGGTTACAAGTTATAGTATTTTTTTTTTTATCACTTAGAAGAGAAACCACCTGGAAATACAATAAAGAAAAATGATAATTTGTAGTTGAAATAGATTTGCATGGAG
This sequence comes from Acanthiza pusilla, assembly GCA_036630365.1. Lineage (NCBI taxonomy): Eukaryota > Metazoa > Chordata > Aves > Passeriformes > Acanthizidae > Acanthiza > Acanthiza pusilla. The sequence continues at coordinate 72,019,026 of JAXCHO010000034.1, forward strand.
GTACTGGCAAAATTTCTGTAAGCCAGTAAGAAAAATAAAGTGTTCTCTTTTTTTTCTATTTTTTCCAGGCTTTTACATCTGGGATAACAAGTTAGTTTTTGTTTTTGAAATCTTCACTTAAGATTACACTCAGCTTCATTCTTAATTGGACAGGTTAATTCTGGGAATTCTTATATAAAATATCTTTGCAGATTAAAAACAATAGAGCTAGTATCTGCTTCACATCCATAGTAACTGAAAATGTGTTTTTGAATTGTAGCTCTGACCATGAAGTTCCACTCCCTCTTTTTAATTGCCTAATTTTTTGATTTCTAAAATGCCATATCTGGAGAGCTGATCTAAATGTCTTGAAAGTAAAAATTTGGAAAGGAATTAGGCTTATCTCACCTACCCTTCACTTAGTCAAAGCACATTTTTTATAATAACATGGTTGTCTAGACGGTCTTTATTGCTCAGAGGCAGCAGACCAAGGGCAGACTAAAGAACCCCCTTAGTCCAAGAAAACCCTGTGAGTTACTCAGTTATGGATGGGATGAATGAATTCCTTCCTCAAAGTGCTTACTCCTAGATGCTGACTATAAGAGAAGCTGAAACATTGAACATAAACCAGCTATACTATTACAATCTTACATTACTCAAGAGGAACTATACTTGTTTAGAAAATTCTATTTTTGGTCTGAGATACTTCCTCGGCAAGAGGTCAAAATATAATTATCTTTCTCTGAAAAAATGAATTCTCACTGTGATTATCAGACATTGCTTTCTACCTTACCTCATGCATTTGTTAGCTTATTCATTCAAGACTTATGAAATGAAAGCTGAAAGTACTCTCTTTAGGTCTCCATCCTATCAACTGTTGCTTTAATTTGTACATCGAATCATTTTCACAAACATGCTCTATTTAATTCTTTTACATGGTTTTTTTGGTTCTTTTTCCTGACAGTTTATATTTTCTTGACTGTTTCTTTTCTTAAGTTTTATATCTTTTCCAGCCATTTATATCCCAGCCTTGATGGTTTTCCTGGTTCTTGGGAGGGTTTTCTCTATTGATTCTCAAAATTATTTGTCTTTATTGGCATTGTTATATTTAGTTCAGCCTGAATTTTTTCTCCCTCTACTGCTTGGGAGAATGTAGTTTAGATCATCAATGAAAATTATAGGTTGGGTTTCCAGACATACTAAGCCTTGCCTCATCTCTTCTCCCATTAAAGACAATGATAAACTCCCCCTAACCTCAGAGGAACAGAAATAGTGGTAAGTTAAAGACTATCATTCTGTGAAAAACAATTACTATTTTGTCTTTTTCCTCGCTTACTCTTCCAAGATATTTTGGAAAAGGTGTCATCCAAAACATCTCTTATCCTCTGAAATTTGATGGCTTAGATAACAGTTTCTTATTTATTCTTATTTTGTGGTAGTCAAAGAGGCAAAGCTGTTTTGGCTGTAGAGAAAGTGTACTAAATCTGGGTTAGGTGGTTATTTGAATTGTGTTGACAGCTACTTTGCCTTATTGAATAGCAAAACTAGGCCACCAATTCATTTTGATCTGTGTCAACTAATTTTGTTAGTTTTTATTTCTTCATCTATGAGAAAAAATGATTATATTGTGAAATTTAGGATACAGCTAATGTAGGTTAGCATAGCTTCATTAGAACACTGTCTATTTTCACAACTTTAGTTTGATTAGAGACACTGGAATGATATAATGTATTCCCAGCTTTTTGCATGTCTGTTCAAAGAATTTTATAAGTAGTGATCTAATAAACATTAGTGGTAGTAATGATAGCCTTGTTTGAACAGTAAAATAAATAAGTAAACAGATAAGGTCTTGCAAGTATTTCCAGAAGAATTGTGCAAAGATTGTTTTTCGAATGATATAAAAATATGATGGAATAAACCAGAATGATATTGACAAGCAAATATTTATAAGTAATGTTCATAAAAAGGTAGCCTAAAATGTCTTAAAAGTATTGGACTAGGTCTTTTTCTGTCGCAGGTCTGAATTAACTTCAAATGAGTTATACAAGTTTATGCCAGTTTAAATCCTTGTTTGTGGATCACAATAGGTTTAATGGTCTTCTTTGTCACTTTGGACATTAACAGTTGTGGTGGGAAGCAGGGAAAGAATTTGGAAAGCTTTAGAATTCAAGATTTGTGTATTCTTAATAAAGTGGTCCTGCCTCTAAGAGAAAAATGCTGTTGAATTTTTTTTTTAAATTTTTTTTTTTTTAAATTTTTTTAGAACATCAGTTTGATTTGCATACGAAAAGCTCATACTTAAACACATAGTAATTTCACAGGAGTTGGTTGATATCTCTGTTAACTCTTGTTTTAACTTTACTACAAGTATAATTATGGTAAAGTTTTTATCCTAACTCAAAGGCTATCTGAATGGATCTCCATAGATCTCCATCCTGGCAGCTGAAAAAGGCTTTATAGTGAACGATTTAATTGAAGTGTATAAATTAAATGTATTTTTGTAATGCATTACAAGTTTCTTCTATACTTTTTTTTTTATTTCAGAAAACTTCTTACAATATTGTTTTGTGTGTGTTGCTTTTCTTGGTACAGAGTAAGTAAAACTACGTGAAATAAGAGTATTGTAGGATTTACTAATTCTGGACAATGTAATATTTACAGAGAAGTCAAAGCACTTGCGGCTGAGGTTCAATAAAATTTTGAAAAATACGCAGTTAACTTGTGGGGGGTTTTTTCACTACTCTTGCCAGAAATTTCCATCTGAGTTTATCCAGGGACTTATTGTCTATCAAAAAGAAAAAAAAAAAAAAAATTCTTGCTGCAAATTTGAGATAACATTTATTACAGGAATAATTAACAATGCAGGTAATATATCAATAATATGAGCCAGTCTGGACTGTACGTTGGAGTAAGGTTATATGTTCTTTAAGCTCCAAACAGAAGACAATGTGCCTGCTGTGAAGAGCATAGCTTTGTGGACATGAAATGAAAGAATGTATCCTGGTAGACAGGAATTTTGAGAGTGATTTGTGAACCCCAGATATTCAGTTATACATCAGGTCCCAGAAGGACTAGCAGGGGTCCTAGTCTGGTCCTTGACTGAACAAACAAAAGAATAGTCACAGAAAAAGGTAAAATACATTACAATTATAAAAATTATCGATGATTCACATTATTTTCATTTGGGGAATCAGTAGTGTCAAAAGATTGTCAATAGATTATAAGAATTCTGTCCCACTCCCAGATCCCTAAAACCCCCCCAAAAACACCAACTCAAACCCTAGTGTAATTTGTTTGCATAGTCAGCATGTGCAAATACTCCCACATTCTGTCCTGTATGCCTTATGTAGGGTGTAAGAAATTTTGAACTGCTGAGTTTATTCAAACATCGAACCATTTGACCAGTTAAGCACTTATATGAAAAACAGATTTTTGACTGAAGGTAATACTTTAACTGGTCACAAAAACATCATTCAGGGAAGGCTAGATTTGAATATTGAAAATTAAATGTAAAAATTTGGGACAAAATTATACAGGTTTTAATTACAAAGATAAGTAAATGGGAGCAATTTTTTCAGAGAACTGAATTTCATAATATAATCTCATCTATAAAAGAACTTCATATCAGTACTGTATGGTTTTATAAAAGATGTGCTACAGACTAAGCAGAAGTTGAGGACTTGATATAGCAAGGCTCATTATCCTTTTCCATGCAAGATACGCTGGTATCTCTTTCCAATATTTGAAATTCTTAGTCTGGAATTTGCTAGAGGTTTGTTATTTGCAATAAATATGGCCCATATAGACAGAGTGCTGTCCTGGCACCCACAGCACTTCTCATGAAACAAATAAGCCTGAAAAGACAGCAGTGGCAATGGCAACAAAAGGCATCCCACCTACAGAGAAAAAAAATAACAATCTCCAAAGTAAGGGGCGTGTTTCTGTAGCTGGACACAACATAGAGCTGGGAGGGTGAGCTGGTGCAGAAGCTGAATGCTGTTCGCTTCACAATGTTCATGATACTAAGAAGATCTCCCCATGGATCCCAGAAATACCACATAAACGCAGTAATTGAAGAACATGTCTGAGCTGGAGGCAGTCTGTGACTGCTGAATTCCTCCAAAGTGTCAGCTCTTCTGGAAACACCTAGGCATGAAGGATAAAGGTGAGTAGGAGGAACAGGTTCCTTTTGAAGCATGAAGGTATGTTTTAGGTGCCATTATTGCAGCTAACCAAATCTCATAATTTCTATGAAGAAGTGCTTCTTTTTGGAAAAAAAGTAATAGAAACAAAAAAAGAAAGAAAAACTTCTGTAGGGAATTAAAACACATTTTAAAATATTTTGAAAAAATTAAAATACTCAATATAGGAATGCCTAAGCATCTTAATGTCCTTGTTGTTTTTCACTTTTTTGGAAATACCTCAGGGTTCTTTATTGACAGTCACACCATCTTGTTAGAAACAAATAGTACAAGGTAAATGGCCCCTGAGGCTGCATGGTCAGATGGAATTCTGGGGTTCCTGTGTATTCTAGCTGTATATGTGTACCTGAGGGTATTCTGAAGTACAAGCCATACAATCCCCCTTTTCCTTCTTCTTATTGGGTCAATCAGTATGGATTATCCAGAGCCAGCTTCTAGCATGCACTGCTTGCTAAGAAAAGTTGACAGCTGGTAAATTTAGTTTCAAGCTAAGCCTGCAGGCCACTTCTGCTCTGTAACTTAGATGTGGAATTTAAATTTTATAATGCTCTACACAGTGCCCAGGTCAGATTTGATAATACTAATTGCAGAGTAGGAACAGTATTCCACTTGGGGGTAGTGCCTCAGAGCATTTCTCATCTGCCATGTTGCCTTGCATGCAGGTACTGTTTTTCTTTTGAACTCTTGCTTTTCTGCTTCATTCTCACAAATAAGGTGTGGATCAGCACATGCTGGAAATTTTCAATGAATCAAGATGGGATACAGAACGGCAATACGACACTTTGTTTAATAAAATTTAACATTTCTAAAAATTGCACTTTATTGCATTTATATGAACTGACAGACAAGGTATGTTTCTTAACAGAAGGTATGATTTTAGTAAGTAGATTTCTGTCCTCTGGCTTAATTTCATCAAAACTGCATCCACATACTGCTACCTAGTGAAAATGAAGCTAGAGTCATTTGTTCTCCCCCCCACAAAAAGCACTGTAGCAATATTCCACAGTATCCAGAAGGCCAAATTACATAACCTTTTCACAAAGTCATTTGTTCTGTTATTTTAATAATATTCATGGGGCTTATCATCAAGAAAAGTAATGCTTAAAGTCAAATGGGAAAATATATGAAAATCTGAATTAAAAGTAAAACTATAAAGATTTAATGCATGGTTGGTGCCCTTTCTTGAACACATCAAATTAAATTTCCAAGAAAAATAATGAGATTTATAAGATTAATGGATTGCTCATACTTATACTCAAAATTTGGAAGTAAATTAACATTTGAATATTCTCAGGCACTAAACCAGAAACTGATGACCCACTTTCTTGTGAAACAGAAACATTTGGAGCAGTGCAATAATCTCAAGTGAAATGTCTTAAATCCCCAGAATATACATTTTCTGTGTGTGTACATATGTGTGCACATGAATACATATATTAACCTTTTCTTTTGGAGTGGAATACTTTCCTGCACATGCAGTGTGTGTTAAACATAGAAACCTTTTTTTATCACCCAGGTTTGTAGCATGAGGAACACTGCTGTAGGCCAGCTTCATGGGATTGTATCCTCTGGTGAAGCCAGTGCTCTCCTTCAGGTTCTTTCCACATGCTCAATTGTCACTGCAAAAGCAGTCAAAATGAGGATGCTGATGATGTATGTTCTAAGTGCATTCTAAGTATGCACTGAGGCTTTCATTCTTGGCATGGCTATTCATTCACACAGGTGGGAGAAGCTTTAAAGAGATTATTTTTTTCAGTCCACATAGATGACTTTAATCAAATAGTTTAGCCTGGTTCTTCCTCTTCCCAAGGCTGCAGAAGACAAGAGGGAAAGACAAAAAAAGACAAGTCTTCTTTGCATTCTTCCTGTCTTTAATATACACAATCCTGATTTTGTGTTTTTCTGAGTTTTATACCCCAGTGGGTCTTGTCTGCAATGCAGGAAATTTCAGATTTGTTTGGAGTGCTAGAAAGAGATCTCAAAGCAGCAGTGGATAAGGAATAACAGGCCAGCATTCCCACAGATGGTTAGGCCTAATAGTTAATGATTAAACCTTGCAAACTTTTCTCATATCAAATAGTTTTATGCACGCTTTCTGCATGTTATATGGCATTCACCTGTCACTGTGCTGGAGGTTATCCCAAAGCCTGTGTGACACTGATGATAGTATATATAATTCAAAGATTCTATTTGAATATTCATTAGTTTTTCATTTCAGACAACATACTTTGGGGCATGTTCTCTAATGTCATGAAAACACAGTGCTGCACCTATGGCAATAAATGTACTTTGAACATTTTCAGATGGAGATTTACTGGAGGAAAAAATTAAGAGCAGAGAGAGCACGCTCTCTTCCCTTGGTATCAATACTTGTTGATACCATTCACACTATCTCATGTGACATGGATTAAGCTGTATGGTTCTCTGATATTGTTCACTCCATTGAAGTTTTCATCTCCCTCTGAATTTAAAAGAATAGTATCTAGACACTATCACTAAAAGATAGTGTCTAGCAGTGTTTGACACACAGTTAATTTCACTTACAGAAAGTATACAAAATTATCGTTTCTGTGTTTCTGTCCACTATAAAAAACTTCTCAATTTATTTTATGATTCATAGTATTATTCATACCCCTCACATAATATTCTCATTATCAGACAACAATGATGAAATTTTGTTATGAAAAGATACTAAATCATCTAACAATTTTTTTCTTCTTAATTCACAGAAAGATAAGAATATTTTTAGATTATTGACTTTCATTTGCCACTGCATTGATAATGCTTTCTATCATACAATTTTTTCTCCATACTAATTTGATTAACTGAAGCAAGACAAATACATATTGGGCTGTTTTATATAAAGTTAACATTTCACACATGAACGTTCTTTTTCTAAAAGTATGTTACTATCAGAAGACTATTTGGCAGATTCTAATAGGCTTGATTAGGATTTTAGACCTGTTCAGATTTCAAATTTCAAGTTCTATTAGGCTCACCAGTTTCTACAGCATGCTGTTGCACATTGAATACTTAATGAAACAGATCCTGAAAAGGGAATAATTTTTGGACTTGATTTTGTGCTTTATCATAACAGCAAATAGACACAGTTTCATTCAATGTAATTACAACCTGCAAGCACCAGGGTCAGAGAAGAAGGAAGAGGTGCTCCAAGTGCTGGAGCAGATTCCCCTGCAGCCCCTGAGCTGACCACAGGGAAGCAGCTAATTCCCTGCAGTTTGTGGAGGGGACTATGCCAGACCGCCACCACTGGTGCTGCCACCATGGCCACAAAGCAGGACTGCCCCTCAGTTTAGGAAGGACGTTGAGACGCTTGAATGTGTCCAGAGGAGCGCAGCAAGGTTAGTGAAGGGCCTGGAACACAAGCCCTGTGAAGAATGGCTGAGAGAGCTGGGGTTTTTTAGCCTGGAGAAAAGGAGGATCGGGGGAGACCTTATCACACTCTACAGCCGCCTGAAAGGAGGCTGTAGTCAGGTGGGGGTTGGTCTCTTCCCCCAGGCAACAACTGACAGAGGGAGAAGACACAGTTTTTCTTAAGCTGCGCCAAGGGAAGTTTAGATTAGACGTTAAAAAAAAATTCTTCACTGAAAGAGTGATTGTGTGCCTGAATTGTCTCCCCAGGGAGGTGGTGGAGCCACCGTCCCTGGACATGTTTACAAAAAGACTGGATGTGGCATTCAGTGCCGTGGTTTATTTGATGAGGTGCTATTAGGTCATAGGTTGGACTCAATGATCTTAAAGGTCTTTTCCAACCTAGTTCATTCTGTGATTCTGTGTGAGTCTGTGATTTCAGACAACATACTCTGGGGCATGTCATGGGTGTGTAATGTCATGGGAACACAGTGCTGCACCTGGAGTACTAAAGCCAAATTAATGTCTACAAAGCTGCCATCTAAAATAACAGTATGAGAAGCCAAAAATAGAATCATGGAATGGTTAGATCTGGGTGGGGCCTGAAACATTTAAATATCATCCAGTTCCAAGCCCCTTGCCATGGCAGGGACACCTTTCACTCGATCTGGTTGCTCTGGGCCCCATCCAACCTGTCCTTGAACAGTTCCAGGGATGGGGATATATCTGGACAAGGCAGTGCCACTTGCAGTAAAAAAAAGGAAGCTTTGTTCATGCCCGAAGCAGAACAGATTAATCTGGGCACTCTTTTCACAATGATGTACATATTCCATAGGGTTTGGAAACATACTAGAAACATGGTCCAGTTCCTGCCACTGCATCTAAAACTTGAGCAGAGGACAAGGTGCTGTTCTCGGTGCGCATTATTAACCTGGATGGACTTCTCAGCAATCCCTTCTCTCTGTCTCTCTCAAAGCTGTTCCTGAGACACTCTGTACTTGTTGTAGTGAATAATAAAAGCCACCTGGCAGTTCCCACTGTCCTCGGTCAGGGCGCGAGCCTCCAGGGCCACCACAGCCTATTGCAGGGATGTTTCCTGCCGAAGTGGGGCCGCCCCCGCTGAGCGAACTAGTGAGGTGCCAGTGGAAAAAGAGGCGAGACGAGGCAAAGGGAGCGGGAGGGGGTCTCCTCCTTGATCTCCTTTATTGTAGGGGGTCAGGTGCGGGGAGCTGGGAGGGAGAATGATGGAGGAGAAAATCCCGGGGGCTGTCCCCAGGGCGACTGGTTATAAGGGGAGGGGATGACCAATAGGAGAAGGGACAAGGGGAAGGGACAAGGGTCCGGGGTCCAGTAAAAATACATGAGGGGAGGGTACAGTGAACAATAACCAATAACATATTTAACCTAACAGAAGCCTCTGGAAGAGGGGGTTGGTCCAGGGCCCTGGGCATGCCTCTCCTTCCAGCACAGGGGCTGGTCTTATGCCCCTGAGTCCTCCCCCAGCGGGGATCTTCCTCCCAAGGAGATGGAGCTGGCATGAGAAACGGCTGCCACAAGGGGTGGACCTGCCACATGTACTAACACATCTTAGGACCATTCCTGGATGATATGGGGTCCATTGCAGAGTTATGCCGGTATGGATATTGACTTTATGATTGGCAAAGCCTCCTTGTCCGGCTCTCTGGAAAACCAGGTCGTCTAAGGTTATCAAACAAACTAAGATCTCAGACAAAACTAGGTCTGATCAGTGTCTTACATCAATGAAAATCTAATTCCAATGTGACCAAATTCTGCTGCTTTTCCTTGATAGGAACTCTAGACTATCAAAGTATTGAGTCCTGATTCTGTAGGTGTTTTGTTCCTGCTGTCCCTTGGGACCATGGCCAGTTCTGCACTAGGTTTTGCTTAAAAGAGTTTAAAGGTTTGCTCAATAACTGTATTTTTTACTACCTGCAAACATTTGTAGGCCTATCAACCGATGTATTTCTGTCATGAACACAAAATTTGGTCAAATGTTCTTGCTCTGTGTAGGGGTTATCCTTATTTGCCCAATCTAAACTGCTACTGCATTTTCTATTATACTTTGAGTGGCAGTCAAGTGGCTTGAATCTTATCTCTCATGATAACTGAAACTCTCAGCTTCTGTTAAGTAAGGTGGAAGAGGGTAACTTTCGGGGTCTGATGCTTAAAAAAATCATTATGGTCTTCATTCTTATAACTGGCTAGTAGAAAATGCCTCTTTTTTTTTTTCTGCGCCATCGAACTCCCTGAAATACCAGGCTGCTCTTGAATTTTGGAAAGCAGAAAAAACATCTCAAACTCTCAGTGTTTCTGAAGTCCTCAGTTCCAAAGCAGTTGTCAGAGACGAGTCATCTCAGTCATAGATCCTAAAAATCTCTGTTCTGCAATTCACTGGGCAATTTGGCAAGAATACTAGGCAAGGTTTTATTGGATACTTGTCTCTGTTTTGGCAAGCATTTGTTGAAACAGATGTTTATATATAACATTTTTATTTCTGAAGCATGCTTCATCTTAAAACTAGTTTGGTTTATTGCCCTTGCTACTCCTTTTGGAAAGCTGTTACAGAGTATTCTGGCTCTGATGATTACAGCTTCGAATTTCCAAACCAAAGGTATTTACGGCCCATCTAGAAATATTTTTATTAGGTCAACACTGTTGTTTATTTTAAAGACCTTTTCCTCCTCTTTTGTGTTTATGCCTGACCACTCCATATATTTATGCAGCGCAATCTTATCACATCTCAGTTTATTTTACTAAATTGAAAAAGACAAGACATTTTTGTCTTATTACATATGGCTTTGGATACTCTGGGGACCTCATCACCTACATCTTTGAATTGCAGTTGCAATTTGATGGATGTGACACGTTGTTGTCAGCAATCACCCAGCTGTACCACACTGTTTTTTCTCTTCCAGCTGTTGAGATCAGAACTTACTTTTGTTCTTGCTCTAATGTTTGTTCCTCCTTTAGTGTTGTACAATCCCATATTACCCACTTCTGTACTATGCTGTGGTTTTGTTTGCATTGTTTCACTAATTTTATCAGCTAGCATTTACTTTTTGTGTCTGCATGAAATGTAATGAAAATGTGGAACAAGATCTGTACCATGACTAATCCTTGACTAACTCCTTGAGTAGTTAATCCTGGCTTGATTACCTTCTCAGGTCTGTCAGTTGCCAGCTGTTTTTCAGTCAGTTTACTATCCATGGTGCAATTCTTTCTCTTATGTTCTCCCACTTGTTAATTCCCATAGGTAATCTATCAGATGTTTTGCCATATGTCTGATGGATTAATTATATTGTTATTTCCCCACCTATGTTATAGGCTATTGATGTGAGGCTAATCTGAATCCAAGATTCTTGGATAACGTATTTTGAATTTTCTCACATTTCTACTTACTATGGCATCCTGTATTACTTCATTAAATAAATGCATTCTTTACATTAAAATAACTCAGTTTTAACCTGTAATTTATACAGTCATTGCCTTCAGATAAAGAATGGGTTTATGTAGAGTACTGAATTGTATAGGGCCTATGGGACATATATGCTTCAATTCTTTTTCTGTCAAGATAAAGACTTGAATTATGTTTTAGTAACTCTTAAATCTGTCCATTTCTTATATAGTTTATGCTAACCAGTAAAACTCCTAATTCATTCCTTCTGAGTCTTTTGTCTTTAAGGTAAAATACTTAAATAGTCACTGAAATATAGAATGAGAACATGAGAATTAGTCCAGGCTGATTCTCTTTGGAAAGAAGAGGTTGCTGTTCCTAAACCTAACAAATCTTCAATTATTTATAGAAGACAGAAGAGACTAGACATGAGAGATTAATGTGGCTTTCTCCCCTGGTTTCCCAATGCATTTTTAACCTGTTTGGCTTCCTGGGAAGTGAGAGCTAAAGTCTGAACACTAGAGTAAGAAAACTGGAGTACTCTTACTAGTAAGCTGTTGATAAAAAAGAAGTGTAAAATTTCTTTTCATCCTCTTCTGGCTGTTTTGTGAATATGGCCTTATATTTTTCTCTAAATTTCTCAGAAAACCTGAAAAGAAACATGGTGTTTTGTATCTGAAAGACTTGACTGTTTCACTTTACTTATATTTATTTAATTGTGGGGAAGTGGCAGTGAAACGAAGGGGTATTTCTTTTGGCAAAAGATTTATAAATAAAAGCAGTTTATTTCCCACAAATGAGAATAAAGGGGGATGTTTTATTTTGGGTTGTTTGCCTGCTGAAATGAAAAATCCATTTACATGTGGCTACAAACAACTGATTTATGTTTCTTAATCCAGCTTCTTGGTTTTCACAGAAATGCCTAACATTGAGCTGAATTAAATACTTCTTATACTAAATATTTAGGAAAATACATAAAGAGTGGTTCAGGACTGTCGATGCAGTCACATCTGTCAGGAACTGTATGCACCTACGAATTTATGTGTGTTACACTATTTGCACTTGCAAGTGTTATATTTTAGTCTTTATCTTTTAAAGTCTAGGATCACCAACAAGGACATTTTAATGGTTGTATCATTTAATAAAATTTAATGGACTAACCTTTTTATATGGCTTTATATTCCTGAATAAACAATTAAGGAGATGCTTCCAAAAATAGCTATGGAACAGTCTGCTCTTATATGTATATAACAGGTATGTAAGTACAATTTGTCAATTTATTAACCATAGTACTGCTGATGTAAAAGAATCCTTACCTTGTGCTAATTTACAGGCTGAGAATGCTCCAAAAACTCTGCATTTTTATTTCAATATTTAGTTACTACTGTTTGGGGAAAAGATTAAATATGAAAAATTAAGATAATAATATGAGAGTATCAGGAAATCATTACATTGCAATAGCAATAATTTCTTTTTAAAAGTTCTTTTTATATTTTCCCAATCATGGAAAATGAAACTAACAACTTAATGTTGCTTTGTAATGAAAACACCAATTTGTCATAAACTATTTGTAGGTACCCCTCAGAGAGTAATGACTTGTATTTTTGTATTGGCTTTTCATCTAAAATGGCTAGACCTACATATGAAACTGTTATTTCCTTTAAAATAAATTGAATGAACAATTATTAAATATAAGGTAATCAATTTCTTTTTTTCTCTAACATATAATAAATCAACCTTTTTTCAGCATGGAAAAAAGAATCACTTTTCAGCATCTGTCCTTAGGAAAATAACCAGAAAATTATGATTGCATGCATGTGACAAAATTAAATCTGTTTTTGCAGATTTATCACACAACAATAATCTTTAGTTACCAGTCACTAAAAGGCCTGAGCACTTGCAGATCACCAAAATATGTCTTATGGCCTTGGACTACTTACTAATAACTGGCCTTACTTTTATTACATCATTGAAAGCCCTGGATTAACATTGCTTTTTACAGTTTCCTTGAATAACCTTGGAAGAAAAAATTAGACTTTCACAAACCCCTTAATTAGAGTTCTGCATTTTAAAATGGCATTTTAATTGTTTGAAAAGATGTGCAGCATAATTTCAGATTTTTTTTCTTATTCCACTACTTTCCTATTCATTTATTTCAAAGGTTATACTCTAGAATTAATAGCATTTGGTATATACTTTTGTGCATTTAAAACAGCTCAAGGAAAACAGTGTACAACAAGCAAAGTTTTATGTAAGACTGATTTTCTGCACCTGCAAAAAGGCTCATGATTTACATATTAGTTTGGTCAAGGAGGAGCAAAGCACTGTAGTTTCTTATGGATGTTAATTCTCTCTTGGACCTGCAACAGCTGGAACCCCACCCTGGAGGTAAGTGCAAAATAGTTCCACCTACATAAAATCCAATGTCAGTTTTAGCCTAAGAAATCAAAGTCAACTGTTCTATAAAGGAAAAAGAAAAGCCATATTCCTTGACAATGTAAGCCCTGAAAAGTTATTGACTGAAATCAATAAGTTTTGTAATGGTTCTTTTTCATACAGATACAAAGTTGTTGGGTTTTTTTTTACTTCCTTCCCAATTACCAGAATTATTAAGCTGGATAATTATATTGACGGCATAAAGCTGTCGTAATGTGATGTGATTCTATTGTTGCCTAGTTCTGCAGGTACCCTTTAACTATATGAAATGCAAAAATGTGTGGAAAAAATCTCATCCTTTTTGTAATTTCAGGCCTTTTTCAAAAGATTCACTTAAAAGAAGAGATTATTGTGAATATTTCCATGAGGAAAAGGCTTTCCTTTCCGAGATTCCCAGGAGCTCTTTGGGAAAACAGATTCTGATTTAGTATATCTGCCTTGTCCAATGTCAAATAGAGGAGCTTTACTTATTGTGATAGAAAATTACGTGCCTGTAGGTAGCGCCTGGAAAATGAAGAAATGTTTACATCTTTCCTAAGGTTCCTGGATAACCTTTTGCCACAGCAAATCTCACAGGCCCCTCAGAGTTTCAAGGAGCAGACAGCCAGGAGACAAAGTGTTTTTGAAGAAAAGATATTTCACAATGTCCTTTAGTAGATTTTTCTTTACTCTGTGCAGAAAAAAGTCAGAATTTCCCCTACAATTGTACATGGAATTGAGCATGCAAAGAGTGCCAGAAAATGGGTTCAAAAATTTTATTCAGCATAAAACCAGCACTTGTACAAATGTTATTTATTTTGTACAGGATAATGGGAAGCAGTGTTGTGCTCTTTTTAGCTGGATTTCAGCTTCTAAGCATTTTCAGGTATCTAGAATTTTCACTGATTATTTCAGGAGCATTAAGTTATATTTACTGCATAATTACTAGTAATTTCTGCACACTTGTTACACTTCATTTGTCAGGCTCCTCCCTAGAGTTGTACAATGTCTTTTACTGATATTTACCTGTAATTTCCTTATTTTATCAGTATGAGAGGTTTGACTTCTAATCCTCTGGTGATTTGCAGTTAGCATATATTTCTTATTCATTAAAGCCTTTAAGAATGCTACTACTCTGAAACAGCATGGTTTTGTCACACTTTGAGCAAAGTAAATGACTAAATTACCAGACAGAAAAGAAAAAAATTATTTTTTGCTTTCATCTGTCCAGCTTCTCATTTCAAAGATTGAGTCAAATATGACTAATGAATTAATGTTAAGTTTGCAATTCTTTTTTTTTTTTTTAATGTAAAGTTACCTTTCTTTTAAAGAAGTTTTCTGCTTTGGTGTTTACTATTTAGATTTCAATGCTTCATAGAATTCAGCAGTTCTCAAAAATTCCTTTGAGGATCCCATATCCTCTGAATATCAGCTCCTCTGAAATCTACCGTTAAATATCAGACAAGATTTATATGCACACTTGAAATTCACTATTTCAGCAAACAGATTTCAGAAACCAGTTTACACGCACTGGTCTGGAATTAACTTCAGAGAATTGAATGCCTGCTGAGCATGGGTTGTTATTACTGGTTTTTATAGTTAGATTGTGGTCAACACTAGCCCAGCTAAATTGACTGTAAAATAGATTAAAGATAGATAAGATGACAGACATTACATTCTTTCCTTCTCTCATTCTAACAGCTTTTTCATAATTTGTCAGAACTACTGTATTTTTGCTCCGTTTAAGACTCAACAACACTCATTGACTGGTTGTCTCTTCTCCCCTCCCTTCCTCTTCTCTCGCTCCTTCCCTTTAAACAAACAAGATAGGGATCAACAGAGATCCACATTTTGACAACTGCTTTCACATATAAGAGAAAGTCAGAAACATCCTGAGTATCAGCTTGTATATTTTCCAAGAAAAGGTGGCAGGGAATTATGTCTTTGCAAATCTGAAGAGGTAGATCCACAAGAACTCTATTTTATACACAGACCTTTATAAAGGAAGTTCAACCCGAAAACCATGGACATCAATAAAAAACATTCTGGGAACTAGCTTGAGTCCTCATTTCACAACCCATCCAGTTTATTGTAGTTTCACATCTCTCAGTCAGCATTGTTCTCATGATTTTCAAAGTAAATTTTTAACATCTTTGGTTCATTTTCAAACCTTTTTATTAAACAGTCAGCTTTCTGTAAACACAAACAGTGCATTTTGGTAAATTTTTTTCACAGGAAAGTAATAGTTTAAACAATCTCTTTAGTCAACAATACCAAGAAAGAAACACAACTCTACTTGAGGAGACTGTACAAGGTTATGAATTAACTAATGATAGAAAAAAGTAGTCAATGTTCTCAATGGGCAAGTTCTAGTTCTTGTACACCATGTTGAGTATTTAGCAAGTTTGATACCTATAAAAATATCACAAAGTAAGGTAAAACTGGAATAAGGGGTTTAATCCTGGACTGCATTAGGAAGAGCATTGGCAACAGGCGATGGAGCTGATCCTGCTCCTCTATTCAGCCCTGGTGAGGCCTCACCAGGAGTGCTGTGTCCAGTTCTGGATTCTTCAGCACAAGAGATACCTGCAGCTCTTGGAATGAGTCCAGAAGAGGGCTATGAAGATGATTAAGGAACTGGAGCACCTCAGATAGGAGGAAAGGCTGAGGTATCTGGGCCTCTTTAGCCTGGAGAAGAGATGACCGTGTGGGGACCTCATCAAAGTTTATGAGTATCTGAAAGGAGGGTGTCAAGAGGATGGAGTCAGGCTCTGCTCAGTGGTGCAGAACAATAGGATAAGAGACAATGACAGAAACTGGAACACAGGAAGTTCCACCTGAACAAGAAGAAAAACATCATTACTGTGCAGGTGATAGAGCACTGGAACAGATTGCCCAGAGAGGTTGTGGAGTCTCCCTCACCAGAAATACTCAAAAGTTGTTTGAGTACAGTCCTGAGTGATGTGCTCTAGGAGACTCTGCAGGGAGGTTGGACCAGGTGACCCACAAGGTCCCTTCCAACCTAACTTATTCTCTGATTCTGTGAATATAGAATAAAGCATTCTATGGATTACTGAATCATAGGCCATTAAGTTTGAAAAAGACCTCCAAGACCATTGAGTCCATCATGTCAACTAAACCATAGCCCTCAGTGCCCTGTCATTTTTACCATCTCTGGTTAATTTTCAAAACTCTTTATTAAACAGTTAGATTTATGTAAACCCAAACAGTGCATTTTGGTAACTAAATTTTTCACAGGAAAGTAATAATCTAAACAATCTCTTTAGTCAGCAGTACCAAGAGGGAAACACAGCTAATTAAGAATAATTAGCAACAAATCTAATGGGAAGAAAATTCTAGTTTCACACAAGAAAAATGGTGATTTAATGTTGGCTTTTCTGACATAGAAATATAAGAGTTTGCTTATATAATTTGCTTATAAACGACTTTTTCCTTTGCACTGAGGAGATACTGGTTCTTGTTGGATCTCGAGAAGGAATGTACACCCAAGGCTAATTGAACAGTTTATTGAGCAAAGCATAGACTTAGTAGAAAAAGTGGTAGCAATAAAATGATAGATAAGGCAATAACAATCTTAAATCCTTTCTGATGTTAACAGAAGCAATATAAAAGGTAATAGTTGACTTCTGAACACTTCCAGGGATGGTGACTCCCCCACCTCCTTGGGCAGCCCATTCCAATGCCAAAACATTAGCTATAAAGGATGTAGCTGGAATAAGTGATCTGTTTTAGAATAAAGGTTTTTAACTTGTTTAACTTAATTAATTTGGTTATACGTATAAAAAGCCCAAATATTCTCTGATAGTCAGTAGCTTGCAATACTAAATGTAGGGGGTAAGCATGATAACAGGTTTTTTCTCAGATAATGAACTTCTGCTGTAGTATAATTAACCTTTGACACAGAAGGGAAATTTTAGTAGAAACAATTAATTGGAAATTACTCTCTTTTATAGGTCATCATCCTTTAGCACAAGTTTCCACTGCCATCATTTTGTTGTTACATTTTCTAGTTGAGGATTTTTGGGTTTCTTTTTCCTTTTGGGAGAAGATTGAATAATTACAATAGACAAAAATATTAACAAGCATAATCAAACATTCTTGAACATTCTTATGAGAGAAGAAAGTTTTTTTCACCCAAGTTCACTGTAAATCCATTGTTTTCAAATTACCACTTAAGGTTCATAATTCCTATGCAGGAAACTTATTTGGAATAAGGTAAGGCGTCGATTTAAACTGATTTAAGTCTCTTGATTAGGTTCATCTGCAATTTTTCTGATTCTAGGCAATTTCTCATTCCAGTTCTCTCTCTTATTCCAGAAACCAAGGGTTTCACACAAGGAGCTAACCAGGAAAATCAGCAGAACAGCTGTATCAGAGTGACCTCTCACATAGAGAAGCCTTAACACAGCACTTGAAGTTAATAGGATTGTGGTGGTAATGGATTCAAATTTATTAAAGAATAAAATCCAACTCATTCCTTCCAAGATATATGGCTTCACAGGTCTAGTTAGGGATCAAAGCTTGAATAGCTATTTACAGATCTGTTTGTTTTTGCAAGCGTTCCTTATGGCTCCAGTGGATGAACCTGTTTCTTCAGGGTGACTTATTCCATGTCTCCTTCTCTATAGTAAGTGTATTTGTACATATGCTGGACAAGGGGAAAATGAAAGTAACCGAAACTGAGATTTCTCCCAGTGATAACTGAATTTATCACTCAAGCTAGCACATGTCTGATATTTTTACACCCATGGCCAGCAACTGCACTGATGGTACTTCATAACTTACCCATGTATTTAGGCCTCCAGAGCAGAACAAAGCTGTAAATGTTTCTATTTGATTTTTTTTTTTTAGATAAGGCTTTGTATTTCATTCTCATTTTCCATGTAATCTATTTTGTGCAACCATAGCAGTTTATTAATACTGATTAAATTAAAAAAAATTAAAAAAAAAAAAAAAAAAAGAGAGAGAGAGAAGCCATGTTCAGCTAAAGTGTTTTCTAAATCAGTGATCCAAATCTCAACTTTCTCTCTCCAGGTTACTTCAGAAAATTTATAATGATTCCTGAAATAGGCAGAGTGATTTATGAAGCAAACCTACATTTTTAGTTACCTGAAGTTTCCAAACAATAAAATATTGCAGTTTGACCAGAAATGATAATTTTAGATAAGTGAACTTGTGTCAAAACCTCTGTTGTGGTGAAATTGCTTGTTAAACTTGCTCTCTATGCTAGCACTGTAATCAGCTCCTAGGTGATAAAAATAATATTCCAAAATGACCATCATGAGTAAAAGCCAGAAACTGTCCTATAGATGTGTTTACAGCTGTAGGAAAAAACAAGTAAAAAAAGTCCATTGTTAATGTACATCTTGTTCATGTGTATTCTTATTTTCCGTTTAATTTACATGTACAAGGTTGTCATGGTAAAGTGTCTTTTTGATACAGTTTTTGCCTGAAGCTCTCTTGGTGATTGGCTCATAATCAATCTGATCTATTCTGCCAACATCACAGAGAACACAGTGAAAAATTATTTTTAGTGGTGTTAGAAAATACAGTTTTCCTTTACTGTGGTTTTCTTTTTTCGTTAATTCATCATTACTTGGTAATGCTCATTTGTGCCGTATAGTAAACTCGCATAATTAGTATATGACAGTTTGTCTACACAGAAAATAAGAATAATTAGCATCAAATCTAAAGGGAAGAAAATTTTAGTTTCACACAGGAAAAATGGTGATTTAATACTTACTTTTCTGACATAGAGAAGTTGCTTATAAGCCACTTCTTCCTTTGCACTGAGGAGATACTGGTTCTTGTTGGATCTCGAGAAGGCATGGACACCCAAGGCTAATTGAACAGTTTACTGTGCGAAGCATAGACTTAGTAGAAAAAGTGATAGGAATAAAATGACAGATAAGGTGATAATAATCTTATGTCCTTTCTGATGTTAACAGAAGCAATGTAAGAGGTGATAGCAATCTGATGTTCCTGGTGATGGTGGGAAAAACTGGTTGCTGCAGCATCAGACAAGCCCTTGCATGTTAGGTTTATGGTTGGACTCAATCTCCTTTTCCGATCTTTGGTTGAACTTTTCACACTAAACAGATCTCATCCATGGTGAGGTGCATCATCATTGTGGTCTTTACAGTTTAAAAAAAAAAAAAAAAAGCTCTATTTTTTCTTAGAAGTAAACAAATAAACAAATCAATGAATCATTTCTGCTGTCAAGTAAAGGGCTGTTGAGCATAAAGGTATGCTGCTTAATTTCAGCAGTAGATAAGATTTGTAGATGGTGTCATCCACATGGACAGGCTTTGCCGTGACAGGTAATCAGCCAAATTTATCCAGCAGTCACTAAGTTTTGCTCAGAGCATGTTTCCACACATTTCCATAGGAACATGTTCGAGACAGCTACAATACAGGTTATATGTACTTCTTCATGCTCACATAGAAGTCTTGACAATTAATGTCTTTGGTTATACTCTGCCAAAACTCTGCTCAGACACCATCCTCTTTCAGTGCCTTCTGCAGTGACCCACTACACCAACTAGCACAACAAGGCACACTCTTCCAAGACAAACTCCTTACAAGGCTGTTTTTCCTCCTTTCTTTGCAATCATGCACATCATGGCCCAAAATGATGTTAGATTTCTTGGCTGATAGTCTTTGACAGGATGCAGCTGAGAGTGCTTGTGACAGCAAATTGAAAAGTGCAGCCAAATGTTCCTGGTGATCCAGCAAATATTTTTCTTTGCTCTTTTCTTTCCTTAGGCACTGCACATGATCAGAATAATCGACCATCTGAAGGGACACTGCTATATATGAAATAACACTGGGGAAAACCAAACAGATTATGAACAACTATTACACTGCAAAGAAAATAGTTATATATTTCAGGAATTACCAGATTTTAAGGCAGTGTAAATTTTCTACTGCCATAGACTATGCTAGAAAATATTGAACAAATTCAGATTCAGTCTTTAGACCATCCTAGGCAAGAGATTGGGCTAAGCATTCTTGATAAAAATGAAAGAAATTTAGAACTTGATAGACCAGTATTTAAATAGGGGTATCTGAACATGAAAGTTATTCTTTAAAAATAAACACAGCTAAGCAAGGTCAGTTTTAAATGGTCATATATAATTCCAAACAAATTATTAAGACACAATGAAAGAAGCCAGTGAAAATGGAAAATATTTGTTTTAGTTACCTGCTTTTCAAAATAAAACTCCATTGTCTTCTTTAAGAATGAAAAAGTCATTCTATAAGAAAAAATAACACAAAAGAGGTATATTTTCTTTTATAAATATAAAAATTCCTTAACTTTGAATGGTGGCATACCTTTGCGGACAGCAAACTTGAACTGTGTTGCATGCCAAGGTGCACTGGGGTTTTACAGGGACACTTAAAATACTGAACTATATTCAGAAAGCTTATTTTGCGAGATTCAGAAAAGTGTGTGTGCTGTACTGAAGCTGATCATTTCCCACTTGTCGCACTCCTGGCTATTCAGGATCCTCCATAAATGGAAGAGTCTTTTTCATTTGATAACATAAAGAACCTTATTCCTGTTGGGATTTGTTAAAAACTAGGATGGGAAAAGCAAAGAGATGGTATTTGTTTTCAGTCTCAGTTTAAACAGACTTGTATTGATCTGGTGATAATAGGTGTATTATAATAATAATACAAAGAACCCAACAGATTTTGCAACTAAAACCCATGTCACCTTTAAGGCTGAAAAGAGCTAAATGGAGTGTTTAGCTGAGGATGGCATTATTTTTGCTGTTGAGCCATTTACATGCTGGAATTGGTACTGCAAAATTCTTATTTTATTCTTAAAAACAAAACTCCCCACAAAAAATAAAACAAAACAAACAAAACCTTCCCCCTAAAACAAAACAAATAAACAAAAACCAAACTGAACCAAAACCAAACCAAACCAACCAAACAAAACCACCAACCCTCCTCAAAACAACAAAACAAAATAAAAAATCCAAACAAACAAAGAAAAAACAAAAAAAAAAGCCACAACAACAACCAACTAAAAAAAACAAAAACAAAAACAAAAACTGAGGAAAATCTCAGACTCTGGAGGCAGCTGAAAGCAAGATATGTGCTTTGGTATGTCAATTCGAATTTTAAACATTAAAATATTATGTAAACAATTGTGAGAAATAAAGCAGGAAATATTCTCCTACTGAAATCCCTGGATACAGTAGTAGCTTCACTCAAACTATACTCTCCTGCGTATTGGCAATGCTTTCTTTGGCTGCTGCACGTTTGACATTGATATCAGACATGGTATTGCAACACTTGTAACTAAAGGAATTGGAAGAGGTCTTATACAGATTAAAGCAATTTAATACTTAGCAAAAGATTAAAACACGTCGGGTGAGATCAATAACAGGAATTTGCTGCCACGGACTGTGTCTGATAAATATTTACCAAGGGTTTATAGGAAATGGCCTAAAAACATTTAGAGACAAGGTTAGCTGTATGTTATCAGCTAAAGATATTTAATAATGGGTAACTTCATATGAAAATTTTGTAGTTTTTCTCATGTAATTGAACATGTTGCTCTATGTTTTCATATTCTGTCCACTTACTGATCTTGCTGTGCAAAAACCAATACAAAGATGAGTGCTGGGCTAGCAGTCAAGAGATCTTACTTATTTGTATCATCTGTGCCTTTTTAAATATTTTTTTTTAAGCTTTGGGTAATAAACAGTTGTACATTACATAAATTACGTAAAAATCCAATAAAACTACATTTGTAAAGCCTGAATTCAGTGCATCTTCTTGAGATTTGCACACTAAGAAAACAGACTACTGAGAGATCTTGGATAACAAGTTGGAATGCCTGCTACAAAGGATAAGAATCTTGCATACTCTACATGTTCAAATATTCACGTTACTTAAAAGAACCGGAATTATAAATAGAACAATTTAAAACACAGTAATCAATCCCCAAAATGTATGTCAGCCTCCAAGACAGGATTTTTTTTTCATTACATCAGACAAAATTAGTACACAAAAGGTGGCAAAATTCAGAATTTAAAGTCACAGCCATGCTTTATCCCATATGCCTATGACGCTGATGAAGCCGTGTCTTCTGACCTTGTTGAGAGTACTGACATTTCAAAGGAGAATACTTCACTGGAGACTATTTATATGGGAAGGACTGATTTGTCAGTGAATATATCAAGTCAATATTTCTCAGTTTTCTAAAACTGAGATAGATATTAAATACATTTTTTCTTCTTTTGCGCATATTTTCTGCTGAACGTAGCTAGAGAGTGAATATTGGACCTTAATCTTTTGAAGTGTTTTGTAGATAATCCTTCTGCAAAGAGACCCTGTCAATTCAGTTCTTACTTGTTACATCTCTCATTTGCTAAACCTCTGGATCTTAAGGTGTAAGACTGCTGACAAATGCAAGCAGCTTCCTTTCCTAATAACATAATGTTCTCCCCATGGCTTTTCAGGGCAGCAGTGCAACCAGTTTTGAAATACATAGAGTGGCTGTTCATAACTCAGTATGACATCCTTCCATCAGCAGGCGTTAGCAGATGCTTTCTGAAGAAGAAGAAATTGCATACTTAAACGGAGAAAAAGAAAGCGTCCTAGTTACCAGTTGTGTGTTTTTAAGGGTGTTTAGAAGTAACCAGAATTTGGATTATTTTAATAAATCTTTCATGACACATAGCGAGTAAGAAGGATCAAAGGGTGCAAGATGAATTATTTTTGCTCATAGTGTTTTATCACTCATGTGCAGTGATGATACACAAACAGAAATTACTGGTGAATAAAATTTTGGAAGTCAATATTAAAGACACTGAGAAAGACTGTAGGGTAAGATTATCAAGGAATTTGCAGATAACGTAAAAACCAGCATGAAAAAGCATGCTTTTAAAACATCACTGTAGCAGTATGTGTAACTTTGAAACCAAATGCAGAAGTTTCATTGTAAGAAATATTCAGAACCACATGTGAGGTTATAAAACCATAATGAGTTTTTACTTTTTTTGCCCTTTGCTTGACTAAATTGCTCTATTATTGCTGCTAATTTTTATTTTCTCCCATTTAGCATGCCACAGCATAAGTAATATTCGCTTCGCAGAAATTTTTGTTGGATATGATTTTTTCTCCTTGTAACTAAGTTGATTATATTCTAAGTGCTATCAAATATTGGTATTTATTGTACTGATATCTGCCATAAGTTCAAGTTAAAGAAATACAGCTGCCATCAACTTCATAGGATAATATTTCCTTCTCAAATAATTTTTTTCTGTAGTTATGATGTTTTTGTGGTGCACCCTACTTGATTATCTTACTCTCTTGCTCTTGTTCAATTCAACAGTTGCATCTAGTTGACTTCTAAAGACTAGGAGCAGTCTTGCATCTTTCTGCAGTTTCATTAAAATTAGTATTGATCTGAATAGATCAGAATAAGATCTGATAGAGTGGCTTTGTCTTTTAACAGCTAAATATCTACTCAGTAAAAAAAAAAAAAAAATTTCAACAACCTCAGGATTTGTTTCATTTTGGAAGTGTTTATACTAATTATAGCTAGCAGCCCACCATTGAAAAACACAGATGATTTTTTTTAAGGATTATTTTTTAATTTCATATATGGATGGATTCCTAAAAATTAATTTATTATTTTTCAGTGGATTTCTGGTGGGTAGTTAATAAATATTTCATTTCATTTCATTCATTACTATTCTTCCCTGATTAGGTTATTTTCCAGTCTTAAAATAGATGAACTTAGCAATTTTATAATACATGTTTTGGAGCCCTTTTCTGTAGAAGGGAAACTATATTCGTACTTTCTGATTTGAGTGTGTTGTGCTATTTCATGACTAAGAGCTAGTAAAATGTATTTTATTCTGATGATTGAAGAAAAATTGTTGAAATCTACAGTAGTTACCAGATTTAGCTGAGAGCTTTTTCTCCATGCTGTTAAATATTTGTCATTTTTACAAGGTAGTTCTACTTTTGAAATTATTAAACTTTCTACAGCTGTCTTTGTTGCTTGAAATAAGCCTTATTCGCCACTGTTTAGTAAAGCTTTTATTTTTTTTAATGGTATGATATTTTGGCCAGTGAGGTAGAATTCTTATTCATTAAATGTTGTTCACTGTGTAAGTGGCAGGGAAAGGAAAGTGGAACTCTTACATGTCAATCATCATTTATTGAGAACAGCAACTTATCTTGTCAAAAGTTATAGTTAATGGAAAGACTACAGTCAGGCACTATTACAAACAGATTAAAAAATAATACAGTAAGTGCAAAATGCAAGACTGAGCTTAACTAGAGCTCATCATTTAGTCTGCTTCTGCAGGTACAAAATTTGTCATGAAATTGCCAGTAGTGTGCACTCTCAAGCACTCCTAATAATGGGGTTAGAGTAGTGTTAGAGCCTCAGAAGAGACAGCCTTTGATCTTGGGTTGGCACATGTAGGACAAGCAGGGAGTTATATAGGTGCTTGCACAAGAAAGGGTGAAAGCCCTTTGGCCTGATCTGCCTTGAGATAAATATGTTTTTGAAGTCTTTCCCTTTGAGAAATGAAGTGGTTCCTGCTGTGTGTCCTTGACGAGAGTCTGTCTGCACCGGGGTTTCTAGGTCAACATCATAAAGAAAGATAGAGAAGATGCTGGCTGTAGCTCAACGTTGATGTTGTGTCACCTACTCAACCTCTGCCCTGTCCATTGCACTCTACCTCCAGCAGCTCAAACTGGGCAGTGCATTCCAGTGGCCGGAGGAAAGCAATGATTGCCCAATAACACACATAGGGCTTTGCTCACAAGGGTAACCACTGGTAACCTACAGTTATGCAACAGAGTGACAGAACATCCTATACACAGCTGTTTGTAAATCTCCTTGCCAGGGGCAACTCATTTCTCTGTCACCCAGGAGATGACCCCTGCCAGTACTCTTGAAAACCAGAACCCAATTGATCCATGTAACAGACCTATATCCTGTATTTCACACCCACTGTGGCAATCTCTATTACTTGCTGCTTTCTTCTGCATTATAGAGCAAATCAATCTATTTCAGTGGTTTTGGTTTTATTGCTTCATGATTTTAGTCGTTACAAAATGAAAGGTTCAGTCATACAGACAAGCACAGGAGTAAATTAATTTTCCATGTAATTTTTTTTACCTCCATGGGAAAATTAGCTCTCATAAAGCTCTGTGTGCCTGTTTGTGTTTGCAGGATGAGGCCCTGGGCAACGTGACAGTTTTCTACAGTTATTTTATTGACTACGTAATGCACTTAATGCACTTAGAGCTGTAAGTCCGACTTAACATCCAGTCTTGTATGGAAGAGATCTTGGGCAAGATTCCATTTTCCACCACACTCCTTTAAAAACATAGAAAGTTCATGGCAAGAGGAAGTTTTATTAGCTTTTCCACTTTACCTACCTTTTACCCTATGGTTGCATGCCTATGTGTACCTGTCAGAAGTTATATTAAGAGTTTTATGGGAAGTACTATAAAGGGTTAAAAAATAAATGGTGTTTATGTAATTTCAAAACATTTAGGGGTAGACATACCCACTGTGCAAGAGAGAACTCAACCTCTCCCCAGTTTTGGAAAAGCAGATGAAGTTGGCTGTGCACGTATTCCAGTACTGCTTTTCCCTAGATCCTGAGGGAAATAGTTGGGGTGTGTCAGAGTTCCTGTCAACAAGCTGAAAATTCAGGACCATTAACTTGCTGATGTAATAGGCAAACTGTAACTGCTAGTTCCAAACTTCTGAAGAGTCTTTTAGGTTGCACCTTTGATATAACCTTATTTTGCCATCATCATAATTAACTGTCAGTCCGAAAATTATTTTAAAAGTGAATTATATCTTTGTGCAAAAATAAAACAAATCAAAGGCATTGTTTACAGGAAAGCATTTAAATGAGTCACAGTAAATTTCAGCATTTGTACTTCAGAATGGGTAAAATACGCATTAAGAAACACTAGGCCTGGAAACTATTAGATTGTGTTTATTTTTATTATTTTTTTATTTTACTCTTAGGTTTGGATAGTGTCACTCAAGTGCTTTGTCTTCAAACAGCTAAGAAAATATTCAGTTATACCACACTGGCAAGTGAATCTGGAGATTCCATATATTTATAAATGAAAGGACATATGCTAAACCCAGTGCAATTACAGTAGCTACACCAGCTAAGGATTTTCCTCAAACTGTTCAACAGGAAATTAGATTTGAACAAGGCTATGATGAGAGTATTCATTTTCCTGCATGGCTCATTGCATGCTAACACATTAACTAAGAATACAAAGCAGTATAATTCTCTAAAAATGACTGTAGCAATCAATATTTTTACATTTGTCTGAGAAAAAATAATGCAAAATGAAGCAGAAAGTGAGAGAAAGCTTTTATGTCAATTCATTCACCTACTCATGTATGTATATAGGGATTGCTTGCAGCTATGCTTTATGACAGCACAAGAATTTACAATAGATTCTCAGAGCTGTCAGAAGCTAGTCACAACAAAAATACTTAATATAGTATTTTTTTTTATACATAGTAAACATTATCAGAAGAGGCTTGCTTAAAAAAACCCCTTCATATTAAATTACTAAAAAGTGCATTCATTTCTTTTACTGTATGTGCATATGGGCTATTTCCCTGACACTCTCTTTAAGTTATTCTGTAAATTGAATTTAAGGAACTCAACTGTATCTCAGAATAGCTCTCAGAAATCACTGTATCAGAGGTACTGACCAGAGAGGTCAAGAAAAAGCTTTTCTCTTTGCTTAATTTGAGCTTTCTGGGACTCTATTGCACTAAGTGTTATAGCAAGAGAATCCTAAAATACGGTCACTGGCTCAAGAGATCTGCAAAATGAATTGAGAACAGATGAAACCAGAGAACTTTTGATGTGAGAGAAGATGGGAAACATAGGCAAGTGTTGGGCAGTGGGGTTGGTAATGACTTCTGTGAGGCTTTTTTCCCAGCTGAAGTTTCTCGTAGGCACACGGATCGGGTTGATGTGCCATTGTCTGCCTGGACCTTTAAGGAATCAGAAGACTTGAACCAAAACCATAAGGCAAGTGAAGCACAAACAATGAAGAAAGTTCTGGCTAAATTTTGGAAAAAATATCAGTGTGAAGAAAGGAATGTCCAATCCTGACCAAACTTACCTAAAAGCAGAAGAAATGTAAATCTCTAGTATTATTAGTCCAAGACATTGTAAGACAATAGATATTCTGTAAATTTATGAAGTCAAATATTTGCAAGCAGTATCTAAGCACATGAAGATACAAGAATTTTCTCTTCAAATTGCTCCATTTGTCTTTTTACCAAACTACACATGATGACAGTTCTGTTGTAAGTGTGGGATCCAACAAACAATTCAAGCATGTGTTTAACATTAAAAACTTTGGAGACTCCAAAACTATAACAAATGTTTACCTGTCTCCTTGGATCTGGAGTAATGAAAAAATGAAGTAAAGTCTTTGAAAATTGTCTCCCTCCTCTTCCATCATTATATTATTAATATTTTTTATAAATTACATGAACAGCATTTATTGGAAATTGGAAGGAAGAGTACTATAGGGAAAAAAAGAGTAAAAATAAGGTGCCGAGGCAGCAAGTAGAGTTGTTAAGAATTATTTACATGATGAATTAAATATTATCTCACCAGACATTCACTAAAACAGTGATGACATATTAAGTTTATATGACAATATTAAATTTAAATAAGGTTGCTAGTTAATAAAGTATTCCTTGAAAAAAATTCAATTTCCTTCTCAATGATATGATTAGAGACTACTTTTGCTATAACAACTTCTTTATTTCAGCTTTTTTTTAAACCTTTGACTAGAGTAGCAGTGACCTACCTGTAGTCAGTGTTCTTAACTCCTGGCCTAAGCAAGTGATTTCCCTGTTTGGGTTTATTTATTGTCACTGATACTTCATGGAGTCAGTGTGGATATCGAGTAGAGGATAGCATTTGTATTGTCTGTTGTGGTAATAGCACTGACGTCATGTCTTTGACAAATCAGTTAAATCTATTTTTTCTATCATTTAGTAGGGATGATAATGAATCACCTTGAATCAGTACTGCTGTCTCCATATCACAAAACTACAACCTCAGTTTTAACCATGAAACTTCTTTTTCAGAGCTCAAAGGTTCTAATTCTATCAACTTATAGATATTACCTCACCCTGTAAATGCTGAGGAAAAGTCTCTGTATACACTTAATTTAAGGTCTAGAAGATAGACGAAGATTAGCAGGAAAATGCATACCTGTTGGTTTCCAAAATCCATAGGCGTTGAAACAGTTCTGTAACATTTTCAAACAGGCTTCCCATCCTCCCATCAGAATTGTGTGAGATTTCCCAGTTCAGAGACATTTCCCATTGTGCTACAGGCAATGCAAACAGCAGCTTGGGCAGCCAGGTTGGTCCCTTTGTGTAGTGACAATGGACATGTACCTGTACTTCAAGTCATCAGATCAGTCTGTTCAGGCTTGAGCAGAGATTCAGTGCTACCTCTCTTCAAATCAGTGAGGCATGTAGTCAATATAGGGGCAACCTAGACCAAGGAGGCTTTGCAGTTAGATATTTCAGTTCAAAACTCCAGATTAGATTCATCTGCTGGAAAAATAATTCAAGTTGTCATCGGAAAATTAGTTGTGCAAGGAAAGTACCATCTTTTGCAACATCTAAATTTAAATGAAGTGTTAGAAACAACAAAAAAAAGAAGTTTACTACCTAGAATTGGACATTCAGTCCTTGCTCTGTATTCAGTGTAGGACATTTTCTGGAACCACTCTCAAAGACAGGGAGGCATTTGCTGACTACACTGAGGTGACTCATACAGTAGAGTACCAAAGTTGTACATTACTAAGTACACGCGGTGGCCCATGGACATCTGTAAACTGTAAGGAAGTCAGTTCTCAAAAAATAAGAGTATTTTCCATTCTTTCATTCCCCAAACCAGGCCCAAAGATACTGAAGAGGCCAATGAAGAATTAGTATCAATCAGATGACACATGCAGTTGGACTGATGAGTGCTTAGGGGACCAATATCAAGACCACCATAAAAGACAGTCACTGGAGTTCAGCTGCATAACGTAGGATTTCTCCCCTCATGTAATCTCACTTTGTGTATAACTCCTGCATCCAGAACTACAGTGTTTGTATTGAATGCTATCAAAACACTAAAAATCCATATTCTTTGTGTGATTCTGCCATTTAGATTAAACTTACACTGATGTTTCATATTACTATGTGTTTTCTATGATTATCAATGAAATAAAATCACATTGGGAAAAGAAGAACTCATCTTTTTTCTGTTCAAGACTTGGAATAATCACTGCAATCTATCCAATAATATTTTAATGACAACCTACACTGCCAAAGTTGGACTATGTAGCTATATTTAAGCCATATATTTTAGTTTTTTCCTGGTCTGAAACTTAAAGAACTTTTTTTTTTTCAAGTTGCTTTACAAAATATACTGAAAATAGGAAGTAATGAGGCCATTTAGAAAGACAGTAAATGTGTTGTCCAGCTGATTCAATCATCAGCAGTTGAGAGAGGTGGAGTGGTGGTTTAATTCCAATAGGCAACTAAGCCCACACAGCCACTCACTTCTGCTGTGTGAGCAAGCGAAGAAACTTCAGGAGTTCTTTTACGACTTCCCAAAGTAATGGATGGTCTGAATTGTTTTACCCACCAGAAAAGGCTCCATCACTATTTTTAGTGCTGCTTCCGGATTAGGAATTAACTGGATTCATCAACAAAATTAATGTCATTAATTTATGCCACCATGATGCAGTTTAAACATCCTACTCATTTCCAACACAAAGCATGCTGATGAACAAAACGGAAACTATCAGAAACACAATGGATTCAAATCGAGTGAGAGAGACCTAATCTGAATGTCCATTTAACTGGGATGTTTCATAATGACCCCTAATCTTGAGTGAGGATCATAATTCTGTGTTTTAGCAATTTTTTGGTAGATAAATTAATTTCCTATGACTAGGCCAGCAGCATACTTACAAACGCTGATTCATGACTGATCTGCAACTCTTCTAACGTATTTGGGAACTGCTGTTACCATGTTTTCCTGAGTATTATGACTAGCGTGATACCAGTTAATACAACAGCTTTTGGTGAGGCAGTCTGAGGTACCCATAGAAACAGAAGCTCGAAAATCTGAAAACAGCTATATATTTCCTTGTTCCATCCTGTTTAGCTTTTAATTATTTTGTAGTGCATGCATGAATTTGCTGCTTTTTTATGTCCAGAAAAGGCTGCTGAACCTGAAATTGCAGTAAGGTGCAAATTAAAAATGTCAGCAAAAAGGTTAAGTTAGTGTCAAGAAATTAAGAAAGAATGTTTTTATTGTTCTGGCAATTAACTGAGAAGTTTTATTAAATGTACTACAATTTAGCAGACTTCACCCAGTGTTTTGAAGATAGTCTGTTTAAAATGCATCTTTAAAAGCATTTGTTTCAACTGAAAAAAAGCTATGGTCCAAAAATGGGCCCCAAAACAGGATACTTTTTTGTAGCATATGCTAGTGTTTATACAGAGTGTAGTACAAAATAGGTGACTATTACATTCCTTCAAATAACAGGTCTTACAATTAGAGATTTCTGAACTTTTCCATTCAGCTGTTGTTAGTAGAAAGTCACTTGTCTGAAACACTAAACCAGTGAAAGTGCTAAAGTTAAAAGCCTTTCCAACCACATTATATTAATACTAGCAATAGCTTTTAAGAGCAATAGTGTTTACTGAGGACAAACAGATATTAACTGTACCGGTTTGACAGCCAAAAATCCTCTCCTAGTGTTAGAATGCAGCATTTGGCAGCAGCATTGTTTTATGCTATAAATAATCTAACTCAAGGCTTTTTGTGATGCACAACGCTACTTGAAAAATACTGTACCTTCTACAGGGAAAAGCAGGGTGTAGAGATTTAATTCCATTTTGAAATGGAAATTATTTAACTTTAAAATTAGTACAACACAGGAAAGTTACTAACAGCTATAGCAATGGAGTTGCAAAAGATTTTTTGACAGAGGTTTTTTGTCAGCAAAAAATTTTGTATGCATGAGAATTCAGAGCTCATGAAAGATTCTTGATTGACATCCTTAGAGACTAAAGTCTACAGCTGGAAGAATTCACTTGACTTACTGGTTCTGTACTCCACTTATATACTGCTGTTAAAAAACAAAAGAGCAGAAATATGAAGATATTTCTGGTGAAACTTAACCTGTATATTTGGGGGTAAAACAAATCTTGTTTTATCACTCCATTGTCTTGGAGGTAAAAATAAGTCATTCACTGCAGAAACTAGGTGGGAGCAAGGTCTTAAAAGGTGGTTTAAGCATAGTGAGCCTTCAACAGTTTCAGTTTCTGGTGACTAAAATAATAATTATTGGGAAAAGCAGTTAGAAAACTGAACAGGAAAAGCTATGACTGGAATATGCTACTTGGAAATGCCTGAAAAGACAGACTGCAATTTGGTGCAACTTCAGTGGCTCAGAAATAATGATAAATTAAGTAGGTATAGTTTAACTGTATAACAAAGCAAAGTACATTAAATAATATATCAACGTAAAAACTGGGTAAGTCATAGCAGCACAATATCTCTACGTGGATCAGCAGAACAGGAAGCTATTGTAAGAGAGAAATTCAGTTTTAGAGAATTATATTTTAGTTTACCGGAGAAGCAGTTATTGAGAGGATTCTGTTTGAAGGTGAAAGAGATTTTTAAGGCTTTTCTTAAGAGCTTTATACATCTCGCATTTTTCTCATTTGAAAAACTTGATTTACTAATTTTTTCATTATTCAGACTGACTTTTGTGATTTCTTTGCACAAGTCAGAGTAGTGGGATGGGATGTTCTGTTTGGATGCTCTGGTTTTTTTTATTTTATTCAAAGAACATTCAGTTAGTTCCTTAATGAACTGAAAACTCAATCAGTAACTACTTCCTATATTATAGAAACTTAAAAAGAAAAGCTATTCATAACCATTCCCACTCCTATGTATGTATTACAGAGGTGACGAGTGGAAATAATTTTGCCATCTTGTATAAGTCTGTGTTAACTGAAAGCTATTGTTTTTCACATTGAACAAATACAACTGGAAATGACAACATATGTTGGCTCAAAGGGAGTGAAAACATCTTCCATGCTCTTTATAATTCCTCTCAATGTTTTAGGAACTCACAGGACTTGTATTTTTTGATCTACTGTTTGACTCAAAGTGTCATAAGGTTAAGGAATTTTATTTTAAATAATGAATGAATAAAAGCCATACTACTTTCTATGTTATGATCATTAAATATGGATAACATAAAATGTCCCAGCCAAGGAATCCCAAACTCATTGTCCCAACCTCATTAGAGGGTTTTGCTTTCTACCATATATTACTAAAATGGCACATAGAAGTTTACCATACAGATCTTACGGAGAACGGAACATGAAAGTCCTATACATTTTTCTGCAATTATTTTACATAAACGCTCTTTCCCTGGAGATTTGTTTTTTTGTAAATCATCCAAAAGTACATGTAAATCTAAACTGTTGGCAAAGTTTATTGAATTTATTTCCCAATCAGTGTCTCCTTTGAAGATAGTTATTATGTAGTTTTAAATATGATTTGTCATACTCAAATTATAGCTGGAAGACATTTTATGGGAATATTTAGGTTAGGTCAACCCATTTTTCTTTTCATTGTGTACACTAGTTAGTTATTCTATAGTATACCAAATACTAATATTTTTCCTGCCTTATGATGTCTGCAGAAGATAAGAAGATAAGAAAATGGAACTCCTCCCCTGAAAAGCCATTTTAATTTTTCATTCATTTTCAAACTGAGAAAATGGGATAGAAAGTCTCTAAAAGTATCATTCATCAGTGGGACTGTGGCAGTTTTGTCCATGTAAGCTCACCTGAAGTTTCAAGATGTAAATATACAGGAGTCATTATATCTAGAATGAGACTTTAGTGATTAAAATCACTTCTGCTACCAATTCAAAACTTCCTTTCTGTAGGTAATCAACAAAGTACAGCCTGTTTGAATATACTTCCCTTGCTATATTTTTTTGACGTGGAAATGTGAATAGCTGTGTACATTTATTAAAGAAAAAGGAACCCTCTGTAATAGTTAAGTTTTATTTTGGTGACTTTCCTAGGTGTTGATGTCATACTTTATAGTCTTGAAATGTTAGTCAAAAGTAAATACATCTTTTGAAAGACTGATTGTAAGTGTTAGATAATTCAACATTCTGGATAGAAAAAACTTGGAAGCAAAATATTATACCATAGCTGGTAATCAGTAAACTTTTACTGTTCCCATTTGACAGTGATTCAAAAGGGATCTTTCCAGACTCTAGAGACAGCAACAAAGCCAAATGCTTTCAGTGTTTCCAGGGACTAGAGGCCTGAACTGTTTATCTTTATTTTTAAAGAACAATGTCAAACCCTCTGCTGGGTTCTACTTAAAAGAACTAAGTTCCTGTCTGTCTCATGACACAAATGATTATTATAATGTTAACTTGAGCCAAGTTATTTTCTCCTCATCTTGAAGCTGTGGAAAAAGGATTCATTAATGCGTCTTTCTTTCAATGATTTGGTTTCTTGTTCTCTTCCACATTAAGAGTAATTACTTTCCCACAACCTGGCCTCTTTTGATGAGGACTACTGTTTTCTAAATGTAAATGGTTATTGATTTGCCAAAAAGGGTCTAATTTAGAACTCTAAGAGTGTTGCACAGCTGGGAAAAAATTGAAAAACTGGCCAAGTCATTCATACTGCACTTGGCAGTCACAAACCCAAAGCAAAGTCTGATTTCTGAACCTGTTTTCCAGTAATTTTTATGATTTTGCATGGGTTTAGTGCTAGGTATCAATTTAAAATGTAGTTAAAATTTAGAGTATAGATTTGTATTACAATATCAACCATCCACAGTGGCTTTCATGGTCAAAATCTCACAGCAACAAATTAGTATCTATGTTTTTTCCAGATTGGTGGTGCATGTTATATTATTTTCCGAGCACTTCCTATATTAGTGGCCTCATTTATACCATAAGGAATATTTTTGAAGGGAGATTAAAGTATCACTTTGAAAGAATAAATGAGGCACAGTTTCTTCTTCTCTGTTTTTAGATTTAAAAGTCAAAATGTGTTCACTATTCTATTGCATAGCAATGAACTCTTGGAATAGCACAGTTAGCTCAGTGTGTGTATTGGAAATTTAAGGCATTTTCAAGTGACTGAAGGTATCAGAATATGGTCACTATGGAATTAAAAATACTCTGATCTGTGATTCTGTGATTGGATTGTGTCTGGTATAAGACACCAATGGAAGTTTCTCATGCTGGTGTTATAGTACTTATGCCTTTTTAAAATTGTATAATGATCGATCCACAGGACACAGGAATGTTGTAGCTAAAATTATGAAAATGTATTAATCCCTCTTTCAAGAGTGATTTAGAGGAGGTAATAACTGATATATAGATAAATGCAGGCACCTCAATGCACATTTTGGAGGATATTCATGAACTTCTGTTTATGTCCTTTCTCTTTTAGAAATTGGCCACTGGCTTTAAAAACAGTTAGGTACCTGAAAATGTTTTAAGCATCTAACATTTGAAATGACGTCCTTCAAAATCTCCCCGTGAAAAATCAGTGAAGCTGGGATTCAAAGGTAGATTAATCCTCAGTCTTGGTTAGAAATCAATAAATATACACTTTTTTGTGGCATGTGGCATTTGTCTTGCTTCTTGGTCTCTTATCCTTCAGAGAGGAATCTATAAACCTCATTTAGGGTTGAAACTAGTTCAAAAAGAAACACGGCTATCATGGTGTTCAAGACATCACAAAGTTCTCAAATTATGTTGAGTAGGTTTCACTACAGGGAGATTGGTGCCTTAACCTTAAATAGAGGGAATAAACAAGTGTTAGCATGCAGGCTATTGGGAAATGTAAATTGACTGATAGAACTGGAAAATAAAAAATTAAATTCTAACTTTTTTCTGGACCTGAGTAGCTATTTCAGTTCAGTGCCCCTGTTAAAATGTAGATGTCTACATCTGTTCTCACAACTCCAGGCCTCCGCTGTAAGGACAGAAAAAACCTTTTAGAATGAGATTAATCTGACCCATGTTAGAAATACACAATAAGATGAGGGAGAACTGTGTTGCAAAGTACCTCTTTTTCTCCACTGACACAGAGACATTTTAAAATAGGCTTGGATGTGGACATCTTTTCATGGCCATTGGAATACCACACCCACCTTAGAAAAGAAATTGCCTGTTATAACATCAGATCAAATTCAACAATGTTGCTGTTGGCAAGCATACCTACATATTCTTCAGTGCATCACCTGCAAAAAACTGCTCTCAAGAAGTAGATTGTTACCTGCTCGTTTCCCCCAGCTGCTCCAAATCTAGCTGGTTGGCTAGATTGGACACACAGAGCTTCCCACCTGTGTGTGTTTGGGGTTGAGTCTAGTAGTTAATCAAAATTAGCTGTGTGTCAGAGACTGATATATTTCATGCCTCAAACATTGATATAAGTTTTGTACATTATAACAAAAACTGTATAAAGAAACTACAACCAAAGAAGCCTCAGTGAAGACACCTGACTGGGACTTTGGACTGAAAGTCAAACTGCTGAGATTAGATAAAGGGAAACCTATTGTTCAGTTATCTCAGGCTGAAGGAAAGGTGTGCATCCGCAAAGGCCAAAGCCACCAGCTGCACCGAGAATCATCCCAGGCTGAGTTTGGGGTGGGGGGAGAGCACAGCTCACAAAGCCAGGTCTACACAGACTTCCCTCCACAGCCAAGGGGGGAGGAGGAGGTTTTGGGTGCAGCAGCGTAACCTCTGCTGAGACACAATAATCGCCCATCCTCCCTTACACAAACTGGCCCAGTGTGGAACCCCCAACCCCACAGGCCACATCCATGGGACATTCCTGTGAGAGGCAGCTGAGAGGGTGTCATAATCCATCACAGACCCACCAAAGTGCTCGGCCTTGCACCACAGGACTGCATGTGATGCAAGCAGAGTCTGCTGCAAGAGACTGTCCCTTCCCCTGGGGGGACATGCCTGGACATTGCCACCTGGTCTGAGTGGATATTAACCCAGGGGATTCTGTGCTGTTTGGGGGAACCATCACCACCAAGAAGACCAGCTGGAGAGGATCAATACAACATCGTTGGGATCCACGGAGATGGTGATATTCTTTTATTTTGACTCTGTCACTCATTTTGTCCCCCTCACCTCTTTTCCTATTTCTCCCTTTCTCTCTTTTCTCTCCCTCTCTCTCATATTTAATATCAAATAAAACCCATACTATTGACTGGCATATGGTCTCATTTGAATTCTGGCAGAGGTATTTCCAAAGAACCTTAATAATTGGATCATAACACTGTGTTCAAAAAGAGCTAATATTTAAAAAAAAAATAGTTTAAGAAGTCTAATTTTGACAGTAGCTATCTGTAAAGAATTCAGACTCCTTTATTAACTAATTCTGAAAAGCCAGGAAGTGAGTAATGACAAGCAACTGGGGATTGTAACTGAGGGTATCTGAATCTGAAAAATGGCTGGCCAGATGCCAAGCTAGGTTTTGTCCTTCTCTACCTACGTAATTTTTCACTATCTTCTTTTTTACCTCTTGGGTACATAACTGTCCATCAGCTTGTCTGGGAAAAGATTTCCAGTGCAAAATCTGTCTGTGCACAAGGCTCCATATTAACAGCAGTGGAAACACCTTGGCATTTTAGGTATTGCAGGAATAAACCTTCAGGATCTGTCTGTCTTCAAACTGCTGGCCCTGGACCTTATGTTGTTTATGCAATATCATATACTGATAATTTCACTTTTCTGTGATAACCTGGTGAATCAATGGATTTTTCGGGTATGGTTTGTGAGGCTTAAAAACTACATGTGCAACAATACCATTGGTGTACAGAAACTTTACTTTACTAATACCATTTAAAAGCATCATTTTGTTAGTCTCTTCCTTAGAAACTGCCTATTCCACTGTGATTTCAGCTACTAAAAAACCTCCCAACTTTCAGCTAAAGGACTTAGGGTTTGACATTACCAATATGCTCAGATATCTGCTGACTGATGTGTTGCTGCATTTTGTGAGAGTAAAGTGATACATACAGTTTAATTATTCAGGCTCATTTTGTCAAGAAAACAAGCATGTTATGCATCCATAAATGATTGCATTCCACATCAGAAGTAACCTGACAGAAAGCTGTGCTTGTGTACTGTACTCAGTCTGGGTATGTGAAAGGATAAAATAATTGCTCTGGGGAGTACAGAACACGCTCAAAAGCTTAACTCATTAGAATTGCAATTACCAGACAAGAATGCCAGCAAAGGCAAGAGTTCCTACCACTATTAAATTCCATATGTTTCAGAGCTGATCATAACATGGCAAGGGAAGAGGTAAGATTGTGTTTCAATATCTTTCAGTTTAGATCTGTTACTATACAGTAAATTATTTTAGATACCTCGCATTGCATGTCCAGTCCTGTTTTTACTGTATTCAGTCTTATTTCTTCAGGCTTATTATGATTGAACAGATAAAGTTTGAGTTAATATGTTCTGCAGAAATCAGAAATATTTTCTTGAATATAGGCTGCTACAGCTCACCTTAGCTTCTTAGTATAAGCTGTTTTACAATGTGGTTATTTCTACCCATGGAGCAAAGCAGCAGGACACTACACCAAGAAAATAAATAAATTTCGCTAAGTCTGTTTTGACCAAAGGGATTTACTTCCAAGTTTCTTGGTGAACAGTTTATGTATTCTATACTGAGGACGAAAAACAGGCTTTGTGCTCAACTGCCTGATTACGTTGAGGATGGAAGACATTTAGTAATATGTTTGTAAGGATCTAAATCGCAGAAGTTCCACCTTGATTTTGGAGCAGTTTTCCTGGTTTTTTTCCTGTCCTCTTTTATGAATCTGTAAATAATTTTATTTCTTGTACACATTCAGAGAACAATGCAGTATTTTTTATACTGTGACGGACTGCACTGAAATACCAAGTGAGGTGAGAGGTGATGTTTCTCCACATTAGAGATATGGGTCAGTTCCCTGTTAGACACTAATCAGACTGCTGTGATGAGATCCATCTGTTCAACCCTTGTGTGCCCTAAGCCTTCTCTGCTGAAAAAAAAACCTGGGTGCTATTTCTAGCTCTGGACCTGTAGGAACACACTAGAAATACAAACCTTGTATCATACACTTATTTTATCTATGATAAAAGTAATGTTGTCTGAACTAGATTCTGTTTTACCTCAGCAGCCACATATACTTCAGTTCTCCCATGTCAACAAGGATGTCCCTCTTCTGGCTCACTACTTGTATTTTTTCAAGGACCACCAATATATTTTATACTTGTTTAGTACCTAGACTTTGTAAATGTTTTTATAAAACTTTTTTAATCTGCTTATCTGAAAATATAGATAGAAATAAAATAATAGAAACAAAGCTTAGATATAATTTTCTGCTTCAGTTTCAATATAATTTCCTAAGGAATTATTCATGTTTAGAATCATTATATTTGGGAGAATTGTGGGTCTTTCTCTAAGGTGCATGGATTGTGAATAAACTGTTATGTTGTTGCTGCAGTTACAGACAGAAAATCCAAGAGGTGTATGAAGATCTAATGTTTGTATTGTTCCAAAAGATACATGAGAAAATCCAGGACATGAACACCAGCAACAGAAAAACCAACCAACCAGCCCACCAACCAAACAAGCAGGCTGTAACCTAAATGCTAAATACCCAAATAGGAAAAAAATAATAAAGGAAGGAAGGAAGGAAGGAAGGAAGGAAGGAAGAAAAGAAGGATATTGCTCTTATCTAAGTACAGAAAAAAACATTTCTTTGTCATAGTACAGTGTCCCATGAGTATGTATTTTTCCCAATGTACTGTGAAAGCAGAGGACTATCTTTATAACCTGAACATTTCTTTATTTATTAAAAACTTACTAGCTTTTAATATTAAGCTTATAAACTCAAAAGCTTATTAATAGCTTATTAAAAGCTATTTTATTATATTTGTGTTCAATTTACCAGAATATCAGTTATTTCTCTTTTACTTGGTTCTTTGTTAGACTTGTTATTTTTCCGCTTGCAAGTACTCTAAGAGGTTAAAAGATAATT
Organism: Acanthiza pusilla; assembly: GCA_036630365.1. NCBI lineage: Eukaryota > Metazoa > Chordata > Aves > Passeriformes > Acanthizidae > Acanthiza > Acanthiza pusilla. The sequence continues at coordinate 72,058,604 of JAXCHO010000034.1, forward strand.
GTTTTCTGCTAGCAGTACGGAAGTGTTTCTCAAGGGCAAATACTAAGTGCCAAGAGGTTAGTTCCACTGAGAGTCAACTGGGAGAGCAAAATCATATTTCAGTATTGCTGTTGTTATCTTTTAGTCTTAGATGATATCAACTGAACTGGACTGATTATACTCAATTGGAAAAGAGGAAAAGAGTCAGCTGATGTTGCCCTATCCTGATGACAGCAGATAATACTCTGAAAATGTGCAGTGTGTTCTCATAAGAGAGAAAAAAACAAGGGTAACCTTTCACATTTGTCCCCTCTGGAGTCCAATGACTGTTATACTGGAATACCAGATTTAGCTGATAATGGTACTTACCTATTTATGTTATTACTTCAGAGGGAATATTTTATCAACACTCTTGAGAGCAGAGATACTCTTTCACTGATATCACATAAATGGAGAAGAAAATGTCAACTGCTACCATTTGTATAACTGAATTGCCCAGAGATCAACACAATATTTCCAAATTTCATACAAAGAGATTAAAGTGCTTGCAGCAGCCTCCCCTTATTTCTCATGTCTCTTGAAAGTCAGTCTTCCTCTGGAATTCAAGGAATTATCAGTTTGTATTCCTCTGTTATGATTGCAGATCTCTCTCTGTAGAGGCAATGGGATTCACCAGAAACAGGGAATTCTTTGTATACTGTTCTCCTTTAAAAAAAATGCCAAAACTTGGCTCCTTTTTTGCATGCATATATTAACATTGACTTTGGAAGAAACAACATGCCTGTTTGATATTTTTCAGATGTGGAGCCAACAGGGATCTTTCTGGCTATGGATCTGTAAAATGATTTGAATTTTTTTCTGCATTTTACTCTAGAGATTTGCAAGTTGATTATCAGGAGTGCTGTGTGAGTGGACATCATAAGATGGTTTATGACTGGGTTATGTTTATTTTGGGCTCCAAACTGACACAATTAGGCTAAGGGAAATAGAAAAGTTTTTCTAGCAGTTCAGATATTTCCTGGAAAGACATGTGTTTAGCTGAGAAGTTTTCTAGGAAAATGTAGATCATCTTACTTGTAAAGTCTGGGTGTATCTAAAAAGCACCTGCCTGATTGTGACCTCAGAAGCAAAGTTGCAGTTTTCAGTTAAATAACAGGGACAGAAACAAAATTTTATACTAAATCTTTTTAACACCCTCCTGATATTAATGCAGTATTAAGTAAGAGCACATCACGGTTAGAGCCAGATTGTATTCTGTGCTGCATAAGTACACAGGAAGGCGTGAATTTACTGTCTAAGATTATTGATTAATCTAATCTAAGTTAATAGACAGAAAAATGGAGTCCAGTGAAAAGTTTTGGGGGAATTTAATAAAATTGAGATTTGTTTAGTAAGCCATTAGAACGTAAATAAACAACCAATATTAACTGTCTATGCTATTAACTATCAATGACTATTGAAATATGAACAGCCATTTTAGATGGAGATTGTGAGCTAATGGATAACTTCTGCTTTAGAGTAAATAATTTTTAGTGCCTTTGAACAGCTACACTAGAAGAATACTCTGATGTAGCTGGTTGGAGTTCCATGTATGGCTTTGCAACTGTTATTAGACTAAATACCAAAAAACAAGGAAGTAAAGTGATTTTCTCATATAGAGTTTAAATCAGAAAAAAATTTGCATCTTGTTGATTCAGTTTAGTAGTAAATCCTGAGCAATGGATTAACTTGGTAAAACAACTTCCACAGTAGTTAGTGGTTGTGTTTTATAGCATCTAGAGTATGGAAATCTTTATGTCATATCTGCTAAGTCAATGTAATTTTGTTTTTCTTTCATACAATTCTAATAAAACCATAATTATTTCATTTTGCTAGTAAGAGATACAAGAGTTATAAGAGAAAGATGAAAAATCCATTAAGAAAATATAAGCTTTGTCTCACTTCTTTTTAAATTTTCTGAAAAGCTTTCATTACTTTCAGTGAGTTTAACTGAACCACAGCCTCAAATTTTTGGGCTGAAAACAATCTGGGCATTTTGTCCAGTAAATCATTTACACACAGTTTTCCTGTTCTCTATTCCCACAATTATGCTTTAATCTCACCTGCTCAGTGAAATCATTACACTGCAGCACCTCTCTAGGTAATTTATTCTATTATTCAGCTGTGTTCACTGTAAAAAAGCTCTTCCTGAAAGCTAATCTAAATTTTAAATTCCAAGCCATTTATCTTTGTTTTATGGCTCTGAATCTCTACAAGTAGGTAGGTTTCTGCCTGATATTTGACTTGACTATTAAGAAAAAAACCAGGTGTATTTTAAAGAAAAAATAAATTAGTCTCACTGTATATTAATTATGGGCAACCTTTCCTTTTTCATTTGAACATACCATGGTAAAACCTAAAACCTTCTTGAAAGGCCTTGACACATTCCATGACTTTTAGAGGAAAGAAAGAGATAGTAGTTGCTTATTGATAAATATTGTGGCAGCCCAAGAGCATCCTGTGGCAAAGACACCTCAAGGAGAAAGGACTTAAAATGCTGACAAGGAGGTATTGGAAATGACTGGGAGTTACAATATGGGAGCAGGCTAAGGAGATAAGGAATAAAAGAATTCAGGCAGTAAATATAGGAATGGACACAACAGTTAACCCACCGGCCCCCAAACAAACAAATAAACAAACAACAAAGAGAGAGTGTTTGAAATCACCATAAGTTAAAAAAAGTCCTAATATTGTTTTCTAGTGGATAGTGTGAACATTTTTGTCCATAAGCAAGAATACATTAGCTCTTCATCATTTTTTCTAAGTAATGTGACCTTCTCTGGAACATTTCTGATGACATTCTTAGTACTTCTATGCCACTGGCATGTAGACATTTATTTTTATTTTGTATTTAAACATTTATATATCAATTCCTTTACTTTGAAAGGTATTCTGTGTAGGATATAATCTATCTAAATTACATTCCTCCTATGTTTCAGGGATCTTTTCGGGGATTAACACTATTTATATTCCTAGCTGCTGACACTTCAATTTTCAAAATTTTCTTTCAGTAGAAATTGTTACAAGTAACTTCTCATAGCAATTTAATTTCATCTGGCAATTACGTTTAGAATTTTGGTGATTAATATGACAGATACTTAATGGATTCAAAAATTCTTCCACTTTTCTCCCTTACAACAAGTCTACCTAAAATTAATATTTTTTTAAACTTGAAATTAATTCAGAATTTAAATTCCTTTCTCTGCACGGTTTTTTTTGTTTGGTTGGTTGGTTTTTGTTTGGTGTTTTTTTTTTTTTTTTTTTTTTTGGTGTTTTTTTTTTTTTTTTTTTTTAATTTAAGCCAGAAGAAAAGTGGTAGTTTTAGTTCAGGTAGCAACATATGTGGGAAAAGTAATTTTACCCACTTCAGGAGTGTACTGTTCTAAAGCTTTTGAGGGACAAGGATAAGAACATATTTTCTTAGGCACCATATGACAAGCAAAAAGTAATATTATAATAAGGGCCGTTCTGCTATCCATCCTTGTAAAACTTAGTGGTGGTTTCTGAATGGTTTTAAATGATTATAAAATATATTTATAGCCTGGCACAAAGCCGCACTATGTTCAGTGCCTTCTTATCAGACCTTTGGTGAGTCAGACAGGACACAATTACTGAGCTGTGTGCCAAGGTTCTGTTGTCTTTGCTGAACTGGACAGCCATTCTTCTCAAGGGTAAAATCTCAGCAGAATGACCAATAGAAATTACTTCCAAACATAGACACACTGCAAGAAACTGACATTTAGAACAAGAGAATGGGGGCAGCAGGTTGGACCCAAAGCCTGAGGCTTCCATACTCTTGATTTCTACTTTACTCTGACTTCCCTGTTGTCTTTGATAAGCTCACAAAACCAAATTTTTGAACATAGACTCTAATTTTCTCCACAATGGAGTTAAAAGAGTGATTCCTAAGACTCCATGTGTGCTGAAACCTCTTGTCTTATTCTTCTACTTCCCACCTTAATATTTTCTGCATTTCTCAGCTCTGTGAACTTTATAGGGCTCCAGTTCACCACATTACCATCCTGACTGTCCTTGTTGTCCCCATGTAAGAGGCAAAGATTACTTGGATTGAAGATTTAGGTGCTGTAGTGATCCCAATGGATTCTCCCTTTTTGATTCTCTGACAATGGTATCTGATTATTTTAGTTTTTTTCTTTTATGTTATTTTGAACACAGATTTCATCCTTTTTATATTGAAATTTGCCCAGACCCTGAGACAACTGTATCATTAGAACTCCAAAATAAGAAGAGAGCTAGCAAGAGGAATGTTTGGGCTAATGTTAAATTAATGAGCTCATTTTATATGAGTACTGGGACTTTTAAATGCTGTCTGCACTCAACTGGTTTTGGAAGTACAGCTGAGGCATTTTAAAGTGATTCTTTACCATTGCAAGCAGTTAAAAAGAGGTTTATAACAAAAATCAAAAAATGAAGATCTTAGAGGAAAAGATTTCTGATTTTGATTGTGGCCTCTCCAGGTAAATAATTGCATTATTCCTCAAAAATAGTTATTTAACATGATTTCATTATCCAATAAAATTTTATTGCCCATGGTTTCTGGTTATATATTTTGTGTAGGAGTATATAAATTAAATAACATAGCCTTGAAGGGATTATAAAATAACGTAGTAACTTAGATTTTACCATGGCAGACTAAATGACTGAAGAAAAGATGGAATAATCAGAAATATTTTGTATTCATTCAGGAAGAGGTCAAGCATGAAATCATAACAGGAGAAGGCAAAGAGAATGGCAGAGTATCAGGATACTACAAAATATTTTGTTATTAGGACATTGTTTTATAGCATTTTACCCTTATTCTGGATTATTTTAGAAAGAAATATTATGAAGTTTTTAAAATATAGATATTTATCTATACTGAGTATATTTTTATTTGAGGCTAACGATTATCAGTATATCCTTTTGTTTGTAAAGGAAAATTTCCTAATATACTATCAGTTTATTTACCAGTGATGGTGTTAATTCCAGCAATGAATAATCCCATCAATCAGGACAACCCACAGTGATCAATACCAAGAATATTAACATTCCTGTGATTAAAAATCAGTATGTGAGTGCAGCTTAGGCAGCTTTGATAACAGAAATAAAGAAGCTTCATTTTGTTTCTATAGTAATTATCTCCATCACTGGGATTTTCATAGATATTTATATTAACCTGTAAAATGTGGCTGCCACATTATGTTTCTACAGACATAATGTCAGTAATGTGCTACTGTTATATCCCTCTTGTATGTAAAACTCAAATCTATTAGTGTTTACATCACCAGAATGATTTTTCCTTTCCCCAGAACTATCCTCAAACTTGTGTTTTATTTATGAAAGTTGTAACCTGCGGAGGGAGGGTTTCCCACCTCCGCAATAGCCAGGAACAGCATGGTATCCATAGATACCGAAGAGGCGGAGTCGGCCACATAGGTACCACCCCAGGGAGGCGGGCCCCGGAGCGTCAATAACCTGACCCCGCCCCGAGGGGCAGAGTCAGGGGCGTGTGGATGGGGCCAGCCCCGCCCGGCTTCTGGAAATCTCCGTGCTCTCCCAAGAGGGATTGGTCACCCCCCTTGTCATCCCGCCCTTGTCAGAGCCAGGTTGGCTCAGGACCCCGGCACTGCCCCCTTCCCCGATTCCTATTGGTCCTTGTACCCGCCTCATAAGCCGCTGTACCTCCCCTCTGCTTCGACTCTGCTCGTGCCCTCGTGGTGTGCGCTGGCGTCCGGTTTGGGTGTCATCAATAAAGAGCGTCTTCACACCCCAAACGAGTGAGTCCCTCTCTCCACTCTTTGCCTCGCCCGGCGTAAGGGCGACGGACAGCAGACGGCTGACGTCGCCGTCGACAGCAGCGAAGAGGACGACAACAGTAACCAAACCAGTAAAAAACACAGGAGCAAGAAAACTACCTCAAAACAAGCCCATATTAGTTCTTACCTTCCCATTATCAATCAGTCCTACAAAACATTCTCTGTTCATAAGGACAGGATCAAACGCATGGTAGAAGTAAAATTGAATTAATAATAAAAAATGAAGTGAGAAAACATGCCCTAGGGATGAAAACGGATAGAAAAATAAATACGTTAACCCCCCCACCCTCCTCCCAAAAAAACCAAACCCCAAAACCGTAAAGGTTACAAGACCCAAACGTCAACATTCAAGTTCTGGTAAGAATTAGCTAGCAGTGCCTAACATAAAATGTATTGAATAGTCTGGCTGCATTCAAGTAGTTACAAAAAAGAATTTCAACTTTTTTAACAGAATTTGTTACTGCTTCTGTCAAATGGCATGTTTTGTGGTGAGAGAAAAACTGGTGAGACGAAAACTGGCATGAACACAAAGGTATTCCCCATTTGCAACGTCAGAAAATGACATGCTGGAGAGTTGACTGCACTTGAGAACCAACGTCTCTGTAAAAACCCCACTGTGAGGTGCTAAAAGCTCCTGGTGCCTACTGGCACCTTCAGTGCAAAATGGGGAAGTCTGAAGGCTCTCTCAGCGGGGCATGCTGAGATGTAGTCAGTCCTCAGCCCAAAGCAATTCCTTTATGCAGCAAAACTGAGGATACTGAAAAGACTGGGAGGAAAAGCTTTCATTTATCTCAGTGCTAACCTAAACGACAGCAGTTTCATCAGCCTCTTTAAGTCAGTAAATCATATTATTATGGCAGTCAAATGGGACAGAATCTGTCAGAAAAGCTGAATTGGATTTCTCAGGCATTCATTTCTGAAAAAAATGAAATTCGTAAGACCCTCTGTCGTGTCCAAGCCCATATGGTGAATTGAAACAGCTTGTTCTAAATTTCCTGTGAGGAGGAATCAACCAGTGGATCTCTCAATGCACAAGATTTGAAACAGAAATAATTTTAGAATGAATTAAATTTGCTTGAAATGTTTTTTAAAAAATTCAGGAGCTCTTTACAGTATATATCCTTAATGTAATCATTAATTCTGAGGTCAACTTCTCCCCCCAGTTGTAGAAGTTTTAAAGCACAGTATCAGCATTGTTTGGAATAGACTTTTTTCCAGTATACTTCAGTGTCAGCAGTGGAAGAAGAGTTAAGTTTCCATATCAACTAATGGAGCTTATCAAATTAAAGAGTGTAACACAGCACAGATTTTGCTCTGTGTTTAAAGAAAACTAAATAATAAACTTTGTAAAATTCACTCATTTTTTTTGACACTTCTTAAAGGACAGTATGGTGTAAGAGGTACTGTTTTACAGAGAAATTACACCTGGTTTGGTGAAACGGAGATACAAATGGAGTCCATCAGTGTGGGAAGGTAAATGCCAACAGAAAATACTTCACACCACTGCTTGAATTACAAGAAGAAGTTAAATTGTTCTGTAAAAAGCTTGGGTCTGCAGTGAAAGCCTGCAGTTTCTCATCATGCTGTTCTCTTTTTTCTCACAGTAGCCCTCCAAGATTAACCATCTCACCCACCCTGTTTTTTCTGTAGACCAGCATGCAGCTGTTAAATATTTCTACTTGGCAATCTTCTTTTTTTTCCTACTCCTTCTACTTCCTCCACTATGACCTATTAACAACTCTTTCCCCATAGAACAAAAAAACCCATCAGTTTGCATATTTTTTTTCTGAACATTAGACACCTTGAGAACAATTTTAATACATTATTAAAAGCAGCAGGAATAATAGTTTTCTGAATTCCTTATAAAGCACTTGAATTAGCCAAGACATTCTTTTATTAAATACAATGGTAAAGGAAACAGGCTTAGCATCCTTTCAGTTGAAGCACAGTACTGTGCACCACAGAAGACAGGTTCCTTAGAACCTGCGCATTACTGCCTTGTCAGCAATTCCTGGTGAATATGATAATTTTGATCATTCTGTTTTATTATTTAGTTTTTACCTGCCTTCTAGCTCTGACTATTTGAGAATATTTCTTCAGCTTATTCCCGTACTCCCCACAGTCTTCTTAATCAGATCCCACCTCTTTGACAGCCAATTAAAAAAGGTCAACCTAACGTGTGGCTTCACATTATACTTTATCTAATAAATCTGTCAATTGTCAATGCGAATTTTTTTTCGCATGTCTCCCATGCAGGCCATCTAGCCAATCTAAAAAAAAAAAGTACTCAAATATGTATTTATACACACACACACAAACACACACACACTCTGAACAAGTTTATACAGCCAGATCTGATATGAGCAAGAGGTTGGAAATAAATGTATTTCTCTGAGAAAACAAAAGAGAGGAATATGGTAAGTTTTTGTCCACTCATGTAGTCAGATACATTAGATGATGTGAACATAATGTGAAACTGCATCCTTGTCCTGAGGATGGGTGAGATGGTGCTAACATTCTTCACAGTAGCCGATACAGTATTGTTTTCCATTTTTGCCTGATTTGTTTTCCATTTTTGCCTAAAAAACTGCTAATAACACTCCAGTGTTTTGGCTATCATTGAACTATGTTCACACAGCCTCAGAGCTTTCTCTTTTTCCCGCTCTGCCACCCCAGTAAGCAGACTGGGAGTGGGCAGAACACTGTGGAGGGGAGACTGCTTGGACAGTTGACACAAACCAGCCAAAGGGCTATTCCATGTCATACATTTTCATAATTAAAAATGAAACACAAGAAGTTGGGTGTGGCTGTGGCTTGGCTTCCAAGGTTCAGAGAATTGCTGGGCACCCAACTGTCTGTTGGAGACGCTGAGTGATTTCCTTTGTTTTGTTTTCTTTTCTTCTTTCCTTCACCTATGCAGCTGGCTTAAAAGAAACTAGACTAACATTTGGATGGATTTTCCACAGATTAATTTTTCAACACAAGAGCTATGACAATAAAAGTGCTTATGCAAGCTTTAAAACAAGCCGTTATTGGAAAAAACCCAAACCAAGACAAAAACAAAATCAAACCACAAACCAAACTAAACAAAAAACCTCCTGGATACAAAATTTTTTTATTGTATTTTCCACAATGTTCTGATTAACTCACACCAAATTCAGCATGAATTTAACGTCAGATTGGGGTCATAATAGATTTCCAGTGTTGGGGTATGACATTTGGTACTTGTTCCTAGGATAAACTTATAGAAATGGATAAGATATATTTATGAGAAGCCTGTTGAGCTATCTTAACATTGAAAGTCCAGCCCACACATTACACTTCCATGTTGTATCATGAAGGTTCCTTCTGGACATCTGATAATAAAGCCTTTGAATACTCAAAACTGAGCTTGAAATTAAATGAATCTGCAAAGCAATAGATAAAACTGGAAATAAGTACTCAAAATCAGGCCTTATGTCCAAATTAATTCCTTTGCAGTTGATGGAACTCCTGCCTAAATGAAGATTCTGTTTGTTACAATATTATTCCTTTTAGGCTCAAAATAGATGGTGTGTGGATCCAGTCTTTCTTCAGGCCACTTACTAGCATCACCACATTTTGTACATTGTTGAACCTTACTGTTTATCAACTACAAACACCAATTCATAGCATCTTGTTCACATCCTGCCCTGTCCCTTCCCTGGCTTGCAAAAAGGTATGTAAATCCAGTTAAAGCTTTAGCTCTGCAGCCTCTGGTGTGAAAAGAAAAGCACTTTTCTTCACCATGCCTTCAAATAGAGAACTCCTAAGAAAGAACATACACAAAGTACAAAACAGAGCTATTTTATTACACCTAAAAATAAAAAAGTATTCATTAAAATGTTATGTAATACATTTTAACATTCTTATTCCTTGCAAAATGTAACAGGATGTAATACCTGCACTGATGTTACTAGATTGTAAATGTAATTCAAAGAGTAGCTTTATGTTAACAAACAGGGATATGAACACGAATAACATGTCTAGAATTTATGCAGATAAAAATACTTGGTTTTTGATTTTGAAATAAAAATGTAGGTATGTCATTTTCTAAGCATTTGGCAAAAATTCCAACTATATGTAACATAACTACCATTACATAATTTTATTTGCAAAAAGAATCGCATAATGTTTTTTCCTTGCCAGCTCTCTGATTTTGAAGGAAGTTATCCACTAAAAAAAATACAGCTTTCTAAATTCATACTACTAGATGTGCCCTTAATTGTATAATTTCTTTAAACTGAAATCAAAGCCCAAATCCAAGAATTTATCTGCTTTAAAGCAGTTTACTCAGTCTAAGTGTCTGTGCACTTCATTTTGTTGCTGTCAGTTATTTGCTGTAACTGAATAAGAAACAGGATGTTTCTTTCTTTGTCAGATAATAAAAACAATCACATAAAACAAGTGTAGGATCTCAGTGTAATTCTTGGCTTGCAGTAGAGTTTTGAATAGTGTCATCTGACCAGAACAACAGGCTATAGAAACGGACTTGTGAAGAAGATTGCTTGTAGTTATTAATTGTAGGTATTTTTTGCAAAATATGTCAGCTTGGTCAAAATATAGGTATATGAGGCTTGTTCAGAAGGATTAATTTGGAACTCAAAAGTTTTCAGCTTTTTATTTAACCTCTTTGAGGATAATATGTATTTTCTTAGGGATCTGACAATCAAGATAAGTCACATACAGTCTAATTTTTAATATCAGATCAGAGATTTTTTCTGATTTGGGAACTCCACAGAGGATGACTTCATTTCTCCTGGTACAATCTAATTAATTGGTTTTAATTTCATTATAAATGACTGAAATTATATGGAAAAGGTTTTGTGAGACATATTATATTTCTTTTGTATGAGCAAACTATGTAACATCCAAGGTATGCCTACACTAATGAGATGCAGTAGGAGTTCCATTTTATAATGATTATGCCAACACTTAAACCTAAAGCCTAATTTCTGCAAAGGGTTCCCAAGAGTTACCTGTAAGTTACTTACCCACAGAGATGTGAATATACAGTGGGAGATTTATATAAAAACCAGAAAATCCAAGTTCTCAAATACATTGAAACTAGGTAGTATTTTAGAGGACCTAGAAGGAAGACTTTTTTCCCAAGTGAGTTCAGTTAACCACTATTTGACCATATGAAGTACAAGAAAAAATTTGAAGAGGAAAACAATCATTTGATATCACTATTGAGTTCCTGACAAACCTACATTCCCCTCCCCACACATTAAATTGAGACTGAATAATCTAAGAAGGAGGAGGAAAAAAACCCTCTGCCATTACTTAGCAAACACATATTTTAATGATTTCAACATATAATCCACCATCAGAGGAAGAAGACAGAAAAACATCCTAAGCTACAGCACTGGTGAGTGACACCCCACAGACTTGGTGTAACAAATTTAATTTGTACCCCTGCATCCCAAAAACATGGGCTTGGAGGTGTGAGACAATCTGCCATCTGCTCTCCACTCACAGGGGAAGGGAAGAGATAAGGAATGGCTGGAGACAAAATCCAGCCACTTTGTATATCTTTTAATGGAAGGCAACGCATATTGCCTAGAACAAAACCTAAAATTATATTTCCCAAAACTGATATTGTATGAAGAGGACTACCGTAATGAAATGTGTCACACCAGATTCCCTCCTCTAGGTGTTATTCATTACAATATCTTATAATCAGACCAATATCTTTGACTTGTAAATAACCACCAAGCAGTTAAAAACAGATAACAGCATTGGTGAAAAAAACAAACCATTGACTCTATCACGTATCTTCTGTTATGTGTACAAATTAAAAACCTTTCAGTAGAAAGCCAGAAGTCCAGTTCTCATCTCAAAGACTGTCAGAGGCAAAAATAAATTTTATGCTGTCCCTGAATTCCTGTTTAGTTTCAGTTATAATGCAAAATATCTTCTTTTGCAGTACATATAAGGGAAGGATCACAGCTGTCTATGCATGGAGTCAAGATAGCTGGTCAAAAGGATCCTTTCTGGCATTTGAGTTCATCCCAGCATTTTAACAGCTTAAAAGCAGTTGCTATTTTCTAGTTTTTCTCATACCTTGAAGGTCAGTTGTGTCTTAGTATATAATGCATCAGCCTGAGGAAAAAACATTGCGTTGTCTAATTGCCTATTTTAGAACCTATTGAGAAAAAACACAGGTTAAATGTTTCGTCAGAGAGAAAGAGATTGATGAGTTGCTTGAAAAATAGGAATAGCTCCAGCCTGGATAGAGAATCCTCCACAGGTGTGGGCACAGTGTATTTAATAGTTCAAGGTTTCTTTGCTGGTGGTTTTTATTTTTTTAACTTGACAGCAAATGCTGGGTTGTATCATCAGGAAACACTAGTGAATATGAGCTATAATTTAGGGCAGTTTTAGGAGAAAACTCATTCAGTTGAATTAATTGGTGTCATCAAAAGAGTAATACTGACTTTCCAACTCCATCATTTAAACTGCTGTTTTTTTCAAATGATTCAAAATGTGTTAAACTGTGAAATTAATACCTACATCACGTATGAACACTTCCAAACATTTAGCTGACTATTAGTACCTTTCTTAGAGATGCATCTGTGTCAATTTGAAGGCCTTTACCTTTTATTGCTTTTTGTTTGGCTGTTTTTTGGGTTATTCTTCCACCAAAGAAGCCTCTAAAAGTATCCCATAATGAATATCTTTTGCCTTGTGAGGTTACTATGGCTCCATTCAAAGGCAACAAGTGAGCAAGAATGTTTTCAGGTGTCCTGAACCACTTCTAAAACTGCTGTCTCCCTTGGGCTGCAGTGGATCTGTGGACCCCCATGAGCTTTCAGGGTACAACCTTCCTCACCATGGTCATTTGAGACAACTTGAGGCCAGATTCACACAGTTCTCTCTATAACATAGCAGCAATTCTGAAAAAGTACTCTGAAAAATGTTTTTTTTTTTTTCCATCCTATTATCTGCTCTTCCATTCCCTGATTTTAAACTTTTATTGTTTTTGTTGGGCACAAATATCACCTGGGTTTATTATATGAGACCTTTTTTTCCCCACATATACTTAATTTATCATATTAACAGGACACATATTAAACCCAGAATAATAGAGGTGTTCAGCTCAAAATTCTGATTTATTCAGGAAAAAAAAGGATATAGTTAAACATTTTAGAGCGTGCCAGAACTAGATTTAGTTGCACATCAGCTGAACAAGTGTGTAGCCTTTATCAGAAGAAAAGCATTTGACTTGGGAATTTTTCTAGCAGAACAGAATTAAATATTTAAATATGTTCCAAAGACCAAGTGCCATTCCTTAGCTTACAATGACTATGGCCCATCTTAAGAAAAAGCAAAATGTTTTTTGCAAAATCATTCTTCTTTGGTGTACAGACACACTTCTAGAGAAAACATACAGTTATTTATAATCTTTCTTTCATAAACACTTTATTGTAAAAACATAAGTTATAAGTTTTCTAATCATGTCAGCAAATTAAATCTAAAGCCCCACACACACACTCACCCACCCACCAATTGACAGAATTCATCTTTTCACAGGTCTGTTTCAGGTGTCTCTTTCTTGGAACATTAGAATTTACTCATGTAAATTTTGGAGTTTTTAAAATAGTTTTCATTTCAATGACATTTCCTTACTGCTTCTGGTATCTTAGTTCTTAGGGACACTTTTGATTTCTCCTGTGCATATTATCTCCTAACTCACAAGTAGTCAACTTTCCTAACCCTAGAAGCAACATGTGGGAGCTCTTAACAAAACATCTGTGAAATACCTTGGAAAGTTAAAAATGGGGTTCCTTAGTAATTCTTCCATCTGTGGGTGATGACAAGATTTTCTCAGGGGTACTGGAATGGTGTGCAGCTGGTCTCCAGAGAAATCTGCCCATAATATCCTCAGCTCCTTTTGCTAACTTATTTCTGCTGTAACTGAGGGTTTGGACTGCCTACAAAAACAGCAGATACCCTCTGACAGCCATGGGGGGCAGCCTGGCACTGGCTGAATTGCTGGTGGTGGCTCGCTTGCCTCAAGCCTCCTGCGCTGACCTTTTTTAACAGATGAAGAACCTTCAGTTTATGCATTTCTCCTTGACTATCCTCTTGACTCTGAATTGATCTTGATATTTGATCACAGTATTTGGATCAATGAAGGAGGTTCATATTAGATCAGAAATTTGTTCCTAGATTTGAATATCCTTTTTGAAAAGTAGAATACTAATTCTATAACAACAGTGGCTGGAGACTAAAGTGTGGCTACTAATACTGCCTCAGAAGAGTGCCCAGGCAATGTTTAAAGGTTGGATCACGTGACACTTCGGACTAACCAGGAAAAACATACCAAATATTTCCTTCACAATTAAAAAAAAGAAATCATGCAAATATTGTATATACAAAAAAAATTTCAGCAAAACTCCTTAACAATAACATACAGCATTGCACATAGTCAGCTACTTGCCAATAAATAGTTATTATTTAAAAACATGTCTTTGTTACATACTTAGCAAGGAAAGCAAAAAAAAATTTCTTGTATATGGGATTTGCAGAACCCTGGTATCCTGGTACACTTTGATAAAACTCAATATCTTTGAAATTTCAGTTTAAAGAAAAAGCACTTAGTTCCATGTCTTCATTATCTGTTTAGTTTGTAGATGGTCAAGATCAAAATCAAGAGGGCCTTAACACAAAAACAGGAACAGCAAGAAACCATCCTAAAGTCACATAAGTAATAGCAAAGCTATGGACAAACATTTTCTCTGGTTTTTCATAGTTCAAATTATGGAACATAAGGAAACTGTAACAAGAAAGAAAAAACCCATAATGGCAGGATCCTACGTATGCATCCAGTGTCAATCCAATACTGACAAGGACCTACTGTCCCTTTGGTATGTTTCTTTCATTGTATCTTTGTCTCCTTCATAAATATAGAAAATTTGATAAGGGCTGTCTTACTAGCTAAAGAATCAAGCCTTGCATAACATGGCTTTGACTGGCATTTTTAGCTTCACTGAAAGGAGCCAACAAAGATACACTGTGGAAGTAATATATATGTTTTAAATCATTGCCTGATATTTCAGCTAGCTAGCTTTTAAAAATCATTTGAAACACTTTTGTAAGAGATTGGTAATCATTTTTTTAATGGAAAAATTTTTGTAATAAGACAGGAATCATCAGTCTAAAAAGAGCTGTCACATCTATGAAATAGTGACACCAACATAAGACTTTAATAAAGAGGGAGCTGGTGAGTTCAGTGACAAAAATTTGAATATTGCACAACTATGAGTTAAACTTCAAGAGGCAAAAGTGAACAAAATAATTGCTGTGTGTACTGTAAGCTGGTTTTCATAGTACCATTTTTCAAAATGTTTTTTATTACCTTTGTGTCTTTACTGTGTGGTGTGCAGAGGACTTCCAAGCAGGACTAGGAAACTGCGTAAATGGACACAGAGTTAAACATTTTTAGACTCTAGTGACTGAAAGACTTGTCTAAAAACTGAACAAGTAACCATTTGACATAGAGCTGATGTTTTAGAAAATGTGTTCACTAAGGACTTTGCCATGATGTTTTGGCAATACAGTAGAGGCGTTCTGGCATCTACTTAGAGGAATGTTCTTTATTTAATTCCTTACACAGGTGGGAACTGTCAATGGAGAGAGGGCACACTCAGTGCAGACTTCAGTGTCTGATTTCATCCTGGACTCAAGCGTGAGAAGCACAAAACACTCTGGTCTACTCTGGGAAGGCAAATGAACATGTGCTTAACTTTGAGTTTATAAATGCCTTCTTGAACTTTGTCAGAGTACTCTGTGTATGACCACAACTAAAGTTTGAACCAAAATAGCTGTGGTCTGTAGGCATCAATCCTACCACATGAACCATTGTGTTCTTTGGACGAGCTTTTGGTAAATGTGCTAAACTGCTCCGGGCTGAAATCCACTTTGTTACTCCTATTGTTTCTCTGTATCTGTGCCTACTGCTTAAACTTTTCCAACACTGTGCTATTTTTCATGTAAGTAGCAGGAGTGGGAATGACTGACTCTTTTCTGCTTGCATTACAAGTGTGTGCTTTTGTGGAGCATGTCACTGTGTGGAGATGACTGGTGCCTGTCTGCTTTTCTTGATTGGGAAACAAACCACCTCTCTTTTAAGTGCAAAAAATCATCCTGCCTAGCAGTGGGAAGTGGTCTTGCTGTGGTCTTGCTTATTGAAGGTGGAGATGATTATGGAGAGACAAGGTTCAAAGAATTGTAAGTTTTCATCCTCAGTTGTTTCTGTTTTCTCCCCTTTTACTCTAAAAGAAGTCACTTATAAAACATGTATTGTTTTTCAGTACAAAGGCATACAACTCTTCATAATTTCCTAGAATGATGTGCAGCACTTATTTAGTTAAGAGGAGCCCATCCAACTTCGCAATATTCCTCTTTTGTAAAAAGAACTTCATTTCCACTGGGAGATGGATATATTGAGCTACAGGAGAGGCTGTAGAACAGTAGAACAGGAAAGGCTATTTTGCCTTGACGGCATACCTGGTTTCCTAGATGAAAGTTTAAATAGAGTTGAAATACATTTATTTTATAACTGATCATATGGAGTTATGTATAAATCTTTTGGAAGATTTTTTTTTGATTTTCTTTTAAATTTAGGGAGGCCCACATCAATCTTTTTCCTCTTTACTTCCATAGCCCATTGCTTGTTCTTTGATTCTGTGCAATTTTCTTAGTGAACCAGCGTTACATAAACTGATCATGACATTTTTCATGACGCTTCTTATGCAATGCTAAAAAAGTTTAGAAAAATTGTATTGTCAATTGTAAAAAATTATGGCAGTGACTTACAATGCTATGATATGAAAAAAAAGGAAAAAAGAGAGAGGAGTAATTGCCTTTATGCAAAACTATATTTTTGATTTAACTCACACATGGCTATTGCATGTGTTTTTATTTTGGGAAATGTGCCACACCATTGTTTTCTATAATGTCTGCCACATGCTGCCTGTTGCCTTTGCATAGAATAGTATCTTGTACTTCAGACAAAATAAAGATAGGTTATTTTCATATTTCTAGACAAACCAGTGTTGTGATGGTTAAAACACTGGCATTGCTTACATTTCTATTAGAAAGGTCAATGAGGAGCCAAAAATGTCTTATCTCTAGGATTCTGTGCTATCTAATGTATGTTTTTATGTACCCTAGGTTTTCTACGTGTGTTCTGTTCCTGTTAAAGTGCTTGTATATGACTTTGAGAAGTTATAAATGGAATTATCAGTTTGTTTCAAGTTTAGTAAGGTTAAAGTTAAATATCTAAATTCTCTTTCCCCTAGATTCCATCAAGTTGGATTGCAGCACTAGAGGCATGGAGTCTGGACACTCTTGGCTTCACCTTTGCTTTCCTTCGTGACCCTTACATACAGATTATATCTGTGTTTACGACATTTAATTGCATATACTTGCAGCTTCTTCCAAAGTCTGAGGACCTTCAGATCCCCTTTCATTTTGTACCTCTCACACACTGCAGCTTATTTTTTCTGCCCTTAACATCATACAAGTGACTGTCTTTCAAAATGCTTCTGCTAGAATCATCTTGACTCTTGCTTCACCCCTTCTCCTTAGCTGTTAGTTTTCTTTCTTCTGCTGAATAAAACAACTGTTTTTACCAGAATGTCCTCTCAATATTTTAGTAAATGCTATTTTAATAAGTTCTTCTTTTCTTTATTCTTCCTCATCCCTATAACCCATGCCTTTCTATTTTCCCTTTCCCTCTTTTTTTTCTTTTTTTCACCTAAGAGTTGGAGATTGAAGTAGAAAATTAAAATAAAATGCTTTCTTTGTCCATTTCATAGCTCAGCAGTATCTGGGTATTTTGCCTCTAGGAAATACAGTAAAGCAGTAAATGAAGGTTAATCAATGCAAATTCGGACACACAGAAGAGAGGGGAGGTAGGGTAGCCTAGCTCATATGGCAGTGGTTTCAAGTGTATGTTTTCAGTGATCTTCTGTTAGATAGATGCTTATCCAGTAATGTGTACAGTGTCTGTGTTTCTTAAGATTTTGAACTGTAAGAGCTCATAACACTGGACCTGTCACCTTAGTAGGGTCTTGATACTAAATACTATTTGTACAGGATTTGTTTCACCCCATCATACTTACAAAATATCAACAAACTGCATTAAAAAAAAAAAAGGCATTTTCACAGAAATAAAAGCATTTTTATATTGCAAAAATTACTAGATTGATTTTTCTCTAAAATTAAAAAACTAGAACCATAAAATCAGAATTTTAAAATGTTTTGGACTGGAAGGGACCTTGTGGACCATGTGGAGCTGGTCCAATTCTCCCCACTGCCCACAATGACTTCTTCAACTGGATCAGGTTGCTCAGAGCACCAGCCAACCTGACCTTGGACACTTCTAGGGATGCGGCGTTCACTCTTCTGGGCAACTTATGCCACTGTCTCACCACCCTCATCACAAAAAATGTCTTCCTTATCCTATCCTTATGTCCACTTCAGTTAAAAACTGTTGCCCCTTGTTCAGTCACTAGAGGTAAAAAGTCTGTCTCCATCTTATAAACTTCCTTTGTACACTGAAAAGCCACAATAAGGTTTACCCAGAGCCTTCTCTTCTCCAGGCTGAACAACCCAACTCTCTCAGCCTTTTCTCATAGGAGAGATGCTCCAGCCCTTTGATAATTTTTGTAGCTCTTGTCTGGACCCACTCCAACAGGTCTATGCCTTTCTTGTAATCAGGATCTCAGAACTGGATGCATTACTTCAGGTGGGTCCTCACCGGAGCAGAGTAGAGAGGGAAAGTATTAACCATCAACCTTCTGGCCACACTTCTTTTGACGCAGTCCAGAGTATGGTTGGCTTTCTGTGCTAAGAGAGGCCGTTCTGGCTCATATAAAGTTTTTCATCCCCCAGTAACTCCAAGTCATTCTCTGCAGGGCTGCTCTCAATCCATTCCTCTCCTAGACTGCATTGATAGTGGTGGTTACCCCAACCTCTACGCAGGACCTTGCAGTCAGCCTTGGTGAACCTCATGAAGTTCAAATGGACCCAAACCTTGAGCCTGTCAAGGTCCATCTGGGTGGCATCACTGTCCTCCAGCATATCAATACTTTGGACCAAGGAAAGGTAATAAATATGTGCAACCTGAGAAAAAGAAATAACTTGTGTCCACACTGTATTTTTCATGGATTGTCATAGCAATTTAGAAAATAATCCTGAAACGTTATTCATTAAAGAATAAGCTTTATTTTTTCACCTCTAACCATACCATTGAAATACAAGTAGCACAGATGCTGCTACCATCACAGTATGCTTTACATGATTATGTATTTTTTGAAATTAAATTTTCAGAAAAAGATAATGTCATGGAAGTAACCAAATAAAATGTAACAAATTGTATATTTTAACTTGCGTTTCCTTTCCTCTTTAATAAGTGCTTTGACACGTAAGCTCATTGAATCATTGTCACCGACTATTTATCTTCTGATTCGGAAATGGATATTTGTTTCCCCTGGTCTTTTTGGAAAAGACCTTTATTATTTGATTAAAAGGAATGAAATAAGGAACTGTTCTACAGAGCTGTGAAATGTAGTGCAGCATTCTGTATTTTGGACTACGTTGAAAAGTAGTTCTCCCATATTCTCCCAGCTTATAAAAAAATCCTTTGTAACATCTTTTTTTTAGTGCAAATCAAGCAGGTATATGAGACCAGAAATTAGCTTATGAAATGAAAAATTCCTGGGGATGAAACAGCTTGTGATCTTGTCTATGGTTTGGAGTAGAATATCAAAATTATGTAAAATTTTGACACTGCTTTCACCTTAAGATTTAAACGTAAAACAGTGGCTCTCTGGGTCACAGTGTTGAGGTCAGGGTAAAGTAATTACAGGAAAGGCTAAAAATAACAATGGTGCTTTGATCATACCATCTGTGCAAAAACAGAAGTGTCCTTATGTCTCAAAACTGCTTTATACATTTCTCAGAATGCCAGCTGGAAGGCCAGAGTAGAAGGGATGATGCACCGTACTGGTTGGAAATCTTTAATTGCCCAAAATCATGATGGACTAGTACCTTACACTGACTTCAGCTGAATAGCAAAAAACTAACTTAATAGGACATTATAAATGTCAGGAGTACCTTAATATTTCAGAGGTGGATTTCTTCTCTTGGGTCTGTATAGAGGAGGTTTTCAGAGATGTTTTTAACCAGCTGATTTCTTGTCACAAAGCTGACATGTTTGGGAGTCTTTTTATTTCTTCTCATTGACTCCATCTGGAATCTTCTTTCTAGTAAAACCTGTAGAATGTTTCATTTAAGAGACGGTGAGAAGTAGAAGAAAAAAATCACTCTTCAACTATAAACTATGGTCATAGTTCTTTATAAAATCTGTATTCTAAGTGACTTGAACTCTAAGTTCTTTATTTTCTTTTCAGTAAAATATATTGCACAGGTTTATTATCAGCACTAGAAAAATATTTTTAATGACAACAGAGGATCTTTATGATAATCTAGCTGGTCTTTGTAGTACAAGGTATGGTATTTTATTTGAAAATTTGTGCTTTGAATTTGGAACTTTGTGATTGAGTTAGAACATAGCTTTTAAAAATATCTAATCTTGAAGTTTTAAGGGTCTAGATTTTCAGCTCCCCCATCTGCAGGTTATTTCAGTGATTAGTTTTCTAATTACCTGCAACATCCTTGTCAGGTTTCTTTTAAAATTATCACTTGGTAGCTGGTTTTAATTTGCCTAGTTCTTGCTTCATTTGCTGCTGTAGTTCATTATCCTTTTGTCTTCCGTATCAAAAATCCCACCATCAGAAACCTTCTCTCCTGTTTGTACTTACAAAATGATCAAGCCTAACTTGCAATTTCTCTTTGAAAAGCTAAACCATTTGAGCTTATGAAAGTAATGTGAGGCTGACTGTCAGGACCATGACGTACTCTATTGCTGGGTTTTGAATGCTGTCCATGTATATAATATAATTTTAATTGGATGATATTTTTCAAAACTCGACTCAGTGTTGTATCCTGTACAAGTTATAGCACCTTATTCCTTACTTTTCTCTGGTGTTCTAAATATGTAAAATACTGCTACTGTCTGTTTTGGATATCACATTATAAAATGGATATATTAGTGCATCATCTCAGGCCCAAGACTAATATTTTTTTGTCCATGCTAGTAGTGTTTGAAACTTGTTGGGAGAAGGAAAGTACCCTTGAATGTGGCCAACTTTTACACAGTTTACTGCTGGTAAGATGCCCAGCAGGACAGCGAAGATGTAGGAAACAGGACAAGCCATGACCTTGTACTTATACATGAAGGATGTATGTGAGGTCCTTGGGCACTGCAGTGTGAAGAAAAACCAGAGTAGTTTGAACAACCACTGGTGAAATCCTGGTCCTGACCCTTGAGCCTCTTGGTTAGACAAGTCTGAGCCCTCAACTTGGACACCAGCAAAGCTTCACAGGTAGACCTGACACACTGCACGACGCACATTCCAGAGAAGCACAAGCATCCGAAACTATTCTGAAGTCATATACATTTTCCTGTATGTTACACATTCAGAAGCTAGGATGTTTAGAAAATACAGTATTCATGATGGAATTTCCTGAATTATTGTTGGGAAATGTACAGACTACATCTTTTTCCTTTTAATCTGGACAGAAATACTGACATAGTCACAGTAAGCCGTTTTGATCTGCAGTCCAAAAGCTGATATAATTTTATTAACAACAACAACAAATCAGTATATAAGCAGTGTTACTGCTGAACAGTGATAAAAAATGTGCAGAGGGTTAGTAGGTAGGGCTAAAAGAGAGATAAAACGGAGAAGACCACCTTTGATTTTACAAAACTTTAAATCAGCTGTGCTTCAGAGTACATTTCACACAATTTGACCTAATTGGCCACATTTTGAAATAGCCTTTTAAAAGATCTTGAAATTTCAGGAAAGGTTTTGTATTCATGCTTATACTCACTGTTCGGTAATGTGAACAAGAAAGAAGTGACTTCAGTATGGAAACAACATAAATTGCTCATATGCTCTGCAGTGCCATCTACAGTATTTTAGTCACAACTGAACCACTTAACAGGAAATAATGTACATTGTTCTATAAAGGAAAAGTAAAGTTGAAAGTGTGAATATATCAGTATTTAACAAACATTAGAGAACTGAACTACAAGTTAACAAGGGACTTACTAGATGGAACCCCTATTTCCAAAGTCTTTTCATCTTTGATTTAAACACAAAATTTTGTCAGAAAGGGTTTGAATTGTTTGATAACTTCTGAACAGAATCAGCAAATTTTAACTCCCATAATATTGAAAAAAGTGGCATGATGTTATTTCACAGAAATATGGCATCATCATGGAAACAAGAAGCATATGCATTACAGCATTTAAGGTTAATCTATTCAGGTTGTCATTCTTTGCCTTCTCTCTTCAGTCCTTAAATTTCTAATGTTACATTTTCACATTTCTCTCCATGCCTTGGAGAAGTAGAAATATAAAATAATACACAGAAATAAGTTCTGTCACATTTTCATGAACTTAAAAAAAAAAAAAATCTCTTAAAGAACTGACATTAAACCTTTGAGAATTGGCAGAACTGTTCCAAATATTGAGAAAAGATAACTTTTTAGGTTATTAACTAAGATTTCATTATATTTTGATTGAAATACTATGGTACTTGGCCTCATATGAACTCCACATTTCCTACAATGTGGGGGTAATTCTTCATTTAGAAAAAAGTTAAATTTTATGATTTGGTAACTATAGATTTGTGAGAACATAACTTTCCCCCCCCTTAAGTCCTGTTCTTTAAATTCTATACACAGAGTGCTCCATACAGTGTATATGCAGATGAAAAGTCTTTAATTTATTAAACAAGATTTAACTAGTCTCTAGAAAATTTGTTTCTGAACAAAATAAGCAGTGATGAACATTTTTAATTAGAAGCTGGTTTTAATCGTTAAACTAAGGTAATGTTTTCTTGACCACTGAACTTAGAAGTCAATTTGAAAGTATTTTTTAAAAATTCTTTAGAAAGAATTATATAGAACATATATATTTTTAAAAAAGAATATATAGAACAAAGCAAATATATTCTTTTACCTGCTTGCTGTGGAAAAATTTCACAGGAACATATGTGCAAGACCTTGTTTTCCAAGTAACTACTCAAAAAGCAAAATAGTCAGCAAAACAGGTGGGCCTGCTTTTCCTGGGGTTTGTTGTTTACCTCTTTCTAAATGTTGTAGAACACCAACTTTTTGTAAGGTTTGAGTGGGAAGAACAATTTCGGTTTCTTGTTTAAATACTACTAAAAATACTGAGAACACTGGGTCCCAGTTTAAGGTCAGAGCAATTATAACATTCTTCGATGATGATAAATAAGAACTTAAAATTGGAGCTTATCACTATTTTGCAACTTCACTATAACAAATAAAATTAAAGTCTCCTATGTTACACACCTCAGCACATGGCTGTAACACTTGACCTTAATTGCAAAATTCCTAGAGATCTTATTATCACAGCAATTTACCTGAACACTAAAGTCCATGTCAAAATTAATTCATATCATAAAAGCTATGATTTGCCTGTAAATCATTAAAGGGACCTCTAAGATTCTGGCATTCTCTGGGAGCAAATGGAACAAACTAATGGGTGTAAGTCCACTCTCCTGATGTGTGAGGGCTGGAGGCAGGATCCTTGAAGGGGAGACTGAACACAGGTCCTTTGGCCATGGTTATTAGATATCACCCATTAACCGAAAGGCCAAGGCACAGATCTGCAAGAGACAGAAGTAAGGAGTCAGCATCAGATTGACTGGACAAGTCTTGCTGGTCTTCATGGTAAAGCACACCTAATAAATTATAGTAATGCAAATAATATGTGTAAATATAAAAATAAATTTCCTCTTCAGTTGGAATATGGTGTTTAGACACAAGTACAGGTAATAATTTAAGGCTACATCTTAGCAATTCCTTGACACCTTCCGTTAACTGTATATATTAGAAATCCCCTGCCACCTTCTTTTAATTATTCTGTCTGCAGTTTATGATTCAATGAAGTAAAAACAATATTAATAAAGTTAAAATATAGTTCAACTTTTTGAAATTGTATTTGAGCCTTGAACAAAACCTACACTTTTTTTTTTCAGTTTTCTTCCTGTATTTTAGCTGTCTCTTGCATTGGCCCTAAAATTGCAAGAGAGGCACTTCCCTTTGCATGGTCTTTCTGAGTCAGCCAAAACCACATAATGACGGAAACCTCACAAGGAAGCCTATTCTTGAAAGAAAAAAATTGCCTGGTTGTCTGCAATGTTTTTCCTTAGCCTGTTATTTCAGGGAAGGGGTGGGAACAGGGATGTTGTTCTTTGGGTAATGTGTGGGTAGTGATTAGTATTGCAAAAGCTTACAGCTGGACTGCTTAGCTGACAAAAACAGGGAGCGTACAACTATATGAGGACAAAAAGGCAGGGGACCAACTCAAAATCTCTCTAATTTTCTTTTTTAAACAGGAACAATAGCCAGTGAGGCTGTCAGCATATATACAGCCTGGGAAAAATGCTGCACATCCACATCTGAAATGCTGGAGTTGTCACAGCCTCCAGCTACATCAGGATGAGGAGCAGGCAGCACAGCTATGACTCTGTCATATGACACAAATAATATTCAGGAGACCTGAACTGTTCAGCTCTCGATACGTGAGCTACTTTCAAGAGTAGAATGATCTCTGTCTGTAAAAAGTGATCAAACTCTTTCTCGGAATGTATTTTTCCAAATTTGTGTGTTTGAAGGTTGCTGTTCTTTTTCATAAGTCACTGCTCATCATCTTCATGGTTCCTTCATGAATCTGGATGTCCAATTGCAGCTGGCTCAGAAAATACTTTTTTTTAGAAAATGCACTGAAATGGCTGTTTTATTCAAATGATGAGAGCTGTAATAAAGCCTTAGACTTTTATTCAGGAACACACTTTAAGCAGATAAAAGCTTCTCTAAGTATGTCTGGACTTAGGTGCTGTTCTGCTGTGCTGTTAGAAATGGAGACTGGAAGTGCTGTTTGGACAGCTTTGGAGGCTAGACCATGAGGATAAATGTTGAAAAACCAAAAGAGCTAGGCATGTAACAGCAAGCATAATTCTCCAAACCACACTTTAATAAAGACTAGATGGGATGTCTGTAATTAAGGAATATTTAGGGAATTTAAGTTAACAAAACAAGACCACATGAGTGGGAAAATGTTGCTGCTTTGGTTAGTGCTGTCGTCATTATCTCCTGACTTGAGGGATTGAACCATGGCCCATTGCTGTGGCAGCTAGCAGACAGGTAGGCCTTGAACCCTTCAAGGATTTCACCTTGAGTGAGAAACCTGTCAGATTCCCATCAAGAAACTCTGGCTTTTATTTTGCTCTACATGTATTAGTCTTTTCAATAGCCTGTCTTATTTTATTAGCTTTCAGTGCCTGATATTGTGCAGTTGGTTAGTTTGTTCCATGTTTAAAATGCTTCATTCCCTCATTTTTAGTATTCCTTTTCAATTAACTTACCCCTATTTCTTCTTTGGGGAAAACCAAAACAGAACAAACAAAACAAAATGAAACAAAAACGAAAAACAAGCACAAAAGACCTCACCAAAACCAACCAACCAAAACAAAAAAAAACCCCAAAACACCTCTGGGATTGTCAAATCATGCTGTATCTTTAAAGATTCTTCTAAGGGTCTAGATCTTGGAGCACAAAGCACAGAGGAACCAAGAGTGCAAACTAGTCTCAGATGCAGTTAAATATGTTTTACCTGTACAAAAGAAAAATGTAACTTCTGGAGGTGGCCACTTGCATGCTATCTAGAACTGAGAATGGGGAAAGAGGAAATAAAAGACAAGTGAAAGGATAAGAAAGGGTTGATTTAAATAGGCATATAAAGATTTTTACCAAATTTCTTCATTCCCCAAGATTTGTGTGCACCCTAAAAAATCTGTTTCTGCTAAGGCTGTTGGCAGGGAATTAAATAAAAATTCAAATTGTTAAACCAGCCTTGGGCAAGTTGGACTGGTTTGGAGGAGAAAATTTCATCCCCTTGTTTCAGATCTGAATAAGTTTAAGCTGGCAAAACTGGAACAAAGGAATATCAAACAATAAATTACCAGCCCCAAGCATAAAAGAATCATAGAAAAAAATATGACTGGAAGGGACTTCAGTATATTATCTGGTCCAATCTTCTGCCTGAAGGCAGGATCAAGAATACATATGTCATTCTTGACAGGAGTTTGGATAACATCCTGAAAAGGTCTATAGTGGAGCTTAGTGCCTCCCTAGGAAATCTGTCTCAAAGCCCTGCAATCCCTACTGCTTTCTTTAGCACCTTATTTAAAAATTCTTATTATTTGAAAAGTATGATCATAGGCAATACACCTGATGTATAATACATGCTAATACAGCTGATTTGGAAAAGAATGTGATATGGATCATTGAAAAACAAAACTGATTTTTTCAGAAATAAAATTATAATTCTTCTTAAAAAGTTTTATAGTAATTCATAATTAATTGACATAAGTCATACAGTGGTTTGTGTTGGTTGGAAAATGTAAATGCAGGGTGTGGGAGAGATTGTGCATACCATCTGTGAGGTCAAGTCTGGGTTGGTGTGGGAAGTGAATCCTGATTGTAAGGTCTAACAGTTACTAATAGTAAATGAAAAACTAATGTAAAAGACTCTTGCTTAAAAGTAAGAAAAAATAGTTGATTCCACAGACAGTATTAGTTTGTTGAGTTGATTCTGGAATTTATACAAAGCCTATTGATTGGTTTGGGAAAAAAATAGCCTTGCCATTCACTTTCAAATAAATGATTCCTTTTTTATTGTATTCATTATTTAGTTTGATAGAAATATAATCATAATTATTTTAGCATAATTTTTTTCTAAAAATCTCAGAGATTTACATTCTAACTTTTAAAGTAAATATGCACCTATATAATATTTCTGAAGTACTAATCAGGAATTTAAAATGACTTTGACAGTCAATACAGGAATTACATTTTGTAAAATTTGCCCACAGTACACCACAGCAAGAAATGTTAGCTTACTCTCTAGCTGTGCTTCACTGGAAGTTTAAATAAAGAACTGATAAAGATGTAATTAAAATCTGTCAATTTAAGTATATCTCATAAATTATTAAAATCTTGCTCCTTCATATCTTGCTGTAATTATTCTGCTTACTCCTCCAGCTCTTGCAATTACTCTTCACAGGGCCAGGCTGACACCTAAAGGGTCCATCTGCAAAATTCAGATAAGGTCCATGGCTCACTCGAGCAGCTGTAGGGTGGGTGGGAGAGGGTAAAGCTGGAGCCTCTGGGATCTGGGAATGTCCTGGCTCTCCTGGTGATATGTGGGAGAGCAGATGGATTTCTGTATTTGGTTTAAATATATGGACCTATATCTTGATTGAAGTGAGTGGAATGAAACCTTCCAGAGAAACAATTGATGTCAATGCTGAAACGTGACCCTCTGAAACAAATTCCCCAATCCTGGAGTGTCTAACAGTCCTAAACTTTCTCCTATTTGTGCAAATGAAATGTTTACTTCAAAGGATGAGTCAAAGGCTGTCTTCTTTGAAAGCTTCTTTCTCCTAGGACCTAGCCCTGTGGAAATTGAAGGTAGCTCCAAAGCCAGCAGGAGAAGAGTGCAGATTTCTCTGTGTAACTGCCAGTCTAGTTAGTACATTAAGTGGCTCCTTTTTCTCATTTTTATCTAAAAAATTATTAGATAATTTGACGATTGCCCCATTTCTCCATGTGCTTGAACCGTGTGCAGGTGCACTGACTATGGCTGATCTAAAGGAGGCAGCAGTAGAGGATTGCTAAGAAATTTTGGAAGGTTTTAGTTTTGGTATTTAATTAGATTTCCAACATTTTGATTGAGATGGTGGTGTCCGGGCAACTCATGAGACTGTGACTGCCAAGGAACCCAGGAGCACTGCAGTGTCCCTGTGGGGATGGCAGGGAAGGGGCTGATAGCCTGTCCCTTCCCACCACCCCAGTCAGGATCAGGGCAATCATATAACCTCTACCTGTGCTTTGGGCACCTCCCTGGAGACGGGGAGAGGCCAAGGTGGGGATGGGATGTGGTTCTGCAGATAGGCCTGGCTCAGGCTTGCCCTGCTGCATAACTGGGGCAGGAACAGATGGCCCTGGGGCTGGCCTGGGATCCTGGATTTTGAGCAGAGCAGGGGAACCCAGGGGACTGGGCAGCAGCAGGCAGGGCTGCTGGTGCTCTTGGGGCCCTAGCAGAAAGTTCTAGTTTTGTTATTTCAAATCTCATACTGGAAAAAAAGTTTGTCCTATTGGAAGTTTAATAAACACTCTTTAGGTTAGGTTTAATGTAAACAAGAAAATATTCAAAATACATTAAAATGCTAGAGTAGTGCATAAAATCAAGAAATCAAGTACTGTGCAGCCTCACATGTCACTTGGATTTCCTCAGAGTACATCTCTCTCTGGGGAAGCTCTGCCTTAAACAGTATTAGTCAGTAATCCCTGCCGTGCACATGCTGAATTTTAAGTGTGTTTAGGTAGCCTCATTTAATAAGACTAACATCTTGTTAAACCTGCACTAAATATCAAAGTGCTTGTGGAGTCAAAGTCTGCTGTTGGACTTTGTGAGAGCATTCACTCCATGAAGGGAGAATTTCGCTAAATGCTCAGCCCTTGCCTTGCGTTAGACCATGGTGGGACTGTCTTTCACGGGGCTCCTGCTTCATTTTAGCAAGAGAAAGCATTTACACCTGGTAGGTATGGGCACTGACCTTCCTCTATCGTGAATGAAGAGGGTTTGGGGCGAAGGAGTGGTAATTCAGAGTTTCTTTTAAGTTTTGAATTGGTCTTTGGTAATGTTTTTATTCCCTTATTATTTCTTAAGTTAAACTGTGAAGTTAACTTGTGAGAAGCAGTAACTGTTCCATACTTACTCACAAACATTGTGTCTGATAGAAGGGAGTTTCACCAGAAGGATATTTGGAGAGAGCAGAAGTAAATTGCTTTCTTGTTTGGGAGCGAATGAGAGCTGGGAGCAAAGCTGTGTTTTGAGTGACTCAAGTCTAAATCTTGACAGCAATGCTTTTGTTTTCTTTGAGAAGTGCTGGTGAGAGATGCTTGGTATTTACTTCATAGTTCATCAGGTTCGCATACAAATGAAAATATTTTTGCTACGTTTCAGACTTTTTTTTTTAACAAAAAACTTGTGACTTATTTTTGTGATTGGAGTAACTTATTTATCTTGCCTATGTAAACCCATATCCCTGCTAGGACATTATTCCTGGCTTAGTTGTGTAGCCAAAACTTGTAAACATTTCCCAATCTAAGACATTAATCTTTTGCTGTGGTATATTTTGCTGGTTACTTACAATTCTTTCTTGTAGCTTCTCCCAAAAATTTTGAAACAGCCCTCTAGGTTGAATATTTTCTGCGGTAGAATTAATAATGGGAGAGATACATGGAATATACTTGAGTGCACATGGATGTTTCTACATGCAAGCAACTGATGAAGCAGCAATATTTAGTGGTGTGAAGTATCTTTGGGAAGAGAAACCAGACAAAAATTCAAGGCCTAAATAATCCACTCTATTTTGTCATGGCTGAAGGCTAGAGCTCTACCATGATTACATAATAAAAATACTAATTCTTTTACGAGGAGAAACAAACTCTGTGAAGAACAATAAGCAATAAAAATATTAATAAATAAGTACGGCAAACAGAATTGCAAGTCTGCATCCTGGATTTTTTTAACTGTGTGGAGGTGACCTTTGACTTACATAAAACATTTCAATAGATACATGCATTCATTCCCTTAATTTCTTCTGGTATTACACATACAGAGTATTTGTTCAGTGCTTTATTTTTACAGTTTCTTGCAACTGACAATGCTATTCTCTTAAGTTTTCTTTGATGTCTCTTTAGAAAAAGTTCTAAATTATTTAAAATACCAAACATCTGAAACTGAAGCCATCCAGCAAATATTTGTGTGTTCAGCTCTTGATAATCTTTGAACAAAATCTTGTCGTCTGCTTTGGATTTTTTCAAGACATAATTCAAGTTTAAAAAAAAAAAAAAAAGAAAAGTCCCTCTATGGCTTATATTGAATACCCAGAGTCCAAACAGAAGTACTGTTCCTATGAAGCCTTTCTGAAATGATGTATCAGCTATGCTGAAATCTTCCATGTCATCAAGTATATACTACCATGGACATTTAACTTTCTCAAACTTTCACCACATCTGGTCTCCATTTTTCTATTCCCCCTCAAAGTACTTTTCAAATTCCACATAGCCTTTTTGGGACTGACACAAAGCACCAGAATGGTAGGTAAAATGAATCACCATGACTAAGCACATTCTTTTCAGTTAAATCTATCACCTTGAATATATGAGGTCCAATTTTAATTTTTCATTTTGCTTAAAAGAACTTAAATCTCTACTTACATTCTCAGGGAATATCCAAGATACAGGGCATTTTCAAGGTAGCTCTTTCCAATTCTTTTAGTGAGCCTATTTAATTTGGAATGAAATTCCAAATTAAATTCCCCCCCCTCACCGAAGTGGGGATTGGAATATAAGCTTTTCCCTCACAGATACACATCTTTTCTTTTTTTTTCACTTCTCTCTGGCTTAATGGATATTGAATGTTGTCTGTGTAGTAAAATAGTTTCAATAACAACAAACAAAAGAACGCTGTGCGAGACTACCCTGTGATCAGAGTACTCACCAGCCACTAAGAGCTGTGGGTGCAGGTGCTCTGTGTCATCCTCAGTCCTAGCAGGCCAGTAGAGATGACTTGTCATGGGAAACAGCAATTAGCCATAATCACACAGTGTCCTCTTACTGCAGTAGTTTATGAGGAGGGCATGACTTACAGTTTTCTCAACTGCTGAGCTCCAGAATAAATTTTTTTTGCAGACAACCACAAGCTGAAAAAATGTCTCCTTCCAGACCATGATAACAGGCTTCAAGGGAGAGGTAGACTTGGGCCTTGTCCTACCATTTGGCATTTCATGCTAAAGGATTAATGCATATTTTAAAAAAAAATCTGGTTTTTATGGAGCCCTGTTTTAAAATTCATCTTTGTACATGCATGTGACTACTCTGACATTTTTGGGATGTCTCCCTTGAAACTGTAGGACTTAAGACACTATGATGCTATATCACATTGTTTTAAAATCTTTTGTGACTGCTGTGCTCATAGCTTTCATTTATATTTGCTCAGACTCCAGCAGCTCAACACTCTACTGTAATTTGGCTGACAAAAATAAATTATAGAAACTGTGTTCCAGGGGACACCTCTTCCCCAGAAAGCTACTGCCACAGTTATGAGACAGCTGCGCTGCTGTATTCTTTACAATTTCTGAGACAGCAGTCTCCAGCAAGAGTCATCTCACCATTGCACACCTCAGGGGAATATTCTGTCAATGTGTGATTCCCAGAGCAGACTCAAATGTATTTCTCTATGTATACCAGCCACGTACAGCCCCACAGCCTTCTGTGCACCTCTGCTTCTCTTTCAGGGACCTGGGACGCTGTCCATCACTACTTTCGTTTAATAGTTTGAATCAGGCATTTCAATTTGTGATGGGGGATAAGGAAAGGATTTTTTTAAACCTCCAATATGTGCACATTTAATCTTTTATAAACTCATGTTTCACGGCAAGCAAATGTGGCACCCCTCTGAGATGTGCATGAATGGCAAATAAGAGTCTGTTCTGTCCATGGTGATTTTTCTGGGACATGTCCATGGGGCCACTTTAGTATGGTTCTGATCCTGAGCTAGTGTGTCTTGCCTCTGAGAAGGGGTTTTGCCTTTAATCCAGAAATATCTTGACTGTGGCTCTGTGGCTTTCATGGGGCTTAGGGAGCAATTGGCGTAGCCACACCAAATGTACTTTAGGTTTGTTTCCTTCCAATCTAATATAAAACAACTTCCACTCTTCTAGTCATCTATAAGCCCCCCTGGACTCTTTGTCTGCCTCTTTTTGTGCAATCTGCCCTGTTTAAACCAGCTTTGATCCTCCCCATGGGAGCTTGTTAGAACCATTAGGGTTCCTTGCTGTAGCAAGTGTTTCTTAATGATGATAAAACGTGTAAACTCTTAGGCAATTACTAAGGTTTCCTCTTAATTTCTCTAGATGAATGAGAGCACTGAAACTGGCTGATCCCAGAAGTAAATGTCATTTTGGGATAAAGTTAGAATAATTTAATTAATGCAGAAATTTATGGTTGCCATTTTTTACACACACAGAAGCATTGGTTGTATTATACAGTGTTCCATTTATATATATTGCAGTGTCAGGTATATCTCACTGCTCAGGAGAAGAAATAAGTGACTGTGACATCAATGCATGTGGACCAAATAGTCTTGGACTCTCTGCAGGCACAGTTGGCATGCTTTTGACCAAATAATTGTTCAAGTGAGCCTCAAACCTTCTTTGAAATACTTTCTGCTATTTTATTCATAGATAATTTATTTGAGCAGCAAGTGGCAAAAGAAATACGAAATATGCTAAAAGATGCAAAAGCTTTTAGATAAGCCAAATCCTATATTCAAGGGGAGTTTTTTACATTTAAGAATCTCCTTTAAGTGAAACCGTTTTCTAACAAGTTTTTTGTTCTGAAGTTAATTGCCCAGTCATTCTTCTGCATATTTTCAGGTTCTTTTTCTGTAAATTCATAAGTGCTCCATGTACTTTCTATTTGTGATCTAATCAGCGCTACTAAAGAATCTCTT
This sequence comes from Acanthiza pusilla, assembly GCA_036630365.1. NCBI lineage: Eukaryota > Metazoa > Chordata > Aves > Passeriformes > Acanthizidae > Acanthiza > Acanthiza pusilla. The sequence continues at coordinate 72,091,217 of JAXCHO010000034.1, forward strand.
CCTTGAACTAATTTTTCCTTATTCAAAACCATGTTAAATTCTTAGTGGGTAAAACCAATTCAATCTCATCACGCTGCTCAGTTTTCCCCTCTTTCTGCCTATATAATTGCACGACAGAGGAGGCAAGCACACATTTTCGTACTCCAAACTCCCCTTACTCTGAACTGTCTGGCAGAACCTTTTATCTCATTCCTTCCAATACAATATATAAGTTGTCTAAAATGTCACTAATTTATGAGAAAGAGAGAGTAAAACCACAGAGTTTTAAAGGAATTCCTGTTTTCATGTTATTTCAGTAAATCATCTTGAAATATATGCATTTATGGTAAATGAAATTCTAATCTTGTATATGTGTATCTACATATTTCTGGATATTCAGTTCTTAAATTGTATAGATCTGTATAGAATACTGCACAGTTTAACTGTTGGACCAATATGATATCCTTGGGGAATTCTTTGCTTAGAAGAAAGGATATTCTTTTTTCACTGATAGCATAACTATTACAATATCCTAAGGTTTTGCACTTGTGTGAAACTGAAAAATGTAGAGAAGATTTGGAATAGCCAGAATGAATACAAAACAGCAAACAAAATGAGTCATCCGAGAGCATCCTATCTTGTACAACTGTACATTTATCAATTCAACCAGATGCTCTGAAGCTGACCAGATGTGCTGCTGCCCAACATATGAAATTAAATTTAATGTATACAAACATATGGAAATGCAGAAATAAATGATTATATATTTATCTTTTTATTTGAAGTGTATAGGAACAAACATTTACCTTATTTGACTTGTATAAGAGCAATTCAAATTAAATGCTACAGTTGTTTCAAGCACTTCAGAAAATGCTTGGAAAGATACATAACGTAATGGATGGAATTGTTTCAATAAAAATAACGTTCCTTTCACACAATTGTGTTTTTATATTATAAAATATAAATATAATATATTTAAATAAAAACACATATACAAAATTCAGAGTTTAGATTTACCATGCTGTGCATACATTTTGAAGGTATTCATTGTTGCAAACCAGAGTAACTATGTATAGCTTTATACATACATCTTTATAGTAAGGAAATATAATGTAGAATTTTCCTTTGATGCTGTCTTCTACTTTTACACTTACTAATTAAACTGCTTTTCTGATGTAGTGGTCAGACTCTAAAACTGATTTTAATCAGAAAAATTCCAGGGCCTGTTACTTGTTAACATGGAAATCCAAATATCCTACGTTAATAAAAATATTCTTAGTCACATGCTCATTAGTTACTCCAAATAACCCTTAAAGCTGTGGAAGGATTTTTTCCTCTATCTTAGTTTCAGCTGGTATATAGTTAATTTTCTTCCTAGCAGCTGGTACAGTGTTGTGGGGTTTTTGTTTTTTGTTTTTTGGTTTTTTTGGGTTTTTTAAATTTGGTTTGAGCATAATATTGACAGCACACTGATTAGTCATGGGTTGGACCTGACGATCTCAGAGGTCTTTTCCAATCTAGTTAATTATGTGATTCTGCGATTCTGTGATGTTTAAGTTGTTGCTAAACAACTGTACTTATTCTGAGTCCAGGAATTATCCATTTTCTGTATTCTGCCAGTGAGCAGGTGCACAAGAAGCTTTGAGGGAGCACAGCCAGGACAGCGGAGCTGAGCTGGCCAAAGGGATATCCCATGCCATAAAACATCATGTTTGGTATATAAACTGGGGGGAGTTTGCTGGGAGCTGCTGATCACTGCTTGGGGTCTGGCTGGGCATTGGTCAGTGAGTGGTGCGCAACTGACTGATCATCACTTGCCTTTCTTGGGTCTTACTCACCTTTCTTTTTGTTATCTACCTTTTAACTACAACAACAACAGTAAAACCAACAAATATTATTATTTATTATTATTATTATTATTTTTAAATTTAATTTTATTTTACTTTATTTCAATTATGAAACTGTTATTATCTCACAGAGTTTACATTATCTGATTCTCCTCCTCATCCTATCAGAGGGAGAGGAGAGAGCAAGTGCTTGTGTGGTACTTAGCTGCTGGTTGGGGCTAAACCACACCAGCTCCTCCTTTGGTATATACAGTAATAATGCCTTTATTTTATTTGCATTCACATTTTTGCTATTCTTATTGCTCTTTATTATAAAATGAATCAAATTACTCAGTACTGGAGATGGATATTTAGATCAGTACTCTCCACCATATCCCTGTTAGAAAGTCTGTGTATACAGGATCATTTCATTATTCATACTACGAGAGATTTGATGAATATAGAGCAGAAATAGTGCTTTGACAGTTTAGGCAGTGGCCATATGATATTTACCATTTTTTTATTATTGGTCTTCATTTTATTGTTTGATTTAAAGCCCCTCTTCTTTACACATCAGCTTGAAACATGTTTTCATGTGCGCCTTTCTTTTTTTAAAATTTAAGTTCCAATATTATGCACCTTTTTTTTTAGTTCTCTCATTACACTTCAGTCACCTGCCAGCTCTTAAATTCTTTAAGGCAACTCTTGTTCTGATGGGTCTTTTTGTGTAATTTTAAAAATAATGTCCTGATATTTGGGTATGAATTTACACCAATTCTATTATGTAGAATTGTTTTACTGAGTAACAGACATAATAGAATATGATAAGACATTGATGAAATTTGATGGGTCATTAGGACATACTGAGAACATTACATGGGAATTTTTAATGATACATTATGACATAAAGATATTATTGTGGAGATCCTCTGTGGGATATATACAATATATATTTGTCAGTATATTTGTCAGTCCAGAGCATTACCAAGCTTCTGTTAAACAGCATCAAGTCACAGGCTTGAATTTAGGTATCTTTCTTAGTACTTGTCAAGAATATGCCACTTTTGATGTAGACTTCCAGTGCATATTAACACATACAGTGGCACATGATGTAGACCCACTCATAGCATTTATTTCAGTCAGTCTAATCATGGAGTTAAGAAGCTATTAATTCTAAGGCAGAGGGAAGAATCATGGTCTGAAATAAACCAACCTGAGATAATATTCTACAGATTAGATGGCCAGAAATTGCATGTCTCAACCTCACAAAATTGTACTTTATTCTGAATGATTTCACTGTTGACTCATTAGATGAGAAAAGAAAGACAGAATAAAAAATATAAGAAGCTTGTGAATTGCATCTGTTGACAGTGTGAATACTATGTTGTTTTAAAGACATAAAAATATTTTACTGTAGGTTACACAGTTAAGAAATTGGACGGGTCAGTGTTCAATGAATTTAGTTCAGGAATTTGACTCAACTGGAAACTAACTGGGTAAAAAACCCATTAGTTCTGGGACAAATCTGTTCATGGAACCATTTGAGTGCCATGAGGAGCACTAGGGAGACAACTGATATATAACAATTTTGACAACCTCCCGTAGATCCAAATCTTGGCCCTGTCTGAAATGCTGGGATTATTTGTATGAACTCAGGACTCCTCAGCTATGATAATTCAGCCTTTGGATCATTACTGAGTCACACTGTTCTCTGGACACAGGCAGATGACACAATCTAATTCTTGCAGTGAACTAGTTAGACCACTGGCTGCATTGTTCTCTCTCCTCTTGCTATTTGTCTCGTCTTGCCTTTGCAGTGTTGGACAACTTTCGGTGAATATTTTTCTTCATTAAATGAAGTGCATTTTTTCCATAGGAGAAAAGACTCTGGTGAAAACAGCAATGCAGAGATTAATTTACAAAACTGAATAAAACTGAGTGGCTCAATTGATTGTTTTCCAGTCTGTGGAATCTGTATACTCTTTCTATGAACAGATAGCACAAGCTCAGTCTCAGGTACAAACAATGTGGCTCATGCGCCATTAGTTTGAAATCTATCCAGCTGGAAATTCATATATTTTCAATGCTGCCTAGAATGTGCGAACAAAGGGTGATATTCATTTAGGTGTTCATGCAGTAGTGATAGCCAAAGAAATACCTTTGCAAAGTTATAAAGTGCTTAAGGTCAATGCAAAGCCTTCTGTTTCACTCAGGAGCTAAAGCTGAATCTTTAGTTGAGATATTCAACTCCTCAGCCTCAGTTACAAAAAATTAGTTTAAAAAATCACCCTGAAATATATAGGCAGTTTGTTCAGGAAGCTGACAAGTGGGTGTGATGGATATATAAATATGCTACCTTGCAAAAGAGCAAGTTAGACATTAAGCAGACTAGTAGTCAAAGTGAAATGATTTAGCTGAGCTCTCTAATACTTTCTCCAACAGTGGATAAAAGTAGCCTCACGTCTGCCTATTAGTTCAGTTTGGAATATCACAGTCCATAATTTGTGAAAGGACCTCTCAAAGAATTTAAATTTGGATATTATTCTAAACACTGCCTGTTTATAAATTGTTTTCCTGAATTGGGGCACAAACATTTTAGATGTTAGTACTAAAAACAAAAAACAAACCAACAAACAAAAGTTTTTATTTGTTTTTAAAATAAGTGTATCCCTTCAAGCTAAATACAAATTACATTCAAAATAAGATTTTAGTTTTAGAGGGCTGGTTCTCCTTCTGGTTTTACACTGGAGTAATTCCTTTGCTTTAGTCCAATGTGAGATCCGTATGGATACTGTTTTCTGCACTATGGTGCTGCTTTATCCATATTCATGACAAACCAAAGTCTAATTTACCTGAATGAATAATTGCTTTTATAACAAACAAACATGCTGAAATTATTTAAAGAGATTTTGAACCAGCATTTCTGTGGGTAGGGGGGCCCTCTCAATTTTGAAAACCAAATTCTATGGGATCTATTAAAAATTAACTACATTTCATTTTCACTACTGGTAAATTAATGTATGTGCACAGATTTTCTCTTTTTTGTTTTTGAAATGTAAAGAAGTATATCACATTACAGAGAAAGAATTATGTATATATAGGGCAAATAGGTTTAATTTGTGAATAAAAGGGTTTCAGAGACATAGATTTAAAATATTCTTAAAGTATTGTTTCAATACTTGTGTATTCTGTTTCTAGGAGGTCTTGGATAGGATGCAGGTCAAGACAATCAGCTGGAAATGACATCTAGAAATAATTACAAAGATAAAAGCTCTGATGGAAGTTTTGCAAAGAAATTGTTGGATTTTTGAAATGCGACATGATTTGCGTGTGTACTCCATGTAAGTTCCAGATATCAGTAGCCTCTTCATCCTTCCATATGAGCTTAAATAACAGGAAAAGTTAGGATTTGTACAAAAAATAAGAAAAAAGAAGATGTTTGAAAGTTTTGATGTGATTTCCCTTTCAGTTTATGTCAGAAGATATATAATGACATTAAGAGAGTTGCATGACTTTTACTCCAAGTAGACTTGGATGTAAACAATTAATTTTTTCTTTATGTGTTTGGGGCCTCAAGGAAAGCATCAAGAAAACTTGTCATAGGTAGGTTGCACAACAAAACTTATTGGGGAAAGGTCAGGCAAGAAGGAGGGTCTTAAAACAAAGTGTTCAAGCCTAGAAAGCTGTTAAAAAAAAAAAAAAGAAAGAAATTATTACTGCTTTAGATGGGTAGAAAGTGTAATGTTGTGACAGGAAATTTTTGAGAGGATTTAACAAGTTTCAGAACTATTTTTCTTCTTCCTAACAAGAATGTCCTAGCGATACAAACTAGACATCTGGCACATTTCTTAAGTATAACAGATTACACTAAATGGTTATGACACATGTACCCATGTGTGTTTAAAATGCATAAACTACTGTCTCCCTATCTTTCTAGCTGTAATCTATAGCTGGAATTCTTTCTGTTCAGTAAAAGTAACCAAAAAAAATCATTATATGAAGATAATGTTTTTCTTTCAGTTATATCTTGCACTGTGTGGTTTAGCTGCCTCTGAGTAACTTCCTTGTCCCTGTAATTTCTACTGGAGTTATCTGGGGCTTTTTCCCATACTTCACTTTCTTTCTGATATCTACTGCCTCATCTGACAACTTGACTTCAGGTTTCTCACTGGTATTGAAGAAATGTAGCTTGAATCATTGAATTGTATTCCTGCTGTGATGTATGCCTTGGACCATGCTGGAAAGCTGCTGGAGATTGGAATGAAAAAGATCCTTCACCGATTTTTTTTCTTTTTATTCAAGTGCAGACATGGGGCAATTTGTCTTAACACTTCTTACTACTCTATAGGAACATTCACTATACATCATGATATGCTTAATTCATTTACGCCACAAGAAGTATTGTGTCCCTGATTAGTGTGTTCCCTTTACTGGTGACGTGTCTTAGAAATATTCAGCTAAGACTTCAATATTTCTTTCTAGAGTTTGCAGCATATAGAAGGTATTATCATGTGATGAAGACTTATATAGACATTGTCTGAACTTTTGACAAAAGAAATGGACAGTCTTTCTTTTCCCCTTTTCACAGAGGTTCTGAAGCTAGTCAGGCGGAACTGAAGCTACAAGAACATAATTTGTTGAGAGGAAAATTGTCAGACAAGAAGATGATTTAAATAGGAGGTATACACCATAATTAAATGCATGGATGCCAGGTTAAAGACTACTTAATCACAGGATGTGTGTTTTCATGAGGAAAAAACCTCTTCCCTTTATTTCTCATACTGTCTTAACCTCCAAATGTCACCAAAAAAACCATCTGTACAGTTGTTTTATGAGTAATATCGTATGAGTGTGGAAAAAACCTAATAAGCCTTTGTGGATCCTAATGTTTCATCCTCAGTAAAGTATACAATCAGCTTTTATGAGCCTTGTTTATAAGCTAACAGGTAGAGCTTTTTTCTTACAAGCAGAAGTTCGGAAGTATATATCAAACAGTTATAATTATGTATTCTTCACTACGAGATATAAACATTCTTAAGTATGATTAGGATATAAGTAACTGAAGAATAAACACTGATTTTAAGAATTTTGTGGGGGACATAGTAGGCATTATATCATGCACAGTTTGAGGTTATTTATAGTTATTTGCTTCAAGAAATAGTCCCAGCTGTTACATCTAAACAACAGTGAAAAGAAAGCAGTGATATAAATGAAGAGAAAATTATATAATCATTTTGCCTAAAAGTTATTCAAAACAATTTGAAGAATTCAAAACAGGCATTCAGAACCTTTAGCTAACAGTGTTAACATAATAATAGCTCTTGTAAGCTTTGGGTATCCTATGCTCCATTTGTCAGTTGCTGTGCTACAGCAGTAAATACACTGATAACCAAGAAAGTATTGTCGTAGACATCTAAGAGCTCATCCAGTTTAGCATTTTGCATTCATGGAAGACAACAATCTGATGGCAAATATGGCAAGCTGGTAAGACAAACTTAAAGAAAAAAGGAAAATCGAAACTTAAAGTTCAAAAATATTAATTTATATCCTACAGAGGGATGTAATCATTGTTTCCCTTCTTTGCAATGTCACTTTCTTTAGGTGGAAAATTTGTGAGGTTTTGTAGCTATTTCTTTTTTCCAATAAGACACAAAGTGCACTAAGAATTACCACAAAGGATTTATCTAGGAAAGGATGTCTTAGTCTTCAATTCTAGTGCTTAGGATATGTTGCTACCCTTCTTTGTCACTTTTTGTGTAATGCTAGCAGTGCTGTTCACTGGTTGCTTGAAAGTTACAGAATCTGGCCAATCAAACTGCAAACATCTCCTATTTGTACTGGAAATTGCACGTCTGCAGTGATTTACAACTATAAAGATATAACTGAAACTTCTTTAATCTATATGAAACTGTATTGTTTTCAGGTCCAAGGCAATGGTAATATGATGAGGGTGAATATGTAATCAGAGCACACAAACATAAAATACAGCTGAACTAATCCAGTCTGTGTTGGTTATCATAAACTGCAGCATTCTGGAAATGCACAATTCCATCTCTGGAATTTCTGTCTGAGTAAATACGACTGCTCAGCAGATACAAGGCAGTGTCATTAGTATTTATACTGACTAATATTTGTTAAAATTAGGCTGCAAGATTTGTGATTTATGTCTTATATAGGACTACCTGTCAGACTTATCTATCTATTAGATGTGCTTGTTTTATTGACAAAGGTGTCAAAGTTAGGAAGCACAACATGCAGACAGGACACAAAGAGAAGGAATGGTAATGTGTTTCACTACACTAGCATGTGTAATTTGGAAAAATTTTGAAGCCATTACTTTTAATGAAATAATCAGTTGTAGTAATTGATTAAGGAGTCTGTAAAAATGCAAAAGTTCTTGCCTTGACAATTCTTTTCAGGTTTGTAGGCATTCTGCAGCCTGCAGGTTCTGTGGGATGAACGGTTTATTAGTAACTAGTTTACATGTAGTATATAGTAAAAGCACATGAAAAAGTATATGCTCCTCTGCACAATTCTGGCAAAATGCCCTCCTATTTGTCCATATGCATTTATTTTACTTGGTTTTAAAAACTACGATTTTGCAACCTCATTTTTCCCATTAACAAGTTAATGTACTGTTTAGTATTAGAAATCTTATTAATATTCCATTGTCTTATTATTAGCTTTTCAGTTGCCAAAACATCTCCAATTGCTTTCTGGTAGCTCAAAACACCTAATTAATCTGCTTCGTAAACCAACCATAGAGTAGAAAATCAATAATGTTGTCAAATCTCTCTTTTCCTTGTAGCACCACAGATTCAATCAGGAAACCTTGCCAATGTCAATCAGAGAATCTTATATAAAATAATTGGTGTAATTAAATCTTGTCACAAGATCAGCACCTGGGCCTCACTTCAGCATTTATGGTTTATATCTTTCTATTTATCTAGCAAGGGGATACCATATGCTGTGACAATAAAAGTGGTTTCGTTAGTGCCATGTCTGAAGATGCAGCATTTTCAAAGCTGCATACCCGCATGTATTGATCCTACAGAAGATAAAGCACAAGACAAAAAGAAATTTATCCAAAGAAGTCAAAAGGGAAATCAAGATGGGGCAAAAGAGTTACATAACCAAGTTCACACAAATGTTATTGATATTTGTTTTGCTTTGACAACACTAGAAGTCTTATCCAACATCAAAAGAAAAAAGTATGACTTAATCAGGCTTGTTTCCCTTATTATACAAAACAAGAGAAATATCACTATGTTAAACTTCTGTGTTTCAAGGGCAGAATTCTGCTGCCATATTTAAAAATGCTCCAAAATCTTCCACTGACTTTCTTCTGGAAATATATGGTGCTAGACTGCTAGAGGTGCTTTCATGCAGAACATAGTAGATTAAACTCTTCTGGCCTTTAAAATCTATGCACCAGGGAAGGCTTTGGGGAAAAAGCACTACAAACCTTTTGCTCTCAAGTAGATATTGAAAAATTATAAAAGAATAAGACTCCAAATAAAATGAATGAAAGGATTTTTGTGGGCTTTGGTTTATTTCTGCAGCATATTAACTTCCATTTTGTTTAGTCTTTTGAGAGTTTTTGGTTTTATGTTATGCCCCATCATGGGTATCATGGGTTACAGTTTTCTTTTACCAATTATATAATCAGTTCTACTTGTCTTTCTGTTGCCTTTTATAACTTCTTTAATAAGTGCTCACCTGGAGAAATTACTATGAATAAACCATTGTTTTGATTAATAACATTCTTAATATAACAATAGGATATTTCAGTTGTTGTCTACTTCACATTTCTGTCACAAAAGAAATACATTGAAATAAAGTAGTCAAACATTAGCAAGTTGTTCTGCATCTCTGGGAATAAACCAGAAAATTTATATCACTTTTTTTTTTTTTTGTCAGTTATGGAAAGGTACTTTAGTATATCTCTTCTGGATGTATCAGGATATCTCCTATTAATCTAGACTCCCAGGAAACTATTCTACTTTATGTTGAAGATCTTGATATCTTTTTGTTGTGTTTTGCTGCCTTCCTCTGAAGCTCATGGAATGGAAAAATCTTCTATCCATTGCTTAGATCCAAAGGTCCAGGCACAGATATTTTAATATTTGGTTTTATTTAGAAAAAGGATTCAAGTCTACATAAGAATACTTAATTAAAACACCACAAAATTAATTTTCAGGCAGTACCGTCATATTGTTATATCTCAAGGTTACTTAGCATCAACAAACTATTCCATTTAGAATTGGAAGTATTCTTGTAACTCAGAAAAATCTCTACTGTTTTGTTCTCGTCTTCCAAGGAAACTCATGTTTCCCTGGAGCATGCAAGCAATTATTTCATGTGTACATATGCATGTATATACATCTCTCTCTGTATATATCTATACATTTATACATGCAAATACATGTGCATATGCATATATACGTGAAAGTTATGTTCATGTATTATAAATATAATATACGTATATAAATATATATATATATGAGTATGTATACTTTTTGTTTTATTATTAGCATAAAAAGCTTGTTTGTTATGAATCTTTTGTTTGTTTGTTTTCCAAGAAGAAAATTTTTCTCTCCAAGAGCAGGACTGTGGCTATGTGTATTTCACAGAATCACAGGGTCAGCTAGGTTGGAAAAGACATTTGAGACCATCAAGTCCAGCTGATGACTTAGCACCACCTTATCAACTCGACCAAGAGTCACGTCCAGTCTTTTCTGAAGAACCTCCAGGGAAAGGAGTAGGAAGAGTGGGAAGGAGTTTGCTTTTCTTTAATTCAGAGAATCAAAATCTGGTAGCTATGTTTCCTTGCTTCTTCCTACCAAAAAGTAATGAGAATCAGAATTGGGCTTCCCTGGTTTAGACTGAGTTTTGGTCAAGGAGGGCATGCATTGCAGAGAGCCTTTATTGATCTCAGTTGTGCTATGCCCGTCTTAGAAATTAAGAATATCAAATGGATTATCCTTAATAGTTTAAACTTTTAAGAATGACACCAACATTTTCAGTTTCACCTGGAAGTGAATTTATTAGTTCAAGTCTTAAAGTCCAGACACAGAATATGTTTCTACTTATTTTGCCAAACAAACCTTTCCTTCTGTGCTGCATTCCAATTATGAACTGTTCAAAGTTGTGGATTAAATACTCTGAGAGGTAGACTTGCACTGCAAATCCATATAATTTTATTTTTTTATGGAGAAGAAAACAGGTTTCGAGGGACAAAGCTCTGAAGCTTCGCTTCACTGACAAAAACCCCTCATTTAAATAAAAATATATTGACATAAAATTATGAAGGCTATTTGACTATGAAAAGTATTTCAAGGCCTCAGACACTGAAACTCAAATGGAGCAATGATTTATTTACAAACAAGGTTGTGCCATTTTTACATTCTCCTCATGTGGAATAGGATTTGAGTAATATAACTCATTTGAATACAAGACAAAAGAAACATTCAAAGCTGATTTAGCATTTGCTGCATTAGCATAATTATATTTTTTCAGTCTTATTAAAAATGCTAACATCTTCAAAACAATGCATCCAGATTTCTACCAATTTTCCATTTAAATCCAATTAGCCACAACAGTGTTTTTCACTACAATCCTTATTTGAATAGTTTGGGAAAATGCATTCGTTTTACTGGATATCTTAGAATGTCAGTATCTTGCTTTTAAGGGAGAAACCTTTATTCTGACATTAAAAATTGATTATTCTAAGGTGATGTTCCCACTATGCCCTAGAGAAATTTTCAGTCTTGAAAGGAAAGTTGGAGTATATAAAATAAGGCAGTTTGTTTGGCTTTGCTTTAAAAAGATTGAAGTTGTGAATAACATCTAGGAACAAGTAAGAAATCTATTGTTCACTCAGTATTTTTTCTTGAGTGCAGTGCTGTTCAATCTTTTGTTTTTAAGGCATGATATATTTTCCCACAGGTTACTTTACAATTACATTGCATCAATTTGCCAATGTCCCTCTGAGAGCTTTTAGTAATATCCAAATTGTTCATATTTGGACTGGTTGGAAAGAGGCATCTCATTTAGAGACAGTTTAATCTCTAGAGGTAGATCAGTACCACATCCCAAGAGGCCTTTGTATAACTGAAGCACAAACATAAACATAACACTATTCTTTAATTCAGTCATGTATTACTACACCCGCAATCCTCATTCAAAGTATATAACTTTCTAATTTTAAGTGAAAATGCTAGGTATTTGTAGTTCAGTTGTGGTATATTTGCAAGTCAATTGTGGTATCATATTTATAGATCAACTGAGGTATGATGATAAGAGACACAGTTTTCTTGAGTGATGTTACAGAAACTGCCGCTGAAAACACCGTATTTTAAGAGCGAGGAAAGAGGTATTCTCAGTAGTAAGCTAATTTATGAGAGGGCAATAAAAACATTTTATGTATCATTCACATAAGAACTCATCATGAAGTCTTCCTGGAAAGTCTTAACCATGGAAACCTTGCCAGGAGGACACTGAAAGGTTGGCTTTTAGCAGATGGTCATTAGAAATATTGTTTCAAGTAATTGCTTTATATTTTCTTAATGGAGGACACCAAAGAAGACTACAATATAGTCTATAGTTAGGACAGTATCTGAAGAAATTTTTTACATTGCAGAACAGCTACACAAAAGCTCCTTATCCGATTTGAAGTGACCTGTAAATTTTGAGTGTTGGGATGTCTTTAGAATTCTGAGCGTGGGTTTTCTCAAAGAAGATGGCAGAGGAATGCAACATTGGCTGTGGGAAAGACAGAGCTCTCTGATTAATCATAATCACCATAGAACTTGTTCTTGGTTTGGGATTTGTTCCACTTTTTGTCAAAGTAAAAACACTAATAAGCCTGTTTACACTGATTAACAATTAAAAAAAGCTGAGGAGAAAAAACATCAAACACCATTGATTTCTCTTATGACAGGAAAATTTCTCATTGCCTGGTTCCAGAAAGGCACAACAGTCCCACCTTGCTGTATAATGAAATTACTATATCATATTTCTTTACCACTTCTAATTTCCCCCAGAACTGCAAGTTTGTTTTTTATCTCTTGAGTCTTGAGAAGACTTGGGTTTGCTATTATTTCTGTCAGTCCATTCTGTCCATCCTGAAAACAGGCTGTGCTCTGCCCATTGCAGTTTATGGGATTCTGAACAATTGTGTCCAATATCCCCTTTCTCCCAATTTGTGCCCAATCACATAACTGACAGTGAAAATTATAACCCACAAGATTTTGATACTACAGAGCTGCTTTTTCACAAAACAAGCAATAATAATTGTTTTTAAAATAAATGCAAAAAGACAGTGCAAATTCTGTTGAAAAATCCTTCCAAAATAATGACCTTTAAATAATCTACCAGACCACAGTCGATCTCTGTTGACAAGGCCTCGAGGGCTTTTCTTGATAGGATTCCACTTCAAAGCAGGCAGCCTGAGTTGCACACAAAGAGAGCTTACACTCTTTTAGCTTACGGTGCAATCTGGCTTTAAATTGCTCAGCTCTGTATTGAACTTTTACTGAATTTCTGCTCTAGTTACTTCAAGTGTGTCAGACATCAGATCAGAGGTCTGAAGAGCACTAAACAATGTGCCGTATAAACAACATTGTAGGCAGCTATTGCAGGACACCAGTTAATTAGATACCGTGCCAATCAAACAGGTGTCAATATTGTATCAATGTGCAATACAATTTAGCCAAAACAAGTAGTCTAAAAGTTTGGTTTTTATGAAAAAAGGTAGGAACTGGGGGAGAGAAGGGGAATACTTTTATCATGCAGCAGTTTCTCAGATATCTAAAAGGATCTATTATTTCTATCCTATATCTAAAGGATCATATTATGTCTTTAGTTAATTCCAGGTAGATTTTAAATATAAATTAACATAGTTTCTGAAAATTACTTGAGTTTGCTTATCTACATGTTGAATTTAGAAGATCCCTCTCAGAAGTGCACTTTCTCCCTTTTTTGAAAACATAGAACGAGTTCTGCAGCTGAACCAACCCCTTCAACAAGACATGAGCTAGGGCTCCTTACAAAAAACCTGCAAACAAAGCAGCAGTTTTCCAGAAGGCAGTGAGACTGGTTATTGCTTAGCTGTACACTGTGTTCAGGAAAGTGGCTCCTTTGCTGTACTGGAACGTTGTAACAATTCTGTGTAAATGTACACAATGTCATAGCTTGAAGAGTGAGCCTTTCTTTCTGCTGCCTTCCAGCTAACCAAGCCATTGAATTCACGGAATGGCTGATGCTGAATTTTAGTGAATTGTGTTTAAAATAAACGAGATCAAAAATAATTTAATTGTTTAATGTCAATAAAAGATCTTGTTGTTAGAATCCTACAATTTTGGAAGACAAAACGCTGACTCAAAATTTCTCGTTAGAGGAGCATATTGAGATAAATATTGGAGAATATTCTCTTTGGAGAAACACTGCAGCTGCTGCCCTTATATTTAAAATGCATGGACAAATTTTATATGTCTGGGGATGAATTTAGAGGAAAGGTTATGCAATGTGAATTGTCTAACTGATCCAAGAATATGTATTAATTTCCATAAACTAATACCCAGGAGAAAATAAAGTAATATAATGATGTTAACAGGGTATCAAAACTAATAAATAGATATTATATTTCCACTTAGCTTGTTTAAATGCTTATAATATCTGCTTTTATATGTGTCTTAAATGATTAATGTAGTTTAGATGATTTTTCTGGATCCTACATGTGTTATTCAGCTTAATACCTGTTCTCTTGATGTTTGACTTGGTTGCATATTTGACAAACTCTTACAAAAACACAGGAAGTATCCTGACTCCAATGAGATGGGATCACAATTACAAAAGGCCTGGATAATTAGGGTATACTATTCATCCTTCTGCGCTGCACTATTCATCAATGTGACCACCAATCTTGCACAATTAAAGCAAATGAGAACTAGAAGAAAAAAATACCCATATGTTTGCAGAACATATTTTGCTAATAAAAATGAAATTATGATTGGTACATCCAGATAGTCTTATTGCATTAATCATGGAGTTTTTTAAAAATGTTACTCTTATTTTTTAAAAAAAAACTTACTACCTGACTAGTTATTTGCTCTATGATAGTCACTACTTGTACTTGTGAAGAAAAAATGACACAGAAGATTTCAACCTCAGCCGTTGAATTTCAGCATTGAATGTTCAATAAGAGGTGTTGTAAAACCTGCCATGGGGGAGAAATTAATGTGTCTTTGTGATATTAATAAACTATTTTAGAATTTTTTCAAGCAGTCCCTAGAAGATTAAAGTCAGAACTTGCTAAGTCACTTGCTCCCTCACATTTCCACCAGCCCTCAAGCTTTCTCTTATTCAAAGGAAGGAATCTTTTGTGCATCTGTTCTTCTGAAAACATTTTAAGTGATAAAAAACTCTTACGAAAAATTCTGAAGTTCAGAATTTTGACACATGAATTTTAAACTTTTTAGGTCCTCGCTATCATGGCTAACAGGAAAGAACTTGGAGTTTTTCAAATCAAAAATACTAAATTTTTAAAAAGAAGTCACTTCCTTTTGCATCCCCATCTCAGTCACTTTTGTAGTAGTACAAGATGTCATCTAAACTAATTGGGGAAAAGATGAGGAGGGCAATATCTCTTTTCTCATAAGAGTTATCACAAAGACTTTATGCCAGAAATATGATGAGGAAATCTTTTACACAGAAACATAAGTAAATAGAAGTTAATATTGTTCCTTCTTTTCTACCAAGAAGGCTGAGAACTTTACCAAACTTTTCCTGAGTCAGCAGAGCAAGAAAATCCTATCCACCTCCACTTTTTTCCCACTGTGTTACATCTGCATTTCATACTAATGATTGCTGCACAGCCTGGGGAAGTTGCACGGTATTCTTTCAGTAAAAAGGGATGGCAGGTGCTCTGGCCAGCAACACTCATAACCAACCTCTCATCACCTCCCTCTGGCCCCTATATCCAAAAATAATATTTTCAAATGTCAGCATTTCAGATATAGACACTTTTAAGTTATGTGATGAACAGAAGTCAATGTTTCTTTTTTTCAGCTCTACAGATCAATTTATTTTGAGAGAGAGGCAAATGTGGGAGGGAAGAAATGATGTTTTACTCTGGTAACACATTTTCTGATTGAGTACTTAGCTTTCTGTTGCTGAAAACCATATGCATAACAGTTTTTTGGGGAAAGAGACTGTACATTTTCTTGCCTTCCACATAGATAGGAAACTTTCTGTCAGATAATGGAGAAAAAGCCATATTTATGTAGTAATAATGCTAAATCCAGCCATAAGACAGACTTTCTGAAGAGTATTTTATCATATTTTTCTTTTACACCAGAACCAGAATGATTGGCTTATTACTCATTTCCAACCAAATACATATCACAAGACCTCACTTGGAGTACCACATCTAGTTCTGGTATCCCCAGGAGAAAAAAAATCTTCAACCTGTTGGAACAGGTCTAGAGGAGGTCTAAGAAAATGGTGAGTGCTGGAGCCCCTCTCCTATGAAAACAGCTGAGAGTGTGTGTTGTTTAGCCTGGAAAATGAAAGACTCCGATAGGACCTTATTATGGTGTTTCAGTACTCAAACAGAGCTTGAAAGTGAGATGGAGAGAGGCTCTTTACCAAGGCCTGTGGTGACAAGGCAAGGAGCAATGGTTTAAAATTGAAAGAGGGTAGATTTAGACTGGACATAAGGAAGAAATTCTTTACAATAAGTCTGGTGAGACACCGGACCAGGCTGCCCAGAGAGTTTGTGGATGCCCCTTTCTTGGAAGAGTTCGAGGTCAGATTGCTCATCACTTTAGTGAACCTGATTTGGTGACAGATGTCCCTGCCCTTGTCAGGGTGGCTGGACTAAGCAATCTTTAAAGGTCTCTTCCAACCCAGCCCATTCAGTGGTTCTGTGGTCCTGTGTTCAATGTCTGTCAACAGCGGAGTAGACACATTATTTACCATGATACATTCTGTTCAGAAAAGATGTTAAAATGGACAAAGATGATACACACGTACTTACAAGGAACATTACACAACACAGAGTAAATTCAGAGAAGCACAAGGTAGTCTCATGGAGGTTGGTTAACTTCAGCCAAATCATGGTGCATTTCTAGTCACGTTAAAATTATTGAGGTCCTAATTTGCAGCAGCTCAAATCAACTGAAAATTATACATTGGGAAGAGAACTTTCAGAGTTTCTAATTATTGTAATTTAACTTGCATTCACCATACAACTGCAGTCTGAAACAATTCTTTCTTAACAATGAGCAAGTGTCTGTAACAGTTGTGAAGGAAAAAAATTAAAATCAAATCCACATAGATATTCAAAGGAAAGATGGAGAGAACATATAACCATTATGAACATAGTATTTGAAAGTTGTCATTTTGTCCAATCACAAACTTTTCTGACAGAACCTTAAGAGTCAAAATGGTACTTCCACCACTGAACCACCTAATGATAATCAAAATATTTGTCATACAAGCATTTTTTAGGATTACCAGGTATTTTTGTGGTACCTCATTACAGAAGGAAATCATAGTAGTACTTTAACAGAAGAAGATTTTAAAAGGAGTTTAAATAACTTCAAAAGAAGGAACAACATTATTATTTGTAAAAATAGACAATGTATAAATAGCATGTGTTTCTACCTACTTTATTACTGCTTGAACATAGAAAACATAGTTCTGCAAATATTTTGGAATCTGACCATACTATTTACACAGAGGAAACCATTTTATGTCAGAAACTCCAACAGGCTTTTGTGGTTCAAGTAAACACCAGTCCTGCTTGAATGAGCTTCATTTGCTTTCAGTAAGTGCTTATTCATGTATAGCACTGTAGGGAAGGCCCAGAATTTTTCTAGAAATTCACTACAGGATTTTAAAAATTCAATCTACATTTCAATACTTGAAAAATGCAAGGTATTTAAAGTGAAACATTGGTTTCTGTTAAAATTCTCCAAATATCTGAGCCCCACTTTCTGCAAAAGTTTCATGAAATTGTTTTTTTAAGGCTGGCCAGTAAACCGCTGAATATGAAGTCCAGTTATCAAACTGTGCTGTTTATTTGGGTTTTATAAAGGCTTAATCCAAAGCTTTTCCAATTTAAATCCTTTGGTGAATTCATTGACAAGGACTGAGTTCATACATTGCTTATTTCACTATGTTTTAGTCTCATGCATATGTTTGTTAACACTGCAGTCTTTTGGAGAAGAAATATTTCAGTTTTCACTGAGTTTCTGCTGAATTCTGGTGAATTCAGATCACAATATACTGCATAGAAATTTATGTTTAAAAAATTAATTATTTCTGTATTTGTTGATTGTAGTTTTAAGCTGTTTTAAATGTTAAAATTTAATATCTGTACACGTCCATTACAACCTGCCAATCTCTATTCTATCGATCTGCTTATTATGAGGTTTAAGTACAGAACTTCAATATTCAGTTTGAATTAAGGAAGTCTTTATCTTCCCCCAAATATTTCAATTGGTTGAGCAAATTTAACCATGTTAATTCTGAATATTTGTGTAAATCTGAAATCTTTGATCCAAGTTTTCTCGTGAAAGCCACCCACTTCAAATACACCAGCCCAAATCTGCTGAGTATTGCCTTCTTCTCCACCAGCTCTCCTTTCCTCTCATTTTTCCCACTAAACAGGAAGTATTTATAGTGAAGAAGAAAGATTGGAACTTCAGAAACAAGTAAGTGCTGCACAGTCCATATTTCTTTCTGTGGAAGACCAAGCAGCATTCTCAGTGCTTTCAGTGCTCTGTGTAGCTGTCCCACACACTTCTGCAGCAGTACAGGGCAATGAGTGTGCTCTAAAATGCAAACTGTGCGTCTTCCTTCATTAGGTGTGACTTCCTACCTCTTACTGCTGTTTAGAAATCCACTGCCTTTTTAAATCCTCCTTTTGTGCCTTTAAGGTTAAACAATGAGTTTTTAAATGTGAGTCTGCACACTGTATAGTCTGATACAGCAGCCTTTGGAAATAAGAGTGGAAAAAACCATGTTTTTTCATTCTAGAGAACTAAATCAAATAATCCCTTACAAGAATAACACCAAAATATATGATTATGTCTAGCAAGTTTCCTAAGACAGATTTCGTATTCTTGTTTAAGAATGAAAATACAATTAAGTCGATGTTCTAATCTCACTCTAAATAACTTGTTGCTATTTTGGATACTCACTGATTTTTTTTTAATTGACACTCCACAGACTTTTAAAGTCAGTAACCATGAGCAGAGTGGGACATGATGAGAAAACTAAAATAGTTGATTTTTTTAAGTCAGGTGACTAACCTGGTAGCTGATATTATTTGAAGAGGCAATCTTTTGATATTATGAGAAAAAGAAGACAACACTAATGAAATAAAGATAATTTGGATAGAGAAAAAGGGTTGCTGCATAACATTAAGAAAGGGAGGTGAAATAACAATGCTTCACAGGTAAAATTGTCATTAATTTTTTAAAAATAAAATACATTTTTTCTAATATTCTCAACTCTTTCACATATTATTTAAATTATTCTCATTATTGGTTTTACTAAATTCTAGTATGCTTTTTTAATGGAAATAAACTCACAAGAACTTTTATAAATTTAATTCAATTTTAATTTGAAAGTCACCTTTAACATAATCTTTTTAAGTATTTATAAAATATATGTCTACTTATGTAAGAAAAATATTATCTCCACCTTTGCACTTATGGTGTATACATAGACATAATAAATCCCACATATTTTGAGAAATTGAAAAAGTTCCCATTTGAAGGTAGGACATTATACCATTTCCTAATATAAAACTTCTGGAGCATGCATACTGACTATATTGAATCTCTCATAAAACAATCTACATTCAACTTTTCACTGGATTTCAGCTCTTCAGTATTCAACACTTTGGTAATTGCTTCCAAATGAATTCCCCAAAACTCAACATACTTTCTCAGAGAAAGTCTCATATTGAGTCAAGATAAATTTATCCATTGAAATAAATACAAAAACTACATAAGAATCACTGTTAAATATATGCTCAGATATTAACATAAAATGTTTTTCCTCCCATTCTTCTGTTTAGTCCTGATGTGTTTTTAGCTAAGATACTTTACACACACAGAGGCATTATAAACAAGAATTGCTTAAGCATTAAAAATTGTCTAGCAAAATATAAAATAAATATGCATTTTGCTTCTTCTCTATTGTCTCAAGGTGTACTTTCCTTCATCTTGCCTGCCTACCTCCATCAACTTTGAGACTTTTTTTTAAAATGGGGGACCCTGGGAGATTGATGACGTAAAGTATGAAACTGACCTGTCTTTTGAAATGGAAATGTTTGCAACAACTTTTTTAGTGAAAAACACAGTGATGTGGAGAATGCACCTCACCACTTCCATTTATCCAACCAAAATAAAACAGCTCCTATAATTTTAAAATTGTTTGTGCAAACAATCAAGCCCAGGTAACAGCTTCTGTTGCATAATCTTCATGAACAAATGGCAGTTTTGTGTCCAGTAACCTTATGTCATATGCATTATATAAATGGGGAAATAGGTGTAAACATATATTCTTGGTAGGGTTGGAAAATGAGAGAGAATGTTTTCATCAGCTGTTAATTTATTAATTGTCCTGACACAGCAATGTGAATGAAGGTGCAGTAGATGTGACCAGCTGGGGGATTGGTTTCAAAAGTGCACCTGTAAAAATTAATGTGGAACCATCTTGGAGACAGTCACAGTCCATTGCCTCACCATGGTTTGATTATTTAATTTTTAGTGGGATAGTTTTAGTTCAGGATCTCAGAAAGCTTCCGTCACTATTTTTTCTTCCACAGCATTTCTTTTTGGGGGGCTGAGGGGAAGGAAGGAGGAAGGGAGAGGGAATGTGCAATTTTTTAATGAGATAGTTTGTTTCTAACTTTAACTTCCTCCAAATAGTACAGTTCAGTTGATTTTTGTGTGTGTGTCATAAAAAGACTTTGTAAATTACTGTTCAGCCAACCTTAGGTTGGCTGGAGAAAAAAAACTGTCACTTGTCTTTCTGTCAAAAATTCGATTATAGTTATAAAGGTCAAATCTAATCTGTTGCTCAGTCAGTCACATCAAACCTGTCTTTAGGTAAAGCATTTGCAAACAACACATAAAAATTGAAGGTGCAGCCTAGATATGCCTCGTATTACTCCCAAAATTTTTGGTCCAAAAACTGGAAATCTGATTGCTAAAACTGATAAGTTCTGAATTTCTGGGTATTAGGATGACATAATATTATATCTATTTGATAGTAAAACATCAAAATCTGAATTAATCTTGAGATGATTATCCTGTTTATCTAGGCTGAGAACATTTTTTTTACTACTGTTTGAGGCAGGCATATCTGAAAAGTGTAATACACTTTGCTTTTTTTTCCTTTACTCTCCCCACCCCACTTGTGCCACCACCTCCCAATGCCCCATTAGATATACTAGAACTCCTTCCTGTTCACAAATGATTCAGTTTCAAAAATCAAAAGGTATGTTCATGGATAAAGTCTTGAACAAAAAGCATTTATTACTATGTATTATAGTATAAGCAGAGAATGGCATTTCTCTTTTCACAATACGAAGCACTGTGGAAGGAGCACAAAATGATGAAGTTAAGGCAGTTGTTGAAAATAAGGCAAAACCATCTATATGATAGCATTCCAAGAATTTTGATACAATAATCTTTTAAGTGGATGATTATTTACCAAAGTCATTTATTCATTAGCTTATCCATTTCCTCTATTCCCTTGTTTTCTTGGAGAAAAAAACATTACGTCCTTCTTGGCTTTCTTATATTCTCTGGTGCTTTGTTTCCTTGGAAACAATATCCATTAACATTCTCTATTTCCTCCTTTGTTGCCATTTTCTGGATACACTGAGTATCCCAAACACTTCTGCAGTGTAATGTACCAGGGAACTAAGAAAATACCAGAAAATAGGCAATCAGAACCCTTTTTAGTGACACAAGGCTTATTTAGAAAGGAAACAAAATAGAAAATACTACCATATTTAGTGTTTTTGAGTAAGGTACACAGTCAAGAAAGTATATATGTGGGCAGGGGACAGACAACCCCTGTGCAAATACCTGTGTTTAATAGGCCATTAGATTTCAGATGACATTGCTGTTCCACACTGACACAGATGAAATAGCTTTTGTTACTGTTGTCAATAAAACAAAATTGCATCCTACAATAAGCAATATGCACGTAATTGAAACTACCTCTCTTTGAACTATTTGAAAATAAGTTCTGCTGGCTAAGAAAAAGAATCTTGACAATTTTTTTAGCAATTAGTGGATGTCTTTTGGGGGCATTTTGCACCTTTCCTTTCATCAGACTGACTTGTAGGGTTCAGTTGTAATGCCCAAATTGAAATTTTAAACTTTGAATTGCACAAGTATGAGCTGGCAACACTTGTAAAATCAGAGGCAAGAAAAAGTCACTTGCAGAAGGTGATTCATTTTAACCTAAAATGCATAACTAACATGAATGAAGTTGGACATTGTGGATGTTTTCATTGTTTTCTATTGACTACAAAAGGAACCAGGATAAATTTAATCATATAATTTTAGATATTTAAAGATAAGTGAGATGGGGCATACTTGTACCCTCTAAACTCACTTGTGCCTAATTTTATTGTATTTATATGTTCTACCTACATATCACACACCCTTTTCCATGTTTTCTCAGTAAATGGAATGTATTGAAAATTGTCATATCATGTCTGAGTCTGCGCGTTGCACTGCAAGATATGCAGTGCTACTTTTTCTAAGGTATTCCAGAAAAAACACCTTCTGAAAGCCTACAATTAGAGCTGGGACCAATAAAGGATCACACGCAGTACTGGGAGGCCTAAACATAAACTACAATTATGAAATTCTCCGCTTAGCTGCTGTTAGAATCAGAGGCATCCGTACTTAGTTACCTTAATTTAAAATTTTCTGTTTGCCTAGATTTTTGCTTTTGTCTGTGCAAGTGCTCACTACTTCTGCCCCATCAGAATCTAATTTGGATTCCATGATAGGGTGGAGGCAATCAGCGTGATAGATACTCTGAACACAAACCCTTAGTGTTTGTGGGTGCTACGTATCTTCTGTGTTAATTGTTAATTAAAAAATAGGATATGTAGCACCCATAAATATTAAGATAATATAAATATTAAGATTAACCCATTGTTAATCTTGTTTAAGATTGTAGAAGAATGCTGTGGTATCAATGATACTTTTTGCATAAAAGCACTCACTCAAAATGTGAAAAAACAGGTTCAGTATTTTCTAGCATGAAAGGGTTCCAGTCCATATCTTTTCTCTTACCAGCTTATCAGTTCAGCAGAGCTATTTATTATTTTTCTTCTGACTGCAGCTATGCCACTGCACAGACAATGCAATTTTTCTGGGTCCAGAAAAAGGGAGAATGATTAAATGGTTATTTACAGGCATCATTTTGTATTTTATTTACTGATTACTTCAATATGGAAAGAATAAACATTGCTTATTTTCCCTCAGGTAGGCTGCCACATGGTAGGAAATGCATTTAACCTGTTCCTTTGGATAATGAGGCTGGTCAGATGGACATCATCAATCTGTATGAAGGACCCCGTAATGCATGTTTCAGTGTCACTCAAGTTGAGGAGACATACACGCTCTCTCCCTGTGCATTTCTGTGCATCACTGATTCAGTGAGTCTGTCCACGTTTTTTTCCCCACTCTACACAAAAACTGACACCAATTGCCTTTTCCTAGAAGGCCTCCCCATAGTTTTGGAGGGGTATAGTTCAGTCCTTTAGGTGCATCTAATCTCCAAGAAGATTTGGTAGCAGGTTTGTAGACTGAGGCAGCATTTGTGCTCCTAGTCCTTTGTGAAATAACCACAGATAAACAGAGTAGAAACACCACATGTTTAGGGCATCAGCAGTACTGCAGAACATAGTCAATAGAAAGGATGGAGACAATTTATTTGTGACACAAATATAAGAACAACTCAAAAAATTGTGAGATAAGTGAGAGAAAATGATAGATGTTAAGAGAAAGAGATTATTAAGAAACAATATTCCGTATTTAAGAATCTAAAAGCTTATATAGGCATCGTAATTCCACCTTGTTCCCAGATGCTTTTGTTTTTCAGACAGTAGTTGAACCCTGTTCTTGTAAAGTAATAAACACAACAGAGGCCCTTACTGGTAGAAAGAGAAAAATGTAAATTATTTATGGTCCTCTTCTAATAGAAATAACAGAACTTTACAGAGTTTCAATTCCTGTAATACAAATACTGTAATACAAAATAAAAAAAAAGTTTCCAATATTTGGAAGGCATAAATCACAGCAGTTAGAAATTTGAAATTAAGATGGAAGTATGTATTAGATCATCCATTTCTTTTTTATGTCAGTATGATATTATAATTTCTAGGACTTTGTCCTGGTTCCCAATAATTAGGTTTTCACCACATCCCTAGGCTGACTATGCTAAAGAGAAATTAAGCTGACTATTGCTGGTTATATTTCTGCATTTTTGTTGTTCTGTTTATTCTACCCCACCTCCCTTTCTGGGTTTGTACCCGTTTATTATGGTAGATACCTTCTGACATGAACATTGGATTTCCATCTGAAGTTTGTTTGTAAGAGAGTTTTTTTCTGATTATCCTTAGTGTTTGCACTGGGCATAGTTTGCATAGGTGGCTCTTTTTCTGCCATAATTACAGTTCCAATTTAATTTTTTCTGACTGTATGCACTTTATTTCTTTGCATAATTTTGCAGCATGCCCATCTGTGTTCAGGATCTGCAGTCATTGCCATATGTAGGACACTTATTTTTGAGATGCCAAGTGCCACAACTCCCACAATTACAACAGAATCCAGAATGGTGTCCTGCCCAAACAAAAACCCTACATGCTGTGGGAGGAGATAAGGTCCTCGTGAGGCACAGGTGATTAGGGAAGGCAGTGTTGATTGCTCCTCTCTTGGGAAAAGACAAACATATTAGTGGGATTCTCCTCCTTCAAGGACTTGGGTGTGCTTTGTGGTAGTGTGCAAAGATGGGGAGACCTTCATCCTTGTTTCTAACTGGGGGAAGAATTATGATGTGAGTTATATCTTGTAGGAAGTAATATAGCAGGAATGACCTGAACTGACAAACAGTGATCCAGGTCACTGTAACAATGGCCCAAACCAAGCTGATGTTGTTGTTTGACACTCAAATGTTCTCTCCTGCCCTGACCACCCATCTTGACTTATGGTGCCCAAGTCATAGCCTGTTTTTACAAATATTAGGAGGAGTAGAAAAGAAGAGTAATAACAGTCTGTTAAGGGACAGGGGATAGTAGTTAATGAGAATGTGTAAATATGCATACTGGGTATAAAGCTGTTATAAGTATGCAATATAATCTATGCTGCTAAGAACGGGTTTCAGTAAAGAGAATTAGATGCAAAATGATGTCTAGAAGATGTATAAGTGTATTAAATTATGTGGGACCTGAATATGATGCAAATTGTATGGAATAAGGCATGGAGATTTTATTGGATCTGGCTGATACGGAATCAATTTTCCCACACCAGCCCTTGTGGTGTTATGCTTTGAATTTGTAGTTAAAAGGTACTGATGAGACACCAGAGTTTTGGCTACTGCTGAGCACTGCTCCCACACATCAAGGCTGTTTTTCCAAATCCCACAGTCCCCAAAGACCAGTAGGATGAGAGTGGGTGAGAGGTTGGGAGAGGACAAAGCCAGGACAGTTGACCCAAGCTGATCAAAGAAAAATTCCATACCAAATTATGTCATGCCCAGCAATAAAAGCTAAAGGAGAGGATCACTCATCATCAAAGGAGGGGGAACTCATTATTAAGGGATTTGTCTTGTGGTTTTTCCATTCTAAGAAGCACCATTTTTTTCTGCTTGTTCTTCAGTTCAAAGCTTCCCTTTTACTGCTGTCATTATCCCATATGGATCTAATAGTTATATACAAGATATTAGATGTTCAAAGTCTTCTGTTAGTACACAGAAATTTTCTTCTGCTGAAATCACACACAGATTCTGAACCCTTTTTGGAAAGATTGATTGAATCATAAATTCAGGAATTCATGTATTATGTTTAGGATAATGGGGACAGGATAGAATGTCTTTTCCCCCTTGAATGAAATTTAAAATAATAACGCTCACAGTTTAATGAATAAACAAGGAAAGACAGTGTGACAACCATGCAAATAACTGAGAACCATTCTCACAGAAATCAAGAGAGAAAATTTATATTGCCTAAATTACTATGGAATTGCAGCTGAATCATATACAAAGTATTTAAATGGCAAGGGAATAACAACTGAAAAAAAAGGAAAAACAGTTGATAATATCTGACAGAAAGAAGCCAGGAATGATGAGGTAGTCAAGACAGACGGGTTTCTTTGCTCTTGAGAAAAAAAGGTAAGCAATGAGAACAATCACCAGCTTCTGAGTCATCACAGAGAAGAGAGAACATTTTGTTTCTTACTATAAAGATAAAACTCACAGCTATATCGGAATTTTGGATATTGGAATTTTCCAGGATCATGAAGCCAAATATCTGCAAACAGGGACACTGTGGCTATCCTGGGAAATACTGAGAACATTTTCTAGATGGAGTTAGTCACTGGAAAGAGTTGCACAGGAATAATGTGGAAGGTGACCTGCTACAATGGCTGGGAAGAAACTGCTGAAGAGAAGATTTGAGGTAAACTCTAAACTGTTGCACTGCTTTTGCATAATCTCATGAATTTTTGGAGACAAAATTCTGTTAAGAAGCATTGCCAAGTCTGTCTCACACATGGCCTGCTATGACAAGTTTCTGTTCTTGAAGGTCTGACCTTCCTTAAGGTTTCTATTTCTAAAAACAGCAGGAACAAACCAAGAACAGAAACTTTCTGGTAGCAAAAGGAACAACTGAAAACTAACACATGCATTCAATTGCTGTAGGAGATTGCTCATGTGCCACAAGTTTTCTGTGAATCTGAATTTCATAGGTATGACTGTACAAGTAAATTTTTGTGGAGAAAATATTCACATTTGAAGCTCCAGTTTACAGTTCATTCATTTTGCATGTCTTGATTATTCTGACTATATACAGCACTGGAAATCCTGATTTATGATACATAATTTTGGCCACATTCCCCAGCCCTCGTGAAATATTTAAAGTTATTATTATTACTTTATAAACTCAAAAATATTCTTTTGGTCTATTATGAGATGGAAGAACCTACTTGCTTTATAAATGAGTGGTTAATGAATGGAATTTTTCTAATGCTGTTATGGTACACAAAATAGTTATGAGTGACTTTTTCACATCAGTTCCTTCACCTCTGAAAATCTCTATTACTGAATGTAATATATGTAATGTCAGAAAAATATTTTGGGGGGATATTCTAAAAAAATTATTTTAACAGCCCTTTTGTAGTAAATGAAGTAGAAAAACGAATGGGGGGAAACTCAGCAGATCAAAAGCTGCTGAGCACACAGATTTTAAGTTTACTAGAATTAAGCATTAATCACATTCAAAACAAGTTTTTGTGCACCTTTTGGTCTCCCACATGGCATAAAATAAAGTTCAGGAAATTATCTAGATTCCCATAGTAAAATTTGCAGATTAACATCTTCAGCCATTATACCCTGCTTTAAGGCTGCCAAAGAAATTCTTTGGCATTTGAGCAATAACTGTTCTTTGTTTAAAAGACAGAATTATTAAATTACCTTTAGTAATTGAAAAGGAAGAATACATGAGTTATAGGAAGTCTAAGCAAAAGTAAAATCATATGATCACATGCAGTAAAATAAACTTACTTGATAAGTACCATATGTGTGAGTTCTGTTAACCTTAACTTTTGTTGAGTTAGCATTAAAACTACAGGACCACAATTCTCTATCTGTTTATAGCTAGACAGATTCACAACTGTCTACACTAAGACTGCAAAAATCATTATGAATATGTTACATTTTAGAACACAGTATCATTTGTCCTATTATCCTATAAATATTTTTCTATCATTGTTTCAAATTAAATTATTGTTTGCATCCTATGACAGTCAATCACATCATTTCAGTGTTCCTACATTGCAAGTAATTTGCTTGATTTATGATACATTGCTGACAGAGCTGACAGAGTACTTCAGAATATTAGCAGCATAAAAATGAAAATGTATACTGAAAAATTGCATTAAGGCAAAATAACACTTTTATGCTCCACGATGTGGTTTTCATTTTGGCATGTATTTGGGAAATCTGATTCAATGCAAAGATCCAAATACCCTATATTTTTTGAATAGGTTTTACAAATTAGTTCAGACATACTGAAAACAGCAATTCACACCCAGAACTGAAAGAGTCCTTCTGTATCATTGACAGTATTATCATCTGTCATAGAGAGAGGCCCCTGTTATAGCATGCATTTCTGTATTGTCCTTAGCCATTTATATCTTTAAAATAGTTAGAATTTATGTTACAAAACATTATTGTTCTGATGGCTATTTATCACTTTCTAATTTCCTTCCTTTATGAATTTATTATGCAATATATGCCAATTTATTTTTGTGCTGATATTTGGCCTTGGTGTAACGAGCTAACTACCTTTAGGTTTATGCCTCTGATGTACATAATAGATAAGAATTACTTTCCTTTTCAACTTTTATTTTGCAAAAGTAATGAATGCAATTAATTTAGTCACGTAAGATAGTCTATCAGCTGCTCAGAACTTCTTATACTCTAAAATCATACAGGGAAGGTACGGTCCTTGTGAGATCAGTTAATACAGCATAGTTCATCGCCTCTCGCTTGATTCTAACTGAGAAATTCCCACATAGAGCAAAGTAAATTTAGCTTCTTCTGGTAAATGTTTTATTTTCATTCTTGAGAACTTTCAAGACATTTTGCCCTCAATGTGCAATATTCTAATCATTCACTGGCATGAGGCCTTCAACTTAATGATTTTAGAAAATTGCAGCAATATATTCTATTCTTTATGCCAAGACTATTAATAAAAAACATCCACTATATATGCCAGCAACACCACTAGTTAGCTGCCCAGCATCTGATATGTCCATTTTCAGTACTTTCCATGACAATTTTCTCTTTTGTAAGTTACTCACATTTTCTTTCTCATCTGTCTTCCTTCAGTAACAGCTTTTCTCTAAATGCAGTAGAATAAATGCTTTTCTGCTATGTGAAAAGATTAATTACATGGTTTGGGTTTTTTTCTAAAAATTCAGATATGAGAGAAGATATTAAACTGGTTTGATTTTTAGTAAGCTAACATTAGTTCGAATCTCATTTACTCACACAACTTTTTAAATTATTCTTTGTTTCAGCGATGTGTTCTAAAACCTTATATCTTGCCGAAATCACTTTTATTGATTTGGCCTGTCGAAGTTTAAATTAACATATATGCATAGTTGCAATTTGAATTCACCAGTGAAGAGGACCCTCCATATTTGTTATTATGTTTTCTGAAGAAATTTTCCAAATGGAAAAGGGATTTCCTTTGTCTGTCCTTTCAGAGGTCCAGGATGCAGGATTCTCACTCTGTTCTCCCTGTTCTTCATTCTTTGGACTTTTTGATCAATACAAGATAGGATATTTCCCAAGTCATTCTCCTGAATTTTCTTGTCTTTTCCTCATTGGTCAACATCCTTGTATTTATTGATTAAAAATAGGAGAATGAACTTAATTTTTTTATCTGGAAATTGCTGATTGGTTCTCTTTGAAGTTTCTGGGTTTTTTTCCTCCAGATATGTCTTTTTTGGTGTTGCTTCAACTGAAAAAGTGAAATTCTTTCCTAATTGCCAATCCAAACCCTTTATTCCTACCAAAAGTACTGGTAAACCTACAGGTTGCAGTTAGAAATTAAGATGATGAAGGACTGTTAGATTTAGGGAAAGCAGATTCATTTTTTTCCTCTTTAGCTACTTGTATATCTACTTCGACAAAATTGCAAAACTAAATTTACAGCAGAGAATTAATTTGAAAAATATGCCATAGTTTAAACATAAAAAACCTGACTAAATAATTATTTTTTTTCTCATTTCTTGAATATCTTATGTCTCATTTGATCTTTCATTAATTCTTATCTTTGTGAAGGCTATTTCTCTTTTAAATGAGAACCTTGCTTGACAGATGATTTGCTCATTGAAAAACCAGATTTGTTTATTGCTCATCTCTTGCAACGTACGAATTCTTTTCCTGAGTTTCTGAGGACAGCTATCACCTTTGCGTCTCTTTCAGTAGGTTTCCCTAACGCATCACCTTCAAATAGAATCAGTGCCAACCTGGAAAATAACTATGCTGGCATTAATACAAAAGAATTAAGCAATATTTTAAATGAATTGCTTCCATGAAGCTATGAAGGAATTAATAACAAAATAAACCTATGTAGCCTCTGTTTTTGTCACAGGGCTAGATGGCAGAACCTGCAATTAATAATAAATAATGTGTTGTTCTGTCATACTGTTTTCCATTTAAGAGTTTTTGAATTTAGTATAAACATTAATTAACGTTCATATAGCTTCTGTGAAGTTTTCTGTCTTAGCTGGAAGAAATCTAAGCCATAATGAAAGGATCAAATCAAAGACTAAGGAATATAATCTCTGTCACACTTCTCATGTTTCACTTTGGCATTGGCAGTGTAAGGATATCTGCATCAATGCATGTAAAGTTACATCATATCAGGCCTAAGTAATGTAATTTTACAGCTGAAAGAAATACAGCCAAAGTTTGACAATATCTTTTCTGCAAGGAGGTCTGTAGGCTTTTGAAGCAGAGGAAATCCAGCACATGAGTTATATGGTAGAAGGAAGAAATAGAAAAGATATATTCTCCAGGTATTTTAAATTTAATTAAGTGAGGACACATCTGGGTTTATCATGAGATTTTTTTCTCTGTTCTTCCATCTCAAATTTGTGACTGAGAGAGAAGGATCAATTCCTTAAAATAAAGAGTAAGCTACAACATCAGATAGGTGCTCACTGTTCATGCTAGAAGGGTATGAGATACTGCATCATGCTAAACCTTTGTTGTTCAACACATATTTGTCTCTTGAGTTGGATCATTTTGGAACTATTTGGTTGACAACTTTGATAAGAAATTTTTAATGTCAGCTATAAATTGATGTTCTGGATTTAAATCAATGTGGTTTCATCTGTTCATAGATAATCTAGGTAGAAGTGTAATCAATATAGGAGGAATCAGGGAAATCCACCTAAGGTCATTCAAGCCAATATCTACAATTTACTGGAGATAAAATTTATAGTTAAACTTTAAAAGTTCATAATGACTGTTTTTAGCAAAATTTTATCTTGAGTTTGCTAGTAGAAAATACACTTATTTCTAATACTGTTGATTAAAATTACACTGCATTTACGAACATATTTTCATGTTTATTTATGAAGGACATTTTGTAGATGAATTTTTGTATTTTTTGTATTGGTTCTGAGTTACATATAGCATATTTTGTTTCAGCTTTAAACTATCATGTCCCAAAAGACAAGTGGACACAAATATTCCAAAACCATCTTAATATTTTCAGGGGGGAAAAAGTACAAAAAATAAGATTACAATTAGTATAATATGAGGATGAAGTTCTTGGTTGGCCTTAGTAAAGCAAGTAAATCATGTCTGCAAGTAATATTTTTTTGCACTCATTTCCTTTTATGACCAGAAAAACTAACTAGATTACATTTGAAAATAATTAAGATCTGGACCAGAAGGAAAAAAGAGGTGCTACATTTCCTTCTTTCTTCATAAGCTAAAGAAATGAGGAAGATTGATAAAAAAGAAAACAAAAAGAATCTAAGATAACTAGCAGTTTACAAATTTGGTTTTCCACAGTTTATCTCTCAGTGTTTCTCCAGATTTTCCCATATGCTCAGATTTCATGCCCTACTTTCCCCTACTCTTTAAGTATAACACTAGTTCAGCATGCCTTCCTTGTTCTTTTTCAACAAGCTCCCTAGGAACTTACAGATTTAAATCAGAAGTTCATAGAAGAGGCCATTTGGAACACCTAGCCTGGCCACCTATTTATTGGGAGCAAGTATGTCAAGCTCTGAATCTGTAAGAAGATTTTGTATAGCTTTTAGAAAAGTATCTAATCTCATCCTCAAATCTTTCAATAAAGTGAATTACTGTATCAATTAATCTATTAACCATGTTGAGATCTTACTTCAAGCTCTTCCTGAGACACCATCTCTCAGATAATAATCACAAGAAATAATGAGCTGTGGTGCCACATGGTGCAAAGTAGTTTAAAAGACTAGCTTACGCCTTTCAAGTGTTTTTGACCTAATGTGAACCTCAGAGAAAAAATAACTTCTGTATGGTGAATGTTCTTTACCACCCAGTAATCATTTTTACTGATTTTTCTTCTGTCTTCCAAAGGTTTTACTGAAATTGCCTTAGGAATAAAAAAGGTGTCATCTGTGTTACACCATTTTCATAATGTTTAAATCCTTTTTTTCTCCTCAAATTTATATTGAGTGTAAGAGACTTCCCTTAACTTAATTTTCTTAGCTGAGTTTCAACCATTTTTTTCCTGAAGATTGAAACTGTTCCTGAAATCCACATCTTCAGTAAACAGAAGCGGTAAACTCCAAATTGTGTGCATGTTACATCGGGTTTTCACAGCAGATATTCACCTTTTAAAACTACTTTTCTGCTCATTTCCATTAATTACTGCATCATGAAGCTTATAAATTCAATTGTCCTGGTTATTTTTTTCTTTCTCTGACGTAATTTTTTTTTGTCATTCACAAGTAAGGGACACTTTTACAAGACAAGCATAATGAGCTGGTGTACATCTTGGGGCAATTCATCTACATTTTTCTGATACTATAAATCCATATTTACATCAATTGAAGAAAGGTTAGTGGAGTTGTTTGTGAGGTTTGGCTGGCTGTAGTCAGTATTCATTCAAGACACAGCTAGAACTGTTATCTGTCTTCTGCATAACTCACGTCGTCAACTTGGCTGGCAGCTAATATTTTCAATGATAAAGAGTTTTAAGAGCAAACTTTTTTTACCAGGAGACTTTCTTTTTTTCTTTAAAATGAATCTTTTTTCTTCTGTTTATGCATTGCTTTATTTACTAGCTGTTTTTCATTTTCCTATCATGCACCTAGTTTTATTGCTTTCCTCAGAGAACAGCTGTACTTTTTAATAATCCTGACACCTGAAGTAGGAAATTCCTACTACAGTGATCATCTACCAAAAGATGAAGCATATCCTGTAGGAATTAGCCCAGCAGTGTGCCTTCAGAAATTATGTGTAGTACATGTTCCTAATGGTGCAATAGTTCATCGCTTACTCCTGATAGACTTTTCTGCACATTATTTCTACAAGAGATAAAAAATACGGAACATGGTTTTCTTGAATAGATTTTTCTTCGAACAACTTTAAGTTGCTTGATTTTCTCATGAATAGATACATCTCAGACATCATAATGGAAGACTTTTTATGAGTAAAAAGAAAGCAATTGGGCCACTGGATTTACTCAAAAGTACTAACTTCTAGCAATAACTCATTGCTACCCTGCTTTCTTGCCCAGAGTCGAAGTTGACTTAAAACTGCTTACTGCTATAAGGGAGATCTCTATATATGAAAAACTTTGAACTAAACGAATTATTTCTCAATAGAAGCATTGCTGACTTGAGCTCATGAAAATATTGTTCTCCAGCAGGTCAGAAAAGTGGTTTTTCAGCCTGCATGAAGCCAAATATTAGAAAAGGGCTGCATTTCTTCATGTGTTCTGGTACGTATGGATGCAAATAGAAATTGAAGGGTTTTTAATCTGTTATAAATGGATAATGTTGTTGTAACAGGATAATCAAAGAATATCAATTGTTTCAAAAAAGTGATCTAATAAACTGAGCATGTCACTTCTAATTAGATGGGGTGTATCTCACAAAACATTAGTTCCTGTACCAATAACAAATACTAAGTTTAAAAACAATAAAAACTGAATTACATTAAAATGGAGAAATGCTATTTGTCCTATGCTTTATAAAATAATTTTAAAATAATTTATTATTCATATGAGCTCATTTTTTTTATTGCCACTTTTTCTGAAAGTATTTGGAACTGCTTTCTTCCTGAAGTACTTAAAAAATGAAATTTTTTGGTTTTGATAAAAACTGACATATGTTTTGTTTGAACATTCAGTCTGATTTTTGTCTGGAAAAATCCTGTAAACTGAGGTTTTTTATTAAATATAGGGAAAGGACAAGGAAAAAACTTAAATTTCCTTTAATGCAGTTTCACATATTGCCACTAGTCTATGAAGTCAACACAGTCTGACTCAAATGCCTTCTCACATTTTGTAAATATCATAGACTAAAACTTAATTTGATATGACAAGATCCATAAAGAAGAATCAACTTTTCAATGGCTCCTTCAATTTTGAATTACATTTCAAAGTAAAATTTGAAAGCAGTAAAGAGGAAAACAACATACTTATACCCCGCAACATAGTATCTAATCACAAAGGACAGAATTAAAAAAATATATTTTGCTGTTTGCATAATATAAAATCATCTTAAATCAAGAACAATACCGTATTTTAAAGGATACATTTTTCAACATAAAAAATGCAGTGAGTATTTTTATATGATAGCTTGTGGTCTGTCTAGAAAGGATTTTTGTGGGTTAAAACATACTGAAACATGCTTTGAATTACCCTATATTTCTTTAAAAATACTTACGATAACTCCACTAGGATTTCACTTTCAGTTTTACAGCTGCTCTGAATCTTAACACTGACATCTATTATAAGAGAACTGAATATCTAAAAAGGGAATTTTATGCATAACAATGCCACTGGCAAGATTTCACAACAGAAATAGTCACAGTAATGACATTTCTGAAAAAGAAAAACTGAAAAAATCCCAATACAGTTTAAGGTTTCCAGCCTTTTTAACAATACCTGCTTCTGTTGGTAGACTTTTTGATCATCAGACGATAAAAGCAAATAAGTGAGAGGCCTTTCTTATGCAATTTCTCTACTTGAGAGTAAATGGATTTCACATGGAACCTTAGTATTTTTGCATAATTAGGGCTCCACAGCTTTCTCTCTTTCTAGCGCCCACTCAATGTTAAAGTATTTTCATATTAACTTGAGGAATATGCCTGAAAGCCAGATGATACCTCCTGCTAAACAAGCTTGAGAAGGCAGTAATAATCACAAAGAAATAAAAAACAAGAATAATATCCTATCAAGGTTTAATGAAGACTAGGAGTAAAACTGAAGTAAATAAATTCAGTAACTTTTATCCATGAGGCAGTACTAGGATTAATCTTTGTGCTTTCTAATTACTGGATGGAGTTCCTGTCCCACAGAAATCGGAACCCAGCAACAATTTAAGCAACCATTTCAGTCAATAAGGAACATCTGCATGAGCACATATAGCAGACTTATCAAGGAATTATTATTTTCCAGTTCCAGGTTCCTCTGCTTTGCAGAAACATCATACAAAAATTGAGTATGAGTGAAGAATACCAATATATTATCAATTTTTCATATATGGAAGCAGAACTCTATTTCAATAAATATCTTCAACAATTTTTTTTTGCATCAGAATTACTTCACCTGAAAATATTTTACTTCACTTGTCCCTGAAACATTTATGCTTTCTTAGGTTCAAGGTCTCTAAAAGTCTTTCGTTTCTAAAAATTGTTTCACTTGTTGAGTTGTAGATAGAAACTTTATAGATATAACAAGACATTTATTCACCAGTGAGTTTTGAAATTAGAAACATGGTACTAATTCAGTACACTTTGGAAGTGAAAGAGAATAAGTGAGGCCTGGGTAGTGCAACAATAAAGTAATGTCAGAAGCCTTGGATCAACTGAAGAGGCCACTGTAGGATGTTCACGCTGGTATGGCCCTTAAGAAGGGGAATCTTCCCTCTTCCATTTCAGCAACACACGGTGAATTAATCTAAAGGTGATGCATCCAGAGGTGACTGTCACCAGATCTTTGTCCCAGATGGGAGGGCAAAGTATCTAAACAAGCTGAGTTGATACAAAGGCATTCGAGAGCATCCAAAGGAGGGTCACAAGGATGGTGAAGGACCTTGAGGTGAAGCCAAATGAGGAGCAGCTGAGGTCGCTTGGTCTGTTCAGCCTGGAGAAGAGGACACTGAAGGGAGACTTCACTCTCCTTTTGAGAGTCTGCAAGCTCCTTTTGAGGGGAAGTGGAGGGGTAGACACTGATCTCTTCTCTCAGGTGACCAGGGACAGGACTCGAGGAAACATATGAAGCTGAGACACAGGAGGTTTAGGCTGGGGATCAGGAAAAAGGTTCTTCACCCAGAGGGTGGTTGGACACTGGAACAGCTCCCCAGGGAAGCAGTCATGGCAACAGGTCTGACAGAGTTCAAGAAGCATTTGGACAATGCTCTCAGGCACATTGGGGTGTCCTGCACAGAGCCAGGAATTGAACTTGGTGATCGTAATTGGTCTCTTCCAAATCAGCATATTCTGTGATACTATGATTGATCACATTTTCAAGTGAAATATCAGGATCAGTCACCCTCATTATTCACTGAGAGGACATGATCAAAAAGGATGCCTCTCAAGGATATCTATGGAAGAGCCAGAGGGAGAGCATCTGGCATATCCATGCAATAGATGATTATTTTTGTTACACCAGGCAAGTCCAAACCACCATCATAGCTAGGATCAGTATCCAGCAATGAAAGTGTGCGTTGGCTCATTGGCACTTTACCAGCTACTGTCAATCTGACAGATCCTTTCAGACTGTGAATAACAGACATGACTCCTAGATGTGACATCGGGGAATCAGCATCCCAAGGGACAAAATTGTATTTGCTTCTGTTTCCTGGTGATCTACTGAAGGAGCAGATCCTGGATTCCTGAGAGCCTTTCTCACAGCACCAAAAACAGAAAGCTGGAGAAACTGTTTTCAGTTCCCTGACCTTTGGAAGAAAGAGGTCAGAACAAGTCTGTGTTTAAACTTCCCAGACAGGGGAGGAGTGACAAGATTGGTAAGGGTGTTAGAAGTCTCAGTTCTGCAAATGTGAAGAAGTCTGGTTTGCATTATGGTGACCACTACATAGAACTCCAATTTTTGTTCACTTTTTTCTCCTGGAAAAATTGTTGCTTTCTGGTGAGAAATTGTGAAGAAACAAATGAAAGCTGAGTAGGAGGAGATGTGTGTATGAGAAGGACTGACACCATGAGCATTTTCACAGTCGAGGCCTAATAAAAGGGAGATTTGGTGCACAGCTGATCTGAAATCATGCCCGATTCTGATGCCAAACTTTGAAGGCTACATTTTGTATTCAGAAATTAGTGATTTCTTTCTTAATCTGTGATGGGAACATAATTTGGTCCTACCCATGGATGCTGCTGATATATCCTCTAAGCATTTGAGACATTTATATTGAGGAGTGATTTGCTTGAGGCTGTCACAGGAAAGCCCCAGGTATGAGTTGACCTCTAGGGGTGACCTCATAAATGTTGTCCAGAGCCTTTTTCTTTCCCTTCTCCCTAACAATGTCAAATGAAGCAAGGTCGAGCAGGTTGTCAAAAAGTTGCAGTACAGTGAAGCTCTTACAATGGTGGACATTATGTTACCTGCTGTGAACAAGTGGAAATGCATTAATACAATAAAGGTTGGTCTTGAAAGAATTGGTATTGGGATAGCTTGAGAGATTCTCTATATAGTGTAAATTTTTGTCTCATTGAAAAACAAAAAAAGGTGGCTTAAATGTGCTCCACAGCAGAACTCCTTCTCAGGTCTCAATTCCACAATATTTGTTAGAATTCTTTTTTATTATTTCTCCTCTGAGCAAGTGATTTTTGTCTTGACTGAGGTTACTTAGACCCTATCCTTGCTCTGCCTCACATTTTCTGTGATGGCCCTGATTTCACCTTTGCTCTTTTAGTTGCTCACATCCAGTAAGCTGATGCCTACTGCAGTTTCCAAGTCAAAAACATCAGAATTACTGTGAAATATTCACTCATTCCAAAGTCATGTATTTGCTTCTGAAATTAATTTTTCTCTTTTCCTTTTATATCACTTTTTCTTTGATGTAGGTGGCCAAAACCTTTCTGGTGTCTGTAATTAACATGACTCATTTATAGTACTCTTCCACTTTTTGCTTCCTTGGAAACCACATTTGGACAGACTTTAAGCAGATCTCATTTTATAAGGATACGCTTTAGCTTTTAATATTTTCTTTGAAATGCTGTACAAGAGAAGTTTAGTCAAATAGCCTGATGGGCTGGAACAATATTTAATAGTGACCTGTTTCTGTGTGTTTTCCTGTAACAAGAATCATTAAACTTTTGGGTGAAGTACTAAAGTTGTCACTAAACTAATATGTCATTTCTCTATGGGAAATCTCCTGGAGAGTTCTTTCAAGGTCAACCTTTTTGTATTTCCAAGTATGCTGTATTAGGCAACTAAGCAGTAGACATCTGTTAATTGAAGGTTTCATGCTTCTGATACATGGCAATTCATGAGAAGAATCAACTTCTCAGCAGTAAAGATTCATTACTCATTATTTACACTTCTTAATAGAAAGTTTATTCAGATCAGAAGGTTCAAGAACACTTTGAAAACTCCTCTAAAAACGTGATAGAGTAAAAAAAAATAGTTTTTTCAGATAGCACAAATTTATTGAATGTGAAATTTAAGCATTGACATAATAACATGATACTTGGTAAATTTAATAGAATACTTGCACAGAAATGTATAGCTCATCTGTTTTCAGACAATGAAATTCTATGCAATGATTTATCTGCAAATGTCTCCACAAAAATGTAGCCCCAGTTGTAAGTCCTACTTTTGGTTTTAGCTAAACTGCCATATTAGGTGGAGAACAGAAGGAAATATTTTGTTTTGGATCATCTGTGCAGCTGTCTTGGTAGCAAGCAGACTTACGCTTGTAAAAAGTAAAGTCTGTGAACTGTTTATAACAACTTCCTTTGGACTGAGTCATCAGCCTGACCTCTCAAGGGCCAGGTTCTGTCATGTTTATTATCATGGAGTACTGTCTATCCGGTCCCCAACAGTGAGCTCAGAGGATGCTGATGACTAGGACAGAGAAGTAGCCATGTACATACAGACCAGGATCCAACCTGGAGTCACTAAATGTTCTATCCTAGCTGGTATTCTCCTGGACAGTCATCACTTATAGTTTTCTCTAAATTCACTAGAGTTTATGTTTGCTTAACAGCTACTGGAAATTATGCCACCTAAATTAAACTGCCAAAGAAGGCCTTTAGAAACCGGATGTTAGGCACTCATAATTAAAAAATCTGATGGTGAAAAGTATTTTAATCCAGGACAAATTCCGGTAAATCTGAATGTTTTTTTACACCTAAGTTATCTTTTCTTATTCTTTAATGTACACTAAAAAAAGTTGTTAGCTGGTTTGTTTTCATATATTAAATAATGCTTTTTATACTTGGACTCAATAAAAAATAATACCTTTTTCATGGCTTTGGAGATAAGTCTTGTGTGTTTTAACTCTAGTGACTGAATAACTGAATAATCAATTGTTTAAATGAGCTTGCTGCTCACATGTGTTGTTTGTTTTGGGGTTTTTTTCCCAGGGGAAAAAAAGTGGATAGTTTCATTCTCCATTTGCAAGGAACACAAGAACTTTTAGCGCATTAAGCTGTGCAGCCTTCTTAGCTTTCTTTGTAATAAAAACTTAACACAATAGCAGGAAGAAACATAGTGAAAATTAATTTTAATTATAAATTCGAGTTCAGACTTTCTACTCAAGTATATAAGTGTTCTGAAAGGGCCAGAGGTAAGCATAAGTATTCTAGCTTGGGGACACATATTTTCATACTGTTGGTTAGTGTGCATATGTGGGAGGAAACAAAGAGGAAGAGACTGGTTATCAGAAAGGAAAGAGCATTTTAATGTTGCTTCTTGAGGTTTTGAATCCCAAGATGTTCCCTACAAACAGGTTCTATTATCAGCTGCTCATTGGCTCAACAAAGAGGTGACAAAATGCCAGCTGCAGAAATTTTCCTGCCTTTCCTGTGTAAAGAGAGGTTACGGAAAGATCTCCCCAAAATCAGGGTTGCTGATGCTAGAGTGCCTGCTCTGGTCAGTGCTCTACCTCCATCTGTGTTGTCCAAGCTTTGCAGAGTTGGTGAATTTAAGCCATGCAGAATCTGAAATTAAGGCAGCACTAACTGCCCTCCTCAGCAAATACAGCTCTGGCCATGACCACAGCATTAGCTGTACTCCATTGTAGAAGAGATAATATCCCGTTTGTCATCCTCCACACTGATTTGCTAATCAACAAAATATACGAAGACAATTCAGTTCCATATGCTTTCCCACTTGCCTGTATTACTGGAAAAGTATTGTGACAAGTGAGCAATAAATTTTCAGCATTGTCGATTTGATTTTTTGCTGTCCTCTAACTTCATGGTGGGGATTGGCACCCTCATGTCTTACAGCACTTGAAGCCAAGATCAAATAAAGTTTGAGGTTTATTTCCTGGTGGTCTGGCTGTTTTTGATATGTCAGGGAATCCTGATTGCTGTGAAATGAGGGTAGGGTGAGGCAGTTACCTGAAAGGCCGGTCAAATCTGATTGTTGAAATTCAAAGCTCTAAAAGGCAGCTCCAGGTATAAATCACAGAAGAAACATTAGCTGGTAACCCAAAAAATCTATAAAGCAACCAACAAGTTTCAGAAAAAAGAGTTTGTAGAGAGCTTTTGTCTGAACGGCCTCGGATTCCCAGCTGTGTTGGGAATAGGCTATGTGGGATCTGGGTGAGGAGCTGAAAGAGTTCTCACCTGACTTTAAGGTGAGAATGCTTAAGTAGACACATAAAGACATATTATCTACCTTGTGGGAATGCATCTGTTGAAAGCATTACGTTTAAACTTTTTAATATCCTCCCTCAAAATACTGAATTCACCATTATGAAACAGAATAAACCTTCTAAACTGCATGTCTTTCACTGAAAGTACAAACAAAATTGTTCACTTTTGTACCTTTATTAAATGCAGCTGTTTTGGAAATCAACATCCTCCTGAGGTATCAAATGTATAGATGCCACTTATATGACAAAGTAGATAAGTAAAATGTTTTTTCCACTGCACAATTTCATATGCTCAAATTTTCCAATTGTAAGGATGAATGATGATGGCTTCTGTTTGTTTATTTTGCATTCACTAGATATTTGGGGAAGGATTTTTTTCTGGCTTTGCTGACACGTAATCATTGCAAAAACTGTTTTCTACAAAGCATGAGTTGACTAATAAAAATTTTCCAAACCCT
Source organism: Acanthiza pusilla (assembly GCA_036630365.1). Classification (NCBI taxonomy): domain Eukaryota; kingdom Metazoa; phylum Chordata; class Aves; order Passeriformes; family Acanthizidae; genus Acanthiza; species Acanthiza pusilla. The sequence continues at coordinate 72,132,332 of JAXCHO010000034.1, forward strand.
TGTGCAGAAAAACAAATTATTCATTTTATTAGTAATCCTACTGATTCTTTTCTGATGTTTGACTTAAGATCTAGTTTCCTGTTGGTTTCTTTTTGCAACTACTTCTGTAGGTTTTCTTTGTCAGCTATTTTCAAGCATGGTATGTGTTATCCAAGATTATAACCAGTGAAAGGTAGAAACAAAATTACATTTTCTGTTCTTTCTTCTTACTCTCTTTCAGAGAAATTTGAATTAAAAACTAAGTGTCATTTTTACCTTCTTGGTTTTGCCTAAACTGCAGAACTGGTGAGCTATGCAAGTCCAGCCTACCACTCTGTTGTCTTGGGTGCCAGGTTATTGGAGGCACTATTTTCCCTTCCTTCCTGTGTTGGTGGTTGAGTTTATTCCACACTGAAGAAAAAATTTTACCCTGATCTTATCCTGATGTGCAGGCAGGACACGGACAAAATATGTTCTAACATGAATAAGTTGAGAAGTTCATATGAATCACATCTGATTTAGACATTCGTAATGAAGACAGTAAATATGCTTAATACATGGCCTTATGAAACACATGGTGACCTGGTTATTTATGAAAATCTATGGCTAATACAACCTCCTAAGTACAGCAGTACTCTCTGGCAATGTTCTGAGGCTGTTTGGTATTGCCGAATTGTTTTCAATTGGTTGAGGTTTGCTTAGGTAACTCCTCCAGGGAACGAAATTAGACTACTGCAATCCCGCAGCTTTAATTAGAGCCAATGCTGAGAAAAAGGAAACCATAACTGGTTTTTCATCAGTCTACCACCTTTCCTTCACTACCTCTGCTCTACCTCTCTCTATGTAAAGATTACAATGTTAAATTAAAAAAAAAAAAAAAAAAAGTCAAAAGACTGACTATTCCTGTCTTACTTTTTGCAAACAACTGAATGTCTTTTATGTGAGGGCAAGTGAGATCAAGCCATGAAAGCTGTTGGTTAAATACAGAGTCTGCACAGAAAAATGCTAGTCTCTATCTTTGTATGTTTTTACACCTCTTGTAAACGTGAAATTTGTAAGTGGTACTGACAGAAACTGCATACTAAGTTCATGATCTTGAAACATAATTCCCTTTTACTGTAAACAGCTCCATGTGCTGACTCTGAAAGGAAAACGAGGTGAACACTAAGCATGTCTCTCAATCTGCCTCAAAGCATGTATGTAAAAAGCCTAAAAATAGTGTATGAAAAACAATGAAGAAATCCTGCAATGTGATAAGATACCATGATTAATATCTAGATTAATTGCATTATATAGAACAGACATTCCTTTCTAAAAGGAAAGAATGTCTGGGAGACTTAGACATCTCAACAAGCCTTTTCATTTTTTTCTTCATTCGCTGTTGTGTGATTTGGTAAAGTTTTGTTGTCTCCTTTAACTGCTGTATATGGTGTTAAAAACTAGGCTGGTCAGAGTAGCCTATCAGACATCAAGGAGGTTTATACACAGAAGTATTACTGTCTTTTTACCCTGAAACCATGCCCTTTGACAATAGAGAACTTTTAAGAGAAAGAAAACTTTAGACTTCTTCAGCAGTCTTAATAGATTTTTCATTTATTTTCCTTAAAGCACAGTTTATCTGTGAGACATTTTTGTCTCACATTTTAGTCATGCATTTCAAAAGGAATCAATTTTTGTTTTATAACTGTCTCACCTCTTCTTAGGCTGGTTTGGATTTTTTGTCATCTTAAGCTTACTGATATCAGGAAAGCCTTGCTATATCTAGAGAGGAGGCTGATGATTCCTACTACTTATTTGAAGAGCATATTAGAGACAGATGATGAAAAACACCACAAGATTTTCTGATCAGGAGAAAAGGATGAACATTACTTTGATTATTTCCTATGGAAATACTGAAATTTAGAGAGCTCTCTGTGTAATAAACGTAGAAGATAGGAAAATCTTTTAGCAGAATATGAAAGCCTTTAAAATTGACAAAGAGGCCTACTTTTAATTGATGTTCTGTGACTGGTCATGTCAGGGAAGCTATTTGTCCCTCTCTGTCTCTTTTACTCCCCTCCACCCCCCGCCCCTTCTTCTAATAAAAGAATAACTGAATTAAGATAGAGGTCTTTGGCAAAATATGGAAGGGCAGAGGTCCTTCTGGGTATCTTGTCAGAAACCAGATAAGAAAAATCCTATAGGAATCCTGGGTTTCTAAAATGGATCAAAACTGTTGTCTTGACCTAAGCTCTGGTTTAGTCCTTGGTGCTAGGATAAGAGAGTATATGGTCGCTACTGAGAAGGTGACATCATTCTGAGTGACACTCAGGCAGTGATATCTGAGCTGCCACAGTCTTTCCCTATAAATAGTGTAGTTGACTACTGGTTCTCAGATGATACCAAATGGCATTTAAAAATCAAAGTTGATTTTTAATGATGAGTTTTGGTTGCCAGATATATCTGGTGTGACCCGTCCTTTTATTTCTTCCTGTCTCTTCTACTGAATTCGTCATGTTATGCATTTTTTTACCTATTTCTTTACCCACTCATTTACTGGTGAAATCTCTCATTACTATTTCATTTTTGTTGGTATTTTGGTTAGGTTGTTATAATACACGTACTCAATTCACTGTTTACATAAAAGGGTCTTGTATAAATACAAGTAAAAATTGTACATTGCGTAATTTACATATTTTTAAAAGAGCATAAGAAAGAACTAGATATTAATATTGCTTCTGATGAAATTGTACGTAGACTGCTAGTGAAAAACATTGCCATCACAGCACTCACTGTTTAGCTAAAAGCCCCCAAATTGTTCTGCTAATGGTCTTGCTATCCACAAGGGATCTCATATGCCAGACAATAATAGTTCCCCCTGTTGCTCTTTTTAATGATGGCCTCTTATATGCATATGCCCCCTAATCAGAAAAGCTTTTAGATAGATTAGATTGGATACTGATTGCAACTGGAGAGGCCGCTAAAAGTTCCGTGGAAGTTCTTATTTATGCTTGTAGTACTGTAACTGAGCATAGACCTGCTGTGTCTGTGGGGCTCTCGTTCCAGGGATCCAGCCTCTGCTGCATCAGCAGTTCTCAGTTTAAGAAAAACTGCTAGCAGAGGTAGAAATAAACTCAGCATGGATTAACCACTTGAGAATTTATCCAGCTTCTTGAGAGTGTTTCGCCACCGGTACTGATTTCCATGTTGTGTCTCACAGTGCCAAACTTCTTAGCTTCAAACCCAATTCATACATTCCATAAATGTCTTGAGGTGTATTTTCTTTAGATAAAAAGGCTGAGAATTGTTTCTAAATTTTCTTACTTGTCTTTGTGTACAATTGTCCTTGCTTCAGGAAGGATCATGTAACAACTTTGCTATGGGGTAGGTTCCCCTAAATTATTTGGAATGTTGATGACCATCTGTAAGAAAGATAGATGAACTCTAGAAAACTTTAAATATTATTAAAAAAATGACAAAGTGTTGATGTCGGCTATGAGGAAAGATTGAGTCTTCATGCAATAATGCCTAATCTCTTCAGTCAATTAAAATTCAGAAGTCCACATATTTAACAATGTAAACAATACTCATCTCAAAACCCTGTTTTGTTCAGAGCTCAAACAGCTTATTTTGATTGCAGGGACATAATTTCTTTTTAAAAAAATTCATTATCTTACAGAAACATTGATTTTGGAATCAAGATAAAAATACTTAAATATCAACTAAGTTTCTAAAAGAAAACTGCAAAATCTGTCTTTCAAATCTTGATGGTCCGCTGAAAATCTACTTGTAGCCAAATCCATTGCTATTACATATGCTTACAGAGGTCATCTAAACAGCCAAAAGAAGAGACTGTTCTCTGGGAAAAGAAAAGGTTTTTTAACAATAAATAGCCAGCAGAAATGTTCTTTGACTTTCTGAGAATCAGATAGTTCTGAAGGATTGTGAAGAAGAAGGAATGGACAGGAAATTTTAAAATTTTTCCTACGTTCTGAATAACAGAAAAGAGTGATAAGATGATTCTAGAAACAAACTGCTGGATGTAAAGAAAGACTGGTATTTTTTGCCACTTTCAACAAGAAGAACAGCTGTGAAATCTGGAAGGTCTCTCCAGCCTGATCAGGATAGTGTTAACTTATCTCCAAGGGGAGAGTGTGGAAAGGAGGTAAAATATAAAATTTCCTTAGCATCAAGGTATCTAGAAGAAAATTAATTGAAGCACTATAGGAAGTTAAATAAAGAAATCCTGGACTGTCTATACTAGCATAAAGAATCTTGGCAACAACAAGGAATATTACATTATTAGTCAACTCTTGAGTAATTTTTATTAGCATGATATCATTGACGTTTTCTTGAAAGAATAAAGACATGAAATCACTTGTTCCAAAGTATCTAAGGAGGATGGTGGCACAATGTGTTAAGAAAGGTACCTTCTGGCTATATCTGTACTAATAAATTCAACAACATTCATTGTCCATACTGTTAAAAGCTAAGAAAAATCCCTGGCAGAGTTTTGGCCTTCATCAACCAGTGTTTTTCCAAACAATTCCCTGGCACATTATGGGTGTTAACATTGGACAGGGACCATTCCAAATAGGCAGTTTGTATTTGATTACCCTGTTTGGAGGTTAAAAGAAATTAATAACAAGAATATGGGCCCCTTGGTATAGGGTGGGGGGCAGAAAAAAAATAGACTTCGTTTGTTGCCTTTTTTCAAACTGAGTAGTACATGATAAAGCTCTCATTCTCTCATTGTTGAAATGCAAAAAAATATAAATTAATTTAATATCATAAGTGTATATCTGAGAATAATTTTGTTAGACTCATATTGATACACAGGAGGAAATTATCAAATAACTTGTGCTTATTTAGAAATGCCATTTTTTGTAAAAAGAGATAATTTTTATAACTAAGAGGTTATATATTGGCACAAGCTTCCCCCAAGTTATCAGGGAGGATAGCTTTAAAAAATCATAAATAGTAACATAATAAATCAGATGAGAAACAATAAATTGAAAAAATGTGAATGATAACTGAGAGAACTTAAAGAATGCTTCACTATGTATGCCAAAGCAATAATCACACAGTCAAGAATTGATATGATAATGATGAATGAAAAAAACCTTAAGTTGACTGAGTTTTTCAATTTCTAAAGGGCAGTGATGAATTCCTAAAGGCCAGTGATGAAAGCAAAGGAAGTTGATATGAGTGACTAAACCGAAACTGAATATAAACTACAGAAAACTGAGAAGGGAAGCAAATGGACAGAAGACACATGTCCATCAAAGTTTAAGGACAACATGAAAAGATTTTTTAACTGCTCCAGCCCAGAGCAGCAGGAGCGGGCATGGCCAAGAACCTAATGCTGTTCAAAACCATCTTGCATAATCAGCAGGGGCCAGGGGAAAGCGACTCTTTCACTTCTGGGAAGAAAGGATGTTCCTTTTCCTGTGAAGGGAAAGTGTGGTGGGCGAAGAGTTTGTCCACCACCGTTTTTCATTGTCCCAGGATTGTTGAGCATTTTGCATGTAAATCACCCTCTCTTTGTACACTTTTGTTAGTAATACTGGTGCTGTTATTGCTTGCTTTATCATCATATTGTTGTTTCCAGAAAATTGTTCTTATCTCAACCCATGACCTCTGCCTTTTTTGTTTCCTGCTGGAGTGGGGGGAAGGGGATAGTTTTGTGGTTTTCCTTCTAGTGGGAGTACTAAACTGGGGAATACCATTCCAAAACCATTACTAAGTGACACAGCACAAGGAAAAAAGAAGCCATTAACTGGTGCTAGTATATTAGTCAGTAGAAAAAGGGTAGAATTATTAGAAGTATTAAGCAACAGAATCAGAAATGCTGAGTGTATGTATAATAAACATACGATTAGCGGGAAAATGCCAGATATAGTGTTTTTGGGAGACATTAATCATGACCTTTCTACTCCAACAAAAATTCTTAAAAGCTCCTACAGGAGCTTAATACCTTTAAAATTGTTGGGAACTGGTAGTCTGGATCTAAGAGTTTTGGAAGAGCTATGAGACATTAAACAATCACAGAATCACAGAGTCACAGAGCCTTCAGGAAAGAGAAGACTGAAGGTTGGAAGAGACCTTCAGGATCATCTGTCCAACTACCAACCCAGTGCCACAATAATCACCCCTAAAGTATAACCCCAACTGCCACATCCAGATGCCTCTTAAACGTGTCCAGAGACAGTGACTCCACCGCCTCCCTGGGCAACTAATTCCAAATCCTGACCACTCTTTCACTGAAAACCTTTTAGTAAATACACTGCCATAACATCTTAAACTCTGGCAAAGTAGAAAAATGAAAATGATGCTGTTAAAATATGGAGTTATTGAGCAGCATGGCATTGTGTAGACCACAGATCACTAATACAAATTGCTTGGGACATTTAATAAGTTCAGGACAAGATGTGTTTAAAAAGACCAAGTACAAATAATTGATTTTGGAACAAAAGAAACCACATTTGGTTTGGAGAACATAGACGCTGAGAAGATGCAGACTATTGTTTTAGGCTAGTGGTTAGAAGCAAGGTTCAGAGTGACAGAAGTTGTACCTGTGGCAGTCTTCTTATTAATGTTAATAATGCCAATTAACCATTTAGGATGTAGTTAGCAACATAAGGTAGTAGCAATGAGCTTATATGAACAATGTTTGCCACTGGTGTGATGCTTCCTTGAATTCTGTGTCCAGTCCTGATGTCCACATTTCAAGAAGGATATGTTTACCCTACTGAGAGTTCAATCAAATGATTGAATGAATAAAATAAAAGCCTAATTAATGTAAGAAAGTTTAATATCTCCCCTTGAGTAATTATTTCAGTAAAAATTGCAGTAATTCAGTCACAATCTAAATGTACCAGCAATAGGATCCAAAACTGATAATATGGTTCCTCAGACCATTAAAAAAAGGTTTAATGGCTGAAACTAGAAACTACACTAATTCAGTTGAGAGCTGTGGCTTCTACAACAACAAGTTTAGCTAGCATCTGACATCTCAGTAAGTCAGTGGCAGCTGTTTCATACCTGGAAACATTGAAAGAGAATTTGGGTAGGGGGTTTCTTTCTGTAATGATTTCTGCAATTTTACTACTGCTTCAATCAGCTTATCTTTTGCAGGGTGTCAACTTAACCTGATGTGAAGAGAGGAGCTGTAACCATCTGCACAGTGGTTTTCAGTAGATTGCTGAGATTTAAATGTGCATGAGGAAAAATACATCTCTTGCATCTCTGACCTTTGTCTTACTCTCATTCCTAAGCATTCACTATTGCCCTTTGTCACAAACATGACACTGAGCTAGGCTGATCATTGGTCCAACCCAATATAGTTCTTACATTCTTATTAGAGTGGCAATTCTTCCTTGCATTTCTATGAATGTCAACAGAGATTAAATTTCATTACACAGAATTGTTGTCTTTTTTATGCTTTAGTAGAACAAAATAGTGCCAGCTACTCAGGAAATTGTATAGCTCTTTTAATAGCTGGATCTGTAATTACATACTGATGCCAGATTACCACAGAAAGAACTAATGGAAGCAACTATTTAACACCACACAGACTGCACACCTATATTTTAACTGAAGTATATTAATCTCATTAACTATTTGGGGCTCCATTCAACTAAGTTAAATACAGCACCTACATGTTTCAATTAATGCAGATTTCATCAAGGCTTTAATCATTTGCTCCTTTCCAGGATTCTCACCTGATCTTTAAGAGCGTGAGCTATTGGTGTCTTATGTCCAATCTATTATATATGAGTGTTATAGAACTTGATAAAGATGAAGCTTCCTTTTACAAAAATGGCATTTTTCCAGTAGCGGAGATTACTTTAGAAGACATTTTGAGCTTTTCAGTAAATTGGTTGCAAATCATTTTGATGTTTAGAGTGCTGGGTGCAGGGATAGTGACAGGTTCTGACAAGGCAGAAAGTGCTGTGGCATTATCAGTAAGCCATGGAAATGATCCTGAAAAGCAATGCTACATTACTTAAATGGAAAAAGTGCTGTTGAGACTTTCACAATCTGTTCACAGAGGGCTTATAAACAGAGAGGTGAAATCAGCTGAAAAAAACTATTCAGTAAGAAGTATACACACCCGCCTCCTGCCTGAAAGTATATTCAGGTGTTCTGTCAGCCAAGTAACAGACAGATTTTTAAAAGAAAATAGAGAAGCAGTGTTTCTCAACTAACTGTAGAAAATTCCCAGAGAAGAAATGTGATTTATTTGAGCAGGGTTTTGAGTATCAGGAGGGGGTCTACATGAGGGTGGGCCACCTGAGGGTCCTTTCTCAACATTCATGCATCCAGGACAGCATTGTAATCTTAAGGTCATCTCCTGGACCAGTGGATGTCTGCCTGATTTGTACTCTGTGTGCACGCAGCAGTAATCTTCTATATTTCCCGTCACTCTATAAGTGAAGTGAAGTTTACCTTGGGCACCACATCTTTTTAAACCCAATGCCAGCACTGCTGTACACCCATTTACCCCGTGCTCTCGTGGTAAGTACCTACTGCCATTCTGGTGACCATTCCAAAAATAAACACGAAAAATTTCTAAACTTCCCATCTAGAATCTGGAGAAACAAATACTTACTAAATTTAATGAAAACAAATAATAGATTCATAGATTCATATTCATAGATTCATTTATTCATAGATTCATAGATTGATAGATTGATAGATTCATCGATTCATTGATTCATAGAATCATAGAATGGCTTGGGTTGGAAGAGACCTTAAAGACCATCTAGTTCCAACCACTCTGCAAAGGTCAGTGACACTTGCCACTAGCAAAGATTGCTCAAACACTCATCTAACCTGGCTTTCAGCACTTCAGGGATCAGGCATCCACAACTTCTCTGGGCAACCTCTCCCAGTGCCTCACCACCCTCACAGTAAAGATTTTATTCCTAATATCTAATACAAACCTACTATCTTTCAGTTTAAACCCATTCTCCCTTGTCCTGTCACTACATGCCATTGTGAAAGGTTTCTCTGCATCCTTCTTCCAGGATCCCTTGAGGTATTGGAGGGCTGAAGGTTATGAAACTACACACAAAGCTATGATGTATACGTTTTATACAGATGTATACATTTTATTCACTAGCATAGGTGCCTAATTTATCTATTTTAGGATATTGACCAATGAAAAACACTTGGTAAAATCTAGATTGGAGTTTTTCACTGTGTTTATTTTCTGTGATAGTAAAGATGGCAACCACTGGCAAGCTGTAACCACATTAAAAAACAACAAAAGTATTCATTAAGCTCAAAACCCAACAAGATTCAGTCCATAATACACATGCATGCCACATCGCACCAACAAAAAAAACCCAACAAATGCTAATCTATTTATGAAGTGCTTGCATTTTCCAAGGAAGAGGTCACTGCATGACTAATCAATTACATTTCTGTAATTATAAAGAGAACAGCAAAAACCCCCAAGAGACAGCAAAAACTCTCTTAAAATTAAACTAGTCCCTGGTTCTGACAGCAGCTTGGTTTGCAGATAGATGATGGTGCTTTGTGCGGCCCCTGGGGTGAGAAAGTATGGTTACTGTATTGAGACCCTGTGAGTGCCTGTGCCCTCTGAGCCGCCCCAAATCCACAGCTGACCCATGCCCTGTCAGGATCATGCCTGTGCCAGTGGCTGGCTCCTTAGCATTTCTTACCTGTCCATAAAATGCACATTTGCACCTGTCACAGGAGATTCTTCCTCATTAATGGACCAGCTGATAACAGCATCCTTACTATCCACGCTTGCTGATTGAGGAAGAGAGCAAAAGTCAACACATATTTTCGGTGGCAGAGCCTAAAAAGGATGCCCGTTGACTGATGCAATATGAAACTGATATTTCTTAGGGAATGAAAGTAACACAGTACTACTCAGTTCATTTTGGAATATCTTATCTGAGCAGATGAAATCAAGGATGAAAATTCTTTATACGTATGTTTATATATATATATATATAAAAATAAAAACCATACGTATACACACACACACACACACACACACACACACACACACACACACACACGCATGTTTTCATATGGTAAATATTAGGTACAAAATTGAAGTTTTCCCAGAGGTGCAGAGGTGCAGATTATGGATGCCTCACCCCTGGAAGTGTTCAAGGCCAGCTGGATAGGACTTTGGACAAGTGAAAGATGTTCCTGTCTCTGTCAGGGGAGTTGGAACTAGATGATGTTTAAAATCTCTCCCAGCACAAACCTTTCTAGGATTCTATGAAAACAAAGGTAAAAAAGAGGAAAAAATAAATTAATTCATCAATAGGGCGTACCTGTGAAGTAAGTCTGGTTTTAGCCATTATATAGGGTTTTTCCACTGGTCACCTCCATCAGTTATAAAAGTTGAGGGTTTACCTTGAGCATAATTGTGCACTCTGACTCTTCTTCTAAGAAACAATTTTTTTCGGTACTGCCCTTTAAATGACTGCAACTTCATTCAATAACCATTGTGCCAAAATTCACTCTTTGGCACACTTTTTTATCCTTCACCATCATCTTTGTAAGGACTCATATTGTTTTTCATTTTGAACCTCAATAAAATAGAAATAAATCATGTGAAGTACTTACAGGGAAAGAAAATATGATAAATATGTAGATATGCACCTTTATTATCTCTGTGCTATCTCTTTCCTTCACAAGGCTATCTGTTTGACACATCTTATAATGCAAATGTGCTTGAACACTTTCTTCAGCTTTGTGTTGTAGCTTTCTATTTCCTCAGTAAATTTAAGTGGTTTTTTTTAAAGCGTGATCGTGTTCTTGATTATTGGAACCAACACTTAAGTTTATTACATCATTTATAAATTATATATCAGAAGAACTGCACAAATCTTTTATTAATTTCTGTAGCCCTCATTTTTGTCTTTTCAAGGCAAAGCATGGGTTTTAATACAAGCAGAATGGAATATGGGAAAGGTAAGTTAGACTGTTTAACAGCAGTTACTAATATTGTATCTCTCAGAAAGCCCCTTTAAAATTTTGACTGCACAAACCACATAAGAATCTGTTTTTATGACTATGCTAAATTCTTCTTAATACAGGTTTAGAGGCATAGAGAAAGGAATATGAAAAAGGAAATGAATCCACAGAACTAATTACATACTGATAATCTAAAGAGCACATTTTTTCATAGGCTACTGTCAAAGAAATAGTACTATTTCTGAAGACCCTGACATACTACAGAAGAAAATAAGCGACTGCAATTGGACAGGACTTACAATGATTATCTAGTCCAACAGTAGACACATACTTACAGCAAAAAAAGGGCCTGTTTAAGGGATTCTGATTGTCTTTTCCATAAAGCCTGTACCTGTGCAGTTTTCCCCAAGAGTGAATCTGGCTGCAGAGGTTCCTGCCCATACTGTGCCTCTCATTGAGGAGGCTGCGCACTGACACCTCTGCTTTTCAGCTGGCTGCCTGCGGGATGGACTGTAAATCAGATCAGTGAAATATCCCGAATTAAATAAGTAGTTTGGAAGTGGCTTTCCAAGTCATATTCCTCATGTGGCTTACAGCACAACTGAAAACAAACAGTTGCATCGGTGCAACTGAAATCAGTGAATCACAACAGAGGAGCTGGTCACAAGAAACAGGGAAAGAGAAAGAAACTGTCTTTGTACAGCTTTTATTCCTGACGGAAATATATCATGGAATGGCTACCCTGCCTCAGGGAGAGGGATGTGCCAGGGGACAAAGAGCTCAGCAGCACAGACTCCCTGTGCCATGCACACACTCAGGACAGGAATTCTTGCTTCCCAGCAATGTGGCACCATTTCCTTCCTGTACACACTCATTTAACTATCACAGGTGCCTTGAAAGAGCAGGCGGGTAGCGAGTACTATTCTACTACCTATAGTAGAATTAATTGAGATGCTGGTTTAATTTCTTGAGAAAAAGAAACTTTGTTCCATCTTTTGAAAAGCAGCACTGAAGCTTTCATTCATCTGCTTTTCATCCAGTGCTCTTTTCTGGCCTCCTTTCTGTTTCCTGCCGCACAATGCAGTATTATTATGAAAGCATTTAAAGTAATGACAACTATATTAAGAACACATCACTTCAGAAAAAAATTAACCATTTTTCTGTGTGTAGGCAAAAAAGGAACAGAAATTTGCTTGAATTATGAAGGCCACACACACACCCTGGGCAAGTGTTGCGTGATCTCTGAAAATTATCTAATTGAGCCACAGCTGGAGACAGTCACACATGGTTGTAGCACTCAGAGTGCCTATGACACCATTTCTTGTTCTCCACTCCCACACGGTTTTTCAGCCAGATTGCTAAAACAGGAATCTTACAGGATATTGAACACTGGCAAAAGACATGTACTTGGATATCAAAGTTAATATGCTAGTCTGTCAAGTCTTCCTATGTATACTCCACAGAGGAACAGAGAAATGCTTCTTCAGAGTCAGATAAATTAGGATCTCGATGTGTATGATTTAAATCTCACTTTGGCGAAGCCCTTTTTTTCCTTTCCATTAGAGACTCAAGGGAAATTGAACAACTAATGTAGAAACAGTCATTACCTTACTAAAGATAGCCCTTGTTCGAGGAGCACACGTGGGCATGCACGTAGGCACAATTTCAAGTACACGGGTAGCCACTGAAGCATTTTTAAATGCATTAAAGCATGTCTGAGCATCTTGTTAGGTTGTGTCCAGTGAACCAAACTCAAGCACTAAGAATTTTGAAAGTTATTTTGTCTGGGCACCCAACTGACTTTGGGGAGTGCACCAGTAACATGGGCTTCTGCTTCTCTGTGTTCAGCTTGAAAACTTGGTTCTAATGTCTGATCTCAGGCCAAGAGAAGTTGATGGAAGTTTATATTCTGAAGTTGGATTCTTATGGAGTAACTCTTATATTTCTTGCCCAGCTACGGGCCAATAAAATGACCAAGGAATGTAGGACAGCTTTCAGAAACATTATACAGAAAATAAAAAAAAAAAGAATGAGAACTACAGAAAGGAAAAAAAAATCTCAGAATTGGGAAAATGGCTTTCAAGCTAAAATACTGTGCTATGCATTTGGCTCTGTGACATTTATAAATATTTACTACTGCATTAAAAATAGCTAGGCTTTAGTATAACCACAACTGGTGTTGAATTGAAATGAGGACCAATCAGATCATATATTTAATGTCATTAACCAAAGAGGATATGAGCTACTATCCCTGTGTCATAGAATTATACCTGTCCACCATGAAATAACTGAATCTGATTTTTTTTAGAGATTAACAAGTCATGAGAAAAATTGAAAAATGCTTTTTTGAAAAGGAAGAAGTGTCATAACTTTCTTGCTACTAATCTTTCATATCCTTATACTATTTGTTACATGCTCTAGCACACATAAATATAACTCAAGGCATACAACACTTTCTTGTATAATGCAGTATAATGAGTCTTTAAAGTAAGAATCAATCTGTTTGAATACAAGGTAGCAGATGTGTATTCACTAAGATGAAAGAAAGACTTCTCTCACCAGTGCATAGAAAATTTATGCTTGTAATTCCTCCAAGAGGATGCAGAAGAAATATTCATGAACAGAAGGCACAATGCAGTATGATATAATAGATCAATCTAATTCTGAAACCCAAGAATTTCTGTGCTCATCCAGGTATTGCTGTCAATGTTTTGAAAACTTTTCTTCTCTAATTCTGTTCCTCAGTCTTCCCAATCTAATCATCTAGGATTCAGATTGCCAGAGAAGGAATGTGAAATGTACATGGGGTGTGCTGAATGCATGTAGACATCCTGATGGACCTAAAATAATTTATATTTAGAGAGATTTTTGTGTGGATGGTTTCACTCACTTCTTTTTAACTGTAAAGTGCATAAATGAATGTATCATAAAAATAATGATTAATATGAAAAACAGGCCTGTCACAAAATGCTCCTTTCCTTGTTCATCCATCCATTTAATGCAAGGTAATGATATAACATATTTGTCTTTATTTCCTATCTATGCTTTAGGGACTTTCTACAAAAATTGAGAGATTAAACCATATACCTTTTGTGCAAGTGGGGGCTGAACCTTCTCCTTTCAAGGAGCATTAACTCTCTCTGATAGTCTTTCCAAACTCTAGGCTGACAGGTACTCTAGGCTGAGGCTCCTTCCCTTTAGAAGCTCTTCCACTTTGCATGGAAAAAGTCACCTTCCACCGGGAGCTTTGCATCTGACTTTAGTGAGGTTAGGGTTTGAACTTAGCATGTAATTCTAATTCGCTACTGAAAATAAGACTTTGGATGGAAGGTCATTTATGTGGTTTTAATATATAGATGTGTAGCATTTTGTGAAAAAATGCTCTCTTCACTCATCTTTCAGTAGTAAAACAGGGCACAAACAAAATCTGATCTGAATTATCTCTTGCACTTAAACTGAAGGAAAAACTGACATTTTACAAACATTTACATTGTCAGAATATAAAAAGATGTCACAATTAATGCCAGATCAATATCCTTGCTTTAGATCTTTTGACAAGTAATTGCCCCCCCCCCCCACCAAGTCTTTGCTTCAACTTCCCCCACCTCTTCTGTCACATTTTAGGATTTGAAATTAAAAACATAAATTATATGTTGTAGCTTGGAGCTAAAAAATTTATTCTGTCTCTGAATGTTCTTTTAGAACCACAGCCAGCCAAAACTAATTCAGCCCAGTCTCACTGAAGTGCTTGGAGCAGTCTGTCTAAACAGCACAGGCCTTCTTAATTTACCCAACGCTCACACTGCCTCTGATTAGGATGAAAGTGACTGTGTCATTGAAGAAAAAAGTAACTTGACTCTTTCAAGCAGCAGTTGAGAGAGTATGAAAACTTGCACAGATCAGGCTTTTAGACTCTGCTCAGCTCCATACCTTTTACCTTCCTGAGGGCCTAACAAAACATTTGAGGGAACAGGAAATCTTCCCTGTTTGTATAGCTGCTGGACATCAGATGCTGTGTCTGCCCTTGTGCAGACCTGGCTGTTATTCGATATCCGTCACACACCAGATCATTTTAGCGGACTGGCTCCTCACAGTCCATCTTGGGTCATCTCCATGAGAAAGCTGAAGGATTTCTGAACTGTCCCATGCTCTGCTTGCACTATCATTAACTCTTCAAAAGCAGACAGTGGCAGGGATCTCACAGGCAAGCGCAGGAAAGCTTCCTGCTTGCAGTCACATAAAGCTCTGTACCACAGCAGTCCTTTGCAGGAGGAGACAGTTCGGGTTTTGCTCACATGTGCGATTCTCTTTTCACACTTCTAACGAAAATCTATGCATGTAGAATTTCAACTTGAGATCTAAGGTGCTGGAATATGGTACTGAGGCACAGACTGGAGGTGCTGGAATGCTGATTGCTTGTGCTTGTCAGTTATAGTTACAGCCATAATGGTGCATTGGATGAGTCAAGAAAGAAAGACTGAGCATATATAGAATTAGAGCTTCTAGTACAAATTGACTACATCAATGGGAAAAAGTAAGGTTGCATTTTCTAACCTTGGGGTTCTTGACTTTTGCAACTTTAATAATATTCTTTTGTTTAGAATACAAAAAAAAATTACTATGTCATTATTTTCTGCAAACTATGTAAACAAATCTGTCATGAGCAACCACTTTATATTTGTAATTTATGTGATCAATGATTTATTGGCCCACCAGTTTATAAAAATAAAAGTATTTTGTTCTTAAATTATGCCTGTTCTGTAGGAAAAAAAAATCATTCAAGGTGGTCTGCTTAAGTTATTAAGTGTGTGAAACAATAAAATTTAGAAATAAATATGACTTTTTTTTCTTTTTCTTAAAAAGAGTTTAGATTAAGTGTGACATAAAAGCTTCATTGGTATTTATTTAATCTGATTTGTTTTCCCTGCTGCTAAATCTAATTTTATATAATCGTAGAAGGGTAGATAGATCTCAGAGATTTTAAACCTCAAAATAATAGTGAAAATGCATTAAATTTGTATGGTTAATCATATTATTATTGAATAATATGGCTTTTAAGTATGCTGGTGGGCTTAGAGATAAATACTCAAAATGTTAGAGTCCCTGTTCTGTCACCAAGTTTTTCCCAGGATTTTTTAAAAATTCAATTTACTTTCATACACCTAAACAGTTGAAGCAAATTTGCTCTATTAGGGAAGTTGCAAAAATAGTTATTTTATGATTATAATAATACATAAAAATAATGAGGCGAAATTATTTCGTATTTTATCCATGTGCTGGAGAGAAATTCCATCAACAGAAATCTGTGCTTTTTGAGATGCTTCTGTTTCCTCTCTCATATGTTCCCATGGAAGCATTAGTCTGGAACAAAAATGGAGAATAGAAAGGATGTAATTTAAATCTTCACAAGAGAGTCAATTTAAAATATGAAAAGTTCACAAATCAATAGTATTAAAACAGTTATTGAATTTAAATATTAATAAGATGGGAGGAATTGATGGACTGGAACCAGAGCTACTTCAAATAGAGCACATTATGTAGCCAAACCATTAGCTGAAATAGGAAATCTAATTTTCTTACAACTAATGTACCTACAAATTGGAAATACGCTGTTGTGATTGTGATTCATAAAAGTAGGGAGTAACTCCTCTCTTCCATTTCACTTAACTCAGTGAGTGCCATGTACGCTTCATATCTTCTTTTTGACACTGTGATAAAGTTCAATATTAGGCACAAAAGAACCTCCAAATAATCTACTATCTATGAATTGCATATCATAAATACATACACAACATTTATATGAGGAGCCTTGCCCTATACCACTGAAATCAAGTTGTCTATAAAAAACAGAGCAAAATTCCTTTGGCTTTCCTGTCACATCACTAACCGTGTTACTATACCAGAAAAGATTTAGTCTCATTATTTCCTTCAGCAGAATTGTGAACGCTTCATGCCATTGCACTGTATCACTAAAGAATGTTATTTCATTACAATTTTTGTGGGGCAGGGCTCAATTTTTTTTTTTTTTTTTTCTGTGACAATGAAACAGATAAGAAAACATATAACAGAGAAATGTCACAAAGGTACTATGTACATATGCTTTCTATTGTCTAGTTCCATAATTTCAGATTGATTAGGGTTGGTTTTGGTTTTGTTGGGGTTTTTTTTTGGTGGCTTTTTGTTTTGTTTTGTTTTTAAGTTTCCTCAAAAAACAAACTGCAGAATAGTGTTTCACCTTTTTTTTTAGGAAAGTACCAAACACTGAGAATTCTTTTTCAACACACAACCAAAAAAAATTAGATTTTTATGACATGAAAAAAGCCTGTATGTGTATTAGAGGCTCATTTTAGAACAGACCTACGGCAAGAGTGTCTACAAGTGCAGGTAAATAACTCTCAAGAGTATATAAGCAATTTTGGTGCTTATTTCATCATTAAAACATACCATTGCACACTGTACTCTTAACCTGGAATATACAGTCAGATTTTCAGTGAGAGCTTCTGGATTTATTCTTCCTGATCTGGCAGTAATTCTTTAAATTTATGAGTATCCATGCAGTGCCCCAACTACTTAAGCATTTGAATATCTGGGCTGAGAATGTTTGTTATTCCTGAAGTCTTTCACAACCTTACTTCACATCTGGATGAGGAAAACAGACTTACCTCAGGATGAGTCACTCATCCGCTCACAGGATGTGATAATATTGTTCATCTGCTTTTTCTTTGTTCTGCTATTTTTTCCCCTTTTATTGAGTTAATTAGTGTTGTAGGATCTAAAGGTCATGAGCAAAATAATGCATGAAACACTGCAATGGGCTGCTGCCCTTTGCTTCCTAGGGACCAGAGAAATTCAGATTATGAGGTGAGCAGCTCCTGTGCTGGCAAAATACACAGCAGAGCAATCCAGTCTGGTTCAGGGGGGTTTCGCAAACCAGAGGAACCACTGGGGAAACTGGGAGAGCTTCCAGGAGCCCATAGCTTACACAACAACTCCTCTTCTTTGAGCATATGGACAGGATAATAATCTCACACGAAACAGTGTAGTGATGTATTTGCAGTCAGGGTTGCCTTCCCACTAGAGCAGAGTTATGTCAGCCCATGGGAGTCAAAGTGGTGTAGTGACTGTGCTTGCAGTGCTGAAAAAGGCAATTCCCTTGCTGGTGCTTGGCTTTGTCATTCTGTGAAGTCCAAGGTCTGATGGAAGGCTTTGGTGAAGTCTACATCAAAGTTTACACCAAAGTTGACACTATGCCAAAGTTTCAGGTACTCAACTCTTCCCCTCCCTCCCCTCATTATAATGGACATAGGTTTTCAGGTTTGGTAGAAGCACATCCTAATACAGGCATGGACAGCCTTGTTTAAAACTGCTTTGGTTGTTAGTTTCAACACTGTGAACTTTTCCTTTGTTAAGAACTTGAATCTCTCTATGCTCATGTTTCTTTATATTTCCATCGTGACCCATTGAGTCCTGTTGTTCTTTGTTATCCAAAGTCCCTGCTGTGCCTAAATCTATGTTGTTTCAATTTTAACTTTTTTTTGCTTTGCAAAATTTAGACAAATTTTTCTCATTAATGCTTTTGATATTTACATCATCATCACATATTATTTTTCTTTTTCTTTTTTTTTGTTATTACAAATATATATTCGAATTCTAACATATGGAGAATATAAGGGAATAAAATGTGTGAAATAATGAATGCTTATATCTAAAACATAAAGTCAGAATGAATATTGATATCATTTGACTATATGATAATATATATGATAATGCAGCAGATGACAAGATTAATATTAATCAGTCTACAAGTAGAATAGCCTACACTCATAAATAAACCACTTTGAAAGACAAATGAAATGAAGTAAACACACAGATTATGATCAATTCATGCTCAACTGAAAATCAGAATAGATGGAGTGTTCTCAGAAGGTAATAATAGAGAAGAAAATAATAAAAAGGTTGAGTTAAAAAATTGAAAGCATCCTGAGCACCCATGACTCTGGACAGTGATCAAATAAAAATCTTTAAAGTTACAATTTTTAAATTACCATTCCTTAACAGTTATAAAATATCACTTGTGGCTCCTGCAAAACTACAATTCATAACTGAAGAATTAATTTATCAAGGCCACCTGGAATGATGGTTCCAAAACTGGGGTTCAGTAAGACAATCCCTCGGGTAGAGTAGCAAATGCACTTCAGTCTTACAAGGTCCATGTAGTCCATGGATAATCTGGTCTCTTGCCTTCAACAGATAGCAAGAGATAATAAGACTTCTGAAAATATAATTAGATGTGCATCACAAAAAATAAAATATAACAATTTTACATCCTGACACACTAAAGAAATGGGAACGACAAAAGCAGATACAAAAGTAAAGTGGTAATAAAATTATAAGGTTGACTGGATGCTTGATTTTTTCCTTTAAATTTCTCTGTACAATGTGGTGGGAAGACCTTGGCTGAATGCCAAGTGCCCACCAAGCTCTTTTATCACTCCTCCCCTCAGCAAGAGGGTGGGAAGTAAATAAGGTCGAAAAAACTCAGGGGTAATGTAAAAGGCAGTTTAATAAAGAAAAAGCAAAATCTGTGCACAAAAGTAAGGGGAAACAGAAGAATTATTCTCTACTTACCCTCAGTAGACAATGTCCAGTTGCTTTGGAGGAATTAAGGCTTAAGAACATTCAACAATTACTCTGGAAGACAAATGTCATAATAACAAAACACAAGCACATCTTCTCCCTCCCTCGCCTGCCCTGCAACTTCTCTTAGCTTTTTTTGCTAATCAAATCTCTTATAGTGTGAAATATCCCTTTGGTCATTTTGGGTAAGTTGTCCTGGTTGTGTCCCCTCCCAGGTTCTTGCCCACCCTCTCCCACTGGTGTTGGGGGGGTGTTGGAGAGACAATCTTGATGTTGTGTGCGAGCAGTGCTCAGCAGTGGCCAAAAGAGTTATATGTCAACAGCTTTCTAGCTAGAGATGCCAAGATCACCACTGTGAGGACTGCTATGGGAGAAATCAGCATAACCCAACACCTTCACCATGAGCCTTTTATGTTAATATATGGGTGAATTCCATACACCTCAGATGACTCTGTATTCCTTTCAAGGAACGCTGTGAAATAATGCTGTTTTTTTCTAACCTGTGGAACCCATTTGAATTGGAAGCCATGTAACTCTAGAGTTGATTCTGCGTAAAGTACTACATTTTTTGAAAAGGAAGAGCATCTATCAAACCTGAGAACTGAAGAAACCTCCTGTTGACCAACTGTGTCAGTCAAGAAAAAAGTAGGTTATACACAGTCAGGTTTAGTCTCAAGTTAAAATTTTGTATTTCATCCCTTAGCAACAGAAAGACTTCACTTCTTAGGATAAAACACTGTGGCAAGAAAGGGGCTAAGCATTTATAATTTACAAGCATGGTGAAAATTGAGTCTTAAATATCCAAGGACATATCAACAAACAGAAAATGTAAGCAAACAAGCTCAGTCTAGCCATAGTTGTCTGAGATGAGCCAGATCATGACAGCTTGGTGAGGATGGGGACTGATTTCTCTCAAGAGAAAACACAGGCACATGAGCAGCAGCTGTAGCATGGCTGTGGTTCTTGGCATTTGTGCTAAGCAGAGCAAAACACACATACACACATACACACACACACAGAGATACACAGCAAGTGCCCTGCTGCAGCAGAGGACAGCTCTCTGCTGATGTGGTCCTCTGGGTCCAGCTGTATCAGCTTTCTTACATGACTGATTAAATGGGGCTGCATATTAATTGCATCTCTCATGTGTCCATCATCATTCACGGAAATATGGCTGCTACACTGAGTGTGAGTGCATGTGTTAGTATCTTGAGCAAAGAACTCATCAGCCAGTAGGAGAATCACCAAAGTAGCTAAAGGATGAAGTCTTATTTACTTGAGCTGTGGAAGCTCATACCCACATGACAGCTCAGATGACAGTCATACCATATGAGTCAGGCAGGCAAGAGTATTTCTCTGCTGCCCAAATGATTTTAATTGCAGTAGAGAATCTGTAATGAGCCCTACTGATCTTTTTTGTTGAGTCTGTAGCAGACTGATTGGTGACATGGGCAGGGTTAGACTGTGTAGCCAAAAGTAATTAATTTTATTTTGCCAGTTGTGGGGAATTTTAACCTTAACATCAGAGAGAATGTGTGTGTCACTTCTGATGCATGCAAAGTTAGCGAAGGATAAAGAAAAGCTGGGGGGAGGGAAGGAGTCAATGGCAATACCAGTGTAACAGAAAAGCAGAATAGACAGACTGTAGGCATTTTAGTCCTGTTTATATTGCTTCAGAGTACTGACTATTTGCAATCAGCTCGATGAAAACTGCTGAACATGAAAGTCAGCTGAATAGGGAATAGGTTATTTACCATGTTAGTAAAGAATTCTTCTATTTATTTTTTCAGCTTTCCATTATTATAGCATCTTTCCTTTTTATTTATAAGAGGCTGAAGAGGTCTGCATTGAAACATAATTGGTTATGGCTGCTATCCACCTGACAAAGTTAATTATTGATTATTTATGCATTGGTCCTGTGAGAGAATCCTGTGTCTATACAAATTAGTTGCAGGCAAATGTCTCATAAAACAGCCCGAATAAATCCTTTATACATTTCTAAATGGAGTTGTGGTAGATTATTGGGTTTTTTGAGGGAAAGGTCAAAGTGTAGTATTAATCTGCTATTCATGAATGGCAAGGCTTCTTCACCACTGAACTCAATTCAAATCAAAGGGTACAGGCTTCAAGGAACTGAATTCACAGATGATTCTGGTGGGTACTAACTATTTTCAAACCCATTCCACTTTAATAAGTCGTTGGTGCAGAGTGGATTATTTCAGGTTTTGAAAGACTGGGATTGTTGTATTTCTGGTATTCCAAAATTCATTCCTTTCCTTGCATTTTGAAATGAAGATATTTTTTAAGTATTTATAAGCATGAATTGTATGCCTTCAGATAACAAATCTTTCTTTCAATCTTCAATCTCAAAAAATTTAAGAGGCTCACATTTGCAAAGTGTTTAAACACTGAATACTTATGGAACATTTGAAAGGACCAAGTCAAGACTTCACTTAAATTCATCCACACAAAATTCACATAAAACTAGACGAAAACTTCCATAGGATTCAGGGTATTATGAGATCCAGATATGGTCTTACTAGCATTCAAAACCACGGACTTAAATACTTGTTTGGCAACTCCTTAGTCAAAAACATTTGAAAATACTACTTTTTTTTTTTTTTTTTTTTTTTTTTTTTTTTTTTTTTTTCTGAGATCATTTACCCGTGGTGAATCACAAGACATAAATGAAGTAATAGAGACAAGCTCTTAGCCTTAGTGGTGAACCAAACTTCAAAGAGGTGGAGAAATCCCTGTTTAGCAAGGCTGTTAACACATCATTTTACTCTGCCTGCAGAAATTTCTGTTCTCACTCCCTTACCAGCTCTTTGTCACTGTCCCTTTCCACACAGGTTGCTGCCCCTGGAAATCGACCACTCGTCTGTACCTTTCCGCTAAGCTTTGGTTCAAATGAAATTGGGAAGGTTAAAATGTTGCAACGGGAGGCAGGCTGGAACAAAACAGTATTTTTTTGCCTGCACAGCTGCAGTCAGAGGGGGATGTGTGAACAAGCCTTAAGGCTCCACAGCTGCTTCCCAGAGTTATAGTAGCCTGGTCTCCTGCTCATGCAGATCGCTGCCATTGCACAAGAGAAACAGTGGGTGAGAAGGCAATAATGTGTCTAGCAGGACATACTTTGATCCTCCCTCTCCCTGATTCCCACAAAATCCTTTAGTTCCCCTTGAGCAGGGACTTTATACTAAATCCACTGTGCAGAGACCACCTGACAACTGAGAAGTCAAGGCAGAGTTTATGAACTACCTATAAAAATTTAAAAATTTAAGACGTAATATTTTCTTCTTGAAGAATACAATTGCTGAAGTACAAATCTTCATTAGTGTCTCACAGACACTTCAATATTGTTGTGCTTCAGCACTGTTGTAAGAATTGTATAGAAATTTGTCTCAGGCTTTTAGGTAAAACCTTGAAAACATGACAAAAAAGCTTTGAAATCAGATACTTAAGAAAAATTGCTACATCTAATGGTTTTAAATTTACCCTATCTCCCCACACCAATGATCACATCATTTGGACTTATATAACACTGGAGGTTTAGAGTTTGCAATATTATAATAATAACAAAGTTACTCCAAGTACTTGAATTTTCTGCTTTAGTTTGATTTGGAAGTGGATTCTAAACAAAGAAAATCCCCAACATGCACATTATGTTGAATAGCAGTAAATTGTTTTAGAGAAAGAAGCATAAAACTCAGCTTTGGTCTTGTTTAATTTGTGCCTGTCTGTATATTCTCAGTGAAACCAGTGAAAGAGCACTGAGATAAAATAAAGCAAGTAAAGTAAGTAATTTCGTTATGCAAAATATACAGCTAGGCATAAATAAGAAAGTGATAAAAATAGCATGAAACTACCTTTTATTTTATTATTTTACTCTAACGTTTTAGGGAAGTTTTCAGCACGAAATGGCTGAAAGAGTATGGATAAGTTTAAATGCTTAGCTGACTCTAGACACTGAAATCATTAAAATTCTGCCATTGCTGCAATCAGGTCAATGTTTCAACAATGTAAATTTGTGAAAAAAATTACAACCACACTGAGCAGAGTGAAAAGGCAAGAAATATATGTCTATTTCTGCTATTGATTCAGCTCTCTTTTTTTTAAGGAGAATCTTGAAAGGTCAGCTGTTCAGCATACTTTATAGTCAAACTGAATGATCTGACATTATATCCAAATATTTCTCATATGATATAGATCAAAGAATATTAACAGCATGGAAATCCCTTTTAGAGAGAAAGCATAAAGTTTTAATATATATATATTTGTTCACACCCATTAAAAATATAAGTTCTTTAATTAACGAAAGCACTAGAATCTTAATGCCCATAAAAATACTGACGTGCTTCATTCTGGATTGACTGTTATTACCAAATTTACTGTCAAGCAGAAATTTTAGAAATTAACTCTCTGTTCAAAGTAAATATAGTTGTACAGGAGTCTGAATATCTTTTCTTGTTAAATTCTTTGCTCTATAACTCTTTTGAAATCAGAATTACACTCTTTACACAGTTCAAGTGGGATTTACTCATAATTTCTGACATGTAACAAAAGAAATCTTAGGAAAAAAAATCTCTCCTAGCATATGTTCTTAGACCAAAAGAGTGTGAATAAAGCTAACTATAAACCAACTGACTTCTGTATTTTAGAGTAATTTTTAACAATGTGTAACTTTTTCCAAGCTTATCACAAAATTTTCAGAAAATTTTGTAGAATAGGGGCTAATGATTTTCCCTTTCTGCTAGGATTTCCAACTCAGTTGCCTGAGAAGAACGTCAGAGTGAAATATTGTTGCTTTAAGTTGTTTAAAGATCCTGAGCAGTACCTACCAGGCATATTATTATAACAATGAACATTCTATAAAGAGGCAATGTTCATTCAAAATAGGTAAAACGGTTGATAACATAATGGCTGTGTTTCTAACTGTGAAATTCACAGAGGGTTCTTATCAATACAGGAGTAAACTTGTTTTGAGATCTTGTCCTCTGTGCTGGTTTTGGCTGGTGTAAAGTTAATTTTCTTCCTAGCAGCTGGTATGGGGCTGTGTTTTGGATTTGTGATAAAAGCAGTGTTGACAGCACACCAACGCTTTAGCCATTGCTGAGCGGTGCTTACACAGAGTCAAGACCTTTTCTGCTTCTCACACTCCCTGCCAACGAGGAGGCTGGGAGTGCACAAGGAGTTGTGTGGGGACACAGCTGGGGCAGCTGACCCCAACTGGCCAAAGGGATATTCCAGACCAAATGGTGTCCATGCTCAGCATATAAGCTAGAGGGAAGGTTGGCCAGGGGCTGCTGTTCAGAGACTAGGTGGGCATTGGTTGGTGGTAAGCAATTGTTTTTCTTGAGTTTTTTTTCTCACTTTTTAAAATTAATTTTCCTTTTCATTACATTATTAATATTATGTTATTATCCAGTTATTAAACCATTCTTGTCTAACCCATGAGTTGTTTCATATTTATCCTTCAATCCTCTTCCCCCATGCTGCTGGGTTTGAGGGGAGCGAGTGAGTGAGTGGCTGTGTGATGTTTCATTTCCAGCTGATATTAAACCAGAACATCCTCATTCCTTTTCTCCCCTGACTGTCTCCTTCAGCTTCCCAATGAAGTTTTTCGCTGTGAAGTTGCTACTGACCTAGCATCCATTGTGGAGGATTGATGTGTATCTTTAAGAGCTTTAGAGGAGTAGAAAAGACTGAAGTGATTCTTCTTTCCAGTGAGATAAGGCACTGTGCAAGTTCATACCAGCATTTTATCTTTGCTTTTTACTTTTACTGAGGATCAGAGCTGCAGCTGTTACAGAATTGTCAACGGGATGTTGGATCATGCAGAAAAAACCTCCACAGTTTAGGTTCTAAAACTAAATCCCAGCTAAAGTCAGCCAAATGGAGGAAACCTCAACACTGAAACACTCCTTTATAACAGTGTTTCTAGTTCTATTTTTTCTAGTAGTTAATGATGAAAATGATGGATCAGGCCCTTAAGACCAAAATATCTGGGAGAACGGAAATGCAGGAATTCCAGACAGATGGGTAACAGCAGTGAGCTTAGTGCTGTTATGAGTTACTACTGTCTAGTAACTGAGATCTAGTAAGTCCATATTCGGAATGACAGCTGAGAAATAAATCTCATTAACATAAACCACCATGATGGAAGGAAAGAGGGAGAGACTCCAAGAAGTATCTGATTTTTGTTGAGATATTTGTTTTTAATTTCAGCTTTAGTATTTGTTTGGTTTGGTTTTATTTTGCCTTTACAGGATCCTGCATTAACATTCTACGGTATAACTTGGTCTGTTAATGTTTTTCTTTAAACATTTACACATGTGCTCAAGAAAATTTCTACATTATTTGCAGTACTCAAAGTCTCTAAAAAATATACAAATGTGTGCTGTGTAGTAACTTATGGGACATTTCGGTAGAAATTACTATTTTCCCAAATAAAGTAGTCAATGCAAAAATCAAGCCCACTCAGTGTACTATTGGCAATGGATGGGAGGAAGGAGATAAGAAGGAATATAGGGATTGGTAAGATCAGTCAAATCACAGACAAAAGATTCTGAAGGGTTGTATTTTTGGAATGCTAAAAAATTTTGAAACTACACCTTTTGTCCTTTAGCATATACTTGTTTATGTAAAGACTTTTTCTAATTGAAGTAGCCCTCAAGGAACAGAGGTAGTCTTGTTCGCATCCTGAGATCTGACAGTTACTGTGCTCTTGGTTAGCTCCCATACTCACCAGTTCTATCTTGGCACCATGGCAAGGCCTACTAGAGTTTATAGCTAGAAATGCTGCTCTAGTTGTACTAAACTATTGTCAATTAAAGTGCTTTATAAAGATTGAAATTAGTGGAAACTGCTTTTGTGAATATTTAAGTGATTTAACATTTTTAAAATCAAAGTGCTTTTATCACCTTCTTCAAAGTTTTGTATGTTTTCAGTGAAATTATTGATTTGTGCAAGTGTACTTCAGACATAGGGATCTGTTCACCCAGAAAGTTCAAACTGGAAAAAAAGAAATTAAATTAGGCCATAAAAATCTTGGTTTAATGAAGTAACATGCACGACCTAGCAGCTGCTATTGCTCCCAAAATCCTATACTTCCTTATGAACTGAGTTTTGCCTGAATTTTCTTAATGTTTTTGTTTTGCATGGATTATGTTAAAATGAACTTCTAATTCAGAAGTGCACACTGGAGTTTTATGTGAGACAACTAGAGAATCCAGCCCAACAAATTGTACATTGAATTTTTTAAAATGCACTACATACACTTTAAGTAAATCATAGATGAATTAGCATGTTGATAAATTATGTCTTTCACCAGACTTCTTTTTTGTGAAGAGTGTGGTAAGATGTGTGTATTAAAACTCACAACAGGCACAGAAGTTATTTCATTACCTTAACCTTAAATTATAGTGAATTCTTTGAGCCCTGAGATTAGCACAGTTGGTTAGGATATGGTGTTAATAATGCCAGGGTTGTGGTCTCAATCCCCATGTGGGCCATTCAGTTAAGAGTTGGACTTGATGATCCTTGTGGGTCCCTTCCAACTCAGAATATTCTGTGAATAAGATACATATTACTTAGGAGTAAATACAACCCAAAGTTTCTTGTATAACAACTCCGTATTTCCAATTATTAATGAAAAATGTTAATTTTAAAATTAATATTAAATATGGCAGAATCTATCTATAACCCTTTTCTATTTAATTTTGGTCTAATTTTCTATTTAATTTTGGTTCATATGCATAATTATATTGTTAGTTTTACACAAGTATTTCAAAATTTTTTTTGCCAAAGAAATCAATATAAAGCAGAACAAGTCCAGTTAATGTTTGTATCTGAAATGCTCTATGTGATCTGAAATTTTTAAAAAAGTATAAATGAATTAGGTTCTTTTATTCAGTCAGTTTTGGGAGTTTAGTGCCTACATTCCTTTGTCTTCCTTGGAAAACCTGTTTAATATGCTGTGCGTAGCTTCTTTGCATAGCTATGAATGCATAATGCATTGCTTGAATGTCACTGGAAATATTACTGATTGAAAATAAAGAACTTGTGGTACAATGAAACTTGTAGTTTCAGCAGGTAATAATGCTTGCTCTCTCAGTGGTAGCAGTTTTACTGTAAGTTCACTCTCCGATGAGCTCTGTAAAAGATATATGTCATATCAGATGATGAAAAAAATTCATCGTTGGTTAAGAGCCATTTGGTGGTCAACATGCCACTTGCCCTCAAAATTGAGTTTAACCAGAACTTAAATGGTGTGTGGCCTCTTGCTAACACTGTACAGCTGGGAGAAACTGAACAGGGTAGGAAACAAAGATGGCTTTTATTCTCAGATGAGAGAGGGAAAACTGCTGCAAAGCTCAGGTGGGTTGAGCTACTCAGTCTTACACAGCCAACAACCTGCTTGGGTTGCTATCATCTGGTCGCTCCAGTCAGTTCCACCGCTGAACAGTTGAACTCATCAGTCTCATGATGATTACAAGCAACAGAATGTAATTAAGACAGCACAAAGCTTTCTTAATCTCATTAATTCATTTTTTTCAGATTTTTTTATCAGTATCGTGATCTATCTGTTGTCTTTGACTTACAGCAGATATCAGAAAAATCAGATATGAAAAAAGGTCTGTGAAACTTGCAGCCACAATGGTTCTGTTAATTTTCATTACATAAGTTGCCATAAAGAAGAAGTCCTCAAATATCACCAAGAGGAGATTTCAGAACTAAGACAAAATCAGATTCACTACACATGGATAACTTATAGCATGCTGCCTCTTTCACATTTGAGTTCATTACTGTATGGAATCCATGAGAAATATTAGATAGTTTTGTTGTATTTTGAAAAAAAGTTAGAGGAATAAAGTACAAAAGTAGATTTGTTAAGTGGACCTTTCAATTTAAAAAGATTCTGAGAAAATAGGTCCTGTTTACTCTAGTAAGAAAAAAAATTGGGGTAAATTTACAGGCCTGGAGCCACAATTTGGTCTTATTAAAAAAGTGTGTCTGGAGAGATCTGTAACATTTTTTAAAATGATGAACTCAGCAAATAAAGCAAATTTTAATATCAAAACGGGAAAAAAAATTAGTAAAGATTCTCAAGGGCTGGTGGATTTCATAATATGAATACTTGGATAAGACCAAAATAGCCTTGTATGACAAGGACCTTAAAAATTAAGATGGTTCAAAAGCTTGTATTGACCCTACTTCAGTTTCCAATCAGAGCTGACATTTCATTAATTGCTACTGTAGGAAGCGCAGATGTCGGGGTATAGATTATATAGACCCCATCACTCTCAGCACTGAGGAATACTGAAAACTGGGAAAAAAACAAAGTAAGGTAACTTAAAATTACTTTAAAAAAATTCCTCTCTCCTGCTTCTGAAAAGGAAAGCAAACTGCAATTTGAAAAAAAAAAATGTAGCAGACAACATCCAACCTAACAATATGTGGCACAGCCTTGGTAGGTAGTCCTGTACAGATATAAACTCCTTAAGCCAAATCTACTGTGCTGTTGAAGTCACAATGGTAATATCTGATCATTTGGAGAGTTTTACTGTCTACTTGCAATTTATTATGATGTCCTTTTCCAGTAAAAAAGCAGTGACTGATTCAAGTGTATCCATATGCATGGATAAGCAATTTGGGGACAACCTCACTGACTGAGCAGAGATGCTCGGGTGACTGTCAAATAAAGATTAGAGGTCACTGAAACAAAAGAGGAAGGAACAGTGGAAGCTGAAAGACCACTGGGGGTACTCGGGAAGCAAATGCAGCTGTGCTTGGGGGGTGTGGGTCCCTCCTTATGGATGCGGATGCTGCATTCACAGGAGTACGGATGCTTGTAGATGTGCATGTGACTAGAATGAAAGGACCAAATAACAAGAATAGCATTTAGCAGGAAGATAAGTTGTTATTAAAACTCCTTTTTTTATTTTTATTTCCATTCTGTTTTACCCAGTTGCTATGAAACTAATGTTAAAATTTGCATTTTTCTTGTTTAAATTCTATTTAGACCTTCCCTTTGAATTTAAAATCTTTTAGGTCTTTGCATCGCTATGAGTTTCAGTGTTCTCCTCGAAGACATGACTGATTTGGAATGTCTTTTTTCATATGTCTTTTTCTGCTTTGCAATTAAAACACACTTAATTAGTGATCATCTGGCACTTCCATTTCATCTTTTAAATGCTCTTTTTATATTCTCAACTTACGCTTGTTGTTCTTTACAGTCTCCTCAATATTAGTATAACTATCATATCTCAGTAAACAATAGACCCAGGTGAATAATGGTTTGATAACTTCTTATCACTAAAAATATTCACTTGTGGACCCCATTGCCAATGCCACAATGTCCCTGTGGAGAAATGAACAGGTGTATAAATGTTGGCAAAAAAGTTTAAAAATCTTGCAAAAAAAAAAAAAAAATCATAAAGAATCATAACAGAATTAGAATTTTTATTACATGTGCTCTAATTTTCTTAGTCACTCAATCATTCAGTTCAGGATAAGGAAATAACTAACAGACATGCTATTAAAGATGTTTGAGTAGGTAGACATACATTAAAACCTCTTATAGAATTTGAAAGTAATGCCTGGGAACTCAGCTCAGTTATTGCTGAAGACCCATGTAATGGCCAAGATATACTTTCACTTACTTCCATCACTCCCCTTTCAAAAGACTGAGCATTTCTGGCTTAATTAATTTTCTTATTTGTTGGATACCACAGTGGAAATAGCAATCAGGCAAACAAAGCTGAACCTTGAAGAACCAGCACCAATGACATTGGGATTAGTTCTATTGTGGTTTCTCTCTTGAAAAAACTTTTTAAACACAACAAGTGGACTAAATCATTCAAAGATGACTGCCTGAAATCTGGTATTCATGTGTAGTTAAAATCTATTAAAATGTACTCAAATGGTTTATGATTTTTGCTACAGTTTACTGTAACAATACTTCATAGTCTGTGAGTAAATTTTTTGGTTTTTTATTTCCTCTATACTCTTTGATTCTGAGTTATTTTCCCTCTTCAGACCTGTAACTTGTGTGCTGGCAAATGCTTTAAACTTTTTACAGTACTGTGGACAATGGATATGTTTTTAAGCTGCTCCAAGTAGTATGTAGACTCTACAATTGCAGTTCAGAAAACATATAGGAAAATCATATAGAAGTCATATGAAGGTTCATAAGTAACAAAATGAAAAAGGTATCTAGAGAAAGAAACTTGGGAGTTACTTGGGTTTGTTGGTTTTTTTTTTACTAAGAGATATAATATTCAGAAACAAGATTTGTAAGATGTTTGATTAAAAAGGTAGCTACTTATCAGTCTGGAAACAAAGCCAAAAGATGAAAAAACACTTGAAAATTTCCCAGTACTAAGAAAATCCTTAACTTTCTTAATAGCAAACCCAAGGCTGATAAAATGCCAGATCAACAGTCCTGGAAGTGAATGTCCTCCTGCAACAGAAATGTCAGATGCATTGAACTGAAAGTGATGCACCCAGGTAAGGACAGCTATCTTGCTTCCCATCTGTTATGTGAACAGGCCTGCTCACTTGCATCTAACTCGAGAAGTGTTAGCCCTGGGTTCTGCATTGTAGGCTTATTTTCATTGTCATTGAGCCTTGAGTTGGCTATTGCCATAAAACGCGTCTACTGAAAGGGTGCTTTGTTACTCCCCAAAAATAGAACCAGAACCTGAGGCTGCAGTTTGAAAGATGAAAGCTTGTGTCACTCTAAAAGGTCTTACTAGAATGCCTCATCCTTGAGCTTTCTCTTCTGTAATTTTAGGTTTAAATTAACTACTATTAGAGAACTTGAGGCATAGTCCTCTCAAAAAATAAGAAATGTGTGCTATGAAAGGTGAAAGACCATCTGGAGTTTAGATTGAAATTAAAAGACGGATTAATGCTATAGTGTTTAAAACTGAAGAAGAACATCTCAGGCCAAGTCATTTGGCAAATGCAATCCATTACATGAATAGACATTCCAATGCTTCAGGGAGATCTTTGTCTTTCTCCTTTCTTTCCATCTAGCTCTTTTAATTTGTGTTTTGTAGCTATCCATCTTCAGCTTAAAATTATGTTGCTGTCCATTCCAAATCTTATGCCTTCAGCCCCTTTCTCTCATTACATAAACTTTAGTCACTGTCCCTCCTAGCTGCTTTTGAACTTGTCTTTGCTTTGAGGTACATGATCTAGTTTTAACTACTTATAGAGGAACACAAAGAAAAATAGCAGCCACTGTGAAAAAAAAAGGAGAGGAAAGAATAAACACACCCCAAACTAAACAACAGTCAAACCACTTTCTAAAATCCTATTGTCTTTATTGTTCCTATATGCACCATTAATCTCTGAGCATTTTTTATTCTTTTCAGGCAGCAGTCAATAGAATGAAAGAAAATTTCTAGTCGTTATAGGCTCTTAATTAACTATGCTACAGATATTTTTGCAGAATTGAAGGCATCATCAAGAAATTAATAATTGATATGGCTGTTCTGCTCTGCTGTACTTGTTAATATTCATTAATGGCCATTTTCAAAACCGTAAAACAGGACAAGCAAGAAAGAATAAAACAAAGAAGTGATAAAGAGGTACTGGAAAATATGTAGTAGAAAAAATGTAGTAGAGAGGAAAGAATAGCTGTAGACTAAAATCACAAGAAAAAATAGAAGGAAAAGGGTGGATTAAGAGGAATGATTTGTACAATTATTTAATAGAGGTGGGGAGAGAAAGATATTTCTATCTTTAAATAGAAGGAGGAAAACAAAAACATTGATAAATTTAGTAATTTCTTTGGAATATTAGAACACTGAATAAAATAATTTTGTAAGAGAAGGTAGTTGTTTATGCAAATATATATGCACATATATTTGACCTTTTTATTGACTATGCAACACAGTATTGAACAGTGTATTCATAGAAGTATTCCAGTTTAAGTAAAAAACCTAGGGGTTTTTTGTTGGCGATGTAATTCAGTACTGTGTGTTACACCAGAAACATTAAGTAGCAGTAGTTAAGTCTCCTGGCCAGATAACACTCCTGTTTCTGTTAGAACCTATGGCATTCTCTTCAAGCTTCATGTTTAGTAATATCTACTCAATTCTTATTGTGCTTGTTATTTTTTAACCTGGGTTCAAATTATTAAAAGTTAGTTATCTGATCCCTCATGCATGTAGTAGAAATAATTAATCTTAGAGTCTCTGACCTGCCACAGATGATCTGGTAAGTATAAATGGATCTACTCTGTGCAGATTAAAATCTGGAGAAAGTAGGTGAAGTGTAGCTACCATGTACATAAATAAAACAGGATCTATACTGAAATAATTAAATCAAAATATGTCTTTTAATAAGCAGAAGGAATGAATTGTGTTTCAATACAAAGCAAAACTAAATTAACTTTGAAAGCTTGGTTTAAACAATACCTTATATATATACCTTATATGCCTTATACAAGATCAGTGCACACTGGTGAATTTCAGCCAAGGAGCATTTCTCTTGAGGAATTTTAGTGAATCTTCATTTTCAAAGGAACAACACTGAGAACCAAATCCTGCTTTCCTTACTAACAATTATAGTTTTGTTTTCAATGTCAGTGGGAGTGGAATCAGACCAGAGATTGTATCTGTAGTGGGATTTTTTATCCCAAGTTTTTAATGAGTCCATTCTGTTTCTATGTGTGAACGTAGGAGTTTAACTTCTAGCTGCAATTATCTGTGATGATCAAGCTGGAAATTGAATCTCCTTTGGGATCCCTATTAGGTAGATTTAAAAACTCAAACATATAAAAGCAGTAGGAATTCAGCAGAGGAACATGCAGTACCTTTCAGAATTTGTTTGCAACACGTCATGCTCAGGAAAACAGGTTAATCTGCTTCCTCTCTTTTGATACACCACCATGACAGACATATTAAATCTATGTATGTTATGCCAGTGAGTATAGATTTCATCTATTTGTTTATTTATAATTTTTAGTTATAGATAAAACTGCCCATCTCAATCTATTTTTAACTTTGACAGTGTCTGCAGATACTCTATCTTACACATTCTCTTCACTTTGGCAGTTTTTCAAAGGCATCTAAAACATGGAGAAGCATATGTCCCATTTGACTGCTGGGTTAGAAAATTTGGAATGTGCATTATAAAATGAATGCCATGTACACATAATTGAGAAGAATAAATGTAAATTCTTGCTTTGAAGTTTGAGAAAAGTTACGTTTTACCACATGTATGCACATAAGCCTATCCATATTTATCTCATACATTTGTCACTGTATTTTTTCTTATTTATAGGCACTAGATCTGTGATAAATAACTTCCTCATAAAGAAATAATCTACTAAGGTAATAATTATGCTGCAGAATACAATATGTACTGCACAGTTTGCAATACACATTCACTTAAGGCTATTGATTTTTAAAAGTAATCAATATATTTTCCTAACATTCTGGCTGAGAACCTCTTCAAATAAATTCTCTAAAATATAGTCTTGCATGTTTTAACAAATAAGCCTGATTGTTTCCATTTCCAATAAAGATGTGGAAATTCTTGAAGATTTGGTGGAAATTGAAGCACAGCAGTACTGGACAAGGAGGTGGTCATTGAATATTGGGTTTTCTTTCTTCCGGGTGACAGTGAGAGAGAGAGAGAGGACAACGTTGTCTGAATGTACATTTCTCTTCAGTTAGCAACTATCAAGGAAAAAGATCTATATTGATTTTTCTTTCTACTGTCTGTCCTGTAGCTATTTGTTCTATATGCATGGAATCACAGAATGACAGAATATCCCGAGCTAAAAAGGACCCACAGGCATCATCCAAATTCAACTCCTGGCCCTGCACAGAGCAGAGCCCAGAGTCACAACATGTGCCTCACAGTATTGTCCAAACTTTCGCTGAGCTCTTTCAGGCTTGGTGCCATGACTACTTCCCTCAGGAGCTTCTTCCAGAGCCTGACCACTTTCTGGATGTAAAATGTTTTCCTAATACCCAGCCTAAACCTTCCCAACATAGCTTGATGCCGTTCCCTCAGGTCCTGTCACTGGTCACCCCTGACAAGAGATCAGGCACTTTTCCTCCTCTTCCACTCATGAGGAAGTTTCAGACTGCAATGAGGTCTCCCCTGAGTCTCCTCTTCTCCAGGCTGAACAGACCAAGTGTTCTCAACCACTCCTCATTTGGCTTCAGGTTAAGGTCCTTCACCATCTTCGCTGCCCTCCTGTGGTCCCCTTTAATAGCTTTATATTTCTTACTTTGTGGCACCCAAAACTGCCCTTCCATACGAAACTTTCTAATGAATAAAATATGCTATTTTTGCAATAGATTATTAATATTATTTAGGAAAAAATACTGAAAATAAATGTTCACATTATTTGATCAGCAAGATCACCAAAAAGTATTGCATTTTTATATTAGTTTGAATACTGGAAATAAAACACTGAATACACTTATATGCCAATAAAATTCTCCATTTAGCTTATAAATTTTGAAGGAAAATGTCCTTGCATGATCAAATGTCACCAACATTGCCATTACTTACTATTATAAAATTAATTTGGTAGTCTAATTCAGCAATAATGCAGGATAGACACTGATGAGTTAAGTAGTTTAATGGAACCTTCCTTCTTCTAGGAGGTCAGAATTGATCAAATATTCTCTGTTCCCTAACTCATGTCTTCTAAGGTCTTTCCTTCTCTGTGTCTCTCTCTGACAGAAAAGAAGTGTGACAGAAGAGTTAATCCATTCATGAGTCATATGTGACAGACAAGAATTAAATCCAAGAATAAATTATAATAATTACATAAACTTTGCATCCTTAAAAGCCAAGACAATTAACATGCAAAATGTGGTAACCTCCTGCCAAGACAATTAGCATGCAAAATCATGGTCATTAAGGCCAGCACCAAGGGCACATGCTATTGGAGACAGGGATTCTTGCTTGCAATGTTAAAATATGAAGGTGAAACAAGAAAATGGACAATTAATTTTTTTTACTTTTTAGCACTGTCTAGCACAATAAGTACAAGCAATGGGAGAGGTGCAATGGGAGAGGCAAAATGGGTAGTACTTAGGCTTTGTTTGAACAGAACAAGTTGTTGGTGTTTAAAAATGAGCTTGCTAACCCAAACGTTTTACAAGATTTGAGTCAAAGGAGAAAAAAGTAGTATTCCAGGTATTTGAAATCAAGAAGATTATTTCTCTGACTGATTGGCTAGACAAAAGTGTCGAAGAGATGAAAAGGAGTCTAAAATCACATGATGATTGAACATGTCTGATTTTTTCTGGTTTAAATTTCTCTAAGTGCTGTACATGTTATATTATGCAAATTTTCTCTTATTTGAATCTGATTAAATCTATTAACAAATCCTGGTTTTATTTATACCACTTGAATCACTGGATTTCTCAAGGAATGTTACACAGACTGTTCCAAAGAGATGAAAAAATGTTTAAGGTTTAGGATGATATCATGGAGGGAAAGCAGCTGTAACTGTGTGTCATTCTCAGAAGCAGGGATTCAGAAGCTATCTCCTGGAAGACAAGAAGTTTAGAACAAATGATAAATGCTCTAGTTTCCTGTCCAGGTTTTCTGTCTCAGGTTAGAGGGCCAGTCACTGGCTGTCAGATACCGGGGGGTTCCCTACACCCCCGTTTTCCTGAGATCTGTTTTTCCTTGCCTATTTTGATAAATATGAAAAAAAGGTGGAAAATGAACAAATATATACAGCATGACCAAAACTGGAAAAATGAGGGAAGGTAAAGTAAGAGACCAAAAAAAGAAAAAAAAAAGAAAAAAAAAGGCCAACAGGGAGAAAACATGGGACATGGAGGGAAAGACAGGAAGCAAAGCTGAGGATGAGGTAACTGAAATATGACGTGATGTTGCAACCATTTGTATGATCATGTAATCCACTATTGTATTAAATTAAGCTTACTTGCTTGCTCTGCTACATGGTTCTCTGAAGTAAAATTTTCTTGTTACAGCAACAGAATGTTCTGTATCCTGAAGAAAGTCTCTCCACAGCACACGCTATCCAGGACCACTGACCTGTCAAGTCTGTACTTTGCAGCTCTGCAGTGATAGAGATGGTGTTCTCTTTCAGTGGTTATCTTAACCATTCCCCTGCTTGCAGAGCTTCTTAAGTGCACATGACATACGGTTCCTGTTATAATAATCCATATAGAGCATAATAGTACTTTTCCCATACATTCTCACCTCAAAAAATGCAAATCTTATCAGGTCTCATGCATGACACACGTCTATGAGTGGCCAGAAGCCTTTGCTTCAGTGGGACTTTGACAGCTATCTACTTTTATCTGTTTCTGTAATTGTTTCTGATAGTCCGCTTGCCCCTTGAAGAAATATCCCAAGGTGAGTATGTATTGCATAAGCTTCAACACATTGGTGTTTCCCTTGAAGTTAAGGTTAACAAAGAAACACCCACTCTGCAGGGAGCAGAATGACCTCTGTCTCACCCGTGGTGCACAAGAAACTCTCACCAGCATGCCTGATTTGTCATAAGCACATGTATTGCAAGTGTGGAGGAACTTGTTTACAGCTCTGCCTGGTGTTTTTTGCTCTATTCAGTGTCACTCAGATTAACATGAATGTTTCTTCAAGCTGCTGGAGTAATTGACCAGAAAAAAATACAATCTTCTCCAAAATTCTGGAATACTGAACAAAATTCAATGCCCCAGTTAATCTATGCACTATTTTAATACAGTTTTGGGGGATTAGTATTGACCTCTCTCCAAGAGCTTCACAACCTCTCTTCTATGGTGTTCACAAACACTCTAAGTTGTCTGCTTTTAAAATAGATTTCCTTGCTGTTTTCTGGCTGTTATTTTGTTTCCTTCCTCTGTCTTTACTGTACTTTTAATTTTTCTTCCAGTGCTTGAATGTCAACAACAAGCTGTTTATTCCCTTTTTTCCATATCATTAACAAAGAAGCTAAGAAAGACTTAATCTAAGGTGAAGCATTTCTTCCTAACGCAATACTTTAATCTTTAACATTGCAATTTGTTTATGATCTTCTACACAGCTTTTAATCCATATAACAATGTCTCTGTGTATCAAGAGTGATTTAAATTCGTTTTTTAGGTGAGATTTCATTATTCATCAAGAGGTTTATTAAAGTGTTTCACATGTAGTGCTCTATTTCATTTAATAATTTTGTAATTCTGTTTTAAAAAACAATTAAGTTATAGGAGTAAAATATTACCTACTTTCTTTACAGATGGAAAATGCTTTTTAATATACCAAAACTGCTGCATAGCAAAGCTCGTTGTGCTTGCATGCAGCAGAAAGTGAGGTTGGGTCATTGACAGAGAAAAAAAAGTGAAAAGAGGTAAAAAGATACAAGGCAGAAAGGAAAAAAAGAACATGCCAAAGTGAATAAGAAGCATTTTGAACTATGGTAAAAAAAGTATCTATGCTAATACCTACTTCTGACAGTAGTCAAAAAGAGGAAAAAACTCAATAAGATTTATCAAATATATCCCCTTTCCTTTACCTTCTCCTGCTCTGGCTTCATGCTTGAAGCAATATATGGTTCAGTGAGCTCCCATATCAGAGATTGACAGACATTACTTTTATGAATTTAACAGACTTTTGCAGCATTAAATGTCACAGTAAACTGGTTTGGTATTGTGCAAGGACCAGTATTGGATATTGCTTGTGACAATACTTCTTCCGGAACTTGATCCTTTCATTTGTGTTTCCTCATTTTGTATTGTAAGAAGAGGTGAACAGAATTTCACTGATGACCATTTCCACGTAATTCATGATTTATGCCCATGCATCATAACTCCCCTCAGTTATTGTTTTACTTTGGCTTTGTCCTTTTTTCCATGTTGTAAACTCACCTATTTTTTATTGTAAGGAAGTTATTCCATACCTCTGGTCATCTCCACCTCGCCCAATTCCTTTTCAGATGAAATGGGCAGCTGCACATGCAATCAAAGGCACAGGGACATCATGGGTTTAAATAGTCCCTAGGGGGATGTTTCCAATTTAATTCTCTGTGTAATTCCTAATATTCATTTTGACTCTGTGATGGCTGTGAGCATTCAGCTCACATTTTTGCAGTCTGTGGACTAATATATTCACCTGCAAAAATCCGAGATATCTGGAGTGATAGGAGCTCATCTGAAAAGCCGTCATTTTGTTACTTCGTGAAGGGTTATTTTTCCACTTTTACATGTGTGTTGTTTACATTTGCGAACAGTGAACTTACCTTTCACTTTGTTTTGATACAGATCCTTTACTGTCTTTACCATAAAGCAAAGACACCTTTTCAGCTTCTCTGCAGTCATTACTAGTTCAAAGAATTAATTTAACTTTTCTTCTACAGTATTCATTTGTTTGGTAAGTGTGGAAGATAAAGCAAAGATGTACATGACCAACACAGAAAGTGAACACAGAAAGCAAAAAAAAACCAGTAAAATGAGGAAGGAATTAAAAATTGAGGAAAAGGAACCTCTAAAATCTGAAATTGCCTGGACTGCTTGAATGACAATCAAAATTATTTCTGTATCAAGATGTAAACCCCGCATTCTCCAGTTAGCTCAGATCTCTTGCTCTAGACAGAGGCAGTGAAAGCCTAATGCACCCATTTGGATTTCTGGGTGTTGAATTAATAGGGCATTTGGCTAGTGGATGTCAGTTGCAAATAATTATCCATTTCCCAAGTTTTTTAACTTTCTTGCTTTCTGGTTGAAAATCTACTTTCTGAGGCGAGCGTGACTTTTTTTTTCCCTATCTGTACGGTAAGAGAATGCCTGGAGCTGGAGAATTTCTGATGCAGATGGAGATGAGTGTGATGAGTCACTGTCCTTTGGTGTGTGACAGACTTCCTGCAAAAAGCTAGAGAAGGCTTTAGTCTCTCTTCTGTACCCCAAGTACAGAATTAAAATATCTTTCCATCTTATTAAAGTGTTTCTGATGTAATTTCTGATATTGGAATATGTCTTTCAAAAGAGTTGAGTTTGGTCACTTTAAATACATTGTACATGGAATTAGTTGTGGTTTTAGGCCTCTTTTTCATTGTTTTGTCAGTGGCTAAACTGCATATATGAAGTTCCATCCAAATATATCATCATTTTGTTCTGAATATGATTTTTTAGAATGTTTACTTGGCATTTGTTAGATGAGCCCTCTAAATAATCTAATTCTAGGAAAATCTTCATCAAAAGGTCAATTTTTTGATGCTGAAAACATCAACATGATTTTTTTTCTGAAATTGTCTTCTTTTGTCTTCTCAGATGTTTGGTATAATGTCCCAGATTTACTTTATACCCCTTGGGTCCTTTTCTTCTTGGGATGTACTGATGCTAGATGTGATATTTATCAGTAAACATGAACTGGGGGAGGGCAGCAGGGGATGTCTCTGGTAGGTTTGAGTGACTGAGACAACTCAGTGTGGCACAGAGTAACTCACACTTGAGGCACTAATGATGCAAAGGAATGTTTGCAGACATTCAGGGGGCAGAAAAATGTGCAGCCAGTGACCCACAGCTATTAATTTATGTCCTACATACTCAGCCCTGACTTCTCTGATTTGCATAGGGACAGCAAGCCTATTCCCAGATAAACATACAGCCAATCCTCTATACCATAATCAGATAGATTACTTGATTGCTACTCTAATATACCTTCTCTTTTCCTATCCGTATCATCTCAGTGCTTAGTCCATGTTTTTTTTACTTTATTGAAGGTCCTACTTACAGAGTTAATATTTTGTTAAGTCAACATTGTCACAATTCTTACAACTTCAGTTCAGTTATCACGTTTTCCTTTTTTGTTTCCTCCAGTTTCCTCCTTCCTTTTTGTTCCCTTGCTTCATGTAACTATTTCCTTACTGAGGGTTATTTAGCCATTAGTGGAGAATTTCCATGGAGTCTCTGTCTTCTTAAATGACATTGGGGCCAAAACTGCAAGGAAGACTGTGCAACTAAACAAGGAATTTCACAATGAAGACTCATAGTCATATTTGTTGTAGTAGAAGCATTTGGTTTTGGGATTTTTCTTTACTAAAATATGATTTTTATATATGTCTTTGCAGATATAATTTACCTGACATAAATTCCTGGTGATAACTTTAATGGATATTAAACAAAATTCTCAGATAAATATAGTATACAGGACATTAGAACCACGCAACAGGACATATCCCTTTTTCATAGTGCCTTTTAAATAAATAGTCAACTGGCAGGCAGAGGGAAGCATTTTTAAAAATAGACATTATATTGGCAGAAAATATTTTTTTCTCTGTATTAATTAAATTAACCTAAACCCAAGTCAACCAGCTTGATCTTGCACCACCATACTTTTATGTTCTGATTGTCTTCACTGTTTCCCTTTTTTTACCCCACCAGATAATGAAGATGTACTGTTCTTTTCCTTTGAAATATGTAGAGATGAGACTGCCTTCTTAAGGTTAGGGCAATTTCATTTTTAAAACCCAGAACAAAATAAACCCCTCGGTCAAGAAAACGCAATTATTTTAATTGGTCAGTCTCATGCTACAAAGAGGTTCTGTTATGGCAAATTGAAATAAGCTTTTGTTAGCTTGCATGTTGTATTATTAAGTGTTTGTTGATTTTCACAAGTTGTCAAACTGTAGACCATATCACCTGAACACGGCTTGATAATTTAGTGTTCTTATGATTACTCTCTTCCTTGATTTAGTGATTTCTTTATTAAAAAAATGCAGGTTTTACAGTGATCTGTTGAAAAAAATGGGCCCTTAAGTCTTCAAGAAGCATTCTGAAACAAAAGCTTCTAGTGTGCTTAGGAATTGAAGCTCATTTTCCTGAAGTATAATAGATAAAGTCACTTTAGTTTCTTATTTATCCTTACAGAGTGCAAACACTGTGTACATCTCCTCTGTCTCAGATCATATCCTCTTCATTCAGAGTGCATAATCTGTTTTACTTGGCTCTTGTTTCTGAAGTGAAAGATTTAGCATAGCATAATCTCATTTGAATTAGCATCAGCAGTTCCAAATGCTTCATTATTTTTCACATAACTATGAAGACTTGCAATAGCAGTGATCTCAACTAAAATATCTCAGCTTTTTTTGTTAAATTGCGTGTACAATAATACACACAGTAGAAAGATGTGGAATGAACTAAGGTGAAAGTACACAATGTCATCACAGTAAC
The DNA here is from genome assembly GCA_036630365.1 of Acanthiza pusilla. Classification (NCBI taxonomy): domain Eukaryota; kingdom Metazoa; phylum Chordata; class Aves; order Passeriformes; family Acanthizidae; genus Acanthiza; species Acanthiza pusilla. Next base: position 72,174,061 of record JAXCHO010000034.1, read on the forward strand.
TGTGAATAACATGTACAAAAGCAGCTCATCTGAACTGACACCTCCAATATTAATGCTGCATGAAAATGCACATCCTGTATATTATCTTTCCATTTGGCCTGTGTTAATGTAAATATATTACATGACTCCAAAGTTCTTAATTCATCACAGGACACTTATTTTTTGCATTTAGTTGTTTTGCCAATTTACTAAGGAAGAAGTTTTATGTTTTCCAAAAGGACCAGGACAAGCAGGATGTGTTTGAATTAATTCCATTTGCAAGGAAATTGATTCCAATTGCACTACTTGAAATAGAAGTAAAAGTTCAATGGGACGTTTAAGGGAAAAAAAAAGGTAATTTGAAATATTAGTAGTGATTCCTTGGTATTGATGAACTTTGTTTCCAAAATGGATGAGTATTTCATTAACATCTTGTACTCAAGGCAAAATTTAAGGATGACTAGATTATCAGGAGCTACCCACATGTACCCAAGGAATCAAACTATATGAATACATCAGTGACAAATTGTTTGAAACCAATTAAATATCCTTCTCTGACAGGTACCAGATGTCAGGAAGGGAAGAGGCTGCTTAGGGAAATTTTAAGTGTTAATGGTGTAGTTAATATCATGCTAAACAAACAGCTTTATTTTGGGGTTATGGGAGGGGTATGTATGTGTGGCTGGAAGGCTTTCCAGGATTTCCTTCCTCTTCAAGAGTTTTATTATTTTTTAAAAAATATAATCTCTTCAGCTTTCAAGCAATAGCAAAGAACACTAACGAATAAAGTGTTGTTTTTCCTGATTGCATTTGGAAGAGGAAACTTCCTTTTGTTGTTGTACCTCTTTCTGTTTACTGCATTTTCCCCTTATCTTCTTGCTTTTACTTTTTTTTTTCTCTTCTTCCTATTTAACTCTTTATCTCTATTTTATAAACCTGATTTTTTTGGTGTGAAGGAAAAAACCTTTTACTTTGATTACTTTATTACTTGACATTGATTACTTTTTCCTGAGTCTCACCCAGGAAGTGTGTTCATTTATCACATGAATAGTTTTTGGATGAATTCTGGACCATTGGCATTGCTGTGACACATAAAGCCCACAAGATGTAATATAAGGCATTTTCCTGAAATTTGCAGGTTTTGCACAGCAAAAGGTATTTTTTCATTTCTTTTTCCAACTGCAATGTTGACTGGACTAGGGAAAAAACCCCAAACAACTAAAAATAAGCCAATTTTTGAACCTTCCTGAAATGCATGACTTAGGATATCATTAACCTTGAGTTTTAGAAATACCTAAATCTAAATAATGTCAATTGCTTGAAAGTCACATAAATTAAAATATAAGCAGAAATTGATTTTATTTGCCTTCAATTTTTTCATTAGGTAAGATGCACAAGTTTCAGACTTGGGAATCTATGTTCTTAAAACATTTTAAGAATTGCAATTTTTAAAATGTAGACCATATAGTGATCAATTTATGTCATGGAATCATACTGTTCAGGCACAAAATTGTTTTGTTCTCAGGCACAATGACTAAACCAAAACACATGTAGGGTGTTTCGCTTCCTCAACACATTCACCTAAATGAAAATATTTAGGTTATCTTTATCTTTAGATTATCTTTATAGCCTCATAATTGTCACTGCAATATGTGATTCATTCTTAATGTTGAGATTCAACGGATCAGGCTATGACAAAATGTATTATCTGAAACTTTTTGGATGAAAGCATAGCTTACTATTTTCTCTTAACTGTCCACTTAATAGGAGTTTAGAAAGGATTTGACTGCAATTTGTCACAGTCATCTCAGAGAGAGAGAGAGGGAGAGAGAGATTCTGAGAAAATATGACCTCCAGTTTACAATCAGTGAAAACTGCAGGAACAGAAAATAAGTTATTGTGCACATGAAGAGGGGTAAGAGCAATAATTTCTGCATGGTATTGTCAAGGTAATTTTTAGGATAATTATTACTATCTTTTTCAGTTAAGAATTACTGTTATGCTGAAAAGTTAGAACAGTTTGGCTGAAGCTGCTTTTCAAGTCCAAAGTTTGTCAGTGTCTGTGTAAAGTACTGCTGTCCCGTGAGAGACACAGCGTGACAGGCACAAGTCACAGTTCATCACAGGAACATATCACACTGATGTCATCTGCTGGGCAGCAGGAGCCTATCCCAGCACTAGGACTTCCTCAGGGACAGGAAAGGAGCCAACTACAACACTTTTGCTGACAGCAATCCAAGCATTATTTTACTCTTCCATCTGTTTCTCTCTCTAGTCTACTATTTCTGTTCCATACGGAGAAAGGCCTTCTTCATTGTCTGTATAACATTAACAGCTCTGCAAAGAAAGGCTATCAAAATGCCATTCTGCTGTATATCTTCAAATACACAATGAGGGGTGCTAGAGTGAAAGGAAGCAATGGATTTTCTTTTTATTTCTTGCTTTGGAATAGACAAAGAAATGCACTTTTTTTCATTAAGTACAGAAGAAACTGTTCATTCCATATAAAATAAATGTATAAAAATAACAAAGGCGAGTCCACTGATAAGACATTACAATTTGGAATCTGAATTCCTGGTGGAGGAAGAAAAGAAACCATTCATTCTCATTTCTTTGGCTTGTATTTTCCAGCTCATTGGCCTGCTAAATGTGAGCCCCTTAGGCCAGACTTGGTGCAAGTTTACATACAATTCTCACTGAATTTGCGTAATATGTCTCTAAAATAATTCATAGTATTTTGAGCATCACTAGGCTAAAACTGCCTAACAGAGGAGGAGGACAAGGAACCTATTGAACATAGCTAAGCCCCCACTGCCCTATATTATAATCAAACTCTGAGTGACTCAAGGAATGCTCCAGCCACTCTATTGTGTGATAAACTGAACAGTTTATGTAATTTTTCTAATTACTACCTAAAATGTAAGCCTGGCAGTCATTGACAACTATCAAATTCATTGAAACTTACTTTAATGTAAACTGGGTGTAATACGGCGGAGGGGGGGGAGCTTAAATAAGAAAACCAATCAGATTTTTTTTTCACTTTAATATAAAATTCCTAAGAAAAGAAAGAAAGAAGTGATTGGATTTGCCCCCAAATATATATTAAATTGAACATATTACTAAACAGTAGGTAATGCTGTGTTCTGAAAGACCACGTCTAAATCCATAAAAGAAGAACTAGAAACTCATCTTCTGGATTCTTCCCAACGGAGGTTTAATAACCTGCTTCTACAAGAACATTGTACAAAAGAAACAACCCATATGTATTTGGAAGCAAACACAATGGAGAAAATATCTCTCTAATTGTTATGAGAAACTATGAAAACCATACTGAAAAGCTGTGTAATATTGTATTCAAATCACGGGAGGAGAGAAAACATAAAAAAAAAAGTAAATTAGAAAAGAAACCAAAACCAGGAACCCAGGGAACTCTTCTAGAATAGTCAGAAAATGCTCTCATTCACAGTTACTGGTCAACACACACAGAAATAAATCCTTACAATTTTACATCTAAAGCAAAATGTTATTTTCAAATCAATGGTGAAGAATAAGCTTGGAGAAGTACTTGACTCATTAAACATTTTCAGCCTGGTTATTGTTGTGTGGCTTAAAATACCAGCAGTGCAACCATAATTACTAAATTTCAGGAAATAATGAAGAATGCTGCAATTTCTGGGAGAAACTTAATGTAATTAAATGCAATTCAGAGAAGATCATGATGGCTGGGCCAAGCATTTAAAGTTGTTGATTCTTCCAAAACCTGAGTTGCTTAAAACTCCACTGTGACCATATTAGTTTGAGCCATCCGTTAAAAACACCAATGGATGAAGTGCTTGACATCTGGATGGACTAAAGTAGGCATACTAAAAAAGCTTATTTAATCCTCTTTCACAGCAAATTTAAATGTGATTAATTAGATATTCCAGCTGTTGTGTTTTCTATGCAACAACAAAGAGCAACGTTGCAAGAGCAAAACATATTTTTTCTCTTTGAGTCTTATCTTAAATGAAAGAAATCTATGATGAGCAAATATAAATTTCTGTTTGATAGAGAGTTTAAAAAGAGAAACAGGAAAATTGCTAGCATTGTAATTGCTTTCTTTGAGGAATTCTCAAACTGTTCTTGCAACAGACAGCAGTGGTAGTAGAACAGGTTCCTTTATGTGAGAAGTGCATCCTATTTATTGCCAGCAAAGGGAGGTTAACAGGATCATTCAAACACAGCAGATGGGAGATGCACTAAATCACCCATTTCCTGTGCTGTTTCTCATCCATCCTTAAATGATCAAGTACCTTTTATCTCATACCATAACATCCCAAGACACACATCCCCAACACAGTTTGCAGACTTTTCCCTGGTGTTTTTCACGGTTAAATGAGTGACCCTAGAACTCCCTAGCTCTATATCTTTGTCTCCTACAACAATACCACCTAGAATCATTAATTTGGGACTTTTGCTATCCCAAATTTTAGGGGTCATCAATCACCCTTTTCCTGGGAGTGGCAAATGCCCTTCACCATTTGCCTGACAGAGACATCCTTCTTCAGAAGTAGATATGACTGTGTGAAACATTAAAATGTAAAATAGCCCATATTCATTTTCATGAAAGCTTGTAACACTACAAAATCGCTGGTCTTGTTTTCGTTGTACCCATTCCTGTCATTTTAGGTCATTATATAGGTTTTCCTATTACACTGTGATTAGACGTCTGTTATCCTAGGAGTCTTCTGGCATAGTCTTAAGCAGACAAAAAAAACTTCTAACAAAAGTAATACATTATATTTCCAGCTGTTGACAATACTGTTAAATAGCAAAAATATGTTACAATGCTAGTATTAATGATAGCCTTCAAGTATGCCTTCAGTGTGTGGGTGAAGGTAGGTGCTGCAAAGGCTGAATGACACACTAGCCTCTCGTGTTAAATGGATGTTAAATGGAAAGGAATATTTAATGAGATAGGTACAGATCCTGCGGAGAAATAGCTGTGAGACACACAAAATGGTTTGCCCTGAGGCAGCCTAAACTGATCTCGGTGCTGCCTGCCAGAGTTCCATTCTCCTTCCATCAGGCCTCCTTGGGCCAGCTCCAGCTGCGCTGACACAGAGTGCTGAATCATCAGAAAACACTTGCCTTTACTGTCAGCTCTGCTTTGTGCTGACTTACTGTGCTAAACACAGGATCTGGCAGGCTTTGGAGCCAGCACAGGGAAGAGACTGAAATTCATAGGCAGGAGCAGCAGGATGAAATGGCACTAGAGAAACCAGTAATTAGATTGGGTTTCAAATCACTGAAATTGCAGCCTGTACTGCATCTGAAGACAGTCACCAATTGCATGTCCTGCATGCCTGGTATATCACTACACTGACTGGTGCAAGATGGGAATTTCACAGAAACAAAATGCTTTCTTGCCAAAATGAAGATGAGAAAGCCAGGAGAATAACTGTACCTGAAACAAACGTCTTGGGAATCTAGTCCAACTGGGAATGCATATAAAAATATATTAAGATTAATTTGTTGTTTTCCTGGTTGTTCTTGGTAAACAGAACTGCTGTATGTTCTTTGTCAACATGAACTAGGCAAAAACTCTTGCCTTATCTGTCACCAATCTCATCTTCTGTTGGACATTGCCTTGGAGTATGCCAAACATCAGTTATATGACAAGGCTGAAAGTAATAAACCATAATACTATTTAAAAGTCTTGATCAAAATATTTACCCAGTATTACTGTTTCACTGTATTTTCTTCCAAGGCACTGAAAACATCCTTTTGCTGAGGGTTCTTACAGCATATCCATGAGGCTGGGCTGGAGCAATCCTCCTTTTCCTGCATACTGGAGACACCCTGTCCCTTACTTCTCACACCTGCACTCCTCGGTGAAACGTTTCTCACCTCTGACATCATCAACTTGAATGGCTCACTGATCTCCTATAACCCCTGCAAAGACAGTGCTGTGCTGGAGTATTCTGGTTTCATACTATAAAAGTGCAGGTGTTTTTTAAATCTCTCTTGGGTTTTGATTGGTTGTGAAATGGTGATTATAATAAGCCTTATTTAAACCATCATTCTCCAGTGGCATAGACAAAACACATCTTCCTTTCAAAGAACAAGTTTGTTTACTGTGGCAGACCAGATTCCAGTGTCAGGGTCATTTTTTTTCAGGGACTCACAGTGGTAGAGACAGACAAATCAACAGAAATAGATTAACTGATACTTAAATATGGGATATAAAAATATCCTATATTTATGGAATAATATAATTATTCCATAAATATAGGATAATACATTTATCTGTTTAATACACGTGTATTAATTTCAAGAGAGTTTGTAATACTGGGTTTTTTTTTCCCAGGCTGTGGTATAATGTTCTATAAGAAGGAAAACAAACCAAAACAAATCCCAAATCCCTGGGAAGCCAACTGTACCTTTAGACTCTACAGCTCTAATTACCAAACAACCTTGTCTGCCTCAGGAGCAAATTCAATGCACTTCAACAAAATATCAATATTTTTATTAGCAACCTCTTTATACAAAGTAAAATGCTGTGCGCTGATGACCTAGAAATGGCTAAAAAGGGCAAAGGAAACAAAAACATCAGACAACAAAAATGCATTTGCTTTTTTGGGATGAAAGTAAAGAAAACCTTTTCCAAATGTGCTTCAGATAATAAACTTTGTCAAGTCAATCTTGCCCTTTCAGACTTTATCATTAATTATTCAAGAGGGCAGTAAAGAAAGCTCCCAGCTTCAAGCAGTGTGATGATTTGTTTTTTATGCAAAATTCAGTTTGATTGCAATCCTTTTTACAAGCAGTACCAACCAAGTTGCCAGGACTCATTTCTAGACTAACACAGCATTTAGCAGAAGCTCGATAGCTGCTAAAGCAGTGAAGCAGAACTGCTCAGGCATGATCCCTGGATCTTCTCACAAGCAAATTTTCCTCACGCATTTGTCAATCCTTTCTTTTTACAAAATCAGCAGCCATGCTTTTCTACAGATGTAGATATTTCTTGAGGAATAGCCTTTTCCACGTGTTGTTGTCTTAGACAAATGGTCTTTAGTAGCCCAAGTTGCGTGTCAATCTGGACACTGCTGAGCTTTCTGTAGCAAAGGTGGCACCTCAGAAGTCTTCCTAGAAAGACAGGTCTGAAAAGACAGAGGTTCCTTTGGAAAAAATAGTCAGCGCTTTGAAAAAAAAAAAGAGAAAAGGTCTGGAAATGGGAGCCACTGTGCATGAGGGCCTCCAAGCTCTGTCCACAGACAATGTCCTGTGAGAAAATATTTTCTACCAGGACCAAAAGTTTTCTGTCCTAAGACCACATGATCTTAAAAGCTGTTGTTCACACTACAAGCTTGCCTAATTTTATCCACTCCTTGCTAGTTTTGCTAGCCATGGGTAATTTGATTATACAAGTTTTATCAGTTACCCAAATACCCTGAAAGATACTAAGGTTAATGTCCCACATAATCAAAAGCATTTATTAGAGTACTGTTTTTCAGGATTAATTTCAACAATTGAAAAATTATTTTTCAGATATGGATACCTTCAAAAGTTAAAATCTTCTGGATTGAAGGAGTAGATAACATTTCTAAATTTTAACAATGTTACGTTTGCAAAACTATCAACTAACATTGGAAAAAGTAATCTGTAATTTACAGGTGGTGATGTTTATATAGTTTAAAAACACCACATAATGGGATTTTTCAATGATAAAAAGCAAATACTAATTTTCAGTGTTAAAAAGCACATTAGAAACAACACAACATCAAGAATCTTGTGCTCATGACTGAACCCATCCTCTTTATTTATTATCTTTCAATGATTTCCTCTTACAACATCATTCAAAGTAACTATGTTATTCCCTTTGCATGGCAGACAATTATTGAACAATAAAATTCAGCTAAGTAGTTATTTTCATACTCATGTCTAAAAAGTTTGTTTTACTATTAACTTCCCTCAAATTTAATTGCCTTACAAAGAGTTTAAGATAAAACAATTTCTAAATTTCTCCTTATAATGTTTCTCAACAGAAAATAAGTCCTAAAATTCTCCTGCAGTAGAAACAATTGCATCCAGCAGGGATACCAAATGATCAGGGAACTGCAGAATCCTACAAAAGCTTCTAAGACAGGAAAAACCTAGTTTGATTTTAATTTGTGCCTGCTAAAGTCTTAATTCAGTGTTTTCCATCAGCAGGCAAACATAATTCAGTGTTTCCATTTATTAATAAAAAAATTGTTCATGTTTTGATGATCTAGTTCTTCAGAAAGAAAACAGACTATTAAGTGAAATATTCTTTTCCAACTACGGTTAATAAAAACCCAGAATTGAGTGGGATGCCTTTTACCATGACAACTAAAGCTTGGACTTATCAAAGACATCAAAGCTTACATTTGATTAACTGGATTGAAACCAAAGCCCATTTTCCCAAAGGAAAGAAAGGGAGGGAGTAAGATGGGAAAGAATGAGAGTTAAACAGGTGTAGCACCATAGGCCTAAGTGTCTGGTACATGCTGTTTGAAATGTGATTTTTTGCAGCAGCTGTCTTTCTGTAGGATTCCGACATACAAATCACAGCCCTGATACAGATGACATGTAAAAATAGGATTGTGCTTAAAACCAGTAACTAGTCCAATGTAATATTTTTTCGTGTGAGCGGTATGCTGGATAGATGTCACTCACCCTGGTAAAGGTCACCCACTGACAGCTCTGACAGCTTGGGCCATCTGAGATGGCCCAGTGCTTCTGCCTGGCCTGAGCCCAATATTATATGAGAAGCACTGTAGGGGTCAGACCTAGTTCTTCTAAGATTCAATGTAGATCTGAAATGAGTCATTTCCTGCATCGAAGAAATCCTGACTGAAAAAGGCATTCCTTTTTCCTTATGGATCTTAGGACAACAGGGATAAGAGCCTTTTGTCACTAAGTGGGTTAAAATAGGCTGTTTACATAGGACTCATCAGGATAGTAAAATTATGAGCATAGAAAAAAAAGAAAGCAGGGGGATTGGAGTGCATGGATCTGTCTCTTTAGCTTGCAGAATACCAAAGCATAATAGATCCAAAACTCACGTCTTGTTATTTCATCTCTTTGTCTGCCCCTTTAACCCCAGGACAACTTTCCTTGATTTCAGCAGCAGTATAGCTCTAAGTATCCTAAACTAGCATAGTTGCAAGATTTGGTTTCGCTTTTCATTCTTTATTTCCACACATTTTTATATAACAGCTGAGCAAATCACATTGGAAAGAATAGTCTTGAAATGGAAATTGGGTCATTTGTTCCTAAGTTGCATCTTGCCCTAAGTCTATTAGTGAAAAAATGTTCTGCTCCTTTCTTTTTTTTCAAATTCATGGTTTTCCTTTTTGTTTAGTTCAGTCCTTCTAACGTCATGAAGTTCCCTTGTTCTGAGTGCATTTTTGCTGTTATTTTTGCTATATTATCATTGTCATTGTCCTCTTGGTGTATTTCTTATCTACAAATATTTCCAAAATATTTTTAATATTTCAATCCAAGCCTGTCTCTGAACACTTAGGAGTTTACTTGCCATTGCTATCACTTGATTTAATCTATTTCACATTTTCCCTGGTTTTAAGAAATCTTGTTTAGGTAATCCTGAGACTTTCAAGCTAGTGGTCTGAACTTTATTGGTTTAGAACCAAATTCTGCATCAAGAAATAGGTATGGCAAAATATTAGTATGATGGAAATTTTTTTTGAGCTTTCTCAGCTCAGTGTGAGAAATCAGATATCTGAAAGATGGCCCAAAAACCTTCTCTCATATACAAGTAGGATTTATGATACAGAATGAGCAATGCCTCCACATTCCTTGAAAAATAAGTAATGCACGTGGGTGTCTGTTAATTTGTTGTGCAGGTATGTTTCTGTCCTGTATTTTTCTGTTTGCAATCCCCATATATTCTTAGGGACTCTCTATTCACTTTAAACACCCTGAGCCCTGAACATAGGTCTACAGTGTGTGGTGTGAGCAGGTGCAAACCTGTGCTACACACACTCAGAGGAAATACACTCTTTCCTCGCCTGAACTCTGAGTTGGTAAAAACTCATTCTGTCCATATTTCAAGTCATGGTGGGAAACTGACTCAAGGTAATGATCACTGATGAAAGTCTGCTTGGTGCCTACTTACTGTAGTGATGTGGTTTTCAGTAACAAATTTGTGTTTACGTGCAGATTACCACATGTAGGACTGGCAGATTTGGAGGGATATATGCATATGCCATATCATAACTTTGCTGAAACAGTAGCAACAGAATCTTCTGACACCCAGAGATTCTATGCTTAGTCTCCATCTGCAGAAGGAATCTTATTCTATTTGAATCTTAGAGGTATTTTTAAGTGGCAGCGAAAACCAATACTGAATCATTTTCACAAAGAAACATATTGGTTGAACTAAACCTTTCCTGCAGTATTCTTTTTAGGCCTTTTCTGTGATTTGATACTCCATCACAAGTCTTTTAAAATCACATATGTATCCATCTTGTCATCATCTCTTGTGACTTTATTCTCATGAGGGTGTTTAAAATAGATTAAATGTTCCCTGAAAAGAAATGCTGTCAAAACTTTGTTTTTTGTACTAGAGGTTAACTGTCCATACCATATACACTTTAAAACTTCATGTGTATGAATAAGTCATAATACAATAATTTAACAAAATTAATTCATCAGATACCAAAATCATACTTGCATTCTTCCAAAGAAATGTCTGTGGAAATTTTTCTGTGGGTCCTAGTCTGCCATAGCCTTGCAAAATTAGAGAAGTCTTCATGAGCATTGTGAGAAGAAAAGGAAGAATTCAGGACAGGATGTCATTAACTCTCATTGTGTGAAAACTCACTCAGAATCACAGAATATTCTGACATGTAAGGGACCCACAAGGATCACCAAATCCAACTCTTAAGTATATGGCCTGTACAGGAATCAACCCTGTGCCCTTGGCATTATTAGCACCGTTCTCTAACCACCTGAGCTAATCACCTTGCTACTAGAAGTGGTTAAAGCTGAAACACCAGAATACCAAAACCTGGTTTTTTTATTCCTTTATAGGTGACAGTTTTCAGAATTCCTTAGATAGCCTTTCCTACTTCAGATAAATATCTCACACTAGCAGAGGAATATGGGACAAGAATACTGTTTATGATCTATTTATCTGGGAGTTCATCGGGGAGGAAGGGCAGGCAAAACAAAAAAACAGAATAGAAACAGAAACCTTGTAACAGAAGACGAAAGCAAAGAACAAGTTGAAAGGAAACGTGTTAAAATACCTACATAAGAAAAGGCAAACCAAACAGAAAAATCCATTGTCAAATGGATTAAAACAAGATTAAAGCAATTAAACCAAGAAGATTAAAGGAAAGCTGAAAGCAACAAAAGGTGTTGAAAAGATAAGAGCAGAAAGCACAAAATGGGGAGAAGCAAAACCAGCAGCTGACTTACTGTGCAAGAACCAACAATTTTTAAACTGATGCAGCAAGGGTCTAAGAAACAGTATTGCCACATACAAAATTTAACAGCACGTGGCTTCTAGGAGCATTAGAATATACTTTTCAAGAGTCTGGTTTGGCAGGTTGCTTGTGTCATCCTGTCAGAAAGGCTGCTTGCTACTGGCCAAGGGAGAATGTCCTGCATCTCCATGAATCTCAGTGTAATCCAAATCTGCACTTTCTTTTTGAAGACAGAGATGTCTTGCAGTGATGTTTGGCATTCTACAATTCCGAAGAGATTCCATAAGCATTTACAGAAGTTATGCTTAGTAAATTCCCTAGTGACAAAGACGTGGCATTCCAGCAACTTCCTGCAGATAATGAAAGCTGTTTGCATCGCAGTACTATCCCTCAGGAGAATGGATTCCAATTCTTACTGGTCTTAACACATTAAAAGTTCCAACACGACAACTAACCTCTGCTAGAATGAAATCTGCTGCCAAAGGCAGATATAGGTATTTTCCCTCTTCTTTCCCCACACAGCTAGTGCAAGAAATCAGTGTATATATGCATGTCTTGTTTTCTCAGGCTGAATAATCTGAGCATTATCTCTGCCTTCATTTAATGCAGGTGTGAACCCATTTTCAGCTGCAAATTTATCCCAATTCTCTTATACTCTCAAAGTGTAGCGAGATGGAACTTAAGCTGATAAATGTATCCATGTAAATCCAAGCTATTATGGTTTTCAGGATATGCACATGAATCTGCTCCACTTCTGTTTGCCAGCAGATATCCTCCCTTGTCTAAACAAAATAAAAACTGCACTGTAGCCAAAATGGTGGAATATGTGGATATGTCAATTAGGGCATATTTTAATCATGCTTATTCTCTCAAGCATGATCCTTATTTTACAGGCTATGGCCACTCTGTTTATAAAAAAGCAGTCAGGCATGGACATACAACTTCTAGACTGTTAGGACAGTCCCTGGCATAGTTTTGACTCATGTGAATGAGTGCTTGCACAGGCAGTATCCATTTACAGTTTGGAGTTTAGTAAGGGCTAAAACCCACTCCTGACAGGCCATTTGAATAAAGCCTTTCTGGTTTGGGCAGTTGCAGGGTTTAACTGTGGGGACATGAACTGTTCCGAGTCAGAGAGGAGTCCCTGCCTTGTATTATTTACTGTTCCATAGAGGTAACCATAGCAGTCATAGTGGTTACAGGGTTATGCAAACTTCTCCTATTAAAGAAAGGCTCTAGTTAAAACATTTTATTTGTGGCTAGATAATCTTTTTGTAATTATTTGCCCATGGAAAGGCTCTAGTAAGCAACATTTATTTTTCCAGCTAAAACCTGGGATGAACACAAAAATCACATAAAATAAAGAAAAAGAGGTATCCTTTCTGCTGCCATTAAAATCTGGAAGACCCGGACCTGCCCTCTCCACCGTGCTGCAGATATTCTGTTTCAGGACACTGCGAGTACTAACAGGGTATTTAAGGTCATATCTCCTAGCTCTGTTTACTATGGCTGCTTTTCTTTCCCTGATTGCTGCAAATGACTGCTTTTGCTAAAAAATAATCTCCTTCCCACTGACGGTCTTATGGCAAAGAATCTTTTAAGTGGTAAGAGGCAAATCTCAGTAGTGAGTCATCCAATCAGTCAATCAAGAAAATAGTGAAGATTGGCCGTAAAGCAATCTCATACATACATATTCCCCCTTACTTTGCCCATCAGTGTCAAATTCAAAATGCAGGTGCATAAACGCTCTTCAGTGGCTGCATAGTTATTATCACATAATTTAACTAGTTGATAGGTGTGCTCAGTAACGTGACTCACTTTTCAGATTTCCTTCTCAGCAGGGGAAGTATTTTCTTTTCAGTTTTTTTTTTTAGTTCACACCCAGTGATTTTGAAAGAAATCAAGAAGGATGGATGTACAGCATGGGGATTCTGGTTTACTGGAACAACAGCAGGCCTCTTCCTTTTTAGTCAACAGACATTCATGTCTTCTGTGTGGAAGAGGCCTCAAGTATAACCCACTTTTAATCAGCAATAGTTGACAGTGTAACCATTCAAACGCTCACTGCCTCCAATTCTGGGCTCTTCACTCAGGTGGTTAAATCCGAAGTCTTAATTTCCCAGACTTCATGAAGAGCTGGAGTTTGCCAAAAGACAGTTCAAAGCCTATGAATCTGCCTGCTGTTCTGAATGGTTGTGTGAAAGGGTCTGTTTTTCTGTGTTGTTTATGTCTTAGTCTGAATAAACTGATTTCATAATTTAGCCATTAAATTTAGGTGTCTGAAATTTCATATGGAAGTGTAGGTTTCATAGTGTTCCCAATTGTTAAGGCCAATCTAAGGTGCTGTTGTGATACCACCTTGCCCCAGAATGCCCCAGAATGCACTTGTACTTTCTTTTCTGATCTTCCCTGACACTGAAGCATAGATCAAACTGGCAAACCATTCCAGGGTGCTATTATCACATAAAATTAGTTTTGTGAAAACCTGTCTGCTCTTTAAGGTCCATCAGCTGTCTTACTTCAGTTGTCAGTGCAGAGAGAAAGAATGAAATGAGAAGTGTGGCACGCAGTCTAAATAAGAAGTGGTTTAGATTAGTTTATAAATTGTTTTGAAAAAGCACCATGGAGTCAAAATCCAGATGAGGAATGTAATATATTCAGACGCAGTACAAATCCACAACACACATGGTTTCCTAAATGGCTTGAAAAAGGTGACTCAGACAGGTATGCCTCCTGACTAAACATGTCTGTCCCCTACATAAGAGGTATCATTGGGACCCCACCACGGAGTGGGAGAACTGAGTGAGGTCCAGGCCCTCAGCAGCTGAAGGAAGCTTAGCACTGTAACCTGTCCCCACAGTATCTCAGAAATAAGCATCCACCATCCCTGCTTTGGAGCTGGGCCACTGCGTGCCCTGTGGCAGAAAATTCTTGTGCTCAGACAAAAAAGGAAAGGCTCAGCAAGGAGCTCTCTTCCTGAACCTCTCTCTATGCACATGAAGAGGCAGATTTGAGTTTCTCTGTGTCAGCTCTGAGGTTGGCTACAAGAAACTATTCTGACCCATAAGCCACACAGAAGATTTTCTGTGGCACTATGCCTGACCTGGTAAGCCCACAGTTTGTTAGCTTTGGCACAGCACCAGACCAACGTGGCTAAGCAGTTTCTAGTTCTGACCAGCTCAGAGTCTGAGCAGAACAATACCGGGTCTGTCTGGACTTGTCTGTGTACGTTAGGTGTCACGGCATTTGATTAAGTGCTGAAAGCCCTTCAATACTGCTCTTTAGACTGCATTTAATATGAACATCAGGCAGTTACAGACAGACAGTCAAGGCAGGTAGGATCAAAACCTAGGGGCTCCTAGCTGAAAACTTGACATTCCCTTCTACTTCGGCTTAACAATCTTAACCTAACTTGGTAGCCTAACCTGGGAACCAAATGATTGAAGAAAATGGGGAACTCCTTCAGTCCTGTAAATGAAGCCCTGTACACCACAAATGTAAGAGATACTGAGATTGAACACCAGTCAAGGGAAGCTTCAGAGTACCACGTACAGGAGATAAAGAAAAGGCTTTCTTCCTTTCCAGTTCACTTTTCCTTGTTTTTCTGTCCCCGTTAGGCTCTTGAACTTCCATCTCAACATCTCAATCATCTTTATTTGCTAGTGGCATATATAGTTTCCTGGACCACAAACACGTAAGTTCAAATTTACTGCAGCTAAGGCATAGGGCTCTTGGCACTAGGTCTTCCACTTCCTGGCTAGTCATGGGGACTGCCTTTACGTCAATATTATGCCTTTCATATTAACTGTAAACTTCAGTAAGTCTAAATATTTCATGTCTTTAGAATTTAAATGCTTGTAAGACTAAATCTGGAGGGCAGAAGAGATATAAATAGAGATTAGTACCTATTTCTCCAGAAAAGGTGCTTTTGAATCCGGTTATGTATCTAAAATTAGGTTAATTCAAAAAGTTAAACAATAAGTCAGCCATTGACTTTAGGGACCTGAAGGCTTAGACAAAGCTTGAAATCCAAAATTTTACAAGTGAACATTTGTTGGGGATTTTAAGGGCTTTGAGATACTTCAATATCTAAGACAGACAATGCAAACTTTAGCTTTATCATTAACTGAGGAGAGATATTTCCTTCAACAGTTTATCTTCAAGTATTCTGCAACCAATGGGGTGCACTGGTGTATCTCTTTCAGAATCAGGGAAGAGTGACACTTGTTTTTCAGCACTTTAGAAAAGCTCTCAGCCTGGTACTTACAGGTATTCTCCTTGAATGTAAGCGTTATTATTCAAAAAACTTTCTTCTTTCTTACAGTAGGAAGAAGTTTTCCATTTTCTAGGTAAGTACCCACTGAATTGGGCTGGTATTACATGGCCTCTCTGCCTTGAGTTGGATAAAGTGCAAGTTTAGATACAGAGTCTCAGGAGGGTGTTTAGTGAGCGGAGGCACAGAGCTGCCAAGCTTCTGTAACAAAAGCAACCACAGGTGGAAGACAGAGATCGAGTGCCAATCCTGGGTGTGTACAGAAAATACAGTACAGAAATACAACTGTAGGCTTTTAAAAGAATTCTTGCCAGGAAACATAAGCAGCTAGAGCTTTTAAGCAAGTTGGAAGTGGGACGTGGGGGAGTTTTTGGATAGCTCGTCTGATCTGCAGTTTTTATATACCATTTAAGGTGTTTATGAAGTATTTTCATAGTCACCTTATTGCCCTGTGAAAAATTTACTTCAACTTTTGGCTCCTTTGCTGAAAGTAAAAATGTCTTTTTTACCATTTTGGCATGACCCAATATTTTGCTTTTCCATGAGATACATACTTTGTGCTGGTAATGTTTTGGCTTGTTCTCTATTGTGTCTCCTATAAAATACCATTATTAAGCGTATTTTCTTTATTTTAGAACTTACATAAGTGTAAACTCATTATGTATTGTTTCCATTTAAAAGTCTCCATCTTTGATCCCTTTATTTTGTACTGTTGGCTGGTCCAAATACTTTAGTGTTACCTGGAGACAGGGAAATTAACACGACAGTTTTATCTTCCTCTAAATCATTTAAGTGCATGCAGAATGCATCAGGCTCAAACCTTTCCCTCTTTTTAATATATTCTACTAATGGTTGAAAGTCCCTTTAAAAATAATAAAAAAAAAACAACTAAAAAGGTATTTAATGTGTCCATCACAATATGGCAATATTTTTCACTATTGTACTAATATTGCAGCCTATATCTCAGTTTGCCCTTTCAAATTTTAGTTAATTCAGCTACAACAACTTTCCTCCAATTATTTAATATAAGTATTTCTAGGCATTTCAAGGAGCTACTTATTCTCATGTTACTGTCTTAGCCGAGGTACAGACTAAGAAATAATAACTACATGGCATGTTGAATACAGGTCCTTTTTGACAGATGATGAAAATTATGTAAAATTGCCCTTAATAAAAAAAAAAAAAATAAAAGGCTTTGCATGCTTAAAAACTGTGCATGGACATGAGAGAGTTGTATGCTCATTTTTAGGATGTCTAGACTTTATGGGGATGCACTATTAGTCTTTAGATTATCTATGATCAGTTTGAATCAGGCTAGAAGCCACCATTTGAAGGCCTGATTTGAAGGAAAGGGTAACAAGGATATTTCAATTGAGTATTTGCTTTGCCAAGGTTTTAGTATTTTTGTGTTTACAAAAAAAATTACCTTTCCTAAATATGTTATCAGTTGCACCACAGACAGACTTTCTAGTTGCTAAACAGAAATATTAGTGTTCACAACAAACGTGGGTGGAAATGGATTAACCAAACACTTCATTTGAAATGAGCAGCTGTAAAGATACTATGAACAGTAACTTAGAATTACAACCTACCAAATCCTATCACTTCTGGCCCTGTTCCAGCACATGAGGAGTTCTAGTCCTGTACTTTAGTTATTGCTATCAAAGTCAAGCAGTGTTCAAAATGAATAAAAACATCATAAACCAGCCTGCAGAGTTTGCATCCTATTTCTTACAATCCTCAGCATTTAATTTAAAAAAATTCTATTCCTCTTTCATCCAAAACTATTGCAAGTGTGGTAGGATACCTCTAATCAGAACACAGTTGCAAAAACATAGTTATTTTGCAGTGAGTCAAACTTTTCAAAGAAATTTTAAAAGAAATTTCATACTCTGATAAGTTAAATATGGCCCAGTACCATGACTTGAATGTGAAAGAAAATATAATAGGTGACCTTAAAAGAAAGATATTACTAAAATATTTTCTTTGGGATTTTATGAGATTTTTTTTAAAGGGCTAGGGACTTTACAACGATGAAACAATTGGAGAAGAAATGCTCTTTGTTTTGGTTATTCTGAACTTACTAAGGTATTTTTTCATGTCTGAAGAATTGGTGAGATAAAGATATTAGAAAGATCAGTGGCATGATATTTGTGGCTGAGAGATAAATTTTAAACACATCCTGTAAACCTCTCTCTGATTGTTAATTTTCATACAGGTCTACATTTATGCATTAATATTTTGTAAAAGTAATGCCCTTCCATTAAATCTACTGAAGAAGTTCAACAACAATAGCAAAATAAAAAGAAAGCCCTTATATTGTAGTCTGCCTACTTCTGCATCCTTAAATTAAATAGCCCACTTGATTTTTCCAACTTATCTCGAAGGGACAAGGTTAGAGTTTTCTGGTTACCAACATACTTATATCCATATACAACTGCATATGCATCTGAAGTCAAGAAATATTCACTCAGGCACACAAAAGCACTGAGCCCCAAAGGAAAAAACCAACCAAGGAAGACCAAAACAAACAAATCTCAAAAAAACAAACAAACAAACTCAAAGCAATTAAAAGAAAAACAGAAACAGGACAAATAAAAATTATAAGTTAACTATGTGTATTTGTTATTTTTATTTAGTTAGAGCTGCTTTATATTTTATTGAAGCAACATAAGCTGTACTCAGCCATACTATAGGTTTGTGACTTTGAATTACCTCATAAATTCATCTGGCAAAATATAATTTCTTTTTCCAGACTCTAATATGTATACTCTGAAAGCAATCAGTTTTTATGAAAGTTGTTCCTTCTGCATGCCCATAGGAAGAAAGTGATAAAATTG
Organism: Acanthiza pusilla; assembly: GCA_036630365.1. NCBI lineage: Eukaryota > Metazoa > Chordata > Aves > Passeriformes > Acanthizidae > Acanthiza > Acanthiza pusilla. The sequence continues at coordinate 72,192,609 of JAXCHO010000034.1, forward strand.
TCAGGAGGCTTTTCCTATAAGGAACAGGAATGCATTTGTGGAAAATGCAACAATCCTTTTTTTAAAACTTTGGGATTATTTACCAAAAAGCCCACATAAATTAAATTTATGTAGAATGTCTTTATGCATGCCAAGGCCCCTGCACTTATTGAAGCTGAAATCCTTCACAAGTTTTCTAGAACTTGCTAGTTCACTCAGACAATAAATGCTGTTTTGCTTGGTGCTTAATCTAGCTAAAAAACAAGGGATTTCATGCACTTAGCTACTATGTCCAAAACCAACTTTCTCATAGAGTTGAAACAAAAACATTGATTTTCTTAGCTTTCCTGAACTTGGTATGTGTTACATGGAATGCAATCACACTCTGTGACAGCTGACGTGAGAAATTTGTCTTTTCCCATGTAAATCTTGCCAGGGATCTGATTATATTGTATATCCAGGATATTAAACTAGAAGACATACCCTACCACAAACCCTAGATTCTAGTTTGCTTGGAGGAGAATTAATAGATTCTCTCTGGAAAGCTCTCTTGTTAACACCTGCTGCACTTATTAAAAAAAATATTAATAAAAAAATAAATATGGTTAGTACTCACTTGAAAATGTAGTATTGTAGGTCTGACTCTCAAATAATAAAATCGAGGCAGATAGTTGAGAATTTTTATGTCTTTGACTAAAATACCTGATATAGCTAAAAAGGCAATAAGTTATAAGGCCTACAAATCTTTGTGCAAATGACAATAACAGAAATAAGTACTTGTTCAGGAACAAGACTTTAAATAAGGAGTAAATTAAGAAAAAGGCCTCTTTGTGAAAATTTCAGGCATCACATTTAAATAAATCTTAATTCTATTTTAGAATATAGTTATAATGTGATCTATCAGTTACATTCCTAAATTTACAAGGCTGATAGTGCAAGATGACACAGACAGTAGTGCCAATCAACCTCCTCTTCCACACCACCTTCCCACCCAACCCCCTGTACCATTTCCCAGCCCCCACAGTTCCAGTTCCAAGACCTTCCTGGGATCACAGGATAATGGATGGCTCCTCATTAGATGGGGAATGCAAAACTGTGTCTTCTCTCTCCTTGTCCTAAGACTGCAAAGTAGTACCAGTTTGGGGGGCAGGGTATTCATTAGTCCTTTGGTTTAAATGTGTAAATTCCACAAACCAGTTAGAATCTGGTATTAGGAAGGAAAGTTTTGATAGGTAGATATGTTTTCTGACAACAGGATGGAATTCAGAGTAATCTGTGATGATTTTGAACGTCTTTATCAGCTGTGGACTGAAACAAGCAATTTTGGGAGAAACATGGTCTGGCATTAATAGTGCTGGCATAATTTGATTGTTTCAGACTGAAATAATGAGAGAGACAATTGAAAAATAGCAGGTAAGAGAAATGTCTGTTTTCATACGTAAATTAAATCAAACAACAGAATGCAAGAATTAGACTTTTGGAGGCAGCTGAGATGGCTGGTATAAATAATTTCCTTTCAGGACAGATGGCATAAAGAAAATAAGCTCCTAAACTAGTTTGAATTTTTACCCAGTGCAACTATGAGTTTTATAAAATTCCTAAGTATTATCATTGTTTCATGCACCATAGTACTGAAAGGTGCTTATGTTTTTTGCTAGGGTCAGTGGACAAGAAACATCACATGTTTCAGTAGAAAGCATCAGTTCCTTCGGACAAGGTTGATGACTGTATTAAAAATAGCTATTCACATTGGCTGTTTGTTACTGCCTTCATCATCATCATCATCATCTGTAAAAAAATACTTGATAGCATTTGATTTCAGTTACAGAAGATAAGAAGATAGGGTCAGTCTCAAGAAGGAAAGTCAGAAATTAATTTACAGGAGTAAAGAAGATAGGCTATCCTTGGCTAGCTGCTTTGACATTTTACTTTAGATTTGAAATACTGATAAATAACTATGCAATTAAGTGAAAAAATTTAACCTTCAAAAAAAAAGCTGCATATCTCTGAAATTAAACTACTTTAACTATTTCAGTTCAGAAGAGATTATTTAGAAATTAGGTCTGAACTGTCAATTAGGTTGTGAATTCAAAGACAATGAAACTTGGAAAGAGATCTTTGTAGTGTTATTGACAAGACACTTGGGCACACATTCTGGTGTTTGTATAACACAAATGTCTGATATAAACATGGAATATAAAATATTTCTAGATGACTTTACTAGTTTTTGAAACCTCTCTAAGTACTACAAGTAAAACTAAATTAAATGATATGAAACTACAGTGTGAAAGCAATATCTTTATTAGCAGTTGCTGCAATAACAGCATTCACACACTTTGAACTTGATGGTCCACTGTTGGATAACTTCGTAGCTACTCTTCTAAATAGTGTATACCTTTTGAAAATAGTACATATGTGCACATAGAGAAAAGCACTGAACTACAAAGGCAGTAAAGAATACTAGGGGACAAAATAAAATTCTCTTGGTGATAAAAGCTCATAACCACCCACAGAGGGTAAGATGTCAACAACAGCAAAGAAAATTAATTAATGTTCAAGAAATTTTAATGTTCTGTAATTAGGAAGGTGCAGAATGCTATATATGTATCGGATTAAGAAAATTAAATGCTTTTTCAGGCCATTACAACCCCCAGGGAATAGAAAAAAATCTTCTACTATAGATATACATGTTTCATCTGATTGTCCGAATAATATGAACCAAAATGTCCTGGAAGAGCAGGCTGAATCTGACCTGCTGATGCTTTGATTTTTTACAAGGGAACTTTGTAAAACTAGAAGAACTGTTTTGCCAGCAACAAAAAAAGGGCAGAGAAGACAAGTGTGGCAGCTATCATCCATTTAGATTATCCATATAAACATTGCCAGGGGCTGGGGGGCAGGAAAACAGATATAACAGAGCAGTGATTTAATTAAGAACTAAAATTATTGTAAGTTCTAACCAGTTGGCTTACTCAAACCAGAAACTGTCAAAAAAAAAAACCCCAAAACCAAAACACCAAAACAAAAAAAATACATAAAACTAAGCCAACCTATTTTCATGCTTTCCTAAGAGGACATGTTTGATTCCTAAACTTAAGTATCTAGATATACTACACCTTAATTTTGTATAGGCGTTTGTTTTACTGTTAATTCTCAATCTGTAAAGTACAAGATAAGTAGAGATGGAGGACTATCTTAAATATTTTTCAGTAGAAAGTTATTGAATAATGAGATTCTGAGTAAACTGAAAAAATCTTCAGGCCTTGATATGTGGTCTAGTCTTATTTAGTGTTCCTCATGTAAGTCAAAAACACAGTACATCTGCTGGAAAATGGTTCAACATATACATCTTTGAATAAAAGGTAAGAGTAGGTCACATTAAGCAAAATCCATGATCAGTCCCTGCTGAACAACATAACCAATATGTAGATAAAATTGATAAAATAGATTTTTCTTGATTGATCCGTTCTGTGAAGTGCAGATCAAGTTTACGTTTTATTTATTTTAATTAATGTCATTTATTTTTATATGTTTTTACATGTTGGTGTTAAGTGCACTGTAGAATCAGGCCCAAAAGGCTTTGTCTCAGGCCACATTGCCAATCTAAAGAAAAAACATTTGACATTTTCTAAAACTCTGGTTTTCTTCTTTTTAGAAAAAAACATTTGTTTCAGAATTTTAACATGGGAGTTAAAACCACAAGAATACTTTCACACTTTTGATATATGGTTATTTAACTTGTTCAATCTTCTCTTCTATTTTTAGAAGGCTCTATAAGCTACTGTATACATATTTATTCAACATCTGTTTTCAAGTAGTATAGTAGACTAAAGATAAAGTTAAGATGTCAACATTTCATTTACTTAATTTTTGTCTAGAAGGATGGCTATTGTGTCACCACACTATTTCATCTTCCTAATGCCTCACTAATATCAGAAGAGTTCCTCCCACTCCCTTCCTTCCCTTCCCAGCCATCCCTCCTTCCATCTGCATTCCCACAGCCTCTGTTCCAGCTGAGTGATGCACATCTTTTCTTTGGGCTGCATCCAGACAGTATCTGACCTGCCTGGATAAATTAACCTCGCTAATTCAGCAAAACCAAAACTAAACCAAATAAACTTCTGAAAAATGACTCAAATTCATTGGCTCATTTTGCAGTCAGATGAAGACCAGATCAAGAACATGTAACCAAAATCATAAAAGAGAGAGCAAGAGTGGGAGTGGTGACAGTTGGCTTCTCCACCTTAGCAACAGGGAAACATTAGGTCAGCTCCTCCATAATGTCTGATCACGCCATTAGGAATTGTACCCATTTGCTTTTCTTGGATGTTTACCCTCTGAATCTTCATCTAATCTAATCTTTATCAACTTTTTCTTTTAAATTGATGCAATTTTTCTCATTTATTCATCTACTAAAAGTAGAATGTGTTTGGTGCAGTGCAAATTTAGATAAGCACCTGTATGAACCAGCAAAAGAGGAGGTAAAGAAGGCCGATCTTACACATTGGACTATGACTTTAAATTATCAGGCCAAGGTTTTTAGAAATGACTAGTTGATTACGTAAGAAATTTTCCTTGGAAGCCAGCATCACACTTCTTTTCCTAGCATCATAAGGTATGGAACAACCATAGTACAAAATTGTTAATATGTTCATATTTTCCCCCAAACATCTCTGGCTTCTAAGCCTCTTTTGAAAATCACAGCCATGGTACATTCTGCATGTCACGGTTTAGGAATGGTAGTCCCCAGTTTAGTGTTCCCACTGAAAGACTCCGAACCATGTGCTGCTTACTCACTTGCCCCAACACCTCCCTTCCCCCTGCAGCAGGCTGGAGAGGAGAATTGAGGTACAGGAGATAAAGATCAGGGGTTGAGATAAGAAAAATTTATTGGAAACAACAATTAGATAAGAAAATCAGCAATAACAGCAACAATATTAATAAGAGAGTGTACAAGACAGGCAAATGGTTCACACATGGCTGCCCACCATGTGATGCAGGTCTTTACCCTTGGGATTGCTACGTTCTACCTGCCAGAAGGAGGTTCCTCCCCTGCCCCTCTGCATGATTTGAGGTGATACTGAAGAACCACCAGGTCCTAGCCATGCTCCTTCTGCTACTGCAAAAATTAACCCCTTCTTGTCTGGAACCAGGAAGATTTTTTATTTTTTTGCAATTAGAGGGTCTTTAAAAGACGACAATTGAAAATTAAAATTTGCTTTGGACTGACTGGGGCCTCTCCAGGATTGCATTCAAAAGAAGGTCTAAAATGAAATTGCCATCACTGAGCTTTTCATTCCAAGTTCTGATGAAGAGATAGCTACATGCTGAGATTTGAATTGTATTTTATGTCTTTGAAAAGTTTTACAACAGCAGAAGATGAGATAAATAAGTAATCCCTGCTCTAGTAATGATCATCTATGCTTCTACCAAGTGTTTAAGTTTATGTAATTGACATTTAGTCTTCACTAAATTAATTTACTGGAAGTGGGCATTTTCTGAAATCTTACAGATTGCAAATTGGCCAAGCAACTGAAACCTAAACAAAAACATTCCATTGGATGGAATTTTATTTCTCAAGTCCTTCCTATACAAAGCAATAGCCGCATAGCTTTAAAGCTTGAAGGTTAAGGCTTTTTATCTGATAGCAAACATGGGAGGTTCCAACATTGTATTCCTCATTTGACATCATTCATAAAAATTAAATTTTTATAGTGTAGATGGAGATGTGTAACATGAGGAGTACCTACGTGCACCTATCGCTAGCATTTAGAATTATATAAACACTTAAGATGTTTGAGTCAGTCTTAGCCTTGTGACCACAGATTTCCTTTTTTATAAGGGACTGTTCTCTCTCTGCAATATGCTTTTGATGTGATTTTCTTCTACATTGTAAGGTTGTTCTTAGACTTAGAAAGCTTTTCTTTGCTTTTCAGTTATTTAGGATTCATCATTAAACCAATGTGTTTTTGACAGTGAAGTTAAGGGGTATTTGAGCAAGGTGTTTGTTATGCCATATAAATATGATATGGGTTGACGTAATCCAAAATTTACCTGCAAAAGACTGTGGCTAAACAAGTACAGGCAATGGATAAAACAGGAAAAAGTCCATCAGTGAGTTTCCTAACATTATCCCCGAGGCCAGAATTGTTTTTGTTCTGTTCTAATAAAGTGAAAACTTAACTAATGTGTTAATGTGACAGAAAGTCATGCTTGTATAATCTGCCTGCAAGTGAAGGAGTTTGCAAGTGCAGAAGAGATTTGTGCCCTGGGATTTCTATGAAACACATTCCAAATTGCAAGAGTAGGAATGAAGAAAAATGGTCTTGATGGTAAGCCAGCTCTATAATGAATGTATATCTTGCATTTTATGAAGCCAGCTGTTAAAATAAAAAATTATATTAGAAGATAATTTAAGGAATATCTGTCAGTCATCAATTTCATCATTTATTAATGCTGTTTTTTATTAGAAAAACATTTAAAAATCTCTGGCACAAACTCTCAAATCCACTCCAATTGTGAGACACAATCTCAGATCCACAAAATCTTCTCTCTAAAAACACACAGCTCAGAGAATGAAAAGTGGTAATTTGGCTTGCCTGCAAGTATGTCAGCTGCAGAGAAGAAGGCATGACTGGAATTTCAGATGATATCCAGTGAAATACGAGGCTTCTCATGATGTTTTGGAGATGTAGCCCTTCTTTAATCACCATGGTTTTATCTGTTCTTTTTTGACTGAAGTTCTCTTAGGTGGGGGATATTTCTTTAATGGGCGCAGAGAAAAGGTGTCAGTCCAGTTCTGTGGCTTTGCTGTACGTGGCTGTCATGAATAACTATCATGATTGATTATGTGCTAGATATAAATAATTGACTCTTGCACAAGAAATCTTCATTCTTATTTGTAGAATATTGTTGGGCAATGACACAAACATCATCGTGTGAGAAAGGGAACAGTAATCATTGCAAGAAAACCAACAAATCTCTTTCAAGGATGTAACATCCAGAGTCTTCAGTCCAATTCAGGAAACAGAAGTAATTTTCCCTCATGTTTTTGTCAAAATATGTTGTGAGCTAAGAAGGTAAAAGCTAACAAAATTTTTCAATCTCTTCTGAAATATTTGTAGCCCCAGTGCTGAATCAACTTTGTCTTAAGCGGTACCATCTGTTAGGTATAGAGTAAAAGTATTCCTTTCAGATCTGCTGACTCTGCATGAGATGAGCGGTCCAGTAACTGACAGAGAGCTAGCGAGAAGTTTCAATTTCATAAAACCTATGCATTCAAGGAAAGGTCTTCTCAGTCTCAACCTGTGCAGCCTGGAGCCAGAGCCTTTATTATTTGTATTTGACTTAGGCTAGAATACCCAAGCCTGACTGGACATGTAGGGCTTGTGAAGTGCTGTATTTTTTAACTTTTTTTTTAAACGTTATGATCAAGAAACAAAAGAAAGCTTCAGCTTAACCGGATTAATCCCTAAAAACAAGTGTGCTTCTTAAAAAAAAAAATTATATATATGTGTGTATATATATATATATATATATATATATACACTATATAAGCTCACTTGTTTAAAATCTTTATTTTCCAAACATATTGTGAGATAACAGAATAAATTACTGCAGATGTCTAAAAGGGTTAAAAATCCCTATGCAGGAGCCTGGAGTGTGCAGGGCTAGCTGAAAGTGGATTAAGTATCATGTGAGTGAAAGCAGGGCTGTGTACTTGTACAGCACAAGGAACATCAGAATGCAGTGAACAGTTCTGACCATTTATTTTACAGCATTCAGTTCAGAAGCTTTTACTTAGAAAGATTATTTTTAAATAAATATTTCATTAACAAGGAGGTTATAGAACAGAACATCATTTCAAGACATGCTTTCAAAAGTAATACAAAGACCCCAACAAACGAGATATATGCAAGATACTCAATCCAGTTATACAGTGCATAAATATGTTTTCCTAAGAGACAAACTGTGCATAGTGAAACAGATTTATTCTTTGAGTGTGGGACAATTCCCTCTGCATACCAGAAACCACTCCTGTGTCAAGAAAGAGTGAGCATGTGACACTTGACTGGTAAAAACTAGAACTTTTATTGACTGTTTTCATGTAAATTTTTTTTATTTTAATTGTGAAAGTTAGAAAATAAAAAAGGATTAAAACCTTCAAACTCCACGCATTTATGTTACACAAAGTCCAAAGCTCTAAAGCCTAAACTACTCTTGACTTGGTTTTGTTTATCTTCTTACATTGATAAAAATTGCAAGAAAGTTCAGTGAAGGTCATTACTTGATTCTTATGTCAATGATCACTCTGGCTTTGTATTTCTGCTCTCTCGGAGTATTTAACTAATATTTAATCCTAATATACTTTTGTCTCCATAGAATATATATATAATCTACTAGTTCTTCTAATCTACTACTTCTTTTAGTTTTATACTAAGTAGTTATTCTGATTAAGATCATTTATCTGTTACCTTTTGTCTGTTCATTTGTCTTAATAGATATTTATTTTTTTAAAACACAATCTGATTTGCCATGAGATTATGTTTTAAAAATTAGAAATTGCAGGACAAGGTGATTCAATGAAACCTGTATGACTGTCCCCACAACAGCAATATCTCAACAATACATTTATATATAATGTTATGGGATCCTTAAATGTTTCCTTGTCAGTTTGGACAAGTTTTTTCCCATATAAAACGTCCAAGAACCTGTGTGAGAGAGCAAGTTGCCTAAACAAAGTGTTCTAGGGGAGAAATAAATTTATTTTTTTAACAAAATAGTCCAGAACATAAAAACAAATGCTGTAAATCATGTTATTTATATGATAATTGTTTATTTGGAAGAGCCTTGTTTTGTATTATGTTATAGTGTAGTCCAAAACCTACCAAGATTTAGTGTTTAAAAATATAAATACCAACCTTAAAGATGCAACTGTTCACCTGCCTGCAGCACCAAAGTGTCTAGGTAAGAACAACATTTGCTTTAGATCTGTTCTACGTCTAAGTACTATTCCAGACGCACTCTGCAGACCATGAGGCTGGAAGGGCTTTTGCTCAGTATAAGTAGTATTCATTCAAAGCTGATTAAAGTTTTCTTCTCACTTTTTTTTTTTTTCCTTAAGTTTCCCTTTTTCCCCCCTCTTCATACAAAGCTTGCATAATATCTGATATCCAATAACATGAACAGGAAAATTATTGGTATCCATTTCCCATGGGAGATGTTCTCCAAAGGGTCTTTTTTTCCAAAGCCCCTAACCCTGCTGTAGACTACATTAAGCTATGTCAATTTTTCAGTATACTTTATGGTTGGAAGCAAATGAAAGGCTACCTTCCTGCTGTCCAATTCAGCTCTGATTTCCAAGTAATTTATTTAAGACAGGACTGGGTTTGCATATACTAACCCCTGTATCTTGTGAGCAACTTGAATATTTCAGTTTACTTAATACAGAGCCTCCATGAGAAAGAAATTTGAAATATTGAGGTTACAGTCATTTATGGCTGAAATCCACCAAATTTTAATTTTTATCATTGAAGCAAGCTTGAAATATTAATAAGTTTAAAATCCTGGTAGACCTGCATCTGAACTATGATTTAAGTCCATTTTTAATTTTTCTTGAGAAAAGGGAAATTCCTCCCTGACAAAGACCAAACAGATAAATAAATTTTCAAAGGGACCACAATTTCAAAGGAACCACAAGCAACAATATCTCAAAGGGCTGCATAATGCACAGCGAGTTATGTGACAGGATTTACTTTAGTTAATTTATTTTTATATTTTTTTTTTCTTTTTCATTTGCTATTGACTGTATCTTGTGTGGTTTTCAATTTCTTTGTTTCTCACATCTGGTGTGTAATGATTGGCCAGCTACACAATATTATTCAAATGCATGACTAGTTTAAGATAAATAGTACAATTAAGATGCTCACATTGGAAATCTTTATAGGAAAATTGCATGATACTGGAGGTGTATCTGCCTGCAAAAAGAATAAAGATGTTAAGTGATCAGAACACCTATTGTTATATAAGTGCTAAAATGTCCGACACCATAAAATCTCCTTTAAAAGACCTCACTCTTATAGGGACAGTGGTTTAAGAATTTTTACTTCTCAGGACCTCAGAGAATAAATGTTTAGAACTTTTATTTCTCTTCAATAGATTTTTTGTTCATTTTTGTTCTATTTCTGTGCAAAATCTTCTGATGCAACATTTCGAGCATTGTGGGAAATTTGCTGGAGCAGACAGAATTATTGGGTCATGCAGGTTGTTCTAATGAAAGCTTAGGTTTCTAAATGTTATTAAATCTTACTCTTTGAACCCAAATCCTGCTGTAGATATGGCCTCCGTATCACACAATGTGTTTGTAGTACAGCAGAGAGTCAAAATCAGATAACTGAAAATTGCACACTCTAATCTGTAGAGTGTTTTTCCTCTCTTGAGAAAATTTGTTGTGATAGCATCAATAGCAGTCACTGGTTACAGGATGAGGAGAGATGTCAAAGCTGTTTGGGCTATATGCTAGGTTTAGTCTCTTATCTACAAAACAGCAATGGAAAATATTTATAAACCATTCAAATTACATTCCTAGCCTGTTGGTGGAGGGAGGGAGAACCACATTAGAAAGTGAAAGATTTATGTAAAATCTAGAAAATAATGGGAAACTTATGGGCAAAATAATCTCATCTTTTCATAAAATTGTAGAAAGAGATGATGTAGTCAAGAGGACCCTTCATTACAGAGGACCCTTCATTACAGTTATGTAAAATTATAAAAGGCTGGTCTTCTGTGTATCTTATGAACCACATGGTTTTAACTGCTTTTCCTTTGTAGATTAAACACATCCATCCTGTCTTTTGCTCAATGTTTTTTCCTAGGTTTTGTTTCATAACATATAGTGGTCTCTTATTTATTTTTCCTCTTTTAATTTGTCTTGTTTGAAGAAATTGTAATTTGAAGGATGAGACAAGAATGAGAAAAAAGAGTGCTGTAACTTTTATCAGGGTGGAAGATGCTGTGTGTGAGACCCCTCAGCTTTTTGCCAAGAAAGGAAAGGCAATGATGTGGTTTGTGGACTCATTGACTGAAGTGAATGCCATCATTGCCAATGAACACAAAAGTCAAAGTTCTCTTTCTCAAAATGATGACTGCACAGTGAAGCACAATAAATATGATGCTGTGAGCAGCAGAAGCAGCCAAGCTCACTTTCCTATTGATTTGTATATTGAGCGTGAGTCCCTGGGTCAGATTGTCCCTGTGAAATGTATGGGTTGCACACTATAACCTCTCCCTAATACAGTTTTTCTGCTTAATCCAATATTCTAGTTTTATGATCCATAGAAACAGTCTTGCACTTTTCCATTTATTATGATTGAGATTGGACAGGGGCTCTAAAAGCTGATAAGAGGCTTCATGCATATACACCTGCATAAGCCTCATTTCCTTAGGAAATGAAGTTACTTAGGAGCTCTTAAAAATCTTACTGTTATCCCCAATATCTTAATAAATTAATAACAGGAACATTTTAGTAGAACTTTACAAAACTTTGTCTTAAACATTACCCTTTTAGACAAATCTGTTAAAGAGGAGATTGAACCCAGACTGGGGGCTAAATTACAGTACTGGGGGAAGGAACTTTAGGCTTTAATTCAAACATTTCACAGAAATTACATCAGAATTATCTCTTCATTTTTCCTTTTAGATCTAATCTTCCTTCAGCATGGTTAAGTAAGAAGGTTGGGATCCAACTTGACAATTTATTTCTCAATTTTGTTTCAAAAGAGGAGGAAAATACTTTCTTTCTATAGGTGGCAGATGTGAAGTTTGTCCTCGCTAGATAAGCAAAACCGATACAAGTGCATGAAGTTGCTGTTAAATCATAAGTGTTAAACAAAAAAACCTAATCTCACATAAAAAACTGCAGTTCCATCAAGAACTTTAAATTGTCCTGGTTGGAGAATGTCAGAGAAGAATGTGTTTTAGAGAGGACAGATGTGCAACTGGTAGTAAGTAAAAATATTATACAAAAAAAGCAAGTTTTGGGGGACATTGTGATTGTCTCATGTTCATCAGTATTGAATGGTGAGGATGATGAGAAAAGAATATGAAACAGCAAAAGGTGTTTTTCAATACTTCGGGGTAATAAGAAGAACAGGGAACTGTTCATTTGCAAGAGAAAAACTAATAAGAGACAAATGCTATGTATAATTTCCATGGGTAGTTACAGACATCCAATTATGCCTCTAAAGAAAGAGCAGCATGTCAGCTACACAACTTGGTGCTCAGACTTTGAGAGCTGTGGATGACAATCAGTTTCTGCCCTGAACTCTTAGTGTTACAAAATTTCATGTACTGCAGTTATTTTTGCTCAACACAGTAGATTCTCTCCAGTTTAATTCATTATTCAAGAACATTGACCATCCACAGAGGGTCTAACAAAAACCCATTGCACCATTTTTTCCCGGTAGCAGTGACTCCACTCTTGCAGAACACTTTGGGGAAAACTTTCTGCTCTGCAAAGGAATTTCATACACTGATGTTTTTGAGCAGCAGGAAGTCCAGTGAGAAAGAAAAAGACCTGAGTAGAAACCAGACCAGGATGAGTTACTCATGAAATTGAGCTGTAAATCATTGAGGAAATCATTTCCCCTTAACTGACTTTTCTCAAGTTTGTGCCTACCTTTCTTTCAATATAACTTCTTTAGGGAGCACTGGTCCATCAGTTACAGTTCTCGAGTCTCCGCTCCAATCCTACTTTCAGCGATGGCTCTGGATGCTGGTGTTAAAGACAAAATAAAGATGGTACAGAAGTGCAACATTTATTGCATAAGTTTAGTTTAAAATCATTAATACAAGTGGAGCTTTCTCAGAGTCCAACCATTTCCTGAGTAATTGGAATCAGTTTAACTCAAATGAAAGTCTTACCTCACTCTTGGGTCTCTTTCAGTCTCTACCTTTTTGTGGAGAGTAATAACCAAATTTTCAAATTAAGCATGCTATATTATAGTAACTTGAAGGTGGCCTAAATTTTCCTCATTTCAAATGTTCTATTATTAATGAGAAATCCAGCTTAATTATATTTCCTTATGACTTCAAATTAAAAATGACAGACCTCTGAAGAACATGGAAATATTTTCCAGGTCAGGTAGTAACATTAGCATGAACGTTATTTATTTTTTCTGGCAACTGGCCTTTTTTTTTTTTTTTAAGCTCCAAAATGATGTTAATTTAATAATAGAGGATAAAATTCAATGCTGCAAAAGCCTTCCTGTCCCATCAGGGCTTAAGCACATTTCTGAACCTGCTCATTCATCTATCTTAAAACCCAGAAATCCCGTGGTTACAAAAGGAAATTACTTCTGGATCCTCTGATAGTGAAACACAGGGATTAAACACTTGCATCACTTGTATTTGAAAGTGTTATAATTCGCATTTGGCAAATTCTGAATTCAGAGTGGATTTTTATGTAAGGTGAACTGTAACAGGTTTCTGGATTTCCAGATTTTTTTTTATTTATTTTTTTTTTAGAAAATTAAAATATTCTTTATTTCTGATATTCTGCTACTCTTTTACATTATTAACTCAGATGTCCATGACTTCTTTTCTAGAATGACAACATTTGAAGGGCAGTAAACAAATTAAATCTAAACTAATTTGAATAGCAGTAAACAAGTCAAACCTTCAATTCAAACTTAATTCATTTAATTATTTAGGGCTAATTAAAATCTTTACTTTCCTGGTAAATAGCTTTTAACATTTTATTCATTCAGACCTCCAGAAGAGGTTTAGTGAAAAAGTGCCTTTGTTTCAGATCTAACTCCTTCCTAGAGTAAAGTGAAAAGAATTTCCAAAGTAATATCAAACCAAAAAATCTGAAGCCTCCATCAACAAAACCAATGAAATAATTCTTCCTGGAATCTTGCTGGAATTCAGTATGTCACAGCTTTGACCAGCTTGAGGTGTATCTGTTTTTCCAGTACAAGATATAACCTCATTGTTACAATGTCAGGGCTGCAGATGTTCTACTTGTAGTCATGGGCAGCTCAGAGAGCTGAAAGAAAATTCTAAATAATATGAGAGAAAGTCAGCAGTTACTGTGCCAGAAGCAGTTGTAGTAGATAATACTCTATTTTCTACCTATTTACTGCACAATTATTCTGTCATCTGTCCTTTTGAGTCTTATACTCTAAAATTTCTTCTAACACAATGTAAAAGTGAAGTGATATAATTTTAAAATATTAAACTTTTAGGTTCATTAAGTTTGGATATTTTTAAGAAAAAGGAATCAGACATCATCAAAAGCTCAAATATTCTTTAATTTCACATATTTCTAGATGGAGCGATATTCAGCATCATTATATAACCCAGTACTATTGAATTATATAACAGAAAAAAACCCAAAACAACAACTGTATTTATTTAGAGTTTTTCAGTAGGAAAAGTGTTTCAAATAATTTATACATTCCAATCAACAATCTCTAGAATTACATGTTCATTGAAAAGAAATATGACTTAAATTTAAAAAGCGTTAACAACCTGGAATTGTTTGGTTTCCATTCTAAGTATTTCCCTCTTGAGATTGAAGGAAGTTAAATACATTGTTTACATATGTAGCATCTCCAACAGAAATAACCAGATGCTAAGTTCTTTCATGTTCTTTCAAAACATATTATATACACCTTCCATTTATTATCCATTTATTCCATTTATTTTGTGATTGAAACCTCAAAGCCATTTAAAGAAAATAACTGATCTTTGTAGCCTGCCTGCCAGCTCAGTAAGTATTATCCTCATTCAGGAGGTCCTAAGAGCCCTGTGCAAGATTGTGTATTTCAGTATGTGTTCAAAAGTAGATTCAGGTAGCCAGTATATTTGTAACCCTTTAAAAAAGCTTGGGAAACTGATTTTTTGACATGGATTAAGTGAAATTCAGAAGTTTGAATATATATATTGTGCATGGAGGTTTTGGTTTAGCTTGAATCCAGGGCAAAACCTGGCTCATGGGATACAAATGCTTTATGAAGAATGAGTTTCATCTTTTCTTGAAAAATAACCTCTTCCCTCAAGTCTGAGCAGCCCTGATTCCATATCTCTGCCCCCACTGGACTCCGCAGTGCCTTCACTCTCTGTTTGCCTTTATGAAAACAAGAACTAAAAGAAATTTTTAAAACCATATACAATCTTTTCTTCACTTGTCTTGTAGTTATTATTTGTTCACAGGAATATAAGAATTCCTTGTCAAGAGCATTTTGAAAGATGATTTTTAGCTTTTTTTGTATTAAATTCAAAGTCAAATTATAACCCAGGTAGAAGAAAGGATAGATGAAGCTTTATAATGACACTAAAACACTGCCTGAGAGGTAAGACTGGAAGGGTACAAACTATAATAGTGGGAGTGATAGGTGCAAAATAATTTGGGAAATTCTTTTGTATGAATTACAACAGAAGATGGAGATAATTTCAATAAAGAGATTGAACATCTTTTCACTGCCCTGAAGCGATATCTGACAGGGATGATGGAATTACTCTAAAGTCAGTGGGCTGTATTCGTCAGCTCATGGATGGGGGCTCAGCCAGCTGAGTCAAACGTCATGTCCTCAAAGATTTACATCTTCAGAAAATTTTGTCCTGGAAGACAAAGGCTTTTCCTCTTCACTTTTTTGTGCATGCAAGCTTTTGATTTCTCTCTCTAAACTCAGTAACTTGGACACCAAGCCATAGTCTGGATTGCTTTGAATCACAATACATGGACATATTTAGTGGAAAACATCACATGAATATTGCCATATTCAAAGAATGATTTGCCATAACCAAAGAATTCAGTAACTTCAAGCAAAACTGTCCACTCATGCCACATGCTTTTCCTGAGAATTCACATTTCAGTTTTCTAGGAAAGCAGGGAATAGATTCACATGGTAGGAAAGGTTGATGTCTTTTGTGAACAGATATCTGTATCTAAATCTTTAGTTTGAAATCTTAGGCAAATATTGAACAAGTTGGATCACCAGATATTTTATAAATGGCTTGTGTTTATGTAGATTTAATTGGGAAAGTTTATTATATTTGGCTTAGTGCAATCACCTTCAATTTATAAAGAAGCTCCTAACACTTAAATCTTCCCCACAGCAAGAAAACTCTATTACAGTACCTTGTGTCTGATTTTAAAAGTTCTTGTTTCTAATCCTCTTTTTTGAGTCTTTAAAGTGCTCAGGGAAGCCTTTAGGGTTTTCTTAACTATCTGCTTAAAGTTCCAAGAATTACCTGATATTCATTGCACAAGAACATTGAACAAGCATCTTGGAATAGAAAAAAAAAAAAAAGTAAGGTGAATACTACATTTGGAAAAAATGACAGATCAACTGAAAGGTCAAGAATACTTTAGTAATATAATTCAAAATCCCATGTATGATTTAAACTTCAGTCCAAATTTGAAACCTAATTCTAAGTATGTTCTAGCCAGATGCTGGACAATTCAGGCCATATTGATTAAGTGACTTACGTCATGATGTCCAGTAAAGTTGCGCAAAATTAAAATACACCTGGCAGATGGAAGTGTCTATCCACCAGGAAATAAGTACTGTTTAAGAGAATTTGCTCTTCAGGGCAGGAAGTCTCTTAGAGGACAGGTGGAGTTTATGTTCCCTGGAGTTAAGCCAGTTAACCGCACAGGAAGCAGCGCAGATCAGTCACTCCACATGCATACATCTGTGTTCACAGCAGTTTAAAGCGTTTTAAGCCTATCATAAGCCAGCTTGTGCAGCAAAAGGGATATAACAGTGCCAGGCTCAGGTAGATCACCTGCTTTAAGCTGTGGCAAAGAGGAAAAGGAGGAGAAGGAGAAGGATGTGTTGGGAGAATCTGACATTATAGAGTAAGCACTGCAGTTCACTGATGCATTTGAGCCTGCCTGTGGTTTGATTCACCTTCAATCCAGATACTTCCACACTGAATTCAGGACATTTTTGGCCACCATGATCAGTGCCATGGTATTCTGCAATGGGAACAAAAGGAGATAGAATTTTAGCTGTTGTTTCAGCTATTGTGAGTCATTGTCTTAAAGGAAGTAATTCTAACAAAAGTAACTTATTATTCAGATTGATATATATTACAGGAACAGTGGACAAAGTTGCAATTCAGTCATCATTATGAACAATAGAAGTACCCATGGGTGGATGTTGAAATACTGTAATTTTTGGAAAAAACAGTGTAGCAAATTATTTGCCAGATCTTTCACGAATGACTATGCAAATCAATAACCAACCAGATACAGACGAGGGTATTTACCTGATAGCAACATGACTATATAGATGTGGCAAAAAGAAATTTGTCCTGCAGAATCTATATGAGAATAAGCAAAACAAAGAGAGAATGTGGCACAGCTTTTCAGCCAGGATCTGAGTTTGCCTTGGGGGCAGTTAGGAAATATTGCATAACTGTTATTATTGCAGTTGAGATGCTTTTAAATTCAGCAAATCTGTAGCAGAAGTTAGAAGGGAAAATTACATTCATTGTGTCCTACTAGTCAGCATTCAGCATGGATGTGCTTAAATTTTCTGATGCATTCTGATTATAATAGTCCTTTATTTTATGATATAAGTATTGTTGATCAACAAAACTCCTTAAATCAATTGGTTTTAATATACACCTTCATGTTTTCCTAAAAGAAAAGCCAATATGAGTTCTCCTTCTACTATTTTTATATATTCTAGCATTTCAATGAGGGTTGCAGAAGAAGTTAGTGTCATCTTGATGGTGAGCACAGACACTGAGAGAAAGATTTGTGCCAGTAATTCAAAACGAGCCAGCTGGACAGTCTGGATTGTCAGTGAATATTTCTTTCTCCAGAAGTGATAGACTTTCCAAGGTATAGGTGGTGCTTTTTTCAGCACTGCTCCCTTTATAGAGCAAAGGAAGAATTATTTAGGGGTGTTCTTCTATACTGAAAAAGTAAAAAGGGTTCCCTGGGTTATAGATCAAGCTGCCTGAGATCTGCTTGGAGGAAGATCTTCCAACTTTGGAGGAGGGTGCTGGAAGGAGCAGCAGACAGTGTGGGAAGGATGGGAGGAGCAGAGTGGGGATCAGGAACAAGCTGCACTGTCTGCTGCACTGCAAGGCATGGGGAAAGGGGAGCAAGGAGCTGTAGTCCTTAGCCACAGCTGGAGCCTCACTGCATAACCAATGTTTATGCACTTCCAGCCCTGGAAATGAGAGGCTGCTGTAAACAGCACTGTGCCTCGAAGCCAAGGAGCATCTGGGGACTCTCGTTCACAGCATTGCAAGAGCTTCGTTTCATTCACTGCTGCTGTGAGAAGGTCCTCTTGTATTTCAAAGAAATGAATCAGAGCTAGTCTGGACTGAGGTTTCTAGGAGCTCTATTTCTCTGGGTGTTACTTTTGGGAAGGGCTAGAAAAATACTTTAATATCCACTGTAGGTGTTGGCAGTGTCAACAAGGTCTGAAGAAAAATATTTATTCTTCCTGTATAGGCCTTTGAACATAGTTTCTAAACTCTTTTGAATGGTCTCTATTTATTTCCACGATAGGTTAGAGATGTAATTCAGCATAGAAAAAGTAGTGGGTAGAGGAATATATATGTTCTTTCCTCCAAAGCTCCTGTTGAATAACATGCAGAGTTCTCTCAGAACAGTCTTAAATTTAGATCTGAACTAATCTTTAAATATTACCTTCCAGGAGATAATTGATTTTCTTATCTACATATCATTCTTATGCAATATCATTTCCTTTTTTTTAAGAAAAAATGAGAGGCAGTAATCAAGACACCTGTAAGAAGGTAAAAATACAAGCTGCAGATTTCTTCAGCAGTATTTATACTTAACATATTTAAAAATTCCTTAGTTGGAAGAAAATTTTCCTCATGAATTGAAAACTACTGAATATAGAGTCCTGTTTTGTTATAGTAGTAAGTTCTGCTAATTTTCTGAGAGTGTTTTTCCCTTCAGACTCCAAGAAATGATGAAGTTACTGGTAATTGAAATGAATTTTCCAACATTGTTTAATCTGAAATTTTATGGTTTTTTTATACAACTCTGCCCATAGCCAGTATTAAGTAGCAATTTTCCATCTGGGTAGGGTGACATGTCATCCAGATGGTACTGGTGTTTACTCTAAGGCTCTCTAAACATCTGTCTTGCAGAGAAATTAAAGTATTATTTCTACTCTGAACAGAAATTACTTCTGAATTTTCTGCACTATGAAAACATTATTTTCAGATTAGCAGTAGGCAAGCCATCCATTACTTCTTTAGGAAAGGTTATGACATATATCTTTGGGGACAATAAAGCCTAATTGCAAGGATAAAAAGCTTACACTCTAAGCCTGCCTGTGTTGGATTGGCCTGCAAAGAGAACGTGCACGAAAAGTGTTGTTTCAGATAATATGTGCTTGTTCCTGTGTTACCGATTAACCCACAGGCAAATATGTAACAGTCAAATCCTTCCTTTTTGGTTCTGATCTTCTGGGACACCCTAGGCATTGTGCTGTGGAAGCAAGAGGTGTCTGCAGCAGTGGATACCGAGGGCTGTTCCCCCATTTTCACAGTGAGTTTGTGTTGGTTTTGGGGCCATCTTGACAATGCTCCAGACCTGAACTTTCTTCTGCAGACAGTGGCTCCTGACTATCACAGGGCCTGAATGAGAGGGTTTTGGGCTCTGTTGGAAGTCAAGTTACACCATGGCAATGAGCCAGCCTGAAGAGCAGATGGGACTGGATTTAACAGGACCTTCTGTGATGAGCACAGCAAGCTGAATTTCATGTGAATGAGAACAACTGGAAGGTGGGGTGTTCAAAAAAGCTTAAATTTCATTGTACTGAGCAAGAGAGAAAACAGAGCTTGGTCTCACTGTGGAAAGGGCTGTGGTCCTGCAAATAAAAACACTTCCAGTTCTGAAATTCTTTGCCATGAAAACCTATAACAACACATATCTGGATCTCCATTAGCTGTACTTTGCTACTTGTGGAGATGATTAGCATGAATAATGAGCATGTTTCTCATCTAATAGTGTCTGTATCCTGTTAGTTCGGTGGTTAGTTCTACCTTTTGTAAAGGAATGTTATAGGATTCTTTTCAGTTATAGCGGGACTAAAGCAAACACGAGAACCAAACGACATCTCTGAAATAATACTCTTGTTATGATACTGAATCAGAAACAGAGCTGTGTTTCTGAGAAACTACCAGTGAAACTGATAAACTGAGCTGTCTTGAAGAAAACTCTGGACTTCTAGCTTCGTTACTCCCATGCTGTGCGAGCCTGTTGCAAGGTATTTCCTCCTCCTCCTTGTTCCCCCTGTGGGATATCTAGGCACAGTTTCCTACTGGATGCTTCTGTAGCAGCTAACAGAGCAGGGTCCACTAAGCATGACTGCCACACAATTAATAAATAATAATTAGCCCCACGCTTTGCCATTTCAGGATTGTTTACTAAGCAGCATTTTATAGTGTTAGTGTTATTCCCTTAATCATTATTTATCCAAGCTGTGCATGTATAAGTCTTTTGTTATTCCCTAATAAATTAATCTTCTAGCCTCTTCATCCTCTTTATTGCATTTCTCTGAAGGAAAAAGCTGGAGAGGGCCTAACAGTAAAGTAACCCCATATTTTCTGTAACCAATATGTGACATCAGTGGTCAAACAAATTTTGCTTGGTACATTTCTAACTGTGTCTCATTTTCCCTTATGCCTCCTTACACATTGCTATCACTTTCCAAGACTTGGAATAAAAGGTTCCAGTCTTAGGAAAGTTTTGCAGGTTTCTCACCTGGCTTTCTACTTCTGTGTAAACTTTGGCCAGTATTGCCTTTGGGTGCACTGACCCTTGAGGGCACAGCATTTAGGTTTGCATGTCTGAACATGCAAGTAGTGTGAGAAAAATAAGCTTTATATGAACTCCATGATCATACAAACATATGAATGGTGGTTGCCAACAATTAGGCCAGGTAGAAAGGAGCATATGTGAAAATACATAAAACACCCCAGGGTTGAACAAGCAGGGGCAGACCTTGCTTATTTAAAACAAGCTTCTATCTTTTTCCTTAAGGAAGAACTGAGAATGCCAGACACAATTTTATACACTACTTTAGAAGATTAACTGGATGAATTTGGGACTTGACACATATATCATTTATCTCACATCCTTCATCTTTAATGGTATTAACTATTATATAAATATATAAACCATTAATTATATTATAGAAACTATTAATAGTATAAAAATAATGCTGATAAAGAGTTCAACTGCAAAACCAAAGCCCTATCTACATATTCTCAGTCTTACACATCTTTTTGCACAGAACTTGCCATATGACTGTTAGTCTCTTGAGATTTGAGGCTAGCGAATATAGAACAGCTAAATTATATTTGAGAATTTTTCAGTCAGTAAAATGTTTCTTTTTCAGCGGCAACAGTTACATTCCTTTAGCTACCAGCAAATTTTGAAGACGGTGTCTGTATCCTGAGAATGGTAGATAGTTCCTCACATGAGAAATCGAATGCTCCTATCTGAGCTAATGCCTGCTGATGGAAAGCTCTGTAAACAGTCTGTGAAGAATGAAGTAAATTATTTTCAAGTTAACTGCTGGAAAGGCGGGGAAAAACATTATTTTGCTGTGAAAAGGATCATGTTAAAGCTGTCAAGGGAGCAAACAGACTGGTATTGCATAAACCATAGCAAGCAAAGGCAGAAATATTGAGATCACTAAACAGCACAGAAGAGATAAAAGTACTCCAGACAGTTGATATAAAGTGTTAATTGCCTGAGTCTCTCTGAGACCATAAGAGAACACTCTGCTACACGGCCAAGTTCTTATGTAAAGTAATTAAAGGCAAGTTTTGGCCTAACTCTTTGACGTACATACTACAGATCTTGAGGACATTTGTTTAAGTACTCAAGATTTCTGGTTTGATTTTATTGTTGTGGCAGATCAAGCTTTGAAGGCATGAATGAAGTCCTCAAGGGCTTCATATTGTTTTCTTATTGCATGTAAGTCCTCTTCAGAGTCAGAGCCAAAGTATTTAGTATTTTGCAGTACACAGACCTCACAAAATAGTGATAATGTGTATTAGAAAGTTGATAAATGTCTTTCAGATGTGATGCCTGTAAATATAAAAGCCCATAAATATAAAAGAGGAAACTATAATTTTCCAAAAATTATAGTTCTATTTGACTAGTAAGTCAAAATAGAATTTTAATCTTTTTATTATTCCTTCAACACAAAAAACCTGTCTCCACACGGTATGAATTGCTGGGCTCTTACAGCAAGTTATTGCAAAATGACTCTGAGATAAGACTCAATAGATGAACTTTCCTGTAGTATGACAAACATGCTGAAATAGTGCCTTACAAATAGGCTACAAAACTGAAGTGTTAGGTATAATCATCTTATGTAATCACTAAGTAGGATCATCATGAAGTATTAATGTATTAGTCAATAAAATAAGTCTAGATAAGGTCAAACACCTTAGGTGTTTTCTCTTCAGC
This sequence comes from Acanthiza pusilla, assembly GCA_036630365.1. Classification (NCBI taxonomy): domain Eukaryota; kingdom Metazoa; phylum Chordata; class Aves; order Passeriformes; family Acanthizidae; genus Acanthiza; species Acanthiza pusilla. Next base: position 72,215,077 of record JAXCHO010000034.1, read on the forward strand.
TATAATTGCTGCTATAACATGAATTTATGAACAGCATGATGCATCCTGCATTTTAGTAGTGAAAAGACTTTTGCAAGTAACAGGCTGTTTGAAGATAACAGTAAAATAAAGCAAAAGTGTAAGAAGAACCGAACTCTGACAGATGTGGTCATAGGCTGTGGTCAGACTCATAGATCTAGAGTCTCTTCTGGGGCATATTCTCCCTTTCTGCTACTTTTACATAAGTTTCATCACAAAGAGACCAGAAATTGTTAAACTCTTGGCAATTTAGGATTCTCCATCCTTTATTGCTCCTTAGTAGGTCATTATCCTGGTTTCCTGAGGCCGCCACTCAGCAATGGTGAGGAGAGGAGAACCTGGCTAGGTCACCTTGGGTAGCACCAGCAACTAAACGGCTTTGCTGTCATGTAATTTGTCATGTTTATCCAGCACATCACATCATGCCCAATAGTTTCTCATCTTATTTTTGGTTAGCCCAGTCTTGGGCTAGGGCCTAACCTTAACACAATTTGCAATACTGTAAGTACAATGTCAAATGAAGGCACAACATTACTTGCAATTCTCTTGCAGCCAATTGCAAGTGCTACAGATGCCAGTCACGAAAAGTAAAACTGGTTATGAGATGCGTGACATTGGATAAATTGACTGCAAAAGTTGATAGATACTGGTGCTCAGAGAAGACATTTAGTCTTACATCAAAAGAGAGGGGGGTTTAATATTGAAGGAGGTTAAGCTTCTATCAATTAGGATACTTTTAAGGGAAAAAAGTCACTGAGGGACTAGAAGCATGTAGTAAATAATGAGAGTTACTGATTCAAAATATTCTATGTTATTTTTCAGTCTATTGACATTCCTTAACAGAAGTAGAATATGCTAAAAGCCTTCCACTGATTTCTCATTCTTATATCACTTTAAATATATTGGGATTTGATGAACTGTAATCAGCAAGCAAGCCACTGAAATGTAATTTTCAGTGCAAGGTTATTTGCAACTTTACATTCAAAGTTATACACAATATTATGTACCAATCATTTAAGAGGATTCACCTCAGAAAATCCATGTATTGATTTGAAGCTTCATTGACTTCAAGAATAGGCTTGATAAAGGCTTGATCTTGCAAGGAGCGACATTGAGATCTGCCCAGGTACAGTGTTCTGTGAACACCAAATTCATTGAACTTCATAAGAAACCAGGGGTAGGATTTTCTGTTCATCACATAATCTAATAGGTATCAAAGTTAACAGTGTTGTACTGTAAAGAAACATCTTTTTCAGCTGCAGTGTCTTGGCAATTTTGAATAGAACAACTTAGTCACTCTAACTGGCCTTTAGAAAGAGAAAAAAAAAACCAGAACAACAAACCAGGGGATAAAAAAGCTTCATAGTATTAAAATTTTCCTGAAACAAGTTAAATAATATTTTTTCTTTTATAAGTTGTAATTTTGGAATGGGCTGCAGTCTGAAGACAAAAGTTTCAGTTTTTAATCTATATGACCTAATTAGTCAGGAAGTTTCCACTAAGCTCATCAATTGGAAAACTTCGTTGCCTATTTTAGAAGAATGAATGTGCCTTGATTGCATTGTGTTTCCTAAATATTTCATTAATGCTGAGTTGGGAACATTTGTGTTCAGCAGAAATTAGGATCTAAATTTTTATCTTCTACAGGAGGATAAATGGAGAAGACTAGCTTACCTAAGCAATCAGGATGATTACTGTAGTTAATGATCATTGGACGAGAGAGAAATCTCCCTGACTCTTTCACAAGGATGGATCAAACTCCCTCAGTGCCACTGGTAACAAATCCTCTGTGACATCTCTGAAGATCCAGATGAGGATGGATGTAACCATGTTTGAATGGCTAATCAGTTTTCTCCCATGCCATTCTATGTGTTCTAATGGGCAATTATTTTTTCTTAAAGCTTGATACTATTTTGTCATATTTTAATAGATACAACTAACTTCTACTAGAGAGGGCAAAGCCTCTCTTAAGATAAAGAAATTTTTTCCTGTAATTTGAGACTGTCCCCTCAAGATTGCAAGTTTTTTAGAACAGCAACTGGCATGTTGAAAAGATTGTTTAATTATATTATAACACAGGCCTGCAGAACTTCAGACACCCTTAGAAACACACAGGTTTCACCTTTCATAAATAATTTAATATTGTCAGACAAGACTTTAGGACATGGAAGTCTAAACAGCTGTGAAACTGTTTGTATATTTTTAAATTTCTAGTATGGTCCTTAGTGTGAATTTGGCCCAAGTCAAAACACTCTCTCCAACAGTATTTAAATTTGAATAATGGATTTATATAGACCAAAATCCATTCCTCATAGGTAATTTCAAGCAGTTTGTTTTGAATGATAAAAGAGTTTAGTACTATGTAATAATAAACTACAGACTGTGTTCTGCTGGCTTCAGTGCCAGAGATCTGTCACAAGCCTTTCACTAACCTTGTTCCACAAAGAGATGCTATTTGATTGTCTATAACTATTTCCCCCCTTCCTCTACTCCTGTGACTCTTCTTTTTCCCCAAAATTTGTTTCAACAAATCTGTTTTTCTGTTCATTATTGAGATACTTTAGGAATTCCAAGAAAATCTTCTTAGAATTAAAAAGAAAAGTCATAGAAAGAAAAAATATTTTAAAAAAAAGCTAAGTTCATCAAGACATCTCAAACAAGAAATACAACCTTGGCTCATATGGAACATGTCCAGAAAATGACAACGACGCTGGTGAAGGACCTAGAGAGTGAGTCCTATGAGGACTGGCTGAGGAAACTGGGGTTGTTTAGCTTGGACAAAAGGAGGCTCGAGAGTGACCTTATCGCTCTGCACAACTGCCTGAAAGGAGGTTGTAGTCAGGGGGGGATCGATCTTCCTTCTCTGGCAACTAGCAATAAGACAAGAGGATATGGCCTCAACCCACACCAGGGGAGGTTCAGACTGAACATCAGGAAGAATTTCTTCACTGGAAGGGATGTCAAGAAATGGAATGAGCTGCCCAGGGAGGTGGTGGAGTCACTGTCCCAGGAGGTGTTTAAGAAATGACTAGACATGGTACTTAAGGCTATGGTTTATATGGTGGTGATTGGTCAAAGGTTGCACTCAGTGATTGTAGAGGTTTTTCCAACCTTAGTAATTCTATGATTATATTCTATGATTTCCTGTGCAGCTGTTTGCTGAGGGTTTGGAAGATTTGCCAAAGAAATATTGCTATATCATTATCTTCTTGTACTGTTTCTGAACCATGTGCAATGGTTAGAGGAACCTGAGTGTGCCTGTACTGCTGTTCTACTGTTCTTATAAGAAAAACAAAAAAAATACCTGTGAGAGAGATATTATTGTTCTTTATTATCGAGAGGAACAGGAATTTTATTACATGCTAGCATCATAGAGGGTAGCAAATTTTGTAGTCTACTGTATGAAAATCCATCTTGCTGATTAGCATGATTATTGTGTGAGTTTTCCTGCAGTAATTATCCACCATTAATGAAAGAGGAAAGCAGGAAACATTCATATCCTGTTGTACAATAGACTAATTTGCAAAATCTGTTAACAAGGAGTTGCAGTAATATAAGACATCACTCCTAAATATGATGAGATTAAATATTGTTTTCCTTTTGACAACAGATTTTTAAGACATTGCCAAATGATGTATCAATATACAAACACCTATAAAAATAGTCACATAGTACCTAATTTTTAGAATGCAATAAAAATTACAACTAAATATGTTTTGTTAGTGTCACATAGGATTGATAAGAGAAAATGCAGACAAAGTAGCAAAGGCGCAGCTATTCCAGATTCTATGGCTGTGAACTAGTATAAATTATATATGTACAAAGCCAATAAGTATAAATATATTTATATATACACTTATAAGAACTGCATTAGAAAAGTAGATGGGACTGATCTTGTGTTTATTGAGATCTGTGGGATGATTTGTCTGACTATTATTTTAATAGGGACTGAAATTTTACTCCTGGTTTTTTTTTTTTTTTGGTTTTTTTTTGTTTTTTTGGTTTGTTTTTTGTTTTTGTTTTTTTTGTAGCAGACAAGTTATTAAATTCTAGGTGTTATTCCCATGTCAGTGACTGAAATCAAGAGAAGATTATTTTTTCACAGCCTTGAATCATTGTCTTCACTGTTTAGTCTGTCCAGCATAACTTTTTCTAAGACAATTATTGTTACATAGCAATTTTATGGTTTAAACTATAAGTTTCACACAAATAATTTCGCTTTTCAAAATAACCTGATTATAATTGAAATTTGATTTTTGATGCATTTTCATGAACACATACACATATTGGCAGACCTACTTTTGAAGTAACATTTTTTCCAGTGGTCCAGTGAGCTTTATCTGCCTTTTATTTTCTTTTTACAGGAACAGAGGGTCAACCAGATTATACTTCACATTAAAAAAAAAAATCATCTTCTACATGCTGTGTAAAAAGGCTGCACTCTCTCTTTGATCTATCACAGTTTGGGTGCTGTTTTATAAAGAATAGAAAGTATTTCTCACAACATGCTGAATTGTGTGTGGAATCCAAACTTAATTTTTAATCTAAATTAAGCAAATTGTGCACCTGATTTAAAGTTTTGGTTGACTATGGCATTGTTCATTAACTAATATTTTTGATACTGTCCTGATGGACAATATATGACAGATTTCCTTTAGGAGATAAGGTATATAGTGAGACTTTAAAGAAGTTTTCTGCCATTTTAATATCTTTCTCATTACATTTTTTCACATTTGTGTCTAGACTGTTTAAAAATAAACTTTCTCAACATATAGCTAGGACACAGAAATTTATTTGTATAAATGTATTTATACAAATAAATTTCCCTATTACCATAGACTGGTTATGCACAGATAAAGAACTAGATATGTCTCTGAACTAGATAAGTTTGTTGCATTTTTCTGATTAAAAAACTTACATTACAGAATACATACAGACATACTTTCCACAGTAAGTAGATTTATCTTGACCATAAATTACAGGAAGCTACAGTAGAGTCATTAATTACTGCTAAGAAAAGATAGTTCATATTAGGAATCTAGCCATCTGTAGTAGTGTCAATCTTTAGCTTGAGCCTGGATTTAGCAAAAAATCTTCTCCCATTTTACTCACTAGCTTTGAATGTCTTTTTAATCTCAGAACCCTTACATTTCGTTGTAGACAGAAACTTAAATCCATGAGTAAGTTTTTCCAAGAAATCAAATCAACTGAATTAACATTTCTCATCTGGTAGATCAATTTCTTTCTCCTACTATCTTTCTCAGTTCTACTGATAAAACTGAATAATACTTCCAGAAGAGAAAATATCTTTTTGAGCAAAGAACTATTGATTGAACTCAGAAATGTATATTACTGTCATATAATTTCTTCTTGTTAAGGGTACCCCAGGGCTGCAGTCTTCAAACTGGGGCGCCTGCACCCCAGAGGTGCACAGTCCATTGGGGGTAGGGAAGAACATGGTTTTAGTATCATTAATAAATAAAATATTTAAAATATTTCATCTTTACATTTTTTTTTTCAATTTCCTGCAGGTTTGTTAATTTTATAAAGGACATATGAAATATGCCAGTAGTAAATGTATGTGCTTAATAAAAAACTGCATACATAATGTATTGACAGTGCGTGCTCAAAACTTTTTTACTGATAGGGATGTACAATCAAAAAAGTTTGGAGACCATTGCCTAAAGGGCCCCTGTGAGATCACAGAACTGCACAAAATCTGCTAGCCAGGTGCACGACAAGCTGTAGCTTCCTCTACAGTCTCTACTACAACAGCACTAGTAACTGGATTGGGCTGCTGACAAACCACTCTGGCTTACTCTATCCCCTTCCTAAGTGGGTTGTCCCAAAGTCCTCAGAATATATACCATATTGAAATTTTCAGAACCTTTGTCTTGAATGTATATCAAACGACTTGGTATTATTTATCTAGTTTTATGGATGTTCTGTAGCAGGTCTTCTGTGTTTCCTTACCTATTTTTTTTCTCCTTCCTTTTCAGCTTGTTCTTCGTGACTGTTTCTGTACCCACACAGCTATTTTATACTCTTTACCTTCCCCTTGTCCTGTGTTTTTCCCTATCTCTTTCTTTATTATAACCTCTCATTTCCACATACTTACTCTATGTGACTGCTTCACCACAGAGCAAATTTCAGTCCACATCAATTAAGTAATTACAAACTGTTCCCTAAGACAGAAACAGAAGTAAACAAGAAAGGGAGAATATAGGAAATGCAACTTTCCTATTATTGTAACTCCCATGTTTGCAATCACTTATGTTGTCAGATCTAAGTTTAAACTATAAACTCCTCAAGACAGAAACCATTTTTCACTTTTACAGACTGTTATGCCATCTTATTGAACTATATAGATATTGGTGCACATTTTTAAACACAACAATTTTGTATGTCACAATGTTCATCTGTCCAAGTAAAGAGTGCTTAAAGGTTTATGAATTTTATATGGCAGGTACTATGCACTTCCTAAAATGGTATTTCTTTAGAATGCTATGTACTGGGTAACTGATTAATCATGCTAGAAAATTTGAGCTAATAACAACATCAATCATGTGCATTTTGCACATGAAAATCTCATTAGTATCACTGCCAGGAAGAACAAAGGAGAAAAGCATAGAATCATAGAATTGGGGAGTGGTTTGGGTTGGAAGGGAGAATAAAGGCCATCTAGTCCCAGTTTCCCTATTGTGGTCACGGAACCTTCCACTAGACCAGGTTACTCATCCTGTCTGGTCTTGAACACCTTCAGGAATGGGGAGTCCTGAGCATCTCTGGGCGACCTGTTCAACAGCTCACCACCCTTAAAGAACTGCTTCCTAATACCCAGTCTAGACCTGCTCTCCTTCAGGTTAAGACCATTCCTCTTGTCTTACATGTCCTCATGAAAAGTCCCTCTCCAGACTTCTTGTAAGCCTGCTTTATGTACTGGAAGGCTGCTATAAATTCTCATCAGAGCCTTCTCTTCTCCAGGCTGAACAACCCCAACTCTGTTTTTGTAGGAGAGATGCCCTAGCCCTTTTATCAATTTCATGGCCCCCCTCTGGATTCCCTCCAACCAGTCCACATCTTTCTTGTGTTGGGGACCCCAGAGCTGGACACAGTACTCCAGGGTAAGTCTCACAGGAGCACAGTAGAGAGGGAGAACCACCTCCCCTGACTTGTTGGTCATGCCTCTTTTGATGCAGCCCAGCATGTGATTGGCTTCCTGGGCTGCAAACATGTTGACAATTCATACTGAGCTTTCTATCCACAAACACTCCTCAGTCTTTCTCCCCAGGGCTAGTCTCAATCCGTTCTCCTCCCAGACTGTATTTGTGCTTGGGATTGTCCCAACCCAGGTGCAGGACCTTGTACTTGGCTTTGTTGAACTTCATGAGGTTCTCACAGGTCCACCTCTCAAGCCTGTCAAGGTCCCCTCTGGATGTAACCCTTCCCCCCAGGCTGCTAACAGCACCACACAGCTTGGTGTCATTGACAAACTTGTTGAGGGTGCACTGAATCCCACTGTCTATTTCATGGATAAAGATGTTAAAAAGTACTGATCCCAGCTCCAGCCCCTGATGAATGCCACCCATCACGGCTTTCTATTTGGACATTGAGCCAATGACCACAACTCTCTGAGTATGACTATGTAGACAATATCTTATTCACCAGGTGGTCCATTCATCAAATATACATCTCTCCAGTTTAGGGACAAAGATGTCATGTGGGACAGTGTCAAATGCTTTGCACAAGAAGCAGGAAAGGAACCACACTCTTTTAAAGCTGCCTGATCCAGAAGTATGACAGAGCAGCTGACAGCTGCAGTTCCAGTAAAAAGGCTGAGCAGGTGGTCCCAACAGGGTCACAGGTAAACACACGTGTGCAATATGAATAGCACATGGTCAGCCACACCATCTAGCAGGGGTAGGAAACACAGCACTTGGGCAAACATGGGCAGCACTGTGATCTCCACCAGTTCCTCTCTCCAATCCATTGGGATGAAAAACACTAAGTAGACATATGTAAATATGTATGATATGGATCCCTCTAGTAACTGGCCTAGACACTCTGCTCTAGAACTGGTGCCTGAATTCCATTCTGTCCTGTTATAGGAACCAGGCATAGGAGCCCCAAGGCCTGCAGCCTCACTCCAGTTGCTGATGCAGACTCACACACACAAACACACACCGTGGATTCAATAACTGATCAGCAACTGATCTTAGTCACTTTATCCAGTAGCTTGCCCTGAGATCCTCCCACTTTCTGTTGCCTCATGCACTGATGTGCAAATTGCTCCCTCAGTTGAACCCTAGAAGGCATTGTCAGCCCAGCTTTGTCCTCCTGATACCTCCAGTTATCAACTGGCAGATTCAATAGTTTCTCCAGTGTCCAGGGTCCAATTCCGGCCATGTCTATATGTGTTTCTCAGGCTACTTGCCTTACTTACTGACCAGCTCATCTTAATGTTCACAAAAAATCACACACTGACAAATGTACTGCACTCTATGCATGCACTCCAGCCTCTGAACACAAATTAATGAGGCACCAGGAGGAGCAAACACAAATCAGAAAAATGGTTGGAAGAATGTCACATGTTGTTGGTCCCTCAGATTAAGGAAATTCCCCTGTATTTACTTGAAACTGCTTAGGACCACCAGACTGAAAGCCAAAGGATGGTGGTTAATTCTAATCGCTCGCACAGATTTAAAGGGCTGGAAAGACTGTCAACTCACGGAGGACAAAAAAGCTATCAAAAACCAGCACAAGACAATACAAGGAAATATGAGGAAGACAGGACCCTTTACCTTCTCTGTCATCACAAGGAATCCTGCTCACATCTCCTGAATACAAATCCCTTCAATACTAAATGGTCTACTTGGACACATAGGTTCTAGTGGGTTTTAATATGTGGGAGATACCATGTGAGCATGAATGGATGAAACAGGTTTTGTTTTAAAATTAAATCACCTTTCCGTGTAGTACCTCTGGATAAGCATTGCTACATTTGTGTTGCGACAACATTGCAGTATTTCCTGCAGACTGGCTGTAGTGTCATCCGGCTCAGCCTCTGGGTTGCTGTGAATCCTCATTACTAGGCTCACTAGGAATCTCAAAAACTTAAATGCTGAGTTTCAATTAATGAATTTCATTCAGTGCTTGACACATAAATGTTTTGTGTGGTAGCATGCCATGCTATTGCAATGAATCTGCTTGCAGATCTGGCTGTGTTTCCGTCACAATTCATTCATTAGGAGAGGTCTGTTCTGGAAACCTTGCCTGATGTTCAAAAGTAGAGCTTGTTGGCACATTTAATAAGCAATAATCATCTTTATTTGACTGCTAAAAGCTTCACAGAACATCTAAATAATCTCACAACAAATTCCAAATTTACAAAAATATATATATACTATGAAATTTGAAAATTCCTCACCCATCCAGTGTCTGTCTTTTTCTGTATTCACAGAGATTGTGTTATTTTTCATTGTACCATTCCATGATAAACAAGCACAGATTCTGAGTATTATGAAAGCCAAATTACTATAAAATAAAGAGAAATTTGGTTTGAGGAGGAACAGCAGGATTTGGTCAAGTGGTTGGAGCTGAATTTAATGAAGTAGAATTACTTACTGAGCAGCCAGAGTGTGTGGGTGAAGTGAGATTGTGTGTGGGAAGGTCTGAATATGTGTATGTGTTGCTATTTGTAACTACCCTTCATGCAGCAGGTGGTACATTCTGCTTCCCTAACAAGAAACAGTTCACTCCTCTACAAATAAGGGCAATTTTCCTTTTCCTTTTCTCATTAATTTTGATATGCAGTGTTGGGTTGTAATGTACAGCTGTAATAACAACAACTAAAACCTGATGTATACAGGTGACAGCCAAACTCACAGGAATGAAGCACTGAAAGAGCCCATAGGCTGTATCTCCCTCAGTATCAGAAACAGACAAAGACAGAAATGGCAGAGCACACTAAAGGTAGAAATTTACATACACAGAATGCTTTGTAATGCAATGTAAAAGTTTATACTGCCTTCTCCCTCTCTTGCAGAAATGTTTCCTCATAATTAGAATAATACTGTATCACTAGGACTGCCTTGCTGGCTCCACACATGACTTTCTGGTGAACGGCACACTTTACGCAGAGAAAGAGTAAAGTGCGTGAAAGTCAAGCGTTTAGGGTGCTCTTCTTGGAAGTGAAAAGGCTAGGTCACAACAGCTGTGTTGATAAAAGTTTGAGCCTTAGGTCCTGAGGTCACCTGCTTTCTTTCACACTTACTGATTTACTGCCCTGACACTTGGAAAGAGATACTCAGCTCTGGGGAAGGTGAGAGAGAACTACCAACTTTTCTTTTTTTTAACACTTTTCCTACTGCACATATTTGTAATCTCCCTGCTCAACATGTTTGGTGCTGCACATCCCACTCTGTAGAGTTTATACAGCCATGAAAACACATTTTGTTCTCATCTTTTCCAAAACAAGTTTGCCTATCCCTCCTTCTAATAAGTGTTCATTCCCCCAGTCTTCACTTTCAAGAAGACAGTCTTATGGGAGAAATAGGCAATGCTTTCCTACATGCACATTTTCACAACTACAGATCACCTAGCAGAACCAGTTCCTCCTATACATGCAGACCTAGTTTTCTTACAAAAAAACCATGTTTTTTCTATGTTTATATTTTAAAGAGACTTGAAGAAATGTTTATGTGAGCCTGTTTTCTTTGAGTCAAAGCCAAACTATATTCATATTTCCAAATATGAATCAGAGCAGCTCCCTTCAATTTCAGGTTAATTGATTTTTATTGTGCATTTCATTTCCCCTATAAAGGGAATCTCTGAGCTCTTTTCAGTATATACTCATATACTCATATTCAGCACATACACTTATATACTCCTTTTACAGTATGACTTGTCAAGTTTTCACTCCACTTAAACCAAAGACAAGAATCTACTGAATTTAAGTCCAGAATTGCATTCAAAGTTAGAGAAAATAAAGCTCTTTCCAGTCTGCTGTTCCAGAAAGGAACAACCTCTTTTAGCCATAAACTTGGCTAGAGTATTGCACTTTATTTGTGAGACAGAATTAAAGGCATTTTCTTGCCATCTGGAGGAAACATTCTGTTACCATGGGTTTGTTTTGAAAATTCAAGCTTGCATCCTGGATGCATAAGCAGAACAAATTTGGTTTTCAGACACAATGGCTTTATTCAAGTATTTGACAGAGCCAAGTGTAACATGATGCTCTATTCACTGCATAAATTTCTTGGTAGGTAGATTTGTATACCAATATTGGGACAAATCCACATTGTTTTCTTTTTCAAAGTCCTCATTTTATCATCACAAAACTGCTGAAGGAAGGATGTGGTCATTTTCTGTTTAGAATCTTTTGCACTGATTCTCTTCTTAATTACAGATCTCTTTTCCAGATTTTACCAGCTGTTGCTTTAACAGAAGATAAACAAACAAACTTAAGAGCATGTTCAGTAAGATGAAATAACCATGCACGGGTTCTGGAAGAAAAAAAAATCTCCTGCTAGGATATAGTGAGACTATGGTTTAGAGAAAGGGTAAGGTAGATGGATTTTTCTTATGTATCAAAGCTCTCCTACAACCCTTACAATAAAATCAATAAGTGTACAAAGGATAACTGAATGAAGCCCTGGGTTTAAAATTGAACAAAATAACAGTGACAAGTTAATATAGAAAAGTGATGATCTAATTTTAGTAAGTCAGCAAGGAACTCCAATTTAAAGCTGAAAAGTGAAAGGATTAGCATCACGTTCTCAGTATAGGGTGAGCAAACTGCTGCATGCAGAGCACAGAGTCTTCTTCTTACACCTCAAGCCTCATCTTGTGTGAGTATGGAGCAATCTTCAGCTTCTGTTCTCTGTCTTGTCTCAAATGGATGATTTTACTTCAAGTCCCAGTACAAGGTGCAGTACAATGTAACCACACAGGTCTTACTGATATTTGTACAGTTATTCTCTGTTTTCTTGTGTGGGTGTCACAAAGGGCTTTTGATGGACTGAAAAGGAAGAAAATTTTAATCATATTAAAGGGGATTTATCACTTTTCCTTTATAGTTATAGTAGCCTGAGCTTATTGTTCTTTCCAGAGGTTTGCTCTCAGGATAAGAGGTGAAACAATTCAACTGGAATTACTTGTTGGTGACACAATCTCAGAATTTGTTACATTTTGCCTGACCATATGACTTCATATTTCAGCCAGTAGCCGGATACCTGAATATCTTTGATAATTGTATTCAATAAAAAGAAAGTATTTTATAAACCATTGATTATTTGTAAGTTTCCACCCTCCCACTCCACCCCCCTCACAATTTGGAAAAATCCTCTGTGTTAGAGTGCACTTTGGAGGAGTTTGTGCTTATAGCTTCAATACACACAACCAAAATGAGATTTGTGTTCCCTGTGATATCAGTGGAGAGAGTTCAGATCTACTCTTTATCTTATATATTTTATTTTGCAAGGGAAAGTTATTCTGGCTCACCTTTTTTGAAAACACTGAGAACAGAAAAATTATCAGAAATATACAGCCACAGTGAAGATCCGTTAAGTGTAGCAAATTAGGCTAATCTAATGCTCTGAAACATGTCTTCTGGTCTTTTAGGGCATATCTATCTTAATTTTATATCTACTTTTCATACTATGTCCCAAGTGCTAATCTTGCAGGTCCCTGTACCATTTAGGCAAAAAAGAGGTAACTATGTTGGCAGAATGTGCCCTCTGACTATGGGACCTTGCATGGGACTAAGGTTAGAAGGAAGGTCTTGCTAGTGGGAAACAGCATTTCTTACCTGGGCTCCAGAACATCTTTACTTGAATAATTAGTAATCTGAGTAAACAACTAGAGGGCTACTGAGGTAAAGCTGATTGGAAAAGCCTGTGAAGATCCTAAATGTAAGAGAAAGAAAGATATAAAGGAAGTTACTGTAATTCAAAGGAAGTTACGGTAAAAGGAAAGTTGTCTGAGGAAGAGAGTGTAAGAAACACTGACCTATGACCGGCCTCATCCTTGAATATTTTATGTTTTAATATCCTTTTAACTTTTATTTTTAATTGTTTTCTTTCTTCTCTGGAACACATCCCTGTTTATCAATTTTCTTTTTATAAAGGGCATGTGCCAGAGCTGGGAACATATCCCATCTCAGCAGCAGCATTCATTCTCACTGATAGTGCTATTAGATACTTTCCACTACTACTAGGCATTCAGCTCTCAATATATAATCCTTACAAAACCAGAGTGCTACTCTGGAATCTCACATTCAGCTGAATCTCCATAATGATCTCTCTCAGTCTCACTTTTTTCCAGGTTTCATATTGGATGCCCAACCTACATTCTTTGCTCCCAGATGTATTTGTTATCTTACATGGAGGGAGGCAGAAACGTATGGACTGGGCTCAGTTTACAAGGTGCTCCAGCTTTCTACATTAGCGGTGTGTACTCTTCATTACAATAACCACTCCATCAATCTTTGTCAACAGTAAATTTTATCAGTAATGATTTTATATCTTCCATGTAAATGCAAAACTTTAAACAGTATACAACCAAGAATAGATCACCACGGGCTTCAGTAAAATCAGAAGAGTTAATGGTTATTCATTCAGAATGACATTCCAAGAAATGGAGATTTAAATTAATTTTAAATATTCCATGGTTTTTTTGCATGGGATTTCTGATTTAAAATCCAGTAAAGCCAAAATGCAAGACAAGAACTTTCACCTTTATCAATAAAATCTGTGGGGTTTTTTATTTAATCTTATTTATTTGATAAAATATTTGATCATAAGCATCTGGTGATGTTACTTTTTAAATGACCCTCCTTTAATCGTAATGTCTTAATGACTGCTCGGTGCTAAATGATGAGTATTTGATTAACTGTGAACTAAATGCCAGTCATTAAGGTTGCCTATCCAGGTCCTTCTGTAAGGATTTAGATACCTTTCCTGAGCAGTTGGATTGTGCTGAAAACTAACTCTGGAAGTACCTAAATTCCTTAGAAGTCTAAGCTTTTACCAGTAAAGATAGCCCAGGTGCTGAACATCTCCCACTGACCTCGTGCAAAGACATAAACGGCCCAGCAGAAGTGAATTATTCCCTGTATATATCAGGAATATTCACAAAAGTTGTGCTTCAATGTTTATCTCATCTCTCATGTTTGTTTAAGTAGGTTTTACAAAAATGTGGGTAATGTTTCTGACCTCCCATACAGGCAGAAGCCTCTTTAACATAACAGCCCAGTGTTCAGACCAACCAGACCCTGGACCAGGGCACTGGTTCAGAGAGTCCCTTGGGAAACAGTCCTTAATAACAAAGGGGTCCAGGATGGCTGGACATGCTTTAAGAAGGAAATCTTCTATCTGTTGAAAAAAAAGCCAGCAGGGGTAAAGCTCCACCTGAGCACAGACTTTTTGCAGAAACTCAGGGGGAAAAAAAAGTGTTTATGAACTTTGGAAAAAAGGGCAGGCAACTCAGGAAGAGTGCAAGGCTGTCCTTAGCTTATGGAGAGAGAAAATTAGAAAGGCAAAAGCTCAGCTAGAACTCAATATGACCACAGCTGTAAAATATAATAAAAAGTGTTTTTATAAATACATTAACAACAAAAGGAGGGCTGAGGAAAATTTCCATCCTTTATTGGATATGGAAGGGAACATGATGGATGAGGAAAAGGCTGAAGTGCTTTATGCCTTCTTTGCCTCAGTCTTTTGAGGCTTGTTTTGAGCCTTTATTTCTGCTTCTTTTCTCTCCTCTTTTGAAGCAGACACTCACCTCTGTGTTGAATGTACACACGTGTTCCACTCAACCCATCACTTGATGTTCAGTTTTTCATTTTTGTTAACTACAAAAGTATGCAAGGATTTGAAAAAAGAGTTCTGTTTAAATGAAAAAGAAAAGACATCTGCAGATGCGGGCTTTTCTAAACTGCCTTAAATATGTGGCTTAGAATAGATGAGGACACAGTCAGCATTGGACATTCCTTCACTGTAACACACTTTGGGGGCTTCGGGGTGTGCAAGTATGTCACATCTCTTAATTGGAAACTCAAAAATGACTTAAAAATGAGGCTACTTAAGCAAAACAAATATAAATAACTTCCTTAACAATCCATAACCTCACAAAGGCCTATACATTACTTTAGACATTTAGATTACTTTGCTGAACAGGTAGATACCAGTTATACACACAGAGATATGATCTGATAAAAGCATTTTTTTTACTTTTTAAGATGGGAAATATATATATTTATGGGATTTTTGCCCATATGTTTCAATTTATTTGACATTTTATGGTCTTGGCCTTACCATGATTTTCCTTCCTTTCTGGATCTGTCCCTCTGTTTAGCTGCCACAGGAATGCAGCTGGCATCTAAGAAGTTTTCTTGATGTATCTTACATATTCTGATTTATCACTTGCTGTTTCACCTGATGAGATCAATCTGCCCTTTTGATGTGCATTGTAACACTTCTCTCAGTTAGCCCCTATCCACTGGAAGTTTAACTGCCAGCTACAAGGCAGTGCTTCTTGATGGCATCTCTTGGGTAATACACAGCTGCAGTAAGTTTCAACTGTTTTCTTTCACATGTGTCTTTCTGATCATTACATTACTTTTTCTGATTTAAAAAGAAAATTGTCATTACAAGGAGTAGCAAGCAAAGCATCCTGTCTCTCTTCAACATTCTGATTCTTTTGTTTGAGACAGACCTTGGCTCCTATTCCCAGAATATTTAGAATGACAAGGTCATATAATGTGACTTTCCCATTGAAACAATATTAGGCAGTAATTTTTTAATTCAGACTATCCCATAGTGTTCTGCTCTTACTACATTACAGAGATGAGAACAGCACCTGAAAAAAAGGAAAAAAAAATCAATCCTAAAAGCATTTTACATACATCCACATGCTGGAGGGAAAAAAAAATTAAAGTTGATTCTGGGCACCTTCCTTTTTCCAGTCTTTTGCAGTCCACTGCTAAATCTTTGACAATTTTTTTTGCTTTTTATGCAAGGACAGAAGTTCCTCTAGTCTTAAACAGACTACCTATTAACAATTGAACACTTACATGCCCCAACCAATAGACACAACACATAAACAAGATAAATTAAAGTGGATTTGTTGAATCTTAAATTTAACACAATAAATCTTTTTTTGCATAAGTTGTTGTTTCCTCTCCCTAAAATATCTAGTTTCTAAAGTAATATGTGAGCAACCATTCTAAAATTTGTTAAAGAACTTGAAGAACAAGGCAGATGAAATATGCACATCTTCCCTCTTCTTTCTCTTTGGAGAAAAATGGAATATGAGGTTGTTATTTTGTAAACTGACACTAATATCCATCTAGAATAAACAGGTCAGGAAGGCTCTGCAGAGGATCAGGCTTCTGGCGAGGTCAATGGAAATAAATGGGAACATTCATTCTATTACCAAATAAGTATCTAAAATAAATAGCATTCTTCTTTTATATGGGAAGTCTGTCCATATAGAGAATGCCCTTATCTCCCTTCTCCATATGTCTACTTCAAAACAGTAACTCTGGAAAGAATCTATATAGCTTCTTTAACTTTACACCAAAATATATTAAATGAATCCAGCTCCAAAGAATAAATACAAGGATAATCCAAACAAACAAATATAAAAGTTGTTACCAATCACTTCAATTAAAATAAATCCTGAGACATAAACATCATCAACTAAGGTGTAAGGATTCACAGCGGAAAGTTACAACTATTTTTGGGTTTGTCTTGCCTTCTCTTAACATCTCTATGAGTATCATGTCGGATCCCAGCCAGAAGCTGTATAAATAGCTCCTAAACTCAATATCTGAAGATCTGTGTTATGGGATGTAGGAAGCCTCTACTTCTCCCTATGTAGCCATTCAAGCAGGTATGTTCTAGGGTTACTTGCTAAAACAGGCTCTGCAGACACGGCAAGACTTAACTGACAGAAGCATTATTACAGGCTAATTAAGGATTTATAATTAACAGCTCTGTGGTGCTTTAAAATACTTAAAAGCACCTAATAAGGTGGAATGATTCACTGCATCCAAGGCATCTAAGTGGGAAGCATATTTTGTAGTTGGGGAGAGAGATGGTGACTTTTAATTCATGTCCTCCAGTTCATACCTCTGGTGGTTGTCTCCATCCATTTTAGCTTGGGATTTTTCAGTTAGTTTCTCACTAACAGGAGAGCAGAGTGGGAGGAATTCAGAATTTATAAAGGGTATCAGCTCTTTCAATCCTTTGAACATTTTTCCTTTCATGTACAATCACTTGTTTGTTTTTTTAGTGCATTTAATTTGCTTTTTCTTTGGTACACATTGGTGAAAATATATATATAGCCATTTTAAAAAAGCATTATTTAAGTGACTTCCATTAGCTGAATGATAACTGCTTTAGAGGAAAGGCTGATAAAGTTGAGGTTGCTCTGCTTGAAGAAGTCTCCAGAGAGGCCTTAATGTGACCTTACAATACTTAAAAGGGGCTGCGAAGAAAGATGGGCAGAAACTTTTGGTAGGGTCAGTTGCGAAAGTACAAGTAGTAATGGTTTTAATCTACAAAAGAGTAGAATCAGATTAACTATAAGAAAGAAATTCTTTACTGTGAGTAGTGAGACATTGGAACAAGTTGCCCAGGGAGGAAGTAGATACCCCATCTCTGGTAAAATTCAAGATTGGGTTGGATGGGACTCTGAGCAACCTGATCTAGTGGAACATGTCCCTGCTCATTACAGGGGGTGTTGGGCTTGGTGATTTTTATTGGTCCCTTTCAACCTGAACTATTCTATGAGAGATACAAACCCAAATATTCTTCTCAGTGCTGCCTGGTTACTGCTTGTTTGCTTTGTTCCTGAGGGGCAGTGTCTTCTGCAAGGTATCATTATCACTAGCTCTCCTTAGAACCTCACATTCTTCAATTACTTACAAATAATGTAATTTATTGTGAATCTTCAGAATATTGGTCAAGGAATTGATTGGATTCTCAGTATTTGCAGAGCATTTGAAGAGAATTTCTATTTCCCTCTAGCCAAAGTTTTTATACTGTCACTTGTCATTTATCTATGCATGGTAATGTATTCATTCTCACAGGAGCTTCTACCATATGTTCAACCACTGCTAAAAGTAAACTTCAAAAAGGCAGGAGTTTTGAAACGATTGATCTTTCAGAAACACAAAATAAACAGGAACTGAACAGGTGCCCCAGATACATTGCCTATAATTCTGCTAAATCAAACCTTTTGTGTTATGTAGGAGTCTGGTGATGCCCACCACAGTGATTCACCTGCCTTTATTTTATACTCTATTTGTTTTTCCTGGCTTTCTCCAGTGAGAGGAAAGCAAACACCACCAATGTATATTACATATCCGCTCCTTCCAAAGTGAAACACCACCTTTAGCTGTTTTTGCAGACAGCTAAGAACCCATAAAAATGAGTTGTCCTGTTTTTCTCAGACTCAAAGCAAATTGATATGGTTGTTGTATTTCCTGTAGTTTGTTTAACAAACAAACCAAAGGAAACATTAATCTGGAGGAAGACAGAAAGCAGTTTAAACAGAAAACAGTTTAAAGCTGATGGCAGTTGTTCTTAGACCCTCAACAGAGCAAACTTCTTTTGAATTACGAGAAAAAAAAACTTTAAATGAGATGCTGCTATGATCATTTTCTATTTAGCTAAAAGTAGAACACGAGTTTTGGAATTATATTCTAGTTCTACACTTCATTAACTAAAGTGAGTTTGCACTACATGGATGGCGGTTTGAAAATGGCTTGTTTACTATAGTGGCTGCCTAAACTGGGGGTCTAGTTTAGCCAGTTGTCATAGCAGATGAGTATGATGAAAGAAGATGAATAGGATGGCATCCAGATTACATTTGTTAGAACAGCAAAACTATACCTACCATTACCATTAGCTAGGGTCATTTTTTTCATTGGACATCATTATGAGGTAAAGTTATTTAAGGAACTAATGATTGTTCCAGTAACTTGTATTAATCTTTTTTCTTGGTTTATGTGAAATTACCATAATTAAAGTGCTTACTTAGACCAATTTATACATATATATATATACATACACTGTATATATATACACTTATATATACACTAAAATTAATTTTCAGCCAACTACTCTCATGTGGTCATGTGTCTGTCAAAGAACCTTTGTTCACTTTGCAGAAGTTTTAAAATGAAAATGTAGTTACTAAGAGAGACAAAAAATAGGAGAGAAAATATGATTCATGAGCTGTCTTAGATCATCACAAATTGCTAATAACTCCCTGTCCCCCAGTCCTCAGACCCTATTATGTCATTAGCATATAAACCATCTGGACATCTTTATATAATTCAAAAAAACAGAGCCTGTTCAGACAAACTTCAGATGCAGTGTCAACATCCTAAATAATTTTACTTAATTGTTGTACAATTGTGGAAAAAATTTCCATAGCTTTGGGAGACTTGTCCTGATTGCAGAAAGGGACCAGAGCTTAAAGCCATGTAGGCAGAGCTAGGTTGCTATTCCATACCACTGACATCTTCATTTCAGGCTTTTATAGACACATTTAGTTCATGAGTATAGACCATTTAAAAGATCTGGAAGACTTTTTCTTTAGTAACTTCTCATTCGGCAGCATCTGAAGTATCATCTCTTTAGGAAACAAAACTTTTACTGCATGTTTTTTTCTCACTGGAAGTAGGGCTCATCATTTCTATGATAGTTTTCCTATGCTAAAATAATCTGCAGCCTAGCTTTAGTGTTTTTCATGACTATTCAGTCAATTAAAACTTCCAGTACTGAGGTAACATAACAGGGAAAAAGATTTTATATTACTATAACAAATTATTTGAAAGGAAGTGAATTAGCTGAGACTGTAGAAATGCCAACATTAAAAAAATCAAACTACGGTATACAATCCTAAGACTTTTGTTGTAATATCTCTCCAAACTGGTTGCAGAGTGTCTACATCTGCCTGAAACACCTCAAGTTATTTTAGCACATTCAGAATTGCACAAATCCATCTTTAGGATTTTAATAAAGTCATATAGCCTTGAGCAAAATTCTCCCTCCAGAATATAGGAGAAAATGCCCAAAATAGTCATAAGGATGTGTGGGAATTTCAATTTACAGACATTTAGGTTGGAATTAGACTCCACCTTTATGTTACAGAATCTTTTCTGTATAGGGTTGTCTTAAAGTGACAAATTGCATAAAGATATAATTTTAATTCTTTTAGCTTTACTTCTGTCATGGAAGCCTCAGTTTATAAATTTGAGTCTGAAATACAGACCGAGAAATATCCCTTACTAATGATAAAATTATTCTTTTCAGAGGAATAACAGTGGAACATTCATATGCACAACGGACATCTAATCCCATAATGATCCACAGCCTGAAAAAACTCTGAAAATAAAGACTGTGTTTACTGATAATAGATTCATTAGGATCTCTATCCTGCTGCCAACAGGCACAGGAAAATGTTTTTTGGCTATATGTGCTGGCTACTCCTAGTGTTGATGGAAAAACTGAAACATCTTTCAAGAGCTTCCAAGTGAAAGGAGATCTTTGTTCTCTGTTCTAGTGGGACTGAAAACACACATTTTGAACCTCAAAGGTGTATGGTCTAGGAAGACTTAGAAGATGTTTGTTAACAGAGGAGGTTCCAACAGGGGAAGTTAGACTAAATGAGTCACTGTCAAATTTATGATGAGTTCTAGAGACCCAGACACTTCTAGGTTCCAAGAAATCCCAAAGTACTGCAGAATATGAAGGAAAATTTGCATGTACTTTACAAAAGCAGATTCATTCACTGCATAATTTTGTTTGAATAAAATATTTAAATTGAAGTTTAAACTTTGCTTACTAGGAACGCAAAATATTTCCATGGTGTAGCTTGAAAGAGATCTAAAAAAGTATATACATATATGGAAAACATTGAGTTATTCTATTAGGCCCTAAGGATAGATATTACTTGCATATTACTGCTTGTAATATCAATATAAATAAAATATTTCTCCCAAATGTATTTCTTCTTTTATGTTCTATTTTAAAAAATCTTAATACCATAAGTGATTGACAAAACAAGTGGGTTCAAATTTGGTTTCATATCAGTTGTAAGAGATATCAGCTCTTGAGGTGATTGCAGGGATGCTCACCTTGCAAAAATGTCAGGCGACAAGAAATGAACTTGGGTGTACCAATGTGTGTGAAGGGGACTCCCAAAACTGCCCCAGAGTTCATTTCACCCCAGAAGGAACATGGCAGCAAGGATGAGGTTGAACAGACAGGTTAAAAAATAACCATGGAACTGTCAAGGATCTTTTGAAGAGTAAGAAGAGACCGCTCTAAAAGAAGGTTAAGAAATGTGAAAATTTTATAGGTGAGAGGAGATACTTTGGAGAGGAAGATCAGCAGTAATTCTGGCATGACCCTGTGGTACTGGGGCTCTGCATGGACTTATCAGCATGGCCCTTCATAGACACCCCCAGCAGTAGAAAAAAGTGCAACATTATGGAAACTGGAGTCCAGGACTACCTTCATCTTGTCTGTCTCTCACAAATAGCTTCATCCTGTTGCTCTTCATAACTTTCACTCCCATGGTTGGGTAAACAGTCATGTATAGAATACAAAATTAAATTTCTTACATCAATGCCTCCAGCAATAATAGTCTTAAGAAAAAAATAAATGAAGAGAGCTGTCCACTCTGTCTCTAATTAACAATATTTTTTCAGCTAATGTAGTATGCAGCAAACCCCTGAGATGCAGATGAGAAGTTGACAATATGGGAGTTCTGCTGATAATTGTTCTGTTTTGCATATCTCTCAAGCCATAGTCTTGAGAGATATGCTATTTCTCTTTTAGTCTTTTAGTGATTATTAGGCTTTTAGTGATGTTTACAATACATTTAGCAATTTTAAATTAGTAGTTTGCAGATATAGAGAAGAAAAAAGAAAACATTCTTGAAGAATTAGGAACGCTAACGTAATCAGCTTGAAGAAACAGCATGATAACTTTTGCTCAGTGCAAAATAATTTCAGAAGACCTATTTGCCTTACCTCAATTTTATGAATCATATTTTAATTCATAAAAAATGTTCTGCTAAAAGATCCTATGTGACTATGAGATGATCATTGCTTTCAGTATGTCACAAGTCATGTCTTTCCATTGTTGATCTGTCCCTTTCTACTACTATCAAATTCTTCAGGCACGTAAGGCCAAACTCAGGCGCCCATCTTCCCCTAGGAAATTATTTAAACATACACAGACATGTATGTTTAATTTCCCTGCTGAACAGGATTTAATTCTCCTGCTTAAATATCTCATACAGTTGGGGCTATAATGGCTCACTATATCCTTGAAATTTCTGTCCCCATGAGTGCATGTGAGCAGTTCATCTGCTATTTTATTGTATCACTCATAAAGCACATGGAACCATACACAACCAGTCTGATATTTTAATTGATTCAGACATTTACAACATTTAGATATAATTAGTATTCCTAAAACATTTGCTGTAATCATTAAAGGGACTTTTGGTCACCAACAAAACTTTGAAATGCAGAAAGTTTTGCAAAGAATGTTCCTATGATTTCTTTGCTAAGGTCTCATGAAGATGTGTATGCTTAGGAAATGCTATCTAAACTGAATAGTCAAGAAACTTACATATGTAGTTCACAAATGCAGTGGAATATGTGGAAATAATGATACGCAGTTTGTGAGGGTGTCTTATTAATGGGTACTCAATACAAAAGACTAGGAAAAGAGACTGGTGAAGCAATAAATTAAACGCCCAGACGCACATATCCTACTGAGCCATAGATAACAGAGACAATATCAAAGACCAGATATTTCAGATGCCTGATTGAGACAGGCCATGGATAAAACCACTCAAAACCTTGAGAAGATTCATCCAGATGTTTTGTACCTGATAAGAAGCAGGAGACAAGGTTATCCTGACACTCATGAGAAAGACGAAATTTTTTATGGGATATTCAAAGGGGTTTCTGAGATTGTGGAGTTTGCAAAATGATCCTTAGGAGAAGTGTGGGAGGTCCAACCCTGGCTGCTGCTGCCTCATGCTCCAGTTCCACCTACTCTGTAGGAGGCTCCTCATTAGGGGAGGACTCGAGGGGTGGAACCAGGAACTAAGATCCACCTCTTGTTCCAGAAGAAAGGTGTGTCCAGAGCCTTGGGCTAACCCCTTCTTCCCGAAAGTTCTGTTATGTTTGAAGTTTTATTGGTTCTGAGCTGTTGTGCCACTCCCCCCCCTTTTTCAAATGTTTTTATTGGACCCCTGACCCTTTTACCTTCCCCTTGTCCTTTACCCCATTGGCTGGTACCCCCCCTTAAAACCGGCTGCATGGGGACATTTCCCTGGTGTTCTCCCTCCACGACTCTCCCTCCCGGATCCCCTTGCCCTTTCCATAATAAAGGAGACCATGGGGGAAACCCTGTCCCGCAACCCTTTGCCTCTTTTGCCTTATTTTATCGGCACGTCATCAGTCCCTCGCTGTGGGCAGCCCCACCTCTACGTGATCCAGCCACGCCAGGCTCGGAGCGGTGCGGCCGTCAAGCCGCTGAGCATTTGGGGGCTGATGCCTAGGTCAAGGGCAGCCAGGGAAGCCAGGCGTAAACAGCAGAGAAGGGCCTAAGACAACAGTGGGTAAACAAGTTGCTGGCCGGCACACCTGACTGGATGAGCCCTGGCCATTATCATCACAGTTTGCTGAGTCTTCTGATTAAACCCTTCTCCTTTTTTTCTACGTATTCTCCTTTTCCTCATTTTTCTACATGAGTGTGCTCTGGGTGTCTGTATCCATGTGAATGAGACCTGCCAGTGGTCGTGGAGCTGGACTAGCTGGTCAGGAGGAAAAGGGATCTAAGTGGCTATGGAAAACAGAGACTATGTGAGGATCAAAGGGGCTTGTAGGAAGGGGGTCTGACAGCTTTCCTACAGCAATGGGAAGATAATGAGGTGAAAACTCTTCCGAAGGAGCCTACATCTGTATCATGTGCTACATGATAGAAAACCATCTTCTGGTTCCTGTGAATTTAATCCGGAAGCAGGATCAATTCTTCCTTGACCAGCAACCTGACAGCTGGTTGCATCTAAGTCACATTAAACAGACCCTACCTACCCAACTAACCTTACTAAAAGCAAAACTGCGCTTTTTCCCATGTCCTGTACCTAGCATGGCTATGCTCTGAATCTCTTAAAGAAGGTGAAGAGCAGTTCTGATACAGATTTGTCCAACTACAAAGGAAAAGATTCTTTCCTGTCCACAAAAACACCCAGCGGAAAATCTAAACCATGGAATCAATTTAGTCCTGTACAGATACAGTGCAATATGTTTCCTGTTATGTATCAAAAATTCATGGCCAAGTGTTATTGATAAAGAACCCATTTCTTTTTATCTTTCCAGTGTACTGAAGGGGGAAGAAATGGTGACAGAAGGGAAATAATGTTAGTGCTTTTTCTTTTGTCAGCTAGTTCTTCCCATTCTGTTTGGATTTTTGCTGGTTTTCTATTTTGTATCCATATAAGTAATATGTAGGTTGCTGACAAAATCACTTTTCCTTGGCCTCTTTCAAAACACTGGCAAATATATGAAACATCAGAAAAAGCTTTGTAGTTTTCAGGGAGGAAAAAACTTTCAATTTCATTGACAAATTAAATTATTTTAGGACTAAAAATGTCACTCTTATCCTAGATCCATCTTGTCATTTCCTTGTCTATCCTTTTTTATCCAGAAGTGTTAAAGAACTGAACAGCTGTTAACCATGGAGGCAAGTACTGCAGAAACCCAGTGCAAAATTACAAGGTAAAATTTTCCTGTGTTTCCTTGCTTGCTTACAAGGGCCAGAAAGATACCATGTGATGGTCAAAGCTTATCAGCATTATTAAATCCATTTAGGGGCATTAAATCCATTAAAATCAAGGAAATCTTGCTTTTAAACTTATTTATAAAGTGATGGTCTCTGAGGAAGCCATCTGAAAAAGTCTGGCTTAATCAGTCACACTCTACGTCACATATCTTGTATTATTTTCTTACATCTTAGGAAAGTGTCTTTCCTTCTCTTGAGAAACTATGACAACTCATTCACTGCAAACTGCATTTCATTGGTTTTTCTTAACCTTCCTACTCACAATATATATATGTATATGTGTGTGTGTTTTAATCTCAGAATCATTGAATCACAGAATTTCTTGGAAGGGAATTTAAAGAGCATCTTATTCCAACTCCCCTGGTGTCAGCAGGGCCACCATCCACTAGACCAGGTTGCTCAGAGCTCCATCCAAACTGACCTTGAACACTTCCAGAGATGGGGCATCCACAGCTTTGCTGGGCAATCTCTTCCAGTGCCTCACCACTTTCACAGTAAAATATTTCTTCCTAGTATTTAATCTAAACTTCCATCATTTCGGTTTGAAGCCATTCCCCCTTGCTCTGTCACTACGTATATTCTCCCTTATCTTTCCTGAGGGTCCCTCCAGGTACTGGAAGGCAATTAGGTCACCCCAAAGCCTTCTCTTTCCAGGCTGAACAGTCCAAATTCTCTCAGCCTTTCCTCATCATCTTTGCAGCCTCATCTGTACTTGCTCCAACAGGGTCCTTCCTGTGCTGGGACCCCAGCGCTGATGCAGCACTGCAGGTGGGGTTTCATCAGAGCAGAGCAGAGGGGCAGAATCCCCTCTCTGGCCCTGCTGCCCATGCTGCTTTTCATGCAGACTAGGACACAATCAGCTTTCTGGGGTGCAAGTGCTCATTGCTGGGTCATGTCCAGCCTCTCATCCACCAGCACCCCCAACTTCTTCCTGTCAGGGCTGCTCTTGTTCTGTTCATCCCCAGTCTGTGTTGATACTGGGGGTTGTCCTGACTCAGGTGCAGCACCTTGAACTTGGTCCTGTTGAACCTCATGAGATCCCCATGGTCCCACTTCTTGAGCTTGTCCGGGTCCCTCTGGATGGCATCCCATCCTTCAGATGTGTCAACCACACAACTCAGCTTGGTGTCATCTTCAAATTTGCTGAGGGTGCACTCAATCTCCTTTTCTATGCCAATATAAGACATTTTTAACATCTTAATGAAGATATTAAAAAATACTGGTCCCAGTACAGATCCCTGAGGGACACCACTTTTACCTGACACTCATTGTCGCTCTGAGCCATGTACGTGCTGCATTTTTTACAGAGTAGATGAACACATAGAATGATTCTGATTAACTTACTGTGTTAGGGAGACGAAAGATAAATTTAAACTACTCCAAAGATAAATATTTAGTTTTTCATACAGAGGTACTCAGCTGGCCTCCATGTGCCAAGTCAGTCTTTTCACGAGTCACACTAAGTACCAACACACAGAGGGCATATACAGTAGAAATCTTGACAATGTAAAGATCTGTAAAAGGGAGACTGTCATAACACGACACACAGAAATACTTATCTCAGATTGGGCCTTCATCTGTGTAAAATTCAATTATTAATGTTGTACATTACTGTTATAATAACTCTCAAAAACATATTTTCATGATCATTATCCTGAAACTCATCATCCCCCAAGTGGTTGATTATCATTGTTTCTGGTTTCAGTGAAGAGGCAGAAAAGAATTACATGCACTTATCCCATTTAAATATTGACATTAAGTATATCTACTTATGTATGAGTTGTTATGAAATACAGAATTCAGTAAATTGAGATCCTTCACATTTCCATTTCAATTTTCAGTTACCGGAAACAGTGGGAAGCTTGGTAGCTTATTCCTCACTGAGTGAAGTCAATTACAGCAAATGCTACTTGTTTACCAACTCAGTATATAAACACATAAATTACAGTATGGGATCTAGTCTAGTATCTTGAGCCACTTCCTCAGAGATACTACTTTTAATTTGCATTATTCTTATGCTTTTCAACAGTCCTGCATTTTGTCATGTCAGGTGTTGTGTGGAGGACTCCCTGCGCCTGTGGAGGTGGTTTGTGTTGTATTGCTCCAATGACATTTGGTTTCTTTGCATTTATCAATTAGTTTGTTGAGTACATGTTAACTTTTAGTGTCCATGTTAATTTATAACAAGCAGATGAGCACCTTACTTGTGTACTGTGTAAAGAATATACTTTGGCTAGCTTAAAGCCTACCACCTGCTAGTTTCATTTGAATCACTTACAGGGTAAGTAAGTCACTGAAAAATTGCTTGCTATACACTTATTCATGTAACTAAGTTTTTCAGACCATTTCTGTGTTTCCCTTCAGCTATCTTGTTTAAAAAGTCCTCCTATACGTAGTAATTTCTTATAAAATAGACAGAACCGTGATAACTCTGCTCATCCTTGTAGCCTTTATCCAAACACAGATATATTATAGAAAATTATTACTTTGCTACAATACAAATTTTGACATTCAAGTGGAGGAATGGAGGCAGAACTTCAAATAGAGTTTGAGATGCAGGTATGTAATGGATTTATACAGCACCAAAATGATTTTTCAGTACTATTTTTTTTTTGCTCTTTATTCCATGTCTAACAACTTCTAACATTTCATTCGCTTTTCTTTACTGCCACAGAGTATTGAAGTGTCACTTTTACAGGTTTCTCTCTCATAGCCCAAAGAGGTTTTTTTGAACACTAATACTTGGCTCAGAAAACATAATTATAAATATGGATTTTATTTTTTTCATGTGTTTCCCTTTTACTTAACTTCATTTATGTACCATTCATTTCCAGGACCCTTACTATTATGCAGATTTTCTTTTTATAATTATTAACACACATTCTTTGTCTTTATTACTGTTAGTATCATCAGCAAACTTTGTCATACAATTTTTTCCAGATCATTTATGAGTATAGTGAATAAAAATCTTTGTCAGAGACTCCTATGAGTTTTATTAATGATGTCTCTTTATTGTAGAAACTAGGTAATAGTGCTTTCTTTTGTTTCTTGTAGTTTCATAACTTGCTCTTCCATCTGAGAACCTTAACTCTTTTGCTGTCACAACTAAATTTCTTTAAGTGTTTGGAGAAGGATGTTACTAAATGTCCTTTGGAAATCCAGAAAAGTGTATCAACTTGATTAGCATTATTTATTTGATTTCAATAACTCTAATAGATGTTTCTATCACTAAGGTAATTCTGATTCAACTCTCATATGTTGCATTTATCCATGTCTTTACAAGTCCCTCTCCCAAGGTCATTTTTCTCACTAGAGCAGTTTACTTGGCTGCAACTTTTCATATTTTGTACAAAGCTCTCTAAAAAATCACTTCCATTTTAACCACCTTCCAGTCATGAGGCAGTTTTAGGAAGACATGAACCAACACTGAGGTGTCTCGCACAGACTGCTGGGGAATCTCTGCTCCAACACCTAGCGCACCACCTCCCCTGTCCTCCTTCTCTGACCCTGGTGATTGCATCTCCCCTTTCCTCCTTCTCTGACCCTGGTGATTGCAGGGATGCTTTTCATCATCTTTTTCCTCACTCTTCACTGCTGTGCAATATTTCCACCCATTCTCCCAGAGGCACCACCCACGTTGTTGACAGGCTCTGCTGTGTCCTTCCCTGGGTCCATTGGAGCTGACTGGGATTGACTGTGCACAGCATGGGGCAGCTCTGGCTTCTCCTCAAAAAGGTCACCCTGCAGGTTCTTCGCCAGCACCTGGGCACTGGCAGCAGATACAGTGCCTACATTTACTGAAGCCACCACATCATTAAGAATGTGAAGAAACACAGAATTTAGTGGTGGCCCAAATTAAGACATCCACTGCAAAGGGTTTTTGTTTTCATACCAAAGCTAGAGTTTAAATTCCTTTTACATTGGTGGGAGAGGCAGTTTAGAATCAGATCTGCATCAGTTGCCATATTTCTTAAATGAAGGCTGAAGTAAAAGCAATACTGAGAAACACTGAAGAAATAGAGTATCTCAAATCCTTCTTCTCTTTTGGGTCAAGTACCTGAACGGCAAAAAGTCTCTGAAAATTAAATATCTAAATTTTCCCTTTTTAGACACAAAGGAAAGAAGACTGAGAAAATGAAAGTCATCTAATTCCTAAGAAGAGACAGATTCACTTGAGCTCAGGAGCTTTGGAGTCTAGAAGTCTCCACACCCCAGGGACAATGATTGAATGAGTCAAACGTCTACAAATGTGAAATTTACCAATTCATCATTTGATAATGACTCAGAGCTCCAGATGCATTGAGAAGGGTAGAGGCAGAGTTATACTGTCTTCCTTCTCCAGTGCCTTTTTATAGAAAGCTTCAGTGTCACCTTGCTCAACAGGTTGAGAATTATGAATAACATTTTTGGTGCTCAGTGTATAGAGTGCTTTGTCACATTATTGGTGATTCTGCTCATCTCAATACAGAGTGTTCAAACAGTTGACCAGTGGTGATTGTATGATTCACCAAAGGTCAAAAAATAGTGATGTGACCGTGCTGGGAACTTGAATGTTACTCCAGTTAGGCTAGTGTTGCTATGACCTAGGTATGTGTCTCACCCTAGCCACAAGACTACAAAAGCAGTTGCAAAACTGCTTTATGCAGATGGAAAGAATCAAGACCTCCTGAGGTTGCCAGGCTGCAATCTGGGACTAACTGCTGCAATCATCCATGTAAAGACTGTGAAGAAAAAGATACACGGGGGAATAAGATTACCAATGCTAAAATAATTACTTTTATGTATAAAGAAGAAAGCTCTGCATGAACTGTACAGCTTCTGAGATAAACAGGTGCATATGATTGTGTCAGTGTAATTTGGAGAGAGGTGGGAGAAGTGAAGCGGAAGTTTTTGTCCCCCAAGGAACTGTTCCTGCAGCCCACATCAACAGAGGCATACACACTACACAGTGCCATGTAGTCTGACCCATCAAAAGAATAATTTAATCTTCAGACCTTTCAAATTCTTGTCTCTCTGAGCCACTTAGGTTAAATTCTTTTAATTAACATTTAAATGAGATTACAATTCCCTGTTTGTGGTTTCAAAGGTCACTAGGACTTTACAGCATTAGGCAATGTCCCTTTCATATCCAAGGATTTAAGAAAACTTCTCACATCCAGGCATTTTATACTTTCCCAGTACTGTTGATCTGGATTTATTTTGCTTCTTCCTCTTTCAGCACCAATTTTTTTCTGGGCTTGATAAGTAATACACCCAGAAAAATGTGCATGTCCAGATTTCCCCAAAAGTTAAATAAATAGAAACTCCATTGTCAAAATTAATTTCCATATAGTAAAAAGCAAAGCTCAGAACTTCTCCTGCTAAATACTCTGGTCTTTATTGCTTTTCTCATTTCCCACAGATTGTTTATCTTTCCCCCATTTCCATCTTTTCATTAAATTATTAATATTCTCTGTGTACTCATTTACCTGTTCTTTCATCCTCTGAAAGACCTGAGTATACCCAGCCCAGTAACATTTTTCACAGGATATAAGCTTGAGCTGTATGATATAAAACAGCATATAAGCAACAGGTACAGGTGATGAGTGACTTAATTATAGCTGAATTTTAGTTGACTTAAACAAAAGAAGTCAAGAAGGGGTTGTATTGAGTTTGTGTGGCCAGGTTTTGGTAGCAGGGGACTACAGGGGTTGCTTCTCTGAGGACCTGATAGAAACTTCTCCCATGTCCAAGAGTGCCAATAGCAGCTGGCTCCAAGATGGACCTGCTCCGGCCGAGGCTGAACCCACCAGTGACGGTGATAGTGCTTCTGGGATAATGTATTTAAGAAGGAGGGGAAAAAACGCTGCAACCGTGGCCAGAGA
Organism: Acanthiza pusilla; assembly: GCA_036630365.1. NCBI lineage: Eukaryota > Metazoa > Chordata > Aves > Passeriformes > Acanthizidae > Acanthiza > Acanthiza pusilla. The sequence continues at coordinate 72,245,840 of JAXCHO010000034.1, forward strand.
GAGGAGTGACAATGTGAAAGAAAAACAGCTCTGAGGACAGGTCAAGTGAAGAACGAGGCAAAGGAAATGTTTGGCACAGCAGCAAAATTTCCCCTGAAGCCCATGGTGCGGACCATGATGAAGCAGCTGCAGCCTGTGGAGGTTCACAATGAAGCAGAGATCCACCTGCAGCTTGTGGAGGACTCCAAGCAGGCAGATGTACCTGAAGGAGGCTGCAACCCCTCGGGAATCCTGCACTGGAGGAGGCACCTGGCAAGACCCGTAGCCCCATGGAGAGAGGACCTTCACTCTGCAGGGGTTTGGAGCAGGTTTTCAGGCAGGACTTGTGACCCCATGGGGCACCCAAGCTGGAGCAGCCTGTTCCTGAAGGACTGCACATTGCGAAAGAGACCCACAAAGGAGCAGTTCATGAAGAACTGCAGCCTGTGTGAAGGACTCACTATGCTGAAGTTTGTGGAAGACTGTCTCCAGTGGGAGGCTCAGGTTTGGTTGTTGCCTGGGCAGTGTCCAGTGATAGTACAAAACTGTAGGAAACTCAGGTATGCAAATTCATGTCATCTATTTAACCACAGAAAAGCATGTATTGAGCTCTCTTTCCATTTTCCTTTTTATTTCCTTTGTACTGTGATTTCTGACAGGGCTGACATACCCCATTTCATTTCATTGTGTGTGTCTGAGTGTTCCTGTATCCAGCATTTATTCTATTGTCTGCATCTCGGTTCTCCTAGCTGAGGGGTGAAAGGGATACAATTGATTTAACTGTCGTGTCTTGTGAAGAGAGACTCTTAAATTAGCTCCTAAATGTAAATGCCTCTTCAATCGATAGAGGAACCAACTTCTGAAGGCCCTCAGCTAGGGTACAAATCTAGAATATTCAGGTGGAGCCCTAATGTGGTTACTTTAGGCACAGCTTAGGAGCTACAAGTAGGCAATTATTCCCTTTACTAGAAGTTTCTGATCCCAAACTGTTTTGTTTTTATAGACTAAACCGACCTTGGAGAAGGTCAAACTTTACCTCCGTGTTTGCTACAGATCTGAATCTAAAGAGTGCCTGACTAGTTGTCAATTATAGCTAAACAAGACTCACAAACTCATAATTCTTCTAATGGAACTGAACTTCTCATGAACTGTGAGGCTCTATTTCTTTTCGAATTGACGTATTTTCAGGACATGCCTTATGCCTGAAATTCTTCTACCTGCTGGGATCATATGGAAGGGATGATGCTCTCCTACCCAGTATGCCACTGTGATTCCTGGAATAACTGCCTCCCAAAAGAAAACACAGGTTTTACATCTAAAAGACCTAGCTAGCGCACTCCAAGAGAAAATCTGCAAGGCACACGCAGTGTGGACTGCTATGGAAACCAGACCTGGGACAGATTTGAGAATGAAGTTATTTGACACTGTGGCAGTATTTTGATACTCCATATCTTCCTTGTAAAACTAGTCCTTCAGAGATAATATAGTATTTCATTACAAACGAACAACATGAATAGAAAAATTCTTCAGGATCTTTTTAAACTGAATCTATTACTTTAACACAGTATGATCAAAGTCATGCAGTGGAAAGCCGGCCAGTGTGACAGAATAACTTCCTGGTGTAGAAACAAGGGGGTGCAGCCACACTTGTCATTTGTCATAGTGAAAATGTTTGACTGATGCTGAAAATCAAAGCAAGAAATATCTATGGACCACAACACAAAAGCACTGCACAGTAAATCTCTCATCTAGCAATTAGACAGCAAGTGAGTAAGTCATGGATAACAAGAATGCCTCTACATGTCACTTCAGGGTAGGATTTTAAACAGAAGAATCCTGGAGAAGTGAAGAAAGATGATCAATATGGTTATTAATGGCAGTAATTTCACACAAACATCTGGGAAATTAAGCATGCTCTTTAGGAGTTGTCTCTTGCAGTAACTTGTAAAGGAATGAATGAGTTGCAAACAAAATGTCAATATATTGAGTGGTGTGGTAGCATTGATATTTATTTCAGCCTGGAAACTTTTCAGAAATTAAATACTAATACAAAAACACCTTAAAAATATTTTTCAAATACTTTTTGTTGTTTTCTTGCATGTGGCTTTATCTTTATGGCTAACTACTTGGGTTCTCTTGAGTCTGAATATCTCAGATTTCAAGTATAAAAATAAATTATTAACTTAAGGGGGAAAGAGGCACTTAAGTGAAAAAGTCTGTATGTTGCATTTAATATGACGCATACTGAAGAGAACAAGATTTTATCAAGTCTTGGAAAAACTCCTTTGCATTCTGAATGTTTGTGCAGATGCTCATAGTACACTTCCCTTTAGATTGAAAGTGAGTTGAATGAACAGTGGTTAGTAACTGACTAAGGTCTAGCTTTTTACGCACCCAAAATTTGCATATCTTACAGCAAAAATCTCCTTATCAACACAGACTCATTTTCAGCAACACCAGCAGTACACTGCCCATATACTGAGAGAAAAGGCAGTTTGACTCAAGCATATTGTGGATTTTAGGACTGAATAATATTCATCAAAGTGCAGTCCTTATAACTCAGTAAGTGCCCAGTGTTTTCCCACTTGGCTCAGTAAGTGTTCCATAAAATATTGGTTTCTTTTATTTTTAGTTTCTTTTGAGTGGAAAATGAACATGTTCTATGCCATTTCATGCTGTTTTGACCCAAGGAAAGTACTATATATAATATAGTCACAAGCTTAAATTCCATTGAGAGCTATTGATTTCCAATTGTTTTGTTGATTGTGTTCATCATTTTAATAGTGCAAACAAACAATAAGAAAGTGGTTGACAAGCAGTGATTAAGAATATTTGTTATTAATAATAATTTTTGTCTAATTACTTAGCAAAGTAATTATTTCTTGATTGGAAAGCTTCTTTAAGAAGAATATCTGGAAGCTAAATCTTGAATTTGGGCCAAAACCTTAAAACAAAAATCTAATCGTCTCCCACATAATTGTATGTATGTATGGCAATAGATCTGAAAAATAGCATCAAATTTGTCATATGTTAACTGTGATTGCTGATGTTTACTAATCAGTTTTCTGCCTGTAGCATTACCTTTACTTATGAAGTGAATGGCATCGAGAAGACATGAATCAGCTTGGAAGTTGTTTTAATTCAAATCTTTCAGAAACAATGTACTTCCATGAATTTAAGGATGATAAGAGAGAGAGACACTCCCCAAACCATTCCAAAACCCTGGTTTTCTCCCTGTCAGTCACCTGTAGGTAAGCCAAGGAACTACAGTCAGGGACTTCTGTTTTACATATGCACCTCTGATTTAGAATGGAAAAGAGCAAAGCTTCAGGTGGCTTAGGTTTGTGATGAGTTTCGCCTCAGGTCCTGGATCAGCTTACAAGCACTGCTTTCTTTCTTGCAAAGACACTGAAACAATGATAACTTTGTTTTTCTTCAAATAGACTGAGCTTGTTCCTGGTTTCCTATGCCCACACATATGCATGGGTGTAAAAAACCTGTAAGGCTTTATAGCCTTGTTGACATGGGAGGAATACAGATATTTGCAAAACTGAGCTGGATTGCCAAAGTTTTACACAATTTCCCTTTGCTCTTAGTCTTCTGGTCTTCCATTGTGATTTTATTTCAAGAAAAAAAAATTTGTTATGTTTACTCTTTGCCTATTTTCTAATTTGAATCATTAGACTCACCTTTTTTTACATTAAATTTTTCATGATTTTGTTAGGTATAAAAAAGAAGGGAATTCAGCCATGTGTTCACCATTTTTCTAGTGGCTGTGACAGCAATCTCTCAGACATGGCAGAAGTAGGTCTACTGTCACTCCACCTCTTTTCCAATACAAATTAGTTTTTCCTACTCTGTCTCCATTAGAAAAATTAACTAGTGTTTCCTTCACCTTGCTTGTAGTCAGATATATCCATAATACCTTTATACATTGTTATTATCTGTTATTATACATAGGCATTCCTGTTCTGAGGCTAAATTTGGCTTTAATGCTACACAATATATAAATAACAGCAGCTATACATCTTACAGCAATATATACCAATTAAACCACAATGCCTTTATGAAAATTTTTTTCTGTTCTCTTATTTATTGACAGATTTTTTTTTTAATTACAACACAATGAAACGATGGTAAGTACATAAGATGCAATAGTATAAAAAGCCATTTTAACCCTTCCCTTGGTTAAGACACTTACAGCAGACAAGAACTGCCCCACCCCAATTCCCCCCTTCTCAAAAGAAAACAAAAAATAAATATAAATTAATAAATATAAAACAAATCACTGCACAGCCCTTAACTCTTTGATTGCCATGGCAAGAACCATAATGATGATTCTAGCGTGTGACGTTCGGTGGTTAAAGGTTGCCGCAGCAGTCAAAGGGTTATAGCATTGTAAACATAAGTACTTTGTTGAAAATGTTCAGTCATGTTAATGGTCTACAGCAATGAGATTATTATCATGACCCCTTGACCTTTAATGACACAACAGTATAAGGAGTTAAAGAGATTAGCTTGGTGAACTGTTACATAGATTAATTAACCCATTTAGTTTAACAATGCACTATGAGGTCTTGATTTACTAACAAAAGAAAACTTGTGTATAATAAAACACTGTTCAATGCATTGATCAATAAAATCAATGAAAAAAATCAGTCTAAGCACCACAAAATTTTGCCTGATTATATCTGACAGTCATAATACACTTTAGCACCATTTAGTCAGCCTTGCATTTGCACACAAACAAGCTTTGTGTTTGTCAGTAGAAGCTACCTGAAGGAATAACATATGTCAGTTATAAAAAGGTTACTGTATAGAATGCTGTGTGAGCCAATAAAATAAAATAAAATAACAATAATAAAATGAAATTCAGTTGCAGAAAGCAAATAAATGCTCCAGTTATTTTGACACTAACATACATCCTAATAAGCAGAACATGGGCATGAAATGAATATGGAGCTATGCAGAGAAAAGGGAATAAAAATGAGAAATTTGTTTCACAAAGACAAATCTTCACATATTCTGACTTATTTTCCAGGCTTTGAAAATTAAATGAACAACTGTTGGGTGGCTGAAGATGTAGAGCTTGAAGAGTTGATGTTTAACAATGTGTGAGTTTTATGGTCATGTTACATATAAAACCACTTTCAAAGATATCCTATCAACTGCACAAACACCCTTGTCTCTGCGTGAAAGGTTGATTTCCTCTTTCTCAGACATGGCGGATAAATAAGCAAATCACTGTGTGGGCAGAGCCACAATTGTAGTAGCTTCTAGCTATCATATTGGAATCAGAACAATTTTGGTTGGATTTAAAGGGATGAAGAAATGTCAACAAGAAGGAAAAAGGAATTAGCTGCTAAAATAACCCCCAACAGGCAGAACTAAGAAAGAAATCGAGTTCTGGTAGATACAGGAATACAGCACCTGGAGAGAAAGCAAGGTGCATGTTATTCATAAAGAGAAACAAGGATGTGTATGAAGCTTGGAAAACAATATACCCTTCTCGTATATATCCATATCAAACTCTAGTTGACCACAGACTGACAAAACTAGCTGCACATGCTTCAACTGCTAACAATGCTACTACAGGACTGGCAAGGAGAAGACATTGCATCCCTCAAACAGTTTCTGATCTTATATGAACACCTATCACATAAAGTTAACCTCAGAAGTCAATCACCTGCACCTTTCTCTGTGAAAATTGTGACTGAATTGGGCAATGAATCTGAGATTACAGTAGCAGATGACAGAGAGAACTCTTTATAAATATGTTATTTGTGATACCTGAAAATTACAATCAATCAGAAAACAGTGCATGATAGCAAAGCATTCTACCATGCAATAGTGCTAGCCTATTATGCTACAGCAGTAAGCTAATGGTAGTTGATGTATGCGTATCAACTGACTTGTGGTAGAGGAAGGAGCCCAGCCCTAAAATTCTTGTCTGAATATGCATAACACAGATTATAGGCATCAGAATGCAAAGCAGAAAGTGAACAAGTTAAAGATGAGAACTGGAACCACTGGAAATAACAGACTATTGAAATGCTTCTTTCTAGTCTGCTCACCTTTCAGAGATGTCATAAGCCATGCATGCAAATGGTATGCAATGGTTGGCATCACAAATGGTAGGTCTCTGCTGTTACACTATTGTACACCTGACAAGTCAAGTAGTTCCAAGATGCAAATAAAGAATCCATGATTATCAGTGCTGGCTGTAGCATGCCTTTTTCATAAAGGACTTTAGGACGGCAATGCCAATGGATGACAAAGTCTTCAATAGTCTGAGTAAGTCAAAGCTCAGTCTTGGGGTACTGGACAGTGAACAAGATTCAGTGAAAGATATCTATCAAGTTCCTCAAATATTCGCAGGAGATTTGAGAAGGTACTACCTCTTCATTGTAGACCTAAAAAGCTGCATTTCCTAGTGACAAACTGTAAAAAGTTGTATATGATTAAATGAGATAGACAACAAAATTGTTTTTTCTTTGCTTCTTTGTATAATGAACAGATCATCTCCCACTTGCCTAGCAAGAGAATATAAAACTAAATATCGCCTTCATTAGTCAGCAAAAATGTCAAGGTGCAGTAAAAACAGGGGGTGGAGGGGAATCAAAAGTTTGACTGTATTTATCAATTTATGCATGGAAATAGAAATAGATGATCCATCCAATGGCCATAAAAATATTTCTGTCATATCAAACACTTCAGGACCATCCCAGAAATAAAGACACATGGCTGTTAATATAGACTAATAGAGGTTAAAGGCTTTGTTCTTCAGTATTTCATTCAGTGGAGTTCTTCAAATCATTTTGAATCTAATTTCTGGGAACAAACTATATATATATATATATATATATATTACTATATATATGTGCAGTCAGGTTTAGAGTGACTATATCGTGGAGCTTTTTGACTGACTGCTCCCTGGTGGGTTGTGACTCCAAATATAGAATTCAGTGGACCTTCTATAGCCTAACAGGTATCTTTGTTGGAAGCCAATAATACTTTCCAAGCTATCATCAACTCCTTGATATTATATTTTCTCTTTTATTTTTGGTTACATGAAATTTCAGAGGTTTAGTGGTCCTTGTCTCTATCTCTTTCTGAAAAATTGGTGTTGTACATGCACTTATAAGCCAAAATGTTTTCATTCATTTTCTATATTCCTTTGGAAATCAAAAATGGAAATGTTCTTATGCTGCTTTTCCTGTGTCTGTCTGCAGGCTTTGACCAAAAGACCTAGTTGGTTTTCTTGTGGGTCCTAGAAGTTGTGGAAAGAACGTGCATGACTAGTTTAAGTTTCCTCTGAGAAAGATTTCAACAGGATGTTAATTTAAAACTCTACTTGTCATCACTGTGATCAAAGGACTGCTATCAGTACGCATTCCTCTGAAGGTGGGAGCGTGTCTTGGAAGGTGAAAAGAAAGGATCATGAACCTTGATCTATCCTGTAAAAAATTGATTTTCAACGAGACACAGTAAGACCGGACACTGTGCATGATTTGACAAGTGATAGCTGCATGTTTCCTCCATGTTTTGGAAACACAGTAAAGACAGATGTTATATGTGCATGTATACATATATATCAATTTTATATATATATACACACACACACACAAATATATATATAATGTCAACTATATATATACACTTGACAATGCTTGACCTAATGCATCACACAAAGTAAGAGTTGGGAATAGATTATTTGTATCATCACACATTCCTTCAATTCTGTATTCCTATTCAAGGTTAAATTTGGTTGAGTATAATAATCTCAGTTATTTCCATAAGCCGTGAGCATTGACAGTGGCTATTCTGAAAAGCCTTTTTAACTGTTTTCATCTGCCTGGTGATGCACAGCCAGAGCTCATAGCACTTCAGCATATGAGGTAAAACACAACCATGTACCTACAAGCTGCAGCTATGCCTTGCAGGTATGAATTGTAGTTGTCATGATCATTTAAAACAGTACTGTAGGTTGCTGATGATGCCTTCTGAATGTATGTCTTCACATGTATCATGTCCTAAGTTACATAATTTTAATTATATCCAAACAAACTGCTGTGAGTTGACTTCAACACAGTGCTGCCGTAAGATATGAAGGTGATGGCTATGGGAGCACTGGCAATTTTGTGGCAATGGCCAAGCATAGCATACACAGTATGTTCTTTGTTTAGAATGATTATATACCCAAATACGAAGCACTGAATTTACCTGCAATATATCAGTTATAAACCAGTACTTTTTGAGCTCTAGATAATATAATCTAATTTTAAACACTGGCAAACCATCACATTATACTATGGAAAAACCTATTTTCTCTTCCTTAATGTCGCAAAACGATAGTAAGGGAACCGAATTTTTTATACCTTATAAACAAGTTAGCACTGATTACCTTCTGCCACTAAGCACTCTTGGCTTTGACAAGGCAGATGAATTTATGCACAGGCATGTAAGCTATGAATGTGTAGGTAAACTGGCTGTTAAATACTAACACACCAGGATGGACATATGAATTAGAAATATTCTTTTATGACTCAGCACACTACCCGGCAAGTGGTGAATCCATATCGACATTACTGATTGGCAGAGTGCACTGTTTTGTTGCCAGTATGTAAGTAACACAATACTTCACTAAAAACTCTTCAAACTCCATTGCCATATTGTTAAGGACTAACCAGGTATTTTGGGAAGTTATTTTATGTCAGCATTCTGTTACTAATCCCAGTTCCCAGAAAACCAGCTCCCAGAACGATGGATGGGTAAATGGGTTATCCATAACACATGTATGGCACAGAATGAACGTGATTATTCCACAAGATGGAGACAATATTCAGTATATATTTTACTGCAAGAGCAAACCAAAAAAGAAAAAAAAAAGGGCATGAAAGGCTATGAATTAAGATATGCTGCTCCAAGAAGATTAAGGTTGTAGTTATAAAAAGGACATGATTCAATTTCATATGGTAAAAATTACTATTAACTAAACAGAAAACCTTGGTTTATGTGGTGGCTATAATTATAATCTGTGGATAATGCTATTCTACAGAAGCAGAAGAAACTGAACTGTGTGACTGGGAAGCTTCATGCCATCATAAATGGCTGGCACGAGTAATGATTATTGTTTATGAAGTTTTACTGTGACAGCAAAATAGCACTATGCTGCATGCACATCCAAGTATAGAAAATTGTCTTTAGCATGCTAGTTTACATCAGCCTTTCTTCATTTGTATCTTCTCTGCCTCTAAAATTTATTTCATCTATACTGTTGGTAGACCAGAGCAATACTTAAGGCCATCTCCACAAAGTAAACATACTTTATGTATGTCACTCACAGAACATCCTCCTTCAAAGACATAATGGGCAACTGCAGCTCCAAATGTTAATTAACTGACCATAATTTGTAGATGATATGCTGAAGCTTATGTATACTAGGAAAGAAGACCTGTTTATGATGCATGTGTTTAATGCTGTCTACATCGTCCCTTGAAATACATTTTGATTTTAGGAACAGATGCTTCCTGTGGTTACACACTGATGATCCTTCAAAATATAATCTTCTGATTATTATTGGGCATTCCTACTCACACACATACACATATCAAATAAAGCCACATCATACAAAATCTATGCTGCCTAACATTAAAGGCTACCTTAGATCAAGCATCAAATGGAGCCAGTTTGCAACAAGTGATGGAATGCTTTTGATGCTTATCAGACATTTTCAGCATTGATGGCACTGATGACAATGTCTTTCTCTATCAGCCTCTGACAATTCAGATGACAAGTCACAAGAATGGGTTAGACAGAATTGACTCACACATTACATATTTTTCATGAGACTAGTGGCAGACAATTCATTGAATTACATGCATATATCAGAGATTAATTTTATGAGCACATGGTTCATTTACACCTGATTTTGTAACTGACATATGTTTTAATGGTCTTATCTCATGAGAGCCACTCTGTCTGCAGTCTGTGCAGTGTGAGTTAAGGAAGTATGCCTAACATTACAGTGCTGTTGTATCACAACTATACCGTTGCATTGAATACAGATTATCTGTTCCTCAGCTTCCAGACAGTATTATTTGATTTACAGCACAGCTGGACACCTAAGTGGCCAGTGACATTTGTTTCCTCAGCTGATAGTAATGATTCCCCTTATGACTCATACAGCTGCAGTCATCTATTTATACTTCTGGAAACAGAGGTGTCCAGAGACAGTCTTGACAACAACAAAAGGCAACCCCAAAGCTACTGTTCTGTGGCTGCTTCACATCTCCAACTGCCATGGTGCTCAGCTTCCTTTACCTCTGCAATAGCTGATAAAACTTAGGCTATCTTGTGAGGAGATACAGGAGCCAGGACAGAGCAAGCCGCTGCAGTCACATCCTTGCTCCTCCACAAGTCATCTCCTGCACTTTCCAATGTAGGCTGCTAATGGTATGGTAGCTTGTTTTTCTACTTCCTTAAAAGTCCAGTGCCTGGAACATTCACTGATCAGTTTACTATGTGTGTTTTTTAAGGTTTGTCCTAACAATGGCTCAAATGACAAGAAAAAAAAAAAAAAAGAGTAGAATAGGAATGTAATGCTTCCATTGCTAATAGGCAGACCAACTTCCTAGTCTATGCTCTTTTTTCTAACCAACAAGCTAGAATTGGATTCTATATAATTTGGTACCAAAAGCTACATTTAACTGACATTTAGATTGTAAAGTAAGACCCCCAAAAAAGTTGAAAATTCAAAAATTAAGCCTTACACTCTGTTTTAAACCCACAGTGCTAATGGCGCAGGAGTCTTGATCAAGCAACTGGGGATGTGAATTATGCTTCTAAGAAAAAGTGTAAGTCTGCCCCTTATGTTTGAATCTACTAGCTTATGTTATTTTCATTCACAAAATTAGCCTTAAAAAATCTTTTTCTTTAATTATCCCCTCCCTTTTTCCCACTTTGAAACAAGAAAAAGAACAAAAGTTCATAGGAATATATAAAATATGTATTACATTTATCCAGGAGACTTGAAAGGGCTCCTTTGGAGCCATTTGAGTCTCTTCATCCCAGCCTATCCAGTAAATATACAGGTACATATTTTTAAAATTTACTTTTTGATAAAAACTCATTTTGTCTACAGTCAATAACCTTTTCATAGGTTTAGATATTGAAAGGCCAAAGGAAACACTGCCATAATCTACTCTGGCCTTCTGCATCATACAGACCATAGTACTCTGAAGATACACAACCTTGTGTAGTCAGCTTGATAGACTGCAGCTGATTAACACAACACATATTCAGTTTTGTATTGTTCCACAGTACAGATCATGACAATAGCAATATGGAAATGTTTATTAAAAAAGTTACGGCACATGGGCAGGAACCCAGATTGCAGAACTGAAAATATTTTCAATTTGTTTTTTCTTAATTTTGATAGTTATAGGCCCTTGTAGAGAAAAAACAATAAAAAAAAAATAAAATAGTCCTAGAAATTTTACTAATTTGAATTCAAAACTAGACCAGGCAACATCACTAATTTACTCTGAACTTCTATATTTTGGAATTAGCCAGTATGTATTTGAAAATTACCGTGAACACAAATGCTCCTACATCTTTTACTTAAAGCAAACCTTTATGACTGCATTACAACCTACTGAAAATATGAGTATGTAACAGGAATGTTGACACAATCTTGCTTTGCATGACATAAACATGCCAATAAAATATCTTTTTCTCCCTTTCTCTGTATATAGCATATATGCACTTTTAAGTAAAAGAAAATAGATTCAACAATCAACTTATCATGTATTCATGTATCTACGATGTACCATATACCAAGCACTAGAATTATCACACTTACCTTCCTGCATAATTACAGTTAAATTCTCCAAACAAAAATTTTTTGTTACCTTATCAACGAACAACAGTCAACATGCTCAGCACTTCATTACTGTCAGGGAAACAGTTGCAGAAAAAGTTAAAGCTGCCATGAAAGATATTTCAAAATTGAAATGAAATTTTCAAGTGAATAAAAAACCCGATGAGATGCTGTTCTGACTTTAAAATAATATAAAGTAAATACTCCTATTTTAGAGGAAAATAAATGCAGAATAAGTAGTGCTTTTAGTATTTTCCTCCAACTATCCAAGGGAAAAACTTGGAACAGCAACATCAATTGTGTTCTGTCTATAGCAGAACATAAGCCATAGAAGTTTGTTGACAATAAAAATTTCTCAATGGATTAAAATGTGCATGTCTGCATATGTGTGTTTGTGTGCTTTTTTAAGTATACAAACACACACATCTTAATACATATGACAAAGAGCATAGAATTTCAAATTCACCAAATGAGCTGATCTGCAGCAAAAATCCTGTGCAACTAAACTGTCAATAAATCTATATTTTCAGCAACAACTGACTTGGATTTGCTAAGTAATGCTATGGGCTGATACTGGTGCGCTTCTAACCTACAGTATGCAGTACTCCTACAAAACATCTCCAAAATGCCATCTGCATTGCATATTTGTTGTAAAACTATATTTTTTCTTATCTTCATGTTTTTTGTTAACCATACATATATGCTCTAAGAAATAATTTTGCAATGCTTTATAGCATGCCACGTATGTTCATAAGTCCTCAAATCAATATAAAACCATGTAATTGAAAAAAAGGCATACTATTTTTCATGCTATGCTCAATATAAATATAAATTCAAGGCAGTCAAGCTATCCATTACCAAAACAATAATAATCATAATATATGTATATATACCTACACTCTCTAAAAAGTGATCCAGTTATGTGGGTTAAGAAACCAGTAAGAAATTGGTTGAACATAGTATAAAAGTCTCATTTTATGTAAAAGCCCATACTGGCCATTTCAAGTATTTTAATACTTTCCTATAACCTTTTCATTAATAACTAGGTATTTGTAGAAATAATAACTTTATACTGAAAATTGTATTCAAGTTAAATAAAAATTAACTTCTGCTGCAATTTATTTTTAGAGTGTGCATGTATACATAGCAAAATACCTTTCTACTGACCTATCATAAATATTTTAGTCTATGTCATTTCTCTCCTACTAAAACACTTCAGTTTTTTTTTCTCAAATTTCGGATCATGTCTATCAGGCCTTTCAAGAAATAAAACTCATCTTAGTTCATTTGCAACACCAGATTCCCTTCAATTTGTGCCAGTTTAAAAGTTAAAGGTCAAAGACATAGGACAGTACACTTTAAGGAAATTCAGACAGTGAAGCTATTCACAGAAGACAATGTTTAACTTGGTAATGACAGTCAACAGGTCAATAATCAAGTTCAAGGCAAGCTGTTCATTGTTGCAAAAGCTACTCCCCTCAAATCCTGGCTTTCATAAAAAACCAGGTGTCTAACTTTTGGGGTGCATCATTCTGACCATCTTTAATAAGTTCACAGCCCAGTGACTGTAAAGCCTATCACTGCAAGAAGCAGCTCCTTAAATCAATAAAGAGGTCTGTCAGTTGCTGACTTTTCTCTAGGAAAAAATTATTGATACAAACCTGCTCTGCAGGTCACATGAAAATGACAATACTGCTGTTAGCACAAATTACACAGAATGACAAAATGTTTTGGTGGTCCCTTGGCTCTGTCAGTGATACCATGTTTGACTGAAGGCCAGAAATTTTAACCCTCTGAGAACTATGATGAACATGCAAAAGGGTAACACACCAGAGGATACTCATGCAATGTCAGAGTCATCATCTTAGCTTTCCTTTGAAACTGTAACTCTACCTCTGCAGAGGCAAATCCAATTGTCATGCAACATAGTTTCAAAAGAGAAATCCAAGATGCTTAAGATAAGAGGCTAAGCTAAAAAATTGTTGCCAGCTCAGAAAAATTCTTGGTAAATTGTAGAAATTATTAAAATACGTTTGGTTCCTTTAACAAGAAAGTAGCCGGTAAATATATTTTGTTTTTTATTCATGTTACAAATGTTTTTCTATCAATAATGCAAATAATTAAAAACACTTGCAGTCACAAGAAATCTGTTTTGAAAAACGGATTTTCTTTTAAAACCTGTATTACCCAAACACAATTCTATAATTTAATGATGACCAAGATTAACACCCACCAGACTCTGAAAACTGGAGGCAGTAGTTCTCAAAGGGTTATACCACCAATATAATACCAGTGTTAAATTTTTCAATAGCATGTCTGTTGTTTTAGTTCATTGAAATCCACTTCAGAGACACACTGCTTTTTACCATGCTTTGGAATGAGTGCTCCTGACAGACCTATAAAAGGCCTGGGGCAGTTGGCTTGGTACAGCTTGGGAAAGATAATGTAGGAAAACCAAACAAAAATCAAACAAACCAATAAAAAGGTTCTGCTTGAATATAATGTTGAATATGAGTTTAAAACATTGAGGACATAGCCCAGAGCAGCTGTAAAAAACACAAAATGAATGTATTATTAAGGCTGTTACTATATTGCAGATATTTTGGCCCCTTGTTTGTTGGAAAATGGCTGTCCGAACAGTCTGAAGTCCTGCGTGTCATCCGAGTCTCCCACCTGGCAAAACTGGAAGTAGGAGTATAGGACTTTATCCGTAGCAGACAGAAAGCAATCCTCTTTGGAGACAAAGCTGTTTTGGGTCTTCTCACTTTCCTGAAAGTTCCATTGTTGGTTGTTGTGTTTCTCTAAAAAAATTTACTTTCAGCAAAAAATTTTTCAAAGGGGAACAGGCCTTAAGGGAAAAATGTAGAAACATTGGAGATATTTTTATTCCTCTTTGTTAGTTAATCCTGATAGTTTATAGGGCATTGAGCGTGCAGAGGAAAGGCCTAGAATTGAATGACAAAGAAAGACAAAGGACTGAAGAAACAGCAGATACTGTGTATCATGGAAACTTCCCAGCTGAGCGAATCGCCACTCATGCGCAGGACAGGCAACCCCCTGGGTTTTAAAGATCAGCTTTGTTTCAGACTGACAGATGCCCGCTCCTAGCTAGGAAACTGCATAACAGCTCTTGTGTTGAATCTCAAGTTACCACAAACTCCTGGGAGGGAAAGAAAAAGAACCAAAACCCTACATCACACCCACTCTTGCATAGAGCGTTTGCAGTACAGTATGTGGCGGGGTGTTCCTTTCCTTTTGAACTGGAACACAGTGTAAACCAAGACAAGGAGGCACAAGGCCAGGATGCAGGGAATGACGATGGCTATGGCTTTCACAGTGCTGGCTGTGTTGTCCAGTTTGATGACAATGTCAACGTCATCTTGAGGGCTGTGTCGGTCTTTATCTCGATCTGTTGGTCCATCACAACCCATAAAATCCTTGAGGATGGATCTGGGATAGCCAGGTTCCACCCTGAGCATCTGGTTATTGAATTTCCAGTACTCTTTTCCTTTGTAGAAATATGTGAAGCCTGAGGAAGAAAGTTGCAATTATTCATGGTCATATCAAATCAAATCAAAGCAAATCATGTCATAAATACACCATGATGGAAATTACTGGTATACATTATTTTTGTAATTAAAAAATTGAAAAGACATAAGGAATAGACTTCAGTTATAGGTCTTTCAAAATCTTCTTTACAAATTTTATTTCTTTACTGTATCTAGAAAATCTAACTTCGGGTTTGGGGGTTTTGTTTTGTTTTTTTGTTTGTTCGTTTGTTCTGTTGCTACTCTTTTATTCAGCAAACTGACTTTTTTCTGTTTCATTACTACCAAAAAAAATCAAAGAATTCCAGAGAATATGGTCTATCACATACCAAGGTTTGGACAATTTGTTCATTCACTGAAAACCCAACTAGACTCAGAATCCTCAGGGACAGGACTGTAAGGCATCACGACCTCTTCAAGATGGGAAGTCTACTGAAACAAATTGCAATGCTATGCTATCCTAGCCAGAAATGAGAACTGACCCTCTTTAATCTCACATAACCTATTGCTGTACTTCAGAAGGAAACTGGATGAAATAACAGCATCCTTCACAAGACAAAGCAGGGGTAACCAGATTTAAGTTTTCTGTAAAGACCTGGTATTTGTTCATTCAGGCACAATCCAGTGCTATTACTAAACATGCTTAAATGGAGAAAAAAACTTGACTCTTGCCAAAAATCTGTATTACTTTATTATCCCAGCTGAAAAATGACATTGATCTGGCAAGACACAAACCTTCAGGATGGGAGAACTTCCTCCTGCTGCTTCTGAACTGAATGGAAACAGCTGGATTTTTCCTTTTCTTCACTTTATACATCTCAGCTTATTTCCTGCAGTACTAAAGGCTACTAAGACAGATTGGGCACTATTTGTAGTTAACAATGTTTCCTGAAAAGGCTGGTAACCAGCTATCTGGAGATAATATTATTAACCACCCATTCAATAAACAATTATTTTCTTTCAGTTGCAAAATAAAATAAAATAAAAAAGAAGTATTTGATAGTATATTTTGCAGCTCAAACTTTAAAAAAAAGTCTTCATCACCTGCTACCACTTTTCAGAAAAACTTGAGTATTTCAACATTCTCCTACATTAGGTATTTCTGTAATTTTAATAGCCTTCCTAGCTAATGAAAAGGGACTGCTTTCCTTTCCTTAATCCCTTACAGTTTTATTACCTGAAAATATGCTAGTAGATTTACAGAATGATCTCATCCAGGTAAAAAAAAAAAAAAAAAATACAAAAAGTACTGAGCTGTATCAAAACAGTAGCTAGATTTGTTCAGAAAATAAATTCTATTCTGATTGGAATAAAACCTAAAAGAGGACTGGAATTCTTTAAATATGATGTTTTACAATGCAAGCATATATAAAGTTCCTTAAAGCAACCTGTACTTTAATTGAAAAGCATTATCAAATGCAAAATTTCAGCATTTTGAACTACAGTTACCCTATCTTTGCATTCCTTAGAACAATATGTATTTCAGAAAGTACTGCACAACCTCGCCATGGATAAATATTTCAAATATGGAAATTTGATATATTATCTCTGTTAATACTCTAATGCATATATAGAGACCATATACAGATGTGACACTTCTAAATCTATATGCGTACATATATATGCAAATGTATGTGTACATCAGGGGTACAGGTATGTCAGAATACAGACCTTAGTTTGTAGTAAGTGGTATTATGCAGCAAAAGGTCAAATTAAAATTTAAAATCAAAACAGCAAAGGAATTGCCAGCTGCTAGAGATCCAATACAATTTTTTCAATCAGAGCACATTTTCCACTAGAAAACTCTGAAGACAGTTCGAACTTTTCTGCCATTTTTACTGAGGCAGGAACAAGGATAATAGTCAGTTACAGCTGAAAGATGGAAGCTACCAGCAGAGAAAGACAGTTCTGAGTAGTTTTACTGCTTCTGCTGACAGAACAAATGACTTCACACAACTGTTGAAAGTGGTTTCATCTAATCTGCTAGACATGTTCAGCCTGCTTTGGGAGCTGCTCCTTACAATTTCCTAGGTACTAGTCATTGAGTAGTGAGTGCAATACTTGACCCAAAACAGCACTGAAGGACTTAGCAGTCACTACCACATCAAATGTACTTATGTAGTAAGTACAAGGCAAAAAAAGGCCAGTGGTCTAATAAAGTACACTACCTTTTCTCTTCCTTCTACCTAAAAATTGGTCCAACATCCATTTTAACAGATTTTGTAGCTGGAAGGTTAAATTTTCTGTGCTGCTCTCAAGGCAGAAAGAAAGATTTCTCCAGTTTGGAAAACTTCGTGCAATCTCATATTCCATGTAGCAAAAGAAAGGAAATTTCTTCTCCACCTCCTCGTAAGATGCTCTACCGCATTGTTAGAAAACAAATCTCAATATGGGAAGTAGCAGGGAGAGTTTAAAAGATGTTACCTGTACCTTATCAAGCTTTTAGTATACTAAGTCAAGACACTCACTAGAGTAGGAAATTGTTTTTTCTCATCCTTCCCAATACTTAATGCAGGACCACCCAAAATTTTTGCCATCACTGCAGGAAACCCCTTCGTGATCAGAGTTATTGCAGGTATTCATTTGCATAGTTTGCACAATAGAAAGACAAAAGAAAGAAAAAAATGCTTTAAAATGAAATGGATTCCCTGAAAGACATGCTTTCAGAAATTCCCTTATGAAGGTTTATAGTAAAAGTTCTTTATCAACTCTGCTTCTGTCCAATGAAACAAAAGGAGTTTTAGGCAAAATGCAATCAGCTTCATTCCAGCTAAGCTATGGTATTTCTTATTTGCATCTCCTTTTGTTTCTTTCTCTCCTCATACAAACAAGAGCAAAGTTGTGAACTGTTTCATAAGACTTCTATTTTCTTGATTTCAGGGAAAATGTCTTAGTAGTCTTGTTGGCAATTTTATGGGGCCATTTTCAGTCCCTTTTTCAGTCCTTGGGCCTTTATAGGCTTTCTGAGATGCTCAAGAATTTCCTCTTTTCTTTCACCTCTTCCACAATCTCATGTCATGTTTTACTAACCTCCTCATCCAAAGAGCCCAGCAGACTACCAAAACCACTGGGGTTAGAAAGAGAAGTAGCTTTTACGTAACCAAAAGTCTTTCCTGCCTTAGGAATGCATGCTCTGCCTCTGCAGTGCTTTCAAACTTGCTGGTCTGGGTGTTACAACAAGGCAATTTTCATTTTTAATGGAAGGCATGTGTACCTGAGGTCAGTAGAGAATATATATATATATATATATATATATATATATACACACACACATACATACATACGTATACACACATATATAGATAGATAGATACACAGATACAGATATATAGATATATACATATATATATAGATACAGATATATATATATATATATATATATATTCATTTTGAATGTAAGCTTTTTAAAAAGTAATTAAAGGACAAGGTTAAATCCATTATGTTTTCCTGTGCATTCATAATGTTTGTGACTATTTCCACATATATGTGTATTTACAAACAGTTAATTACTGAGTGTGATTTATGCTGAATAGCATCTTGACTGACCTACTTTTCAGTTAAAGCAACATAAAAAAAATCCAATTTGGCCAAAAGGCCAAAATACAGACAAGGTTTCTTCTTCTGGATAAAATGGACACAAAGCAAGGAAGCAATTAAACATATTTCTGAAAAAAACCCAAATATTTCCATGGTAAATTACTTAATCAAGTTAGAGCTTGAAATAGGAGACTAAAATGTTTTATAAAAGGAAAGAAATCTTTTTGTTTTCTTATTAAAAGGAAATAAAAATAATATGGCAATAGATACATATCCTGTCTTATGAGGCAAACAGAATAAACTCAGAACCTACTAATAAATCATATATGTCATACAATTGCCCAGCAATGATAGGAGACAACAAATGCATATTTTCATTCACGTTAAAAAGATCTAAAAACTCTGTGCAACTGAGGGCTCTGTTGGCAGCCAGCCACAATTCCCAGGGTAGCTCTGAATTCTTCTGAGATGGAGGAGATTTTGGCTGTTCTCATTCATTTTGGGGTGTGTCCAGCTGAGATTCCAGGCTCTAGGTATGTGAAGATGCATCTTGATAAAGGTAATAATACACCATACTAAAATCCCTGTTATCTGCATTTGTACATCATGGACTTACGACATTTTTGATTTATAGAAATTCATTGGAATATTTCTGCTTAAAGATTTTGCTTCCCTTTTCTAGGTTTTGAAAATGATAGCAATACCTTCTAAGCTGTTTAAACAGCCAATACCTTGAAAATTCAATAGAGATACACTGTGTTTATGAAGCTTGTTTTAAGAAGTACTATAATTCAGCAGAGAACAAAAATTAATTAAGACAGAAGAAAAAAAGAATGGAAAGCAAGGTTTATAATACTAAATTTGAAAGCTTTCAGCCCTGGGTTAAATAGTACATGCAAACCAACAGCCATTTTCATCAAAGTTCTATAGTAGGAAATATTCTGTTCAGATATCAAGAATTCCTTCACTACTTAACCTGAATAGTCAACCATCTCTCTCCTACTGTATCTTACTTTAAGGGTGTAAGCAAATCATTAAAACAAGAATGTGTTTCCATACCATTTTCTTTGTGGACAAAGGCTCCCTGAGGAGATTCTGGGATACCTTTCCAAATTGTGATTGGTTTGGGATAACCAGGGTCCATGGATCTCATTTCTTCACTGTACCTCCAGTACCTGAAATATTTTTTAAAGGAAAAAAGCACATTTTTAAGGTAACAGATGAGTAACTTTATATTTTCCCCTTCTAACACTTGCTACATTCATTAGCCACAAATGGGAATACTAGACTTCTTCTCTTTGAACATACTACCAAGTTACAAATAAATCTATTTGCTGTAGATAGAAGTTTTTTGTACTTCAACAACTAAACCAGCATTCATCTCACTTATAATCACCACAATTCTGATGCCTAGGACTTTTTCACAGTGACACAGAGAGATGCAACATATACAAAAAACCAATATACATTAATGTTTTAGATAATATTTTAATAAGGAAAGTGACAGTAGATTCAAATTAAAATACCTCTAGCAATCTAAATTTAACTCTTTATATGTATGCATTACAGTAGCTTTTAATTTCATTATCACTAAATAGATGCAGTGTATTATAAAATTCAACCCGCTTTTGTGCCTTTTTGTCAGCCAGCCCTTCTCAAACTTAAAAAGCATGCAATTCTAGTAATCCTGAACATCTGAGAATTATTTACACTGTGATTTATTTACACTTAGAGATAATATTGATAATTTCTTTTTCCTTATACTGCTGGTTAAATTGCATATCTTATAAGTCGGTTCTAAGAATACTGCATCTCCAATATCCTCCATGTATCCTAATACATGGGTGGGGCATTTCATATTTTGATTGACTCCACTAATTTAGAGCATAGATTTATCACTATCATTGATAATCTGGTTACTGCTAGAAACTCCACCTTCTTTTCATTCAAATTCATTTAACTTCAGTTTTTAGAAATCCTTGTTATGATCATTCCTCATATATTAAAAAATCCTTAAGTGGATGATATTTTGTCCCTATGAAGGTACTTAGGCACTCTAATTGATTCACATTTTAATCTTTTTTTAAGAATATAGTGATCTAAATTCCTCAATATTTCTCCCTGTGGGGCATTTCTCTGGCTTTAAACTTTCAATAAAATTAAAGGATGGCAGATTTCAAGTGGATTAAGAGTCGGCAAGTTAGATTAAGAAGACATTTCTATTTATTTTTTCTTTCTTATGCCTAAGTTATTTTTGTAGCTCCAATTTCTAACCTAGTCACATATACATCAGCTACCAGACAAAAAATCCTTTATTTGGATATATAATATCTTTGAGAGTTTACATGCAGAAATTATATGTAGAACTAGAAAACAAAGCTCTTACATTAATACTATTGAAACCAGTTCTTCCTCCTCTTTGAACTCTAAGTTTCTTGGTCATTAATTTGCATTTTTTTCAACACATATATTTTGTTTTTCTCTATCCCCCTATCCCAGATCTCTATTTCCTCCCTATAATTCCTCTCATTTTCCTTTTTCTCTTCCAATCCTTTCATCCTTATGAGCTCCTTCTAATAACCACTGGTTTTCCACTAGCCCTAAATGATTCTCAAAAATATACTTTGTCATTAAAAGTCTTTGAGGACACACTCTGCACACTCAGAAACCACAAAACTGCTAGGTTCTCATCACTGGTGAGAAATCCTATTAGGGAAGGACCGATCATGACACTCCCTCAACAAGTGGTGCTGGAATGATGAGTATGTCTACAGAGTATGGAAAACCCTAGCCTTGATTCTACTTGGCATGTCAAATGTTCACAAGCAAACTCCCAACTGATCATTTGAGCTCTCAAACCATATACATTTGTTACTGTATCTCAAAGACTCATAAAGTAACAGAGGGAAAAAACGAAAGTCCACTTCATAGCTTTAGAAAAAGAGAATTTGGAAAATATTTGCTAAAATGTGTTCTAACTTTAAGCCTATTTAAGCCTATTAATGATATCCTGAGCCATTGGATGACTAAGTTGTATTAAAAAAATATTAATTTAAACTCTAAAGTACATAAAACCAGTCGCACCAGACAGGGGCATAAACAAGGACATGTGTCAAGAACTGGAGCAAACCTATTATCATCTACACTACTCAGTTCTGGTAGGAGAGGAATGACAGAGGAACTAATGTTTTCTGTAGTCAACTTTGTCCCCTTTTTGGGTTTCATACAATTATTTGGAAGAATTATCATTAGTGTTGAAATAGATCATGTCAAATATCAACAATAATGTTCCAAACATGAACTGCTTTAGACATATGACTGTTTACTGTTTTAAATCTTCCTACTGATTTGGTTTACGGGACTTTTTTGTTTGCTTATTTGTTTGTTTGGTCATTTTTATTATTACTTTTATTTTATAGCTGACATTTGATGATATAAGCAATGCACAAGGAGAAACTTACTGTTAGAAGGGTTTATTCCCACTGATGGTCAACATCCTGCAACAGCCCAATTATCTCTGCAAGGTGCATGTTCAATCTTCTTCTAACTTCCTCTATCACATTTATATCCTGCTGAGTTTCATTGTGCTTGTTAGCTCTAAGTAGCAACTTTTCTGCCAGCACATGTTTTCTCTGCTAGCTCTTTTTGTCTTCTGGTATTACCAACTGTGTTTTAGGAAAGGCCTGACTATAAGTAACTGCCTATGCATGGAAATATAAAAAGATGCTGCTGAATAAAGCCTAAAGGAAGTACAAGTCACAAAAGATTCCTACTGTACATCCTTTTACAATATGTATGTGGAGGTGGAGAATTATTACCTGAAAATTAATGTGAATTTTTAAAAAAAGTCGACTCAACCATAGGAGACAAATTATTTAGGCATCTTTCTACTCACTATGAAAATTGATTTCTTGAAATGATACCTAGTTTTGAAACATTACAAAAATTTTACTTAGTTATCTACTTCCCTTACCATGAATGTTGGAGAACTATATTTTTTTAAATAATAAAAAAAGCTTTAAAAACAAAATTTGTTGCAGCAATCTGTAGTGCAATTTTACAGTACTGCTAAAAAATTACCAACTGTAGCGTGCAAAACATATTCTATGATGTGCATTAAATTAATTTCTTAAGTGATCCATGAATACTATTAGTGTCTGAGAACAGTAAGTACCACACAGTAACAAAAACAGTCATACTTTTCATAATGTTAATAGAAACATTACGGTTATTAACAAAGAATAATTTGACTCTGAGCACACAAAATTTGCACAGTGATACATCAATCAACAAAAAGTATTATACTGAAAACCTGTAAAATCCATCATTCAGATAACTCTCAGGGTTTCAAAAATTAATTAGTTCCCTTGACATCTCTATAAAGCAGACTATTCTTTTCCTTTCTTTTATTGACAGGGAAATAAAAATACAAACACTAAGTGACTAGTACAAGTATTTCAGGAAAGGGAAAACTCACAGATTTTACTTTTTTCTGTTTTTTTTTTTGTTTTGTTTTGTTTTGTTTTGTTTTGTTTTGTTTTGCTTTGTTGGGTTTTTGTTTTGTTTTTTTATTATTAACCATAAATATGTATCCCTGTAAGATTTATTTAGAAGTAATTCCAAGACAATGTTCAAATTCTTCTCTGCCTCCTACGTTTAGCTATTAATTCCCTTTTTTACCTCATTATTAAATAGTAGCAAAGAAGTCATTTTCACTGACCTTAAAAGCTTTGGATCATGCCTTGCCTGTTTATGTGCTGGGGTTTAGAAATGTGGATAAAAAGAAACAGGTAAGAGTATACATAAACACACCACTTTCGATATTTAAGTTTAAATTTGCCACAACTGTGACTCGCCTGTTGACTTCTAAAATATAACTTTTCTACTGGATAGACATATATCCATTCCAGGATTTTCACACAAATATAATTTAGGTTATAAGCCATGTGGAAACAGTACAGCTGTCTATGCAGGAGGAGTTAATTTCATCTGCAGAATATGAATTGTTTGTGTCTTGACTTCTTCTTTTGAGAAAAAGAGGAAAAAGTTAACATGTTTAGCTGATATCTATTGAATTGTTCCCTTGTAGAAATCCAATACCAACCTATCTCCTTTGAAGAAGTAGGTTTTTCCAACATCTTCCCACCAAATTGCTGAATCAATGCCATGGGAAGGAATTCCACTTCCAAGTGTTATCAAATCATGAGGATAACCTGGCTGGAGAGTAGTGTCCTTGAAAACCCAGAACTTGTTACCTGTGCAAAAGCATATATATACACATACATACGCGTGTGTTAGTCACAGTACTCTCAGCATTAATATCAATACACTCTTAAGAAATAAGAAAGACTCCCAAAGGTCTATAGTAGTGGTTCTTCCAAAGACAATAAAATGAAAAAAATGTTCTATCACTGCAGAAAATACAAAATTAAATACCCCTTATGGATATCTGGCATTTTCAAAGCACCTTTCTTCCAATAAGTCCACAGAATATTTTGATACCAACTATGTAGAGATCAAAACTAGAATGAAAATGAAATCATCTTAAGAGGCTGTGTGGTTGATAATGTAATACATTTACAGAAAAACTACACAACAGTTTTATGTTTCATGAGGAAAGAGTGAATTTTTTAAGAAAAAAGCTAAGAAAACATATTAATAAACAAAAAAATAGTAATAGAGACCTCATAGAGACCATATACTTTTATTATTCTGTACTTCTCCTCTAGAAGTTAAATTACTTATGAAGAATGTATGATTATTTCAGAAGTAACTGTAGCAGTTAATTTTTTGACATATTTTCTTTAATATGGCCTAAAGACAAAAAAATAAGAATCTGAAGTCCCAAGGTGAAAACCTTTTTTCTCTGAAATTAATGGGGGGTTGCCAGTGGCAGTAAGAATTAAGCTTTGGCTGTAGGCGACAAATCATTCAAGACCATCCAACTTATTAGATGCTGAAAAACAAGGTAGGTGTATGACTCTGGCTGATGTTTGCACAGTGTCTGACAAACCTCAGATTATCCAGGTTACTCAGGTTACTCTCTTAAATATGAATAGTAGCCTAAGGCTTCGTGGACTGCAACGCTCAGTGGCTGAAACCTCTACAGCCAGAGGAGTAACTGCGGCTACTGGATAAATATATTGTATACATAGGGATCCGTGCCTACAGAAGCAGCAGCTGCACCAGTGCTTTATAGTATGGATGCCCCTGTAGCTGTTTGTGGAGAGGATGCTCCCTGTGCTCTCCCTTGCAGCTGGATAGCTTACCTCAGCAGCCCACAACTCCAGTTTCCAAGCTTTAGTTTTATCTCCAGGTTCCTGGCCAAGCTCCTCTTCACTGAATACTTCCATGACTATCTCACCTACTTCATCATCTCACGTTAAGCCTATAGTCCAGTATTTTCCACAATAATTTTGTTGTCCTCCAAGGAGACTTCTCAACATACTATGCTGCCTGTCCTATTCTTGCAACTATCTTCTCCTTTTTACATTTCTGCTTTTTTCTAATTCTTCAAAACACACTTCTCACCTGTGTCTTTTCAGCAGAGACTTCTCTTTCAAACACAGACAGCTTTGGCTGAGAAAGGGAATAAAGATCCCCAAATGCTCCCTAGAAATAGGGAAGGGGGAGCATAATTTGCATTTCTGTGCTTATCTGAAGAGCTTGCTTTGATGCCTGTCCTCTCTTTGTATTATGTCACCTAGACCACAAGGACACTCTTCTCAAGCTAGACTCCATTGTGTAAGAACCATTTATTTTCTCTTCAAAGCACTACTGTCATCTTTGTTTCCAAAAAGCATTGCTAGTTTTAGTAATAATTATACTGAAGAAGAAGACGACACTCTTTGGCATCTCGTGGACCCTCCTGAGCTAAATCACAAAGGAGTCTAGACAAGATCCATGATCATATATATTAAAGTGGCCTTATTGGATACTTCACTTTGGTCTATCCGTTGTTATGCATGAGAATGATGTTTAAAATATAAGGGGCAAAGTCTGAAAACATATTTTGCTCAAACACATTGGGAAAGAGGATGTAAGAGCTAAAATCATGGCTGTTCACATTAGTCTTTGTACTTACCTTTAAGGCTAGATAGGTTGTTACACAGATTTAGGAGGCTAAGGTACTGTGTTGTATAAATATTTTATAAGGAAATGTAATATTACCCAAAAGACCTAGGATCAGGTGTATGCCAGAATCATCAAGAGGGAAAATCCAGAGAGCCGTTCTGCAGTTGGTTTTATATTTTAGCTATCCCTCAGTGGTATTAAATGTTTATTTAAAGGAAGGGATTTTTTAATCTCCCTGTTTGTACTGTGGTGATTTAAAGCATGTTTTTATTTTATCAGAGTTTTAATTAGGAGAGGGGGTATAGTTTCCATCCCTCCCATGCTGGGTTTCCAGAGTTAATTTTTTATCAGCTTCTTTACAGCTGTTTGTCACCCACTTCCAAGCACAGACACTACTGTTTGCTCAACAGATCCATCTTCTCTCCCCTGCCAGTTGAAGGAAAAAAAGACTCAAAGAATGCATATGTACAGAGCCATTTGAAGTACTGAAAATAAAAGAGACACAGAGATCTTTGAAGAACAGACATGGAAGGCTGAGTTCTCTGTTGACCTGGGATTAAGGTCATTGCTAACCTGAGATTTACCTTTACTGAGATGCCTTATAAAAATTCACTTACAGGGTTTGATAATGACAGAGGTGAGCATCTTCAATCATTTTCTGTCCCTCCTCCCATGTGGCTTATCTTTTGCCAATTCATATGACTGGACACAGAAGGCTTCAGATGTTAACGGCAGTTTCAAACGCAATGATAAGAGAAGTCATGCATTTTGGACCTTACTACTTGGTACTTATGGTGTGAACAACAGATGGCATCCAGTGAATGATCCTGAGCCAGCTCATTTCTGTTTCAGAAGATCATTCAAAATGACAGCTGTTGCACAGCATTGAAAGGCATATGCTGTGATGTATGTAATGCCAATACTTTTCTCTGTGCCTCACAAGGAATAAAAGTCAAAGCAATTGTTATGAATGGATCGCTATCAGCCGTAGCCAAGGAGGCAAAGTTAACTGTTAACAAGATCAGGTCATAACAAAATAAACAAAGGTTGAGCACAAACCCTTATAAGCGACAGCACCACTGAGCCAGGTATTTTTTGCATATGCAGATATACTGAAGTAAAAGGAACGTGTAGACATGGGAACAGACTTGAGAAACTGAATTCTTCACATAATTTCTTACTAAGAAGAAAACTATTTCTTAGAAAACAGAGAAAAGGTAAATTTAACTGAATTTTAAGAAGACAGTAGGGCATTGAGAGCTCTAACATATGTGAGCAAGGCCTATTGATGTTAACTAGAGGGAATTTTAGTTAACATTTGGTTTAGAAGACGTGTTTAGTCTGCTATAACTGTGTCGATTGCTAATGAGAAGTACTGTATATAAGAAATCCAAATGTTCCATCTGTCTGACAGTTTTCACTTTGGTTTTTTATTTGGTTGGGGGTTTTTTGGGAGGTTTTAGGAGGTTTGCTTTTGGTATTGTTGTTTTGGATTTTTTTTCTGCCTCTCAGCTGGAGGAAAGTGGGTGACTATCGATCAGAGAATTTCAGAAGACTCAGAACTGAATATCAGGAGAAGTTAAAGCTGAAAATCCGTGCAAAAGATGCCCAACTGTGATGAGAATGAGAAAATTTTATTTCTAACATATTTATGTAACTTTAAATGTATTACAAACTAATGCTGAAGTCAGTATATTTTCATACAGCCCACTGCAATTCCACTAATAAATAGTCAATATGACTTCATTAATTGTGATCATAGTGGAAAGAACTATGACCAAACTAGTCATATTTTTTTTCTTCTACAGATAACTAATGCTTCTTTGGAGTCATAACCTATGCCCTTGGCAGAAACCACCACAGTATTTATTTTAAAAAGTTGTTTTATTAAGGTCTCATTGGTAGGTTTGTTATTCTCACAGAGAAGAAAGCACCACATGTTTCATGAAGTTTGAAACTGCAGAATGTTTGATCTTTCTGCTTTTATTCCCTAATGTAAGGTCTTGTATAATAGGAAGCAGATTGGTAAGGTCAGAAGCTGAGAGTGAAGCAAGTGATAAAAAAGCTAAAATGTCTTACTTTTTGTAATAATGCTTTGTTAAATATCATCACTGTAGGGAAACAACTGAGAAGGATGAACTGTGCAATTATTTGAAGTCTCTCAACATCTATCTTTGACATTATAAAAAGCCTACTAGAAATAAAGGACATCTGTATTGCAACGCTTCACTTAAAATAACAATATTCTACATATTCTTCAGACTGCTTAACTACCTACTGACTACTGCAAACAATTATGCAGTTTCTAGTAACTGTAGTTCTTCTTCCTTTATAGAATTGGAATGCTGAATAATTGTGCTTCTGGGTTATCAGCAACCAACTCTTTTGTTCATATTATTTGCAATTATGATATATGTGTAGTGCAAGAAGTGAGTGGCACTAATCACTGTGTTAGAGTGGTGAGATGAATTCTGAGAATTTTGAAGAATTGCATGTAATTGAAATCAATTAAAATTTTATTATCTAATTCTGATGTTGGTTTTTTCCAGTCAACATTCCTCTTAATTTTGGTCTTTCAAGCCCATATCAAGCATCTTTTTACTACTATCCCAAAATTACTATTCATGGCTTCTCTTCCCCCATTCTCTATTTCCCACATGAAGTTTCTGTCATTTCTCCCTTCCGTGATCTGACACTATAGGAAATCTGGTTTTCAGTATAAACCTGTCAGGCCATGGGGTGCCATAGAATGTTATGATGGAGGCATTGTTAGTATGAGTTTTACAGCTGCCTTTCTGTTGCTACATTTGGTTTACCATAACATTCAACAGCGCAGATGGCTTGACAATTTAATTTTTAGCACTATATAAATTCCCACAGGTACACAGAATAAATTTTACTATTCACGTTTGCTCATTAAAAAAAAAAAAAAAAAGAAAGAAAATAAAAAGGTATCTTTCTGATGCCCTCTTCTTATTATCATTCAGCATGGACACTGGCAATGAATAATAACAAGAATGCAAACATCTGGTTTTTATAAGCAGCTATCCACCAGATTGCTGTGTACTTTATGAGCGTGGTCTGGTCTACTGGGGGCTGATGAGTCCATCTGGCACGGAACAGCAAGAGCATCTCGGTCACAGGCTTGCCAAGCTGGTAAAGAGGGCTTTAAACTAAAGTTCCTGGTGGAGGAGGAACCTCAATCCTCCCCATTCCTACCAGTTTGATGTCAGTGTCAGCAAGAGATGTCCAGAGCCTGGAGAGAGATCACAGGTCAGCAGGAGAGCATCTGAATCAGCACAAAGGAATTCCAGCCATTCCAGCTAGTAAGTTGGTTTCATTGGGGGCACCAAATTAAGTGCCTCTATGCAAACACATATTATGGGGAATAAGCAACAGGAGCAAGAGACGTGCTTGGAGATTTGTGCACATCTGCAGGGCTGTGATCTCACTGGCAGCACAGAGACATGGTGGGATGGCTTCAATGAATGGAATGTTAGAATGGAAGGCTACTGGCTCTTTAGGGAGGATGGGCAGGGAAGAGGGCATGGGAGTGTTTCCCTCTGTGTCAGTGACTGGGTGGAGTGCATGGAGCTCTGCTGGGATTGATGAGACGCTGATCACAGAATCACAGAATCAACTAGTTTGCAAAAGACCTTGGAGATCAAGTTCAACCTGTGACCTAACACCACCTTATCAACTAAACTACGGCCACATGCAGTCTTTTTTAAAACACCTCCAGGGAAAGTGACTCCACCACCTCCCTGGACAGCCCATTCCAGTGCCCAACCACTCTATCTGTGAAGATTTTTTTTCGTAATGTCTAGCCTGTATATTTGTAATATATTATGGTTCAGCACTAAAGGGAGGGCAGGAACAGGTGACTTTATAGTGTGGGTCAGAGGAGTGCATGGTGACATTAATCCAGTACAAGTTCTCTGCTGGCACTTACTCCATCTTTTCTATTTTATTCTCTGAATAATGGATGTAGGTACATACTTAGGTATGTGCTTTGTTAACACATCTGTATGTTAGACTTCAGATTTAAAGTTCCTTCTAGAACTTACTTGTTTGGACCAATTTTAGACTGGTAAAGCACACTACCTGGATACCATTCTACTTGCTCATCATCTTAGCAACAATCAACTTGTCTATTTCTAGTACCTTTGAGAGGAGGACATGTACTCTTTTCCCAGGAAATTTGTGAGGGAATAGAAGATACAAGACAATGATCATTTACCTACAGTCTATTTATACAGATTTCTGTAATCATGTTCCACAAAGCAGTTGAGATCCTTGGTTAACATGAATTTTCAAGGACACCCACACAGAAGACTCAGCTGAAAGTTTTGATTCTGTAGCAGTGGAAAAACATGAATTACACTGACAAAAATCAACAGTTAGGTACTAAGAATCATGAAAAAGTGACAGAGAAGCTTTTTTTTTTTTTTTTAAGCAAGGAAATACAAAGACTTTTGACCTTGGCAAATAAAGAGATAATACAAATGCCATTGGAAAAATAATGGAAGGAACTTTGAAAATAAGTCACATGGAAAAATACCAACAGCAGAAAATCAAAGTATCATATGATATCATCTAGAGGGCACAAAACTAGCTTGTCTGAAATCAGATAGCATAAGGTGGGGATGATGAGAAAATAAAACATAATTATGACTTATATGAGCACAATCCTGCTGCTCCTGCTTGCTTTAATTAATCTTGATTTAATTTCCCAGGTAGAAAATAGAGAAGTTCCCTCCTCCTTCTGTTGTTTGTTATCAATAACCCACAGACTACAGAATCAACCCATTCCTCTAAGACCTAACAGGAGCCAGTCAGCACTGGGTCAAGAGTTAAATAATGATAAAATATATTTCAAGGGCACTGGGAAGGAAAAGAAAGCAGCTACAAGAGTAAGCTTGATCATTTCTGTCTGGAGCTCAGGTAATGGATCCCAGCATTATCAAGGCAGAAGTCTGGAATGCACAGGGCTGTTACTTTGTTCTTTGTAGAAGTGGTGCAGAGGAATAGCTACAGAATAATATTTTTATCCTTCCGTGTCCTATAGACTCAAAACTCAAGCAGCAGGATGGAGATTTAGAGGTACCTTGATCATGATTCCCAAGCATATCAACTCCCCAGAATTAATGGCTGGAAGTTTATTTTATGGCAACAGAAGTAAAAGCATTTGCCGTATTGAAGTCATATAAACAGAACATTTACTGTGTGGAATGTAATTTTCCTTATGATTTGCACAGAAAATACAATTTCAGTTAGCAAAACATAAACTTCATCTTCATTGTAGTGTTATGAAGTGTTTCTGCATGTGATTAAATATTTTTCATTTAGAGTTCCCAAGATCATGTTTCTATAGTGAATGAAATATTACTTCTAAGTCCCTGTTAATGACTCCACTTGTAAAAATGAAATAATTTTTTATATAACAACTTTAAAAAAATCTACCTTCTTTTGTAATGAGTTAAAAAATTTTTCATTCACAACACTAAATAGCTGAATAATTCTTCACAGATTTGTTAGCTATTCAGTTTCTTCTCTCGAATGATTATTTTATAAAACATACTTTACATAATTTGCAGACTTTTGTTGCTAAGTATACATTTATTAAACATATAAAATAATTTTATCATTAAATCTAGATTAGGTACACGTTCAAGAATTTTAATTTTGAAGAAAAGCTGATATCTGGAGTGAAATTTGAAAAGAATGATTAGCGACAATTCAATCTATACCACTTATTTTTTGGAGTTTATGCTTCTTAAAAATACTAAATAGCCATCTATGAAAAAGATTATTTTTCCCTACATGAAACTCCTAACATCACAGCTCTTAGATGAAACAAATGCAGTGCAGTACAGTGAGGTATATATAGCAGAGATGCCAGTTAAATACGTAAGAAGTTCAGTTTTAAAAAGGAAGAAGAGCACAGAGAAGGGAAAAAAAAAAAAGGAAATGTGTTCATTGTGTCTTCCTAAAACACATTTTTCAAAAATTATTTCATAGCAGATAATTTCTATGTCTCATACTTCCAAATTTTTACTGAACATGTGAGAGCAAATGATCTGATTCAGTGAAGGGTAATCATAAATTAAAGATGTAGCTGCTGAACAAGAAAATGTTAACTCATATACTCTCCATTTGGTGATCAATTTGCAACAAGGTTTACAAATAGCAAAAATAAACAAGATGTGTTTCAAGAAACCATCCCAGTTGAAAGCGTTACACAAAATCTTGCTTTTGCTCTTTCTTACCTTTGAAGAAGACAAAATTTCCCTCACTGTTTTCATAAACTGCATCAATGCTGGGAGGCAGACCCCTCCAGAAGTAGGTAATCTGCATGGGGTATCCATCCATCACCCTGTTGTTTCTGACTCGCCAAAACCACTGATCCTGGAAAGCAAACATACACTTCTTACTACATTTATATGTGTACAGTTCCTGTCTTGAAAATACTGAATGCCCTATTCCTACCATTTTTAGAGCAGACCTTTTGTTGTTTGCATAAGCACATTGTGTTTACATTTGCGTCACATCCACACATTACAAATGTTTCTAGTTTTTGCTGAGGTGGGAATGGAACTAGTTTTTGCTGAG
This sequence comes from Acanthiza pusilla, assembly GCA_036630365.1. NCBI lineage: Eukaryota > Metazoa > Chordata > Aves > Passeriformes > Acanthizidae > Acanthiza > Acanthiza pusilla. The sequence goes on from JAXCHO010000034.1 coordinate 72,278,471, forward strand.
GTGGGAATAAGCTATGCATGTGAACCATGTGTTTGGAGCAGGTAGCCCTTGGTGGAACATACAGCGTGTGATGTGAGACGATGAAACTTTCTCAACTTCACTCCTATAAGGGGCCCAATTTAAAATCTGAGGTCTGACTACAAGTGTTTTTAGATTGAACCATATGCTTATGTGAATGCACAATATAATGGGACTATAGACAGGTTCTGAAGACCAATTAATTCTGCAGGCCATTTTTTTGCAGTGGCTGCTAACAGTGAAAAGTTGATAGATCTATGTGTAACATTACGACATCAGTCTAGTAAGAACTACGCTTTGATGACAATTTTACTGTAGTGAAGTTTAGTGGTCTTTCCAAGTGACATTAAATAGAATGGTTAATATTACAGCCATTTAGACATATATATTTATACATAATAGGTGCTAAATCCAGCTAAATCCAATATGTGGGAAATTAAATGGGTATCAATAAAGATACCATTGCTGTACCTCGTTAGATCTTATAACAACTGTTTCAGTTCATTCAATATTTAGAGAGGAAGGATAGGGTAAGCCAGTACTTAACTTCTTACACACATCTGAACATGTTTCAGCGTTAGTATTATACAAAACAACCCCCTTAATAATAAAGAAAGTGATGTTCTGTCAGATATCTGTCACAGTTTTACATGGCAGTTCTTCCTCTGTGTAAGTAACACAGATTTCACAGTGCAACAAAACCTGTAAAATCATCAAGTCAACAAATATCTTCTTAAGAATGAGCTATGTTTCAGACATAATGATTTGTCATTTTTTAATATGTGCATTATTTCATTTTGATAACAAGACCAATAAAATTATATTTTGTAGATTTGGTATTGAGTTGAATGTCAAACTGTATTTCATACTTCATATTGCTGACCTGCAGTATAATAGTTAGAGTATTCTTATCTATTTTTTGCTCAAATTCCTTAGCAAACCAATAATTTTTCTGGCTATACTATTAAAATCTTAGCAATAATACAAATACAGCAAAACTGGAATGTTTGATTCATTCAGCATATCCCCATGAATTTGTTTTTAAATCTATTTATATGTATACATAGATGTATATGGTAACATCAGTACTATGTATCTAGAAGTTTTCAACAAGGAATAATTCAAGGTATCTGACAAGAAATTAATTCAGCAGGGTATTATTGTGTAAATACATTAATCCTAGACTGGCACAGGCCTTTTCACCTGAGACTGATTTCCACAGTCATTTTAGAGGTATTTCCAATAGAATGGCATCTAAAATGGTAACAAGAAAAATCAGGAATCTTCAAGTATTTTTTATAATATGCACCTGGGGATATTATATTTTATAACATATCCTGTTTAGATTTCTGCAAAGTAAAGAGTAGGAATCTAAATGCAAGCAAAATAAATCCTATTTGTTGCCTAATGTTTGTCTCCTGGGCTCAACCCATCAAAATGCAAAGAACATAAAATCAAAAGGATGACATGTAAGGCCAGATCAGGGTCCATCTAGGCCTGTATCCTATCTCCAGTGGAATCACTAGCAAGTTAATAGACAAGAATTCAGCCTTGAATTGATTGAACAGTTGGACCAGATGATCACTGTAGGTTCCTTCCAACTACATTAGTCTACACTATTCTACTCTATTCTGTGACAATAAAAAGAATGGGAATATGCAGTGACACCTCTCTGATACACTCTCTCATCACCTGTGGTTCAGAGACCTCTCGAACCAAAGGCGATGATTTTGTGATTGATGGCATTTGATGGGCCTTAACTCCTTTGGACTCCTTAAAACATGCAAACTTAGAGCATCCCCAGCTATTTGCAGAAATGTTTATAACAATTTAACAAGCCACAGTGTGGAAAGCAATAAAAATCAGCAACAGCTACAACTGCTCAGTGGTGTTCAACCTTCATTCACCTCATTTTCTTTTCTTTATCACCAAGAACAGTAGTCCTTTGATGGCAAGATCTAATTCAGGATCTTTGTTGCTTCATAAAGAAAGCACCTTGTCGATTAAATCCTTATGCTTGTTTTCAGGAAGACTTTCTACACTGTAACACATCTGGACAATATTAAGGGTAAAGGATCTGTGGCTTCAAAGAAGATCTTCCTGGGCCATTGCCTTTAATGTCTAAATATTACATTCTGAAGCATAATTGTGAACATAACACATCATATTCTCTCTTCTGCTAATGGAATCCTGTATACTTCTTATTTTCCTGATCTACTGTCAGCATATTTACCTGTCCTTGCAATAACCATGAACAATGGGATATTGCTCATCAGTAAGGATTCTACAGGTTTCCACAAAACAGAAATTATGAAAATTTATAATTTTAGCATTTTTATAGTCTTATTTAAACAGACAGAGGCTGGCATACGATTTGATAATAGATGTAATTTCAGGGAATGGGCAAATATCTGGGAATGTCTGAGGGCAGAACTGAAAGTTTGGACCATTTATAAGACTGGGAAAGGTAGGTGTTGGCAGAGGCTGATAGAATAATTTGTTTAAGTAAATTTAATTTTCTTGGCTGACTTTCCTGTGAACATACTAGACTCAATGGTTTTGGACTGAAAGAGTTCAAACTCTGGAACTCAAGAAATCCAGCGTGTAGCTGTAAAGCATACCAAGGACCTTTCTGAAGTATCAGATGGGACAGGTTCTGCTTTTAGAAAAAAATATATCATTTCAGCACATACATGTAATTAATTTCTCTCAAACAAAGTTATACTTACCAGCTGTTTTATCATCCACATTTTGATAAACATAAAATTACTGAAAATATGTTTTCACAACAGTTTAGCTATTATTGAAATTCAAAAGAGGCACAGTCCAAGAGAAAGCATATTCAATCTAAGAAAGCTCTTTCACACTTTAAGTAAATAGCTTGAAACAGTTTCTCTGGCAAAACACTTCTCAGTGTATTTGTTTATGTTGAATAAACACAATTTTGTCTCTTTTGAGAAAGAGTGTGTATTGAAAAACCTTTTGCCTTTCCCACTATGTTGATTAAATATACTTTTTATTACTTTGCTTCCCCAAAACACATTAACTACAGCAGACACGTTGAACACTACTTGTCACATGCACTCCACTGCAAAGCTTGACAAATGCATACATTGGATGCATCTATTTTAGTGTGCTTTCTTGCTAGGTAGCAAATGTCTCTTCGTAAGCATCTGTAGATACCCAGTTGTTTCAAAAATATGGATCTCTCCTGTGCAGCTGAGATCTAGCGTAATAATGGCTCATTAAATATTATGACTATAGACATACCACATAAATTAAACTCGGACAATTATTCCCACTTCAAAAAGCAAAACTGAAACAAACAAAAATCGACATTTAATTAAGATGGAGCAATATATCTAAAACAGAAAATGGGCATTGAGTAAGGAGAGACTGTAAGCTGTTTCAGAAACATAACGATGGATAAAGAGTAACAGGAGAATGAAGAAGCAGTATCAGTCACTCAAACTGAATATTTTGACATTTTATTTAGAAGATGTGATATTTCTGAGAAAAAAAGACAGTAAAACCTTTTAGAGAAAACAAACTGAACAAAGGTCATGCATAAATCATTCTGCACTGTCAGGTAATGCTTTAGATATTCTTTCCAGTGCATATGAAGAGAATAAAACATAGTATATTATGCATGATCACAGCATGTATTTGAGCTGCTGCTCAGAGGATCCTAAATGGATGAGAGTATTAGAGTAAAAAAATCTGGCACATAAGGCATAATTTTCATACTTTGTTGGTAGATACAGTCTTCTCCCAATCTTAGAATATATGATTTCACCTTTTTTAGTGCTGTTAAATTGTTCTTTATGCTTCATTCTATGAATGTTTAAATCTGTACTTCTATGAATAATTAATTTCCACTTCAGTATTTATTATCAACTTAAATATCTTTCAGATTCCTTAAGGAATATAACTGATGCATATGAGAACTAAAAACCATCTCCAGGTATTTTGGTTCATCCATAATACACAAACTAGATGAGTTTTAGTGAAAAAATTAATGGAGCTTTCTTGTCTAAGCACTTCATTTTCTCTTATGTCTCTGGACCAACAAACATTGTCAACATTAAACCGTTGTTACAAAATGTCTAGAGTTCTGACCTTCATTTTATACCTAATGAACTCTATCGACAATTCTGTAATGACATGTGACAGTCTAACTCAAGTTCAAATGATACCCAGTAAAAAACAGAAAGACTGCCCAATGTGATAGACATTCTAAAAAACTTTCAACAAGCTAGGAAGAAGGAAAAAATCAGAAACTTTTGAAGTGTTACCTTTTGTAACTATGTGGAAATGAAGGCAGGTAAAGATTTCAGGCAGACTGAGACAGGTGCAAAACAAGGACAAATAGCAATTGTAAATTACAGTATTTTGACTACAATTATAAAAGCGTGTGTGAACCCTCAGTAATTTGTGAATTCCCTTTCATTGTACAGCAAAAATCTCTGTGATTATCTGCCTGACTTGATGTTGAAGTGTATATATACAGTGCTGTTAGGGGTATTCCCTTAGCAAGATGGAGTGAGATGCAAAATTTAATAGTTACAGCTGATGGGAGAGAAGTTTTACTATTGCTAGATTCCATAGGATTACTGCCTGGCCTATTTAATTTGAAAAAACAAACAACCAAAAAGCATAATACTTCTGCCATAAATAAATGTAAATAAAATAAAATACTAAATTTCAATCAATACTGTAGCTTAATATATTATTGACAAAATACATCAAGGTATCACAAGGGTCTTGTGCTCTTGCACAAGCATGTTGTGATCATGTGCAAAAGCAAGCCTGTGTCAACGGAAGATTAAACACACCCAGCAGCTAAGCAAAACAGCAGCAACAGGCTGCCACATTCAGACAAATGAGTATCCTTCTACTTTTTTTTATCTGAGCATCGCAGAAAAAAAAAAAAAAAGCTAGTGGCAAATAATATACTAAGTGGTTTAATAACTTTAAATTCTTCTCTTAGAGAGAAAGAAGAGTTCCAGTTATATACAGAGAAATTTACCAATGGACAGTGCCTACAGAAACTATATTTCAAGATTGTGTTCAAGGAGACAATAAAGTTCCCCTACTATAAATCTTTATGAGATATTAAGAAACTGAATTTGGGAATTTGGGAAATGCAAGGTATAGTTATTGTATCTAAACAAAAATAAATTGTGAATATACTTTTAAAAATCTTGATCAAATCTCAAAGGCATTTTTCCACATCTATTTCATCAGGTTCTGAATTTCATCAGGGTATCTCAATGTTAGTAATAACGGGCCTGTGCCATGTGGAATTAAAGCCTTTGTGCCTACTCATTTGGGGAATTCCACTATTTCTTTAGCAACATCCATTTTCAACATTCTGAATTTGTAATTTATAGCATTTAAGCCAAAGGACATTACTGCGCAGAATAGAAAAAAAGAAACCAAACCCAAACAAAAAACTTTAAGCAACTTTCTGGGAAATAATTTTCATGGAGAAGAAAATAGAAGATACAGTCCAGGGGATTTAAGTGCAGAAAAATTATTGGCACAATTCAGCTACCAGAAGGAATCTGAAATTATTTTTATTTTCTGTTTTGTTTTTTTCCCCTTCAATATAGAATTTGCAATGAAACTTATAGATTAGCCCTACTTCAGTTCCTACTTAATTCCATAGCATAAAACAACTGGCTCTATTGAGACCAGATCAGACATTAAATAGATGCTACCAATCTAGCTCATTTGAGGAAACAATTAAGTAAATGGACTATTTTATACACACAGAGAATACTTTAGCTCTGCTCATTATTAAGCTGGTTCACATTAAGAACAAAGCTCCTTTAAAACTACAAAGGACTGTTATCCATTCAATAACAGATGGATGTACAAGGCATTTCTTATTTGAACTTATAGAAACAATTCATCTTTCCTAATGTGTTTGAGACAACAGCATGGTTACCCAGTCAGAACAGGGCATAAATGTGGTCTGAGAGTCACTGTGAGAAGTCAGAGCATTTAACAATACTCAGAAAAATCTCAGCTTTCCTACACTGAGATCCTGAACCTCCTGACCATATCCTCACTGGAAACGAGAGCAACAATTTGGATTCAAAATAAAGATATGCATAGATGTCACCAAATGCTTGCTCTGTCTCTTCCTTACTTTCTCAAGTAAGGAATTCACTTCCTTGATACCAATTATTAAGCACTGCTACTGTTCATATTTACTGTTGGTACCTAATCAGACACTGGAGCACTCCTGCAGACAAATGAAAACAATTGTTTACTATGAACTTGTTGTTTTCCTTAATAACATGCTAAGGCTAACTAACACCATGAACAAAACAACTAACTACTGTGACTCAGCATGGGAGCAAGGGAAAAAATGGTAAACAGATCCCATTTTTGAGTATTGGAAGCGCTAAACTGAGCCTGCTTTAAAGCATCTGTCTTCAGCTAATCTGAGGTTCACTGGTGTAAATACATTTTCAAGTGGAAAAGTTATGTAGTGATTTTATGTAGGAAATCTTTGCTAAGGAGTATGTGAAGCATTTTTTTTCTATTATCTGTTCTTATCTGCTCTTCTGTACTATTGACACAATAATGTCAAGCAATTTATTCAGAGTCAAAAATGTCTCCGTTTATGTTAAAACCTGCCTTCTTGGCATCTTATTCTGAGTCTTAGCTATTGGCCTGAATACTCTTTCACTCATTTGAGATATGCAAAACTGCTTTTCTTTGCTCATGCTGAAATCTATAGCTACGTTTTGGTTTTTTTTAACAACAACAACAACAACAACAACAACAACAACCACCATAAAAAAACAAGAAAAAACCCCAAAAAACCCCAAACCCCCTCCAAAAAACCCAAAACAACAACAAAAAAACCCCAAATCCAACCAAACAACAAAAAAACGACAAAAACCAAAAACAAACAAAAAAACCCCAAAACAACCAACCAAACAAAAAACAAACAAACAAAAACCCAACAACTAAAACAATCCAGAAATTAGACTTCAAAGATCAGAGAAAATAGGAAAATAATCCATTTATGTTTCAGAAAGGACTCAAGGGGTTATGGCATTCTGTGTGCACTCTGACTCTCTTCGCAAGAGGAATCTCTTGTTTTCCTCCCTCATTTTTAAACTGCTGTACAAATCTCCTTCACGGACCACATAGACAAAAAAACTGCAATGTGCAGTTCTGCTTACCTGAAGTCTGGTTTATGCACTGCCAGGAGAACAGCATGTAGCAAGAGGCACTATGACTGAAGCTGGAGCAAAAATACCTCCTTTACACTCAACATCAAATTCTAAAGTATGGTCAATTAGCCAAAACATTGGCAGTCCCTCTGAAACCTATCCTGACTTTTTGTAGTGATTTCAGTAAAGTACTACCAGCTGCAGTCAAGTATTTCCACTTCCAGTGCTGTACAGTGATAGACCCAGGATGCAGAGTTTCTCCTCCTTTATTTTGTCTTTTAATTTCTTCCTTTATCTCTAATGTTCCTTGCTTTACTCTTTCTCTAATGCATCCTTCGGTCATTTGTTTAGGGTGCTGCTGCCCAAGCAGTGGCAGAGGGAGCTCCAGGGCTGACCTGTGCCGGAACACTGCAGGGAATGGCTGAGGCTCTCAGCCAACCTGCAGCCTCTGTGGGAATCCATTTAAGAAAGGGCAAAAGCATTGCTCCCCACTCAGAGGGTTTTCTCATGTTCAAAACACTTTCATGATTAGTAGCAGATTTGAGAAATTTCTCATTTTATTCCCAATATACAAATACTGAATGTTTGACAACAAGCTATACAAAGAATTCTGTAGTTCTACAACATGCTTTGAAGAGCACCCATTCATTTTTAAACTAGATTCTGTGAATCACTCCTTTGTGCTATTTTTTTCTCATTTGAAAGACAACGCCATTGTTCAGCTAGTTAAAGGGGTTTTATTTTGTCTAACATCATAAACATAAAAATAAGATAAAACTATTCATATTTTTAGAATTGTAGAATCATAAAAACATTAAAGTTGGAAAAGATCTCTAAATCTAAGATCATCTAAGTCCAGCCTTTGACTTAATACCACCATGCCCACTAAATCATACCATGAATGTATCTGTAAAGTTTATTTTGGTTGTCATATGTTGAAATTTTCCTAAATATCATGTGTATTACAAGGCAAACATGTAAAAAGTACACAATACCATGAACTTACATTACCTCTTCCTAAACAAAATATAAGAAAATATTCAGCCAAATACCATGTGTAATTTGGTCATTTGCTGTGCAGAAATGATTTTGGACATCAACTTGGTTGACTATTAGTGTATCCAAACAGTTTGTGGAATTTCCTGAATACTGACTATATAAGACATATGAAAAAGAAAAGCATCTCTTAAAAATAGACCCTAGGCTTAAAAAAAAAGATGCTCAAATGCCAATTTTTTTTTTTTTTTTTTTTTTTTTTTTTTTAAAGGAAACAATCTTGGTATAATCCAGTGTGAACTGACTGAGAACTGACCCCTTTAAATGAAGGTAACGAATTTAGCCTATTTGCAGAGGCATCCACAGACATGGCTGTAGTTCCTGTTTGGAAGGTATCTTGATTGAAATCTTGGCCCTTTCCTGTCTCTGTTCAGCTGAGCGCAGAAAACAACTGTAGTAACTGTCTAAATTACTTTCATCTATGTTGCAAAGGTCATATGATTGCTGTTGTCCTTTCCAGTTTTTAGTGCAGGTGAAAACTGTTTTTAAAAAAAATATTTTCTACATTTCAGATTAACAAATTTATATTACTGCATATTTAAAAAAAAAAAATCTAAAATAAACATCTCTTAAAACTGCTATTAGTATTTGGTGTTCTGTGGAAGGAATTAGTTCAAGAATACTTTGATGCACATTTGTTAAATATTTAATTTTTTTACATTGTATCCTCATTTTGTTACAGCTCTGTTTTCATTTGTAAATTATTCCTTGATTATAGCCTTTATTTTAATTATTTCAGTCTTATTCAAATATTTTTTTTTCATTTCTTTCCTATCATATTGTATGTGAATTTTTATAAATTTTTTAATGCATATCCATCTGTCATCTCTATTTTTCCTATGTGGACAGTACCAATGGCATTTTAACATTTTTTTTCTTTGTATACATTAACCTTTCAAAAATACGCCAAAGTAATGAAAAGCTGTAAGTATTTATAAAACACTTTCAGCTCAAGGAAAAACTGTTCTGCAGAATACACATAAAACACCTTATGGAGCCTTTGGCTAACACAGGTGACTGAGTGACATTAGATCTCACATCATACACAAAACCCAGCAAACTTAGAGACCTCCAACAACACCATGGGTTGACCTGGGCCTTATGTGGAAGGCCACTACATACTATATAACCATCATTTACTTTCAAGAGCACTTGGCTCTACCTAGAAAATCTTCCATGTGAGAAATTGTCCCCTGCATCTCTTCAGATTACAAGTATGGCAGTAAGAGACCTTGCACTATGATGCAGCTGGAAATGATATTGCCTTTTCTGATCTGTCCCACAATATATATAAATGGTGACAACTCAGGTAATCAATGTTTTATCTTCACCAACTGAACATACTTTTTTTTTTTTTTAAAATAATAACAAAAAAGCAATCTCCATTTGGATGAGTTTCTGTATTCCTGATGGAATTGAGCGTTTCAATTCATTCTGATTTTGTCCAAAAAATCAAACTGACTGAGACGCTATAAAATGTCCCCATTGCCATATGGTTATGATCCAATATGAAGAAACAAATAGACAAACATAAAAGAAGCACAATAAAGACCTGTAAAGACATCAAATCAAGGCTTGCAGCCAGGAATATCTGGAATGGTCAAATCCCCCCTAATGCTTGGTGGTATCAGCACATGGCCATGAAATGCTGCACAAATCCTTTCATCCACAGGATGAACATTAGGTCTTTACAGAGCAGTTAAATGTTTATTTCCTCAATAGTGACTGCACTTGAAGACTACAAAACCACCTGTACATTTTCTTGAACCCACTTCTGTTGTCCCTCCCAACAGGGAGTTAACATAAAAGCAATGAGTTCCATGTATTCATGGAGCAGTGACGTGTTCTGCAACATGAAAGGATAAGAAAATTGGGCGTTTTTTGTTACTGAAATCATACAAATTTTCTTGGTTAGAATTGAGAAACTTTCTCCTGGTACTGTGAAAAATTGTTCTGTTGAACCATGCTATATTTAAACACCTAACATAGCTGAATCAAATGTGAAAAAAAATAATTATTTCATTAATACATGCATCTATGTAATATGATACAAACAAGGGATCCTTGATACATCATCTTTGAAATCAGGAGGGTGTATAGAAGGGACTAAACAATGAAAAGGGGTGAAAAAGGTTTAAAACACAGTTGCATTATAATATGAGGTGAAAATATTTGCTTTGTAGTAGCTAACCTTTTCTCTTTATAAAAAATAGTGGAAAACACCAAGTTGGAATGCAGATTGGTTCTCTCAGAGGCCTGCATTTATACAGGTTATGTCAACACATGATCATGGCTCTTCAAAATATCATGAGACATGCGATGAATATAATGTTCAAATGAGTTAAATCTCCTTTTGCATTGACCAACATCTACTTGATATTTCTCTTCCAATAACACATTCCCCTTTTGATGCACTCTTTGGGAAACTAGATAACCCACTACTTTCTATTAATTTTGCTAGCTTAAATCTGACAAACATGAGCCCCTGATCTATTTGAAAGCTCAGTAACACTAATTGTACAACTCTGTCCATCCCCCAAATAATCTTTGATGTTATATGTCAAGCTCTTCACTTTTCTTCTATCCTTTTGCAGCCTCTTTTACCATTTCATTAAAAAAATAATAACTGTGGACTACCTTTTTCCCTTTAATGAAATTGCCCAAAAGATTTGAAAACATGAAATTTTCTAGGAATATACAGAATATGAGCACAACAGCATTTTCAACATTCTGTCCCCAGCGACATAGTATTTTGTATCACAAAACTATATTGCCTTACCAACAATAGTACAGATTTTAGAATAAAAATCTCCTTCCTGGAGAAGACCAAGTGTACCACCTAGGATCCTATAGAAAAATTAAGGATTTTTTCCATGGTTGTTAATAGTTTATTTTTGCTACCCATCTTGGCCCATGAGAAGCGAATAAAGAATGATGGGGCTTGTGCCATTTATTTTTTCTGTAACTTCACATATAAACCTTTGAAAATGGTCCAGGACAGATTTATCTTTCTCCAAGGAAAACTGACCAACCACTGCAATGAAATCAGAATAATTTTGGTTTTTTTTCTACTTGCCTACCCTTATCACTTTATCATTTGCAATATGATGGTTCACTGTCTGCCTGAGTGGTGAGAAGATTATTTTAAAAACTACTACAAATATGCCTGAGTCATCAAGCTCTCTGTAATGACTCAAGCACTCTCTGAAAATCAAAAAGGTCAGAGTAGAACAAACTCAACTACCTTTCTTAACTTTTACCCGCAAAATATATGGGGTATTAAATTAGCAGGGAATGGGGGCTATAGGCCTTGATAAGCAAAAGTTACAGATAATCCAAGAGAAGGTATGAGCTTTTTTACCAAAATTTCTATATGCAGGCAGCAAGAACACTGAAAGTCAAATGGAGAAAATATAAATAAGCCAAAGCCATAAATACTTATTTCTGGTTTCATTAATCCAGTAGATATTCCTGGCAAAGTATGAAGATTAGAAAACTCCAAATAGAGCAGAGAACGATTCACTTGGTAAAAAAATAATGTGCACCTATATGAATAAGTCTGTGGCTTGTGAACTATGGCATGTCTATGAGATCACGTAGCATATTTTTCAGCTAAAGGAAGATTGTAAGTCTGTTTTCAATGTGGAAATAAAATACAAGTCATTATAATTTACTCTTGTTGGCCAAAAACTTTTGAAGACGAGGCAGTAACAAACTATGTCCACCAGGATTATCCAAAACCAACCATCAAAAGTCTATCATTGATATTGTAGGAACACGGAAATTAGTGCTCCAAACATTTTTTTCTAGATATAATAAGAGATTTAATTTCCTTTAAGCAGTGACCTTTTCACTAGAAAGAATTGTGGTATGTTATTATTTATATGACTTATCACTATATCACCTGTATTTTCATATTTCTGTCACATCCATAAGTTCATATGAAGATATGTTTCTTTTCATATGCAAATTAATGTCCCAGCCCATGGCAGGGAAGTTAGAATAGATGATCTTTGAAGATCCCTTCCAACCCAAACCATTCTGATTCTATGATTCTATAACTAATAACAGGAAAAAGAAATAAACAGGAAAGAGGAAAAAAAGAGGAAAAAAATAAAACTTTTAAGGAATAAACAAAAACTGCAGTAAACGGAAGAGTGGCATCACAAGCTGTAAAGAAAGAGGGATGTCAGTGAGTGAGGACACAGCATAAGCTGATGAAAACCACAATTGTACACATCATACACACATAAAGAAACACAGCACGTGAAAACAGCTGTGTCAGTAACCCTCACACTGACATTTATTATCTCTCTGAAGACCTAAAAGAATCACATCCCTCCCTTGAATCTTCATAATTTCTGAACCCAAATGTCATGGTTTACACACATATGCAATTCAGTGTGAGCCTACATGAAGATGCAGTATGTGTTCATCCTGACACTTATCCTCTCTGCCTTCTCCATACTGCAGTGCATCAATTCTCTGAGGAGACCAGAAGAATGGAGTGCACCGATGAGTCATGTCAGAACCACAGGTAGAGGCAAGAAAGAGTAATTAAACTATTTCCTCCTGATTGCAGTAGATTAGGGCAGTTCATACATAAACAAGATACTGAAGCTGCGCTACCCAGGATGAGGTTCTCAAGATGACATCTCACACTTTGTAGGGGAAATGGAAGAGAACCTACCCTACTCATTGCAGGGTCCTACTACCTCTGTCTACATATGCATACCTATAACAAGTAGACACTCAAGGTGAGGCTGCCGCAGAGTGGAGCAGAGGACAATCCCCTCCCTGGCCCAGCTGGCAATGCTGTGTCTGATGCCCCCCAGGACATGCTTGGCCTCCGGGCTGCCAGGGCACTGCTGACCCACATTAAGCTTTCTATTGACCAGAACCCCCAGGCCTCTTTCCATAGCCCTGTTCCCCAGCATCTCATTCCCCAGTCTGTCCACATATCCATGGCCGCCCCAACCCAGGTGCAGAATCCAACACTTTCCCTTGTTGAACTTCATCTGGATGGTGATTACACAGCCCTCTCATTTGTAGAGGTCTCTGCAGGGCCTCTCTGCCCTCAATGGAGTCATCAGCTCCTCCCCGTTTAGTGTCACTGGCAAATTTACTTAATATCCCTTCAAATTCTGTGTCCAAGTCATTTGTGAAGATGTTGAAGAGAACTGGCCCTAAGACGGAGTGGATCACCAGCCTGATGTAACCCCATTTACTATGGTTTCTTTTTAGTGTCCCCACATTTCTGGGCAGCTTCAACCCCAAGGGCTGTCACTACACTCAGTTCATCAAGTTTTAGCATCCCATCCTACGACTTATCATCACTGGGTTTGTCCCTTTTCCCCTTCTAATCTATTTTAAAGCTCTGCCAACGAGCCCTGGTAGCTCTTGTGCTTAAGTCCTTTCTACCCTTTGAGGAATGTGCTCCATGTCCTGTAAGTGAGTGCATGAGGGTTATTTTGGATTCAAGCTGCTGCAAGATAAGAGGCTTATCCTTAAGATAAGGATATGCTTTTTGATGTCACTTTAATGCTTGTGTTCTCTGATACTGTGCCGACAATAAAAATAAAAAAAAAATCTGGGTACCAAATCTAACTTTGAATGGTATGGGGCAAGGCTAAGTAAATGTTCTCCCCGGTGGACATGGTAGGATTAAAAAAAAGACTAGAAGATCCCACAGTAATCAGCGGGTGAACAGTGACATTCCTAGTGTTGACAGCAATGGCCAATGAGAAAAACAGGCCATTA